>BSBK01004228.1:5791250-7057500 GCA_027943335.1 Chamaecyparis obtusa | reverse complement strand
TAAACGTTGTGGAATTTTCTTGCAAGGAAATAGAAAAGAAGGGGAAGGAATGAAGCAAGAAGAGAGGATAAATAACCAACTTCTAAGATAAAATATGGATGAATGCAAGATGAGATGGAATGCAGGATGAAGGATTAAGCTACATGAAGATGCAAGATGCAAGATGCAAGATTAATCTATATGATGCAGGATGAAGAGGATTTGGGAGCTCCAAGTGTAAATGTGGAGAGCACAACCTAGTTTGATATAGAAAAATTGGAGACCTACCAAGGATACTGGGATCAGCAAGGCCTTGTCACCAGCATTGCATAGGACTGACGCTAAAAAGACATGCACAGTTGCCCCAGCATCATGCATAAACCCAAGAGGAAACATGTAGAAATAATGCGGGAGAAACCACAAACAAATGACATTGCCCAAGTGCACCATGTAACCCAAAAGATCACATGTGAACCGTGCAAGGTTTATGTCTGACTGACTCATAGGCAAAAGATAAATATCAAAAGACCTTGCTCTAGATTGCCCTCATTTGCAGCGCACCATGATATAAAGGATCATGGCGACTTTGAGGAGAGAACTACGAGAAGCCGTAAAAGATTAACAAGATCCAAAGGATAAAATCCAAGACCAAAATGATAACTCCAAAAGAAATCCTTTTCCAAAGAGAGAGATTTGATTTGATTGATGGCGGGAAAATTGGTCTGAACGTGTGGAAGGATACATCGACACGGACCTGGTGTGATTGGTGGAAGATTAGGTCTGACAGGAGGAAGGATACATCCTCAACAACCCATTGATTGATGAGAGAATGAGTGTTTTTGTTCACTGGCAAATGATGAAGCAAAGAATAACCACTAGGATCAAGAATAGTCTATAATTGATGTTGCTGAAGTACAAGGCTAGATGGGACAAGATTTTTGACCAAATGCTGCTGCAGGATGGATGAAGATATGTACAACAAGGTGTGATGATATGTACAATGGATGGGAAGAGATTTATAATGGATAAGTACAGACGCTCAGGATTTGGGACAAGAAGATCTCGCTATACAGGATATATACAGGATATGTACAAGACTATGTACAGGAGTGAACGTTATTGCGGATTTGCTGAGGATTAAATAGAGGAATGTTGGGGGATGGTGGTGGGGATGGGGATGGTAGGAAAAGGACTGGGTTGTGGGATGGGGTGGGATGGGAGTTTGATAGATAATGACTCGATCCACTATGTATGGCACCTTTTTGCCAAGTTTTCACCAACATACTTGTCCAAGGTGCTTGAATTGCCAAGTTTTTACCATTGGATGATTATTTTCCTTTGTTTTTTGCTTTTTGATTTTTTTCAATTTTTATGGATTTTCTAAATATGTAGGATCTGGTTCAAGCATAGAACCTCTTTAGATGTATGATGTTGATAGGATTATTCAAAGGCTCACCTTCTGGTGTAGATAGTTGATAGGCTCCCAAGCCAAAGCATGCTATGACAACATAGGGGCCCAGCCAAGTAGGCTCAAACTTGCCTTTTTTTCTCTTTGTGCTTGGACCTTCTAATTTTCTTTTAGGACCATGTCACCGACCTAGAATTGTCTAGGATGGACCTTTTTGTTATAACTCCTTTTGAGTCGATTCTGGTATGTAACCAGGTGATCATATGCTTTCTATCTCTTTTCATCTAGTAGATCTAGCTGTGTGAGACGTGCCATACGATAGTCTTCATCAGTGGTATAGTTCTTCATGGAGACTCGCAATGATGGGAGCTTGACCTCGATGGGTAGAATGGCTTCGAAACCATATACAAGGGAATATGGGGTGGTGCTTGTGGAGTGTGGAAGGAAGTGTGATAGGCCCAGAGGGCGGGATTTATTTGGAGGTGCCAGTCACGACCAGAATCATTGACAACATTCTTGAGGATTTTAAGAATGGTTTTATTGGTTGCCTCCATTTGGCCATTTCCTTGGGGAAATATGGACTGGAGAAATGGTGATGGATGTGAAGTCTGGCACACAAATCATCCACATGCCTAGTTTTCAAAAGGTGTGCCATGGTCTGTGAAGATGGTAGATGGTATGCCAAAGCGGCAGACAATGTGGTAAAGGATGAACTTGGATATTTGGATGCCAGTAGTAAGGGTGAGTGGAATTGCTTCAACCCATTTGGTGAAGTACTATGTGGAAGTTATTATGTATTTATGTCCATCCGAAGAGAGGGGAGTGATTAAGCCAATGAGGTCGAAGCCCCAACATGAAAATGGCCAAGGTGGCACAATGGGCTGCAAGTCTTGTGCTGGTGCATGAATCAGATTTACATGTTGCTGACATGGTAGACATTTCCTGACAAATTCAAAAGCGTCATGTTCCATGGTTGTCCAATAATACCCAACTCTAAGCAACTACTTTTCTAGAACCATGCCACTCATGTGAGCACCACAAATTCTAGCATGGGACCTCTTGTAAAGCCAAGATGACCTCATTTGAATCTAAACACCTAGAGAGGATATTGTGATATCCTCGATGATAAAGGGTGTTGGATACAAGAGTGTAGCGGGAAGATCTTCAAATTAGGTTTTGGCATTGATTATTAGTGAGATGGGGATATATGATACCATTTTAAAGATATGCATGGATGTCATGGTACCATGGGGACTAAGGACCAACCAAGACACACACACCATTTCTGCATGGCATTCTCATAAGCAGGTATGTGTAGCTGCTTGACTAAGAATTTGTATTGTGATGAGTCACGAGGGATTTCCAGTAAGGATCTAATGGTCACCATTGCGTCAGCCACTTGTTCTGAAGCCTTGGTATCTATATGAACTGTAGATTCTGAAAATGCTCTTTCAGTCTATCCACCAGTTCTTTGTAGGGTAGCATCTTGTCATCCTTTGTCTAAAATTCATCTAGGTACTTGCTTGATAATCAGTTGCGATTCTCCAAACACTTGCAGTTCTATGATATTCCATTGGATAGCCATTTTGAGGCCTAAGATGAGTGCCTCATATTCTGCAATGTTGTTAGTACATGGGAATCCTAATTGAATGATTTTGGAATATAGTCACCTTGAGGTGTGACAAATAGGATTCATGCCCTGATCCATGTGATGTATAGGAGCCATCAAAGTATAGCTTCCACATGGGCTGTTCTTCGATCATACATAGGTGCTCATCAGGGAATTCCATGATTAGTGGATAGGCATATACCAGCGGTGCTTCTACTTGCTAATCGACAATTGCTTGTGTTAGGATTAACAAGGCATAAATAACAATTACATGCAAATATAACCAATATCAGAAAACAATAAACCACACAGAAGAGAACACAAGACACAAAGATTTAACATGGTTCACCCAATCCCTAGGCTATGTCCACCAACAGCAAGTCCAATATTTTATTATCCAGTGATTACAACCTAATTACAATCCGTAATCCCTTACAACTCAATTTCATCTCAAGTACTAAAATCATACATCATGAAATCCCTAACCCTAAGCCATATTATACAATATTTTTGCCACTTTAGGGTTAGAATGAGTTACAATATGTCAGCCCAAACCCCCGCTCGGAGCTCAGACCAGCCCCGAACCCCGGTGAGGTCGAGAGGAAAAGTGTATAGTACTTTCCTAATCAGTCACCACAAGGTAACAATCTCCTACTTGGTGACTGATCAGTATCCACACTAAAAAACCTCCCACTTAGAGACTGATCCTATAGAAATACTACTACCATATGAAGCTCCCACTAGATCGAACCACCTTGGACTCAGCCGTTTCTTTATTCTGTTCAGTCTAGAAGACCAACTAAAGGCTGAACATGAGTTCAACTTCTCCCTTGTTACTACCTTTGTGAACATATCTACTAGATTATCATCTGTATGAATCTTTTCTAGCTTTAACTTCCCATCATCCAAAACTGACCAAATGAAATGGTACTGCAACTGTATGTGTTTTGTCTTTGAGTGCAAAGCAGAATTTTTCACAAGATGAATGGCACTTTGGCTATCTGTATGTAGAAAATTATCCTTCTGTGGATGTCACAATTCTTCCATGAAGAATTGAAGCCATATCATCTCCTTGGCTGCCTTTGTAGCAGCAACATACTCTGCCTCTGTAGTGGATAAAGCAACCACCTTTTGTAGTCAAGAAATCCAGCTCACTATTGTCCCACTAATAGTAAATACATAACTTGTAGTACTCCTCTTGCTATCTATATCTCCTGCCAAATCTGAGTCAACATAGCCTTGTACAGTAGTAGTAGAACCCCCAAAGTGTAAACACTTACTAGTTGTACCTCTCAAATATATGAGAATCCATTTGACTGCATTCCGATGCTCAATACCAGGGTTACTCATATATCAGCTAATGAATCCCACTATATGTGCAATATTTGGCCTAGAAACAATAATGTTCACAGCCTCTGTCCACATATTTTTGGGCAGCCTAGCATGCAACTTCATACTCCTTGCACGCTCCATTATTGTCCTGTTCATACATTCAGCCACTCCATTTTCTTGTGGAGTCCTTGGTATAGTTTTCTGCTTACGAATACCATTAGAAGAACAATAATCTTCAAATTCTATGCTGCAATACTCACCACCATATCAAATCTGAGACATTTTAACCTTTTATGAGTCTCATTCTCAACCAAGTATTTCCATTTCTTAAAAGTTTGAAATACATCAAATTTCTATCTAAGGAAATAAATCCATACTTTTCTTGTTGCATCATCTATAAATGTAACATAATACAGAGAGCCACTAAGGGAAGATACCTAAGCTAGTCCCCATACATCTGTATGCACAAGCTCTAATCTCTCATTTTTCTTTTCCTTCCCACTCTTCACAAAACTAACTCTCTTTTGTTTTCCATAAACACAACTTTCACAGAAATCCATATTGACCACATTTCAGACTAGGTAAAACTTTCTTTGAATGAATTAATTTCATACCTTTTTCACGCATGTGCCCAAGTCTATTGTGCCACAATGCTGTGTCAAAATCTACAACAATGGTTTGATGTTCTTCCTGCTCAACTGTAGCCACTGTTCCTGAACATTCATTATCTTCTGAAACAATTAAAGTAGAAGGAACAATATGACCTGTACAAAGATATAAGGTGACTACTTTCAAACCTTTTTCTACTACTAAGGACCTTTTGAAACCTTCCAATTTTATCATTAAAAGTAACTATGCAACCTCATCAGTGAGTTTCCCTATTGAAATTAAATTTCTACTGAACCTTGGAACATGTCTTACCTCTTGTAGTAGCCAATGATTCCCATTGTGCAACTTAATCTTGATTTTCCCTTTTCCAACAATTTGACAGGGTTCATTATCTCCCAAATAAACTAGCCCAAAATCCCCTTGGACATAATCAAAAAAATAACCTCTATGGGGTGTAGCATGAAATGAAGCCCCCAAATCTAACACCCATGAATCATCAACATTTTCTAAAGACAAGAGCAAAGCATCCTCTTTGGATTTGTTACTTACCACATTTGCCTCCTTGTTTCCATCATGTTTGTCTCCTTGATCTTTCTTCTGAGACCAACAATCTTTCTTCTTATGACCTGGTTTTCCACAGTACCAGCAATCATTTGGCCCTTTCGATTCATACCTCTTTCCCTTTGATTTTCCTCTTGATTTCCCATGATTTCCAGAGTTGTTTCCTCTATCTCTTGTTCTACCTCTGCTTTTTGCGTTCAATACACTACCTGATGTGGATGCCCTTGAGCTTTTCCTACAAATTTCCTTACTCAATATAACACCAATAACATCATCAAACTTTAGGGTATTAGAACCAGAAATATAATTATTAACAGCCATTACCAAGCCATTCCAGCTTTCTAGAAAAGAACACAAAATCAAGAGAGCCCTAACCTCTTCATCAAAAGTAATTTTAACTGAGGCTAACTGACTTGTAACTGTATTAAACTCATTCAAATGATCAGTGACTGATCCACCTTCTACCATTTTCATATTAAATAAACGCTTTATAAGAAATACCTTGTTTGAAGCTGAAGGCTTTTCATACAACTTCGCTAGGGTATGCATCAAATCTTTAGCTTTTGTTGCTCCAATAATATTGAATGCCACCGATTGTGCCAGGCATAAACAAATACTCCCCAGTGCCTTCCTATCCAAAATATCTCAATCTTCCTGACACATTGTTGCCTCTTTCTTGGCTATTACCTCTAATGGCCGCCATAAATCCTTCTGATAGAGATAGTCCTCCATTTGCATCTTCCATAACTGGAAGTTCTGCCCATTAAACTTTTCAACCTTCATCCTACCCTTGTCTACCATTTCTCCCACTTAACCAAGAGACTCTCCCACTGACTCGTGAGACCTGCTTCAGAGAATAGATGAAAGAAAGAATGAAATAACCTCGCTCTGATACCACTTGTTAGGATTAACAAGGCAAAAATAACAATTACATGCAAATATAACCAATATTAGAAAACAATAAACCACACAAAAGAGAACACAAGACACAAAGATTTAACGTGGTTCACCCAATCCCTGGGCTACCTACACCAACAACGAGTCCAATATTTTATTATCCAGTGATTACAACCTGATTACAATTTGTAATCCCTTACAACTCAATTCTATTGCAAGTACTAAAATCATACATCATGAAATCCCTAATCCTAAGCCATATTATACAATATTTTTTCCACTTTAGGGTTAGAATGAGTTACAATATGTTGGCCCAAAATAACTAAAAATATGTCAGCCTCAAAAAAATTCACCCCACTCTTGGGGGTTGCTGCCCCCAAACCCCCACTCGGGGCCCGACCCGGCCCCGAACCCCAGCGAGGTTAGGAGGAAAAGTGTACAGTACTTTCCTAGATAGTACTTTCCTAATCAGTCACCACAAGCTAACAATCTCCCACTTGGTGGCTAATCAGTATCCACACTAAAAAACCTCCCACTTGGAGACTGATCCTGTAGCAAGAGGGCGTCTTGAGACTGGTGGTACAAGGATGGGAGAGTTAGCTAGATATTCTTTGAGCTTATCAAAGCTTCTTTGACAGATGGGATCCCATTTGAAGCTTGTGTCCTTACAAAGAAGATGCGTGTATGGTTGGCACTTGTCTGCCAGTAGAGAGATAAACTGACGTATTGATTGGAGCTTTCCTTATAAGCTCCTAAGCTATTTGAGTGTTCTTGGTGGAGGCATTTATGTTATAGCTTTGACCTTCTTAGGATTGATCTCTATGCCACATTGTGAGACTATAAAGCCTAACAGCTTTCCAAATGTTACACCAAAGACACACTTCTTTGGATTCAGGTTCAATCCATAATGATGTAGACGATCAAACACACTCTCAAGAATGTTTAGGTGTTCTCCTCGTGTTTTAGATTTTGCAACAATGTCATCCACGTAGTCTTCCAAGATCTTGTGGATCATATCATGGAAGATGGTTGTCATTGCTCTTATATGTAGCTCCTACATTCTTCAACCCAAATGGCATCATGTTGTAACAAAAGGTACCCCATGGTGTGGTAAATGTTGTTTTGTGTTGATTTACTTCTACTATTTGGATCTGATTGTAGCTTGAGAAGCCATCCATGAGTGACAACATCTCATGGCCCATTGTAAGAGCTATGATCATGTCTATGTTGGGCAGCAGGAAATCATTCTTTGGACATGCTTTATTTAGGTCCCTAAAATTTGTGCAAATTCTAATATCACCTGAAGGCTTTGTGACTAGGACCATGTTTGAGATCCAATATGAGTAATCTATAGCTCTGATAATCTTTTCTTGGAGAAGCTTCTCGAGCTCTGCTTTTACTAACAAGGCTACTTTTGGATGAATTTTTCTTAGCTTCTTCTTGACTGGATTGACATTAGGATCCACTGCAAGATTGTGCACAACAAGATTTGGATTGAGCCTAGGCATATGTGCATATGACCATGCAAAGTTTGTAGTGGCTTCTTGGAGTAGTGCATTAAGAGCCATTTCTTCACCTTCTGTTAGAGATTCTACAATGTAGGTGATTCTTGGACATTCTTCTGTGCCCAAGTTGACTAGTTTTGTTTCCTCTATGATGATAGGTGACTCTAGGGTTTTTAATCTAGAATTGGAGGAAGAGGAAAGTCTCCATCTTCTAGTGCCTCAGAGAGGTTTTCAGCAGAAGATACACCCTTTATTTTATTTTTTTCAGAGTTGGAATGCACCCCAAAAGGGTTTTCACATAAGGAATCATTCTTTTCTTTTTCTATTTCAATTTTATGACTAGAGATTTCCTCCTCCCCAAAATATCCTTTAGGGTCGAGCTTAAAAATGTGATTTGACTCTAAATCTTGATTTGATTGTGGGCCTAATATCCCCATGAATTCTAGGAGTGCTTCTATGCTTTGGAACTCATCGATGTGTGTGATGCTTGGTTGATCCCAGTCTATGAGTTTAGGGTGGATGAGGGGTAGTTCTATGAGGTTAATGGAAAGTTGTTGGAGGACAGAAGTGCCCAGGAGGGCATCATCATTGAAGATGTCATCATATGATTCCTTTTCTTCCTCTTCAGGGATGTCTTCAATCTCTACAAGGTCATCTTGGCTATTCAAGAAGGGAACATTGGTGATGTTAGTGCCCCCAGTTGTGGTATTGGGCTCTTGTATACGTAGGTGAGGGGTATTAAAGCCAAGACCTTGATGTTGTGGATTCTTTGATGTTGTGATGGGGTCTTTGCTTCCATCTTCTTGTGGTCCTAGACCACCGCCTTGATATTTCCATTGTTCAGGGGCATACTTGTGTGATTGGGGATACTTGTCTTTGAAGTAACCAAGAAGTTGAGTGTCAAGTGGCGGGGGATCTCTGTACAACCACCTATTGATGTCAAGGTCCATCTCTTGACTATTTATGTTGCCATGGGAAACAAAATTCATAGGTCCCATCTACCTGATTTCATGATTTGCTTTAGTGGGTTCGCTTTGGTGATTCAGGCTCCCTTGCATATGTGGATCAAGTGGGAGGGCCCCAACTACAAATGCATCATTCAGGGTGTATTCACCACAGCCTTGGTTGTTGATCTTGATGGAGGAGAGAGTGGAGGCGAGGATAGTCTCTGGATCGCAATGGGATCAAGAAGAACTAGTGATAGAAGTTCCAATGTCGGTTCTAGGACAATGGGTGGAATGAGGGAATGATGCTTCCATCACATGACAGTATGCAAAGGGTTGAGGGTCTACATGGATGGTGACCTTAGTTCCTTGATGCATAAATTTGATGCACTAATGGTAAGTGGATGGTACAACCTTGATGGAATGGATCCATGGTCAGCCGAGGAGGATGTTGAATGGTAAGTCAAGATCAACAACATGGAAAATGGTGTCTTGCATTGCTAGGCCTAGCTGGATAGGAAAAAGAATGGTACCTTCACAGGTATGCTCCAAGTTGTTGTATGCCTTGATGGTGATGACTTCATGTGATATGTTAGCCTCTATGAACCCAATCTTCTGAATGAATTTCAAGGTACACAAGTTTAGGGTTGAGCCATTATCTATCATGACCCTTTTGATGGCAAAATCTCTAACCATGATGGTGATGCAGAGAGGGAGATTGTGGTCAAGTGCAATAGCTAGTATGTTAGATGGCTTGAAGGACAGATCACAAGATGTGGATAGATGTCCCACAAGGTTCTCAAACTGGATGGTGTTAATGTCTATGGGGACATTTCCTTTGTGAAGGGCTTGGTCAAGGATTTCTTGATGGAGGGGTGAAGTGCAGAGAAGGTCAAGGATGAAGATTTGGGATGGTGTATTCCCAAGATGTTCTATAAGGTTATATTGTGCATTGTGTCCTAGTCTTGGATGTGCACCGATGATAGTTAGCTGGCCTCTACAGGTGGTAATGACACATTGACTATCTTCTCCTTTGATGTGGATGACATTGACTATGGGTTTGACTTGGGTTATACATTCAACAAACTTGTTGTAATTGATATAAGTAGTAGTGTAGTCTTTGCGATCAACATGATCTCCTTGTTTTCCTTTGCCTTGGTTCTAATTAGGAGGATTAGCATTAGCTTGTTTTTTTTCTAGCGTTGTCTTGTGGGAACATGTTTTGATAGATCTACAAATTGGCATTAGGGGAGGCTTGGGCTGGTGTGTCTACTTGGATCTCTTTTCTATCACTGAGACCTTGGATGTAATGCTTGAGTTTCATACACCTTAGGGTAGTGTGTCCTTTGATGTGATGATAATCACAGTACTTGTGATCTTTGTGCTAGTTAGGCTTAGGAGTGGCATCATCAAATTGCTGGATTGGTGGGTATGCAATTAGATTGGCCTTCGTCATTCAGTGAAAGATGACATCCATAGGTTCACCAAGTTGTGTGAAGATTCTTTTCTGGTAAGTTTGGGCTCTAGGCCTATTCTGATTGGGAGTAGTAGTGATGGCATTAGCCTGATTGGTCGGATTGCCTTGATGGGCTTGATGTGCTTGCTGCTGATAGTTTTGCTAATTGTTTTGAGGCTAATATTGCTGCATAGGTTGCTGATGAGTTTGAGGCTATTGTTGATACATAGGAATAGATGTAGGACCAGCCACAACAATTTGGACATGCTTGGTGTCCATAGCTCCATCAGTGGCTGTGTTTTTGTTACAATTCCAGTAACGATGTTTATCATTGTTGGGTTTACTTTGGGAATCATTTTTATTATGTCAGATTGCACCTTCATCTAGGAGACCTCTTTCAATATCTATCCCTTTTCTTTTGATATCATAATACATTTGGATACAGTTCATCGTCATGAAGTGGGATAGTTTGGGATGCAGGTTATTGATGAAGATTTTGGTTAGATATTTCTCAGGCGGTTGGTATGATAACCTGGTCGTGAGGTTCTACCATCATTACAGGTAGTCTACTAGGCTTTCTCCTTCTTTCTGCTTGAAATTTCAAAGGTCTAGAAAAGTCAACTCATTCTCAACATTGTGGATATATTGGGAAATGAACTTCTCAGAGAGCTTGGAAAAAGTTATGATGGTCCCACATGCTATCTTATAAAACCACTCGACAGCAGTTCCTCCCAAGTTTTTGGAGAATAGGTGCAAAAGATAATTGTCACTGTAAGCCACCTCTTGGCATGCCATATAGAATTCTTTGATGTGGTTTATAAGATCTCCTTTTCCTCAATATTTATCAAACTTGGGTGTCTCAAAGTTTTTAGGGAAAGGAACAGTTGCAATTGACCAATCAAATGGGTAGGGACACACCTCTTCAAACTTGAAGGTTTTATTCTCTGTGCCAATCTGGAGCTCATTAAGAGCATTCTTCATTACTTCCCACTCAATGTTGATTGGCGTTGGAGTGGGTAATCCCATTTGGAAAGGATCTAGTGGTGTTAGTGAATAAGGGTGATTTTGAGGTGGATATTGTGGAGAGGGATATGGAGATTGCCCAGTAAGATAGGTGAATTGGAATGGATTTTGGGGTGATGATTGCTGGGGAGGATATTGCTACTGCAGTGTGAGGGTGTATTACGGTGGAGGATATGGAACTTCTTGGTGTTGGGGGATGATGGGATGTTGTTGTTGTGATGCATATGATGATGCTTGTTGTTGTTGGGGAATGATGGGGGTTTGTTGTTGTGTGAGGAAGTATTGCTGCTGCGGAGGAGGTTGGTAGAATGATGTAGCTTGTTGATAAGATGGCCCTTGCTGAACTTGGCTTTGTGCTTGGTTGATGTAAGATGGATGCATTCCCGCATTGCTTAAGGGTGGAACTGATGTAGGGAATCTGAAAGTTGGAGGTGTTTGGGCAAGGTAGCTTGCGAGATGGGAAGAACTCTATTGTTGGGATGGTGGAGCTTGCTAAGAAGCATTGGGTGGTGTGAATAGATAGCTTGCGAATGGGGGAAAAGATGAAGTTGGTAGAGGTTGAGATGGTTGTTGTTGTGCTGCTTGTGAGAAGGTGGTTTTTCAATTTTTTGGCATGGATGTAGTGAAGTGGGTTGGTATTCCCAAGGCTTTCATTTCTTATTTAGTGAGGCCCCATCGAGAACTAGTGCATGGTGGGAACTGTGATGCAGAGGATCCTAGAAAGGTAGATGTGATGAGAGTTGGGACATGAATGGTGGATTTGAAAACCCCATGGAGGCCTACCTGTTGTGAATGTAGTTTGTTGGGTTTGTGCTTGGGTAGATGTTTGATGGGGCATGGATGAAGATGCTTTCATTCCCCATGAAAAGGATGGTGCTAATGTGGAAGCTTACTGGGAGAAGGAGGAAAATGATTACGTTGCCCCCCAAAATGATGGCATGGGTGTAGAAACTTGTGGAGTGAATGGGAAGGATGATTGTGTTGCCCTCGGAAAGAATGGTGCTACTTGGCCCATGGAAGGTAGCGGAATTGCTTGTGCAAAAGCTTGTGTGGGGGGTGGTGTTTGGTTTTGTGAAAAGCTTTGATTATGGATGATGGATTGAGTTGCTATAGAAGATGATGGTGCACCTATGAGAGGAAATGGAGTGAATTGTGTTGCTTGTGTTGTAGGACCTATGAAACTTCTTTGCAAAAGAGGAGGGATGGGTGAAGCTACTTGTGATATGTGAAAAAGTGGATCAGGGATTTATTGAATGATGGGGGTGTATGCTTCTACTAGTATTTAGATGTTTTTGATGGGAATACGAGGTTGGAGATATGATGGAATGGGAGTACCCTCCTGGGTGAAGTTAGCCAATAGGTTTCATTGATTCTGAGTGATGAGTGCACTAACTATTTGTGCATTCGTCAGATGATTCATGAATGTTTCTATCACAAAAGAAGCTAGGGGGATATTGGGATCATCCCATGCATTACCAATTTTTTGGATTTGGGGATCGTAAGCTACCATCGCACTAGCAGAAATGTTGGGATTAGATGAGCTGGTGATTTGATAAGGATCCATGTTCCTTCATTTTCTAGATCTTGTCTCGACAGGCATGGAGTGGAAATCTAAAGATGCAAATGCTAGATGGATGCAAGATGCTCCTTAAAGACTCTAAAGAATGTTGGATGCAAGTCTAAGAAACTTCTAAGGATGGTGGATTTCTAGAATGCAATGCAAGGATTTGGATCAACTCTAGGGATGGAAAAAATGTCTAAAGGATTGGTGAGAAGCTCTAATTTGGTTTAAGGGTGGTGGAAGATTGGCGGGAGATGGTGAAAGGTTGGTGAAATGCTTTGCGATGATGAAGGATTGGTGGGATGCTCTGATTTGGATCAAGATTTGGTGGATTATTGGTGGGATGCTAGTGGAAGATTATTAAGTGTCAACAAATGAGATGTTGTTTTCCTGATGGAGGATTAGTGGTAGGATTTGGTTGACCCAAGATAGACTAATGATCTTTGGTCAACTAGATTCTTATCAATGCAAGCCAATCTCTTGCTCGAGATGATGAGGCTGTGCAAGGACCAGTTGGATTTCCTTTAGACAATGCTCTATCAAAGGTGGAGATTTTTGATTTAGGATAGGGATTTGAAAATAACTCAAAGGTTTTGAACACTAGGTGTTTTGGATTTGGATCACTGGATTTGGTGTAAGGATGGTGGGTTTTGACTTGGATAAATGGATGCTAGATTTGGATCAAGGATTTGGGATCTTGATTGTGGATTGCTGATGGAAGAATGGTGAAGGATGATGGAATGATGCTATTTTTAAGAGAATGAACTAGATGCAACTGAAATGGATGACATATGATGCAACTAGGAAAATGATAATAAATGTAACTAAGAATGATTTAAGATGAAACTAAGGCTTGGTGGTGATGCAAGGATGAAACTGGGATGAGCTAAGATGAAGGACTATCGAGATAGGATTTTGGATTCTGAAGGAAGAGTGGATATGTGATAGATCCAACTAGTCTTCCCTTTCAAGATTGACGTAGTGATGGTTAACTTGGAATCGATACACAAACTACTTGAATCTTGCATTATACTCAATATTTTCCAGCCTTTCTTGATTCTTCTCTTCTGCTTGGATTGCTTTAAGGGAATGCTGGTGATTTTTGAAATTTCTCTCTACAACTTTCTACTCTTGATAAGCTAGGGATCTGGGAAGTTTAACTTTTTTATGTTGGGTCAAATCTGACATAGCTTTTGGGAAGATTTTGGTAATTGGATTGAGACAAAGCTCCAAGTGTCTAATTTTGAAGGCTCTCTTTACAAGCAAGGGTGTCTGAATAACTTGGATCAAATTTTGGATCAGTTTGATGTTTCCAATGGAAAAGGATAAACTTGAACAAGACTTTCTGAAAACAATCCGGACAAGGGACAAAGCAACCTTGTGGGATACAAGCAATGACTTTAGCTACTTAATCTAAAAGAAAGCTTTGAAGGTGTATATTCCAACAAATGTTTTCACTAAGATTTTGACTGTGCAATCATTTCAAGAAGATCTACCTAAAGGGAGGCGAGTATCAAAGTCCTTGCCCACAACTTGATACCCCCTAAAAGGGGATACATATGGTGAGTTTCTTAAGGTGACCCGGTAAACCCCTTGGATCAGTCCTTGTACAAGGATTCTGATACCTTCAGATGTAGATAGGGTGGCCTCTATTTTATCAAGTTTGTAGTTGTTCCATGGAGTCCTCCCAATCAGTTTTTACGTGCATGACTCAAGAGCCTAGTTGACCATGCTAAAATTGTAGGGATTAGTCACCTACCTTGGGATACCATCAACATGCATCACCTGAGATTGAGGGGATGTAAGTGAGATTTTTCTCAGCACTTTATTTCTATATCGGTCGAAAAAGGTACCAGTTTGAGGTCATTCTCCAAAGAGGAAGTGCTTTTCTCTCTAGACAAGCCTCTCTAAAAGTAAAATAGGTGAACTTGTCTGAGTTCAAGTGTTTTACATTACTTATTTTAACAAGGATTTTGTAGAATTTTGAAAACTCCTAGAAAGCACAAAAAACAAAGGTTCTTTTCCAAATTTGATTAAGTGATTTTGAATTGAAATTTTGAAAACACAAGTGTTTAGGGATTTGATTTGTTCTTTCCCTTTTGAAAAAAAGAATTTCGAGCGTTTGTAGTTGCTCTGTTTGGGCATTCAAGATTGAGTTTGCATGTTTAAGAACTTTGAAACTGAACTAATTTTGAAAGATGAGGGAATATATATGCTTTTAATTCACATTTTAAGTCATTCAAGAATGTATTTGATTTGGACTCAAAAATAAAAATTGACTTTCTTTGGACTTTGGCTTATTTCCTTAGTTGCATTCAAGATTTTGTGTGCTAGAATTCAGTTTTATGCCCAAAAAAGGAGGTATTCCTAGATTTGTTTGATGCGTGAAATTTGGAAATCATTCAAGATTGAATTTGGATTGATTTTTCAAACACTAAATGGAAATGTTTTGATTGTTCATGTTTTATCCTTTCACTCAAGATTTGGTGTTTTTAGAGCCCATTTTGATTAGCACAGAAAACTAGCTGATGGAAAAAAATGACTTCAAAAATTTTACCCCCCTTGCAGAAGGCATAACTTTCTACTCACAACTTGAAAAGATGCGCCATTTACACCGTTGGAAAGATAATCCAATTATCTAGAGGTAAATTTTAAAAGTAAGCAACTTATGCCTAAAAATGCTCCGAAGACCCCTGAAAATGTAATTTACTAAAACATCTAAAAAAATAGATTTTTTGATTAACTTTATGCATTCAAGATTGGATTTTGGTTCTTTTTAAACACCAAAATAAATGTTTATTTTCTATTTTTTAGAACATTAATCCGTGTTCCCACAAATACCTGCAATGCCACAGACAAAAAAATAGCGTTCCTGTGGACCGTACAAGCGATCTCGCAGGACTGTCAGAATAAAGAAAACTGATAGAAAGTAATAACTGTAGAATTTGAAAATGATACCTCTGAACACATTCCCGCCTGGTCAAATAGCATTCTTGTAAAGTCAAAAGACAATCCTGCATTGCGGGAATGATGACACAAATTTTGTGATCTTAGTTATTGCCTTACGACTTACAAAAGTCAATAGGCAATCTTGCTAGTCAAACAGCGTTCCCGCATCGCGGGAATGTGATCCCGCAAAAGGGGTACAAAGAACTGACTGGTGAATTTGGGACAGAGAAAAAAAAAGAAGTAGAAAATTCCTTCACGGGAATGCATTCCCACAAGACTATGTATTTTTTGTGATATAAAATTTGAAAGGAGGAATTTTATGAGTTTTCTTCATTTTAAGAGTGGATTTGTGTGGTGAGTGTCCCACTGGACATGCCAAAATGTGATTAGTGAAAACCTAATCTATTTTGAAAGGCTTAAATCATTAAAACATTATTTTATGAGAATATTCCTAACTTATAGAGAAAACTATTTGCAAAGACACTCAAATAGAGCTTAAACGGGAGCACCCTGTCACTGTTTTATTCGCTCTTGCTTTAAGGATCTGGGTGTGTTTTCAAATCACTTGGAGAAATTCCCTAATGATGATTAGGAGGTATCTAGATTGATTATGGACCATAAGAACCCCATAGTGGCACAAAACTGGGTATAGAACACCCGGTTTGCCCCTAAGGCCTTAAGGATCCTAAAGGCTCAAAAATGCAATTTAAACTATTTATGAGTAATTTATGATTGATTTTAGACCAAATGAGATGTTATGCTATGAAAAAAAATTCTAAACAATGAATCAAACCAAGTTAATCCATTAGTTCTAAGCTATTATGTGTGCTAAGAAAGCTTGAAAATGAGTTAAACTATTAAAATATGCTAAAAAGCTTAAGATCTAGAATTAAACTAGCATTATAACACTACTTAGAAATGAAAGGTGAATTGGTGCTTTTCTCTTAGGAAGTGAGGTTATTTATAGGATTTGGGAAGGGCTTGGGTTAGGAGGATGAGTTAAGGTTAGGGGTAAGGTTTGAGGTAAGGTTAGGGGTATGGTAAGGTTTACCTTGGGTTAGGGTTGCTCACATGTGTGACAAACACTAGGGAAGTGTGCAACAAGGAACAAGTGTGGAAGAAGAGACATGGGTCTCTTTATGAGGCTATAAGAAGCCTTAAAGAGGGTGTAAGAGGCTTAAATGAGTGTGTAAGGCTCATTGAGGGAAGGGTTTGACCAAGAGTCAAAGAGGAATTGGATTAGGCTAGGAAATGTAGGAAAAATCTCCTAAATAGGTTTAGGGAAGATTGGAAGGGTTTAGGAAAGGTTAGAAGATTCTAGGCTTTTGAGGCTTTAAATAAATATAAAATTTATTTAGGGAATGTGACATCATTTATTGAATATTGATTCAATAAAGAGAGGGAAATCATTTAAATTTGATTTAAATGCTTTGGGGAGAGATTCTTTAATTAAAGATGCTTAATTAAAATAAATGGATTTAATGGCATAAAAACTAATTAATTAATAAATCATGATGTCATCAGGGGTTTTTAGAAAAATAAAAATACTTTTATCTTCTAATAGATTTTTAGGTCTCAACATATATATATATATATATATATATATATGTATGTATGGATATATACATGTGCATATATATATATATATATATATATATATATATATATATATATATATGCACATGTATATATCCATACATATACATACATATATATATATATATATATATATATATATATATATATATATATATATATATATATATATATATATATATATATATATATATATATATATATATATATATATATATATATATATATACATACATACACATGTATGTATGTGCACATGTATATATGCATGTGTTTGTGTGTATGTGTGCATGTATACATAGTGCATATTTATTTACATTTAAATGTAATTTATGTAATTGATTTTAGTTCAATAATGTAGTGAAATGTACTTCAATTTTTTTTAGTTAAATTAGGAAAATATATATGTAGACTTCATTTGACAGTAAATAAAATCTTTTAGGTACACATATATAGATATAGATATTATTAGACATCATGGAAGATGCACTAATTCCCCTTGCGAAACTATTTTCATGAACTAATAGGGAAATTGAATGATTGGAAGATTCCATAAATAGTCTGACTAGCTCTAGTGTCTATAAGAGCACATGTCAGTCCATATTTTCTAGCTTAATTAGTATCAGAGATGAAATTCATGGTACCACTCCCTACACACTAGATGTTATAGAGGCCATACTTGAGAGGAAGAGACAAGAGGTTGGTTTTGTTCTTTCTCTTAAGGAGGTACAAGCTTTAGTGCCTAAAGCAACTGTAAAAAGGGCAACTTTCCGATCTTATGTGGACTTACAGTATGTGAAGCGATATTAGGTTACCAAGTATCACGATCCTTCTATATCAACATTGATATACCCATAGTTTCTAGTTGCCCATGGTCATTATCCAAATAACAAGCAAATTCCATTGTATTTTACACAACAAATTTTTGCTAAGGTTCACTTAGGGAGGGCCATTAATTACACTAATTTTCTAGCACATTTAGGACAGGGGCATGGCAAGCTTGCTGATAGAGATAATTTTTATTGAGCTGATCACCAAAGGATAGTACACAAGGTCATTGTTGGTCAGAGGGCACCTGCTATAGCTCCTTCATTGGGTATTGCAAAAGATGATGTTGTTTGTAGCACCCATCTTCAAGGTGAGATTGATAGCTTGGGGGACATTGCAAGAACTACCACATACATATCTAGTGATCAAGTTGGCCAATATTTGATGTCTCAATGACACTCTAGATCATCAAGTGGAGCATCCTCTAGTAGGACCTCACATGACATGTATAGTGCAGTTGGCATGTCTTCACTTTCTGGCTTAGAGAGACTTACAGGAGAGATGACACGGGTCACACTGACTAGTTTGGCTGAGGGCCTTCTGGATGCATATACATTTATAATAGCAGAGCATGATATCCCCATATCAAATGTTAGAGATTATGTGGGTAATATCAGATATGCTCAACCACATCCTTCTTATCACCTAGACCATGGCCATAGTGGCAATGCCCATGAGGATCCACCTACTGACCACTCTATTTCTATAGAGGGAGAGGCACAACTTACTATCCCTTCAGTGAGTGTAGGGAGCCAGTTCTTTGATGTTGGCCTTGAGGATGTTGACTTTAGCATGACTACTATGGGTTACCTAGAATTGCTGACACATGATGATATGACTTTCATGCCATCTCATTTGGTCAGTTTGTTGCATTCATCATTAGAGAGACATGTGTTGACTACTCATGTTGTAGATGTAGAGTTGAGCTTGGACCAAGCATAGAAAAATATTGATATCTTGGAACTGATAGGATCAAGGCTAGGGAGTCTGAGCACAATTAGGTGTCACCATCTACACATGTAAAAATCTTATTTTTAATGTTACAATTTAAGTTAAATTTTCAATATTTCATCTAGCATGTAAATTTAATTTTAATTTAATTTTTGAAATTTCAATACATGATATATATACATATATATGATATTTTTTCTCTCGCATGAGATGCCTCTTGTTACTCCTTTGAGGATTGATCATGTACATCGTCAGGACTCACTCGATGATGACATAAGTAGTGGATAGGCCAGTTTTTAATTTATTGATGTGTACATGTATTTAATTCACACACTTTATAACATGTTTTCTTGTAATATTTTATCGAACTTAAAAAGATGTACATATATTAATTTATATCACTTTCTCTATACAACTTTGCACATCCTTCATAGCATGATAGTCACTTTGGGGACCGCTTAGTGAGGAGTTATCATGATGAGTCCTAGGCACTTTCATATTTGATCTAGACATATTAAATGTATTTGATATTATATTTCTTCTCTAGAATCTAGATGATTGACATACATAATACTTTGATATTATTTGATTTGTAGAATTGTGATCTATGATTTACATATGTTTCATGTTTATAGTAATTTATCTTTGTGTTTTAAACATACTTGATCTATGATTGATGTTTCACATGTTATATACTTTCAATCTATGTGTTTAATATATACATGTTTGATGATCCAAGTTATATGTTTGATGATTTAAGTTATATGTAAGTTTATTCTATGAATGATGTTTGACATGCTATATACTTGAGATCTATGTTTGATGATATTACTTATATTTACATTTGACATGTAATTTATATTTAATGTTGATGATCTAAGTTAAATATGTTTGATGATCTAAGTTATATTATGTTTGACATCTAGATAATATAAAGCATCCCCTTTTAAGACATGGTCAAGTAGTAAACAACAATAATTTGACTAAACTTTTAAAACGCATGTGTCCTAATGTAATCAACTATAAAAATAAAGTATCCTAATTAAATATTGAAACATGCATGCTACACATTCATATTACAACTAGATAAGTATCCACATGGCCTAATTAACCAACTAGATAAAAATAAAGTATTGCAACATGCATGATACACATTCATATTCATAGATAAGTAATAAATCATCTCCTTAAGATGTTTTTGAGATATTATAAATTTTAGAAAATTGCTCCATTCACTATGAGCACTGGTAGGAAAGATAATGAAGTTAAGAAAACCTTTGGTCTCACCCGTGAAAAATTTAGTACAGATCATATTTCATGCATGATTTAGTCCACACCAAGTGGTTCAGCTCACTCTTGGACATAATTTAATATTCTCTCATGGTCATCAATATCAAGTCTCCACTTACAAATGTCATGTCCTATCACTAGATGAAGAGATAGGACAATGGCAATTACAAGATGGCTATACTGATAAACCTTGTTGTTAGGTTGATAAACAATAAAATGAATTCCATGTTTAAGTATTTTTATTTTCTTCAAATATGTTCCTTGCACAAAAACATAACCTACACAGACAAGTTCAAAAAAATATATAGATGTGAAATTAACCATAAAAACATGTATAATTCCATCACGAGTTGGACCTCAATTGTAATAAATTAATCATAAATACACTATGAACCTGTGGGAAACATAATTCTGTCAAGCTTGTTTCATTCTTTTTTATCTTCATCCTCTCCTTGGTGCAATGTAATAAATAGTAACTAACAACTTCCACATTTCCAGGCTCTGTTATTTATAACATTTTATTTGTCTTCTTCTTGTGGTAATAAATCCAATGATCTAATGTGATTATTGTTGGCAAGTTGACTATTCTATTGTATATGGCTAAGATATAGTGTTTTCATTATAGAAACAAAGTCATATGATGTTATGGAGTCAACACAATCAGTTAGAACATCAGATTTGGTTAAGTATGAAAGACTGGATAGTCAATAGAGCACCAAGTGAACAGAGCATCAATGCACGTGTGTATAATTGAGTTTTGGCATGCACAATTGAAGATAATCTTGTTGATATGTAATCATGCTAAGTCTAAGAGTGCATGATCAGATAGATCCAACCAGTTGAAGTGGCACAGACAGTAAGCGGTAGAGCAGGACAAAGCATGGAGTCGACTGTTGGTATTTTGATTAGCGGTTATAATATTGTTTTGTAAAGGCTATGCACCTATTGTATTTAGGTTATAGACATGTTAATATCTTTGTTTGTAAACATGCTTGATCCAATTCACTTGGAAGCATTGTATGTAATAGGTTGAAGGCTGACCTGGTTAATAGTTTTATTTGTGTATATAAATAAGACATGTGCCTTTGTAATTAAGTATGGAAGTTGAATAGAAATTTGATCAGAGAAGAGAAGAGGTATGTGAAGAGCAATTAGAATTTTGTAGTGCTTTACAAGAGGCTAAAGAATAAGCACACAAAGGAACTGATGTAACAAATAGTATCACAGTAGTAGTTCACCTTGTAGATATAGTGTGTCTCTAAGATCTAGAAGGTTTTAGCCTTCACCCACTTGAGCAATGAGCTCTAAGACAGTGTGTCCCACCCCTAATAGGGTTAATTATAAAAGACTCCTAACAGGGTCCGACCCTTGACCAGGTCACTATACTAAAAGCATTGTAAAGATCAACTCCTAACAAGGTTTCAAGATCTTCTAAAAGGGATCATAAAACACTAGTACAGTTCTTAGTGGGTGTCAATTCCCATCGGGGTTTTTACCTATTTGGGTTTCCCTGTAATCATCTTTGGTGTTATGTGTTATGGTTGTTTATATTTCTTACATTAATATTAATTTCAGTACTTAAGCAATTAAGTTGAAGTTCAAGATATCATAAAAAGTAATGATATATAGAACACTGATTCACCCCCCCTCTCAGTGTTCCCATTCCTAACAATTATATGGAATGGGTGTCTATGGTGAGAGCCTCCATCATGATTGGAACACCACATATACATTGACCTATTTCCTATGAAATATTTGGTGAGGTTGGATTTATTTCCTTGTCTATTTTAATCTAAAAAGATACAACTTCCTATTAAAGTGCACAAAAAAACTATACCCAAGGATATGAATAATAAAAGGTCATTGTGGGTATATATGAAATCTCTAGGTCTCTCTATCAATCAAAAATAGGATGTGTCATTGGGATGTGATCCCATGCCCAAATATGTAACACTAAAATCTCAATGGTCATGCTCCTTGAATGTTGGTAAACTATCTCATGGAGCTCACAGTAGATGTGAGCTAATATGTAGCTCCCCCAGGCAAATCAATGAGGAGATCAGACCATATCCTAGATGACACAGGACCAACCACATATGAATCCATGGTGCATTCTATCAAGAATCAAGATGCCACCTATCAGACCAACAAGTAAAATGGAAAGCTACTTATAATGGGACAATATGTGGTCCCAAGAAAGGTATCATTTAGCAATGGTAGGATCTTGAAATAATCATCACACATCAGTCATAGCAATGACAATACCAAACATATACTCCACTTGAACTCCCATAACTGGAACTCACAAAATGTGCCATATATCCTCTAGAGTCACAACCATCTCCTTAGTAGGTAAATGGAAGGTGTTGTGCTCTGAGTGTCATCTCTCAGCTAGAGAAGACAACAACCCTTGATTTACCCAGATATCAGGTAAATCCACCAGACACTAAAGACCACATCACATGATAGTTCACTTCTCTGCCATAATAAGCTACTCAAAAAGCTCCAAGACCTAGGTAGGCCTTGGAATCTAGAATAACACAATACTAAACTGGGTTTGCAAATAATAAATTTACACTAAGTCAGCATCAAGAAAGAAAAATTGAAGGAAAATTGGTTAAACAGGTCAAAAAAAGCCTAAATAGAGAAAATTCTAAGTAGAAAACCAAAAATGATCCTACAACCCAAATGTGATTTGAGATTTACACAATGCAATCCTTTAATAGGATGTGATCCTTCACAAAAAGCATGTGATGTAGGATTTATCAGATGCATTCCAAAAATGAGATGCGACGAGCTATTTTGACAGAGTGTGACCGATTGATGAAAAAACATAAAAACAAGAAAAATTTGACTAGATGTGACTTTGTAGGGTGCAACCCTAAACTTAGGGGTTGCAATCCTGAAATTGGTTGTAAAATAGATACAAAATGGGATTGACATCTTGTGACCCTAGTTATTAGGTGAGATCCTAAACTACAATGGCTATATAATACAAAAAAGAAGTGAAAAATTAGATGCAAGTAATGAAAAGGTACATTATTGGGTACTTACCAGAGATGCATAGTGTGTGGGTCACTGATGATGTTATCTGAGCTCAAATCAATGCCTCTCAATTGGGACCACCATCTTTTCTCTCAGAGATCTCAAATTACCAAGGATAAAAGTGAAAGTGAATAGTAAAATGACCTTTTTGGGCCTATTTTAACCCCCTGAGGACCCTAATGACCTAGGGTACTTTCATAAAATGACATCAAAGGAGCTCCATATTGGAATTTAAATTGAAATAGCCATTGTATATCACATTAAAGAAGACAAAATAAAGTTACCGAGATAGGTCAACCTTGTAGAAATTAAGCCAACTATGGTCAAAATATAGTTTCCCAGGGGAAGAATGAACAAGTATTGAAGCAAAAGCATGACAAAATCATTTAGTAATGATTATTACTCAAATGGATAGTCAAAAAAAGTGAAATTAGGGACAAACTTCAGTCAAATAAGGGTTAAAAAAACTCAAAATTACTTAAATGACAAACAAAATCTTATCAGAAGTTATACAACGTTATTTTTGAACTCACACATTGAGTTTATACTTCAAGATATTGGTCAAAAATTAGTCAAAATTGGTCAACTCTCATCTTTTAATGGTTAAACTTGGTCAAGAAGTGTTCCTTTAACACTAAAATCAATCCTAATCAAATTCTGACATATTCTAAACATTTCATACTTGATCCAAACCAAATTTTCATCAATTGAACATTTTCATCAATGCTTGAAAATAGTATTTCATCAAATTTATATTCTGATTTTGGTCCCGAGGGGGCATAATCATACCTAAATTCAATCATTTCAATTTGATCAGGGATTCAAATCAATCAACTCTTCAGTACTAGGGGCATGGTAATTTTCTTCAATCAAGTCAAGATTTTTGGGTAACTAACTTCATCAAGAACCATATCAAGATTATGATCTGTGCCTAAATCAAATCTTTCTGACATTGATCAATTTCATCACTTCAAATCAAATTTATTATTTATCATTATCATGATCTTTCAGATATTCATTTTCATCACACCAATTCAAACTAGATATTCTGATTAACTTCTATTGATCTTAATTCAATCAAGCTTGGAATCACTATGGTCAATTATTGTTCAATCAAGTTTAGAATTGATTTCTTAAAACTTTCAATCATGTTTGATGAAGCTCAGAATTCTCAAATTCAAAGAAGTTTCTTCTACTCTCTAAATCTCCTAGATTTCATAGTAGTTTTGATGCAAGAGCATCTTGGGTCCTTAGCAATCCTGTGTCACCAAAAACAATTTGGAGTTTGTCTGTGTTGCTCGGTTCCTACTTTGACCGAGTTGGTCAGCAATTGGTCTCTTTCCTTTGGTTACCGAGTGTGGTCAGTTATCTCCCAGGTGGTCGATTGTTTTATTGGCACTCGGTATTGCTTGTTTGTTGCTCAGTTATCCTTTCTCATCGACGGGTTTAGTTTTAGTTTCTGTTGTGGCCGACTTGTGCATTTATGTTGGGTCATGGATTTAATGTTGGAATCCATCATTAGGAAGTGTGTGGTCCCACATTTGACCATTCTTTTTGTTGATTGTGGATCTGAAAGCTGACTCAATTTGGCAACTTCTTGTATAAATGTAGTTGTTAGTTTAGAGTTTAGCAAAAAAAAGTTTTTGGAAGGTAGTTTTGATAAGAGTTTGGTAGAAGATAGAAGTAGAGATTTTGATAGATCCTCACATGTTGGAGGACTTCTGAATTCATTGTAATATCAGGCCATAACTAGGAAGGCCTTACAACCTAACATGTATGATTCAATTTGATAAAATATATGAAAGATCTAGCATTCTCTCTCTCACTATTGTTGTTTGTTTGCTTTCGCATGTGTTGAGCAGCCTTGGATCATTAGGGTGTGCCATTTTTTGGCCCCTCTTGCTCCCTACCTTGTATCAAGTGGTATCAGAGCGAGGTTAGATCTTGATCTAGGTCTATGAATCTAGGTTTATAGGTTCCTCTTGAAGCCCTAGTTAATTGTTGTGGGGTAGAAGATTGTGATCTGACTTGCAATTGCAAAGGGTTGTCAAGATAGTTCATGGGAGGTGAGATGCGGATCTAGGATTGGAAAATATGCTAAGGCAGATTGCTGCTAGATTAGAAGTTGTTAAAACAACCCAGAGAAGAGGAAGACATCTTGAAGATGTTAGTGATGATGAAGTTGAGGAAGAACAAGCGAATGTGGAACTTGCACCTATTATGGATCAAGGTGAAGAAATATTTTTGGAGGCTTTGACAAGTCTGAAGTCAACACCACATTTCAATCCTCCTAAGTATGGTGGAAAGCTAGATTGTGATGAATTGGTGGAATGGATCACCAAGATGGAAAAGTATTTTGAGTATGGAAAAATATTTTGAGTATGAAAACATTCCTGAAGACAAGAAGGTGAAGATTGCAAGCACAAAGTTGAAAATTCATGCATCCTTATGGTGGTCTGCAGTTGGATAGGAAGAGGAAAGGAAAAGACAAAATCAAGGTTTGGAATAAAATGGTGAAAAAATTGAAAGGAAATTTCTTACCTTGTGATTATCAAATTAACCTAGTTTGGCGAATGCAAAGTTTGAGGTAGAAAGATAGCTTGATAAAGGAGTATAGTGAGGAATTCTATAGACTAGATATCAGATCTAGACATGATGAAGATGATGTGGAAAGAATTGGTAGATAATTGAATGGTTTGAGAGTTTCCATCCAAGAGTAAATTAGTACGGTCAAGTTGGAGAACATTGAAGAGGCTTATCAATTTGCATTGAAGGCCAAGGAGAAATTGAACAAAAGACATGAGCAAAGACAAAGAGGTCAAGGTGGTAGATTTCCTAGAGGAAGAGGTAGATCTAATGGTCAAAATGGTAGATCTGAATCAAAAAAGGCAAGTCTAGATAAAGGCAAGATTGAGTGGAAAGATGAAAGTTCATCTAGAGGTAGAGGTAGTAACTACCAAGGTGGTTATGGTAGAGGAAGTTTTCGAGGAACTTGTTACAATTGTGGAGAAGAAGGACATAGATATTTCAAATGTACACATGCTCGTAAGAAGGCTGGTAGTAGTAGAAATGCTTTGGTGCAAGAAGAGTCACCGAATGAACTTGAGAAAAAAAATAACTTGATGGTAAGGAGAGCACTGTGTAATGAAAGCAAGAAGGAAGATCCGGTAAGGAAAAGTTTTTTCAAGACCAGATGTAGAGTTTCTGATAAAGTTTGGAAGGTAATCATTGATAGTGGTAGCTTGGAGAATTTGGCATCTGAGGAGATGGTCATAAAATTATAGTTGGAAAGGTTGGTACATCTGAAGCCCTATCAGATTTCATGGATCAAAGATGAGCATACACTCTTGGTAAGTGAACAATGTTATGTGAATTTGAATATTGGAAAGTAATATGATAAGGTGTTTTGTGATATCATGCCTATGGATTGTTGTCATATTTTATTGGGTAGAACTTGGCAATATGATAAACATGCTATTTATGATGGGAGATTGCATAAGTACACTAATGTGGTTGATGGAAAGAAACAAATCTTGTTACCATTGATGGAAGAACCTGTTAGTAATTTTTGCACATCTGTGAAAGTTTATTTGATGGAGGGAAGAAAGTTTGTTAACTCTTTGAAGAAGAATGATGTTTTTTATGTTGTGATCCCTAACAAATCGAGTAATAAAATAGAGGATAATGTCACTGAGGAGATTGACAAGTTACTCATCGAGTATAGTGATATCATTTCTAATATTGTACCTAATGGTTTTCCACTGAAAAGAAGCATTGATCATTGTATGGATCTAATCCCTGGAGCTAGTTTACCGAATAAGGCACCTCATCGGTTGACACCTATTGAGAATCAGTAATTGAACTGACAGATTCAAGAGTTGTTGGAGAAAGGTTTGATCAGAGAAAGTTTGAGTCCTTGTGTAGTACCTATTGTATTAGCACCTAAAAATAATGGAGAATGGATAATGTGTACTAATTCTAGAGAAATCAATAAGATAATAGTGAAGTATAGGTTTCTTATACCGAGAATGGATGAAATAATGGATAGTTTGACTAGAGAAAAGTATTTCACCAAAATTGATTTGAAAAGTGGGTATCATCAGATTAGAATCAGAGAAGGTGATGAATGGAAAACTTCTTTTAAGACAAAAGAAGGTTTGTATGAGTGGTTGGTTATGCCCTTTGGTTTAACTAATGCATCAAATACTTTTATGAGGCTGATGAATGAAGTTTTGAAGAAATTCTTGGGTAATTTTTTGATTGTATATATTGATGACATTTTGATATTCAGTAAGACTAGAGAAGAACATTTTTTGCATGTTAGACAAGTTTTGTAGAGATTGAAGGAAGAGAAGTTGTTGATAAATCTGAAAAAGTGTTCATTCATGAAAGAGGAGATTGTGTATTTGGGATTTGTTATTTTAGCTAATGGTTTGAAGATGGATCCTGAAAAGGTTGAAGCTATTTTGAATTGGCCTATACCTATGAATGCTAGTGAGGTAAGATCATTTCATGGTTTGGAAAGTTTTTACCAAAAGTTCATAAGGAATTTTAGTTCAATTTGTAATGCTATGACTGAAACTATGAGAGGAGACAAAAGAGAATTCAAGTGGACACATGGAGCTGACAAAAGTTTTGAGACTTTGAAGCAGAAGGTTGTTGAATTACCTATTTTGGCATTACCTGATTTCAGTAAAGTATTTCAAGTAGAATGTGATGCAAGTGGAAGTGCAATTGGAGCTATGTTCAGTCAAGAAGGTAGACCTGTTGCGTTATTTAGTGAAAAGTTGAATGATGCTAGAAGGAAATATTTTTTGTATGATCAAGAATTCTATGCTATTGTTCAAGCAGTGAAGAAATGGAGACATTATTTGATATCGAGTGAATTTGTGTTGTATACTGATCATAAGGCTTTACAATATTTGGGTAGTCAGAATAAGTTGAATTAGAGACATGAAATGGGTTGAGTATTTGCAGAGTTACACATTTGTGATAAAGCATAAGAGTGGAGTCACTAATCGAGTTGCTAATGCATTGAGTAGAAGAAGATCATTGATGACCAAGATGAAAATTGAAGTTCTTGGTTTTGATGAGATGAGAGATTCTTATGAGTTTGACCCTAATTTTTCTAAGCCATGGAGAAAGTGCAGAGCACCTATTCAAGATCAACAAGATACTAAATGGGATGAATATTTTATTTAGGAAGGTATGTTGATTAAAGGAATTCAGTTGTGTATACCGAGAGGAGTAATGAGATCTAATTTGATAAAGGAGAAACATAGTAGTGGTTTGGTTGGACATTTTGGCATTGATAAAATATGGAATTTTCTTAAGGAGAAGTACTATTGGCTGCACTTGTATAAAGATGTTCAAAAATTTGTTAAAAGTTGTGGAGTTTTCCAAGTTGCAAAAGGAGTAAGTCAGAATACTGCATTGTATACACCGATTGTTGTTCCTGAGAAACCTTAGATTGACATCAGTATGGACTTTGTTTTTGGCTTACCGAAGATAGTAAGAGGTAATGATTCTATATTTGTTATTGTAGATAGATTTTCAAAGATGACACATTTTATACCATGTAAAAAGACATCAGATATAGTACATGTAGTAGATCTTTTCTTTAAGGAAATTGTCAGATTGCATGGATTATCGAGGAGTATTATCTCTGACCAAGATATTAAATTTGTTGGATATTTTTGGAAAACCCTTTGGAAGAAATTTGGCACTGAGTTGAAATATAGTTCTACATTTCACCCACAAACTAATGGATAGATTAAAGTTGTGAACAGAAGTTTGGGAAATCTTTTGAGATGCTTAGTTGGAGACACACCAACTAATTGGGATTCTATGTTGGCACAAGCAGAGTTTGCATACAATAATTCAATGAATAGGAGTACTCGAAAGACACCATTTGAGATTGTGAATGGCACACAACTGAGAGGAATATCTAATTTAAGAGATATTATTGATGAGAATAAGAAAAATTCTAAAGGAGTAAAATTTGTTGAGTACATGAAGACATTGCATGAAGATGTGAAGCTGAAACTGGAGATAGTAATCATAAATACAAAGACAAAGCTAATAGATCAAGAAGACATAAGACTTTTGATGTTGGTGATGAAGTGATGGTTCATTTGAAGAAAGATCAATTTCCTATTGGAACATATGGGAAGCTGAAGATGAAGAAGTTTGGACCTTGCAAGATTTTGAAGAAATTTGACAGTGGAAATGCATATGAAATTGAGTTACCTGATGACATGAACATATCACCAATTTTCAACATTGCTGATTTGTATGAGTATCATGAACTTGATGAAGAAGTGATAGTACT
Source organism: Chamaecyparis obtusa (assembly GCA_027943335.1). Taxonomy (NCBI): domain Eukaryota; kingdom Viridiplantae; phylum Streptophyta; class Pinopsida; order Cupressales; family Cupressaceae; genus Chamaecyparis; species Chamaecyparis obtusa. Next base: position 7,027,626 of record BSBK01004228.1, on the reverse strand, counting down.
GACAGAATATCGTAAGAAGCATAATGAAGAAATTGAACAAATTTTGAAGGAAAGAGTTGGAAAGAGTACAAGAGGAAAACGGTATACGAAATGTTTGGTAAAGTGGAAGACTAGACCAATGGAAGATAGTTCATGGATTTCATAGTATGAGTTGGATGCAACTTAGACCAAACCTACCAAATGATTGAGAGAATCATTTCAAAATAACCCCAGGTATTTGAGGTAGGAGCATCTCGGGTCCTTGGCAATCATGTGTAACCAAAAACAATTTGGAGTTTGTCTATGTTGCTCAGTTCCTACTTTGACCAATTTGGTCAGTAATTGGTCAATTTCCTTTGGTTATCAAGTGTGGTCAGTTATCTCCCAGACGGTTAGTTGTTTCACTAGTGCTTGGTGTTGCTTTTTTGCTACTCGGTTATCCTTTCTCACCGATGGGTTTAGTTTTAGTTTCTGTTGTGGCCAACTTGTGCATTTATGTTGGGTCACGGATTTAATATTGGAATCCATTATTGGGAAGCCTGTGGTCCTAGATCTGACTATTCCTTCCATTGATTGTGGATCTGAAGGTCGAATCAGTTCGGTAGGTTCTTGTATAAATGTAGTTGTTGGTTTAGAGTTTAGGAAAAAAAAGTTTTTTGGAAGGCAGTTTTGATAGGAGTCTGGTAGAAGATAGAAATAGAGATTTTGACAGATCCTCACATGTTGGAGGACTTTTGAGTTCATTGTAATATCAGTTTGTAACCGGGAAGGCCTTACAAACTGGCATGTATGATTCAATTTGATAAAATATATGAAATATCTAGCATTCTCTCTCTCACTATTTTTGTTTGTTTGCTTCTGGATGTGTTGAGCAAGCTTGGATCATTAGGGTGTACCATTATTTGGCCCCTCTTTATCCCTACCTTGCGTTAAGTTTTAACCTAAAAAGGGTTATTTACCAAAAAATTTGACCTAGGGTCAAAATTGATAACTAAATTTTTCTAAACCTAGGGCATTATCATCAATCAATCGTCACATCATTATCAGGAATTATCACAAATTTTTAATAGATGATCACAAAGGAATATTTTTCATTAAATCACATTCCATTTCATTTTTGAGGGGGCATGCAATCATATTGTCATCAATTCAAATCAAATAATTTATTTCAAATCAAAGATCGAACACAATGTTTTTTGAATTCATCAGTGGGGCATCTAAATCGATGAATATTTCAAATTGAGCATCATATCCAAAATCCATCATCATATCCAAAATTTGCATCAATCAAGAGTTTTATCAAGGAATCTACATCATCAAGATCAAATCAGACATCAGTTAATCAAGCATCGAACATTCTTTGAACCAATGCACTTTGCACATTGATTCAAAGAGGGGGCATTTTTAGAAACCTAAAAATAGTCAGGTTAATCAAAGTGAGGAATCAAAGACAAAATCAAAAATTAATTGAAATCAAAGCCAAAGAGGATTAATTAAATCAAAAAGATCATTTAATTGTACAATTGACTTTAATCAAATTAATTGTATAGTTAAATTAAATCAAATCCAACCCATTCAAGGGGTACACATAGCTAAGGAAATTAAATAAATCAATTAATTAATTCTAAAAAATTTCACCTTCCACATGGGAAGGAATTAAATCAACCAATAAGAATTGAGAATTGAGCTCACATAGATCAATGCCAAATTGATTATCCATCACTCATCTTGAGAATGAATCTAAGCCACTCATTTTGTCTCTTTGTCTCAAGCTTTGAGGACAAAATATTTAAATTATCTCACCATTTGAAACCATAAACTTGACCCAAACTTGATCATGGTTAAACTTTCTTTACCCCCTAAGGTTGGTAAAATCTATAAATAGAGACCAAAAATAAGGAGAAAAGGATCGACTCTCATTTAGTTAATTGCATCCTTATTATAGTCATTTTGATTTTGAAAGATAGTAAGAGCATTTTTAGCATAACTGAGAATATATAGGGATTTAATTCATCATATATAATTTAAATTCTCATTTTAGAGTTGTCTCTAATGGATACTAGTTGAGAGCATTACATTAGCTTCTTTAATTAGAGATCCATGAGATGTTCTTGCATTTATTTTTCAATTCAATTTTGTTTTAAAAGCTTAATTATATTCAATTGACTTGATATCTTAGCAAATTAATTTCATGAAGATATTATATATATACAAAATGGCACCCACCATGGGGCTCAAGGCCTCTACTAATCAAATTTCATGTTTATTTGCTAAATTTGAATGGTTTTTTGTTTGAATTCTCTATTTTGTAAGTGAAGTAGCGTGTACAAGCAGAACAATAGCATGTACAAGGCAAAGTTTGATGCCTTTACACAGCCATATAGTACTTATACATAAAATTTTGATGCCTTTGTTAGGAATGAATGCTAAAGTGTTTGGCACCCATTCTGTAGCAGTTGTTGCATTCATGACTATGATTGTCATTGATGTCAACATAGTGTTTTACCAAAGACTTGTAGAGAAGCAAACAGTGTTTTGATTAGCGCACATGGGATATTATAGTTGGAGCTATGAAACATTGAGGATATACTCTTTGATATGTTATATGTCTATGGTTAAGAGTGCAGATAGTAATTCTTTTATTCATGAAAGTTATGATCATTTTGGTGGAAGCAGTATTCACGCAGTGTTCCTGAGTAGCGGTTTTTGGCAATCAAATGATATCTCCTAATCGGGATGGAATTTGGATTTTCATAGTTAAAGGGAAGCTATAGACACATTGACAGTGACGTGGATGGAAGCACATACTTTGAAGTCACACAAGTGAATATTTATTGTATTTGGAAGCCGATAGTTTTATGTAATTTTGGTGTAGCATGTGGAATATTTTATTTTGTAATTGTATGCCAACTCATTTGTAATTATTTGAGTGTGGTATAAAGGAAGGAATGTTTTTCCTTGTTGTAAAGAGTAGAGATGTGATGCGGTATGCATGAAGTGAAGAAAAGAGCTAACTATGAGATCAAAATTATGAAGGAAGACATGCGAAGTATAGAGATCTGAAATTGAGATCTGATGTAACAGTGAGTGCGGTTTGGCACAGTCAGAGAAGAGGTAACATATTATTCTATTGAATAATGCAAAGATTATTTGGACAGTGAGTTCAGTGATCTTACCATGAAGTTGTTTGGGTAGTGGGTCCTTCTGTCTTCCATAACTCTTAACAGGGTTAGAATCTTTTAACAGGGATTCAAAATCTCCTAACATGGATTTATATGCACTGAATGTATTTCATAAGACTCCTAACAGAGTCCACCCTTTCACAAGGAATATTCATATTAGTGCATCTTTTGTGGGCATCATTCCCACCGGGGTTTACTCTTTGATCAAGAGGTTCCCTAGTCAACATATCTTGTGTTACTGTGTAATTGTGTATGAATATCTTTCTATGGTTGGTAATTATATTTCTTACATGGTTTAATGTTGTTGAAGATGATAAAAGTTATAATTATCTGATAACTGATTCACCCCCCCCCCTCTCAATTATCTTGGTGGACTTTACTTTCTAACAATTGGTATCAAAGCAGCAGGTCCTTGAAAGAAAAGTTTAACAGCTTAAGGAGATCCATGGTGAATTTCAGGAAAGAAAGCCCTAAGTTTGATGGAGTAAATTTTGACAACTGGAAAGAAAAGATGAAGACACATCTACTATGTTTAGGACCAGGTTATTGGTTGACTACAAAGAATGATAAGACTATCATTGAATAAGATGATCTTGAGACATGCTCTAATGATGAGAGAGATCTATTCATGTGTAACATACTTGCAAGAGAAGCACTTTTGACAACACTTTCAGAGAATGAATATAGTCAGGTAAAATGTTTGAAAAAGTCTCATGAAATTTGGAAAGCTTTGCACTCTACTTTTGAAGGTGATGAACATGAAAAAAGAGTTAGATTACATAATTGGATATGTGCGTTTGAAGATATAAGAATGTTGGAAGATGAATCTGTTAGAAGCTATATTGGTAGAATGTCAAAAATTGTTGCAGGAATAAAATCTTGTGGAGGAACAAAGACAGAGAATGAAGTGATATGGAAAATTTTGAGGACATTGACTCCTGTATTTAAGCAGACAACACAGATGATTGAACAAGTTATACCTTGTACTATGAACTTTACAAGAGAGACTCTTCTTGGAAGCTTGGAAGCAGCAGAGATGAACCTGAGGTTATTAGGAGACTTACCTAGAATGGAGACAACATTCAGTGCTCTTAGTATTCACCCTACATTATCAAGAAGCATTAGTGTGAGTAGAGATTATGCTGGCAATAGCAGATCTAGAAATGAAGAACACAAGAAGATTGAAGAATGTATTTCCTTGCTTGTGAAAAGAGAACTAGATGATAAGAAAATTTGTAAATGTTGGACTTGTCAGGAATATGGTCATTTTGCATCTAAATGTCCTAAGAGAGTTAAGAAGTACAAAAATAATTTCAAGCCTAGAAGATCTAAGGAATGTTATTATGCTAATGATGAAGACCTTGAAGCTAGTATTGAAAGAACTTTAAGTGAAAGTGATCCTGAGAATAATGATGAAATAGGATTTGTAGCAATTAAAGAAGAAAATTTTGAAACTAATGTTAAGGAAGAAAAATCCTTAGTTTCCCAAGTTGAAAAGAAAGCTAATTGGATTATAGATAGTGGTTGTTCACATCATATGACTAGTGATATGAAAAAGTTCATAAAGTTTAACAATTATGATGGAGGAGTTGTTAGAGTTGGTAATAATGCACCTTGTTTGATTAAAGGTATAGGATCTATTACTCTTGATGGAAAGACTAATACTGATGATGTTTACTTTGTGGATGGATTGAAACATAATCTTTTGAGTGTTAGACAGTTAGTTGATAAGGGATATCAAGTTTGGTTTACTGAGAAAACTTGTGTGATAATAGATAAAAATGGAAATCTAATTGGAACTGGATCTAGAACTAGAGGTAATGTATTTCAGTTGAATCCTACTGAGATGACATGTTTGATTACTAAGATTGATGACAGTTGGTTATGGCATAGAAGGTTTTGTCATATAAACTTTGATAGTATTGTGAAGGTGAGTACTACACTTGCAGTAAGGGATTTGCCTAAAATTATGAAGCCTACTAATATGATTTGCAAAGAATGTGTGATGGCTAAGCAGAAGAGAAGTTCATTTCCTAGTAAGAAGTTCGCATTGGCAGGGAAGTTGGAGATTGTTCATACAGACTTGAGTGGTCCTACCAGGACTAGAGGATTCTATGGAGAAAGGTATTTTATGATTCTTGTTGATGATTTTACAAGAATGATGTGGATTGCATTTCTGAAAGAAAAATTTGAAGCATTTGATAAGTTTCAGATCATTAAGAACAAAGTTGAGAATGAATCTGGAATGAAGATTAAATGTTTGAGATCTAATAGAGGTGGTGAATTTACTTCTAGAGAGTTTAACACTTTTTGTGAAGTGAATGGTATTAAGAGATAGTTTTCAGCCCCTAGAGCACCTGAACAAAATGGTATTGCAGAAAGAAGAAACAGATCAATGACTGAAGCAACAAGATCTATGTTATTTGAGAATGATTTAGCGAAGACATTTTGGAGAGAAGTAGTGAATACAACAGTATATACAATGAACAGAGTACAAATCAGAGCAGACATAGACAAGACACCTTATGAATTATGGTTTGGACATGCACCCTCAGTTAAGTATTTTAGAATTTTTGGAAGCAAATGTTATATAAAGAGAGATGATGATATTGGAAAGTTTGATCCTAGAAGTGATGAAGGTATTTTTCTTGGATATTCTTTGAAGAGAAAAGCATATAGATGTTACAATAAGAGAACTAAAACAATTTTTGAGAGCGCAAATGTTAAAGTTGATGAAAAGTTCAAAATTCAGGAAAGAATGCTTGATTATGAATATGATGAAGAAGCTCATCCTAAGCCTAGCACTGAAACTACTGAATTATTCTATGAAACTACAGTGAATTGTTGAATGAAAGTCATGCTGAAGAAACCAAAGAGGAATCTAGAGAAGAATCTACAGTTGAAGCAAGATCTAAGACTATGACATCGAATAGGTATTTATCAAGACATCATCCTGTTGAACAAGTTATTGGAAGTTTGGACAGAGGAGTTCTAACTCAGAATAAGGTACATTTATATTTGATTTTTCAAATCAAACCCAAATCTACTAGTGAAGCTTGTGAAGATGAACATTGGATTAATGCTATGAAAGAAGAACTAGATCAGATACAAAAGAACAAGACATGGGAATTGGTCCCTAGACCTAAACACAAGAATGTGATTGGAACTAAATGGGTATTCAAAAACAAGATGAATGAACAAGGAGAAGTTGTAAGAAACAAAGCAAGATTGGTATGTAAGAGTTACTCACAACAAGAAGGAATTGACTATGAAGAAACTCTTGCACCAGTAGCAAGAATTGAAGCAGTAAGAATATTTTTGGCCTATGTAGCTTTTAAGAAATTCAAAGTGTATCAGATGGATGTGAAGTTAGCATTTTTGAATGGAGAATTGGAAGAAGAAGTCTACATTGAGTAGCCTGAAGGTTTTCCTTTGACTCAAGAAGGAGACATGGTATGTAAACTGAAGAAAGCATTATATGGACTAAAGCAAGCACCTAGAACTTGGTATGCAAGACTAGATAAGTATTTGTTAAAGTTAGGATTTGCTAAAGGAACAACTGATAGCAATCTATATACAAAAGAAATTGAAAATGGTTTGTTGATTATAGTTATTTTTGTTGATGACATTATTTTTGGAGGAGAAGATGAGGCTAGTGACAAATTTGCTGATGAAATGAAGACTCAATTTGAAATGAGTATGATTGGTGAGATGAAATACTTTTTGGGATTACAGATAACACAAAACAATGATGGTATCTTTGTAAGTCAGAAAAAGTACTTGAATGATTTGCTGAAAAGATTTGGAATGGAGGACTGTAAACCAATTGGAACACCTATGGTAACTAGACATAAGTTATCTAGCATAGATGAAACACCGATAGTTGAGCAGAAGAAATACAAATCCATGATTGGAGGATTGTAGTATTTGACACACACAAGACCAGATATAGCACATTCAGTTGGAATTGTAGCAAGATTTCAAGATGAACCTATAGAATCACATTATGCAACAATAAAGAGGATACTAAGACATTTAAGAGGCACAATGGACTATGGATTGTGGTATGAAAAATTTGATGATTTTACCCTATGTGCATATACAGATGTTGATTAGGGAGGTAGTGTTGATGATAAGAAAAGCACCAGTGGAGGAGCATTTTTTCTTGGAGGAAGATTAGTTTTTTGGTTAAGCAAGAAGTATAATTTTATTTCATAGAGCACAGCAGAAGCAGAGTATGTAGCAGTAGCAAACAATTGTAACTAGATAATTTGGATGAAACAGATGCTAAATAATATTGGAACTAAATTTGTTGAACCTATTGTTATACATTGTGACAACACTAGTACAGTCAGTATGTCTAAGAATCCTATACTACATTCTAAGAAAAAACATATAGAGATTAAGTATCATGTTGTAAGAGAGAAAGTTACTAAGAAAGAAGTCAGACTAGAGTACATAAGCATAAAGGAACAGATAGCAGACATATTTACAAAGCCTTTGCCTAAGGATACATTTGAGTATTTGAGAGGTATGCTTGGGGTTATGCCCCAGCCTACTTTTGAGTAATGATGTAGTTGGTTGCATCCATCTAGTAATATATGAGCCTTATCTTTCTTTTGGACTGGATGTTGGTACTTCCTCTATGGGGGAGTATGTGTATTTGAGCTGAGTCATGAGGACTCTAGTAAATGTATTTTTCTAAATAGTGTCTTTTGACATTGATTTCTTGTTGACATAGTAATGAAATTTCTATCATTGATGTCAATGGGGGAGAAGTATGCATGAAAAACAATATGAGAAAACAATATAAGAGAATTGAACAAGATAACAAAGCAAGATTTGATTGATGAAGAGGATTTGAAGAAGCATTGTTGCAGTATTGGATTTTTGGAACATTGGATGTTTTTCATCTATGTTTCCATCAATGCCAATGGGGGAGATTGTTAGGAATGAATGCTAAAGTGTTTGGAACCCATTCTATAGTATTTTTTGTTGCATTCATGACTATGATTGTCATTGATGTCAACACAGTCTTTTACCGAAGACTTGTAGAGAAGCAGAGAGTGTTTTGATTAGCGCATGTGGGATATTACAGTTGGAGCTATGTGACATTGAGGATATACTCTTTGATATGTTATATGTCTATGGTTAAGAGTGCAAATATTAATTATTTTATGCATGAAAGTTATGATCATTTTGGTGGAAGCAGTATTCAGGCAGTGTTCCTGAGTAGCAGTTTTTGGCAATCAGATGATATCTCCTAATCAAGATGGAATCTGACTTTGCACAGTTAAAGGGAAGCTAGAGACACATTGACAGTGATTTGGATGATAGTGCAAACTTCGAAGTCACATGAGTGAAGATTTATTGTATTTGGAAGCCGACAGTTTTATGTAATTTTGGTGTAGCGTGTGGAATATTTTATTTTGTTATTGTATGTCGACTCATTTGTAATTATTTGAGTGTGGTATAAAGGAAGGAATGTTTTTCCTTGTTTTAAAGAGTAGAGATGTGATGCGGTATGCATGAAGTGAAGAAAAGAGCTAAGTATGAGAGAGAAATTGTGAAGGAAGACATGTGAAATACAAAGATCTAAAATTGAGATCTAATGTAATAGTGAGTGTGGTTTGGCACAGTCAGAGAAGATGTAACATGTTATTTTTTTGAATAATGCAAAGATTATTTGGATAGTGAGTTCAGTGATCTTACCCTGAAGTTGTTTGGGCAGTGGGTCCTTCTATCTTCCATAACTCTTAACAGGGTTAGAATCTTTTAACAGGGATTCAAAATCTCCTAATAGGGATTTGCATGTACTAAATGTATTTCATAGGACTCCTAACAAAGTCCACCCTTTCACAAGGAATATTCATATTAGTGCATCTTTTGTGGGCATCATTCCCACCAGGGTTTACTCTTTGATCAAGAGGTTCCCTAATCAACATATCTTGTGTTACTGTGTAATTGTGTATGAATATCTTTCTATGGTTGGTAATTATATTGCTTATATGGTTTAATGTTGTTGAAGATGATAAAAGTTATAATTATCTAATAATTGATCCACCCCCCCCTCTCAATTATCTTGGTGGACTTTACTTTCTAATAGCCTTTACATAGGGTGTTAGTGCATAGCAAAATTTTTTGTCTTCTGTCTTATATTGTTACAGCTCTTATACCCTAGCCTCGTAGCACTTACAAACATTATTTCAACACTTACATGATTTCTAAAAATTAACTATTAGCATTTAAAAGATTTAGTAGCATGTAGAATTATTTAAATAGAATGTATAATAGTTCTGTATTGCATACAATAGACAAAATGACATGTATAATAGTTTCTATAGTGCGTAGTACTAGTTATTTTAAATTTAAATTTTGCAAACCTAATGACAATTTTTCTATGTTTTGTAGATGACAGGACATAAAAAGGTTTGAAAACCAAAATCTAGAGCCAACAGAGAGGATACACAAACAAGAAGTAGATTGAAATAGGAGAAACAAGCTCATTTGAACAACTTTTTTGAAGATTCCAAGCAAGAAGGAGAAGCCTATGAGAGGTATATGCAAATAATTCAAGCTTATAAATCAAAATCTGCATCTCTTAATTAGATTTTTGTTCCTTAAAATGCATAAATATTAATCAATTTGAAGAAGGAAAGACAAGTTGATTTTCTTTGATTTCTTCACATTTGCCTTGAATTGTGTTGGACTAAATTTTTTGAGAAGAGGATGCTAAGGAGTTGGAATTATCACCACTAAGTGAGTATAAAATACATACAATGAAATAAAAAATGTGCCTAGGTTTTCTACCATCGAAAATGTATGCCTAAAACCTCATGCATTTTCTTAAATTGTGGCAATTTGATTTAAATCTAGCATAATTAGAGACGTATTATTGTTTTTTTGGATTTTTTAGTAGGCTTATGCTCTTCACTTGTTTTAGTGAATCAAAATGCCAAATCTATCAAATCCTTCCATTAAAGGAAAGGTCAAGGAATGAACAAACACTAAATAAAGCCTAGTTGTTTGTAGAAGAGAATATTAGGTGCTTATGCTCTTCAGCTTTTAGGTGAATCAAAAATCTAGAATTACTCAAATCCCCTTAGATTAAAAGAGGCTTAGAACTTGAACCATGTTAATTGTGTTTGGAAGTGGAAAGTAGTAGGGATATTCTTTTCACCTTTGGTGAATCGAATTCCCAAACCTACTTTTTCATTTCTTTTCATTGCTTTCATGAACATGTTAGAAATATAGTGGGTTTGACTCCCAAGAACATGCCTTAACGATGCTGGTGAGAGGGACAACCCAAAGTGGGATACAATTCCTTTTTTTGCAATAATATGACCCACTATAAAATAAAATGCATTCATCCTTAATGGGGTGAATGAAAAAGGAAGATCAAGAATTGAACCTCCTCAAGTAGTCCTTTAGAATTGCACAAAAATCCAACATACTAGTGGTGGGAGGCCCCTATAATGGGGGATGAAACTTGATTTTATTTTGAATAGAATCCATACTAGATCCTTCATGAATTAGCAAGCCTACCTCATTAGATCCATGTTTAAAAGCCAAATTTGAGTTTAGGTAGATTTCTTGAAGTGATTTCTTGTGGAAGACCCATGAAAATGTTCTCACATATTTAAACCTATGTGTTTAAAGGTCAATATTAAAGACAAGTGTTCTTGAGTTTTCTGCATTTTTTAATACATGTTACAAGGAAGAAGCATGCATTACAATTTAATTAATCTTTTAAAAATCTTCCTAATTCAAAAGAATGATCACCAAGAGGGAAGAATTTCAATTGACTGAACTCTTGTTAATGTCAATTTTTACTAGATCTCATCACTTGAAAATATATGTTCAAGAAGATGGAACATGCATTATTCAAGAGATTCCCTAGAAAGAATTCACTTTCCAATCCACATTTGAAGAAGAACAAGAACAAGAACAAGAACAAAGAACTCCCAATCTATTTGAATAAAGATTCAATTCTATGGTGGGAAATAATGATTGTTTTTATTTTAACCAAGGTCAAAACCATGAAAACCAAAATTAGAATCATCAAAGAAATCAAAGACATGAAAATAAAACCAAAGACAGAGCTAATAGGGCAGCCCAAGATCCCATATTCCTTGAAGTCATGGAAAAACTTCTAGAAAGGGATAAAGAAAGATATTTTCTCAATTTACCTCAATTATGAGTTAAACTTCCTCATGATTATGACACATTGACCTCGAAGGAGGATGAGGAAGAAGAGAATCCATTAGGATTCATGAATAAAAAACTCAAACCATTCCAATCTCAAATTGATAGCATGAAAAAGTTGGCCGAACCCAAACCATTTTCAATTGAAGCCTTATGTCCTTTTCCTTTTGATAGAAATTTGATCATGGTGCCTTTTCCTCCCAATGTGGTTTTTCCAAGATATGACAAGTACATGGGTAAATATGACCCACAAGACCACTTGAGAGAGTTTTGTGCTCTAAGAATTGAGTTCAAGTATGACACCACATACTTAATGAGATTATTCCCAAGAAGCCTTGGAGGGCAAGCTATGGAATGGTTTTCAAAATTAACCTAGGGAATAAAAACTTTTAAATAATTGGGCTCCAAGTTTGTCACTAATTAATCTTACAATATTGAGCACAAAATCACCATGTTAAACCTATGTGATACTAAACAAAAATATGGTGAACCTTTTCTAAGATTCCTTCAAAGATGGAGAATGGTTTTTGCTAGATATCCAAGAAGCATACCTGAAAAAGAGAAAATGGATATTTTCATGAATAACTTGAACATGGAAATGAATTTTTTATTACAACTTAAATGTCCCCCTACCTTTGAGAAAATTATAAAAAATGGAATCAAGATTGAAGAAGTGTTAGTAAATAAAGGAGAAATCAAGCTTTTCAAGGAAAACAAAGCCTTTTCTAACACGTGGTCAATAATAATTTTAATAATGATAATAGGTGTGCTAATGACAACAATGAAAAATCAAGGTTTTGGTTAAATAACACAAACAAAAACCTTGTAAACAATGGGGTTGTGGAAGCCAACAACCTTAAAGCCACCCCTTTTAATTTATCAAGTGGGTCCAATCAAACTAATAATGTCAATCAAACATCTAAGACCCCTTTTAATAATAATAACTATTTCAATAACCAAGGGGTGAATAAACCAAGAACTTTATTTAACCCAACCCAAAGAAGAAAGTTCACATTCTTGGGAGAACCTTTTGAGAATGCATTAAGGACCCTTGTTGCCAATAAAATCATCATTTTGTGGAAATCAAGACCCTATGAACCACAAGTTAAACCATCATGGTGGAATGATGCCCATCATTGTGAATACCATAAAAATAAAGGGCATAAGACTAATGAGTGTATGAAACTCAAACACTTGGTTCAAGATTTGATAGATGATGACATGATAAAAGTTGAGGATCCCCAAAACAATGAATATCATACAACATTCAAAACTCCTTTCTTAAATCATGAAAAAGGTGAAACCTCAAATTTGAATTAAAATAACAAAAGAAGGAATGATAAAGTTAATTTTTCCCATACCTATGATAATACTATAAATTCTTTGACGGGGTATAAACATACCATTAATGTCATAGTGGTGAAAGAGAAACAACAACAAGAAACCTCTAATGTTGTGACTAGGGGAAAGCATCCAAAATCACCTTGCAAGGGGTTGCCCCTAAAATTGTTCTAACAATTCAAAAAACATCATCCTCAAAGAAATACAATCTTGTGGATCAACTCCAAATAAATCTTACACAAATCTCAATCTTGGAGTTGTTAAAATTTTCACCAATCCATAAAGAAATCTTGGAAAAGGATCTTGTTGAGACCAATGTTCCACTTAATTTGGATGTTGATAAATTTTAGAATATGGTTGGACATCTTATTACACCACATTTCCTATCTTTTTTCGAACAACACAACATGTCTTTGAATAATCCCCAGAATCTCCCATTGAATATAGAAGTCTTTATACATAAACATCGTGTCAAGAGGGTCCTCATTGATGGAGTAGAAGGCCTAAATATTTGCACCTTAAATCTTGTCAAATCTTTTAGATATTTTGAAGAATCCATTGATCCTAAAAGAAAGACAACTATAAAAGCTTATGATGATGAAGAATGGTTCTCCAAAGGGATAATAGTTCTTCCTATCCAAGTTGGTCCTATTCAAAAGAAAATAGTTTTCCAAGTTCTTGATTTGAAATTGACCTATAATATTTTGATGGCGAGACCATGGATACATGAGGTGCAAGCAGTACCTTCAATGTGCCATCAATGTTTAAATTTTCCTTACATGGGTCAATAAATCATGGTGAGTGGGGATTTGAATCCATTTCAATATTGCAATAACATCAAACCTCTAAATGACGCATTGGCTCCTTACAATACTGAATGCACCACATCAAGACAAATGAGTCAAGGTCAAAGTTCAAAGGATGTTTCATTAGAAAAAGGAAAAGGAAAGATGGAAGAAGAAAATAGCCTTGTTAATAAGAATCAAGACCAAACTAACTTAGCTACATTAACTAAAGGAAATGAGAAAGTTAGTTGGGAAAATTCTAAAGAAAAAGAAGAAGAGGATAATTCAAAATCTTCTCAAATTAAAGCCAAAGAAATCCATTATCAAAAGATGGACACAATGATGAAGAATTTTGAAAAACAATGCAAGATCAAACAAAATGGTGTAGGGGAATATTCCTTATCAATGATCAAGATTTTACACTTTCCCCTAGGTCTCATGGTAGACCCTCTAGCTCTAATCTACCCCAAAAATATAAGGATAATTTTGTAAGAGCTAGCACTTCTTCATCTATGGAAGAAGATGAAAATGAAATCCTAAAGTGGCTCTATAAAAAGGAGGAAGAATCAAATTAAAATGAAAAAAGGATTCAAAACATTAGTATTCCAACACACCAATATGGAAAAGGTTACAAAATCATGCAAACTATGGGATACAAAGGAAGAGGACCCTTGGGAAATAGAAATGAAGGATTGGTGGAACCTATAGAAATTTCTTGAAGAGGTAGAAAAGAAAAATCAGGGTTAGGATATCTTGAATTGGGATATACTAAAAAGAATCATCCCCAATTTTATGAAAAAATTTTACAATTGAATTACCAAAGCGATAAGGATTATAATGAATGGGAATGAGATTATTTATCTAATGAATCTTTTCAAGACAAAGAGGTGGATGTTATCCATAATTATGCTCCTATATCTAATCTAGGTAAAAGATAAGAGTCAAATCAAGAGTTAACTTCAAATCAAACTTCAAGCTCAAACCAAGGGTTAGTTTCTACTCAAGAGTTTACTTCAATTCAAGAAGCAAAAAGATCTTAATGGATAGGGTAACCCTAGGTACCCTCATGGTTACTAGTGATGGAAGAATCTAGTGATAGGTTTAACTGACATGAGTTTTATCCTCAGGAAACCCAAGAGGACTCTAGTGAGGAATATTTTGATCCATGTTCTATGGAACACATAGAAAAAGTTCATGTCATAGACTTAAGTGATACAATGTACAAACCCTCAAATGAAGTCATGTCCCTAAACCCTACCAAATTGAACTTAGCCAATGATACTTTATCCCTTGTATACCTGAAACTCATTGAATGGGATTCCATAGAGCCAAATGACAATTCCATGGCCTTATACCTAAATCTAGTTGAACCCTCTTCTACCAACAAAATCTATCAAGGAGAAAAGATGAGGGAAAGTGTTCAATCTCTTAGCCAATAAATAAAAGGAAAAAAGAAAGAAATGAAAGATTCTAGTGGTGAAAACCACAATGTTGCAGTACTAGACCAAGAAAAAGAAAAAATAAAAGACGTTTCCAAAGGTGAAAACCCAATTGTGGTGCCTAAGGAAGAGATATTTGATACTTTTCTTGAACATTATAAAGAAAGATCACCTATATTGATAGAGCCAATAGAAAAGATCAACATTGGGACAAAATTAGAGCCTAAAATTATACATCTTGCAGCTTCATTTTTGAAAGAGGAAAGAGAATAATTTGTGGAGTTTTTCAAAGAAATGAAAATAAATTTTTCTTTGTCTTACCATGATAAGGTAGGATTAGACCCAAATCTAATTATGCATCATTTGAACATCAAACTAGGAATTAAGTGTTGATCCCTAAGTTTTGTTGTCCATTATTGTCTAGCACTTAGTTATTTTCTAGGCAATGTTGGTTGGTCATGATTGTGACCGAGCCATCTTGTAAAGGCTGATTCATGGATAAACTTGTACATTTACCAAGTAGTAGTTACTGTCAAGCAAGTCAGAGGTCACCATAGGTCACCAAGTACTTCAATAATAGCTGAGTATTTAATGTCGAGTTGTATAGAAGTGTCAGTGTCAAGCACCAGTATATGAAGAACATTTAATTCTGAGCATCAGAGACTTCAAATGCTGAGCAAACCAATTTTTACATGTGTTTGTAATGGCACAAACACTTAGGTAAACCATTTTGGCTGACATCTATACAATATTTAATATTTTTTGAGGGAATCATAGAGTTAATCATACATTATATTTGTAATCATTAATCCTTATGTAAGATATGTAGCCTATCAGATTAAGGGAATGCTTAAGCGGCATAAGTTGAGAATCTAGATCATTGATCTTGATCTAGGAATTTAATTTATTGTCTATATAAGATGAGATCTTAAACCCTAAAATATAGTATGTATATAAATGGAATGAAGGGGATCTCATATGTAGAATAAAGAAGTATTTTGGTATAGATAGAGATTAGTCAAAGTGACCGAGCAAAGCAGTTAAGGGAATAATAGAGATATATTTGATTGAGGAGATTAAACAAGTATTGGAAGGAGAATATTTTTTATCAGCAATCATAGTGCAAACCAAAGGATTAGGTGTTGAGATATTTTAGAAGTTGAATCAGGGTAAATATCTTAACAAAGTGGTCCTCACAAACCTATGTAAATCTCTTAACCGAGTGCTTACTTTGTTGTAGGTTTTAAATCCTTTAACCAAGGTAGATTGTATAAGTCTATAAGCTCTCAACAAGGCAAACCCCTCATAGGGTAGATCATCAATTTATGATCAATTTTTTATACCTAACATGAAAAATTTAATACTGTAGTAGTGAAGATTTGTGGGTGTCATCCCCACCCCAATTTTACCTATAAAGGGTTTTTGGGTAACCAAAATATTTGTGTTATGTGTTTCAATTTCATGGATGAAGGTTAGATTGTTAGATCTATTTCAGTAATGAATTTGATGTTTATGATAAGTAAGTTGAATTTATGTCAAAGTGGAATTATTAGTAGATATCTAATTCATCCCCCCCCTCAGTATCTCACTTTCCCATATTAGATTTCCAATAGTTGGTATCAAAGATAAGTCTCTTAAAGAAGTCTAATCACTTGTGAGTTAAGGTTTTGGAGATGGAGGTTTATAAGTTGTGAAAGATCATAGAGAATCAGAAGATTTACATTCATCTTTCACTTCACCAGCTTGAAGCAGCCAGAGGTCAATTGAAGAAATCCTTAAGCAGAAGGAAAGAATTGACAATTCAACAGAATGATACACTATATCAAGAAGAGGATACTAAAGGCCTATTTGACAATGAAAATCCCACTGAAAGTGATGCTGCTATAAAATAATTGTTAGAGAAAAACAACATACTGAATGAAGATATCAAAAATTTGAAGAGAGAACAAGAAAGTCAACCAGTAAGATTATGTGAAGTAATTGAACAAAAAAAGAAATATGAAGAAGACAAGACAATAATTGAAGAAGACAAAAGAAAAATATGTATAAGACTTGATGAAAGGACATGTGACATGAAAAGGATGAAAAAAAATCAATTGGACATGGTGAATCAACTGCTACTTTCTAATCAAGAGCTGAGCAGGAAAGATATGGAAATTAGAAATCAGAGATCAGAGAATGGCCAACTAAAGAATGAATTGAGATCTAAAAAGGGACTCAATGAAAGGATGAACCAGCCAAATGAAGCTATGAAATACTTTGAAGAATTGTTAAGTTCACCAAGAAGATCTAATGATACTTCTGGACTTGGACATGATGAGCACTTGACATCCACTAAAGAAGGAGAATCATAAAAAAGTGGAGAACAAAGGAATGAAAACTCAAAGAAAAAGAAACCCACGTGCCATCATTGTGGAAATCTAGGACACATAATGGACATCTGCAAAAAAAAGAATGGTAATTCCAATCCTAAACCAAAGTTCAATGGAAATTGTTTTAATTGTAAGAAACATGGACATCAGGCACATGAATATAGGTCAAAGGTCAGTAATCCACCTACCTCACCTAGATTTCAAGGACATTGTTTTAATTATCAAAAATATGGTCATAGAGCACAAGAATGTAGATCCAAAGCTAAGTGGACATCTAATAAGAAAAATAAAGCACCTAGGAAATGTAACACATTTAATTGGGACTACAACACATGGTATAGTTGTCATTATTCTAGATAATATGGTCATATTGGAGTAAATTGTTTGAAGACACATTTTAGTGGTAAATCCAAGAGTTGGATGAGTGGAAGTTTGTTCTATTACAAATACAACAAGATTGGTCACATAAAAAGAGACTGTAGAGAACATACACCAAGAAATGAACAATTTAGGAATGAAGAAACTATTGAACAAATAAGGAACCAGATGAATAAGACATGGAAAAAGAAAGAAGAAGCAAGCATTAGTGGAGCCAGTGAACCTAAAGTCACCGAATCCAATGGATTAGGTGATCACACTACATCAAACTAAGAAAACAAGGTATTTGAGGAGATGAATTTTCTAATGATTTATTTTACATAAGTTCCTAACATTTGATATGTTAAAGTCCATATCTGCATAAATTAAGATGCATTAGGACAAATCTAAGAAAGAATTCATGTTGCACATTTGATGTCGAGCAATAGTATTTGAGTACATAGTGATTGAGTCACTCAGTGTATGTCAAGCTCCTATGATAGCTGAGATGTGATATCTATTGAGTATAAACTAAATGGTAGTATTGACCGAGTACATGTTAACTGAGTCAACATGAGAAGGCTGAGACAATGGTAATAACCTACCCAATGTATAGATCATTTAATGAAGCCCTAATCTGATTGTTTGGTGTCTAGAAAGTAGAATGTTACCATTTATTCTCATTTCACCCAATGATTTGAGAGCTTGTAGAGTGATTTCAGGGTGATTAACAAAGATCTATTTGTGCTAAGTGAAATTTATGAAGATCTTTACAGTGTGCTATCAGAAAACATCAAAAGGACTATTTAACAAGGTATTACCTGTTAATATGATTTAGCACAACATAGAGGAGGGGTGTGAATTAGTTGTTCTTAGGTCTAGATGTATCAATTAAACTTTTAAACACTTCAACAACTCAAATCTAATAACCAACACTACTCAGTCATTACAAAATGTATACTAGAAACATATAATAGTGCAATCCACTATCCAATAGTATTTAACTTGCAAAACATAGAAATGTTCAAACCAAAATATTCACACAACTATTGAAACCGTGATTTATATTGGAAACCCAATTTGGGAAAAACCACTTTGTAACATGTTACTGATATTTTCACTCTTCTGAAGTGAGCTCTGTGAAAAGCCAACCCTATCAAAGGTTTACAAACACACTGCTAGGTGTGACCGTGTTAAATGATTTCAACCACCCTATTAGGAGTGTGCCTTGTTAGAGGATTTAATTACATTCTATTAGAATGCAAACTTGATTAAAGGATTTAAATAATGACTATTAGGTCAACCTTGATTAAAGGATTTTGAACTGATACAATGGTTAGAAAGTAACAACAGTGTTTGATCTGAAAACATACAACTCACTTTGCAAATAATAGATCCAATTCTTACATATATGTTGGCTTACTGACTAAGTTCCATTTCCATCTCTATCACTGATCTACTCGAAAATCCCTTCAAGCAATCACAACTCTGATGAACTCCTTCACCTTCATCCTTTCTTCTTATTTAGTCAATAACATCAACAACTCCAGCATCCCTTGTCTAACCTCACACTTAGGTTTCCCTTAATACCTCTTCGATAGGTAGCTCTATCTTTTGTTGCTTAATATCCTCCATAGATTTTAGGGTTAGGTCAGATTCATCAAATCCTTCCAACATTATGTTCTTCATCCATCCTTATAGAAACATCTTTTATCTCTTTATTAGAATCATAATAAAATGGTTTACTGTGCATTAAATGCTCCATACAGTCAATTAATAAAGTCAACATGATTTACATAATCCAAGAATTCAACTATGTTGGCTAGGAATCTGAATTATTCCTCAAATGTAAATTATTGATGCTTGGTCAATACTATGGTCAACTCCTTGATCATCACTACGTAGCTCGGTCATATCTTCAAACTATTTCACTCGGCTAATGTTGTCTCCCCTGACAATAAACTGATGTTCGGTCAACACTGAATTTACTCGGCATATACTGGCTCAGTCGACACTAACATCACTTGGCTTAAACTAGATTTCTTCACTTTTTCTTGGTTAAACCTACTTGTTTAGTCTTTCTTCTTACTTAGATAAACAATACATTATCTTATCATTGTGCCACATAATCAAGTACTCATTGAAGTATTAAATAACTCAGCCTTTCTCTAGGTTCTATTTTTATCACCCTTGCCCTAATCCTTCTCATCAACCAATACATATAGTACTTTCTTAGATAGCAATAGTCTTACTAGTTAAGGTTTGACATCAATGACATAACAACAATTGCTTCAATTTGTAGTTTCCAACAATCTCCCTCTTTGGCATTGATGGCAACACCATATGAATAACACATGATTCACCAATCAATCCAAAACTTTTCTTTGCATCAGAAACATTTGTAATATCCTTAGCTTCATTCTGATTCTAAATCACTTAGCCTAGCTTGCTTGACCATCCACATAGTTACTCCCTCTTAATCTTTTATGTGTATCTCTTCCTCTAACTCTCTGAATTACTTTCTCTTTTATGTGTTTTCATCTCTGAATCTCTCCCTCTTTGACAATAATGCAAAGCAGCATCTAGAACTTGCATCTTTCAGATGTAGATGTCATCTTGTCAGTTTAGTAACAATATTTCTCCCTCTATTATCTTTCTTATGATTGATTATAGCTTTGTTGTACTTTTCACAAATCTAGGCTGCTCCTAAAGTGTGACCTTTTCTACATCAATTTGTCAGATACTCTGTGCAAAACATTTGATGCAATGCTCCTAGCTTGACTATTTTAGGATTAGGTAATACTGAGAGGGGGGGTGAATCAATATTACAGAACTTTGATTTCAACTTCAAACAATTATAAACAATCCAAAGTAATACAAAAATGAAAAGAACATATAAGCATAAAACATTACTTATGACACCATGATTTGTCCTCGAGGAAACCCTGGCCAAAGGGAAAACCCTGGTGGGGATGGTACACACAAATATGTACTAAAATATAATGTCCCTATTAGGAGATCTAGCCCTATTAGGAGCTGATTGTTACATAGTATATTTCCTTGTTAGAGGATTACAAAACCCTATTATGGGTACATAAAACACCTAGTTAAAGGTGGTGAGCACACTGCTCTTACAATCAATACTGTCCCAAAATAGTTCTTAGAAGGGAAACAATACAAGAAATTATCTTTCTTAGATAGTTCCCATTGTAGCTCGGCCTCTTACTAATCTCACATCTAATCTCTACTCTTATATTCACAAACTTACTCCATCATAATAAAAAAATCCATATTCCGCTTTCACAAAATCACTCTATACTTATATAGAATTAGTCTTCCAGTCAGCCTCATAATTTTCATACAAAACATAACAGAAACTTATGCAAATGATATACATGGATTCGGTGCTCTTATATTACCAAAGAGTCATAAATATAATTTGTTTACTTGTCTTATCATGTTACCATATCTATTATGCACTCCTTAATCTTCACAATTGTTCATGTACCCTGATATATTATTTTAATGTCTTTGCATACCTTCTGAACACTGTATCTCACACATCAGGTATCCAAAACTCATGAGATCTTAACTGAAACATGTGCATATCCCAAAATACCTCCATTTAACTTTGCAAGCCATAATAATTTTCATGTCTTCATCGCTATCCAAAACTGTGGCACTGTACCCTATTTTCTTGATTCTGGACTTAGTCATTTTCATGATTGTGACTCTAGTGGAAATCTCCACAACATGCAATCACTCCATCATAATTTTTTCCATGAATGACAACCCTTAAGTGATTCCTAGTACTCAAAGACATCATATGTCAACAATCTCTCCCTTTGGCATTGATGGCAACACTTAGAAAAATGACTAAGTGTTACAAAGTAACTCTCTTCTTTACCTTCGCTCTTTATTATTATTACTATTATTATTATTATTTTCACTATATATCACTCTACATATTTATTTCTCTTCCTCATTTTCATTTTTCTTCCTCTCCCTTTGACATCAATGGCAAAGATATTCAAAATTTCAAAACTGAAGCACAGGTGGTCTAGTGCTTACTTACCAGATTTAAGACATCTTGGAAAGATGCTTCCAAGGTCTTAACTTCCTTAATCCATGAGCTTATCAGTAGTTCACTGACATGGATTATCCATTCAGTGGATATGATGTTGTCTCTACTGCCTTAAGCTTAGTGAGAGTAGGTACTATCATTTAACTTTCAACCTTTATCATCTCAGAGAGATGAGTCTCCAATATTGAGAGCTTGGGAGTCAATAGGTTTCTCAATGAGCCAAACTTGTCTACAATTCTCCCTTTCTCCATTTCCAGTACTCTTATTTTCTCCAGTAGCCTGGATGTTTCCTTTTCTATCTCACCCACAATTTGTGAAGATGATTCACAACTATCCATTATACTGTCAAGATTTTCCATGTCTTTGGCTATGGCCTCCTCAACATTCTTCAAGTGTCTGCAGGGATTTATGCAGTAGCTATATAGTTTCCTACCTTGTGCTACACAAATCTTGGCTTTAAGAGTGGTAGCCTTTAGAATGCCTAAGCCCCATGAAATGGACTTGTGAATGTCACTCAACTTCTTCTCCAAGAAGTTTCTTTCAGCCTTCTCCTCTACTCTTTTTAGTAATGAGTCAAAGTGACTATCAAAGCTATCCAATACTATACTGAGATTCTCAGTTTCATCCTTGTCTTTTAGGATAACTGGTGAGGGTAGTAGCTTGTTTAAAGTCTCTACAACCCTGCCCATTATCTTATCTCTTTTATCTCCTTTCTAGGTTGATCTTTCCTTATCTTTAGCAAAGGCCATGAATGAGGTCTCATCAGTTCATCTTCATCCATGATGTCCACATCATAACTTACTAGTTTGGCCACACTTGCCAATAATAGAGATGAATCCAGTTTGATTTTAGTGGCTTCCTCTGACTTAGGTTGTTTTTCTTGATGTTCTTCTTACTGTAACTCCTTCTCCTGTACTCTTTCTTCTAGCTTCTCTTCTGATTTTATTTCTTCTATCTATTCCTGATCTTCAACC
The DNA here is from genome assembly GCA_027943335.1 of Chamaecyparis obtusa. Lineage (NCBI taxonomy): Eukaryota > Viridiplantae > Streptophyta > Pinopsida > Cupressales > Cupressaceae > Chamaecyparis > Chamaecyparis obtusa. The sequence goes on along the minus strand of BSBK01004228.1, from coordinate 7,004,908 downwards.
TCCATCGCACTATCTATCTTGTCCATGAATGGATCATTTATATCCTATGAAGTGTCAAGATTAACAGGCACACTAATGACAAAGAAGTCTATTTGCAAGTCAACTTGAGCACTCTCATCAACTACCTGTGAGCTCTCTCCTAAACCAAAGGACATAGGTTTAGTAGTCTTAGGAGGTGACACCTTTTTAGGCATGTTATTCATTAGAACTTGGTCTAATGCCTTTTGGGTATCATCAATTACTTCATCATATCTTATAGCCATGATCTTGACTAGTCTGGTCTTTATTTTTAGAAGAGGTTTTAGTGCCTTTATGATTCTATCTCTTTCTTGAATAGACACAAATGGAAACATATCATCAATTGTTTTTCTCCTTATGTTCTCATCTTCTGAATGTGCTAATTGTTTTCTGATTTCTAGCTTGCTGTATAGATCTTTGGGGACACTAGCTTCTATTTCCAAAAAATTCTTTTTGAAGACTAATAAGTGCTCAATGATAGTGTCCTCAATGATTTCTTGATCCTTACGGCTATATCTCACATAGTATCTATTTATTGATGTCATATTTCCATCTTTAATAACCCTTTTCTGTAGTGCTTTCATATCTGGTTTCCACAAAGATTGTGGACTCTTTTGAACCATTTTCTCTTCCTTTTTTTCTATTGTGTTCTCTTCCTTTTTCTTACTCTTTTCTTCTGTCTCTTTTTCATTTGGACTGATCTGCATACCTGTCCTAGAAGATCTTCTAGGGGTGACTATAGGCATAACTTCTTGAATTTCTTCTTCTTGCTCATCATCAATGGTAATAGTAGGGACTACTGATTTCTCTTCCTTAGAAGGATTAGGTGTATTAATAGCTATTCTAGAAGATGCCTCCATTTTAGCCCTTATCTTTTTCAACTGCTCCTTACTGATTCCCACTTTCACAGTAATGTCTTCAATAATTTTGCTGACCTTTCTTTTTCTTTTTGCCTTTTCATGTTCTTCTCTTACTTTCTCATATTTCTCTTTGTAAGTACCCCATCTTTCTTGGGTAGGGTCTTTTTCTACTACTAATACATGGTCCACTTGCATGGTTAGAACTTATGCGCTTACCTCATAGCCCATAGGATAGCACCATTTGTTCTAGGATCAACTGCCTCAAAGAAGACACAATCTATCTCAACCACGAAACATATAGTGTCCTCATATTTTTCCACTATCTCTTCTGGTATCCTGTACCTTTCTTTCATCTACCTTTGTAGTATCTTTGTCTTAGCAAAAAACTCTCCATATACCTAGTCCTTCTTCTGCCTTCTATAACTTTCTAAGTTTGAATTCCAGTGGGTACATCATTCTTCCATGCTATGGGATGCATGCCAAGAAAGTTATGAATGACATGAATATACATGCGAATTAGTAGTGATCCAAACCTAAATGCTTTGGATTTGTCTTTCTTAATAATCTTGACATTTTCTAGAAACTTTTGTGCCAAAACTTCGCAAAGATTGTATCATTTATTTTCCTTAACCATTCTATAAGCCATCATGATAACTCTAGCAGAAACAAAGTTTGATCTACTACTGTAAAATAATTTTTAACCTAGCAACATTGCTATTAATCTAACATCCTATAAGTATATATCATTTACTATCATCCCTCTCTTATCCCATTTAGAATGAGTTAGGGTTTCTACCTATTTCTTTAGGTTTTTCTCAGCCATAGGTAGGTCTCCTTCATTATCAAGGCATGTGATCTCGTGAATCATATGTGCACAAATTTTTGCAAGTTTCTCACCAATCCACAAAAACTAGTCATGAATTATGCTAAGAATAATCTTAAACCATTTGACCTCTGAGAATTCCGCAAGATAGGTTAAATTAAGGATTGATTGATCTTTTAGTTGTTTGAAATCTTCTACCAAGGATCCATCAGCTTCTATCACACTTTCTAATTCACTATAGATGTTAACATCCCCAATGGTCTCATACTTGCAGTGAATGTATGCCCTAATATCTTCTACATGAAATACACCTACGGGAGTCTGAGAAAATGCTCCCTCTGGATCATCCTCACAAGATTTGTATGGATGCCACTTGAATTTATACCTAGGTCTGTCTACAAGATCATATATCACTGGTGCATCCATGATTACTATGAAATATTAGGTCTAAATACCTTAAACACTTGAATCCAATGTTTGATTTCACATGAATGAAAAATCACTCAGCTTGATTACTATTCTTCTTTCACACTTTTGCTCTCCTTAATCATTGATCAACAAATGGTGTGTAAATGAAATTTCTCAAGTCTTTTATCCTTCACAAGTTGAGTGTGTGCATTAAACATAGGTAGCTCAACTTCGTATACCATTTAGTCAGTGCAAAACTCATGAACATAGACAATGAATCTTCTGGTGTTGTAATCTCATCCACAAATTCCAAAACATCTAAAAACATCATACCTAAACTTGCATGAGCTTACTCCACTTATACAGGGGTTGGATAATTTCTGTTGTTTGTATACAATACTCCCCGTGAGGCCATGAGGCCTTCTAGGCTGATGCCTCAAAGAATTCATCATGCAAAGATACAACATCACAAGCTGTCTCTCCCTAAACCACTACCTTATTAAGAAATTCTAATTGCCATATCTTCTCATCCTCTAACTTTTTGTTTTCATTTATGTAATTGATGCAGGAGCATCCTGGGTGTAAGAGCAATCTTGCATCACCCAAAAAAAATTTTGTTTTTGAATTCAATAAGGGCTATCCTGTGCAGAGCTGCTATTTATGGAAAGTTACTATTTTTGGTAATTTTCATCTGTGCTCAGAATGATCTAATTTCTTTCTTGGAGGTTCATTTTGGTCATATAAGTCTGCCAGTAAAGTTTCATTTCCAGATCAAGTGTATGTTGGAAGATATTGAAGATTTTCGGTATTGGCAGCAGGGTACAAAAACTTTGAACTCAGTTTTGAAAGCTTTAGAGGCCCCGGATGAGGTCAAAAATTTGGGTGACGGGTGCTTGCGCGGGTCAAGCCTGTAGAGCACTTTGTGGCATTTCCAAAATGGGGTTATAATAGCCGAGCGGGTCAACGGGTGATGACTTATGGTCTTCAAAAGTTGGGCCACCTGAAATGGCGAAAAATAATTTTCTTCAAAATTTTTGTTCAGGTTTCAAAGGTTATCTTGAGCTGACTATGATGTAATAAAATGTAAAATAAAATAATTCTAAGTTTGGTCGGCCTTATTGGCTAAAAATTTTGGAACCTTCCCAGGCGATGGAAAATTGCCTATATAAGGAAGGTTGTATTATTGTCTTAGGTAGTTCAGAATAGTTCTGGGTAGTAGATCTGGGTAATAGTTTGAGGCTTTGTCCTACAAAATATTGTAAGGGAATGCCCATGTGGCTTTGCATATTGTAATTCTGAAAGTTTGTGATTCCACATTTGTGGAGATAATAAGAAGCCAATTTTCTGTTCTTGCATATTGTTGTTGTTTCTCTACTTCTGTTATGTGTTTATGGTATTAAGGGGAGCACCATTCATCAAGTGGTATCAGAGAAGGAGTTCTTGAGTGTGTAAACAGATCACCGACTGTGAGGCAGTTTGCACCAGGACAGTGGCTAGGGTTTTAGCGCGCATCGCGAAAATGCCTCCACGATGAGAACATGGCAGAAGAGTTGGTGCTGTGACACCTGAGGTTAGAGAGCTGCAGAGACAAGTGTGAGCATTGCAAGAAGAGATTCATAGAGGAATGAATCTCAATGTCAGAGATGAAAGCGAGGATGAAGCCGACGAAGAATATCAAGAAGGAGAAGTCAAAATTGTGAACCAGGATGAAGAAAGACTTTTTCGGGCCATTTCCAAGATTGGGAAAAGACCTAAGATTGAGGTTCCTACATTTTTTGGAAATCTTAACCCAAAGGAATTGATTGACTGGATCAATGAATGTGAGAAATATTTTGAGTACGAAGATGTTGATGATCCTGATAGGGTCAAATTTGTGAAGGCCAAATTGAAAGGTCATACGAAGATCTGGTGGCAAGAAATTCAGTTGGAGTGAAATAGAAGAGGGAAAGATAAAATCACAAGATGGGATCGGATGGTAGATAAATTGAAGTGACAGTTCATTCCTGTTGATTATGAGCTTGACCTACTAAAGAAAATGCAGAGTTTGAAGCAAGCAGGAAGATCTGTTCAGGAGTATACAGAGGAGTTCTATTGACTTCTCATCAGAATAGGCCATGCAGAAGCTGATAAGGAGAAAGTTTCCCGATACCTTAATGGGTTAAGGCCAAGCATTCAGAAGGAGCTGAATCTTGTTCAAATGAACAGTATTGAAGAGGCATACCAGTTTGCCCTAAAAGTAGAGGAAAAGCTGAACAAGAAGTTTGAGAGTAGACAAAACAGAAGAGGTCACGGTGGATGATCTGGTGGACGGTCATACGGTGGCCGAAATGAAGATCTGAAAAAGAAGGATGAGGCCAGTAGCAGTCAGAATCAGTGAGGAAATAATTCCAATCGCTTCCAGGATCAGAATAATAGAGATCAGAGAGGAAGAGGAAGGGGACAAGGATCTGGAAGAGGTGGCTTCCATGGAACATGTTTTCACTGTGAAGGCCATAAGGCATTTGAATGTCGTCAGTGCCAAGGTAGAACAGATAGGAGAAATGAAGGCCAGGCCAGAGTTGCACATGTAGATGAAGATGCCAGATCATCAAATTCTGAAGATGCTGAAAGAGGAGAAACGTTGATTAACAGAAGAGTCTTGTTGAGTGGTGAGAATGAACCTGAGCAAAGAAGGAGCCTGTTTCACACCAGGTGCAAGTGTGAAGGTAAATGTTGTGATGTGATTATTGATAGTGGAAGCACTGACAATTTGGTGTCAGAAGAGATGGTGACAAAGTTGAAGCTCAAGAGACAGAAACACCCACATCCATATCAGATTGCCTGGGTATAGGATGACCACAAGGTCATGGTCAATGAACAATGCCTGGTGAAGTTCAAGATTGGCGGATACCAAGATGAGGTATTGTGTGATATCATATCTATGGATGCATGTCATATGTTGTTGGGTAGACCATGGCAATTTGACAGATGTGCTGTACATGATGGTCATGCAAATACCTATTCCCTGACAAAGGATGGAGTGTGGCATAAGCTAAAACCATTGAAGGAGACTGAAGAAAAGGTATGTGGTAATGCAAGGATAACTTTTGTTGATGGAAGAAATTTCCTAGATGGTATGAGGCATGAGCATGTATGTTTTGCTTTAATTCCAAAAGCTGGTAAAGAGAAAGTAGAAGATGTTCCTGTAGAAGTTGCATATTTGTTGAATGAGTTTCAGGAGATTGTATCTGATAACGTGCCTGATGGATTACCACCAGTCAGGAAGATCAGTCATCAGATGGACTTGATCCCAGGAGCGAGTTTGCTGAACAAGGCAGCACACAGAATGACACCTACAGAAAGTGAGGAGTTGAACAGACAAGTACATGAGTTGTTACAGAAAGGATTGATCCATGAGAGTCTGAGTCCTTGTGCTATACCAGTGGTATTAGTACCAAAGAAGAATGGAGAATGGAGGATGTGTATAGATTCTAAGACAATAAACAAGATCACAATCAAGTACAGGTTTCCATTGCCACGAATGGATGAAATTATGGACTGTTTGAGTGGAGCTGTGTATTTTTCAAAGATAGATCTGAAAAGTGGATATCATCAGATTCAGATCAGAGAACGAGATGAATGGAAGACTACCTTCAAGACAAAGGAAGGACTATATGAGTGGTTAGTCATGCCTTTTGGGCTAACCAATGCACCGAGCACTTTCATGTGGCTCATGAACGAGGTTCTGAAAGAATTTTTGGGTAAGTTTGTCATTATTTATCTAGATGATATTTTGATCTTTAGTAAGACATTGGATGAGCATATGATGCATATTCGTATGGTATTTGAGAAGTTGAGAGAAGAGAAATTGTTGATTAATTTGAAGAAGTGCAGTTTTGTGAAGAAAGAGTTGGTGTATTTGGGGTTTGTAGTTTCAGGAGAAGGTCTAAAAATGGACCCAGAGAAGGTACAGGCTATTCTTGAATGGCCTACTCCAAGGAATGCTACTGAAGTAAGATCTTTTCATGGTCTAGCTAGCTTTTACAAAAATTTTATCAGAAACTTTAGCAGTATTTGTGGACCCTTGACTGAAACAATGAGAGGGGATAGAAAAGAGTTTAAGTGGACTAATGGGGCAGAAAAGAGTTTTCAATTGTTGAAACAAAAAGTTACAGAACAACCTATTTTAGCACTTCCAGATTTTAATAAGGTGTTTCAAGTAGATTGTGATGCTAGTGGTACTGCAATAGGAGTTGTTATGAGCCAAGAAGGTAAACCTGTTGCTTATTTCAGTGAGAAGTTAAATGATGCCAAGAGAAAATATTCTGTTTATGATCAAGAATTTTATGCTATAGTTCAGGCATTAAAGAAGTGGAGACATTATCTACTTCCTAAAGAGTTTGTTTTGTATACTGATCATCAAGCTTTGCAATATTTGAATAGTCAAGGAAAATTGAATCAAAGGCATTTGAAATGGGTTGAGTTTTTGCAAAGTTATACATTTGTTTTGAAACACAGGAGTGGAAAGTCTAATAGGGTTGTAGATGCTCTTAGCAGAAGGAAACTATTGCTGACAGAAATGCAGATTGAAGTGGTTGGGTTCAAGGAACTCAAAAATTTGTATCCAGAGGATCCCGATTTTGGTGAAGCTTGGAAAGCTTGTACAGAACCTGTTACTCTAGACAGGACAAAATGGTTGGATTTCATCATCCAGGATGATATGCTATTCAGAGGGAGTCAGTTGTGCATTCCACGAAGTTCTATGAGGGAGAATCTCATCAAGGAGAAGCATAGTGGAGGATTGGCTGGACATTTTGGTCATGATAAAACCCTTGCTTTGGTTGGTGAGAATTATTATTGGCCATAATTGCAGCAAGATGTGAAGAAGTTTGTATAGAGTTGCAGAGTATGTCAGATGGTGAAAGGAGTGAAGCAGAATACAGGGTTGTATCAGCCATTACCTATACCAGAGAAGCCTTGGGAGGATATCAGTATGGACTTTGTTCTTGGTTTACCGAGGACATAGCAGGGCCATGATTCAATTTTTGTAGTGGTTGACCGATTTTCAAAGATGGCACATTTCATTCCCTGCAAGAAGACTAATGATGCTGTTCATATAGCAGAATTATTTTTCAGAGAAGTAGTGAGACTTCATGGTTTGCCAAAGACCATAGTTTCAGATCGGGACACTAAGTTTGTTGGGTATTTCTGGCGTACATTGTGGAAGAAGTTGAAGATAGATTTGAAGTTCAGTTCATCACATCATCCATAGACTGATGGACAGACAGAGGTGGTGAATAGGAGTTTGGGAAATTTGCTGAGATGTTTGGTTGGAGATAAGCCAACAGGATGGGATTTGATTTTACCACAGGTAGAATTTGCATACAATAATTCTGTCAATAGGAGCATTGGTAAATCACCATTCCAGATTGTATATGGAAGTAGTCCAAGAAATGCATCTGAATTGAGAAAGATAGATAAAGGAGAAATAAGTAGTGCTGAAGCTGAGAATTTTGTAGAACACTTGAAGAACATCCATGAGGAGGTGAGGAAGCATATTACCAAGATGAATGCACAGTATAAGGCTAAGGCAGATGAAAAAAGGAGGTATAAGGAATTTCAGGTTGGTGATGAAGTCATGGTTCATTTGCGGAAGGAGCGGTTTCTAGTTGGTACATATAACAAGCTAAAAATGAAGAAGTTTGGGCCATGTAAGATACTGAAGAAGCATGATTCAAGAAATGCATATGAGGTAGAATTGCCTAGTGAGCTGAATATTTCACCAGTGTTTAACATTTCAGATTTGACAGAGTATCACGAAGGAGGTGTTGAAGATGAGGTTGCAGCAGCACAGTGGAGTATTCTAGCAACTAGTTCAGACACTAAGGAGATCGAAGATATACTGGACAGTCGTGTTGGCAGAAGCACAAGGAATAGGACATATGAAGAATATCTGGTCAAGTGGAAAGGACGGCCTGTTGAAGATTCATCATGGCTGACAAAGGAGGAGGTTAGCCATCTTGGTTTTCCTCTGCACACCTGAGTTGTGACAGGGTCACTTCTCAAATTACCCTGGGTGTCTGATGCAGGAGCATCTTGGGTGTAAGAGCAATCTTGCATCACCCAAAAATATTTCTATTTTTGAATTCAATAAGGGCTATCTTGTGCAGAGCTACTATTTATGGAAAGTTACTATTTTTGGTAATTTTTGTCTGTGCTCAGAATGATCTAATTTCTTTCTTGGAGGTTCATTTTGGTCATATAAGTCTGCCAGTAAAGTTTCATTTCCAGATCAAGTGTATGTTGGAAGATATTGAAGATTTTCGGTATTGGCAGCAGGGTACAGAAACTTTGAACTTAGTTTTGAAGGCTTTAGAGGCCCCGGATGAGGTTGAAAATTTGGGTGATGGGTGCTTACATAGGTCAAGCCTGTAGAGCGCTTCGTGGCATTTCCGAAATGGGGTTATAACAGCCGAGCGGGTCAACGGGTGATGACTTATGGTCTTCGGAAGTTGGGCCACCTGAAATGGCAAAAAATAATTTTCTTCAAAATTTCTGTTCAGGTTTCAAAGGTTATCTTGAGCCGACTATGATATAATAAAATGTAAAATAAAATAATTCTAAGTTTGGTCGGCCTTATTGGCTAAAAATTCTAGAACCTTCCCAGGCGGTGGAAAATTGCCTATATAAGGAAGGCTGTATTATTGTCTTAGGCAGTTCAGAATAGTTCTGGGTAGTAGATCTAGGTAATAGTTCGAGGCTTTATCCTACAGAATATTGTAAGGGAATGCCCATGTGGCTTTGCATATTGTAATTCTGAAAGTTTGTAATTCCACATTTGTGGAGATAATAAGAAGCCAATTTTCTGTTCTTGCATATTGTTGTTGTTTCTCTACTTCTGTTATGTGTTTGTGGTATTAAGGGGAGCACCCTTCATCAGTAATCATCTAGGCTTTTACCACTGTCAATAATATTATTTCTTATGACTATAGGTGGTGGTGCTTCTATCTCATTAGATCTCCTTGGTCCTCTTCTATTGGCATCTCCATTGTATCTACAAAACTTCACAATGTGACCTGGATTATTAAATTTGTAATAGATGGGTGGTCTTCTTCTATCTTGACTAGTCTACAGCTTACAGTACCTTGTTGTGTGCCCAAAGTTATTACATTTCTTACATGTAATCTTGGCTGTAGTTTCTTCTCTGATATAGTCTTGCTTATACCTAGATTGATCAAGTTTTCTATAATCTACTTTCTTATGTCCATACTCAGCAATTAAAATAGTAGTTGGTAAAGGGTTTAGAGTTACCTTTACTTTTGCAGTCTCTTTTCATGTGTCCAGCTTTGTTGCATTTGAAACATCTACCTCTGAATGATCTAAACTCTTCTCTAGGATCTTCATTTGCAGGCCTTTCATTAGGAGTAGGGCTTTCCTCATTCTTGGCTTCTTTTGGTTCTTCTTGAGTTTTTGAACTTCCAACTTCATTGGGTCCATTCATCTCTCCTTTAGATTTTTGTTCTGTTCTTGGTTCATCATTCTTGCCATTGCTTATGTGCAACTCCTCAATGTGTAGTCTGGCTTGAGTGAGTTCACCTTTGATGATTTGACTATAATTATTTAATTCTTGATATTTATCTTTGTAGTGGTCAAGTTCAGTCTTCATATTTTATATCTATAGGTTAGCTTCTTTTAGTGACTCTTCAACTTTGTTCCTTTCATCCTTTTCATGTTGAATCTCCTTGATCATCAAGAGATTGATTTTTTCTTTTTCTGTCTCCAACTTCTTTACTTTTTCTGATCTATCATTGTCAAAACCTTCTTTGATTTTCTCCATAAGTTCTTGTCTCTGATCTTTTATAGTCTCAAGTTGTTCTTTAATTTTCATCATGAAACCTTCTGCTCTTCTTAATTTGAGTTTTAATTCACCATTTTTAGCTTTCATCTTATCTAGATCTTCAAGTGAAGCTTCAAAGTTCACTTGCAAATCTTGTGAATCCATTCTGATCTCCCTTAAGTTGTTAAGCTTTCTCTCAAAGGGCCAAATGCTCTAATACCAATTGTTAGGATTAGGTAATACTAAGAGGGGGGGTGAATCATTATTATAGAACTTTGATTTCAACTTCAAACAATTATAAACAATCCAAAGTAATGCAGAAATGAAAATAAAATATAAGCATAACACATTACTCATGACACCATGATTTGTTCTCAAGGAAACCCTGGCCAAAGTGAAAACCCCGGTGGGGATGGTATCCATAAATATGTACTAAAATATAATGTCCCTATTAGGAGATCTAGCCCTATTAGGAGCTGATTGTTACATAGTACATTTCCTTGTTAGAGGATTACAAAAACCTATTAGGGGTACACAAAACACCTGGTTAAAGGTGGTGAGCACACTTCTCTTACAATCAATATTGTCCCAAAATAGTTCTTAGAAGGGGAACAATACAAGCACTTATCTTTCTTAGATAGTTCCAGTTTTCTCTTAGCCTCTTACTAATCTTGCATCTGATCTCTACTCTTATATTCGCAAACTTAATCCATCATAATAAAAACATCCATATTCCGCTTTCACAAAATTAGTCTATACTTACACAGAATTAGTCTTCTAATCGACCTCATAATTTTCATACAAAACATAATAGAGACTTATGCAAATGATATGCATGGAGTCAATGCTCTTATATTACCAAAGAGTCAACAATATACTTTGTTTACTTGTCTTAGCAGATTACCATATCTATTATGCACTCCTTAATCTTCACAACTGTTCATGTACCTTGATATACTATTTTATTGTCTTTGCATACCTTACGAACATTGTATCTCACACATCAGGTATCCAAAACTCATGTGATCTTAACTAAAACATGTGCATATCCCAAAATACCTCTAGTTAACTTTGCAAGCCATAATACTTTGCATGTCTTCATCGATATCCAAAACTGTGGCACTATACCCTATTTTCCTTATTTTGGACTTAGTCATTTTCATGACTGTGACTCCAGTGACAATCTCCACAACATGTGATCACTCCATCATAAGTGTTAGCATGAATGATAGCCCTTAAGTGATTCTCAATACTCAAAGACATCATATGCCAATAGACTAGGCAACCTTAGCTAGGGGAAGAACTCCTAATTTACCTCTAAGATATTCCTGAGCATCCTTAGGTAAAGATTTTGTGAATATGTCTGCTAGTTGTTCCTTTGTATTCACATATTCCATTCTCACCTCTTTATCTTGTACCAATTTCCTCAAGTAATGATACTTGATAGCAATATGTTTGGTCTTTTTGTGCATCACTGGGTTCTTTGATATGTTGATAGCACTTGTGTTGTCACAGTATATGACAACTGGTTCAGTGATTTCCTCTTTCATACCTTTCAACAATTGCTAAATCCATACCAGATTTGAATAGTTTACTACAGCTGCTACATACTCGAACTCAATTGTAGATTGGGAAGTGCAATTTTGTTTCTTGCTTGTCCAGGAGACTAATCTTTGTCCAAGAAAGAAAGCTCCACCACTAGAATAGCTCTCTTTCCCTTTTGTATCACCTTTTTCCTTATCTCGCTTGCTTGTAGAAGCTCCACTCATTGTTGGTTGACTCATACTGATTAACTGATAAAAATCATTGTAGAAATTATGAACTCTTGAATTCTTGGAATGCTGAAAACTCAAAAAATCTTGTAACTTTCTAGCTCTGGCTCTCTGAATACTTGGTGAATTTAGAATGAATAATGGTTAGTTGTATTTATTCTGAAGAATTGAATTCTTTAGACCATTTGAGAGTTCAGCTTTGTAATTCATGTCACTTATGTCATTACTTGGCATGCTTAGAACTCAATTTACTAGTCGGGAGATGAGAGAATGAAAGGTAATCAAATTTTGATTTCTGGTCACCAAGCAACTACACAGCTCCTCGTAGTCACTAAAAGACTTGGCACTTTTTTATTATTTTCAGAGATTAAGCGACTAAAGAGAGCTTCTTAGTCACTGAATGATTTTATCCTTTTAAAATTTATCTCAAGACATAGCAACTGAAGGAAGAAATCAAAGTCACTAAATATTTTAGCTTCTCATGACTTTATCTAGCGATCTAGCGATTATTGTTAGATCTTAATATGACAGTCCATTTTAAGTCTCTTAAAACTTTAATTTTTGCATTCTGAGACTTAGTGACTATAGTCTATCTCCTTGTCACTGAAAGATTTATCATTTATTGATTCCATCTCAAGACCATGCGACTACCGTTAGATCTTAATCTAACGGTCTTCCCTAAGTCTCTTTACCTTTACTTATCATCTGAATCATTTAGAGACTTAGTGACTATAGTGAGTCTCTTAATCACCAAAATGTTGTTGACTTTTCAAACTTTTCTAGAGATCATCCAATTTTAGCTTATCTAGAGATCTAGCAACTACATAGAAGTCTCTTTGATGTAGGAGCGTCTTGGGTCCTTGGCAATCCTATGTCACCAAAAACATATTTGAGTTTGTCTGTGTTGCTTGGTTCCTACTTTGACCAAGTTGGTTCAATGTTTCTTGGCTTCCTTTATTTTCCAATGTTGGTCAGTTATCTCTCTGGAGCTTGGTGAATTTCCATGATGCTCGATGATGCCTATCTGGTGCTCAGTTTCATTGCTTACCGAGTTGTTTGTTTTGGATTTCTTTTGAGGCCAACATGTGCATTTAATTTAGGTCATAGATTTAATGTTGGTATCCATCATTGGGAAGTGTGTGGACCTAGATTTGGCCATCCCTTCTATTGATCATGGATCTGAAGGCTGACTTGGCTCAGTAGCCTCTTGTATAAATGTAGTTGTTTGGTTAGAGTTTTAGGAGTCATTTTTGGGGGATAGAAGATAAAAGATAGAAAATCAGAGATTGTTGGAAGATCATCGCATTTTGGAGGACTTTTTTACTTGAAGGCCTTATAGCCCGACATGTATAAATCAATTTGAATATAATATAACAAAGCATTTGCATTCTCTCTCTCACCATTGTATTTTGTTGTTTCCATGTATGGTTTCTTCAAGGTGGATCTAGTTAGGGTGTGCCTTTGGCCCCTATCCCCATCTTCCCTTGCATAAGGTGGTATCAGAGCAAGGTGAGATCTGGATCTAGGTTTGCAAATCTAGATTTGAAGGTTCCTTCTTATGAAGCCCTGGTTGAATTATTGTGGGGTAGCAGGTTGCAATCTAACCTGCAATTGTAGAGGGTTTTCAAGATGGTTCATGGGAGGTGAGATGCAGATCCAGGATTGGCAGACATGTTGAGACAAATTGCTACTAGATTGGAAGCTATTAAAATAGCCCAAAGAAGAGGAAGACATCTTGAAGATGTTAGTGATGATGAAATTGAGGTAGAACAAGGTGATGTAGAACCTACACCTATGATGGATCAGGGTGAGGAAAGATTCTTGAAGGCTTTGACAAGTCTGAAGTCTACACCACACTTTAATCCTCCTTAGTATGGTGCAAAATTGGATTATGATGAATTGGTGGATTGGACCATTGAGATGGAAAAGTACTTTGAGTATGAAAATGTACTGGAGGAGAAGATGGTAAAAATTGCAAGCACAAAGTTGAAAAGTCATGCATCCTTATGGTGGGAACATCTGCAGCTGGACAAAAAGAGGAAAGGCAAAGACAAAATCAAGGTATGGAATAAAATGGTGAATAAATTGAAATGAAAATTCTTACCTTGTGATTATCAGATTAATCTTGTTAGGTGAATGCAAAGTTTAAGGTAGAAAGATACCTCGGTAAAGGAATATACTGAGGAATTCCATAGATTAGATATCAAATCTAGAAATGATGAAGATGATGTGGAAAGAATTACTAGATACCTGAATGGTTTGAGAGTTTCCATCCAAGAAGAAATCAATTTGGTCAAATTGGAGAATATTGAAGAGGCTTATCAATTTGCATTGAAAGCTGAGGAGAAATTGAATAAAAGACATGAGCAAAGACAAATAGGTAGAGGTGGTAGATTCCCTAGAGGAAGAGGTAGATCCCATGGTGAAAATAGTAGATCTAAACCTAAAAAGACAACTCTAGATAAAGGCAAGACTGAATGGAAAGGTTAAAGTTCATCTACAAGAAGAGGCAGAAACTACCAAGGTGGTTATAATAGAGGTGGTTTCCAAGGAACATGTTACAATTGTGGAGAAGGACATAGATCATTTGAGTGTACACATGCAAGTAAGAAGGCCGGTAGCAGTAGAAATGCTTTGGTGCAAGAAGAGTCACCGAATGAACCTGAGAAGGAAAATAACTTGATGGTAAGGAGAGCACTTTGGAATGAAGGTAAAAAGGAAGATTTGGTAAGGAAAAGTTTGTTCAAGACCAGATGTAGAGTTTCTAACAAAGTTTGAAAGGTAATCATTGATAGTGCTAGCTTGAAGAATCTAGCATCTAAGGAGATGGTCACAAAGTTGCAGTTGAAAAGGTTGGAACACCTGAAGCCCTATCAGATTTCATGGATCAAAGATGAGCGTACACTCTTGGTAAGTGAACAATGTTATGTGAATTTGAAAATTGGAAAGTACTATGATAAGGTGTTATGTGATATCATGCCTATGGATTGTTGTCATATTTTGTTGGGTAGACCTTGGAAATATGATAGACATGCTATATATGATGGGAGATTGCATAAGTATACTATTTGGGCTAATTGGAGAAGACAAATCTTGTTACCTTTGATGGAAGAACTTGTTAGTAATATTTGCACATCTGTGAAAGTTTTCTTGATGGAAGGAATAAATTTTTTTAAGGATTTAAAGAAGAGTGATGTATGTTTTGCCATGATTCCTAACAAATCGAGTAATAAAATAGATGATAATGTCCCTGAGGAGATTGATAAGTTACTCATTGAGTATAGTGAAATTATTTCTAATAATGTACCTCATGGTTTGCCACCGAACAGAAGCATTGATCATTGCATGGATCTAATCCCTGGAGCTAGTTTACCGAATAAGGCACCTCATTGGTTGACACCTACCAAGAATCAGGAATTGAACTGACAGATTCAAGAATTGTTGTAGAAAGGTCTGATAAGAGAAATTTTGAGTCCTTGTGTAGTACCTATGGTATTGGCACCTAAGAGGAATGGAGAATTATGAATGTGTACTGATTCTAGAGCAATCAAGAAGATAACAGTGAAGTATAGGTTTCCTATACCGAGAATGGATGATATAATGGATAGTTTGACTAGAGCAAAGTATTTTACTAAAATTGATTTAAAAAGTGGGTATCATTAGATCAGAATCAGAGAAGGTGATGAATGGAAGATTTCTTTCAAGACAAAAGAAGGTTTGTATGAGTGGTTAGTTATGCCTTTTGGTTTAACTAATGCACCGAGTACTTTTATGAGATTGATGAATGAAGTTTTGAAGAACTTCTTGGGTAAGTTTGTGGTTGTATATCTTGATGAAATTGTGATATTCAGTAAGACCAGAGAAGAACATTTGTTGCATGTTAGACAAGTTTTGCAGAGATTGCAAGAAGACAAGTTGTTGATAAATCTAAAAAAGTGTTCATTCATGAACGAGGAGATTGTGTATTTGGGATTTGTGATTTCAGCTGATAGTTTAAAAATAGATCCTGAAAAGGTTGAAGCTATTTTGAATTGTCCTACACCTGAGAATGCTAGTGAGGTAAGATCATTTCATCATTTGACAAGTTTTTACCAAAAGTTCATTAGGAATTTTAGTTTAATTTGTAATGCTATGAGTGAGACTATGAGAGAAGATAAAAGAAAATTCAAGTGGACACATGGAGCTGATAAAAATTTTGAGACTCTAAAGCAGAAGGTTTCTGAATTGCCTGTTTTGGCATTGCCTGATTTCAATAAGGTATTTCAAGTGGAATGTGATGCAAGTGGTAGTGCAATTGGAGTTGTGTTGAGTCCAGAAGGTAAACCTGTTCCTTTCTTTAGTGAAAAGTTGAATGATGAAAAAAGGAAATATTTTGTGTATGATTAAGAATTCTATGTTATTGTTCATGCGCTAAAGAAATGGAGACATTATTTAATGCCGAGTGAATTTGTGTTGTATACCAATCATAAGGCTTTATAGTATTTGGGTAGTCAGGATAGGTTGAATTAGAGACATATGAAATGGGTTGAGTAATTGCAGAGTTATACATTTGTGATAAAGCATAAGAGTGGATTCACTAACCGAGTTGTTGATGCATTGAGTAGAAGAAGATCTTTGATGACCGAGATGAAAATTGGAGTTCTAGGCTTTGATGATATGAGAGATTCTTATGAATTTGATCCTAATTTTTCTAAGTCGTGGAGAAAGTGCAGACCACCTATTCAAGATCAATAGAGTACTAAATGGGAAGAATATTTTATGCAAGGAGGTATGTTGTTTAAAGGTATTCAGTTGTGTATACTAAGAGGAGCAATGAGAACTAATTTGATAAAGGAGAAACATAGTAGTGTTTGGTTGGACATTTTGGTGTTGATAAGATATTGAATTTTCTTAAGGAGAAATACTTTTGGCTGTAGTTGTCTAAAGATGTTTGGAAATTTGTGAAAAGTTGTGGAGTTTGTCAAGTTGCAAAAGGAGTTAGTCAGAATAATGGATTGTATAGACCGATTGTTGTACATGAGAAACCTTGGATTGTCATCAGTATGGATTTTGTTCTTGGCTTATCGAAGATAGTAAGAGGTAATGATTCTATAATTGTTGTTGTGGATAGATTTTCTAAAATGGCACATTTTATACCCTATAGAAAGACATCAGATGCAGTACATGTAGTAGATCTTTTCTTTAAGTAAATTGTCAGATTTCATTGATTACCAAGGAGTATTATCTCTAACTAAGATAGTAAATTTGTTGGATACTTTTGGAAAACTCTTTGGAGAAAGTTTGGTATTGAGTTGAAATATAGTTCTACATTTCACCCACAAACTGATGGACACATAGAAGTTGTGAATAGAAGTTTGGGTAATATTTTGAGATGTTTAGTTGGAGACACACTGAGTAATTGGGATTCTGTGTTGGCACAAGTAGATTTTGCATACAATAATTCAGTGAATAGGAGTATTGAAAAACCACCTTTTGAGATTGTAAAGAGAAGTGTTGAAGGAGTAAAATTTGTTGAGTACATGAAGACATTGCATGAAGATGTGAAGCTTAAGTTGGAAGAGAGTAATCAAAAATACAAAGACAGAGCTGATAGATCAGGAAAACATAAAACTTTTGAAGTTGGTGATGAAATGATGGTTCATTTGAAGAGAGGCAGATTTCCTGTTGGAACATATGGGAAGCTAAAGATGAAGAAGTTTGGACCTTGCAAGATTTTGAGAAAATTTGATAGTGGAAATGCATATGAGATTGAGTTACCTGATGACATGGATCTATCACCTATATTCAAAATTTTTTATTTGTATGAGTTTCATGAACCTGATGAAGACATGATGGTACCGATGGATTATCCTAAGAAGAAGAATGAAGAAGTTGAAAATATTTGGGAACAAAGAATTGGCAAAAGTACAAGAGGAAAATAGAATATGGAATATCTGGTAAAGTGGAAGAATAGACCAATTGAAGATAGTTCATCAATTTCATAGTTTGATTTGGATGCAGCTCGGATCATACCTATTTCATGATTCAAAGAATCATTTCAAATAAGTCCAGGTGTCTGATGTAGGAGCCTCTCGGGTCCTTGGCAATCCCATATCACCAAAAACATATTTGAGTTTTTTTGTGTTACTCGATTCCTACTTTGACCAAGTTGGTTTAGTGTTGCTCAGTTTCTTTTGTTCGCTGGTGTTGGTCGGTTATATCTCTAGTGCTTAGTGATGCTTGTCTGGTGCTCGGTTTCCTTGCTTACCAAGTTGTTTGTTTTGGATTTCTTTTGAGGCTGACTTGTGCATTTAATTTGGGTCATAGATTTAATGTTGGTATCCATCATTGGGAAGCATGTGGACCTAGATTTGGTCATCCCTTCCATGGATTGTGGATCTAAAGGCTGACTTGGCTCAGTAGCCTCTTGTATAAATGTAGTTTTTTGGTTAGATTTTTAGTAGTCAATTTTGGGGGATAGAAGATAGAAGATAGAAAATTAGAGATTGTTGGTAGATCCTCACATGTTGGAGGACTTATGTACTTGATTGTAATATCTAGCCTAAACTAGGAAGGCCTTACAACCTGGCATGTATAAATAAATTTGAATATAATATAAAAAAGCATCTATATTCTCTCTCTCATTGTTGTGTGTTGTTGTTTCTACGTGTGGTTTCTCCAAGGTGGATCTGGTTAGGGTGTGTCTTTGGACCCTCTCCCCATCTTCCCTTGCATCACTCTTGATCACTGAAACTTTTAAAAAACCTTGACTTCTTCTCATAACTTCACACCAACCATAGGATCTTAATCTGATGACAGTCACTCAATCTCTGTAGTTTTGGGATGACATCATCTTTATTAAGCGATTAAGAGACAACCTTAAGATCTTACCTTTAAAAGAGAGAATCAACGGTAGTCACTTAATCTCAAGATCTTTACTTTGACTTTGACTTCCTTAGGAGATCTAGTGACTGCATGAGTATGTCACTAATTTTTTATATCTGGAGACTTGATGACTATAATTGTCTCATAGTCACTGAAAGATTTATTATCTCACCATTTTATCTGGAGATCGCCCAACTATGGATATGTAGGATCTAGAGACTGGGCGACTATAGTTATAAGTTTAAAACATTTTTCAAAGTAGTCACCGGATCTCATAAACCACTTCAATACATTTGGAGACTTCCTGACCAAAGGCATCTACTAAGTCGCTTATAAAAAAATAATGTTCTTATGACTTAAGGAGATCGCGTGATTGAAGGGTTTTTGGATGTCGCTTGATTAAAAGCAATATGCCAGATTTCTTAGGAGACTAAGTGACCAATCATGAATAAATAAAAGGCACATGTAGAAAGACTCCTTAAGTGATTTTTTAAAAAAAAAAGTAACAACAAAATAGAACTCAATGAGGCTTTTCTAGGGTTTTTTGGATTTTCAAGCATAATTTTACCTATCACTTAGGGTTTTTTTTCAATTTTGATCAATTTTCAAGCTCTGGGAATGGAAATTTGTAGGAGATTTTCAACATAAGAAAAAGGAAAGCCTCAAGGAATCAAAATTTTGAAAGGCAACTTCGAGAATAGATAATACTACCAAAAAGGTGTATGCAAGCTTAAGAGAAGAAAGACAAGGTATTGAAGGATGTTCGTTAGTTAACGCAAGGTACACAATGCTAGATGATGTCAATTGTGGCATGTGATCTAGAGAAGATTTATTTGGGAGCTGACTTCAAAGGTGTAGTGTGCATTTTGTTTGGTGAATGTAAATTAAGGATCTCGGTCCTTAATCATTGTAATGGAATCATTGTATACTTGTTTTAGATATTGTATGTATCTTAGCAAGATTTTATGTAATTAGGAAAGCCTCACTAGCCAACCTAGTCATGTAGAATGTAATAGGGTATATATGTAAGATATTTTGTTTGGAAAAGATATGGTGAGAATGTATGTGATGTAAAGAATATTGTGAAAGTTGTGAGCTTGTGTCTACTGGATGTAGAGTAGAGGATTACAGGTGAACTTCATTGGAACTAATCAAGCAAAGATATTTATTGTCAGGTAGTTCAAAAGATTGTGTATTTCTTCATATACAGTTGTTGCAAATAGTGAGTTTGAAGGTGGATTTAACCTTCTTTGGGTGGTGAGCCCACCCTTCTTTCTTGACTCCTAAAAGGGTCTATCCTATAACAAGGACTGTGTACTGTAATGTTTCAATTAAGCTCCTAATAGGGCTAAATCTTCTAACAAGGATACTATACTCTTAGTACATCATTTGTGGGTGCTAATTCCCACTGGGGTTTTTACCTTTAATAGGGTTTCCTTGAGACCAAAATATTGTTTTTTTTGTTGGCATTCATTGTGCTCATTGGATCTGATATTGCTTCTATTCAAATTTTAAAGTTTAATACTCTATCATACAATTGATTCACACCCCCCCCCCCTCTCAGTTGTATTGTAGATTGTTATTCCTAACAATTTCTATCAGAGATACTGGTCCTTAGAGAGAAAGCTTAACAACTTGAGGTGATCTTGGTGATGGCATTCTATAGGAAGGATGGTCCAAAATTTGATCCTGAAATCTTTGACAATTGGAAGAACAAGATGCAAACTCATTTTCTATGTTTGGACATTAACTATTGGTTGATCACAAAGAATAAGGTGACTATAAAGACTAAGAATGACTTTCCATCAACTACTGATGATGAGAAGAAGGTATTCTCTTACAACATGGTTGCAAGAGAAGCATTGATCATCACACTCTTTGAAGGAGAATTTACTGAAGTTAAAGACTTGGATTTGACACACCAAATTTGGCAAAGATTAGAAGCACTATATGAAGGGGACAAGTTACCAAGCAAGAAAAGTTACAAAACTAGAAAAAAAAGATGGAGAAGCTACAAATAAATGATGATGAAAGCATTAGGGCTTATGTTCAAAGGGTTACAGAAGTTTTGGGTGGAATCAGGAACTGTGGTGGTACTTATGATGAAGAAGTATTTTTTGCAAAGATCCTTATATCATTGACACCTTCCTACAAGTTTAAGGCTCTATCTATTCAAGAGACTATACCTTTGACTCTGAACTTTAGCAGAGACATGTTGATTGCAAAGCTAACTAATTTTGAAGTTGCAGAAATGGGAGACTCTATACCTAAAGTTGAATCTACATTTACGGCATCTGCACACAAGAAGATAATATGTGCACTTCTAAGCACTAGCAATGAGAGCCTGAAAGAAGAGCTTGGAGAATATGCCAAGGAATGGGAACAAATAATGGCTGAAGAAAGAAAGATGGATGAACTTGTTGCACTAATCACTAGAAGAGAAAAGAGAGGTAATGGTAAATTTGAAGGGAAATTACCTTTGAAATGTTTTTCATGCAATAAGGTTGGTCATTTTGCATCTAGATGTCCTAGAAGAGTTCCTAAGTACAAGCCTAAGTTTTTTAAGTCTAAGAAGGATAAGGAATATTATTATGCTAGTGAAGGTATCTTTGATGATGATGATTTAGATTATGAGGAAATTGGATTTGTGGCTATTAGAGATGAACCAATACATGAGGAAAAGGCTTTAGTGTCACATGTTGATAAGAAAACTAAATGGATTATAGATAGTGGTTGTTCACATCATATGCCTGGAGACAAAAACAAGTTTGTTAAATTAGTCAAGTATGATGGTGGTGTTGTAAGGTTTGGAGATAATCTTCCTAAACCTATCATAGGAGTAGGATTTATTACTGTGGATTGAAAGACTAATACTAATAATGTACTACTTTTTGAGTGTTGGAGAGTTGATGGACAAAGAGTTTCAATTACAATTCAATAATGGTAAATGTTTTATCAGAAGTAAGGAAGGAAAGTTGATTGCAATCAATACCAAATCTAGAGGTAATATATTTAAATTAAATACATCTAGAGCCTCTTGTTTTCTTACGAAGGTAGATGAAATTTGGTTATGGAACAGAAGATTTTGTCATGTTAATTTTGATAAAATTGTGAAGGCAAGTTTGACTAATGAAGTAAGAGATCTACCAAAGATTATGAAACCATCTAACACTGTATGCAGAGAATGTGTTATGGGAAAATAGAGTAGAAGTAGTTATTAAAGAAAAGCATATACATCAAAGGCAAAGTAGGATTTGGTACATACAGACCTATGTGGACCTACAAGGACAAAATCATACTATGGTGAAAGGTATTTCATACTTTTTGTTGATGACTTTTCTAGAATGATGTGGGTTACTTATTTGAAAGATAAATCAGGGGCATTTGATAAATTCAAGATATTTAGAGAAAAAGTAGAAAATGAATCAGGTTTAAAGATAAAATGTTTGAGGTTAGAGAGAAGTGGAGAGTTTACTTTAGACTTATTCAACTCATACTATGAATAGCATGGAATAAAAAGGCATGCATCTGCTCTTAGGAATCCACAATAGAATGGGATAGTGGAGTGAAGAAACATGACTATACTTGATGCTGCTAGGACAATGTTGCTTGAAGGAAATATATCTCATGTGCATTGGAGAGAGGTTGTTGGGACAACGGTGTACACATTGAATAGAGTTCAAATCAAAGAAGGTACAAGTAATAATCCTTATGAATTATGGTTTAATCACACTCCTACTATAAAATATTTTAGAATATTTGGTAGTAAATGCTATATCAAGAGAGATGGTGAGATAGGGAAGTTTGATGCTAAAAGTGATGAAGGCATTTTCCTTGGTTATTCTACTAAGAGAAAGGCTTACAAGTTTTTCAATTTGAGATTAAGGAAGATGATTGAAAGTAACAATGTGAAGATAGATGAAAAGTTTTAGATACAAGAGAGAATCTATGACTATAATCAGGTTACAAAGATCAAAGAGGTTGTTGTTGTAGAAGAAGAAGAAATTGTTGCGGCTGAATGCAAAAATGAGACTTGTGATGATGACACAAATGAGGCTACTGAGTTTCCTAAGACTCTAAGGTATGTAAAGAAAAATCATCTTGAAAAGAAAATTATTAGTAATACAAATCAAGGAGTATTGACTACATCAAAAGCTAGAGAAGAAATTTGTTTGATTTCACAAGTTCAACCAAAGACTACAGATGAAGCTTGTAGAGATGAACCTTAGATAAATTCTATGAAGGAAGAGTTAGATTAGATAAAGAAAAATAACACTTGGGAATTGGTTCCTAGATCTAAGAACAAAAATGTAATAGGAACTAAATGGGTTTTCATAAACAAAATGAATGAAGGAGTTATAGTAAAAAATAAAGCAAGACTAGTATGTAAGGGCTATTCACAACAAGAAGGCATAGATTTTGAAGAGACATTTTCTCCTGTTGCTAGAATAGAATCTATAAGTTTATTCTTGGCTTATGTTGCACATAAGAAATTCAAGGTATATCAAATGGATGTGAAATCTACATTCCTGAATGGGGATCTTGAAGAAGAAGTGTATAGAGAACAACCTGATGGATCTCCTTTATGAAAAGATGGAGACATGGTATGCAAGTTGAAGAAAGCTTTGTATGGGCTAAAGCAAGCTCCCAGGGCTTGGTATGAAAGGTTAGAAAATTACTTACTTCGGCTTGGATTCAGAAAAGGTAATGTTGGAAGTAATTTGTATTTAAGAACTAGTGAAGATGGATTTTTGATAATAGAAGTCTTTGTTGATGATATTATATTTAGAGGCAGTGATGTGTTAGGAATAGTCCCAAGAGATAACTGAGAGGGGGAGGGTGAATCAATTGTCTACAAGATTCCATTATTTATCCCATTAAGTATAGAAGAACATTAAGCATAAACACAATATAAGAACACTTAACACAACACCATAATTTTGGTTATGGGGAAACCCAAATAGGTAAAAACCTCAGTGGGAATTAGCACCCACTATAAACTGCACTAGAGTATTATGATCCCTATTAGAAAATCTTACAACCCTATTAGGAGTTGATCTTTACAATGCATTAAGTATAGTGACCTGGTTAAGGGTTGGACCTTATTAGGAGTCTTTTACAATTAACCCTGTTAGGGGTAAGGATGCACTATCTAGGAGTACATTGCTCAAAGGGGTGAAAGTTGTAACCTTTTGTTTAACAGATGCACACTATATCTAGATCTTGGTGAACGTTGCATAAACCTTCTATGTTGATCAGTTCCAATTAATAGCATATACTCTCTACTTTTTCACATAGACCTTCTACTAATGGCTCAACACTTCACACCTTCTGCTCTACTCTTATCATTCAACTCTCTGCCATACTTAGCAATCACAAAATGACTGCCTATAAATATCTTTCCTCTAAATGATATAATCAAGTTGGCCTATTAGAACCATCTTGAAATCATATTAGAGAAACAATACAACTCTCTAATAACATCTCAGTCAGTTGTACTAAGCACACAACACAAATTAGGACTACCCAACTCAATATGAGTAGACGTGTCACTTCACACTGTCGGTTCTACCAAATTAACTGATACTTTCATCTTAGGCTAAATTTCATCATGCACTCTTAACCAAACATTCTTAATCTCCTCCAAACACTAATCCAAGCATGCATATCAAAATTATAGGTGCAACTACTACAACAATAAAAACAATGTCGGCTCTACCAAATAAACTTAGGAAACTATGACTGTCAACTGGAGACTTTATAACTCAACCTGTAGTGCATATCTAACTCTATGTCCATGAACATAGCATCATAAATATGTTTGAAACATAAATATAAATGTGCAAGGCTCCATTAAAACCATACTATAAATCACATACAAAACTCTTCTTGGGACTTGTCATGAACACTCATTGATACAGACTAATGTATTACTATCTTCACTTAGAACCAACCTCTACATCTATGATATCATGCTAATAACATATCTAGAAAACATATACTCAAGACTCTCTCCATTAGGCTTCCATGCACATTGCTTACCATATGTTGTCATCTATGAAAAACATACAGGCAACACTTTGGTTTGCTGGCAAATCTCCAATAATCTCCCCCTTTGGCATTAATGGCAATTTATGGAATGAAAAACACCACCAATCCAAATGTACAATCATTTTATAATATTATCCATTTCCTCAAAAAAACTCCCCCAAGGATGAATCCTCCATCTCTTACTATTTTGTTTCTTCTTGCTAAATGCTCACTCCCCCTTGCTGCAATTCTTTTATAACATTCTCCATTTCCTCATCAAAACTTCCTTTAGGATGAATCCTTCATCTACTACTGAATGCTCTGAATATCAACTACTGTAGCCTCTTACTATTTTTTTTTCATGACTATATAATTACTCCCCCTTTGACATCAATGGAATAGGGCACCAAACAATTAAGCTCCGGTACTACTCCTGAAGTAGAGTAGTCAACCTTTCATCAGTCACTGATTACTGATGCACTCCTATAATCTCTAATCAGATTTAGGGAAGGGGATTACTCCCAAATTCTCCCTGAGATACTCAAATCTATCCTTAGTTAAAGGCTTTGTGAATATGTCTGCTAGCCACAATGAATAACAATAGGGTAATCAATCTGAATACCAAAATATTTTATCATTTGCTTGACCCACACAATTGTATAGCAATTTAATGTTGTTGCAACATACTCTTCTTCTACTGTGGACTGAGAAATATAATTTTTCTTCTTACTTTTCCAAGTAACAAGCCTGCCTCCAAGAAATACTACTCCTCCTGAGGTACTCTTCCTATCATCTACGCATCCTGCCCAATCTACATCTGTATACACATGAAGTTCTACATTTTCTTAATTAGGATACCATAAACTATAGTCTATAGTTCCTCTCAAGTATTTGAATATCCTCTTTACTTCCATGAGATGACTTTGTTTAGGATCTACTACAAATCTTCCAACAATACCAACTACATTGTAAATATTAGGTCTAGATTGAGTAAGATAGATTATTTTACCAATCATAGATTTATACAAGGTCATGTCAACTGCTACTGAATCATCTTCCTTTGAAATCTTGCATCCTGTTATCATAGGGGTACTTATTGGCTAGAAATCATCCATCTTGAACTCTTCAACATCTCTTTCACATACTTAGATTGATTAATGAATATAACTTTGTCTTTCTATTGCACATTCAGTCCTAAAAACTACTTGATAGGTCCAATCATGCTCATCTCAAATTTCCTGCTGAATCATCTTCTTTTGAAATCTTGCATCCTGTTATCATAGAGGTACTTATTGGCTAGAAATCATCCATCTTGAACTCTTCAACATCTCTTTCACATACTTAGATTGATTAATGAATATAACTTTGTCTTTCTATTGCACATTCAGTCCTAAAAACTACTTGATAGGTCCAATCATGCTCATCTCAAATTTGCTTTGCATCTCTTTAGCAAATTCAGGACTAAGCTTTTCATTACCACCAAAGATAATGTCATCAATAAATATAGAAACCAACAACAATCCATCAGATGTTTCTCTTATGAATAAATTACAATATGCTACTCCTTTCTTGAATCCAATCTTTGTCAAGTATCCTTCAAGTCTTTCATACCATGCTCTAGGGGCTTGCTTGAGTCCATAGAGGGCTTTCTTCAATCTGCATACCATATCAGGTCTATCTGATAATGTGAATCCTTCAGGCTTCTCTATGTATACTTCTTCTTTCAGTTCTCTATTTAGGAATGATGACTTGACATCCACCTGGTATACCTTAAAGTATTTGATTATAGCATAGGCTAGAAAAAATTTTATGGCTTCCAATCTACTTACAGGGGCAAATGTATCAAAATAATCAATTCCTTCTATTTACACATATCCTCTGCATACTAGTCTTGCTTTGTTTCTTACCACTATTCCATCTTCATTCATCTTATTTATGAATATCCACTTGGTTCCAATCACATTCTTATCACTAGGCCTAGGGACCAATTCCCATGTATCATTCTTAATTATATGATCTAGCTCTTCTTTCATTGCTTCATGCCAATCTAAATCATTACATGCATCTTCAACACTTAAGGGTACAATTTGTGATAATAAACATACCTCTTCATTTGATGTGGAACTCTTTACTTTTGATCTTGTCATGACTTTAATGTTCTAATCTCCAATGATGTCTTCCTTTGAATGATATCTAGATGTGAATTTAGGAACATTAAGTGTGACTCTCTCATCTAACTTTTGTGATTCTTCTTTAGTTGTTTCAGGGTCATTGAATAATACATCAATGTTGTCAAACATTTCATCAACAACTATTTCTCTAGCAGTAGGTCTAGGTTCTTCGTCAATCTTAGGTGCATAATCATGGTATCTTTCTTGAATCATAAACTTCTCATCAATCTTAACGTGAGCACTTTCAATGATCTTCTTTAATCTCAAATTAAAACATATATAAGCTTTTCTTTTAGTAGGGTAACCAAGAAAAATACCCTCATCACTTCTTGTATCAAACTTGCCTATACCTTCATCTCTCTTAATGTAGCACTTGCTTCCAAATATTCTAAAGTATTTGACTATAGGTACATTCCTAACCATAGCTCATAAGGTGTCTTGTCCGCACCCGACCTTAATTGAATTCTATTGATTATATAGACTGCAGTATTGATCGCATCTCTCCAATAGGTGTGTGCGACCTTTCCTTCAATCATGATGGTGTGCACTGTGTCAAGTATGATCCTATTCCTCCTTTCTACAATTCCATTCTACTGAGGGATTCTAGGTGGAATTAACTGTCTCTTTATCTCATGTTCTTCATAGTACTCATAGAATCTGTCAGAGATGAATTCTCCTCCTCTATTTGATCTCAGACATTTTATCTTCAATCCAAACTCATTTTCCACCTTATTTTTGAATATTTTGAACTTCTCAAAAGCTTCAGATTTATCCTTTAAGAATGCAACCCACATTTTTTCTATAACAATCATCAACAAAGAAAATAAAGTACCTTTCACCCTAGTATGATCTTGTTTGAGTTGGTCCACATAGGTATGTATGCACTAGATGTAATTTGTTCTTTGTCAAATTATGCTTGCTTCTGAATGAACTCCTCACATGCTTTCCCATCACACATTCCCTGTATATTGTATCATCTAGTTTTTCAATGCTAGGAAGGTCTCTTACTTCCTTTACATTGCTTATCTTCACTATGTTGTCAAAATTGATGTGACATAGCCTTTTGTGCCATAGCCAACTATCATCTACTTTAGCAACAAAACAACTTGCTTCAAGATTAAGCTAAAAAGCATCACCTTTAGTCTTTGAACCTAATGCAATCATTTCTTCTTCCTTGTTATTAATGATGTGCTTGTTTTCTTTGAATTCCAACTGATATCCTTTTTCAAGCAATTGTCCAACACTTAGTAGGTTATGTTGCAAATCATCAACATAAAGAACATTATTATTGTTGTTGTTTCCATCCAAGGTGATAGCTCCTCTACCTATGATAGCTTTAGGAGTGTTGTCTTGAAATCTAACTATGCCACCTTTGTACCTATCTAGATGTACAAATCTATCCTTGTCTCCTATCATGTGATGTGAGAAACTGCTATCAATGATCCAATCTGTCCTGATGTTAGCTTGTAAAATTAGTGCTAACTCTTGTGCTTTCTTTTCCTCTTCAAGGTCCATTTCATCAAACATTTTCTCCATATCTTCAAGAGCAATTAATCCAATTTCATCCACTGTTGGATCTTCATCTGATACTCCATCTCTAGTATAATAACATTCTTTTTTATACTTAGGCTTTTATTTAGTTTTGAACTTCTTGACTCTTATAGGACACTTAGATGCAAAGTGACCAATCTTGTTACATGAAAAGAATTTGAATGGTAACTGACCTTCATATTTCCCTTTTCCTTTTCTTTCTTTCTTAGCAATCAAAGCAATGAAATCATCTAGTGCTTTCTCTTCATCATCATCATCAAAATTACTAGAAGTGTTCAAGGATTTCTTACCATGGACTGAGGCTTTGAATGTTGTCTCACTTTTAGGCTTTGTCTTCAAACTTTATACCTCAAAAGCTAAAATCTTGTTGATTAAGGTCTCTCTTTTGAAGTCTTTTGAGAATTTCATAGTCTCATCTAGGATGTTTATCTTTCTCTCATATTCTAGTGTCAAAGTAGTCATCAATGTATTCATTATGTGCTCTTTCAAGATCTCTCCACCATTGTATTTGATTCTTGCAACTACTTCATTAATCATTTTATTGTAGGCTCTAATGTTCTCTTCAAATAGCATCTCCAATGTATTGTAATTGTTCTTCCATGTCTTTCTACACACATTCTTATCTTGGATGTCTCCTTCAAACATGTCTTCTAGATACTTCCATATCTTGTAGGCTTTATCAACTTTCTTGATCTCTGAAAAATCACTGTCAGACAAGGAACTGATAAGGGCTTCTTTGGAAATAGCATTTTGAGTGAACATCTCCTTTTTCTTAAGAGTTGCATCTTCCTTTACAAGATCTTCTAGAGAGGTAATCTGAACATTCTTTGGCAGCTACTTCAAAAATCTCAAAGGTAATGCACTGCAAATGTGTCATCATTTTTTTCTTCCAATCTAGATAGTTATCTCCATCAAACTTAGGACTTTATTTTCTAAAGAATGCCACCTAATCAACCTCGGGCTATTAAAATTTCTCTCTGAGGAACTTGGCTCTGATACCAATTGTTAGGAATAATTCCAAGAGATAACTAAGAGGGGGGGGGGGTTGAATCAGTTATCTACAAGATTCAATTATTTATCCAATTAAGTATAGAAGAACATTAAGCATAAACACAATATAAGAAAACTTAACACAACACCACAATTTTGGTTAGGGGGAAGCCCAAATAGGTAAAAACCCCAGTGGGAATTAGCACCCACTATAAACTGCACTAGAGTATTATGATCCCTATTAGAAGATCCTACAACCCTATTAGGTGTTGATCTTTACAATGCATTAAGTACAGTGACTTGGTCAAGGGTCAAACCTTGTTAGGAGTCTTTTACAATTAACCTTGTTAGGGGTGAGGAGGCACTGTCCGAGAGCACACTGCTTAAAGGGGTGAAGGTTGCAACCTTTTGTTTAATAGATACACACTATATCTAGATCTTGGTGAATTGCACATAGACCTATTTTCTTAATCAGTTCCAATGAATATCATATACTCTCTACTTTGTCACATAGACCTTCTGCTGATGACTCAACACTTCACACCTCCTATGCTCTTATCTTTCAACTCTTTGCCATACTTAGCAATCACAAAATGACTTCCTATAAATATCTTTCCTCTAAATGATATAATCAATTCAGCCTTTTAGAACCATCTTGAAATCATATTAGATAAATAATACAACTCTCCAATAACATCTCAGATGGTTGTACTAAGCACACAACATAAATTAGGACCACCCAACTCAATATGAGTAGACGTGTCACTTCACACTATCGGCTCTACCAAATTAACTGATACTTTTGTCTCATGATGAATTACATCATGCACTCTTAACCAAACATTCTTAACTCTTCCCCAAACATTAATCCAAACACACATATCAAATTGATAGGTGCAACTACTACAACAATAAAAACAATGTCAGCTCTACTAGATAAACTCGGGAAATTGTGACTATCAATTGGAGACTTCATAACTCAACATGTACTATATATCTGACTCTGTGTCCATGAACATAGCATCATACATATGTATAAAACATAAATATAAATGTGCAAGGCTCCATTACAACCATACTATAAATCACATACAGAACTCTTCCTGGGACCTATTAGGAACACTCACTGATATAGACTACTATATTATTATCTTCACTTAGAATCAACATGTGTGTCTATGATATCTTGCTGATAACATATCTAGGAAACATATACTCAAGGCTCTCTCTATCAGGCTTCCATGCATGCTGCTTACCACATGTTTTCATCAATGATAAACATATAGTCAACACTCTGGCTTGCTGGCAAATCTCCAACATGATGATCTATGTGAGAAATTTTCCAAGGAAATGGAAAATGAATTTGAGATGTCTATGATTGGTGAAATAAAATTATTTCTTAGACTACAAATAAATCAGAGTAAAAATGGCATTTTTATTTCTTAGACTAAATATCTTAAAGAAATGTTGATTTTTTTTGGAATGGAGGATTGTAAACTAGTTGGTACACCCATGGTGACTGGCAATAAGCTGACATTTGATGATGAATCAAAGTGTATTTTTCAGACCAAGTATAGATCAATGGTTGGAGGATTACAATATCTAACTCACACCAGACCAGATATTGCTAATGTTGTTGGGATTGTTGCTAAATATCAAGCAGAACCCAAAGAGACACACCTAGCTATTGTGAAAAGGATATTGATATATCTGAAATGAACAAAAGACTATGACTTATGGTATGATAGAAATGATAGCTTTGAACTTCATGCTTATACTGATGCTGATTGGGAAGGAAACATTAATGATAGAAAGAGTACTAGTGGTAGTGCATTTTTCCTTGGGAAAAACTTGGTTTCGTGGCTAAGTAAGAAGAAAGATTGTATAGCTCAATCTAGTGCAAAATTAGAGTATTTCATTGCTGCTATTAATTGCACTCAAATTGTCTAGATGAAATAAATGTTAAAAGACATTGGAATATTTTTTTATGAGCCTATGGTTATCCATTGTGATAACACCAGTACATTGAATATGTCAAAGAATCTGGTAATGCACTCTAAAACTAAACATATTTCTATCAAATATCACTTCTTGAGAGACAAGGTGGTAGAGAAGGAAATAAAGTTAGAGTATATCAGTACAAAGGAACAAATTGAAGACATCTTTACAAATCCATTTCCAAAAGATACCTTTGAATATCTTAGAGGTATGCTTGAGGTTCAGGCCCCTCCTAGTCAGAATTAAATGATGCAAGGATGCATTAGTCCAGAGGTTTTCAGAGCCTTATCATATTATGCACCAGATGTAGGGATCTACTTGTCAAGTGGAGTGATCGTGGAAGAAAGGTGTTGAAGAATAGTTGATGACTCATGGCACCATTTCTCATTGTTGTCAAAGGGGGGGCTTTTCTATGAGAAAATCCCTACTATATGGGAAGATTGTATAAAGAAATATTGTGAGAAAATTATTTCGTTACATGACTTTTGGATTGATAAAACCATGGGATGGATTTTCCCATATGTTGACATCAATGTCAAAGGGGGAGATTGTTGGATATTACTAATGTTGGCAAGTTAGCTATACTGATGTATATGACTTCATATAGTGTTGTCATTATGAAAACAAAGTCATATAGCAGTTTGGAGTCAGTGCACTTGAAGAGAAGATCATAAATTAGTTAAGTGTTGAAGACTAGATAGTGTACAGAGTTCCTATAGCTCAGAGCATCAGTGCATGTGTGTACATAAGAATTATGGTATGTGTTATACACTAAATTTGCACCCTTAGTTCAAGCTCTTGTAGTCTTGATAACTCAGTATAACAAGGGAATCATCTCAAGATTGTGGGACCTTTTGCAACTGAGATGAGACCTCTAGATTCTAGGCTAGTTCCTCTTGGATAATCACCTTGATTTTCTCTTAGATAGGAAAGTAAACTTTTAGGGGAAAGAGATAGAAGGAGTGCATGGAAAGGGAAATGACTGAAAGCAAATCTATCCTACCAGGTGATGCACCGAAACTAGGGTTTGGATCTTAGTATAGAGGGATGAAATCAATGGAGGAATCAGGTCTAATAAGTCACCACTCACTAGATAGGTTTGCATAAGTATTTCATAGGAAGGCTTGAACAGAAAACTCAACCTATGACCTGCAAATAGACATCCTTTTCTGCAACTAGGTGTAGGAATGAGACAAGGCTGCTAGGGGTTTTAGTATACCCAAAAAAAACCTAAATCATATCAGACATAGGAAACACATAAATTTGCAAAAAATGAGAGGGACCAGGAACCCCAATTTCCATTGAAAACATGCATAAACTTCAATCCAATAAGAGACAAGCCAAACAAGGAAGGCATGAGGACAAAAAAATGTCACAGAATGCTTTACAATATTTGAATTATCAATGAGAACTTACAGGATGTGAAAAACTAGAGAGTAGGAAAAATGCTACAGATAGTTTTCCAAGAAAAAGCCTTTTATTTTTTACAAAATGCAAATTCTGAGCACTACAGGCTCCAAAAAAAGAATATATACAACTCTGCACGTAGGTAGGAATCAAAAATATATCCTTAGGACTACATAGATATGCATTATGATTAATCATCCCTAAAATCGGTCACTTCTGATCATAAATGTGTTCTGTGAATATCATGGTCGATCAGATATTTGTCTGTGTGTCCATCCCTGAATTGATCATGCCTGCAGACAAACGACCTGGATTCAACAACCTCCCTATAAGCCCATACTACCATGAATGTGCAAAATATGATCCCATACTGGAAAGGACTCAAAATGATGGCCTAAAAATCCTTTGCAAATTCTTTAACTGCAACCGCCCTCAGAAATCATCAATTTTTACATGCCCGCACTTGCAAGCATTCTCCTCAAAAGAAAGCCCGCAAAACAGTTGGCCGCACCACTTAAGAAATATCATGGGTTGCATGATCGCATGAGCCCAAAAGGCTTCATAGGATAATGTGACAACTCCTTTGAAACTGCCATGCAAGACACCTCGGGCCTGCAAGACCGCACTACAAATCTAACCCCGGCTCCACCCTGGGTTCAAATTTCCCTTTAGTCGCTGAACTGCTTAATACTTTAGCTGACCCCGGTTAAGTTTGGTGAATGTAAGATACCCTTTAGTCACTAAGTCATTAGATATATCCTAACCTTGGGCCCATCTCCCACGCAAGACACCTCGGGTCTATTTAGTGACTACGCAAAAATCATCTAACCGTGCAACCACGCTCTTTCTTTACCAACCCCAGGCCCACAGACCATTGCACCATTTTGAAAAAAATCAATGGTCGCATGATCGCATGAGCTGAAAAGCCTTCATGTGATCATGCAAAAACCTCTGAGAAAATATGGCTCCGCCACCAATGACACCTAGAGCCCGCAAAGAATAGCCACCTGCCAAACTCACCACATGGCCCAATCGGAGTCAAAGACCTGCTGACCATCTGTCGCATGGTCACATGCAGCCAAGGGGCCACATGTGATCATGTGACCAACCACATGATGCCACCCCCACTAGCCTAGAGTTAACTACGAGATGCCCACCGTGAACTACCGACGGTTTATCACATGGCCGCATGGGCTCGGAAGAGCCCATGCAATTATGCGACAAACTGGGAAATGCTAGCCACTAACCACCACTGAAGTCCACTGATCCCACATGACTACTTACTACTTGTCGCATGATCGCATGTGGCCAGGAAGGCCCATGTGATCATGCGACCAACCGCTAGGTGTTAACTGATGACCGTCGACGTTGAAGTTAACCGCTTGTCTTGACTACCGATCCTTTGCTGACACTACATCAATGGTTGTCATATGATCTCATGGGATCAGAAGATCCCATGCAATCATGCGATAGCCATCAGATCTTTTTTTGCACTGGCACGGCCTTAGGCACTAGGACCTGCCTCTCGGAGGTGCGCGCTTAGGGTCAAAAATGCAGAAGGGGTGTCAAAAACACAGAGGGTTTTCAAGCGGAGGCTGAAAACACACCAAATTTTTAGAGTGGAGGTTGAAAATGCACTAAATTTTTAGACCAAAAGGTAGAAACATCCTGTGCCTATAGAGAGGAGGTCGAAAACACACTAGGTTTTTGACATTTGAACATTTCACTTGGGAAAATAGGGCTATGGCCGAAAAAGAATGACAGGGAATTTTTGGGCAACATTTTGGTGACCTCTGTGGGATGTCAACCTGCTAGAAATTTAGACCAGTTGCCTTGATGCAATCCATTTGGCATGGGGTCATCTCTCGAGCATAAAAACTTTCTGACAGGGAGAGGGGCAAAACTGAATGAGCAAGACAAAATGTGCACGGGCACTTCTTGGAAAATAGGAAACTACTCTAGGAAAACAAGAAACACCTAACCTAGACTAACCAGTATAGAAACCTGGTTAAATGAAACCATTGACTGGTTGTGGAAAATAGCTTCCCATCCTTCTCAGCTTACAATAATCTACATGCTTCTTGGAAGCTATTAAAAGACAAATATAGGAGACATGCAGAATCACCTGCTTGACAAAGATCTAGCTGATATAGATTTTGCTCACTTGGTCAAGCTGATTGTAGGCACCATCATTCTAAGGAGAAACAAAAAGCAGTGATGAGACTTTACTTACTTGGCCAATGGGGACAACAAGTTGATCTAGTTCATTTTCAGCCTCAACTCCTGATGGAAAACCACATTCGGATGGTGGCATGATTTGTACCCCTTTGATAACCTCCATCCTGGCCAAATACCTAATAGGGAAACCATGAGAGATGTTGGACCTGGAGCTCTCCTTGACAAACTTAGGCTCTTGAGAGATTACTTTAGTTTGATTGACCTCCTTCTTATGCTGACCGGAAATGACTATCTCCTATAGATTGCAGGTGTTCTTTGGAAGTGTGGGCTTGTCATCAAGATGCAAGCAAAAGTACTCCATCTTGTCCCAGAATTGATCTTCCTCTTCTTCTTCTAGACTCTTTTGTATGAGAAGTATATTGCTGTCAGCATAATCATGATTTGTTGAGGACTTATTTATCTTAACATGTTCAGAGAGAGCCACCTTTAGATCAACAATCTTCTGCTCTATGCTCTCCTTTTCTTCTTCAAGTTGAGAACATTTCTCAACTTGCATCTGATAGCCTCTTTTATATTTTTTAGCTGTAGAAGCCAGGAAACTTATATTTTGCTTGAGAGCCTATAGCTCTCTCTCATGAAACTCCTCATGAGCTCTCATCTCTTTTTCTTTCTCCATTTAAAATTCAATGCCCCTATCAAACATGGCCTCCATTAAAATTTTTTGGTCTTGAACCACCTTTTCACAATTATTCTTATGAATTTCCAACTCCTCATAAGCATCCTTCTGAGCTGCTAATGTTCTTTGAAAATCTTTCTCTTTCTCAGCTATAGCACCACTAACCTTAATTAAATTTTATTTGTAAACTTTGTTTAGTGAGGCCAAATTACTTGCAAGGGCTGCTTGACTTTTTTGCTTTCCTGCAATGACTTCTTCACACTGCTTCCATCTAGCATCAAACTGCTTCTTTGCTTGCATCTGCATATGCTCCTTTTGTGTTTCTAGCACCTCCTCATAGTGTTTCTTTTGTGCTTCCAGCCCCTCAACAAGCTTGGCCTCATTTCTTTTATATTGTTCTGCCAGATACCTCTTGTAACCTTGATCTCGTTGAGCCAAAGCTTGTTGTTGTTGGATCTAGGTACGATGAGCATGTTCTTTCAAAGAAAGCATCTCCTCTTGAGGTTGCTGGTATGAGTGATTCTACTATCATGATGCTGGAAGTTGGGTGGGTGGGGGGCAAGCATGAGATGACTATTGCTAACCTCCATGAAATGAAGGGACACCCTCATGAAAAGAAGGATGGTAATCCATCCTAGGTACTGAATCTCCTTGAAACTAGTAGATGTGAGCTTGGAGTCACCAGATATGCCAAACAATGACCTCTCAAAGGTCTGCAACTTGCTGGAAGCATATCAAAACTAGCAAGAACCATGAAAACTATGACCTCTTGGTCCCACCGGGCATGCCAAAAATGTTATACACTGAATTTGCACCCTTAGTTCAAGCTCTCATAGTCTTGATAACTCAGTATAACAAGGGAATCATCTCAAGGTTGTGGGACCTTTTTCTAACCGAGATGAGACCTCCAGATTCTAGGCTGGTTCCTCTTGGATAATCACCCTGATTTTCTCTTAGACAGGAAAGTAAAGTTTGAGTGGAAAGGGATAGAAGGAGTGCATGGAAAGGGAAATGACTGAAAGCAAATCTATCCTACCAGGTGATGCACCAAAACTAGGGTTTGGATCTTAGTATAGAGGGATGAAATCAATGGAGGAATCAAGTCTAATAAGTCACCACTCACTAGATAGGTTTGCATAAGTATTTCATAGGAAGGCTTGAACAAAAAACTCAACCTATGACCTGCAAACAGACATCCTTTTCTGCAACTAGGTGTAGGAATGAGACAAGGCTACTAGGGGTTGTAGTATACCCACAAAACACCTAAATCGGATTAGACACAGGAAACACACAAATTTGTTGAAAATGAGAGGGACCAGGAACCCCAATTTCCATTGAAAACATGCATAAACTTCAATCCAATAAGAGACAAGCCAAACAAGGAAGGCATGAGGACAAAAAAAATGTCATAGAATGCTTTGCAATATTTGAATTACCAATGAGAACTTACAGGATGTGAAAAACCAGAGAGCAGGAAAAATGCTACAGATAGTTTTCCAAGAAAAAGCCTTTTCTTTTTTACAAAATGCAAATTCTGAGCACTACAGGCTCCAAAAAAAGAATATATACAACTCTGCACATAGGTAGGAATCAAAAATATCTCCTTAGGGCTACATAGATATGCATTATAATAATCATTCCTAAAATTGGTCACTTCTGATCATAAATGTGTTCTATGAATATCATGGCCGATCAGATATTTGTCTGCGTGTCCATCCCTGAATTGATCATGCCTATAGATAAAAGACTTGGATTCAACAACCTCCCTGCAAGCCCATACTACCATGAATGCACAAAATCTGATCCCATACTGGAAAGGACTCAAAATGGCAGCCTAAAAATCCTTTGCAAATTCTTTGACTGCAACCGCCCTCAGAAATCATCAATTTTTACCTGCCCGCACTTGCAAGCATTCTCCTCAAAAGAAAGCCCGCAAAAGAGCTGGCCACACCGATTAAGAAATATCATGGGTCGCATGATCGCATGAGCCAAAAAGGCTTCATGTGATCATGTGACAACTCCTTTGAAACTGCCATGCAAGACACCTCGGGCCTGCAAGACCGCACTGCAAATCTAACCCCGGCTCCACCCTGGGTTCAAATTTCCCTTTATTCACTGAACCGCTTAATACTTTAGCTGACCCTGGTTAATTCTGGCAAACATGAGATACCCTTTAGTCGCTAAGTCACTAGATATATCCTAACCTTGGGCCCATCTACCACACAAGACACCTCGGGTATATTCAGCGACTATGCAAAAATTGTCTAACCGCGCAACCGCACTCTTTCTTTACCAACCCCGAGCCCACAAACCGTTGCACCATTTTGAAAAAAATCAATGGTCACATGATCGCATGAGCCGAAAGGCCTTCATGCAATCATGAGACAACCCCTAAGAAAACATGGCTCTGCCACCAATGACACCTCGAGCTCGCAAAGAACAGCCACCTACCAAACTCGCCACATGGCCTAACCAGAGTCAAAGACCTGCTAACCGTATGTCGCATGGTCGCATGCGGCCAAGGAGCTGCATGTGATCATGCGACCAACCGCATGATGCCACCCCCACTGGCCTAGAGTTAACTGTGAGATACCCATCGTGAACCACTGACGGTTTGTCGCATGGCCGCATGGGCTTGGAAGAGCCCATGCGATCATGTGACAAATCAGGAAATGCTAGCCACTAACTGCTGCTAAAGTCCACCAATCCCACATGACTGCTTACTACTTGTCACATGATCACATGTGGCCAGGAAGGCCCATGAGATCATGTGACCAACTGCTAGGTGTTAACTAATGACCGTCGGCATTGGAGTTGACCGCTTGTCTTGACTGTTGATCCTTTGCTGACACCACATCAATGGTTGTCATATGATCTCATGGGATCGGAAGATCCCATGCGATCATGCAACAACCATCAAATATTTTTTTGCATTGGCACAGCCTTAGGCACTGGGACCCACCTGTCAGAGTTACGTGCTTAGGGTCAAAAATGTAGAAGGGGTGTCAAAAACACAAAGGGTTTTCAAGTGAAGGTTGAAAACACACCAAATTTTTGGACCAAAAGGCAGAAACATCCTGAGCCTACAGAGAGGAGGTTGAAAACACACTGGGTTTTTGACATTTGAGCATTTCACTTGGAAAAATAGGGCTGTGGCTGAAAAAGGATGACAGGGAATTTTTGGGCAACAGTATGTACCCTAGAAGTTAAGTTGGTTAGACTATATTCTTTCTTAGTCTAAGAGCACATGATCAGATGTGCAAGGATGAGAAAGTTACAGTCAGTTGAAGTTGCATAGCCAATGTGTGCCAGTGAAGAATAGAGCATGAAGCCGATAGTTAATATTTTGGTTTGCACTTATAATGTAATGTTGTAAAGGCTATGCACCCATTGTATTTAGGTTTCTGACATATATACTTATTTTTTTGTAAGCATGCTTAAGCTAATTCATTTGGAAGCATTGTATGTAATAGGTCTAAGGGCCAACCTAGTTCTTTATTTTGTATGAGCATATAAATATAAGGTACGCCCATTGTATTTAGCATGGATGTTGATAGAGAGTTATAATAAGTAGAGAAAAAGTGTGCAAAGACACTAGAAGATGTATTAGAGCTTTGCTAGAGGTCAAAGCTATTAGGAATGGGAACACTAAGAGGGGGGGATGAATTAGTGTTCACAGTAATTTAAATTTTTACTTTAACCTTTATGCTGAACTTAAATGCTTGAGTACTAAATTAAACATTCACATAAACATGAAACATGAAATCAACACATGACACCAATATGGTAATGGGAAAACCCAAATAGGTAAAAACCCCGATGGGACTCGATACCCACTAATATTTTGCACTAGTGTTTTGTGATCCTTGTTAGAAGATCCTTTACCCTGTTAGGAGTAGCTTTACAATGTTTTAACTACATTAGACCTTGTTAAGGGTCAAACCCTGTTAGGAGTCTTTTACAATGATCCCTATTAGGGGAGTGTACTCACTATCCTAGAGCTCACTACTCAAATGGTGAAGGCTACAACCTTCTGATTCAGATACACACTATATATGCAAGTGAACTGTTCACTATGACACTGCTTGTCAGATCAGTTCCTTTGGTGCTCTGATTCTTTCACCTCTAGCAAAGCTCTAATACATCTTATGCTAACTTTTCATACCTCTACTCTACTTCTCACAACTCTATTACAACTTCCATACTGAATACAATGGGTGCACCTTATATTTATGCGCTCATACAAATTATACAATTAGGTCATCCCTATAACTAATTACAAACAATGCTTCCAAATGAATTGGCTTAAGCATGCTTACAATTATACATATAAACATGTCAGCAACCTAAATACAATGGGCACATGACCTTTACAACATTAAATTATAATCACAAACCAAAATGCTAACTATCGACTCCATGCTCTGTTCTCTACTGGCATACACTGGCTGTGCAACTTTAATTGACTGTAACTTTCACATCTTTGCACATCTACTTATGCACTCATAAATTAAGCATAAGTATAGTCTAACAAACTTAACTTTT
The DNA here is from genome assembly GCA_027943335.1 of Chamaecyparis obtusa. Lineage (NCBI taxonomy): Eukaryota > Viridiplantae > Streptophyta > Pinopsida > Cupressales > Cupressaceae > Chamaecyparis > Chamaecyparis obtusa. The sequence continues at coordinate 6,964,801 of BSBK01004228.1, read as the reverse complement.
AGGGTGCATACCATAATTCATCTATAGATATGTGTGTTGATGCTCTGACCTACAAGAACTCTGTACACTATCCAGTCTTCAACACTTAACTAAATTCTGATCTTTACACTAAGTGCGCTGACTCCAAACTACTATATGAATTTTTTGCCATAATGACAACACTATATCAAGTCATATACTTTAGTATAGACAACTTTCCAAAAATATCCCCCTTTTTCATTGATGGCAACAAAGGAATATGGCTAAGTTGCTAACTGTCCCTTAATACAAAAACTTTTTGTCTACTTGTCTTTTATACATTTTTATACATAATCTTATATCTCCCTATACATATATATACTCCATATTCTATACACAACTCCCCCTTTGACATTAATGACAAAGTTTCATCAAAAAATTGTATCAATACATACTCACTGAGGGAAAACATCCAGATATGCAATCTTGAGGTTCTGGATCTCCTTCTTCCAAAAGGTTATTAGAGAGTTAACTATCTAGAGATGGGCACATAATGCATATTGAAGCTTTTCCATCTTCTCCAAGTCACTGATGGGACCATGATCATAAGTTACCATGGTGGCATCAATCTCCTATATATTCTAATTGAGGATGTCTAAAGAGGGTGCAAGACCATTCCTCAACTGAGTCTGTCTGGACCTTATCCTTGTTATCTCTTTTACTTCCTTCTCAATCTTTTCTATCTATCCTTGGTAGACATTGTTACACATGTTCACATCAGTGGATGTGTCTGTCACTGAATTCTTCACTTGTTCAATCAAAGCTTCTACCTCTTTTATCTTTTTGAAATGATCATTGGTTAGCTTGTCTTGATCCATGCATGCTACAATGATCCTTCTTCCTTCATCAACAAATTCTTTCAAGGATGCTTGACTAGACTTAAGAGAGTTCAAGTCTAGTGCAAAGTTGCTCATCAACTCATTCAGTCTCTTCTTTAAGTACTTCTCTTCTACTACTATGGACACAAATTCTTCTAGGATGAAAAAATTTCTTTTGAACTATGAGAGGACTGAACTCACATCATCAACCAAATGTACTTTTAATACTTTCTTATCCTCTAGCAGAAAACTGTTCAAACTATTCACTAATTCTATCAAGAGAGAATTCCGCATAACTTGTTTCTCCTTTGCCTTCTCCATAGCCAGGATACTGAACTTAATTAGGTCTTCTTCTTTCCAGGAGTCTAAACTACTTGTGTCAGGTGTCAAACTTGACAACAATGTTGAGGAGGGAGTGATGGGAGTGCTATCCATCACTTCTAGTTTTACTTTTGCAATATCAACAAAAGTATTTTCTTCTTTCTTTTCTATCTCTTCTTCTTCTATCTTATCAGATACATCTTCTATGACTACTTCTTCTTGCTGAGTGGGAGGTGTATTGTTGCATAAGATTTCAGCTTCTTTAGTACTAACAAATGCTTCCTCAAACATGTCCAAATCCTTATCAGTAGCCACCATGGCTATCTCCACATTATCTATGATAATGGTGCTTCCTTTGTGAGATTCTGAGATGGGCACAAAATTTTCTACCTCTGTTTGAGTTTCTTCTATTGGCACTGAGTCTTGAGGACCTATTACTGGTATATTGAAGGTCTCTTATTCTTTGTCTTGTTTACTTGGTGCATGAGTGATGGGCGCAGTAGTTGGTTTTATCTATTGTTCTAATAACACCTTTTCGAAGGCCTTCTCTATTTCCTTCATTATCAACTCATAGTCTTTGTTCATAATATGAAGATTTCTCATCTTTGTCCTTATGTTTGGCTTCAGCATTTATTTAATATCAGTGCCACTTCTTCTTTAGAACATATTGGTAGAGTATCTTCTAATAATTTTTCTCTGATCCTTAGATCTTCTTCATTTGCTTGTCTCTTTAGGTTTTCTAAAATATCCCATACTTTAGCTGGATTGGAGGTTTTCAACTCAAGGACTATCTTCTTGAACTTGATCAATGTTTTTCCAATCATACTGTGTATTTCTGATTTGTCAATCTCACTGTATGTGTCATTTTACTTCTCTACTTGATCAATTCTTCCCTCATCAACAATTCTTGCATTCAAAACTTTAAGGCTCGGTCTGAATCCTTCCTTAGGAGGTGCTTGAATGTTTTTCTTGCTCCTTAGTGCTTGCAAGGATGGATGACTAGTGCTAGCTTCTTTCTTCCTCTTGAATATAGGCTTATACTCTGGAGGAGTGGCAGGATCAATAGTGTCTATGGGCGTAGAAGGAGTATTATCTTCTTTACCCTTCTGACTATCATTTGATTCAGTTTCCATCTTCTTCAACTTAGGATCTTCTTTTTCTTCCTCTACTACTATGCTTTTCAATTCTAGGGCAATCTTTTCATCCCTTTCTTTATCAAGGTCTACTTGAGACACACCATGTATTCTCAAGATCTCAGAAGTGACCTTAGCAACTTTTCTTTTAGTTGTTACACTGTTAAGTTCTGCATCAACTTCTCTAGTCTTTTCCTCATAGGTTCCCCACCTAGGTTAATTAGGATCTTTAGGGGCTATCAGAAGTACCTATGCATAAGCTTCAAGGACCTGTTCTTCTACCTCATAGCCAAGTGGATGAATCCACTTAGTTCTAGGCTCAACAGCTTCCATACATGTAGTATCAGTCTCCACCATAAAGCATATTGTATCCTTATATTTCTCTACAATGCTTTTTGGAATCCTATACCTCATTTGCATCTTGACCCTAAAGGTCTTCAATTCCAAAGTAATGTAATCTCTTAGTGTGCTTTTTGTGGATGCTTTGTCGGATTTCTGAGACATTGTTGGAATGGACTTGTCCAAATACAAATCTGAAACTCTTCCAACTATATGAAGGTACATATAGATGATTAGGGACCCAAACCTGAATATCTTTGTTTTGTCATGCTTGATGGATTTTATGTTGTCAATCAACTATGTGAGCAAGATCTCACACAAGTTGAATTCCCCATCTTCCTTTGCTAGTCTGATGGTTGCTAGAATAGTGCCCACAGATACACTATTTACCCTGCTGGTGTGATGAAATTTGTAACCCAGTATCATTGACATCAATTTGATGTCTGCTTGCTCAATGGGCTCGATGGTCACACCATGCCTATCACTTCTTGACTTATATACTTGTTCTACCATTTTCCTAACATCCTTGCCTATTGGAAGGATGACACCTATCCTAGAAAGGCCTATCATCTCATGTATTAGATCACTTGTGATTCTTACTAGAACATCTCTGATCCAAAATAGATGATCATGGATTCTGCTCAATAAGATCTTTATGCATTCTATCTCATAGAATTCATATGTCGTAGAATACTCAACAATAGGGTGATCATTCCATTTGGTGTATTCATCCATGAATGTTATGTCAGGTTTTAGCATGGTTTCCATGTGCACCCTTAACCTATCTAGTCTAAAAGGTTCTTTCTTACAGTAGATGTAAGCCCTTATGTCTTCCACATGCATGATACCCATAGGCGTGCAGGAGAAAGCTCCCTCTAAATCATCTAGGGTGGATTTAAATGGATGCCTCTTGAATACGTATCTCTCCTTTTCAGAAACTTCAAAAACTATGGGAGTGGCCATGAATTACTTGTTAATCACTTTCCAACTAAACTTAGAGATGATCTAGTGGCTTCTAAATTGGTGCAATGAGCTAGGGTTACTGCAACTAATCAAATGCACTGATAACTACAACAAATATCTGATAGATTCAATCTCCAAGACTTCACAACAACTTCCAAGGCTCTTTCTACTCTCCTATCACTCTAAATTTGAATGTAATGAGAAATAAAATGACTTTTGTGTACTTTAAAGTGAAAAATCTTCCATTAATGCATGTAGCGTAAACCAAGATGTTACTTCATAATTTCAAACTCAAGCTCTGCTAACAATTAGAATGTGCACTCTTGCACGAAGGTTCCTATACACTCCAAAAGCTTAAGTCCAAAGGCGCATACTCTGAGGATGAGTATACTAGCCACGCAGGGGTCTAGAGCTAAATTAGCTCCCCCTATGACCCTGAGGGCCATTCATGTAGATGTAGAGGGTGCATCCACTTACGATGCATCCAATACATTCTCATAAACTTTTTCCTTCTTTCCTTCTGACCAAATGAAGCTCACATCCTTTGAGGCTTTCACAAACTTGACTTCTACTTCAGGATCCAAAATTGGTTCTTCGATCTTTTTAGGGCTTTCCTGAGCTACGTCCTTGATCTACAGAACCTTGAGATATGTCCAGCCTTGTTACAAGAGTTACAAATAAATGGAGGTCTATTATTCCTTGGCACATTGACATGAGTCACCATTCTACATGTTCTGGCTGAGTGACCATTATAGTTACATATCTGACATGTAACATTTTGAGAACTTCTAACATTTGTCTGATTCTAATTTCTTTGATCTTGTTGAGTCCTATTCTTCTTACTAGTCTTGCAATTCATATCTCTATGACCAAATCTATTGCATGAATAATAGTAGCCATTAAAAGGTCTTACCTCTATACAGTTTCTTGCAATGTGTCCATTCTTTTTACATGCAAAACAAGTGCGTTCTACTTGCTTGCGCTCATTTTTAGGAGGATCACCATTGTCTTTGGTTTGATCTTCAGTCTTCTCATCATCAATAGAGTTCTTTTGTGATTCCTTTCTTGCTCGCATATTGTCAATCTAATTTTGTGCTTCATTCTATCCAATGAAGCTAGTGTCTCCTTTGATTCTTCTTCCATACAACTGAGATTCTACCAAATCAGCACTGGTGTGTAATTTGTCAATATGATCCTTTGTCTTTTTCAATTCAAATTCCAAGCTCTCTTTGATATTATTTAGCTCCAAGATTTCTAAGTTAGCTTCCCCTAGTTCTTCATTGAGTTGAAGGTTCTCCTTGACTTGTTCATCGTAGACATCTTGATTGTTCATTAGTTTGTCATCAAATTCTTCAAGCTGACTTAATAAGGATGCATTTTCTTCACCTAACTTCATGACTTTTTCTTCAAGTTCATTTTTAGAGCATCCTTTCAAATCCTTTCTTAGTCTTTTGATAACTAATTGAGCATCACTAACTTTTTCTTTTAGTTCTTCAATTTCTCTTTCTGAATTGTTCAGGTCTTCAAGAGCGGCTTCAAGATTTTTCTTCAGATGTTTCATATCTACTTTGTCCATGATCTCCTCAAGTGGTTAAACTTCTTTGCTGAGGACCAAAGCTCTAATACCAATTGTTAGGAATGGGAACACTGAGAGGGGGGGGTGAATTAGTGTTTACAGTAATTTAACTTTTTACTTTAACCTATATGTTGAACTTAAATGCTTAAGTACTAAACTAAACATTAACATAAACATGAAACATGAAATCAACACATGACACCAATATGGTTACAGGGAAACCTAAATAGGTAAAAACCCTTGTGGGACTTGATACCCACTAATATTATGCACTAGTGTTTTGTGATCCTTGTTAGAAGATCATTTACCCTGTTAGGAGTAGCTTTACATTCTTTAAGTATAGTAGACCTTGTTAAGGGTTAGACCTTGTTAGGAGTCTTTTACAATGATCCCTATTAGGGGAGTGCACTCACTATCCTAGAGCTCACTACTCAAATGGTGAAGGCTACAACCTTCTGATTCAGATACACACTATATCTATAGGTGAACTGTTCACTGTGACACTGCTTGTCAAATCAGTTACTTTGTTGCATTGATGCTTTGACCTCTAGAAAATCTCTAATAAATCTTATGCTAACTTCACATACCTCTACTCTACTTCTCACAAATCTATTACAACTTCCATATCGAACACAATGGTTGCACCTTATATTTATGCGCTCATACAAATTATACAATTAGGTCGGCCCTATAACTAATTACAAACAATGCTTCCAAATGAATTGGCTTAAGCATGCTTACAATTATACATATAAACATGTCAAAAACCTAAATAAAATGGGTACATGACCTTTGCAACATTAAATTATAATCACAAACCAAAATGCTAACTATTGGCTCCATGCTCTGTTCTTTGCTGGCATACACTGGCTATGCAACTTCAATTGACTGTAACTTTCAAATCTTTGCATATCTACTTATGCGCTCATAGACTAAGCATAAGTATAGTCTAAAAAACTTAACTTCTAGGGAAAATACCATAATTCATCCATACATACATGTACTGATGCTCTGAGCTGCAGGAACTTTGTACACTGTCTAGTCTTCAACACTTAACTGAATTCTAATCTTTACACTAAGTGCGCTGACTCCAAACTACTATATGACTTTTTTGCCACAATGAAAACACTATATCAAGTCATATACTTTAGTATAGACAACTTGCCAACACAATAATCAATGCATCAAAGGAATTGATCTGAGAAGCAGTGTCACAGTAACAGTTCATCTTGCAGATATAGTGTGTATTTGAGATCAGAAGGTTGTAGCCTTCAACACTTGAGGAGTGACCTCTTGGATAGTGCGTCCTCTCCCCTAACATGGACAATTGTAAAAGAATCATAATAGGTTTTGACCCTTAACAAGGTCTATTGTACTTAAAGGATTATAAAGAAACTCCTAATAGGGTTAAGGATCTTCTAACAAGGGTCACAAAACACTAATGCAGAATATTAGTGGGTCTCAATTCCCATTGGGTTTTTTACCTATTTGGGTTTCCCCATAACCATTTTGGTGTCATGTGTTGATTTCATGTTTTATGTTTATGTGAATTTTTAATTTAGTACTTAATCATTTAAGCTCAGTATAAAAATTAAAGTGAAAAGTTAAAATACAGTGAACACTGATTCCCCCCCCCTCTCAGTGTTCCCATTCCTAACAATTGGTATTAGAACTCTGGTCCTCAGCATAGAAGTTTAACCACTTGAGGATATCATGGACAAAGTAGAAATGAAACATCTAAAAATAAATTTTGAAGCTGCTCTTGAAGACTTGCACAAATCAGAAAGAGAAATTGAAGAACTAAAAGAAAAAGTCAGTGATGCACAGTTGGTTATGAAAAGGCTAAGAAAGAATTTGAAAAAATGCTCTACAAGTGATCTAGGAGAAAAGGTCAAGAAGCTAAATGAATAAAATGCATCTATGAAAGAACTACTTGAAGAATTTGATGATAATTTGATCAACAATCAAGAAGTCTACAATGAACAAATCAAATAGAACCTTCAACTCAATGAAGAACTAAGGCAAGAAAACAAGGAAATCTTGGATCTAAGGAATAGCAAAGAAAGCTTGGAGTCTTAATTGAAAGTAGAAAAGAATCATATTGAAAAATTACACATTAGTTCTAATTTGATAGAATCTCAGTTGTATGTAAGGAGAGCCAAAGGAGACACTAGCTGTATTGGATACAATGAAGAACAAAATCAGATTGACAACATGCAAGCAAGAAAAGACTCACAAAAGGACTCTACTGATGCTAAAAAAATTGAAGATCAAACCAAAGATAATAGTGGACCACCTAAGAATGAGCACAAGCCTATAGACCACACTTTTTTTGCTTGTAACAAGCATGGACACATTGCAAGGAATTGTACAAAGGTAAGACCTTTTAATGGTTATTGTTATTCATGCAATAAATTTGGTCATAGAGCTATGAATTGCAAGACTAGCAAGAAGAACAAGATTCAGCATGATCAGAGAAATCAGAATCAGACAAACATAAGAAGTTCTCAGAATGTTACATGTCAGATATGTAACTATAATGGTCTCTCCATGAGATAATGCAGATTGGTGACTCATGTCAAAGTGCCAAGCAATATAAGACCTCTAGTCATTTGTCACTCTCATAACAAGGCTGGACATATCTCAAAGTTCTATAGATCAAGGACAAAAGGTCAGGAAAACCTTAAAAAGGCCGAAGAGCCAGTTTTGGATCCCGAAGGAGAAGTCAAGTTTGTGAAAGCCTCAGAGGATGCAAGCTTGATTTGGACAAAAGAAAAGAAGAAAAAATTTGATGGGAATGTATTGGATGCATCCAAAGTGGATGCACCCTCTACATCTGGATGAATGGCCCTCAAGGTCACAGGGGGAGCTAATTTATCTCTAGACCCCTGCGTGGCTTTTATACTCATTCTTAGAGTATGCACCTTTGGACTTAATCTTTTGGAGTATAAAGGAACCTTCATGCAAGAGCGCACATACTAATTGTTAGCAGAACTCAAGTTAGAAATATTGAAGTGACAGCTTGGTTTACATGACTTGCATTAATGGCAGAATTCTCACTTTAAGTACATAAAAAGATATTTGATTGCTCATTACATTCAAATTCAGAGTGATAGGAGAGCAGAAAGAGCCTTAGAAGTTGTTGTGAAGACTTGGAAATTGATCTATAAGTGATTTGCAGCAATTAGCAGTGCATTTGGTTGGTTGCAAAAACCCTAGTTTGATGAGTCGATTCAAAAGTCTTCGATCATCTCAAAGTATAGTTGGAAAGTGATTAAACAAGTAAGTCATATCCACTCCCATAGTTTTTGTAGTTTTTGAGAAGAAGAGATATGAATTCAAGAAACATCCTTTTAAGTCAACCCTAGATGATTTAGAGGGAGATTTCTCCCACACGCCTATGGGAGTTATGCATGTGGAAGATATTAGGGCTTAAATCTACTGCAAGAAAGAACCAGTAGGGTTGGATAGGTTAAGGGTGCACATGGATACCATGTTGAAACTAGATAAAACATTCATGGATGAATATTTCAAATGGAATGATCACCCTATTGTTGAGTATGCTATGGCATATGAATTCTATGAGACAAAATGGATAAAGATTTTATTGAGTAGAATTCATGATGATTTGTTTTGGATTGGTGATGTGCTAGTAAGAATCAGCAATGACTTGATACATGAGATGACAGACCTTTCTAGGATAGGTGCCATCCTTCCTGTGGGCCAGGCTATCAGTAAAATGGTTGAGAAAACTTGTAAGTCAAGAAGTGATAGGTGCGGGATGACAATTGAACATATTGAGCAAGCTAACATCAAATTGATGTCTATGATACTTGGATACAGATTCCATAACACCAGCAAGGTGAATAGTGTGTCTGCGGGCACTATTCTAGTAGCCAATAGACTTGTGAAGGAAGATGGAGAGTTCAACTTGTGTGAGATCTTGTGCATACATTTGATTGATAATATCAAGGCCATCAAGCATGATAAGACGAAAATATTCAGGTTTGGGTCTTTAATCATTTACATGTACCTTCATATTGTTGGGAGAGTATCAGATTTATATTTGGACAAGTCCATTCCAACCATGGCATAGTTATCTAAAAAAGCATCCAAAGAGAGTACATTGAGAGATTATGTAACATTGGAATTGAAGACCTTCAGGGTCAAGATGAAAATGAGATATAGAATTCTAGAGAGCATTGTGGAAAAGTATAAGGATACTATTTTCTTTATGGTAGAAATAGACACTACTTGTATGGAAGTTGTTGAGCCAAGAACTAAGTGGATTCATCCACTTGGTTATGAGGTAGAGGAATAGGTCCTTGAAGCATATGCATAGGTTCTACTATCAGCCCCCAAAGATCCTAATGAACCTAGGTGGGGAACTTATGAGGAATAGACAAGGGAAGTTGATGCTAAACTAAACAGCACAGCAACTAAGGGGAAAGCCTCTAAGATTACATCTGAGATACTCAGAATTCATGGAGTAACACAAGAAGACCTTGACAAGGCAAGGGAAGAAAATATTGCTTTGGAATTGAGAGCACATCCACAGAAGATGCTAAGTCTAATGATCCTATGTTGAAAAAGGTAAAGATTGAGAAGACTGATGATCCAAAGGATAAATAGGGTAAAATTGATGATATCAGTCTTGCACCCACTATTACAGTTGATATTGAGTCCATAGATGCATCTCCTAAGATGCCCAAGAGGAGAAAAAAAATTTCCACGAATCACCCTTCAACTATAAGTGCAACCACAAGAAGAAAATTGAAAAATGTGCAGTCACCTCCAGAAGTAGGATTTATACCTAGTCTTCAAGTGTTAAGGACTAGAGTTGTAGATGAAGGAAGGCTAGATCAAATAGCCAAGTTCTATGACAAATACCATGAAATTGATAAGTCAGAGATTCATGAGATGTCGATTAAACACATGATAAAGTTCAAGAAGATAGTTCTTGAATTGAAGACAGTAATCCCAGATAAGGTATGGGAGATTATGGATACCTTGAAGAGACAAGCCACTAAAGAAGACTTCAGAATAAAGGAAAAAACACATGATTCCATTCTTCTAGTATGTTTTTTTGAAGAAAAGTCACTATTGTTGAATTTGGTGAAGCCACACTTAAGGACAAAGATGAGAACACTACACCTCATGAACAAAGACTATGAGCTGATTTATAAGGAGATAGAGAAGGCCTTTGTGAAGGTATTCTTAGAGCACCACATGAAACCTATGTCTGTGCCCATCTCTCAAGCACCTAGTGAGAAAGACAAAGTAGTAGAGACCATCAAGGTACAATCCACAAGTCCTCAAGATTCAGTGCCTGCAGTGGAAGCACAAACAGAGGCAGATAAGTCTACACCCATAACATAATCACTCAAGGACATAACCATTATCATTGATAATGTAGAGATAGCCATGGCGGCCACTGATACTGAGTTGGACAAGTTTGAGGAAGCTTTTTTAAGCACACAAGAAGCTAAAATGTTATGCAGCAACACACCACCCACTCATCAAGAAGAAGCATTGACTGGTGATGAGAAAGAAGAAGAAAAGATAAAAGAAAGTGAGAAAAAGGATGAAATGTCATTAAAGTAAGAAGTGGTGGATAGCACTCCCATCACTCCCTCTAGAGCATTGTTGTCAAGTTTGACACCTGACACATCTAGTTTGGACTCTTGGAAAGAAGAAGACCTCATTAAGTTCAGCGTCCTAGCTATGGAGAAAGCCAAAGAAAAGAAAGTGATGAGGAATCCCCTCCTAGTAGAATTAGTAAAATTTTTGAATGATCTATTGCCAAAAGATAAGAAAGTGTCAAAGATACACTCAGTTGATGATGTGAGTACAGTCATCTCACATTTCAAAAGCAATTTCTCAAGCCTTGAAGAGTCTACATCTCTATTTGCAGAAGAAAAGTATCTAAAGAAAAGATTGACTAAATTGGTGAATAACTTTTCACTTGACCTCGGTTCCCTCAAGACCAGTCAAGCATCCTTAAAAGAATTTGTAGATCAAGGAAGAAAAATTATTGCAGAATGCATGGATCAAGACAAGCTCACCAATGCTCATTTCAAGAAAATAAAAGAGGCAAAAGCTATGATTGAGTAGGTGAAGAGTTTAGTAAAAGACACATCCATTGATGTGAACATGTGCAATAATGTCTACCAAACTCAGATAGACAAAATTGAGAAGGAAGAAAAAGAGATGACAAAGTTAAGGGCTAGACAAACTCAGTTGAGGAATGCTCTTGTACCCTCACTAGACATTCTTAATTAGAATATCAAGGAGATTGATACCACTATGGTGACATATGATCAAGGTCCTTCCACATACTTGAATAAGATGGAGAAGCTTTAGTATGCTTTATGCACCCATCTCCAGATAGTAAACTCTCTGATCTCATTTTGGAAGAAGGAGATCCAGAACCTAAAGATTGTATATCTAGATGTTTTCCATCAGTGAGTATGTGTAGATACAGTTTTTTGTAACACCTTTTTCATTAATGTCAAAGGGGTATTTGTATAGAATATGGATCATAATATGTATAGGGAGATATAAGTATATGTATATATGACAAAAAAAAAATTGTATTAATGACAGTTAGCAACTTGGCCATATTCCTTTGTTGCCATCAATGACAAAGGGGGAGATTGTTGGAAAGTTGGCTATACTAATGTATATGACTTGATATAGTGTTTTCATTATGGAAACAAAGTCATATATTAGTTTAGAGTCAGCGCACTTGAAGAGAAGATCAAAAATCAATTAAGTGTTGAAGACTAGACAATGTACAGAGTTCCTGCAGCTCAAAGCATCAATGCACGTGTGTACAAAAGAATTATGGTATGCACCCTAGAAGTTAAGTTTATTAGACTATATTCTTGCTTATTCTAAGATTGCATGATCAGATGTGCAAGGATGAGAAAGTTATAGCCAGTTGAACTTGCACAACCAATGTGTGCCAGTGAAGAACAGAGCATGAAGCCGACAGTTAGTATTTTGGTTTGTGGTTATAAGATAATGTTGTAAAGGCTATGTGACCATTGTATTTAGGTTGTCAACATATATACTTATTTTTTTGTAAGCATGCTTAAGCCAATTCATTTGGAAGTGTTGTATGTAATAGGTCTAAGGGCCGACCTAGTTGTTTATTTTGTACAAGCGTATAAATATAAGGTGTGCCCATTATATTTAGCATGGATGTTGATAAAGAGTTATAATAAGTATAGCATAAGTGTACAAAGACACTAGAAGATGTATTAGAGCTTTGCTAGAGGTCAAAGCATTAGTGCATCAAAGGAATTGATCTAACAAGCAGTGTCACAGTAACATCTCATCCTGCAGATATAGTGTGTATCTGAGATTAGAAGGTTGTAGCCTTCACAACTTGAGTAGTGAGCTCTTGGACAATGCATCCTCTCCCCTAACAGGGACAATTGTAAAAGACTCCTAACAAGGTCTGACCCTTAACAAGGTCTACTGTACTTAAAGCATTGTAAAGCAACTCCTAACAGGGTTAAGAATCTTCTAACAAGGATCACAAAACACTAGTGCAGAATATTAGTTGGTGTCAATTCCCACCTATTTGGGTTTCCCCGTAACCATTTTGGTGTCATGTGTTTATTTCATGTTTCATGTTTATGTGAATGTTTAATTCAGTACTTAAGCATTTAAGTGCAGTATAAAGATTAAAGTGAAAAGTTAAAATATAGTGAACACTAATTCACCCCCCCTCTCAGTGTTCCCATTCCTAATAGCTAATCCATTGGTGAAATGGTTGATACATTTAATAATTTTAATCACTACATTGAGTGATGTTGGAGCTGTTTTTGTTCTCATTATTGTTTTGTCACTGATGTTAATATATGTTTATGTGAAGAGCATAGGTTGATTATGACAGTGTACAGACATTGTACAGATGTTTTAGAACATGTAAAGATATATGAGAGTATAGGAAGATGTTATGATCTTATATCCAATATCTCATCATGTAATGTTTCATATTGGATTAGTTACAAATGTTTTCGTAAAGACTGGTTACTGGACAATAATAGTGGAAGTTGACAAAGTGAGTCTCTTTGTTTCTAGTGTATCTTACATAAGATATGGATTAGGTGTATGTGAGATTAAGAGATGAAAGACAAGGTACTGAAGGATGTTTGTTGTTCAACACAAGGTACAAAATGTTGGATGGGTATGTGCAGGATCAAGGTATGCCAAACTAGGCCCTTAAGTGGCAATGAAAATTTAGAAAATTAGGTTTAGGCAAGTTGACATAAAAATTTGAACAAGTTATAAATATTATATCAAAAATATGTAAGAAGAGAATCTATAGAAAATTGAATTTAGTTTCTCAGATAATAGGCCTTTTTTGAAAAACAATTATTCTATATGTTGAAAATTTCAAATTTCAATGTAGTAGTACGAAAATTTCAAGAAAAAAAAGGTAGGTGTATGTCTAACCACCTTAAACACAATCAAATGATAATTTTTTTAACAAGATTATAGTTTTAAGTAGTAGACTCATGTCCGGATGTGACACATATTTTTTTGTAATTTTTTTCCAAGTAAATAATTGATTATGATTTTTCTTCTACAACTTTTCCAGAATACAAAAAATCTCGTGTCTGACCACGTTAACTTAGTCTAAACTTTATCAAATTGAAATTTTTTTTATTTTTCTTATAGTAGGAAAATCATAGAATGTGACAAGTGTTTTGGATTTCAAAAATGTTATACAGTTTGAAAGTTATAGCTATTTTTCAATAAGTCTATCAATTAGGACTAGAAAGATAACAAGTAGGTGTATGTCTGATCACATTAAACAAAATCAAATGATAGTATTTTTTTATAAGATTCTAGATAAAAGTAGTAGACTCATGTCTAGATGTGATGTATATTTTTTTGTATTTTGCTTCCAAGTAAATAATTAATAATGAATTTCTCGCTACAAAATTTCCTGAATATAAAAACTCTCATGTTTGACCACCTTAACTTAGTCTAAACTTCATCAAATTGAAATATTTGTTATTATTATTGTATTAGGTGAAGCATAGAATGTGATGTATATTTCAAATTTCAAAAATGTTATATTCTTTGAAAGTTATATTTTTTTTTCAAAGAAGCCATCAATTAGGGCTTCTTTTTCACATCACCACTTTTTGGCATACCATGACCCTACACATACCCGGATGATGTTAGTTGTGGCGTGTAATCTAGAGAAGACTTATTTGGGAGCTGACTTCAGAGGTGTAGCATGTATTTTATTTGGTGAATGTAAATTAAGGTTGTCAGTCCTTAATCATTGTAATAGAATCATTGTATGCTTGTTATAGATACCATGTGTATCTTAGCAAGAGTTTATGTAAATGTTTAAATGTAATTAGGAAAGCCTCATTGGTTGGCTTGATCATGTAGAATGTAATAGGGTATATATGTAAGATATTTTCTTTGGAAAAGATATGGTGAGAATGTATGTGATGTAAAGAGGATTGTGAAAGCTACGAGCTTGTGTCTGTTGGATGTAGAGCAGAGGATTACTAGTGAACTTCTTTGGAACTAATCAAGCAAAGATAGTTGTTGTTAGAAAGTTCAAAAGATTGTGTATTTCTTCATATACAGTCATTGTGAATAGTAATTTTTGAAGGTGGATTGAACCTTCTTTGGGAAGTGAGCCTAAGCAGTGAGCCCACCCTTCTTTCTTGACTCCTAACAGGGTATGTCCTCTAACAAGGACCGTGTACTATAATGTTTCAATAAGCTCCTAATAGGGCTAAATCTTCTAACAAGGATACTATACTCTCAATACATCATTTTTGGGCGTTGATTCCCACCGAGGTTTTTACCTTTAACAAGGTTTCCCTGAGACCAAAATATTATGTTATTGTGTTGGCATTCATTGTGTTCATTGGATCTGATATTGCTACTATTCAAAGTTTAAAGTTTAGTATTCTATCATACAACTAATTCACCCCCTCCCCCTCTCAGTTGTATTATGGACTGTTATTTCTAACAAGATATGAAAAATTGTGTCATGTTACTAAGAAGAGTGTTTGGTCTCCCACAAGAAAGACAGTTAGAGACATGGATGGTGTTGTATATCGACACCATAGGGGGAAGGAGGAAAAATATTGATTGGAGTAGAATCATTAGTGATAACCTAAATGAATAGTTGTAAAGGGTAAAAAGAGACACCAAGTTCTACATGACTTCTTATGTTGTGTACCTTCTTGTAGCTTGTGCAAACTATTCAAGATTACATAAGAAGGGATCCCTCTAGGACCCAAATGCATGTCCATATAGTGAATACCCTCAACTAGTCAGGAAGGAAAAGCTAAAGGAGGGGATCTAAGAGTATAGGATTATTAATAATTCTTTCACCTTTTCAATCATCCACTCCATCGACATGGACTATGTAAAAAAGATGTTAGAGGAGGATGCTACCATAATTAGGAATGTGGGAATCTACTTTATTTAGTTTATAACTTTTATGTACATCAGAGTAGCAGGATGCATTCTGTCTCCAAAGAAGCTCCGTAGATACCCATCAGATAGGATAATCCAGATGAATTTGTGTAGATGTCTATTAGATATGCACAAGCTCATCGTGAGAAAGTATAAACATTATTTCACTTTCCCCACCTCTATTGGAGCATACTTGGTATAGGGAATCAAAGAAGCCATAATAGTGTTCCTAGAGTGGGATTAATTCCTTCTAGATGAAATGAAGATTGAAAGGGACAAGTTTGATCTAATTGTGATGTTAAATAAGGTGATGGATTATCACTTCAAACATGAACCTCATCTCAAAGATCATTGGGAAAACTATGTTGATGATTATGAGGTCAAGATACAGGATTATTATAGGTTGTCTCTAGACCTTTCTCAACATGTTCTCAAAGTTCATATCCCAAAAAGAGAATAGAATAATTATTCTGATGATATTTTGTTTCCCTTTTACAAAAAAGAGAAAGTCTATACTCAATCAATTTTGAATGCAGAGGTTTTTTCCCAAGAGATTGAGGATATAAAGCATAGGGAAAGACATGTTGTCTAATGTACTCAAAATTGGATACATTAACCATTAAAAATGGATCTAGTACCAATTGAGAAGAAGGTGAATCCACTTTCTAAGGTTGAGAAAGGTAAAGAAGGGAAATAAAGTGAACATTCCAACCTTTAAGCATGCACCTTCCCCCTCTCTAGGTGAAGTAATAGGCCATGCTTGAAAGGTAGCCACACAATACCCTCCGATAAAGGAGAACAAAACTATGGAAAAAAATAAGGCTACCAATATAGAGCCTTGATCCTATGTATTTGGTACTTCTCAATGTAGATCTAGTTGTTCTTTAGCCATATGTTGGAGATGGGATAGGAATAGTTTAAATTTTGGGAAATTTTCCTAAGTGTCTAGGAGGGTCCTTTAGATCGATGTTTGTGATTGAATTTTTTATAGTTGGACTAATTGATGTCTAATCTTGTAGAGTGGAAAATCCTCCTGACTAGTCTAAGGCTTTTTTGTCTCATATAATTTTGTAACTTTAAATTGGCACCTACATTTTAGGAATCAACAACTGCATTTTGGGAATTAGTGCCTAGGTAGGTAAGTATCTAGATACTTACAAATTGGCACCTCCACTCCATTAGAATAATAAAACTAAAAAATAGTGATCTTTGGAATGGCATTTGTACTTATAGACCATCACCTACATGGATTAGTGCATTCATCTTCCTTTAACGCTTATGCCTAGTTTGATTCAGGACATTAGTTTTGAATGTTGAGAAGATTGTTCTTGTTTCCATGATTATTTCTAGTTGGTTTTATAGCTTGTTAAATGTAAATTTCATGATTAATCACTGTATGAACATATTTATATTAGGTGTTTAAAATTTATCTCTACTTAGCTAGATTTAAGGATTGATCTAGTCTAATCTATTGGTAGTCACAATTAATTAACCAACTTGATTTTTTTGTAGATCATTGGACATTATTTGATCCCTTTTGAGAAAACTCAAGGAATATATACCATTCATTCCAGTTGTGTAGTTTTAGGGTTTTTTAGATATGAGAAATAAAATAATATTAAGATAATGCATAAATAGGATACATAAATACAATAACAAAGAGATTCAATGTGGTTCACCCAATATGGGATACATCCACCAGAGAAATAGTTGTCCACTTATTTTATATCCAATGAAGAGAAAATTAAAATCTAATGATTTCACATCACATAGTCACTTATTTATTAAGACTTTTGAGGTGGTTTACAAGGTTAGTTAATGAAATAAATCCTAACCCTAAAAAAATATATTAGGGGTTACTTCCCTCAAACCTGGTGAGGATACATGGTGATTGTACATTACTTGCTTGATCAGTTGCCACATATCAACATGAAGTTGGGTTTCCTTGGAACCCTTAGAGGTGTGTGAAGACTTATGCTTGTGCATGATCGTGAAAAGAAGATTATTATTTTATTTTTTCTTAATGCATTTGTATCTTATGTTATGCACTTTTTTATATATTTTGGTTTTATATATATATATATATATATATATATATATATATATATATATATATATATATATATATATATATATATATATATATATATATATATATATATATATATATATATATATATATATATATATATATATATATATATATATATATATATATATATATATATATATTAGTGCTTGTTTTACCCTTAGTTTTGAGGGTTTCTTTGGTAGGGAATTACATCTACTCTTTATGTCTATTACTTCTAATCATCATCAAATTTAGATTTGAATCTATAAAATGAAAAGAGGGGGAAATGGTTGTGTTTTATAGGGGCTTTCCTTAATTAAACCATGTGTTGGTATTCCCACCTCCACAACAATAATTATGATTTATAAATTATTGGATACTCCCTTAAGAGAAGAGGCATTTATAAATAAATGATGACATTAAAACAAAAATGAGTACCATAGATGTGAATCCCTCTCTTGGATTCTATGCAAGATGTTGATTAAGTCTTGAAAATGTTAGTAATAAACATGAAAAAAACAATGATACAAAATACTTCAATGAAAGATAATAACATGTTTGATAGTGTCCTAGTACTTCTCGATACTTGACTAATCTTGATTGCTTGATTGAATACAAATATTCATTAGGAAATTTTATAGGTTTTCAATGAGAGAGGGACTCACTTTTATATGCAATTTATAACTCTTACTAAAGAGAGGTAAACATATGTTCATAGAATCATTAAGGGCCCAACATTTACATTCACATATATGAATTTGGAGCCAAATTGGGAGGAAACTTGTGTTGGCACTAGAAATTAGAGTATGCCTAATTTTCCTACATAAGGATCAAGGAACTGTGTGGTGTGATCTCAATTGATAATCTGGACTTAAATTGAGAATTTCTTCCATAAATAATATGCATCCTCTTGAATGAGTACTAAGCGTAGCATGAAATTGTAGAGGTTATACAATTCAAAATGTTACATTACTTGATGCAGGGGCATTCTAGGGTACTCGGTGAATCTGCATGGAGGTGTGTTGTTTTGGTCCTGTGGTACTCGGTTGCAGCTTTAACCGATGGTTTTGGCTATTGAAGAAAGATGAGTCACTGAAGGAACTTGGTGAGACTTCTGATGCTTAGTGGAATTGGTGCTCAATAATGCCTATGTTTCTCAGTGTTGCTTGGATTGGTCGATTGTTTCACTAGTGCTCGGTAGTTCTAGTTTACCGATTGGAGTTCTTGGTGATTTGGTTGGCCGACTTGGTGCATTTAATGTTGGTATCTTTTGTTGTATTCTCCTATGTAGATCTGAGGCCAACATGGACAATTTAATAATTCTAAGGCTATTTGAGAGCTGACTTGCATTGCATTTAATATTTGTTTATAGGAGTTAATTGTTTCTTCCAGCTGACTTGTGGCTGAAGATTAGTATTTAAGGATTGTTTGGTTAGTTGTTTAAGGGGGGGAATCAAGAGTGACAGATGAAAGTAAAGTTGTGGAAAAGATCTTGGATCCTATGAGATCTAGCAAATTAGATTGATTTCTGATAGTTTGTAATAGAAAACCTAGTGGGTGCATGCTTGGAGACAAGGAGAATGTTTGGTGTCTTGTGAGCACAAGTTCAGATCTACCTTAGGGTTTCCATCAGTTGTCGATTTGTCTCAGAAATGGACTAGCTGAAGTTGGATTGGATCTTGTTGATCTTGCAGAACTATTTCTATTTATAATTGGCCCTAACTCGGAAGGCCTTACAGTCGGGCATGTTAATGGAAAATCTGATTTTGAGCATATCTTTTTGCATTATTCTATTATGTTGTTGAGTAGCTGCAAGGTTGGACTATCCTTAATTGGATCCACCATCCTTGACTGCATCAGGTGGTATCAGAGCTGAGTTGATCTTGTTGAGTGAAGGTTGACCTAGCAAGGATGATCTTGTGAAGTTGATCTTGTTGGTGAAGAGATCGCATGATTTGAGTTGCAGATCCATGGCACTAAACTTGTGGAATCTTGGCATGGTTGTTCATGCAAGGTGGCAGGTTGATCTAACCTATATACAACTTGGAGATTGTCACAAGGTGGTCAGTGTAGGGTTTTTTTGCATAGGGTTTTCTTATCTTTAAGGATGCCTTCAAGAAGATTGGACCCTAGGGTGATTGCAGATCTCTGTAATACTATGGAATCTAGGATTACAGAGAAGGTGAAATCTAATTTTAGATATGAGATTGAGTTGATGAAGAATGACATGGTTGCCAAGATCATAAGAGCTATGACTGGTGTACCTTGGAATGTTGGTACTGAGGATGGTTATGAGGAAGTTGCTTAAGACTTTGAAGCTACTAGATCTAGTGGTGATGACCAAAGGGATAGATCTGGCAAAGATAGAACTACTTGGTTGCATAGATCTAGAGCTCGGTTAAGTAATAGTTACCGAATGGAAGTTTCTGCTTTCTCTGGTACTTTGAAGCCTGAGAACTTGATTGACTGGATTGGTGAATTAGAAGATTTCTTTGAGCAAGAAGAAATTGAAGATCCTCTTCGAGTGAGATTAGCACAAACAAAATTGAAAGGACATGCTACTCTTTGGTGGAAAGAATTACAAAGGGATAGAGAAGATGAGGGTGAAATGAAGATCATGTTGGTTAACAGTTTTTCCTCCCGTTAGATTTGTAATCTCTGACTCTTTTAGCACCCAAGGTGAGAGAACAAAGGATGTCACCAATAATTGGGTTAGTGTATGTCTTCTATCACTGCCCTCTGAATTGATAGGTATAGCTCCCTGATTGTGTTTAATCTTCAATGAATTTTTTTCTTTATGATCATCAGATTATCTTCTTATGAGTTTTAACCAAATTGTTTGTAGGCACAAAAAATTCAAGCAAGGATAAAGTGGATAACCTATAATCCCCAATGGAATGTTGATCACAAATTATCATAAGGACTATATTCTAACTAAACTATCTATTCTAAGAATGCATATTCTACTAATGACAATAGAAGTAGAATCATATACAGACATCAAATAGAATTTCTTAGACTGCAACTACTAACGTGAAATGGAATTCAAGTAGAAATTACAGCTCCATATACAATTGTACTTTCCATTCAGATGCATCTAAATAACAGGGTGAATAGGAGAAGAATCATACATGAAAGGTAAATGGAATTACTTTCACTACAATTAAAAACATGAAATGGAATCCAGCAAGCAATTACAACTTCATATATAATTGTCCTGTCTATTCACATGCAAATGAAAACTACTGGTTCAACAAACATGAAAACCCAACAAAGCAAATGGAATCACTTATGCTACCCTTACAAGTTTGCCGACCTTTTCATTGATTTTCTTAGCAGTATATATAGAGTTTACAAACAATGTTTGCAGCTGTTGGAAAAGTTCCAACTTCCAAAATATAGAAAGACAAGGCACAAGGAAGAGACATTTTCGACAAAAGAATTTGAAAAGTCACCACAGATGTAGAAATAGTGGAAGACATAAGGACAGTGAGCATCTATAGAGAAAAAATCCATTGGGATTTTTGGAGTCAAGTAACTGTTTATGTTCAAAGCTTGAATTCAAAACACAACTGAAATGAATAGCCGCCAACCTCCATTCAACAAACAGTGCCAAAATCCCTTATTATTTTCTGCTCTCAGTGGCTCGATAAAAATCTCCCACCTATGATGAACATCTTACCCTCTATTGTTTGATCAATGCCTTAATCTGACTGGTCTTCCATTTTTGCATGATTTCATGGTGTTTTTTAATCTCTTGCGATCATGCAACCACTCTGTCATTCATGACATGGAAAGCACCAACTTTATCAACTGTGGAAAATGCATTGGATAGATGTGCATTCTACTCTACAACACCACATCCGATTGCAATAATCATCCATATGTTTATCACTGTGATGGAAATCAATCACATCTTTAGGCAATTATAATTTGTCACCGAGTCATTCATGACTACACACACTATCATTATATTTGATGCACATTTCTGATCACACTCTATCATTGCATAATATGACTCATAATTCTGTTTCAATGATGTTTATATGCCGATCATTGGCATTGTTCTATTCTTCAATATAATTAAGGAAGCAGTTAATCATTATCATTTTTTATCATATGCTTCCATTCTACTTCCATTAGTAAGGTAATACATGTAACAACCCTTAATACTTGGAAAGCCTTAACTTTGTTCAACCGATGCCAAGAGCTTGATTAAACTTTTCAAATGCAATGGTGGAATAAGAAAACTTTGCACTGTTATCAAATCCAATGTGTTTTGAAGACTTTCAAGAGTAATCTTTGTCACTTCCCTTGTAACAATCTTGGGACCGAATCTTCAATGATCACTTCTACAAAGAAAAAGATCTCCTGCACATTGACATATGAAAAAGACCTCTTTGAATGTCTTTATCAGCTTTGGCACTACACTATCCAAATAAAGAGCCCTTTTTCCAATTCCTTGCAACATCTAAAGATCATGACTTGAAACCATCACTCTGCCTAAGAAAGAAACATCCATTAAAGCACAAGTATCTATTGGGTTAGGATCTACAACCTACCCAAAATAATGAAACTTCGATAACAACCCGCCCGGCTTGAAACAAGATGGAAAAGGAAGGGGAACCTGGCAAAGACTTCCTATCATAGGGAAGACTTAGACCTAGACACCAGACTGACCAGAAATGACCAATATTGCCAAAAAAATGGGTGACTAAAAGTCAGGCAATAGATCAATTGGTGGAGGTTGATGGTGACTAAATTGAAAGCTAAGTTCATACCTGCTGACTATGAGCTTGACTTGTTTAAGAAGTTACAGAGTATGAAGCAGAAAGATTTAACTGTTGAAGATTATAGCAAGGAGTTCTACAAGCTTACTATTTAGTCTGGACATAGAGAACTTGGTAAGGAAAAGGTAGCTTGGTATGTTAATGGTTTGAGATTCAATATTTAGGATGAGCTTGATATGCTAAAGATTGATTCCGTCAAAGATGCTTATCAGTATGCTCTGAATGTAGAAGATAAGTTGAAAAGGAAAAAACATGGTAATTTCTAAGGGAAGGAAAAGATTGATCACTCGATGAAGGATAAACTAACTGTAGAAGATGAACAAAAACCTGTAGAACCGAAGAAGATAGGTAGAGTTATCTTTAAGGGTACTTGTTATAACTGTGGTGAACAAGGACACCATTCTTTTGAGTGTACATAGAAGAAGCTTGGTGACCGACGGACCACTGTGGTGAATGAAAATGTTGAGAATGAACCTAAATCTGAGAACTTGCTAGTTTGGCGAACATTGCTTGGTACAAAGGAGGAACCTTGTCAGAGGAGTAACTTGTTCAAGACTTGGTGCAAGTCTAGAGGTAAAATTTTTGATGTTATTGTTGACAGTGGTAGCACTAATAACCTTGTTGCTGAGGACATGGTTCAAAAACTTGGTTTGAATAGAATGGAACATCCTTATCCTTATAGGATTGGTTGGTTGCAAGATGATCATGCTCTAGAAGTAAGAGAACAATGCTTTGTTGATGTTAAAATTGGCCAGTCTAAGGAACTTCTATTATGTGATATTATGGAGATGAATAGTTGTCATATATTGCTTGGTAGACCTTGGCAATATGATTTTAGGGCTATGTATGATTGTGTGAATAATTTTTTTACTATTGAGAAGGATGACAAGAAGTTTTCCCTGATGCCTATGCTAGATACAACACTCGATTGGAGGAGTCTGATTATTGGTAGCCGAGTTGAGTTGGTAGATCTTGAAGGTATGGATGATCCGTGTGAAGAACATACCTATGTGATATCAAGGGAAGACTTGAAGAGATATAGGAAACTAAAGTGGAAGAGTATGCAAGTTGAAAAGTTGGAGGACAAATATGTGAAGAACCAGTTCTGGGTTTATGTGCTAAATCCTAGAAGATGTTCTTCTCACATATGAACATCTTTTCAAACCTAGGGTGTCTAATGAAGGGGCATTCTAGTGTACTTGATGAATCTACATGGAGGTGTGTTGTTTTGGTCCTATGGTACTTGGTTGTAGATTTAACCAATGGTTTTGGTTATTGAAGAAAGCTCAGTCACTGAAGGAACTCGGTGAGACTTCTAATGCTCGATGGAACTGGTGCTCAATAATGCCTGTGTTTCTTGGTGTTGTTTGGATTGGTCAATTTTTTCACTAGCACTTAGTAGTTCTAGTTTACTGACTGGAGTTCTTGGTGATTTGGTTGGCCGATTTGGTGCATTTAATGTTGGTATCTTTTGTTGTATTCTCCTACGTAGATTTGAGGTTGACATGGAGAATTTAATAAGTGTAAGGCTATTTGAGAGCCGACTTGCATTGCATTTAATATTTGTTTGTAGGAGTTAATTGTTTCTTCAAGCCAACTTGTGGCTAAAGATTAGTATTTAAGGAGCGTTTGGGTATTTGTTTAAGGGGGGAGTCGGGAGTGACAAATGAAAGTAAAGTTGTGGAAAAGATTTTGGATCCTGCGAGATCTAGTAGATCATATTGATTTCTGATAGTTTATAATAACAAAGTTAGTGGGTTCATGCTTGGAGAGAAGGAGATTGCTTGGTGGCTTGCAAGCACAAGTTCAGATCTACCTTAGGGTTTCCATTAGTTGCTGATTTGTCTCAGAACTGGACTAGCTGAAGTTGGATTGAATCTTGTTGATCTTGTAGAACTATTTCTATTTGTAATTGGCCCTAACTCGGAAAGCCTTACAGTCGAGCATGTTAATGGAAAATCTAATTTTGAGCATGTCTTGTTGTGTTATTCCATTGTGTTGTTGATTGGCTACAAGGTTGGACTGTCCTTAATTGGATCCACCATCCTTGACTGTGTCATTACTATAAAAGTAAACCTTTAGAAATATACTTAGTAATTTGAAATATAAATGTGAATAGAAACTTTAAGGATTTTTAAGAAAGGAGGAGATAAACAAAATTAAAGTGAGAAAACAATATTTTTTATTTAAATGACCTTAGGGTAAAATAATTAACTCTAGAAAATCAAATAGTTATCCTCGATTAACTTGTTAGTATTAATAATTGTAGACTAACGTGATAAAAAAATATTAAAATTTGATAAAATAGAAAATGTACAGTGTATCATATTAAATTATATCTTCATAAAATTTCATACTCACCTAGGCCTCACTTTAGCATTTTTTGCCTTCAATACATGATCATGCTTGATTATGCTTGCACTGGTTCAAACTTTGGCTTGTCCTCTACATTTGGACTGTAGACACCTACAAATGGTTCACACCCATGTGTCCCCTTTTAACATATCTTCTATCTTGTTTAATTTCTCATTTGATTATTTATTAACATTTCTTACATCTTTTCAATCACAGCCTCGATCTCTTTAGCCAAATTGATCAAGTCTAAATCATCATTGGATCATTCCTAATCATTCCTAAGCTAATCCTGATCATTCCTAATCATTCCTAAACCTTTCCTAATAGATTCTAATTATTCCTAAACCATGTCAAATCGATCCTAGTAAATTCAAATCAGTCCTAATCTATCCTTGATCCATCTAAAATCCTTTTGAACCTAGATGGCACTGTCCAAGTTCATCGATGCCTAGTCAAAGTTGGTCAAATTAATTTATCTTCTTCATCTTGTCAATGTTTTCATTTTAAGACATTGTCAAATTTCATCAATTCCTCATCCTTGTTATTTTCATATTTGATCAATCATCAGTCCTTTTTGATAGCATTGTCCAAGTTCATTGATGTTATCTAGTCAATTCTAGTTCAATCATTTTGAGTGCATTGTCAAAGTTCATCAATGCCTCATTGTTGTCATCCTAATCCAATTTGGCTCAATATTATTTACAAAGTTCATTGATGCTATTTCATCACCATCAGTTAGCCCAATAGCATTGTCAAAGTTCATCAATTCTATTTCATCCCTTTGTCCTCGATCGCACACATTGTCCAAGTTCATCAATCTTGTATCATTCCCTAATCGGTTTCAAAACCATCCAAATCAGTTCAAACCCTCATAAAAATTTTCAAAAACAAGCCATTCTCGATCCTATGTCATCATTTTGGTCAATGATTTATCAATTTATCCTCTAGAGATAGATAACCCATGCTTTATCCCTAGCCTTTTAATTATTTAATCATGGCATTTATTCCCTTTTACTAACTTCTCAATTAATTAATATTATATTAATTAATTGGCCCCTTTTCCTTGAATTAAGGGATTTTATAACTCCTAAATTTCTAATTATCCATGTGGAGGGAATAATAAATTTTCAAATTTTAAAAATATGACTCTTACACCTTTCCCCAAATTGTGCTTCATTTCCTATTATTTAGCCTACACCTTTCCCTTAACATTTTCCTCTTTTTGTGCTTCACCCTCTTACACCTTCCCTTCATTTTCCCCTAATTGTGCTTGCATCTTGCTATGCATATTTTCTTACACATTGTCATAATGTGTCATTTTATGACACCTTTTCCAATTTAAACCTTTTAATTATGACATTTTTCTAAGTTGTGCAATGCAATTATGAAAAATTTCCAATGCACATCTTCCTTCCATTTTGCATTTTGGCTCTCAATTTCTATCAATTGAGCCTCATTTGCACTAATTTAGATAACCATGATCCTAGTATTCTCTTTATATCATTTTTCTTTCAATCATTTTGTGCATCTTGTGTCATTATCAAGAGCAACATCACATCATTTTTATGGAGAAGAAAGGAGAACATGGAAGCTGCATTTGAAGGGAGTTTTTATGTTTTGTTTACATATTTTTTTGAATCCTTGTTTTAAATGGATTTTATGGTAGATTACATTGATTTTTATATATTGTTTATGAGATTTTTGGTTCTCACATTTATGCTAATCATGCCTTTTTTTGGTCTTACATGGACCACAAGTCCTTAACCTTGAATTTTTTGTAAGGTCAAGGTCACATGTTGTGACCTTGTCCCATGATAGGGTTTCTTGGGTGGCCTTGACTAAGGATTGGGTATCCCAAAGTGACCTTATCCTGATAAATAAGGCCCAAATTTGAATCAATTAATGACTAGCTTGTAGGAGGGAAAACTTCATCCGTGTTGACTTGCTTCAAAATTATTAACCTAACTTCCTAGACAAACGTATAAAATAACATTTACCACCCCTCATTTCATAATCATTCATGTGAACACACAAATGCAATTCAAATTCACATAGATACTATGAGCAAGTGATTAAGCGTCATCTAAGGCATTCAAGACAAGAAATAAAGTTCAAATATAAAGCATTAATGATGGCATCCATGATCAATTCTTCATAAAGTCAAACTAATGCAGTCAAGGCTGGTGGATCTAATTAAGGACTGACCAACCTTGTAGCCAAACCAATATGCAGCGAAAATACACAATAACAATAACAGATATGAAATCAAACAAAAGTCTTTATTCATCAAGTCACCGATTACATGCAATGTGTCAGGCTGTAAGGTCTTCCCAGTTACAGCTAGATACAAAGCAAGTAATAGTCTACAAGATCTCACAGGATCCAAATCTTTTCCCCAACATCAATATTCAGCTAGTCCAAGTCTATAACACATAGCACACTAGTAGGAAAGATCTAAACTTGTACTCAAACTTCCAAGCAATCTTCCTGCTCCTAAGCTCGCAGGCTACTAACCTTCCTTCCAACTAACTAATCCCCCTAAACAACTACCCAAGCAACCTATAAATACTGATTCCTAGCCACAAGTGGGCTAATGAAACAATTAACCCTTACAAAAAATATTAAATGCTAAAACATTAGTCGGCTCTCACATAGCCTTACAAAATAAATACTCTCAAAGATAGCCCCAATGGTCATCAAATCTGCATAGAAGAATGCAACATGCCAGATCTAGGTCCCCACATGTCCAACAATCAATCTATAAATCGAGGAGTGTCACCCAAATTAAATGCACTAGTCGGCTAAGCTGATCTAACAAAACAATCTAGTTGGTAAGCAAGAACATAGAGCAATAGAGGAAATAATCAAGCACCAGTTGATCGACCACACCAAGAATGACCAAGGAACATAGTTATCATTGAGTACCAGTGAACCGATGCCTTCAGTCATCGAGCGTTCTTTAGAGACTAAGAACCCCGGTAACCATAGAAATCGAGCAACCAATCTCCCAAACCAAGCAAGAAATCCACCAAACCAAGATCAAAACTAACAATCTATCTTCAAAGACAAACATATTTTTGGTTGATATAGGATTTCCAAGAATCCTAGGATGCTCCTGCATTAGACGCCCTAGGTAAGAAATATTTTCTCATAAGGAAATCAGGAATGCCTCAAGGGAATCAAAATGGGTATGTTGAATCTATTCTTCACCCACATCTCTTCTTGTCCTTCATCCCAAGTAGTCTTCACTTCATTCCCTATCTCATGCAGAAAGTCCTTCCTTCCACTTTTTTCACCTCTTTGGTCGGCAATCAATAACAACTGACTCTGACCACTACCGATCACATCAGTGCCTCAGTAAGGTTCATCCCTTCTAGACTCCTCAATTAACTCAGTATCATCTAGATCTCTCTATGTCACAAATGTCACCATCTTCTGTACCATCTCTACTAGCAAGACCATCTATTTCTTAATCTCAACAAACTCTTCAGAGATATCATTCTCCTTCTTCAAACTAGACTTTGCAGGAATAGGTTCATCAACCCTATGTTCCTAAGGTTTGTCATAAGCACAACACCTAATAACTCCACATCCCTTAACCCCTATCTCCTATAAAGGTATCAGCTTATGTCAAGCTCCTTCATGCCTAACCACATAGGTATTATCATGACCACCAAACAAAACATTCCTATCAAATTTCCAAGGTCTACCGAGCAACAAATGATAAGCATCCATAGGCAATATATCACACAATATCTCATCATGGTAAGATCCAATCTGAAACTTAACCAAGCATTATTCTTCAACTCTAACCTTAGAAACATCTTGTATCCAACTAATCTTATAAGGATTAGGATGTTTCCTTCTTTCCAAATTCAACTTACTAACCATTTCCTCTAAAACAAAGTTCTCAAAATTGCCAACTATGACATTACATACCTTATCCATGCACTTACATCTGGTTCTAAAAAAATTCCTTCTTTGCACTAGTTCATGAACACATGTAGCTAATCTCCTAGTGATAAGTGTCTCATCTTTTTCTGCAACATTCACAATATTTTCTTCAGCAGTCAGTGCAACCCTTTTCTTAGAACACTGCCAACTTCTATGACCAACTTCGCCACAATTATAACAAGTCCCAGTAAAGTCATTCTTCCACCTTCCTCTTTGTCTAGCATTCTTAGTAACTTGACCACTGCTAGATCCCACAACAGATTTAGGATTCTCTGTCACATTACTCTCAACAACTATCTCACCATTTTTACCACCTCGTTTCCTATTGTTCTATTTTCCTTCATACTTCTATTCAGCTTCTCTTCAATCTTTAATGCCATCTGATAAGCATCACCAATTATTTTCATCTGCATAGTAAGTAACTCTTCTTGAATACTAAGTCTCAAGCCATAGACATACCTAGCAACCTTCTCTTTATCAGCTTTAGAATGACCAGTCCTAATCAGGATTCTATAAAACTCCTCGGTATATTCCTATACCGATTTGTTAGTCTGCTTCAAATCTTGCATCTTCTTAAACATGTCCAATGCATAATCCACTAGAATGAATTGCTACTTCAACTTGTCCACTATTCGGTTCCACTTAGTGATCTTTTATTTTCCTCTTCTACCTCTTTCCAACTGAATTTCTCTCCACTAGATATTTTCATGACCTTTCAACTTAGTCTTTGCAAATCTAACCCTGTTAGTATCTTCTATTTCTTCATACTCAAAGTATTCATCAATCTCATTGATCCAATCAATCAACTATTCTCACCTAAGGCTTCTAGCAAATGTAGAAACTTCAATCTTAGGTCTTTTCCCAATCTTAGACATAGATTTCAGAATTTGATTCTCCTTAGGATCTCAAGCTTCTTTGACAACTTCTTCAAAATGATCTTCCTCAGATTCATCATCACTATCCTCTTTCAAGGTAGGCTTCTTCTTTCTCAACTCTTCTTGTAGATCTTGCACTTGTTTCTACAAAGCCCTAAAATCATCAATATTGAATTCTCCAGTAGCTTCCTCTTCTTTAGAGATCTCACTATTTCTCCTTAGAGGCATTTTCAAATCAAGATCTAGACACGAACACACAAGATCCACTCGGCTCCAACAAGAAAAAACTTTTCTCAAACAAGAAAAAACTTTGCTCTAATACCACTTGTTGCAGTCAAGGTTGGTGGATCCAATTAAGGACTAACCGACCTTGCAGCCAAACCAATATGCAGTAGAAATACACAATAACAATAACAGATCTGAAATCAAATAGAAGTCTTTATTCATCAAGTCACTGATTACATGCAATGTGTCAGGCTGTAAGGCCTTCCAAGTTATGGCCAAATACAAAGCAAGTAACAGTCTACAAGATCTCACATGATCCAAATCTTTTCCCCAACATCAACATTCAACTAGTCCAAGTTTGTAACACACAGCACACTGGTAGGAACCCAAGAAAGATCTAAACTTGTACTCAAACTTCCAAGCAATCTTCTTGCTCCTAAGCTCGTAGGCTACTAACCTTCCTTCCAACTAACTGATCCCCCTAAACAACTATGCAAGCAACCTATAAATATTGATTCCCAACCACAAGTCAGCTGATGAAACAATTAACCCTTACAAACAAATATTAAATGCTAAAACATCAATCAACTCTCACATAGCCTTACAAAATAAATAAACTCTCAAAGATAGCCCCAACGGTCATCAAATCCACATAGAAGAATGCAACATGCAAGATCTAGGTCCCCACACGTCCAACAGTCAATCCATAACTCAAGGAGTGTGACCCAAATTAAATGCACTAGATGGCCAAGCCGATCTAACAAAATGATCCAGTTGGTAAGCAAGAACACCAAGAAATAGAGGAAATAACCGAGCACCAGTCGACTAACCATGCCAAGCATGACCGAGGAACATAGTTATCACTAAGCACTAGTGAACCAATGCCTTCAATCATTGAGCATTCTTCAGAGACTAAGCACCCCGATAACCATAGAAACTGTGCAACCAGCCTCCCAAACTGAGCAATAACTCCACTAAACCAAGATCAAAACTAACAATCTATCTTCAAAGACAAACATATTTTTGGATGATACAGGATTTCCAATAATCCTAGGATGCTCCTGCATCACAAACCTAGAATTCAACATCAATATCTTCATAATGCTTTTCACACAAAGAAGACTTCTAAAGGTATACTCAGTTCAATGTATAAATCTAACCTCTATTATATTACAATACACTTTCATTTCCAATTCAAGTGAATTTAATTTCTTTGTTAATCCAAAAACTAGGGTTTGACCTAGGCAAACTCTGATCAACCCAATAAATTTCCTTCTTTATGTGTGTAGGTAATAGGCTACAAAGGCATAATTTCAGATTTAGACTAAGCGGATAGATACCTAAAAATCCACCTTTCATAGATCTAATAAAGGTTTCCCTAGTTGACATCATCCCAAATTCATGAAACATTTGGGAAACCTTCTGAACATTTTCTCGATCTAAATTCTTCTAGAGAGCTCCTAGGTCAAAGTTACCCTAGCCAACATTTTCCCTTAGATCTTGGTCTAGATTTTTGGAACACGTTCCTCTCTACCTATTTGGAATGGGAACACTAAGAGGAGGGGGTGAATTAGTGTTCACTGTATTTTAAATTTTCACTTTAATCCTTATACTGAACTTAAATGCTTAAGTACTGAATTAAACATTCACATAAAAATGAAACATGAAATCAACACATGACACCAATATGGTTACAGGGAAACCCAAATAGGTAAAAACTCCAGTGGGAATTGACACCCACTAATATTTTGCACTAGTGTTTTGTGATCCTTGTTAGAAGATCCTTAACCCTGTTAGGAGTTTCTTTACAATTCTATAAGTACAGTAGACCTTGTTAAGGGTTGGACCCTATTAGGAGTCTTTTACAATAATCCCTGTTAGGGGAGTGGACTCACTTTCCTAGAGCTCACTACTCAAATGGTGAAGGATACAACCTTCTGATCTCAGATACACACTATATCTGTCGGGTGAACTGTCACTGTGACACTACTTGTCAGATTAGTTCCTTTGATGCGCTGATACTTTGACCTCTAGCAAAGCTCTAATACATCTTATGTTGTCTTTGCATACTTTTTCTCTACTTATTACAACTCTCTATCAACTTTCATACTAAATGCAATGGGTGCACCTTATATTTATATGCTCATACAAAATAAACAACTAGGTTGGCCCTTAGAACTATTACATACAATGCTTCCAAATGAATTGGCTTAATCATTCTTAAAAACAATCAAGTATATATTTTAGAAACCTAAATACAAAGGGCACATAGCCTTTACAACATTATATTATAATTGCAAACCAAAATACTAATTGTCGGCTTCATACTCTATTCTCCACTGGCACACACTGGTTGTGCAACTTCAACTGACTCTAACTTTCTCATCCTTGCACATCTGATCATGCACTCTTATAATAAGAAATAATATAGTCTAACCAACTTAAATTCTAGGGCACATACCATAATTCTTATGTACACATGTGTGTTGATCCTCTGAGCTACAAGAACTCTGTACGTTGTCCAGTCTTCAACACTTAACTGATTTATGATCTTCTCTTCAAGTGCGCTGACTGCAAACTACTATATAACTTTGTTGCCATAATGAAAACACTATATTAAGTCATATCCATCAGTATAGAAAACTTTCCAACAATCTCCCCCTTTGTCATTGATGGCAACAAAGGAATATTGCCAAGTTGCTAACTATCCTTAATACAAAAAACTTTTTGTCATCTATACATATACTTATATCTCCCTATGCATTTTATGATCCATATTCTATAAAAATCTCCGCATTTAACATTAATGACAAAGGTGTACCAAAAAACTGTATCTACACATACTCACGGAGGGAAAACATTCGGATATGCTATCTTAAGGTTTTGGATCTCCTTCTTCCAAAAAGTTATCAAAGAGTTAACTATCTGGAGATGGGCACATAAAGCATACTGAAGCTTCTCCATCTTCTTCAAATCTATGCTCGGACCTTGATCATATGTTATCATGGTGGTATCAATCTCCTTTATATTCTGATTGAGAATGTCTAGTGAGGGTGCAAGAGCATTCCTCAACTGAGTCTATCTAGACCTTATCTTTTCCATCTCTTTCTCTGCCTTCTCAATTTTGTCCAACTAACCTTGGTAGCAATGGATGTATCTATCACTGAACTCTTCACCTGCTCAATCATAGCTTCTGCCTCTTTTATTTTCTTAAGATGGGCTTCAGTAAGCTTATCCTGATCCATGCAATCTGCAATGAATTTCATTCCTTGATAAGAAAATTCTTTTAAAGATGCTTGTCCTATCTTGAGTGAATTCAAATCTAGTGCAAAGTTTCTCATCAACTCATTCAATCTCTTCTTCATGTACTTCTCTTCTGCAACTTTGGATGTAAATTATTCAAGGCTTAAAAAATTACTTTTGAACTGAGAAATGATTGTACTTACATCATTGATAGAATGTACCTTGGACACTTTCTTGTCTACAAGAAACAAACTGTTCAGTATGTTCACAGATTCCACAAGGAGAGGATTTATCATTACTTGTTTCTCCTTTGCCTTCTCCATAGCTAGGACACTAAACTTAATCAGATCTTCTTCCTTCCATGAATCCAAAATGGATGTGTTAGGTGTCAAACTTGACAACAATGTTGAGGAAGGACCGATGGGAGTGCTATCCATCACTTCTAGTTTTACCTTGGCTAGTTCAACAAAAGTTTCATCTTTCTCTTGTTCCTTTTCTCCTTCTTCTTCTTTCTTTTCTTCCTCTTCCATTTTCTCCTTTTCTTTCTCATTTGTTATGTTTTCAATCAACACCCCTTCTTGATGAGTGGGAGGTGTGTTGCTACATAAAACTTTAGCTTCTTGTGTGCTCACAAAAGATTCCTCAAACTTGTCCAATTTTGTGTTAGTGGCCGCCATGGCTATTTCCATATTATCAATGATAATGGTGTTGTCTTTGAGTGATTCTAACATGGGCGCAGACTTGTCTACCTCTGATTGTACTTCCACTATAGCCGATGAATCCTAAGGACCTGTAGAATGTACTTTGATGGTCTCTGACCCTTTGGTAACCGATATGGGTACATTAGCTGTGGGCGCAGTAGGTGGATACATGTTTCTATTCATAAATACCTTCTCAAAGGATTTCTCTATGTCTTTTTCAATTAGCTCATAATTTTTATCCATTATGTTCAGAGTTCTTTTCTTTGTTCTGAGGTGAGGCTTCACCAGATCTAACAGCAATTTCTTATCTTCTAGCTCACATACAGGAAGGGTGTCATCAAGAATCTTTTCTCTTATCTGCTGATCTTCCTCAATGGCCTGTCTCTTTTGGAATTCAAGGATATTCCATACTTTTTCAAGAATCATTTTTTTTAGTTCCAAAACTATCCTTTTGAACTTGATCATGTGCTTTATGATCATGCTATGAATCTTTGACTTGTCATAAAACTTCCCTACTTGATCAATTCTACCCTCATCAACTATTCTGGCACTTAGCACACTGAGACTAGGTTTGAAACTTACTTCAAGAGGTGCTTGGGTGTACCTTCTATTTTGTGTGACTCATGAGGATTGATGACTAGTGCCAACCTCTTTCTTCCTCTTAGCCATTGCCTTATACTCAGGAGGAGCAGTAAGGTCAATGGTTACCTTGGGCGCAGAAGGAGTATCATCTTCTTTATCCTTCTGACTATCATCTTTTTCAATTTTCATCTTCTTTATCTTGGGATCATCAGACTTAGCTTCCAATGTGGATGCGCTCTTAATTTCCAAAGAAATCTTTTCATCCCTTGCTTTATCAAGGTCTTCTTGAGATACACCATGAATCCTTAAGATCTTTGATGTGAATTTAGCAACCTTTCTTTTTGTTGTTGCGCTATTAAGTTTAGCATCTACTTCTCTAGTTTTCTCCTCATATATTCCCCACCTAGGTTCATTAGGATCTTTGGGGGCTGATAGTAGTACTTGCGCATATGCTTCAAGAACCTGTTCCTCTACCTCATAACCAAGTGGATGAATCCACTTATTTCTTGGCTCAACAACTTCCATACAAGTTGTGTCTATCTCCACCATCAAACAAATTGTATCCTTGTACTTTTCCACAATGCTCTCTGGAATCCTGTACCTCATTTGCATCTTAGTCCTAAAGGTCTTCAATTCCAATGTTACATAATCTCTCAATGTAATCTCGGTGGATGCTTTGTTGGATATCTATGGCATGGTTGGAATGGACTTGTCCAAATACAAATCTGATACTCTCCCAACTATATGAAGGTACATGTAAATGGTTAATGACCCAAACTTGAATATCTTTGTTTTTTCATGCTTGATGGCCTTGATGTTATCAATCAACTGTGCGCGCAAGATCTCACACAAGTTGAACTCTCCATCTTCCTTCACAAGTCTGATGGCTGCTAGAATAGTTCCTGCAGACACACTATTCACCCTGCTGGTGTGATGAAACCTGCATCCTAGTATCATAGACATCAAATTTTATGTCTTCTTGCTCAATAGGCTCGATTGTCATGTCGTGCCTATCACTCCTTGACTTACATGTTTGTTCAACAATCTTTCTGACATCCTTGCCCACATGAAGGATGATGCCTATCCTAGAAAGGTGTTGGGTATCCTAAAATTTTTCAAGGTTTGAAGTCCAATTCATGGTTTAGGTCTCCATGCGAGTGTTTTTCCTGGACTAGGGTTTGTAAAGTGTCGTGAAAATGGTCTTGACATGTTCAGGAAAACCCTTACCCTAGGTCTTGTCTTCTAAAATGTTTCCATTCGTTTCCAAACTTCATGTGGCCTTCTTGTTTCTTTTTCTTGGTTACTTTTAAATCACTTAAGTTGCTATTTGTGCACATGCGTATTTGCCCCTAGTGTTCGCTGAATCGGGAAATGTATTATCAAAGGTCAAAACTATTTAGCGATTCAGCGAATGAGTCATGTTCATGTTCATTATTAATATCAGTCGCCAGTTCTCTAGATCCTCCAGCGGTTATCCCAAACATCCAGCGAATTGGCGAATGCATTAAAGCCAAGCATCTAACCCTTTGTTCGCTAAGTCTCCAAGTGTTTCGGCGGTTTCATTTTCTTTTCCGAGAACTAGCGAATGGCGGTTATCTCCAGTTCTCGCAATACTTGGTGGTCTTTTGAAACAATCTAGCGATTCAGCGAACACTGTGTTCGCTTGTTCTCAGAATCTGGCGGTCAAGGGTTGTTTCAACTAGAGAATTAGCGAATACCGTGGATTGCTTTCAAAATCAACGGCCCTGTTTTAATCTCAAGATATCTGTGGGTCCTGCATATTTGATCTGGCGAATGAGCGACTAAGTGAAAATAATGCTATCCTCTAAATTTGGTGGTTCTGATGGTTTGCCCAAAAGGATTTCAGCGGAGATAAGTTTTCTTTGTTCGCTGATTCTCAGAATAAGTTGGTGATATGCTAAACCATTCAGCGATTCAGCGAAGCCTTTGGTCGCTAGTTCTCTTAATAAAAAGGTAAAGGTTAAAGCAATCTAGCGAATAAGCGAATCAATGGATGATAAGTTTTAAGGCTTCAGTCGCTTATTCTCGAAATGAAATTGTCACTGATATAGAGTATTTGGAGAACTAGCGAATGCTCTTTGTTCACTAATTCTCGGAATTAAATGGTCAAGGGTTTTGTTATTCAGAGAACTAGCGATAGCCATCGATTGATGAAGATCAACGGTCAATCTGGAATCCTGGTATAAAGTGATGATTAAGTTAAATGATTTAGCGACTCAGCGAAGCCAGTGTTCGCCAGTTCTCCAGACAGTCAAGCGGTTAAGTATATCTTTTAGCGAATGCGTGAACCCTTTGTTCGCTAGATCTCCAGGAAAATTGACCGTCAGCCATAACATTAAGAGAATGGGAGATGGCTTTGTTCGCTAGTTCGCCAAATGGTAATTGCAGGTTAACTGTATAAGTGGGAACCCTTTGTTCACTGATTCGCGAAATGCTTGGATGGTTAAGGATAGGATTCCGAGAACCCGCAAAGCTAATAGTCGCTAGTTCTCCAAATGTGAACCAGGGTCAAACAAGGATTCAGAGAATTAGCGAAGCCAGTGGTCGCCAGTTCTCCAGTTGATAGCTAGGGTTAGCATTCTATTCAGCGATTAAGAGAAGCCATTAGTCGCTGGTTCGCTAAATGAGCTCAGATGAAAAGGGTCATAAAGGAAAAAGAAAAAGGACCGTTGCCACATAGATAAAGTACTTTGTCGATATGGACATAAAACCAGTAAGCCATCAAATCAGCTTCAAGAAGAAAGATTGCATGACGCAAACAGTTTAAAAGTACAGAATCCTGATCATTCCCTCTTCACCTTGTTTTCAAGTAGTTTAATCTATCTGTCAACATCCGGACATGGCGAGCTCAAAATTTGAAATCTGGGGGTACATGAAATTGAATATGGGATCCATTAAGGAGATTTGCATTAACTGTGGTAGTTGCACACCTTGGATTCATATCGATAAATAAGTTGAAGCTCATTGTTTATTTGTTCAAGTTTCAGTCATTGAGAGTTTCTGTCTGTCCAGAGCATTTCTGAGCATAAAAGCATTTGAGATACAGAGAATTGAAGGTGTTCCTGTAGCAAAGATGAGTCAACCTGAGAAGAGTGCAGCGTCTTCCAGTGGTGAGGCCAAGTCCAAAGCTGGTGAGGACAAGAATAAGCCTAATTTTTCAGATGAATTCCTGAAACTGTTGCCGGGCTCCAGTCAGAACAAGAGGGCTGCTGATGACGTGTTTCAAGATCTTTTGGAACGGTGTAGAGACCCAATCACTCTGGAATTCACAGGTTACACCATTTTCAATTTCTTTTACGGCAATAGAAATAAGCATGTTCCTGTATGTAATGGTTGGGTGCTAGGACTAGGAAAAATGGTTGTCCCTGACGTTTTCCTAGATATTGATTTAATTGTTGCCCTAGCCAGAAGATATGACCCTATCTCAAGGACAATCAGAAAAGAAGACCAATCACCCTTAGTTACTCTTGATAGGGGATCTTTTATGAAAGCTTTTGGTCTTTACACATCCTTTTCCACTGAGATTGATTTGAACAAAGAAAAGGCAAGATACAGAAGCAATGTAGGGTCAGTAAAAGACCAATTGGTTAAGCATATGCCAAAACAGGACAAATATATAGCCCCCCTTCCTGCTAACATGAATGCCCCATACCAGTTCAAATCCCTTCATCATTATATGAGATATACTTGTTATGCATTATGTAGAGTTTTGGGAATGGATGGGAATGCAAAATTTTTACCAGCTGACTTGCTGATGATCATCCTGGATATTCAAAATCCTTTGGTAAACACTGACTATGATTACATCCAGTATGTGATCGATAGGATGCATCAGGGGCTAATGTCTGTCCAAGAAAGTAAAAGCCCTATTGAGTTCATGCATTATTCTCTATTAATGCATTTGATTCTATTTTTCAACATCAACAGTTTTGATGCAAACATGTTAAAACCAAGGTTCAATTTCAAGGATCAGCACAACCCAGTGCAGTTGTGGGTGAGAATATGGAATTCTACATCTAATGAGGCAGATTTTTGTGTTTTTCAGAATTTCATTGTTTATCCAATTATCAGGATGCTAGGTATAAATGTCACTAGGTTATCTCCTAGAGTCCTCAGGCTTTTAAGACCACTGTAGTATGTGGATAAGTGGGATGGAAATCACAATTGGGGTGATTTCTACTTGGGAGATAATTCTACAATTATCAGAGTTTATGGCTGTCCCCAACCCCCACATTTATTACCAAAGTATGTGCCTCCGAGGTTGGCTTGTTTGGAATTTGTTTGGCAGCTTATGTGTACAGATAAAGAGCTCCTGGCCCCTCACAGAAAGGGTACATTCACACCTAGGCAATTCAAGGTAGGTGATTTCCTGATAGGAAAGAGGGCTTTTCCTCAAATCAGTGCCTGGCTACAACAATTCAAAATGGTTACTGGTGCTTGTAGGCACATAGATCCTGAGGACTTCATCAAGACTGCCAGGATGACTTACATCCCAAACATTGGTGTGATTAAAGAGCATGAAGGTTTGGATGAAGAAGATGTGATCAGAAACATCTTAGATGAAGATGAAGTTAAAAGGAGATGGTACAGATTCTTTGATTTAGTAGATTTGTCCAACCAGTTGAAGGCATCTCAGATTCCTTTTGAGGGTTTTTTCCCTGATCTTCCTTATTTGAAGAGGATTGATGGGATGATTGAAAAGTATGACACCTTGGCAAATCAATTGGAAGGCTTGATTGATCAGAATGAGCCAGAGAAGAAGAAGAAGAAAGATTATTCATCTTCTGATGAGGAAGAATTCACTGATGAGTCACAAGAAGAAGATAGTCCTCCACAGGTTGAGAGACCACCAGTTGTTGATCTCACTCAAGATCAACCAGAAATGCAGGATATCT
Organism: Chamaecyparis obtusa; assembly: GCA_027943335.1. NCBI lineage: Eukaryota > Viridiplantae > Streptophyta > Pinopsida > Cupressales > Cupressaceae > Chamaecyparis > Chamaecyparis obtusa. Next base: position 6,925,451 of record BSBK01004228.1, on the reverse strand, counting down.
CAGAGCCACCATTGAAGAGACAGAGGCTTGAGGAAGGTGAACCTTCAAGGCATGTGAGACAAAGAAGGGAAATTGACAGAGCATCTGCTCTTGTACCAGGTGATAGGCCATATCATCATCAATTGAGGAAAGCAATAAGAGCAGGCAAGAAGATAGCCATTGAGCAAGAAGACAGAGAAAAGTCCTTATGGTTAGAGAAGGATATCAGAGAGGTCTATCAAGAGGAATTCTTGAGTGATGATCAGTTCATTAAGACTGATGAGTTCAAGAGTTTTCTCATTTGGAACAAGCAGCAAGAAGTGAAGAAAGCTCTGCCTGAAGGTATGGAGCCAAGTGAAGAAACTTTGAGAGCTCTTGCTTCATATGATCCTAGCCTTGATCCCATCACAGTGGACGAAGCCAGAGATTTGGTTAAATCAAGTGGAATGTTGTTAACCCCAGGATGGGATCTGACTTCTGCATTCCTCATTGATCAACTGAGAAAGCAACCAGAGGGTAGCCTATCATATGAAGTTCACATTGGTGACATGATTAGAGGAAGTGGCTATGACCCTAAGTCCCAGGCTGTTGCAATGTGGTCCATGGCTCCCAAAACTCAAAAGCCATCCCTATTGAGTATAGAGGATAAGATGGAGGGGAATAAAATTATATGGACTGTACAAAATACGACAGACCTTGAAGTCTCCAAGGCAGTAACTCATTGGGCTAATCTGAATGAAGCCAAGACAGCTCAGCTGTCAGAAAGATATGCCAAATTGTTTGAGAGTTCAAGCATGGTAGCCAAGGACAGAGATCTGAAAATGATGAGGATCAAACAGTTGGAAGATGAGCTGGCAGAAATAAATGTCAAACTTGAGGAAGCCTCAAAAATAATTCCTCCTCCTCCTTTGCAAGTTGAGGTACCTGTTCAGGTAAATTTGGAGGCAACTGAGGGACCTGCTGAAGACTTGGAAAAGGTGAAATTGGATGCATCCCTGGACACTATAGCCAAAATAGTGCAGTACAGGCAGGACAAAATAAAGGACAGGATGGATGCAGTTCATAAATCAGTCAGCCTATTACATCAGACCAATCAAAAGGTGAATGACTATTTGGCCACCTTGGAACCACTCTATAGTATTTGGTCTGGGAGGAATTTATTGTTTGATAAGCTTGACAGTTTACAAGAACACAAGCCTGATATCCCAAAAGTAGTAACTGATGTGTTTGAAAGGATTGGCCTAATAAGTGCAGCGTCAAAGTTTTTCAAAGGAAAATCAAACCAAATAAAGGCTAAGTTAGCCATGTTTGATAAAGATTACAGCAAGTATCTACCCCCGGTATATGATGACAATGGAAATGTGGTTAAGCTGGAAGATTGGAAGCTGTCAATGGGTCAGTTGGTCATCAATCAAGATGCCTTCCTAAAAGATAATAAGGCTTTGGACTTGGAAGGAACTAACAATATAATTGATAGTTTATTCAAAGTTGAAGGTGACTGTATCAAGTTTATATCAGAAGTTAAAAATGTAACTGATTCTACATGGGAACAGCAAGTCAACTTGTTACAGGAGCTGCAGAGTTACGACTGGCCATCCGATGATGATGTGGCAGCTTGGGAAAAGCTAATCACAAAGAAGAAGAAGAAACCGGTCATCCAGCTGACGGAGGAGGAAGAAGAATAGATCGCACTTGGCACCTGATCCAGAATTTGAGGGAGAGCGTGTTCAAACAGAGAATGATGTAAGTTAGCCTGTAATGGCGGTCATCATTCATATGACAAACTTGGTAACTGCTCTGAAAATATCTACAAACAAAGGTGCCAGCTGCGGAAGTTGTTCAGAACTAAAAATACGCCTTGCTGTCTTTATTAAATATCTTTCTGTTTGTATTTTCTTTTGTTTTCTAGCGCAATTTTCTATCAGCCATCCGAAGCTTGTTGCATCCTTTCGAGGATTCCAGGATGGTTGATTAGTATAAATAGTCTGTTTCTATTGTTGATCGAGGTTGGAAAATATTTTGTAAAAGAGAGGTCTGAAATATAGAACCTGATTTTCTGTGAAATCAAGGAAAATTGTACGAATGCATTTTATCAATTAATACAAATACACTGGAGTTCTGTTACTACAATTTGATTGTCTTTACATGTGGGATGTTTTAGTTTCTTTATGCATTTAAATTGTAAGACAGTTTAAATACATCTTTCACAAGGTGAATGTAGGGGTTGAGCTTAAGTATCTTTCAAGGAAAGAGTAAAATCTTAGGGGAGGTCTCTAGGAATTGAATATCTATATGTGGATTTGATGACAGGTTTAGGAATGGAAAGAATGATATGTTAGGCATGTTATTGGAGTTTCATTGTATTCGTTTTAATAGATATATGTGAAGGTAGAGTTCGACTCTAATGCCCAGCGGATAAGGGACTGGTTTTAGATCCACTTACATTCGTTTACCATCCAGATATATAATTGATTAAAATTTTACTTCATATGCATAATTTCCAGACTTGAGTCATATTATGACAAGTTCATAAATATGTATTTCAGTGCTTTGTAGAAGCAATAAACGAGGTTAACCCTTCCCTGAGTTTAACTCTAAAAGGAAGAAGGATGAATATCCTTAAGCCATTGTATTGTGTTGTTGTTTTTATAGTCTATATCATGATGTTGTGTATCAGGATGATTTGGGCTATACTCAGAGTTTTAGCAACTTATTGATTTGGATTTTGAAGGCAGTAACAGAGCAGTGAAGGAGCTAGTTCTCAATTCAGAGCTCAGCCGAACGTTGAATTGATAGAGGTACACCCGCCTGAGTATGTATTACTCGAAGTGAAGAAGGTTTTAACCTTAATACCTTAGTAGTTTGTAACTTGCTAGGTTACAGCCATTGGGATTATTTGAGTATTTGATTAATCTGCAGGTTCAAACACTAACAAAAGGCATGTCATCTCATATATCAAGTCACTAGTGATCCTTACTAGCACATCACCAATCCAAAACAAATCATCATGAATCCTACTCAATAAAATATTTATCCATTGTGTCTCATAGAATTCATACGCCATAGCATACTCAACTAAAGGGTGATCATTATATTTAGCATATTCATCCATGAATGTTTTATCTGATTTCAACATGGTATTCATGTGCACTCTTAACCTATCCAACCCAACTAGTTCTTTCTTGCAGTAGATATATGCCCTAATATCCTCAACATGCATGACACCCACAGGTGTGTGGAAGAATGCTCCCTCTAAATCATCTAGGGTTGATTTAAATGGATGCCTCTTGAATATGTATCTCTTCTTCTTAGCAACATCAAAAACTATGGGAGTGGCCATGACTTACTTGTTAATCACTTTCCAACTGATCTCTTAGATAATCTAAAGGCTTCCGAATCGGTGCAATGAACTAGGTTTTTTGCAACCAACCAAATGCACTACTAATCACTGATAGATCAATCTCCAAGTCTTCACAATTACTTCTGAGGCTCATTCTGCTCTTCAATCACTCTGAACTTGAATGTAATGAGTAATTAAACAACTTTCTGTGTACTTAAAGTGAGATTTCCACCATTAATGCAAGTCATGTAAACCAGGGTATCACTTCAAAATTTCCAACTCGAGTTCTGCTAACAATGAATGTGTGCGCTCTTGCACGAAGGTTCCTTTATACTCCAAAAGCTTAAGTCCAAAGGTGCATACTCTGAGGATGAGTATACTAGCCACATAGGGGTCTAGAGCTAAATTAGCTCCCCCTATGACCCTGAGGGCCATTCATCCAGATGTAGAGGGTGCATCCACTATGGATGCATCCAATACATTTTCATCAACTTTTTCCTTCTTTCCTTCTGACCAAATCAAGCTCGCATCCTCTGAGGCTTTCACAAACTTGACTTCACCTTCGGGATCCAATACTAGTTCTTCGGCCTTTTTAGGGCCTTCCTGACCTTGCGTCCTTGATCTATAGAACTTTGAGATATGTCCAGCCTTGTTATGAGAGTGACAAATGACTAGAGGTCTTATAATCCTTGGCACTTTGACATGAGTCACCAATCTGAATTGTCTCACCGAGTGACCATTATAGTTACATATCTGACATGTAACATTCTGAGAACTTCTTGTGTATGTTTGATTCTGATTTCTCTGATCATGTTGAATCCTGTTCTTCTTGCTAGTTTTGCAATTCATAGCTCTATGACCAAATTTATTGCATGAATAATAGTAACCATTAAAAAGTCTTACCTCTGTACAGTTCCTTGTAATGTGTCCATGCTTGTTACATGCAAAACAAGTGCGTTCTACTTGCTTGCGTTCATTCTTAGGTGGTCCACCATTATCTTTGGTTTGATCTTCAATCTTTTCAGTATCAGTAGAGTCTTTTTGTGTCTCCTTTCTTGCTCACATATTATCAATCTGATTTTGTGCTTCATTATATCCAATACAACTAGTGTCTCCTTGGGCTCTTCTTGCATGCAACTGAGATTCTATCAAATCAAAATTGCTGTGCAATTTGTCAATGTGATTTTGTGTTGCTTTCAATTTAGACTCCAAGCTTTCTTTTCTATTCCTTAGCTCCAAGATTTCCATGTTTGCTTGCCTTAGTTCTTCATTGAGTTGAAGGTTCTATTTGATTTGTTCATTGTAGACTTCCCGATTGTTGATCAGCTTATCATCAAATTCTTCAAGTAGTTATTTCATAGATGCATTTTCTTCATTTAGCTTCTTGACCTTTGCTCCTAGATCACTGGTAGAGCATTCTTTCAAATCCTTTCTTAGCCTTTTGATAACCAACTATGCATCACTGACTTTTTCTTTTAGTTCTTCGATTTCTCTTTCTGATTTGTCCAGGTCTTTAAGAGAAGCTTCAAGATTTCTTTTCAGATGTTTCATTTCTGCTTTGTCCATGATCTCCTCAAGTGGTTAAACTTCTATGCTAAGGACCAGAGCTCTAGTACCAATTGTTAGGAATGGGAACACTGAGAGAGGAGGGTGAATCAGTGTTCACTGTATTTTAACTTTTCACTTTAATCCTTATACTAAACTTAAATGCTTAAGTACTGAATTAAACATTCACATAAACATGAAATCAACATATGACACCAATATGGTTATGGGGAAACCCAAATAGGTAAAAAACCCCGGTGGGAATTGACACCCACTAATATTCTGCACTAGTATTTTGTGATCCTTGTTAGAAAATCCTTAACCCTGTTAGGAGTTGCTTTACAATGCTTTAAGTATAGTAGACCTTGTTAAGGGTCGAACCTTGTTAGGAGTCTTTTACAATAATCCCTGTTAGGGGAGTGGACTCACTTTCCTAGAGCTCACTGCTCAAATGGTGAAGGCTACAACCTTCTGATCTCAGATACACACTAATCTGTCGGGTGAACTGTCACTGTGACACTGCTTGTCAGATCAGTTCCTTTGATGCGCTGATGCTTTGACCTCTAGCAAAGCTCTAATACATCTTATGCTATCTTCACATACTTTTGCTCTGCTTATTACAACTCTCTATCAACTTTCATACTAAATACAATGGATGCACTTTATATTTATACGCTCATACAAAATAAACAACTAGGTCGGCCCTTAGACCTATTACATACAACGCTTCCAAATGAATTGGCTTAAGCGTGCTTACAAATAATCAAGTATATATGTCGACAACCTAAATACAATGGGTGCATAGCCTTTACAACATTATATTATAATCACAAACTAAAATACTAACTGTCAGCTTCATACTTTGTTCTTCACTGGCACACACTGGCTGTGCAACTTCAACTGACTCTAACTTTCTCATCCTTGCACATCTGATCATGCGCTCTTAGACTAAGAAAGAATATAGTCTAACCAACTTAACTTGCAAGGCGCATACCATAATTCTTCTATACACATGTGTGCTAATGCTCTGAGCTGCAGGAACTCTGTACGCTGTCGAGTCTTCAACACTTAATTGATTTCTGATCTTCTCTTCAAGTGCGCTGACTCCAAACTGCTATATGACTTTGTTGCCATAATGACAACACTATATTAAGTCATATACATCAGTATAGACAACTTTCCAATACTACCTTTCATTTTTAGATCTATTTTTGTTATCTATATAACTATTTTCTATAATTTTGTTTATGCTAAAAGTACTCATTTTTCCATCTTTATCCCTAGCTTCCATGTTCATTTTACATGATTGTAGTATCATTTTCAACTAATCACAAGGGACTATTGAATCCACTTTGTGCCCAATATCTTGAGCCAAGTGGATCACTCCCCTTTCAATGTGACAAAACAAGAGATATGCATAGTTTTCTAGCTTGCATGCATAAGATAGTGAACCATATTTCCCCATATTACACATAGCTAGGAAAACGATGTCAATACATTGTGATGTAGGCTAGAAATTGATTAATTGTGATGTAAGAAATGTAGTGATGCTAGGATCTGCACCTATGAGATTGATTGGACACCTATATATCCTTTTTAATGTGAATTATGGATTTGATCTTTGTAGACATTAATTCTCATTTTTCCTTAAATGCATATGCTTGTATGGTTAAGAATCTTCTAATGGCTAGGAATATGTCTCCTTACACTCAAAACTTCTAAGAATATTAAGAGAGGTTTTTTAGAATAATTAAAAAGAATAGGTAAATGTGTAAGATATGCCTAGATGATGATACAAATAATTGGTGTAGGATAAATGTTATGGTTTGATGTTTGTTGAATTATTATGCAAGTATATCTCTAGATGTTTGTATACATAAATTAGGCTAATATTTTACGTATAACTCCAAAGTGATAAAGATGAAATGCTTCATAATTTGATTTGGCAACAACAATTAGTTGGAAGGCTTAGGTTGATCATAAATTCAAATTTCAAAAAATAAAAAAAAATTCTTGGTAATTTATGCAAATCATCCAATTGACCCAAGTCACTTGCACAAATAATGGATCTAACTTTAGGTGAGAACGGATAAAAGGAAAAATAGGAATTAAGACCAATTCGACTAAAAATGAACAAATCTGGAAACATTTATAGTTTGGATTATATGTCGACTTTCTCATCATTTATAAACTTGTCATTACATAAAGAATAATTGAATCAAAATAAATATAAACAAACAAAACAAGTACACGATAAATAATTTTTACCATTACAACATTATAAATAACATTTTTCTTTAATTATCAAACCTAACATTAAAAGACCAAAAAAATTTAAAAATAGCAATGTTGTTGACTGATGATATAAAATAAGGGTGATTTTGATTCACCAACAAACCTAAAATAAATAAAAACTAATTAAAATATAAGGCACAAGTACTAATGAAATTAAGTTACAATTAGTCCTCTCTAAAATAATAGCACAATTCACCTTCCTTGAAATCATAATTAGCAATGTTGACAATAATTCATAGTTTATGACACGTGGCAATCAAATCAAACTTCTTGGCCACATACTTTCTAATTATCCTATCTCAAAATTAAGGAATTTCCAAGTCCCCCACAAAAAGCTTTATATTTTGATAATTATTATATTTAATGTGACCCATAATAACCCTTTTTCTTACATTGACCACATTCCCGTCAGTTAACAGTTAAAAAAGACGAATAAGGCTGCCGAGTTTTCCCGACAAAGAAATGCTTTGTAGACCGACAGCAATCATACCAACTTGTTCAATCGTTGTCATCTCTAACGAACATATTTAACGTGATTTCACTATCACCTTTGAGTCTCATACGTAAATACTATTATTACGTCAACCGACGGAATCTTTTACCTAGAAAATTGACAGCCGCCGGTCACACCATCACATATGCTCACGTTCACATCTTGTCTTTGCCCACGCGTGTTTTCCCCACCAAACAAAGCAGAATTTACACTGCTCACAAGATTGACTTGGGTTAATCAACAACTTCATTCATTAAGTACTAAATGGATTCCAAAGCATTAGATAATGGGTGGTTAAGCCAAAATTTGGATATAACAATGAAGTTAGGGTTAGGGTTACGTAAGGTGGTCTCGTGAGTGGCATGGTGAGATCACTTGTGAGTGCAATCAAGTGAGGATTTGGTGGGTGGGATTAACTCATCTGATGAGGAGAGCAAATGGTTTAGAACACCAATACTTGAGTTCATGGGTTTCAGTCAAAACAATCACAAGTTCATGAATGTGTTGGGAGGCATTTCATGTGATCATCATTGGAGTTTTCTCTTTCAAGGAGAAGACTATTATATTAATTTATCTATACAATGAAAAATATATGGTCTAAGAGATTTTGAGCATGTCAAGGTCGATAAGGTTTTCTAGAAAATTCAAGAGAAAACTATGGTCAAGGGAATCCAACTATAGAAAAATAAACAAGGTTGTTACATAATTTCAAGAGAAATCTATAGTCGAGAGGATTCAATCATATCAAAGTTATTTAACAATTTCAAGGGGAATCTATAGTCAAGAGAATCCAACCATAGCAAAGTAAACAAGGTTATTGACCAAATTTAAGAGAAATCTATGGTGAAGAAAATACAAAACATAATACTGTGAGTTGGGTTGTTAAACGTATGCAAGAATATTGGGTCATTTGTATTTTGTATATTCTTTTTGTTATTAATATATGAAAGAAAGATTTTGATTAATGTCTAAATAAACAAAGTTTGTCAAAGAAATGTAATTGCACAAGGACAACAAAGAATATTTATACATATTTTGGAAGTTTGTAGGATTCTATATATACTACAAAAGGGAAGAATGCTAGTCAATTGACTAATAACGTGATTTTTTTTGTAAAAAGATTGTACTCAATATTGATTAAGAATTATTAGATGTTTATTTTGTTAAAGTTGACTTAGTTTGAAGTCTTCTCACATGTTTATGTAAGGAAAATTGATCAACTTTAATAAATACATTCATTTAGATTGATTAAATAGAATCGAGTCAATGAAGGGAAAATTATGTTTATGTAAGGAAAATCAATCAACCATAATTAAATTAGGTTATTAAGTGAATCGAGAATATTGAGTCATTTCTATTTGTATTTGTATATTCTTTTTGTTATTTTTATATGAAAGAAAGAATTTGATTGTAACAAAGTTTGTCAAAGAAATCTAAGAGTACACGGACAACAAAAAATATTTATCCATATCTTGGAAGTTTGTAGGTTATAAATATATTACAAAAGGGAAGGATGCTAAAAGATTGAGAAACATGGGGAGATTTTTGTAAAAAGGATTGTATTAAATGTTATTTAAGAATTATAAGAAGATGTTTGTTTTGTTAAAGTTGACTTATTTTTTAGTATTCTCACATGTTTATGTAAGGAAAGATGATCAACCTTAATAAATAAAGTTATTTAGATTGATTTAATAGAATCGAGTCAATAAATGAATAGTAATAAATGTAATAATTAAATGAAAAGAATTAGGTATTGAGTTTTCAAATTGATAATGGGAGAATGACATTGATGATGTGTTTATTTTTACAACATCATCAATGTCATTCTCCCATTATCTATTTGAAAACTAAATACCTAATTCTTCCCATTTAATTGATTTAAAAATGTTGAAAATTTAATAGCTACAATCTAATGAACGTCTCAAAATTTAAATATGTGAAAAATAGTACTAAGGGTCAATCTCAAGTGCCACAAGTTTTAAAGTGCTACATACTTTATCTCAATTACCACAAACCTCGACTATGCCATGTGAATTTGAAAAAGTATAGAATTTTAAAATTTATTCACCTTTACCTTTGATACTTATATAGCTTCATTCCTTCATCATATCTACTTGCATGTTTAGAAAATAAATGCAAAATCAGAACTCTTTGAAAACAAATGCAAAATAAAAACTTTAAAAAAAGGATTTTTCTTTGAGATACCTCGATCTAATGGTGGAGAGAGAAAATCATCCAAAGAATGATATTCACTCGTCATTTTAAAAAAATGAATGTTTGAAATAATGTTATCTAATGAAATAATAATAATAATAATAATAATAATAATAATAACAACAACAACAACAACAACAACAACAATAATAATATTAATAATATTAATATTAATAATAATAATATAGATTATTTTATATTGATTGAATTTGTTAGATAATTGATAAGTTATTTTTTATTTAGTTAGATTTAATTTTTAGTTATAAGTTTTCTATTAAAAAAATAGAAATATAATTATAAAAAAACAATTAATGTACTTTTCCTTTTATAATCCTTTTAGTTTCTTTTTTAAAATAAGTATTCTTCTTAATAACTAAATTTTAGGAGACTTTAGTAACATGTTTACTTATTTATTATTAGTACTTATTTTAGGTAATACTGTTACAATCACTTGTGTCAAATTAATCAACAACTTTGCACCAATGAAAATTGATTATTATTTTTTCCAAAATAAACTAGATTTTTATAAAGTTAAGTTTTTTTTTTTTAATAAGTTATTGTAGAATTTATTTTTTCTACTTTTTGTTTGGTTTAAAAAATTTGGAATGATAAATATTTTAGTTTTTTTAAAATTTCTTTATATTTAAAAAAACTATTTTTAATAGTTTTATTTATTTTTTATTTATAATTTATAAATAAAGTAATTTTTTATAAATATATAGATCTTAATATTTTTTTATTTCTCAAAATTCACATAATAAAATCAATTACCTATTTTATAGAGATTTGATTCACACTATTTAAATTAAATTAAATTAAATTTTAAATAAAAAATTAAACTATTTCATTACAAGCATTACAAAACATATATTTCTATTTAAAAAGTAGATATGCATGTATTCTTATAATTACAATTTTATATAAAAGTTTAAATCTTTCTATTTTTAATCAATTTAATATATACAAAATAATTTAATAATTTTTAATTATAAAAATAATTATTTTCAGTTTTCTATTTAAAAAAATCTATATTCACTCTTATGTTTATATTATACAATTTTATAATTATCAATATTTATTTTGTTAAGATCAGTTATAATTGGTTTAGGGGTCTGACTCGATTGGCGAGAGCTTCGTGTTATAAAGCACAAGCTCACAAGGTCCAATCTCCCCCAACCCACATGGTACCAAAGGACATGGCATGACAGTGCTACCGATCACGTTAAAAAGTTTATCTAGCACACTTTAGTTTATAAGGGGTATAGCTATACTTGATTCCTACAGTATAGAAAAAGATTAGTTATAATTAATATTACATTATTATAATTAGAATTATATAATATTAAACTAATAAGTAATGATTAAGTTCAAGTTTAATTTTATTATCATAATTTTTTAATCAATAATGAACCTGCATAATTATATTAATTTGCATAAATTTTACAAAATCATATCTCTCTCCCCCTCTCTCTATTATTTTATCTATCACCTCCTCTATCTCCACCTCTTTAGTCCTTTATCTCTATTTCCTTGTCTCTCCCTTTCGCTCTCTATTTATATCTCATTATTTCTATAGTTCTTTCTTATTTGAATCCTATCTCTCCCTCCATCCCCCCTCTTCCCCACCCTCCCAACTTAAATCTCTTTGTCTCTCCTCTTTTCTATCCCAATCTCTCTTTCTTTCTACATTTCTTTACGTATGTCTCCTTACTTTATTTTTCTCACTCCCTCTCCATCTCTCTCATATACAAACACACTCACTACTTATTTCTATCTCTTTCTCTCTTTCTCTCTCCCTTTGTATATACATCTCTCTTTATTACTTATTGTCATCACTTTTTTTTCTCTCGCTTGCCCCTTACATATTTGTTCCCTATCTATCCCTCTCTATCTATATCTCATTATCTCTACTGCTCTCTTGTTCACTTTATCAAGTGCCCAAGATGTACATCTCTCTCTCTCTCTCTCTCTCTCTCTCTCTCTCTCTCTCACACACACACACACACACACACATAAATGGACAATTAATTTGAAGATTTCTCTCCTCTATCAAGACCTTTACACACACCATAATTTTCTAAATAGTCTACCAATTGACTCTCCACACCTCTTTGATGATACCCATTGCACACCAAGGTGTGATTCCTAGTATTAATTTATATTTAAATAAATACATTTAAATCATTTTATTTTATCTCTCTACAAACTACACAACAAATACTATTATTGTAATAGTATAAAGGAAAGTACTAGCCACTATGTGTCACTTTTTAAGTGTTTCGGATTAAATAATTTAAAAGTTAAGTTACTCAAATAGATTAAATAAAAAATTATTTATTTATTGAGAGATTGTTCAGATATTTTTCAGATTGTGCATATATGTGTTGGCATTAATGTTTTGTCATTGATGTCAACATATTCCTATTGTTAGAGATAGTGTTCATAGTACGATCAGTCAAGTGTTTTGATTGGTGTGGTTACTGCATTGAATATCTATCATTGTGAAGATGCAGTTGTGTTTATTGATGTTTGTACTTGACTTTGTTTAAGTGGAAGAGGATTGCATGATGATTTGAGTGAGTTATGGTGGATTTATCAGAGATGAATATTTTGGTTATTCAGTCTGTGATAGTGTTTCAATATTTGGATTGGTGTGAATTGGTTATGCAATATTCTTGGTTGCTAACTTGTTTACGAGTTCAAGACATATATGTGTGTCCTCATCTCGAGTGGTTCATGATTTGGGTACTGGAAAGCTAATTTTCTTTTATGATAGTGGTTGCTAATTAATGTTCTTGATGAACAATACAGAGAAGTGTATGGATTTTGTGATAAGAGGAGTTCATGTTGATGTCTTGGTATTTCAAATTGATAGTTGATGTTTCTAGATCATGTTCTATTCATGTTGTTGGATCGCATTGGATTATGTGATTGAATTGTGATAATTTCATGTGGCATGTTGTTGTTCTTCATTTGATCTTAGTTGATCTGATGATGTAGCGTGTTGCAATGAATTGCTACATGATCTATAGATTTGGAGTGTGTTTGAGGATGTTATTATGGATCATTGCTATGTTTTAGCCAACATTCAATGGATCTCTTTGAGTTTTGAGATGTATTGAGATAATATTTTTTAATTAGGTCCCTAGTCAACCTAGTTGAGATAAATTGATGTAATATGTATATGTATGTAGTCATTTTTTATTGTGATGGTATGGAAGAGTATGAGAGAGTGTGAAAAGATGTTGTGTGAACAAGTATGAGTGGAATATGCAATTGAGACATAAACTATTGTACTTCATTGGAACTATTTTGGCATATCAAAGATGTTATTTATTAGTTCATGAGTTTGGACAATGTCCATGATTTGTAATTAGAAATTTTTGTAAGGAAGTGAGCCTTCCTTTGGATTGAGATACTTGTTGTATTGAGTAGTGAGCTATAGGAAGTGTCCTTGAATGCATGTGTATTCCCATTTGTAATACTCATAATAGGGTATAGTTCTTTTAACATAGTACATTCATCTTGTGGGTTTGATCCCCAACATGGTTTTTTCTCTAATAGGGTTTCCACGTCAAAAATATTGGTTTTATGTGTTGTTTACTATGTTATGATATTGGTTTCATGTTTATCATTTATATATGAAGTTAAATATTATAATTTGGTTAAAGGTTGAATATTTTGTGGAAGTACTAATTCACCCCCCCCCCCCCGCCCTCTCAATTGTGTGTTCCCTTAAGTCTATCAATTGGTATTAGAGGTAGTGTCCTCTTTTTAAAGCTTGATCACTTGAGGAGATTTGGGATGTCGACCTTTAAGAAGAGTCCAATATTTGAAGTAACTAATTATACTATATGGAAGGGTGATGTAGAGGGTATACCATTGACATACAAACCCCTAAAAACCCTTTAAACTATCTTTCCCCTAGACACTCTTCACCTCCGTGTAGGTTTCACAACCCCTTGACACACACACATGAACATAGTTTGGACAAATTATCTTACCCCTTCTAAGTTACAACAACCTCCAACCTTGGGTGATACAACTTCTCACATCAATGCTCCATTTTGGTATGGGGTCATGCACTCCATCAATCTTTCTACCTAGGGTAAATACTACTTGGTTCATACAAAGTTTGAAAAGTGATCACTTAACCCCAAAAATGTCTTAACAAAATTGAAACATCAGAAATAAAAACTTGAAACAAACCCACAACTTTTTTTGATGGTACTTGCTTTGTAAGGGTGCCCTATTCCTTGTAGCCCTACCTTAGGAATAATTAGACATTAAATCCAAAACCTTCCACACAAGGAACAAAAAATATATATTTTTAGACACCATTTTCCTAGTTAAAAAACATACTTCAAAACTAGATCTAGGTTTGTTCGGTGATTGGACAAACTAATTTTGATTGCATAGGCCTAAAAGGGGCAATTAGGCCCAATTTACAAAGAAAATCCAATAATGATGGCTTATTATATACAAAAAAAACTTGGAATAGTTTTGTCTAAGCTAGAAAACATCAGTTCCACCAATATTTAGGGGTCAATTCATCCATTTAGTCTCATTATCTAATAGTTCTTTGTTTCTTTCCGCTTGCTACATAAATAATGACAGGCCTAGGGTTATCCATTTCCCCTGATAGCCTCCATATCCCAATTTAAGACTTGATGCATTTTAAATTACATACAAGACCCTAACTTTCCACCAAAGGCTGTAATTTTCCTATGGTGGAAAGTCAAGTTATGAGCATTTTTGTATCAGACCCTAAGAGGGTGAGGGTTTGGTGATTGGTTTTATAAAAATTAGAATATCTCCCTTTAATATCAATGGATCTTATTCAAAACACTTTTAGAGGAAAGATAATTCATTTCTATAAATATTCATATGTATTTGACCAATCACCCAAACTATACAAGTCGTACAATGTGAGAAAATTGTGAAATATGTAGGGAAATAGAGTATTTTTTATTAAATCAATCCAAAACTTCAAAAAAATTGAATGCCTCAACCTATTGAGGCTTAAATACACATCACTCAACTTCCTCAACCAACTCCAACCAAAATTTAAATCATATAGCCATTGGAGATCCAAGTTGTACAATTTGAACTTTTTAACAACTTGTCATTTTTTACCTTACCTTATGCCTATGTAATATACTACTCAATTACATTTCTTATAGGTCAAACATGACCCTTAACATGAAAGAATAAAAAAATTATCATTTTACTATTCTCCTAAGGTCTTTGACAAAGTTTGATCATATTGGCCTTTTACATGACTAATCAGGACCTAGTGGCCTTTAGCCTTACAAATGGTTTCAAAACCTTACAAAATGATGCAAAATGGTCCATGGGACCATATTAAAAAAAAAAAACTAAAACCAAAAGATGAGCCTTCATGGGTCTTCATGGGGTGCCCTTGCACCATACTCTCGGGGTTGGAAAAAAATCAAGTCCCTTGAGGAACCAGGTTGGCAGCAGCTATTCCATGCTTCAAAATGTCATCTTCACTCATCCAAGTAGAATCTTCGTCAGGAAATCCGCTCCATTTGACAAAGTACTCTTTATATTTCTTCTTTCTATTCTTCTTGATCACCTTGTTATCCAATATGCATTCAAGTTATAATGGCTTTATATGTGGGAGGTCCTAAATCCAGTCAACATCTTCTTCTACTGTCAACCCTTTATTAGAATCTGCATCAACAACACCTTTATATGGAAATAAATCAGAAACATTAAAGATAGGAGATATAGGTAAACCTGGGGGTAGTTCAATCTCATATGCATTAGGTCCAAATTTGTGCACTATCTTACAAGGGCAAATTTTCTTCATCAATAGTTTGGTAGGATGATCCTTTGGAAATCTTTCTCTCTTTAGATAAGTCATGACTAGGTCCCCAAATTTTAATTTCACATCCTTGCTCCTTTCATCAGCCCATTCCTTGTACTTTTCCACAATCTTTTCTAGAGTTTCTCTCTCCTTATCATGGATCTCTTTCATGGCCATTGCAAATTCCTCTCCTTTAGGACTTCTCTTTTCTATACCATTCAGATCCCTAGGTTCCAAAATCCCTCTAGGATGAACACCATACACGATCTCAAAGGGTCTTTTACCTATACTCCTATTAATGGAGTCATTATATTAATACTCTACTTGGTTGATCACCATATCCCATGTCTGACCATGCTGCTTGGTTAAACATCTCAGTAGGTTTCCAAGGATCTATTTACCACCTCAGTTTGGCCATCAGTTTGAGGGTGGTAGGATAAAGTGAATGACAATTGTGTTCCTAATTTCTTTTCCCGCTTCATGTGTTTGCAATTCAATTTCTCCTACCCATTTAGGAAACTTAAGACATGATTATCAATGTAAACTATGAATTCCCTTGGTAGGGTGTAGTGCCTCCACTTATTCAATGTCTGCACCATGGCATACAACTCCAAGTCATAAGTAGAGCACCTCCATTTTGCATCAATAAGATTTTCAAAGAAGAATGCTATTGATCTTCCATCCTGACTCATAACAACCCCAATAGTCTAATTACTTGCATCACATTCCATTGTAAACAACTTTTTAAAACTAGGGAGAACTAGAATGGGTTTTTATAAAACCCTACCTTTCAAATATTTAAAATCTTTATTTGCAGCCTCAGTCCAAACAAAATTACACTTATTACCTCCTTTAATGGTGTCAAGGATGGGTGCACAAATATGAACTTTCTATAGAATGTTTCCAATCCATGGAAGCTTCTCACATCACCTACTAATTTTGGAGGGGGACAATTCAATATTCCTTCAACCTTTGAGGGATCTATTTTTAGACTTCCCTTGGAGATCAAAAACCCAAGATACATAAGATCTTCCTTCATGAAGACACACTTCTCTAAGTTGATCATCAAATTCTCCTCACAGAGTTTTCTTAAGACATGGTCCATGTTCCTCAAGTGTTCCTCCTTTATCCGGCTAAACACAATTATTTCATCTAAATATACCATAAACATTTTTCCAATGAAATCATGCAATACCTCATTCATTAGGCACATAAAAGTGCTTGTAGCATTGGATAGCCCAAAGGGCATAACCAACCACTCATAAAGACCCTCATTGATCTTGAAGGCCATTTTCTATTCATCTCCCTACTTGATCATAATTTGATGGTAACCAAATTTGAGATCAATTTTAGAGTATTAACATGCCCCTCCCAAGTAGTCCACGAGGTCTTCAATCCTAGGCATGGGAAATATGTACCTCTCAAATGAATAGGCTCCATTTACCATTCTTCTTTTGGGCTAGCACTATTGGTACTATACAAGGGCTTAAGCTCTTCCTTACCAAACCTTTATGTAGGAGTTCTTGAACTTTCCTTTCTATATCCTCATTTTGAGATGGTAGCATCTTTTAGGCTGGCTTATTTGGCAATTTAACTCTTGGTATAAATTCAATTTGATGGTTTATATCTCTAATTGGGGGAAGGGAATTAGGCATCTTCTCCACAACTATTCCTTTTTACTTTTCTAATAACCCTTAAAATTATTTGAGAACACTCTTCTCCTTACTATTATGCGGATAAAAACTATTTTTTGGCTTCATGATCAGGGCATACCCTTGGGTATCCTTCTCTTTCAACATGTCTAGAAACTCCTTCCCACTTACTAACATGACAATGGACCCTACATGTTTATCTACACTCTCTTCTAGAAAAGGATCCATCCTATACTTTCTCCCATTATTAGTTATGAGGTAATAATTATTCTTTGCATCATTTTGTTCTTGGGTATCATATTACCATGGACACCCCAATAACAAAAGGCATGCATCCATGGGAGTTACATCACACAAAAATTTATCCCTATACTCTCCTATTTCAAATTCTACCCATGATTTCTCATCAACCTTTCCCTTTACTCAACCATGATACTTTACATGGGTTAGAATGAGGTAATCTTTTCAACTTTAATTTGTCTACCATTTCTACCAAAACCAAATTTTCAATTGAGCTAGAATCAACTATTACCTTTCATACCTTTCCTTGAGTTTTGCATGTAGTCCTGAATATTGTCTTTCTCTGAGGGGTTTCTTTCATTTGTGGCACCTTCAAAAAGGTTCTTCTCAACATCAAACTCTCTCTATCATGTGTGGAACTAGCATTTCCAATTGGGGAATTGATAATTTGGCAATCTTCCTCTAGGATCAATTGTTTCCTTCTCTCTCTCTTCCATGAGATGTTGAGGCTTTCTCCGGACACTTTCTCATAGTATGCCCTAATTAGTTACAATTAAAGATTTTTCTAGTGAAGACACTAGGACCTCTCCCTGGTCCTCCAAATCTACCCCTTCCATTGGGCCTCCTTCCCTTATATCCTCCTCTTGAACAAGGGTCCCCACTTTTTTCTTTTTGGCTAGACTCTCCCTAACTTATTTGAAACTAATTTCTTCCCTTATTGCTTCCTCTACCTCTAAAATTTCTTCCCCCTCTACTTTTATTTTTCTGCTCACCCTTCCTCCTTAATTTCTCCTCTTCTCTAAGTGTCATTTGAAAACATTTGTCTATTATCTTAGGGATCAAGATGTTAATCTCATCTTGGATACTAAAATTCAATCCATTGATATACATTTAAAATTTTCCTTTTTCATCATCTACATGTCTAGATCTAAGGGTAAGTCTGTGAAACTCTTCAGTGTAGGTGGATACATCCATGTTCCTTTGTTTTAGGTTCTCAATCCTATTATAAATCTATACCTCATAATCCGTTGGCATGAATTGATATTTGATCTTCTCCACCATCCTTCTCTAAGAGGAAATCATGCTCCTTCCACTCTTTACCTATTCACCTTGGTTGTAGTTCCACCACATGAGTGCAACACCTTTCAATTTTATTTTTGCAAACCTCACTCTTTTTTTCTTAGTTATCTCCTTACATTCAAAGTAATTAGTCAAGGTCTCAATCTATTTCACAACCTCATCAACATCCATCTTCCCACTAAACATTGGGAGATCCACCCTAGCCTCATAAGCATCCTTGCCCATTATCTTTATGGAATCAACCAAGTATCTCTAATCTATAAGTACCTCTATCTACTATGTTTGGGGTACTTCTTCTGCCCCATATTCTTCTTCTCCTCCTTAAAAATTCTCCTCCTCTCTTCTCTCTTTCCTTATCTCTTTGGTTACCTCCTTGAGCCTAACCTTGATCATCTCTTCCATCTCTTTTTAAATTGTTAGCCACCTCAATGGTCATCCCCTTCAAAGGTATATTGTTAGACTCTTCTTCACTTTCTTCTGCTGACATACACTAATCCCAAAAATCCAATTGGCTCTAATAACATGATGATGCAAAGGGTATATTAATCTGTAGTCAACTCCCAAATAAGTAACATGCTTCACATCATCCATATGTCTTCATGGAATGAAAATTAGATTTTTTTATATTTATCCAAGTATCCTGAACATATCTTCAACGTACCAACCTCGCTAAACTAGCTTCAACCTCGCCAGAATAATAAATCTTGAATAATTGTCACTAGTTCCTAGAAACTCTCACTGTGAACAACCTTTAGTAAACTTCAGATAACTCAAACATATCTTCATAAATTTTTTTGTGCTTGAAACCACATCATCCAAACATATTCCTAAATTCTAATAAATCTTTGCAAAACTCAATTCATCATTATAAAACCTCACCAAATCAATATGTGCCTATAACTCTGTTATCTATATCCAGAAAGCATATGTGTTGACATCAATGACAAATCTAGTCTTGAATGTAACATATAAGAACTCAATCATCTCTAATAAACATCCAATCTTCCCTACAAACAACATTCATTAACATTCATGCTAACAGTCTCCTCATTTGGCATTGATAGAAACATAGATGAAAAACTATCTAGTCCCATATTGTCATTATTGTTCAGTAATCTCTCCCATTGATATTTATCAATATATTTATTCCTCATCTTCCTGTACTCACTCTCATACTCATGCCTCCCCCATTCAATCTTCTCTTAGGGTTTTGTGCTCAAGATATTTCATGTATATCTCTCCTCCATTGACATCAATGACAAAGGTGTCAATATGTCAATTCTCAAAGTTCAATCATCTCCAATACAATATGAAAAAGTTCCTAAGTATAAAAAGATACTATAGAAAAATTATGTCTAAGAGTCCTTAATGATTTATCTCAAGCAAAGATACTCCCCCATTGGAGAAGCATCAAGCATCCAGTCCAAATAAGTATAGTGCTTTGATAATGTTGGATTGATGCATTCTTGCATCCATTACTCTGAAGAGGGTTATGGAATGACCCCAAGCATACCTCTCAGATACTCAAAAGTATCATTATCCAAAGGTTTTGTGAATATATCTTCTATCTTCTCCTTTGTGATAATATACTCCAATCTGATTTCTATTTCTGCAACCTTCTCTCTCACATGACACTTTATTGTAATATGTTAGGTCTTTGAATGCAATAATGGATTCTTTGACATGTTGATTGTACTTGCATTATTACTGTTGCCCAAAATTTCCCTCTCATTCATTTTCGGCCATAGTCCTATTTTCCAATGAAACGCTCAAGTGTTGAAAACCCAGTGTGCTTTTGACCTCCTCTCTGAAGGCTCAGGATGTTTTCTGCCTTTTGGTCTGAAAAATCAGTGTGTTTTTGACCTCCACTCTGAAATCTTAGTGTGTTTTCGACCTTCGCTCAAAAACCCTCTGTGTTTTTGACACCTTCTATGTTTTTGACCCTAAGTGCGCAGCTCCGACAGGCAGGTCCCAGTTCCTCAAGGTCATGCCAATGCAGTGAAAGATTCGACGGTTGTCACATGATCGCATGGGATCTTCTGATCCTATGAGCTCATATGACAATTGTTGATGCGGTAGCAGTCAAGATCGGCGGTCAAGATCAACGGTAGCGGTCATCGGTTAACAGTTTCATGTTGGTCGCATGATCGCATAGGCCTTCCTGACCGCATGCAATCATGCGAAAAGTAGTAAGCAGTCAAGCAAATAGTGAGCTAGCGGTCGGTGGCTAACTCCATACGGTTGGTTGCATGATTGCATGGGGTCTTCCGAGCCCATGCGACCATGCGACAAACCGTCAGTGGTTCGCGGTGGGCATCCTACAGTTAGCTCCAGGCCGGTGGGGGTAGCATCATGCAGTTGGTCGCATGATCACATAGGCCTTTCTGGCCACATGCGATCATGCGACAAGCGGTCAATAGGGTTTTGACTCCGGTGGTGGGCTTCGGTGGGTGGCGACGTGTCTAGTTTTTAGTGGTGCTGCCAGTGGTTAGTGGTTAGCATCTTCCAGTTTTGGTGGCGGTCGGCAGTGTGGTCGTGGGCCCTCATAGATGCAAGATCTACGATGGTCACGCGTTCACATGGGATCTTTTGATCCCATGCGATCATACGACCACCGTTAGATCCTCCTGATGCTTCTGAGCGGTGTGGTCATGGGTCTAGCCTTGTGGTCAACTCCTGTTGGGCCACGTGGTAGGCTTTGGTAGGTGTGATGTCTTGCGGGTCCCAAGTGCTTATGTGGTGGTAGGGCAAGTTTTCAAAAGGGTTGTCGCATGATCGCATGAAGACTTTCAGGCTCATGCGATCATGCGACCAATGTGATTTTTAAAGTAGTGTGGGCCTGGCAAGTTCACAAGTGCATGGTTAATAGATTTCTCGTAGTCGCTAGATGAACCCGAGGTTAAGGAAAAGTTCACATGACTTGGTGACTAAAGGAGAATTGAACTCGAGGTAAGCCAAGGTTAAGTTTGCAGATGATCTTGTGGGCCTGAGGTGTCTTGTGTGGTAGAGGCAAGTTTTCAGCGAAGCTTGTCACATGATCGCATGAGGTTTTTTTAGTTCAGCGATCATGCAACCAGTACTTTTTCAAGGCGGTGCAACCATTTTTTCATAGGGTTTCTTCCAAGATGAATGTTGCAGGCGCGGGTAGCTCAAGAAATTGATGTTGCCAGGGCGGTTGCAAGTTGTCGAGTTGATGAAGGAGGTCAGGGTGCCTTTTTGAGTCCTTTCCAGTATCTGATCAGATTTGGAGCCTTTATGGCTGAGTGGGCTTGCAGGGGGTTGTTAGGTCAAGGCTCTTGTCTACGAGTAGGATTAGGCATGGACACGCAAAGGCATATCTAATTAGTTGAGATATTTTCATGAATATTTATGATCAGAAGTGACTAGTTTTAGGGTTGATTATTCTATTGCAGATTTATGTAACCCTAAGGAGATATTTTTGATTCCTGCCTGCATGTAGGGGATGTATATATTCTTTTTTGGAGCCTGTAGTGCTCAGAATGGACATTTTGTAAAAAAAAAAGACTCTTGTGTGTGAGTGATTTACACCTTCATGAAATTACAAGATTAACTAAGAACAACAAGAATTAGAGCAAAATAATCTAACAAATGCACAATTAATCTATCAACATCTCATGGTTCTCTAAATTAAAGTAGTAAGTGAGGCTCTCAGCTGCAAATCCTCACTAGTGACACTCTAATTATGAGAATTGAACTAAGAATGATATGCAAACTAGATCTAATTATCAAATTCTAGCTCTATTTGATAAGAAATCTACAAAATGATCAACAATTGAAGCTAATTATCAATGAAAATGCTAAGTGAGTGATGTGGACGCAAATTGCAAGAGCTTTGCTGCAATTCAAAGATATGGAGTGGATGAATAATGCCTCAAAATGCCTTCTATTTATAAGATTTTCCCAAGGGTAGGGGGTAGAGTGAGATAACCATGGTTATGCTTGGGTAAGGTCAATTGGCTTTGCTTTGTCCCTAAATGGGGGGACAAACATTTAAATGGTTTCAAAAGGCTGGACCATTTCAACAAAAGTGAGTGATTTGTGTCCATTTTGTCTCCTCTTTCCTTTGTTGAGAGAATTTATGATTTATTAATTAATTAAAGTAATTAAATTTAACCATGAAGGGTAAGAGGTTCATTTTGATTTTTCATTTCAAAAACTATGTCATTAATTGAATTTAATCAATTTCTTAGTGTTTTTCCCCTTTTCAAGCTTTATTTAATCATTTAATCATTTAATTGAATTTTCCTTTGATTTGAATTGCCTTTGTTCCATTTATTGATTTTTCATGCTATTTTGATGATTTGATGGCACCTTTTGATTGAATTAAGCCTTTGCCAATTTTCCATGTCTACAAATGCCCCTCTTTGAGTCGATGTGCGAAGAACACCGATTCAAAGATTCCCTTAGTATGATGATCTGATTCTGTTCCTGGTTCTGATATGCCTCTAATCATTCTGATTGATGTACTTCCTGATGATGATGATGTACCTTTGATGATGATGCTGATATGATTTTGATGCCTCTGATATGATATGGGTCCTGATTTGATGATAGGTCCTGGGTTGATTGATAAAGGTCCTGGGTTAATTGATAAAGGTCCTGGGTTTATTGATAAAGGTCCTGGGTTGATTGATTGCTGATATGTTGATAGGTTTGATATGATGACAGATTTGATATGAAACCGATATGCAATTGATTTGCCTCCTGATATGAAACTGATATGATATGATACTGATATGATATGATATGATATCTTGATATGATACGATATGATATGCCCCACTGATAAATGTTTTTGATGTGATGCCCATTTGATACTCTGATGCCCCCTCAGAAATAAAACATATTGATTCCTTGATTTGAATGATTTTGAGTAGTTGGAATATGTTTTGATTTCTGATACCGTTTGAAAGAAACAATCAAGTTTTATTCATGCCCCGATTAATGAAAATGTCCTATAATAGGTCCAAAGTGCATTTTTTTAAGTGTTTATTAGGACCAATTTCACCTTAAATAGGGTAAAACCCCTCATTTTACTATTCATTTGCACCGTTCTTTCTTGAGATTTGAGCTCTAATTTTAGCCTTTTTGACACGATGGTGGTCCCACATCGTGAGCATCAGTTTGAGAGAGCACGCCGGTTCAGTCGGAGAGTGACTGATGGTCCTCCGGTATGTCATTCAAATTTTCCTCATGTCTTTAAATTTGCATTTATGACCTCATTTAATGCATTTAAAAATTTTGATTCTGCGTTTGTGCAAAGAAATGTCACCTTCGTGCTTTTTAATTTCGCCTGAAAATTTAAAATGTCACCTTTGGTAAATTTAATGTCACCTTCCTTAGGTTTTCTCACGCATATAGAAAATCATTTATCACCTAAGGATAATTTAATATCGCTTAGGGTTTTAATCATTTTAATTGTGTATCGCGTGATAATAAAATGTCACCTGCAGAAAATCTTATACCGCTTCCATGAAATTAAGTCACACGGATGAATAAAATCACGCGTATGGAGAAAGAGATGTCGCCTCTGGTAAAAGAAATGATGCTGGAAAGAAAAGTCGCGTAAGTAAAAATTCTTTTGAGACTTTTCTAGGACGTCTGATTGCTCGATTGCGTCAACTTGATTGATATCGATCACGTCAATGAATTGAATCGAATGTTCAGTTAGGGTGTACCCTTTATTTGATTTCAACAATGAATTAGGACATAGGTAACTATAATATCAAAGAATAAGGTAAATCAATCTTCATCACGAATGATAGGTCATGGATCTAAGCGTCCATTCATTTTATGCTCAAATGCTTAGAGACATAAAACTAGGATCATCCTTCCTCAATGCTTAGAGTTAGGATTGGTAGGTCTGATAGGTATATTTAAATTGATGACTATGATTGATTGTTTGATTTCTTGATAGTAAGTTACTCATGTGATTCCATTGTTTTGATTAAATAGGAGGATGTCCCTGTTCTGTACCTTCAGACTGTACCACACTGGGTGATGGAGCTTAGGGATCAGTTGACTGACACCGAGAGGTGAGTGATTAGGCGCTGCAGTTTACTATGTGTACTAGAGTTTCCTCGGTTCCAGATGAACTGAGGTTTGATTACCGCTGTCGCAGAGCGTTGGCACTCTAAGACAAACACGTTTTGGCTACCACAGGGCGAGATGATGATTACACCTGAGGATGTTTATAGATTGCTACGGATCCCGACTCATGGAGAGATAGCATATTATGATGCAGTCTATGATGGGACATATTGTTGACGAGTATTCAAAGATCCGTCTATAGGTGATGATTGCATCCTATGGCCTCAGTTTGCCTCATTTCTTGTTTTACCAGCATTATTAGGTGCTATCATTGGCGGTGTATTATTACCTGATCAGCGAGGTCACGAATTTTCAGTGGGATGGGGTGGGATTATCGAGGATTTGCTACATCAGCCTCGACACTTTGACTGGGGATCTTGTGTGCTAGCACAGCTTTATCACGATCTTCATGAGGTGGTTTACAGGAGATCAGCTTCGTTATCTGCTGGGATTCATATTTTGCAGCTGTGGATATGGGAGCACTTACCAGTCAGTCATCCTATATCAGATCGAGATCATCCTTTAGGATATCCTTTTGCATGGCAGTATACTGGTATGGTGACATAGCATCACTTGGGTCATTTGGAGTATTGGCGACGTCAGATTGATGACATGGATGAGGTCTATTGGAGACCATATGTCGAGGTCGAGGATTGGAGAGAGGATAGCTTGGAGTTACCATACATGTTTGCTCCTCGATGGATGGTTGGTAGGATCGACTCTGTTCTTGAGAGATTCTTGGCAGGTAGAGTGCTATGGCAGTTTGGGCGGATTCAGCCTATGCCTTAGGGATCTATAGTATATGCTCATTCTAGTGCAGAGCGGGCTACTTGGGGTCACATGCCTTCATACGATGATGCTATTGAGAAAATATCACTACTGGGTTATATGGATTGGGACATGAGGTTACACATCAGAGATGCTAGAGTCACGCAGGAGTATCTAGCTTGGTTGATGGAGTATCTGATGCCTCGATTTACAGACCCTGCAGAGCCAGTGCCTGGGCGAGATGATGATGGTGATGATATCGGTGGTGGGAGGAGATGCAGAGGTAGACCATGAGGTAGGGCAGTGATTAGACTCAGAGGACGAGCGAGAGATGTACATATACAGGCACCACCTCCTCCTCCTTCTCATCCTGCAGTAGCACAGAGACAGAGGATAGATCATCAGGATCATGTGAGGGCTGCTAGATAGGATCCAGGTGCAGGACAGGATATGGGAGCAGGATTACAGTAGGCTATCGTGGATGGTTAGGATACAGGTGCACAGCAGATGCCAGTAGCTTTTTCCCATGATCGGGGAAAAGCTCCTATAGATACAGGTGATCCTCAGAGTACCTATGAGGTTGGGGAGAGTTCTAGTACTACCCAGCTACGACCAGATGTGGGAGCATTACGGACAGAGGTATCACAGATGTCGTCTATGATTCAGCAGTTAGTATCAGGTTTGGCTCCATTGGTTCCTCTCCTTGTTGCTATGGTTGGTCAGACGCCTCCTCAGCCACCTCAGCAGCCTCCATCACAGCCTCCTCCACAACCTCCTCCAGGACCTCCTCCCAGTGGTGACAAGAGTTGAGCTATGAGTGCTTTTATTGATCATTTGTGTACTGATGCTAAGATACTTGATGTTGTACCATAGTCTTGTGACCTTGGTGTCACCTTTCCAGTTGTACTTTGATACTTATTTGACATTGATGCCCCTGTTGATGGGCGATTATAGAGTTGATTTGTGATATCATTGTTATACTTGATGTATTGAGTTATGAGTAGACGTGTGATATGAGGACATTTATGATCTTTCCTTCTTTTACTTGATGATATATGAGATTTCCTTTAGATGCTGCTATATGTGTTTATCTAATGCATTTATTTTTGGATGGATGTGTCTATGGATGCAACGTATCTTATGTATGATATAGATAGATGGATGCATTTCTTTCTCATGTATGGATGCAATTTTGATATGTTATTTCTCATGTATGCAATCTGTATGTATGCACATGTAAATGATTATTTCCTTCTTTTTCTTGATAATATATCTATGTAATGATTAATGATATGGAATGAATGCAAAAAGTATAATCTCATGTTTTTTTATTGTAGAAAAGATGATATTGAAGTGATGTTGTCCTTGCTGATTTAACCCTGTTGATGATGTTATGTACCCCCTTTTTGATGCGAAATGAAACCCTTGGGAAAAATGCACATGCAATTAATCTAACATGAAAATGCATTTAACCTTTCTATGAATCCAGCTAAGTGTCACTAGCTTTTAGCAAATAAATGCCTTGAGGATATATTTTCATCATTGAGCACTTGGGACCAGAAAGTCAATACAATCACCACTGCCCACTGACATGATGATATGAATATCACTTTTTATTTACTGCTCATATGGTAACCTCCATTTTGCTTTCCCATCGGTCTCATCGATACGACTATCACTGATTACAAACAATCATGAGAGTACGAATACCAATTTTGTCAGATTCTATGTTGTAAGTGGATTTTGTCATTTAGATATGAAGAATCTAAATATCCAAGGTATCCGGTTGTGTAAACAAACAAAGGTTAACTCATTGTTTTATAAGATAATCCTCGATGGTTCTTTGATGACCATGTCTTTAGATGAATTCTCATAAGGCAATGAATCTTCCTCCAAACAATCACTTCATAGTCAAGAAAAATATCATGTCTCCATCATTGCCAATCTAGTCGAAACATCATTGATTAGCTAAAAAGACCTGATACAAATTGAATTAATGTAAGTAAATAGATTTTTAACCAACTTTTCAAAAGAATCTATCTAAGTGTTTTGCATTGTTTTCTGATCTTCAACAAAAAAATATTTCCAAGTGTTTGATCATGGAATGATGTTTGATTTTTTAATCCTGAATAATAAGTCAATTTAGGCTCAAGGATTTTGTTGTGGTAGTCAACTTCTTGGTTAGTAAACAATGATATCAATCAAAGGTTTACAAAAATCTGATCTCTCTTCTGAAAATGTTGATCCCTTTCTACTTGTGACTGAATGTTGCTCATTTGAATCCTTTTTGAGGTACCCACTTTCCAATCCATTTATGTTGCCCCCAAGTATTTGATGTATCAGTTTTAACAACTTTGGGCAATGCAAAGGATGATGCTACAAAATGTTATTATGACTATGTACAAATGACGGATGCAATGAAGGTTTAGACAAATGGGATGATGAGATGCATTATGTACACATGTGACTAGGAAAGAAATGACTTAAGGGAACCAAAAGTGCTTGTTGCCAAGTTTTCAACTTTGGGTGCTCTCTTTTTTTTGTTACCGAGGCGCCTATTTGCTAGGTTTTCACCAAGGCACTTTTTCTCTTTTTCATTTTTTTTGTATTTTTTCTTTTTTTCTTTTTTTGTATTTTTCTTTATCACCTTGGCGCCTATTTGCTAGGTTTTCACCAAGAGATAGTTTTTCAAATGTTTTTGCTTTCTTCAGGCTCAATTTTCCACTGTTTTTGATCTTTCTTCTTTTCCAATGTTTTTGGATTTTCCATTTTCAAATGTTTTTGGTATTTTCAAGATCCCTTTTCAATTATGTACAATAATTATGATGCTCTCTCATCTGATACTCTTTATACTCTTTCATCTGCTTTAGGTGTAGAATCTCTTCAAATGAATGCTATTTATGTGTTCTTGTAATTCTTCACCATTACAATCTGATAACTTATATGTTCCAGTTCCAAAGGATGACACTATCACAAATGGGCCTATCCAATTAGCTTCCCACTTTCCTTTCTTTTCCCTTTCAGCTTGATTTTTGGGATTTTCTCTTAGTACCAAGTCTCCTACTTGAAAAGTTCTTGGTTTGATGTGTTTGTTGTAATTGTGTGCAATCCTATTTTGATAAACTTTTCAATGCTCATAAGCTTGAGTCTGGTGTTCCTCTAACAATTCCAATTGTTGTAATCTGGCAATCCTATAATCCTCATCAGTGATCAATCCTCTTAATGAAACCCGTAGAGATGGAATTTCAACTTCTAATGGTAGAACTGCTTCAGTTCCATAGACTAAAGAGAATGGGGTGGCTCCTGTAGGTGTTCTGATACTAGTTCTGTAAGCCCATAGTGTGGGATTTATTTGCACATGCCAATCTCTTCCTAATTTGTTAACTGATCTTTTTAATATTTTGAGTATATTTTTGTTTGTTGCTTCAGCTTGTCCATTGCCTTGTGGATAATAAATGGATGATGAATGATGTGTAATGTGAAATGTCATGCAAAGTTCATCAATATCCTAATTTTTGAATTGTTTCCCATTATCCGTGATAATGGCATGTGGAATACCATAGCGACAAATTATGTGGTTCAAAATGAACATTGAAATTTGTTTGCCGGTTGCTGTTGTTAATGGAACTGCTTCCACCCATTTGGTGAAGTATTCTATTGCTGTGATGATATACTTGTGTCCGTTTGAAGATGGAGGATATATGATTCCAATCAAGTCAAAACCCCATTGATAAAAAGGCCATGGTGTAATGAATGGGTGTAATTCTTGAGCCAGTGCATGTATCATATTACCATGATATTGACATTTGCTGCATGTCTTCACAAATTGACAAGCATCCTTTTCTAATGTTGTCCAAAAGTACCCTAAACGAAGGATTTTCTTAGCTAGATTAAGACCACTTGAGTGTGACCCGCAAATGCCTTCGTGGACCTTGCGTAAAGCTAACTTAGACTCTTCTTCCTCTAGACATCTAAGTAACATCCCATCAAGACCCTTATGATACAATGTGTCTGAAAGAATTAGGTAACGGGCGGCTTGGCGTATGAAGTTACATTTTTGGGCACGAGTTTGGTCTATGGGGAGTACTTGGTCTTTAAGGTAAGTATAGATGGGTCCATACCAAGGAGAGTCATGTCCATGTAAAAGAGCAACAATTTGGGTGTCAGGAAGATTGAATGCCGGTTTTACCAACTCTTCCACCAAGAACTCATACTTCTCATTTTGATCTGGTTTTTGTAACAATGAAGCCAAGGTAGCCATGTCATCTGCTGCTCTATTCTTTTCTCTTGGAATCTGTTCAAATGTGATCAAAGCAAAGTACTTCTTCCATCCATCGATCAAGGTTTTATATTTCATCAATGTTATATCTTTGGTATTGTATTCATTATTAACCTGATTTATTATGAGTTGGGAATCTCCATACACTTGTAATTCTGCAATATTCCATTCCAAAGCCATTTTGATGCCAATGACTAATGCCTCATATTCCGCTATGTTATTGGTGCATGGAAATAAGAGTTTATAGGACTTTGGAATGGTGTACCCTTGAGGGGTAACCAATAATATACCTGCTCCAGAACCTCCTTGTGTGTAAGATCCATCAAAATATAATTTCCATGTCTTTGCTTCTATGTTGACAATTTCTGCATCTGGAAATTCAATTTGCATGGTTTGTGTAGACTCCATTGGGTTATCTGCTAAGTGATCTGCTATCACTTGTCCTTTAATTTCTCTTCTATCAACATATTCAATGTCAAATTCACTTAGGATCATGACCCATTTTGCTATTCTACCTGTTAAGGCAGTTTTACTTAGCAAGTATTTGAGAGGATCAATCTTGGCAATTAATTTGATCTTATACATCAACATTTAATGTCTTAGTTTTTGAGATGCAAAAACCACTGCTAGACATGCTCTTTCCATGAATGAATAATTGAGTTCATATTTTATTAAGGTTCTACTAAGATAGTAGATTGCCCTTTCTTTTCCTTGCTCATCTTCTTGTGCCAACAATATGCCTAGAGATCTTTCTGTGGCTGATATGTATAACAACAGTTCTTTACCCTTGATAGGTGACATAAGAATAGGTGGGTTTATCAAATAAGTCTTCAAAGTAGCGAAGGCCTTATCACATTCTTCATCCCACATAAATGTAGTGTCCTTGTGTAACAATCTGGTGAAGGAGTGACACTTTTCTGCTAATTGAGAGATAAATTTCCTTATTGATTGAATCTTTCCTTGTAGTGACCTCATTTGGCTAATATTTCTTGGAATCTCCATTTCTAGAATGGCTTGTACCTTTTCAGGATCAACTTCAATGCCTTTTGCTGACACTATATAACCCAATAACTTGCCAGATTGGACACCAAAGGCACACTTCTTTGGGTTTAATCTAACTTTGAATTGTTCTAACCGAATGAATATTTTTCTTAGGATTTGTAAATGCTCTTCTCTATTGTGGGATTTTGCTAGAATGTCGTCCACATAATCTTCTAAGAAAGTGTGCATCATGTCATGGAAAATAGTTGTCATGGCCCTTTGATATGTAGCTCCAGCATTTTTTAAACCGAAGGGCATGACATTCCAACAAAAAGTACCCCAAGGGCAAGTAAATGCTATCTTTTCTTGGTCTTCGGGAGCAATCTTGATTTGGTTGTAGCCACTAAATCCATCCATTAATGAGTACATTGCGTGACCTGCTGTCAAATCCACTATGGTATCAATGCTTGGCAATGGGAAGTCATCTTTGGGACATGCAAGGTTTAAATCTTTGAAATCCGTACACACACAGATAGATTTATCATGCTTAGTAACCGACACAATGTTAGAGATCCAATCAGCATATGCTATTGTTCTTATGAATCCCACCTTTAACAATTTTTCCAATTCTGCCTTGACTAGAAGAGCCACATGTGGGTGCATTTTCCTTAGTTTTTGCTTCACAGGTTTAACTCCGGGTCTAACATTCAGATGATGCATTATGAAATCAGGATCCAATCCAAGCATATCAGCATATGACCATGCAAAATTTACTTGTTGTTCTTGGAAGAATTTGATGAAGTCCTCTCTTTCAAGAGATGTAAGTGATGCAGCCAAGTGTACAACCTTTGGCTCTAGTTCTGTACCAATGTTAACTTTTTCTGTTGGTTCTATAAGAATAGATGACCGTTCTTCTTCATGTTCAGGCAAAGTGTCCAATCTCTCTTCTAATGGTGCCACAGTTGGGTTTTCACCAATAGAACTTCTCATTTTTTTATTTTTTTTCATTTTTTCATTTTTTTGACTAAGAGATTAGACCCTTGCTATTGTCATCATGTCCGTATTGAGTTCGTTGGTGAAAGAGGGTTCAACCACATTGAGGTATTGGTTTGTTGCTTAGTCATTTGGGAAGTAAAGTAAGTCATGTGGTTCAGTTTGATCCCAATCAATGAGGTTTGGATGTATCAAAATTAAGGAGTTATTGGGTAAGGTATCATCAATAGGATTTATGGACATGACTTTGTTTGAGGGTTCATACATTGTATCATTTAGATCTATGATGTGTGCTTCCTCAAGATGATCCATGGAAGCAGGGTCAAAGTCCCCTTCGCTTGAATCCTCGTCGACCTCTACGGGAAACAATGTGGGAAAAGCCACAAGCAGGTTAAAACTAACGTTTGAATTTCCCTCCTCTGAAGGTGTCCAAAATGTTTCTATCCATGCTCCACTACTAGATGCTTGTTCTATATTAGGCCTTTGAATAAGAAATTCTTCATTAATTGGAGCATCTTGTGTTGGGATTTTTGCATAAGTATGTATAGCAATGACTTCTTTATCTTGACATGACTCATCTGATAAAGTATCCCATTCATAATCCCTAGAGTCATCACTATCTCCTTCGGATTCTAATGCATTTATTTGAGGATGAAAATCATGCATTGGACTTGAACTTTCTCCCTTATATTGAAAACCTACTCCGGATTTTTCATGACTTGCCCTCCAAATAGGTTCAATAGGTTCTAATAATCCTCTATTTCTTTGGCCTAGGGGTCCTCTTCCTTTGTATCCCATCTTTTGCATAATATCAAATCCTTTCCCATATTGTTCTGTTTGTATATTGACATGCTGAATTCTTTCCATGGGAGTGTCTAAGGCACCATCCTCATCATGATAAAGCCATTGAAGGACATCATCCTCTTCCTTATCCCATGTTTCTTTGCTATCTTCCCTCACAAAATAATAATTATACTTATGTGGAAGATGTTCTTTTGAGGGTTTTCCATGTGACTTAGGAGACATGGGCATATCAAATAGAGAAACTGAATATTCTCCTACCCCTTTTGAACTAATCTTGCATTGTTTGTCAAATTTGTTCATCATCTCACTCATGTATTGATAATGAGCTGCTTTAGCTTGTTCTTGTTCCTCTTTAGTAGGTTTATAAATCACTGTCTCCAATTTAGGTGCCACATATGGACTTTCCATCACATTTGGACCCTCGTAGCTCACTTTTTCCTTTCCCTTAGTTGATGTAGTTGAGCTAGCTTGAAGAGGATTTTGTGCATCTTCATTGGTGATTCTTGGAACAACTCCTTCATGATTATGTGGAATGTACAATTCATGCAAGGGTTTGAGTGCATTGCAATATTGAAATGGATTTGAGTCTCCTCCAACTGTGATTTCTTCACCCATGTATGGGAACTTGATGCATTGGTGGTATGTGGATGGGACAGCTTGCATCTCATGAATCCATGGTCTTCCCAATAAGATGTTATAGGTTAATTTCATGTCCAACACTTGACATTTGGTTTCCTTCTTGACTGGTCCCACTTGGATGGGCAGCACAATCATGCCTTTAGAAGCTCTTTCAGCTTCATCATAAGCTTTTATGGTGATTTTCTTTGTAGGGTCAATGCAAGACTCGGATAGACCTAAGGATTTTACAAGACTCAATGTGCATATGTTAAGGCCAGCCCCTCCATCAATAAGGGCTCTTTTGACTCTATGCCTTTCGATCAAAACCTCTATATGTAATGGCAAATTTTGAGGATGAGTTATAGACATGTCATCTTGATTGAAAAATGAAAGACAATGAGGAGCCACAAGATGTCCTACCATATTTTGAAATTTTTCTTCCCCTAAGGTAGTAGAAACATGTGTCTCTTCCAAAGCTTTTTCCAAAATCTCTTTATGATTTGGTGACAACTTCAATAACTCTAAGATTGAGATTTGTGCTGGAGTACGTTGCAATTGGTCCACCAAACTATAAGGCCTTGCTGCTGTAGGAGGTTGTTTGACCACAATGTTGGATGGTGGAAGATTGGTGTTTTGAGGGACTATCCCTTGTAAAGTCATTCTAGAATTCTGCCCTCTTGTAATGACATTTGTTGCTTCCTTTTGAGGCTGTTCATTAATGATGATAGCATTAACAATATGATCATATGATGGCGCAAAGTTGAGATTATTGGCACTTTGTTTCTTTCCATTTGATGACTCACCTTTATCATGTTTGTAAAAAGGTTGTTTGAAGGCCGTATGATCTTCATTATTTTGGGGTCCATCAATAGTGATTATGTTATTATCTATCAAGTCTTGCACCACATTCTTTAATTGTAGACATTCATTTGTAGTGTGCCCCCGAATCCTATGATATTCACAATGATGCTTAGCATCCCACCAACCCGGCTTGTGGTCTGGTTCATAAGGCTTAATAGCGGGTAATGTAATAACATTTTTAGCTATGAGAGCCTTTAATGCAGTTTCAAGTGATTCTCCCAAGGGTGTAAATTGTCTTGCAAGAGTGGGCTTCAAATACTTATCATACTTGCTGTTTTGATCCTTGTTTCCTTGATTATTCTTGTTGGCATTGTTGTTGTTGTTGGAAGGTGCATTATATGCTTGATTAGCATTATTCACTTGATTTGGTGTCTTTGTAAGGGCAAATGGAATCACCTTCAAGTTGCTGGATTCCACTACACCATCATTAACAATGCCTTTGTTGTTATTCTTTGCAGCATAACGGCTATTGTTGTTGTACCAACTTTTATTTGGATTGTTGTTATTGTTGGTATTGTTGTTGTTGGAGTTAGAGTTATTCTTATTTTCCTTGTACAATTTCAACTCTCCACTCTTAATCAACACTTTTTCCATTGTAATTCCATTATCAATCAAATCTTGAAAGGTTTTAGGACATTGCATCCTTAGTCTATAATTCAGCTCGCTTCTTAAACCGTTAATAAAGATATCCATTTTTTCTTTCTCCGGTACACTTCTTGGATATCTAGCAAATGTAGTCCTCCATCTTTGCAAGAATGTGAGAAAGGCTTCTCCATCTTGTTGCTTCGTGTTACATAACGTTATCATTGTGACCTCATGTTTGATGTTATAAGAGTAATGAGTCACGAATTTAGATGTTAACTCTTCAAAGAATTTTATGTCGGATGGTAGTTTTGAAAACCAATCCATGGCTGTTCCTCCCAAGCTTCTTGGAAATAGTCTCATTAAATAGGTTGATTCATGCATGAATTCAAGACTTAATGCACAAAACCCCCGAAGATGATCATGTGGGTCAGATGTTCCTTCATACCTCTCATATTTAGGAAATGTTACATTAATGGGAAAAGGCACCATGACCAAACTCTTATCGAATGGAAAAGGACATAATGTTTCAATAGAGAAAGGCTTAGGAGCCCCGTTTTGTTTCAAACTGTCAATTTCCATTTGTAATGCCTTGAATTGTTCCCTTATTGCTTCCATAGGGTCTTCTATTTCCTTGGGTTTTAATTACTCTATGTCAAAATCTTTAGGTAGCTTTACCCCCGTTTGTATTAAGTCCATGAAGTGTTTTTCTTTATCCATAAGCATGGTCTTTTTCATTAGTTCTATGAAATAAGGACATTGTCTTGCCTCTAATGCTCTTTCAATCGTGGCTTCTTCTGCAGTTGGGGGTAAGTTTGTATTATGAGGAGGAAATAAGTTATTGCCTTGTGAATTTGCCTCTTGAGAATTAGGATCTCTTCCTCCATTATTAGAATTTCCTTGATTGTTGTTAAGATCCATACCCCCATTCATGTTGTTCCCTTGATTGTTGTTAGGATCTATACCCCCATTCATGTTGTTCCCTTGGTTGTTAGGATCGATATTTCCTAGGGTACCGCTAAACATCTTGTTAATGTCCTTTGCCTTAGCGGGTTTTTCAGTCACTCGTGAAGTAATGAAAGTGTTCTTTGGAAATGGGAGCTCTTCTCTGTTGTAGGTCCCATCTGTTTGTAATGCTTTCCTTATAGAGAGTGACCTTGTAATAACAGGCATGAACAAACTTTAAGGGTATATTGACTTTCTTCTCTTGATAAGTTATTTTTGGAATAAGGTAAAAGTTTTTGATCAATTTTAAATGGTTTAAAATTTTAATGGTGTTTTGATCAATAACTTTGGAATATCTTGTTTGAAAATAAAAACAATCTCAACACACACATCAATTGGATACCATATCCCTAGAATGCTCTAATGTGTATATTTTTAAACGTTTTCACAGTTTTAAACACAAGAATAGCTTCCACACAATCTACCTAGCACATAATTGGTTCATAAACATGGCTCTAATAGGTAGTTTTTCTATTTTACCATTATGTAGTAAGTTTTCCGTTCAAAAGAGATCTTAGCTTTTCATCCCCCAAGTATGTTAAGGGGCTTCCCACAAGCACAAAAGCACAATTTTGTGCAATCCGTTAGGACTACTAGAGGAAGTTCGAAAGAGCTAAAATCCTTTTGTCGTGTACCCCATTAAGGATACCTGCATTTCATTTTATAGTGGGTCAGATTCTTGCAGCAAAGGCAAGTGTATCCCACTTTGGGCTGTCCCTCTCACCGGCCCTTCTAAGGCAATCTCGGGAGGTGAGCCCACTAAGTTTTAAACATGTTCATTTGAAAGCATGAAAAGTGGATTTGGTAGAGCAAGTTTGAGAATTTGATTCACTCAAAGAGTGAAGAGCATATCCCTATTGCTTTTCCCTTATCCCAAACACTCACAATCAATTTGGTTCTTTTTCAACCCTGTGACAAAGGGGTTCTTAGAATTGAAGTGTTTATTTTTTCCTTTTATGATTAAACTATGTTTTGAACTTTGAAAATGCCACAATTTAAGGGAAGTGCAAGCTTGATGAGAGAAATACCTCAAACGATGCTAGCAAAGGCTAGGCGCATTTTTAAGTAGTAGATTTTTTATTTTCTCTCCAAATCTGTCTCTTACCTTAGCAAAACATTCCCTCCACCAACAAGTTAGTTAGCACAATACAAACAAAGTGAAGGGAAACCAAAATCAAAGCTTAAAATGATATAATTGATTATGCTTTTGATTCTTTTTACCAAAATATTTGCAAAATTCTTACAAACTTAAGGACTAAATTCCCAATTTAATGAGACATATTTTTGTTTGTAAGCATCTACAACAGCAATGTATTTAGCATATAATTCTACTTCTTTCTCTAAATCATTGTTGAGAACAAAGGTAGAATGTACTCGATTTTCTTTCCTTATCCTTTTAGAGATCAATTTCTCCTCTAAGTTGTGCCTTCTCTCTAGTTTTTGCACTGTCTTATGACAGACCATGCTCCTGAGACAAAAAAAATGACAGTGAAGTTAGCATACAGTCCTTATTTTGACAAAATAGAGAAAATACAGTCAGGCGACATCATCCAGACTATAGGCAAGATAAAATTTAACAAAGACGTGACTACTTTAACCGCGAGCGTCACCAAAAGGGGCTCAAGCGAGATTAAAATAGCCAAGTGCGATATTAAATTTTTCAAAGGTGTGAAATCTTTAATACATGCGACAACATCAATTATTCTGATATAATATAAATGCTAAACCAGGCGACATTGTCCATGCTAAACGCGAGATCTAATTTAATAAAGACGTAATTACTTTAACCGCGAGCGTCACCAAAAGGGGCTCAAGAGAGATTAAAGTAATCAAGTGCGATATCAAATTAAAATAATGCGTGAATTCTTTCCTACAAGTGACAAATTAATTCAGAGAAGCGACATTTAATTAATCCAAAGCGACATTTAAAATACTCAAAGCGAGAAATTAAATGCGAAAGGCAGGAAATTCCCTTTACACCAGGCGTAAACTTATTCCTCGGCCGCAGCTTTTAATTCTGTCCAGGCGACATCTAAATGACCAAAGGCATCAGCTGCTTGTCCGTGACGCGAGAATTTAATTTCTGCAGGCGTGATTTCTTTCTCCAGAAGCGTGATTCTGCAGGCTGATAAGCGTGATCGTTCAGACTCCAGGTGACATTTTAATTTCTGCAAGCGACATCTCTTTGCTTTAAGCGTGATTTCTTTACCGGCAGGCGTGATTTATTTCCTGTAACCTACAAACAGTGATAAAAAATCATGCAATTCTAGCCTAAATTTTGCAAATAACATGGAAATTATGATAAATTTGAGGCCTAGGGCCCCACGGTGGGTGCCATTTGTGTGTGAGTGATTTACACCTTCATGAAATTACAAGATTAACTAAGAACAACAAGAATTAGAGCAAAATAATCTAACAAATGCACAATTAATCTATCAACATCTCATGGTTCTCTAAATTAAAGTAGTAAGTGAGGCTCTCAGCTCCAAATCCTCATTAGTGACACTCTAATTATGAGAATTGAACTAAGAATGATATGCAAACTAGATCTAATTATCAAATTCTAGCTCTATTTGATAAGAAATCTACAAAATGATCAACAATTGAAGCTAATTATCAATGAAAATGCTAAGTGAGTGATGTGGATGCAAATTGCAAGAGCTTTGCTGCAATTCAAAGATATGGAGTGGATGAATAATGCCTCAAAATGCCTTCTATTTATAAGATTTTCCCAAGGGTAGGGGGTAGAGTGAGATAACCATGGTTATGCTTGGGTAAGGTCAATTTTCTTTGCTTTGTCCCTAAATGGGGGGACAAACATTTAAATGGTTTCAAAAGGCTGGACCATTTCAACAAAAGTGAGTGATTTGTGTCCATTTTGTCTCCTCTTTCCTTTGTTGAGAGAATTTATGATTTATTAATTAATTAAAGTAATTAAATTTAGCCATGAAGGGTAAGAGGTTCATTTTGATTTTTCATTTTAACAACTATGTCATTAATTGAATTTAATCAATTTCTTAGTGTTTTTCCCCTTTTTAAGCTTTATTTAATCATTTAATCATTTAATTGAATTTTTCTTTGATTTGAATTGCCTTTGTTCCATTTATTGATTTTTCATGCTATTTTGATGATTTGATGGCACCTTTTGATTGAATTAAGCCTTTGCCAATTTTCCATGTCTACAACTCTTTTCTTGGAAAACTATCTGTAGCATTTCTTCCTGCTCTCTGGTTTTCCACATCCTGTAGATTCTCATTGATGAATTCAAGCATTGCAGAGGCATTTTTGTGACAATCCTTCATGTCCTCGTGTTTCCCTATTTGCATTATCTCTTATTGGATTGAGGTTTATGGATGCATGTTTTCAATGATGTCTTAGTTTCCTTGATTCCTCTTACTTTCTGTAACTGTGTGTGTTATTGTGCTGATCTGATTTAGATGCTTTGTGGGTATATTTCAGCCCCTAACAATCTTGTCTCAATCCTACACTGAGTTATAGGAGTGAATGTCTGTTTGCAGGTCATAGATTGTTTGTCTAATCCTGAGAGTCTTGTTGTTGTGAAGGAATCTTTCTCTTTCCCTGAACATCCTCTTTTTTTTGCAGACCCTTCCATGAAACACTTATGCAAGCCTATTCAGTAAGTTGTGATCTCCTAGACCTAAGCCTCTCACTGGTTTCATTCCTCTATACTAAGATCCAAACCCAAGTTCGGTGCATCACCTGGTAGGTAGATTTGCTTTCAATTATTTCCCTTTCCATGCACTCCTTTTATCCCTTTCCCTCAAAAGAATTTACATTTCCTGTCTAAGAGCAAATTTGGGTGACTATCCAAGAGGAACTAGCCTAGAATCTGGAGGTCTCATCTCGGTTAGCAAAAGGTCCCACAACCTTGAGATGATTCCCATGTTATATTGGATTATCAAGACTACGAGAGCTTGAGATCAGAGGCGCAAATTCAATGTATAACAATTACAATATATGATAATAGGATCAATAAATTCAATGCCAATATCCATCAACATTTTCTTCATCCAAATGATTTGATTATAATTATTTGTTGTTGCAACATACTCTACTTCTAATGTACTCTATGATATACAATTTTGTTTCTTGCTAAGCCAGGAGACCAATCTTCCTCCCAAGAAGAAATATCCACCACTTGTACTCTTTTTGGCATCAACATTTCTTCCCCAATATGAATCAGTGTATGCACATAATGTGAAATCATGTGATCTGTCATACCATAGCCCATAATTTGATGTACCCTTTAAATATCTAAAAATTGGCTTTATTTTTACAACATGTTTCTCTTTAGGTTCTTCTTGAAATCTAGCTACAATCCCAACTGCGTTGGCTATATCAAGTATTATATGTGTCAAGTACTGTGGTCCTCCAATCACATATCTATATCTTGTTTGTACTGCACTTGGTGATTCAACCTTGCTTGACAATTTACATCCAGTTACCATAGGGCTTCCAACTGGTTTACAATTATTCATTCCAAACTTTGTCAATAAGTCCTTAATATATTTTGTTTGTGATATAAAAATGCCATCCTTGTTTTGTGTAATCTTCAATCCCAAAAATTATTTTACAGTAAGTGTGTGCCCAAACTAAAGTTCATAAGATATCTTACCAGTACCTTATCTAATCTAAACTTTGTTCATTGTGTAAATTGTGGTGTTCATTGCTTCTCCCCAAAAGATATGTGATACATTATCTTCAAGCATCATATTTCTAGCTACCTCATTAACTAATTTGTTCCTCCTTTCTTCTATACCATTTTATTGTGGTTTCCTAGGTGTTGAAAGTTGTCTCTTAATTCCATTGTCTTCACAAAAGATGTTAAACTCATTTGAAGTAAACTATCCTCTATCAGATCTCAAATATTTAATCTTCAAGCCAAATTCATTCTCAACTCTATTCTTCAATTACTTAAACTTCTCAAATGCTTCATATTTTTCTTTAAGAAAAGCTACCCACGTCATTCTTATAAAATCATCAATAAAAAGCATGAAATACCTTTCACCATAAAATCCTCTTGTCCTTGTAGGTCCACATAATTCTATATCCAAAATCTCCAACTTGACTGATGTTGAAAACATTTTTCTTGGAAATGAATTCTAGTAGGCTTCACAATCTTGGGCAAGTCTCTCACTGCATTATATGAGATGATCTTCACAATGTTATCAAAGTTGATATGACAAGATCTCTTATGCCATAGCCAACTGTCATCCACTTTAGTAATAAAAAATGTCATTTCAGTAGGTGTCAAATAAAATAAATTACCTTTTGTCTTTATTCATGTTCCAATCAGTTTTCCATCACTGTCTCTAATAACACAAGTACTCTCCATGAAATATAGCCTGTATCTTTTGTCCATAAGTTGTCCAACACTCAAAATATTATGTTTCAATCCATCAAGAGAGTAAAAACCTTAGTGTTAGTCATTCAATCAAGAGTAATAGATCCTTTTCCCTTAATCTAATATGGTGCATTATTTCAAACTCTAACTATTCCTCGATCATATCTATTAAGTTCAAAAAATTTATCCACATCTCCAGTCATATGATGATAACATCCACTATGAATAATCCAGTCAAACTTTTTATGTTCTACATGTGAAACTAAAGCTTTTTCTTCTTTTACCTCTTATTCATCAGAATTTTCATCTTTAATAGCAACAAATACTATTTCATCTTCATCTTCATCATCACTTTCTAAAATTTTTACATCCTTAAATGCAATTTCTCCATCTTCATCAACATAACAACAATTCTTTGTCTTAGGTTTATAATTTTTTCTATATCTGATCTTCTTTTCTCTCTTAGGACATTTAGATGAAAAATAACCAAATTATTTACATTTCCAACAAGAAAAATCTTTCTTACCTTTAGGTTCTCTCCTTGAAATCAATGCCATTGCATCATCAAAATTCCTTTCTTCTTCTTTCCTAGTTGCCCAATCTCTAGCATAATCTCCACTAGTAATTGCACTTCTTGTCAACATAGGTCTATCCTTTTGTACATTACAAGTTGTTTCCACTCTAGGTGATCCTTCCTTTTGTTTCAACCACTTCTCATGTGCCTGCAACTTTCCAATTAGCAACTCTTTGGTAAACTCAGGTTTAATCATTTCTTCAATGATTTGTGCTTTGTATTCATAGGCTAGTGGTAGAGATTTCACTATCTTCCATATGACTTCATTATCTATTTTCCTTCCATGAAAATTCTTAATTCATGCAATAATCTTAGTAATATTGCTAAATCAACCTCTTATAGTTTCATCTTCCTACATCTTATCACTTTCAAACATACTAATATAATCCTACAATTTAGCATTCTTAAAAGTTTCATCTCCTTCAAAAATATTTTCCAATTTAGTCCAAATTTCAATAGAGAGTCTTAGATCTTTTACCTCATTATATTATCTATTTGGAAGAGATGATAGAATATCCTCACTAGAAAGCATATTGTACATGTATAGTTTCTTCTCTTCATCTATACATGAATCAAGTTTGTCTTCTTCTACAACTATCTTCTTCATCTTGATAGCCAGCCAATAGTCAATTCCCATGCATAGAAAATGTTTCTTCATTCTTTCCTTCCAATTGTCAAAATTAACTCCATCAAACTTTAGACTTTCTTTTCTAAAAAATGTAGTAGCCATGGATCTCCTTAAGTTGTTAAACTTTTTCTTCAAGGATCTGATGCTTTGATACCAATTGTTAGAAATTGAAGTCTACTAACACAACTGAGAGGGGGGAGGGGAGAATCAGTTGTGAGCTTAATTAACTTAAATTAAACTCTATCAAATCTTAAACTTGTAATCAATAAAAAATTAACCACAAGATAATAAACATACACAATAATACAATATTTGTTAACTAGGGAAACCCTTGATCAGAGGGAAAACCCTAGGGGAATGATGCCCACAAGATGATGTACTAATATAAAATTTCCTTGTGAAAGGATAGACTCTGTTAGAAATTTTTTACAATGAAATTAGTACATACAAGTCATTGTGAGGAGACTTTAGATCC
The DNA here is from genome assembly GCA_027943335.1 of Chamaecyparis obtusa. Classification (NCBI taxonomy): domain Eukaryota; kingdom Viridiplantae; phylum Streptophyta; class Pinopsida; order Cupressales; family Cupressaceae; genus Chamaecyparis; species Chamaecyparis obtusa. The sequence continues at coordinate 6,882,736 of BSBK01004228.1, read as the reverse complement.
CTTCTAAAAGATCCCAACCTTGTGAGGAGTTGATGAGAAACAAAACGAAGACAACCCACTACCCAAATTACTTCGAGATAGTCTTCACTAAACAATCTTTGGGATAACACATCCAAGGGTGAAATAACTAAAATAGAAACTCTCTTTTCCTGTACAATTCCTTTGAAGTCTTCAACATACCAACAACATCATCTTCTACTCTGATCATAAAGATTTCACAATCAAAGCTCGCACAATATTTCATGACCACATGATACCCCCATGATACCCTTTTACATCCAAATAAACTTCCTTTCCTTTATACCAAGTCCTAACGATTATTGAGTCGGCCAAAAGGATTTCTCAATTTACAATTAATAATATAGGAAATCAATACAAATTTACAATATATGTTTCATTACATCTAAACATTTCCATAAGAATATTAATCTGTAGTTGGCTCTCAAAGAAGTAACATGCTTCACATCATCCACAAGTCTTCACAGAATGCAAAGTAGATTCTGCTATGTTTATCCAAGCATCTTGAACATATCTTCAGCAACATACCAACCTCTCTGAACTAGCTTCAACCTCGCCAAAACAATAAATCTCGAATAACTGTCACCAGTTCTTGGAAACTATCACTGTGAACAATCTTCAGTAAACTTTGCATAACTTGAACATATCTTCATAAATTTTTTTGCACATGCAACCAAATCATCAAAACCCATTCCTGAATTCTAATAAATCTTCACAAAACTCAATTCATTAGTATAAAACCTTTCCAAATGAATATGTTCCTGTAACTCTATTAACTCTATCCAAAAAGTATATATGTTGACATCAGTGACAAATCTAGTCATGAATGTAACATATAAGAGCTCAATCATCTCTAATCAACATCCAATCTTCCCTTCTAACAACATTCATTAACATTCATGCTAACACTTCAATGCTAAAAAAAGTATTAGAAAAGGGGACCCTATCTCCTCCTACCTATTAATAATTATGGAAAAAGTGTTGGGTAGAAATTTTTTGAATTTAGTTAGCACAAATTGGCTGCAATGGGTTTAAGGTTTTTTTTACCACTCTCACAATTATTTTACATAATTTTGTTGATGGTACTATATTATTTGGAGCACCTTTAGTGGTAGAATCTAGATAATGGAAAAATTTCCTCAAATAGTATGTGAAGGCCTCAAGACAATATATAAACTATGATAAAAGTATTATCTAATTCTTCAATTCTACTAAGAACCTTTAGTCTATTAAATCATAAACCTTCTTGGAGTGTAGCTGGGTCTAAACCTCACTATCAAGGAGGTTACCCCAAATTTTTGGAGCTTGATCTTGGAAAGGATTCAAAAGATATTAGGTAGGTCAAAAGGAAAAATACTAAGTAGTGTAGAGAAGCTTCGACTTCTTGATAATTACCTCCAAGATATTTATATTTACTTTAAAAAAAAAAAATCAAAGTTACTATGGCTAGTAAAATGGAAAGAATATAGAGAAATTTTTATGGAAATGAATAGAGGAGAAGAGAAGAATGACCTTGGTCAACTGGGATACAATGTATTGTCCTAAGAAGTTTGGGGGGTTACCTGCATAAGAAAAATTAGTCTTCCTAAAAAAGCTCTCATATCCAAAATAGCGTGGAAACTCTTGCAGTATAATACTAACTAGAGTAATATCATGAGTGATAAGTATCTCGATTATGAGATGTTTTACAAGTATCTTTCTACCCCTGGTTACCCAAGTGGATCTAAATTTTGGAATAATATCCTTAAAAGAAAGGGCACCATCGAGATGGGGCTAAAGTGGTAGATTGGAAATGACCACCTGATTTTATTTGGGAGAAAAAATGGTTGGAAAATATGCCTCTAGATTTACATCTAACCTTTAAGATTCTTAGTGAAAGGTCCAATACCCTCTTGGGCCACCTAGTTGTTGACTACCTATCCCCCAATAATTATTGGAATAATATTTCATAATGATGTTAGAATCAACCTCATCTTCTTCTGAAGGTGAGAGAGTTATAGAATCTCCTACCAACAATTAGAATTCTTCTCTTTCCATGGAGGACAATTTTATCTAGAGAAAGAACCCCAAAGGTGAATTCTCTATTAGAACGCCTTACAATATATTAATAAAGGAGGGGAATTCTTCAAGCTTATGGTGGAAAGTTTGGAATCCACATCTGCTACCTAAGATTAACTTCTTTTGGTTGATGATAATGAAAATAAAATCCTCACGCAAGATAATCTGGTAAAATGAGGATTTTAACTCCCTAATAGATGTGTGTTGTACTGTAAGAAAGAAGAAGAATCCATACCTCACATATTGCATCATTGTTAATATACTCATAAATTTTGAAGTCTAGTGCTAAAAAAGCTTTGAATTAATTATCAAATGAACAACACTCTCCAACCCCTTACTTTTAAATGGATAGGCCCAACACATAATCTTATAGTTAGAGAACTATGGAAGAAAACTCCTCACACTTGGGATGGAGCTTGTGGAAGGAGAAAAAAAACATAATATTTAATGAAGTGGAGCTATCAGTGGAAGAGGTTTTTAAAAGTTTCTACAAATTCCTATCGGAGAATTTATTAGTTTCCAATTTTGATCTCCCCTTCTTTCCCTCACTTTTGATGATAAGGTGGCCAAGAATTGGGATCTTCCCAATTCCTATGCTAGATTTGATAACTCTAGAAGGATGGAGAGACTAAACACAAAGTAGCATCCCCCAACCTTATGCTAGTAAAATTTGAATTTTTACGGTGTTGCGAGGAGGAAAAGTGGTATTGATAGAGTGATAAGATCAAGATTTGGGGAAGTTGTAGTTGCTTATATAGGTAATCTTGGTTGGAGCACTAATAACTAGGTAGAATGGATGTCTCTTCTTTGGGGTCTTAAGTATGCTCTTTTGATAGGTATCAAAGTGTTCTCTATAGAGTAGGACTCTATGCTTATGGTGGGTATTATTAAAGGCCTTAATAGGCATTGTTATTCTATTGAAGGGATCATTATGGACATTCAAAAACTCCTTTTGGGGTTGCACGTGTTTGAGATAAATCACATATATAGGAAGGAAATAGAGTGGTTGATGCTATGGTTGCCTTGGGGTTAGAGATTGAAAATATTAGATGTTGATGAACAAAAGACCACCTTTTTCTACATGTCCAAGAACTCATAGTGGGAGAAAGTAGAAAAAAAAACACCTTATAGAATGAAGACAAATAAGGAATTATGGTGTTTTCAAACTCTTCTCCATATTACCTTATTTCTATGGAGTAGGGGAGATAGTAGCCATTTTTTCAAAAAACATTGGTGGATAAATATTCAAATCCTAAGCGATTAGGAAAAGAAGACAGTGAGCTAGGGAGAAGGAAGAAGGACATGGACTAACTAGCAAGGTTTGAATGCCAACATGACCATATATAAAGCCATGGTATTGGTATGACAATGTGGGTACTATACATGGCAATTAAATGATGTAATAGTATAATTGTAAAATGACTCGATGCAAGTATTTGGATAAGCATTTATTAAGGTTTTATTGGGAAATGAAGTCTCACACAATGGAAACCTTGCCCCAATTTTCATCAAGTACAAGGATGAATTTCTCAAACAAGGGGATATTAGTGAGGTTCCCGATGAATTATTACTACTTTCTTGGTATGCATATATTTTACCTTTATTTAAGTTACTTTTTTACAGTGGTTTTTAGTGTGAAAAACAATAGAGATAAGTGTTGGGTGGGGTTTTTTTCTACTATTGTACCTATAATATTTTGAGTGGGAACTATGTTCACATAGAACCTATAACTCATAATGAATTCAAAGACGATGGCACTATTTGGCATATTTGTAAGGAGGAGGGAGTTGCACAGTTTATGGAGAGCATCATTGGTTTTGATGAAATTATTTCCATGCAATTTTCCACTTCATGGGAAGACCAAAGGCTCACTATTGGTGGAATCTCATTTGAGTTCAATGAAGAGGTAAATGACAAAGAAACAAGACTATCTACTAAGGGGTTCAAATGGAAAAAGACTAGCATAGTGGTATATAGTGAGAGCCTAAATCAATTCCTTCGTGAGAATGAAATATTGGTTAAACTTCATGGTGGCTTTGATAGAGAGGAGTTACCACCTCCCTAGAACCAGGTTTTCTTGATGATAATGAATTTTTTTAGTATGGAGTGTAGATTCAAGGTATACTACTTCTATCACATACCCTTTCTAAATCACTTTCTTAACCATAGTTCTATCTCTTTTCTATTTTTCTTGCTTAATTCTTTGGAATGCTTGGGTAATGATATTTTGAAAGCTTCTAGGACCACCTAGGGTTAAAAAACCCATCCCCTTACACTAGGGTTATTTTTTTTAATCTTTATAGTTTTCACTTGACCCTTTGTTCCCCCAAGTAGATTGTTGTTATCGACACTCCTAGTTTGGATTCTCCCCCAGCTATTGAAATCATGGATAACCTAGGCCCTAGTAAAAATAAATGAATCTACTACCCAAGAGTTTCTAAGATTACCTCTTGCCCAGGAATACCAGAAACTCCTAGACAGTTATGGTTTTCAAGGGTCTTTGTGACCTCAATCACGGTGCTACTACTTCCAAAGTTTCCAAGAAGAGGAAAATTTTAAAGACCTCCCCGTTGGAAAAGAAGGCCAAAGTAACTATACAAGATATCATAAATAATGAGGAAGAAGAGTTCATAGAGGAGGACAACAAAAGTAGGAGCAACCCGTAGCACTACAACATACTAGCTACCTACTCTTCTTCAAAGAAAAGAGCAAAAAGTTGGTCAACTATGATTTACAGGAGGAAAAAAATATTGAGGGAGGAGATGAGGTTGCAAAGGAAGAAAGAGATGGAAATTTGGGAAATGAGGGAAGTTTTGTGAAGTCCACTAATGATAGCTCCACCCATATCTTAGATAGTACTAAATCTGGGCCTCTTGACCTTACCAAGCATGTTATACCTGAGAATGAAAGACACAATTTGGACAATGTTGTGGAAGCCTACATGAAATGTAAGAATATTGCAAGGGATCTTGAAGCATTGAAGAACAATATTTGGGAAATGGAAAAGAAACTAATGAGTGTCTCCAAATTTAGTCTTTGTGTCATGCATAGTTTAACAAGCTCACTCTGCCTAATGCAAAAAAGGATCATGGGAAAGGACACAGAGAAGGAGGGAAACTACAAGGAAATCTTTAAGTTCCTTATTAAAGACTAGAGTCATGTGCCGCACTAGCCTATGGAATGTCTTGTTGGCTATGGTTTTTTTTTTCTTGTTTTTTGTTTATGTCTAGTGGTTTGTAGTTTTATAATGTTAAGACCCTAAGAATGTCTAGTGGTTCACAATTTAATATTGTTCAAACTTTAAGTAGTTTGTAGGTTTATTGTTAAGTCTTTATTAGTTTATAGTGCTATGTTGTTGGACTATGTTTATGGTTTGATGTTAATTGAAACTGTTAACGTGCTATTAATATTGTGCTTATGATGGTTGAATTGCCTCCAGGTTGTTTGTTTTAAATGGACAACACCCTTGTTTTGCTGCTGATAATATCAAAAAGCAAGTCTACAATTGCAAATGAGATCCAAAATAGTGACATCGACTTAATACAAAATAAAAGAAAGTTAAGTGCATAAAATTTCCACAGTTCATGATAATGTGTCTTGATCTTTCAGGTTTAACTCTGTGAACCATTTTTATCATAACATTTCAAATTGTGCTCAATGATCCATCATCAAGATGAAAAAGCTTGAAAGGAGAATGAAAAAATACAACAGATCAAAGAAATTGAAAAGTTTAATTTTCATACATATATAACTATCCAAGACATTTTCAAATTCGATAATACATATAATTCAACAATTCCAATACATTATTCAATTGAAAAACTAAACATCTATTTTTACTTATTACTATTTATAATTTAATTATAAATTTTATTTAATATCACATAATCTAATCTAGTCTCCTCTCATTAACCCAATTTAAACTAAATCCATACAATAATACAATCTATATTGCATTAAACTTGTCTTACTTAAAGAATAAAGAAACATCGATTTCCTACAAAGTTCATTATAACACCTCAAGAGAATAAACGAAGCTCAATGAAAAACTCCCTCCTAAAATTATAAGATCGTGTAAGTTTCATATCAAAGATAATCTTAATAAATTAAAAAACGTGCTTAAAAATAATTCAAACCTTCCTTTAAGAGATATATCTGTTTAATTTATCATGATTGCATCAATTATGTTATTGAAATTGAATGAAAAGGGAGTTGAACGAGACTTTGGTACTCTCTACACAATTCTAATAATCACAGACAAAAACTTTGATAAACGTTGATGTAAGACAAAAAAGTTAAAACATCTTTGAAATATGAAGAATCCTATTTAATTTGACTCTTTATTCTTCCCATACAATATATGATCATCATCCTATTACTAAACAACTCCTTGTCTTCCAATCATAACACCAATCCTCACAAAAGTTAGTCTAAAATCATTATTTTTTTACTTATTTATTGTGCAATGAGATTTATGTGATTAGCAATTCCTAGTTGGTCTTACATATTCTCTAGGACAATCAATGGGAATGACAAAAGTTTTTGCAAATCGAGATGTTTTTATAAAGAAATAGTTAGATTATCAATTAATTTGTTTTTATATGACAAATTATAGTATTATGAGGGAGTAATTTCTAATTTATCAAAATCATTCAATTAAATTTAATAAATGATAGATCATAATATTTTGAGGATTTATATTTTAATTAAACTATTTTAAATAGTGGAAGTCATAAAAATCTTTTAATTAAATTTAATTTTTATATTTTTATTTTTATATAATAGATTATAATATAAAAGTTTGTTGGTAGTGGTAGAGGGAGTGGATAATAGTTTGTTGGTAGTGGTAGAGGGAGTGGATAACAATTTGTTGGTAGTGGTAGAGGCAGACATGAAGCGGGAATTTGCAGAACCCGAAGAGGATATAAAGGATGAGTCAGAGGATGTTACGACAGAGGATGAGTAGGTTGACTACCGGGGACTGAACCCACAATAGGATGAGGAGGAAAAAAGTATCTTTGTCTTCCTCAGACAGAGGCATAACAAATAAAAATCTCTAAACTCTATTTTTGTCTAAGATAGCTTGCAAAAGTGTTATCAAAGTTCCAATTGTTTGATATATCAGCGGATTAAGATCAAGTTTAGACTAGTGGAGTCAACTCGAATCTTAGGCTACTCTTTTACAATTAGAATTCGTTTCATGTATGCTTTTTCTTGGACTACTTCAAACTATGTTTTTCTTTTCATACTTTAATACAAAACTCTCGACTTCGACCCCTTATTTTACAAAAACAAATATAATAGATTATAATAATATAGAGGAAACATTTTTTTATTAAATTTTAACAAATAAAAAGACCCAATGCATTGAAATCTTCCGATCAAACTTAATTACACTTATGAAAAACTAACCTCAATCTAAAAACAAATCATTAAGCTCAAGTGATTATACTAAACTAGAGAATGTTTGAGAACCTTGATATTTTTTGGTTAAACATGTCCATGAAAAAGGAGACAAACATTCATTGGCTGATTTCTTGTTCTATATTCACTATATTTGTAAGTTTTGGATACCTTTCTTCCCATTTAAATTGTCATAAAGCAGGAGGACAAGGCTTAAAAAGGCATATTGTAAGGATGAGAAAAGTTTCACTAGGATCTATTAAATATAATTGAGAAGTATAATATTAGATCATAAAGACAAAAAGTAATAGAATAATCATGGGTCAATTTTATGTCACTGATATACGTGTCATTTGGACTTTGATTCAAATGTAAACCAAGTTCCCATTGCTGAATAATAAAGTTATTCTATGATCATTTTACATGTTCCAAAGCAAAAAGAAAAATTTAATTTGTTTGTTCTTATCTTTTGCAGTAAGGCGGCAAACCAAGCATAGAAGACTATAAAGTGAACATCATCGAGTCATTTTTCTCTCTTTTTTTCAAACTTATCTTTTCAATTCTTGACTTTGGCTTCCCCTAAAATTATGGGTTAAAAGTTTGTATGGGGAGCAAAATTGTTATCATTGATAAATTTTAAGTCTTACAAAAATTAAGATGCTTTCCCCAATATTTTGGTTTGGGTGATGAAATTAAAAGTAGATGAAAGAGTAAAAGAAGCAATAATTTTATGCTAATATTGATGTAGTTTAAAAAATAAAGGAATCTTTATGGGTTACTTAAAAGTTTTTCTAAAATTCTTGTGTACCTCTCAATGAAGAGTGAATGTTTATAGGTTTAATTGTACATTAATGTATTAACTATTGATTTAATTAATATATTAAATAAGAAGTTTAATTTGTTATGATTTGGACATTTTATATTATTACAAGTTCAATTTTACATTACTTCAAATTGATATAGTTTAAAATTTACAATATAGAATTTACTACCACTTAAGTAATTGTCAAAATTTTGTCACTAAAAGAGAGCAAGTGATTATGTAAATTAGTATAAGTTATTATTTGAGACTTTTCATGAGGTAGTTTTCAATAGAAACAATTCATATATATATTTAATTTATTTACTAATTATTATAAAGATAAAACATGTTTGATATCAATTATTTATTGTAAATAAATATCTTTAAAAAAAAAAGTATTTTTGCTTTTGCAGTATGAAAGAGGAATCATGAACATTTATGATTATTTAAATGAATATTTCAATGCTTTTAATTGTAAGGAAATAACAATAAGTTTCAAAAAGTTGTATTTAATTAGTGTCTCGTGAGAAATATTTAGATATATTTTTAATCTTGTACTTAAAACTATATACAAAGGAGTCAATAGAAAGTCTCCAATGAACGAGGTCTGCAACTAGGGCCTCCTATTTCATTTTCTTGAGTCCTCTCACAAGCGTGTGAGCAGTCTCTCGACCAATCATCGAGAGGCCGCCCTTGTACCCTCTGTCAGAGAATTTAATCTACAACTGAAATTGTTTTTATGGGAGATGGGCCAAAGTATCTTAATCACCTTTTTGTTGCTAGAACAACTGTCGCAGGAGACACAAGAAGTAAATCATTTAGGGAAGTAGTGGTGGAAGAAGGGAGGGCCCCTATTGATTCAAATTTTGTGCCAAGACATTCACCAAACACAGAGTCATCCAAACACAATGGAAACAGATGAGATAAGGGCTCTCCTATTGCCTCTCTCGTTGTTAGGCCTAATCTTCAAATGACCAAAGCTATTGATAATGAAGATGGTAGGCTCAAGGACATTACTATTTTTTTGATGGCTCAAGATTTACCAAATTACCTTCTCAAAATTTTATGAGCGATTGGATGTCTAATGTTTGGACTAAGAAATTAGGGTTTCACTATACCTTTTGCGGAATGATCTAGAAAGGTCTTTTGTTATTTATGTTAAAAAATGACCTTTGTCAAAGAGAAGTAGAGGAAAGACAATTTTGGGACATTGGCTCTTGTGTTTTTAGGGTCATAGCCTAGTCATTGGAATCCAATCAAGAAGAGGTTATATCCTTATCATTCCCTAGATGGGCTACGATAAAAAATGTGCCCCTACCTATGGAATCTTTTACCAAAAACCCTACAAATGATTGGTAGGGTTATTAGATTGGAGGAATTGGCCTCACTATTGCCTCATATGTATGTGAGGTTGTTGGTTGCTATAAACCTTAGAATAGACCTCCCTGAAGTCCTTCAAATTGAAATGGAGATGGAAATTTTTACTTGCCCAATAAATTTTTTGTGCGGATTGAATGCATGTTTTATCTATCGAAAAGAGGGTCATTGTAAGAAAAATTGTCCTATGTTAAGAAATAATGTGAATCTAATGAGAAGGATAAGATGGCTACAAATCTTGATATCCAAATGGCTACAAATTCTAATTGCATAATAGGTCCAAACCCTAATAGAAAAGTGGTTGTAAGACCTAATGGAAAAATATCTACTAATCTTAATAGAAATATTAAGAATTATCCTAAAGTAAATGAAGATGTTAGTCTACATACCCTAGATATGGTTTTAAACATGACCCCTAATGACCAGATGACACATGAGTCCATCCCTATCGATGAGAGACATAAAAATTCTATGACTGGAAAGCTAAATGAGCTTAAGGAAGCTCTAAGATAAACTTTCTATCCTACTAAAGCCTCCGAGCCTATTGATTTTACCCTAGAATGCCTACCCAGTTGGCCCTACTAAATGCAAAACTCTTAATGCCCAAGAATTAGTTGTGGAAAATTTGAGGCATATATCAGATACTAGAATCAAAATTGAGAAGATCATTAAGGATGGGTGTGACCATGGGTCATCTCTAAGAGGAGGGAGTCTCCTTGTTGAAGATGAGAAAAGAAAGTTTCCTTCCCCCATAGAGAATAACATGTCAGATGATGGGAAGATCCCTATTATTGATAGAGATGTAGTAGAGCCTAAGGTTGGGGGGAGTTATGGGAATTTCCAATATGATTTGATAGTTTCTTATGATCTTGACAAGGTGAATAAGGGGGAGGTACTTGAGGCCATTATAGAGGCTTATGATTATGATGATTTCCTCTCCAACTAGTCCCTCATTGCTATTCTTGTTGTTGTCAACCCCCAATTTAAACCCTTCAAATCTCCTGCCAGTGACATTGATCAATTTTTCATTGGATATGTGCTTCTGTTTGAGGATGGGGACATCAGAGATGTTTCTTGTAAGTAGTCTTCTTGTTCCCTTGGTCCTCAGGAAGGTGATGTTTTGAACTAGGCTATTATTCCTTACGAATACAGTCGGGTGGTGATGTGGTGGATGAGGCGCTAAAGGTGTTAAGTGATAGAAAAATAATAAAAAATACCAAGTATAATAAGGGTAACAAGGATGTGGTATTTAGTAAATCCACATTGGGTACTAATAAAACCTTTGAATTTAAGATAAATAGAAAAAGAGGTAAGCCAAGTGGCTCTACCATATATAGACAAGATAAGAAGACCACCAAGAGTGTATTTCCCAAGTGTTATAAGAGCTTCAAAGCACCAATGGATACCACCCCATGAATCCCATAGATTTGAAATTCTCCTCTTGGAATGTTAGGGGATTGGAATCCCCGAACAGAAAATATATTATCAAAATAGTCCTTAACATGAATAGGAACATAGATATTCCACTCTTGCAAGAGTTTAAAGTAATAATATTTAATCTACAAATTAATCTCAGATGCATTTGGAAAGAGGAAAATTTCTTCACTACCAAACGTAACAAAGGAAAAGGGGATGTTGCCATCTTAGTAGGAGATAAATGGAAAAATGTTGTATCTAAGTGGGGTTTCTCTCCATGAAACAAGTTGGTGTGGGTATTCCTAAAAGATAAGGGGGTGGAAATAGGAATATTCTCTGTATATGCTCCCAATGATTATAGGGAGAGGGTGGATCTATGGAAGTGAATGTTCCAGATGGAAAATATTCCTTAAATAGTAGGAGGAGATTTTAGTATGATTGAAAGACCTCAAGATAAGCTCAGGGGAAGAAAATTTGAGTGGAAAGGGGAAGAAATTTTTTAGTGGTATAAGATGTTGAACAAACTCAACCTCTTCAACTACTTGGCTAGAAATAAGCATGACAATGTAGATCACATATGGTATACTTGGTGCAGTTTCCAATAGGGGGTAGGATGATCTACAACATCTTAGACCAATTTTATGCTAAGAAAGATACCCTTAAATTTAAGAACGATGAAGGGGTCTCATTGATCTATAATTAAGGGGCTTACACAATTAAATTATACTTAACCCAAATTACATATTTTCCCAACCACAAATAGAATTATGTGGTTACATTTGTTTATCATTGAAATTACAATATGAGGTTTATTTAATCATTTTTCAACTTGATGACATACTAATTAATAGCATGTGAAGTGAAATTAACAAGAGAAGTAGAAAGAGATGGAAATTGGTTTGTTAATAGAGTTTATCTAATGTTTGAGCTACATCTCTAGGCTTGCTCAATTATGAAGTTGTTCATTAACTTGATGTGAAGCCAAAAAAAAGGTTGTGTTACATCACAATGGTCTTTAATTTGCAATACAATTATACTACCTTCAAGGAAGATTATTTATCTTCAATCTCTTCCCATGACATCCACATCGTATTAACATAAAATTTCTAGAAACATGTTCGTGCCAAGATTCTCCATCAATTTTACAATGATTCCAAAGAAATTAAAATACAACTCACTTTTCTCAAAGATATAAGAAAAAATGCTTAAGGAATCAAGCATAAACCAAGGCTTCTCCCCATGTTCCTCCTAAGAATTCCCAAGAATTATCTTTGAGAATTATTTTTCAAGAGAAAAATTACCCCCTTTTAAATATTTTATATATGCTATTTGAGAGTTAACCAAATTATTCCCCATATCACCTATACTAAGCATGTAGATTTTAAATCAAGTAAAAATCTTGTAAAACCCCTTTTAAGGTTTTCAGGCTTATAAAACTTTGGCATTATTATTTTAACTAGTTGATAAGGACAGGGGATTGAGCCTTCCTTTCACTGGCCATGCTTCAACATATAAAACAAAATAAAAGTCTGCTAGATGTTGGAGTAATTTTTAGGTTTCTTGAGAAGAGTCTTTTTCTTGTCTTGTTGACACCCTGAATATGTTTGTATCATCTTAATTTTATGTGTCTAAAAGAAATTGTCCAAAGGAGGCTTGAATTTAAGGTCACCATGTGTAAAAAAATTGTTTGCATATCCTTGCCCTCGGTCTTATTTGTCTTCAGTAGGGTTTTATCTTTCAATATGTTCCTAATTGTTCCCTAGTCCTTATGTTTTTGTATTACTTTTTTGGGCACTTAAATTTTCAAATATGCACATGGTTATTCTTTACTCCTTTCAGTTGCTAAATCTCATAATAAAAGTGTTAAGTCTTGTAACATTTAGAGAATGAGTGACACGGTGAAGCTTTTAACTTGTTTTATGTTGTCGCACAATCTCCAAATAATTGGCAGTTAGTGAACCCATATGGTGATTCACCGACAGTGCTTTCTCCAATTCTCATAATTCCTGGTGGTTTCTATCAAACATTCAGTGATCTAGTGCAGTGGCTATCTCCCATTCTCTAAATGTTGCGGTGAAGTCTTGAAATATTTAGCGATCCAGTGAAGGCCGTTTATGTGAATCTTGATCAACGGTTGTCATTATGTATCAAAGTTGGATATGTAGTTAGTGAAAGATCTAGAGATTCAGCGAAGTAGTTATCTCATGATCGCTTGATTCTGACGGTTAGTAATTAAACATTCAGAAAACTAGCGAAAGAGGCTTTCTCGTGATCTCCAAATCCCAGTGATTAAGTATGAAACATTTGGTGATTCAGTGACAAGGTTATAAAATGATGTTTGTTTGTTTAGTTGCGTGATCTCTAAATGGTTGGTAGTTAGGATGAAACATTCAATGATCTAGCGAATAAGGTATTCTCTTAATCTCACAAAGTTGATGATTAGTGACTTTGTATTCTGAGATTCAGCGACAAAGTAAAAGATAACGGTTCTCTCCTATTATCGTAATGAAATGGTTAAGTCTTAAAGAATTTGGCAATTTGACAAGGACCATAGATGATGTTAAAGATCAACATATGGCATTTAATCTCAAGATTGAACCAAAGTTAAGGAATTTATCTAGTGATTCAAAGATAAAGGTGTTCGATGAATCTCGTAACATAACCAGGGTTAGTAAAAGTATCCAGAGATTGGGAGCTATAGTATTCACTGAATCTTGCAATACAACTAAGGTTAAAGATAAGATCTGGAGATTACGAGAATACCTTTAGTCATCGAATCTCAGAATGGGACTACAGTTAAGTTAAAGCTTATGAGGTTTAGAGACTTGCTTCAGTCGCTGGATCTCGCAATCAAATATGAGTTAAGTAAATGGTTATGAGATTGCACGAAGTCCTTAGTCACTCATTCTCGAAAGATAACCATAGTTAAGGTAAGTTTCTTGAGATTCAGAGAATGCCATTAGTCACTTGATCTCTTGATTAAACCACAGCTTAGAAAAGTTTTATGAGATCATGAGGCGTCTTCAGTCACTGAATCTCTAGATTGAGCCAAGTTAAGTTCTCATAAGTAATAAAGGAACACATGTTATTCTAACGTGGAAAGGTATTGTGTCGAGATGGAAAAAGTACAAAATCTAGCCAATCAAATTTTAAGTGAGGGTTTTTATCAATTTTTGAGGGATTTAAAGCAATCACACAGTAATCATTCATTTTTACTTACTTTCCAAATTTTAAATGAAACCTGTCAACTTCTCACCTTACGGCTAGCTTTGATTTGAATTTGGTGTTATGTAAGAGTGAATGCTAAAGTGACTTGGGATAGATTTCTACAATCTTGGCAATCTTTACATGTTCATTGATCAATAATATATAGAGAGCACATTCACACCTTTATACTTAGTGATTTTTGAGAGAGCGATTGATAAGTTGGAGCTATTGCAGTGTGTGTTTGAGCACAGAAAATTTGCAGAGTTAAGTATCATTCAGAATTGCAGAGATGAGTCAACCTGAGTCAAGCCAAGCCTCATCTAGTGGGGAAGCAAAGGAACAAGGAGGTGAAGACAAAGGAAAACCCAATTATTCAAATGAATTTGTCACGTTTCTCTAGGTTCTAATTAGAACAAAAAGGTTAGTGATAAAGTCTTCCTAGATTATATGTCAGAATGTAGGGATCCAATTACCCCTTCCTATTATGGTTATATACTATTTATCTACTTCTATAATAATCATTTCAGAACCATCCCCATTTTCAATGCATGGACACTAGGTATGGCCAAATTAATTGTTCTTGATGTTTTCCTAGATGTTGACCTAATGCATGAATTGGCCAGAATTTATGATCCTGTGTCTAAAACTATCAGAAAAAGTGACCAATCAGCCCTAGTAACTCTTGATAGGGGATCCTTCATGAAATATTTTAGCTTATATTCCTCTTCTTCCACATAAATTGAACTCAAGAAACTATCAAATCAATTGAAATGATAGGGGTTACAATCTGAGAACATCAATCTCGCACCTACTAGAAGGCAGTAAATCACTTGGTTAGAGTAGATTTCAATATGTAATACCCCAAAAATGGGCTATAAGCTCATTAATCTCCTACATCATCAAATCATACAAAATCGACATCAAAGTCCTAACCTAAGGCACATCTAAACATCATCGAATCATAATTGATTATCTTAAATTCTGCATCGGGGAATATTCCTAGTAATATTCCTAATCATCATAATTATCTTTAATTTTATAATTATTTGGCAATAAATCACATTTATCCTAAAGTTTGATTAATTGAATATTTTCATATTTAATTAATTAAATTTAATATTTGCCACTTAATTATTTAATTAAATTTAATTCTATCTATTATTAATTGTATTATTTAATTTTGACAATAAATCCAATATCCTATGAATAATTGATTAAATTCTTATTTAATTAATTAAAGCAAGTTGTCATTATTTAATAATATAGTTTTTAATAAAAGTTTGAAAAAATAATTGATTAACCCATAAATCAATTGTTTTATTTTTAAAAGCAGTTAAGTTGGAAATAAATCACTTTATTATTAAATTAATTCATAAATAAAACATGCACAATCATAAAAGCAGACAACTATCAATTATCAATTAAAGCTAAACTCTATTTTGAGTTAAAACTTAGCTTTTGCATGTTTTTGTGAGTTAATTATCCTTTATTTAAAAATAACTCAAAAATCAACCTGAGTTATTTGAGTGATTTATAGTTTTTTTTTCCCATGCACCTCCAAAGCCCTGGATTTCTATAAAAACAAGGCTCAGCTCTTCATAATTCATCTCTAAAATCTCTCAATCATCTCGCAAATTGCAAACTTACTCTACAGGAATCATAGCATATCAGATTTGGAGAATTTGCACAATTGGAGCTTGAAAGAATCAACTTGCGAATTCAAAGCTTTGTGAGATCAATTTCAATTGCATATTTTTCATATCATAGCATAGAATTTCATAGCATTGCATATCAATTTTCAATAGCATTCATAGCATATCAATTTCATATTAGCATAGATTCATATCAGTTTTTATCATTCTTATTGCATAGAAAATATCAAAAATATAGATTAATTGCATTCAATCTCATATCTAGATAAATTGCATTCAAATCCTTCATTTAGGTGTCGTCTAGGTCACTGATCTCGATTACAATCTGAGAACATCAATCTCGCACCTACTAGAAGGCAGTAAATCATTTGGTTAAATAGCTTTCAATTTTGCACGATTTTGATTATCACTAACCTCTAATGTTTTACTGAGTGTTGTGTCTATATATTAGGTAAAATTTTCACACACACATTTCTGGCGCCCACCGTGGGGCAACCCACCTTTGCATGCTGGTTTTGATTTTTTTTGGGAGCTAAAATCTCAAAGTTTCAAAGATTTAATTTTATCTCCCAAATGGCTTGGAGTTTTGGTCTGAAATTTTTTTTAAAGGTTGTTGACATATTAGGGAAGCTTTGATAAAAAATTTAGAATTTTCTAAATTTTTTTGAATTTTTAATAATTTTTTTTCAATTTTTCAAAAGAAATTAATTTTTGGCCCAAATCAAAATATTTTTTGGAAATTTTTACATTTTCAGAAATCTCTTCAAATTATACAGGGGGTCTATTATTTGTGTTTTAAAGTTGGATGCAATTTAATAGCTCAAATAGTCAATTTGCAAAAACTGGTCTATTTTGATAAAACGGGTCTCTAGGGCACAAATGAAGAGATTTTTCTAAAATTTTTGCATTTTTGGAAAGCTCTCTATTTTTTAGTAGGGGTCTCTATTCTGAATTTCTATTTTTGTGGCCAAAATCATATCAAAAAAATCAGATCTTGTTGACTAGGTCAAATGTAGTGCAAAAAAATTAAAATTTTATGATGGGTATGCACTTATTTTTCATATGATTCAATGCATGATATGAGTTGTCATTTGGATTAATTTATGGTTATTATTTCTCCTAACAATTGATTTTTAGAGCTAACCCTATAGTTTTCATAAGTTGAATATATTTTGCATATCTTGTTTGCTTGTTTGCTTGTTGGAGAGTTCGTCACTTGCTTGAATGGAAAAGCTCAATAAGAATTGCTAAAAATCAGGAAAAATCTACTAAGCACGTTGCAAGGATCCTAGGTATTCTCCTTTATCTAATAATATTTTGATTTGGGATTTAAAATAAATCTCTCACGTGTCAAGCTTGTGTGCATCTTTTCATGCTTTTGATCTATTTCTACACACTTGCATAATTTGATACTAGGTTGTGATCCCTTAAGGATGCATTAAGTAGTCTTAGAATACTTGTGATTGATCTTGATTGCTATCTTGGGTTATTGGACTCACTAATCCGTCGGCCTCTCATTTCCACCCCATGGTTGCAATCTCAGCAAATAAAGGGGAGGGGTCAACAGGACAGAAGCGTTAAGTGTTCCACTTGGAAACCCTTTTGTGCTTTTAGGAACTCACTTGTTTTCTAAGTTGTGGACTCATTTTCAGCTTGTGTGAGGTGTTAAGTGTTCCACCTTGTGGACTCATCTCATATTTTCTTTAAGCATTAAGTGTTCCTCTTTTTACTTTTTGGATGCTTTTGGTAGATTTGCTTTTGGGAATATATCTGTGCTCACATAGTAATTAGGCCCTATGAACACTATTTGTGATTCTTGAGAGATTGGATTCCTAGAAAAATCTTTCTTGATGACAAAATCCTTGTAGGTAGGGAGGATACTTAGTGTGTTTCACATTCAACTTGGTTAGTGTGTCTTCTCTTATTGATCGATACATTCTCTCCCAGGAGAGGTTGATAGATCATGTGGGGTTGACATCACGAGCTTTGGTGAATCAAAATTCGTTAGTGTGTCTTCTCTTATTGATTGATACATTCTCTCCCTAGAGAGGTTGATAGATCACATGGAGTTGGCATCATAGACCTTGGTGAAGAAAAACTTTGTCTTAGTGTGTCGGATTAATCTGCTTGCTTTGTTTGGGTTAAAAGTGAAAAGGTGTCAAAAACCTTGGATCTGGAGCCAAGTCCCCTTGTGGTATAAATCTGTGAGTCACCTTTAGAGAGGGTTAACCATAGCGGACAATCCCTTCACAAGGAAAACTGCATTGATGGAACCTCAAGCGGTAATAGCCATTTTCGCCATGGTAGTGACAGCCGCTATATAAATGTCCTTGTGGAAGAAATCTCCATGGGTATGGTTCATTGTTGGGTTGTCAGATCTCCCTAGCAGCTCTTGAAGATTAAGTTCTCGGACTGTGTCAAAACCCTCGTGCGCCGGGATTGGAGTTCACCCCTTTGAATCATAAAAGTTGCAGAGTCAAACCATTACTAAAAACCCTAGAGTGGCCAATTTTTCACTTTCAGGTATATGTGTGTTATTGCAAAACTTTTCAGAACATACACAATTAGTACTCTCAGGGATTAGCACAATTTGGTCACTTGATTGTTCATGCGCAAGGTTGCTTTTGCCCTTGTTCATTATTTTCAGATGTGCTTGGAATCACTTGCTTGCTATTCTGCGTGCTTGTTTATCTACTTGGCTATTAAAAATGATCAAATCTGGTATAACCTTCAAAATCTGGACAGTACAATTTGCAAACAATCCAAAACTGAAAACTTTAAGTTTTGCACAATTTGATGTAAAATCTTTTCTGGAGTCAAAAGTTATCTCAGGAGGTCAAAAATTCATACGAGTTTCCATCAAGTGTCGTTTCATTGCAACCCATCTGTCATATGATAGCAAACACAGTGTCGTACGAGTTTTCAAACCAGCAAATTCAAAAAAGTCAAAACCCTGTTAGCAACTATTGTACGAGTTTTGTCAACTGTCATTTCATTGCTACCCAACTATCGTACAAGTTTAGCAACTGTCATTTCATAGACTACCCAGTGTCGTACGAGTCTGCAGAGTGTTGTTTGAAAAAAATTGAGAGAGTTGTCAGAAATTGTCAAATTGTGAGATATCCAATGTTTCCAGCCTAGTTCCAGAAT
The DNA here is from genome assembly GCA_027943335.1 of Chamaecyparis obtusa. Taxonomy (NCBI): domain Eukaryota; kingdom Viridiplantae; phylum Streptophyta; class Pinopsida; order Cupressales; family Cupressaceae; genus Chamaecyparis; species Chamaecyparis obtusa. Next base: position 6,863,653 of record BSBK01004228.1, on the reverse strand, counting down.
TTGTCAAAAATATCATTGTGTTAAGAATAGAGCAATAGCTATTGAGAATCAATACACATGTCTCAAAGAATCAGTACACATGAGGAGGAAATTTTGATCACCACTATAAGGAAACAGCTGCATGCTATGCAAGTCCAGCTTGACAATCTTAAGAAAGAGAAGGAATCTAAAGAGTTCTCCATGGAGGCCCTTCGCCCTTTTCCATTTGATAAAGACTTGTACATGTCACCATGCCCCCGGATAGAATTTGAGCAACGTGATAACCCTTATGATACCTCTTCCACGGAGAGTGACACATCCAGCTTTGGAGACTATGATGACTATGATGATAGACAATGTAATGATACCTATGACACCTCTATTCCTAAGAGTCCTCCTCGTCGTTTGTTCCTGCTTACTACAAATGGGCCGTCACATTGGATGGATCATGATGGTGATCCATATGATTCTGATTTTGAAAGAGACTTTGATGGCTTTTGTGGACAATACCTTGATGATGATCCATCTACTACTGCTGAGGACTATAAAATGCATTGTGCTAGCTTGAAATGTCAATACTATAAGGATCTCTCCTCTAAGAACTCTCTTGCTGAAAATAAAGATTATCTTCTCAAGAAAGATCATGTTAATGTTGGACCTTTGTCTAGCGATGGTTCCCTTCCATCCCCTACTTCCTCCAATACTCGTACATTTCCTAAAGCTTCTGAGTCTTTCAAATCTTTCACAGAACCTTCATCTGACACAAGCTTTGATACTTTTCATGCGGTTCCCTATAGTTATCCTCCAGGGCTACCTCTTAAAGAAATTCAAGCTAACCTTCACTTGGCTGCAAATACTTTCAATGATGATAAACTTAAAGAGCCTAAGCCTTCATATGCTATAATCCCTACTTCAGCTAGTCCTCCACCATCTCTTCCCAAGTCATCCATACAATCCCAACATGCTTCCTTGTCCCTAGAAGTGGCTCCATGTCAAGAGGACTCTAAAAATGATGAAGAAAAGAACATAAAGAAAGATCAAGATCAAGAACCCTCCATGTCATCCAATCCCTTTCATGATGTCTCTTATCCGCTTCATGGTTTTTTTGATCCTGCACACCCTTTTTCATGCATTCCACCATGTCTTAAGTCTTCTCCTAAACAAGGTCAAGCTACTCGTTCCAATGTTAAGCCTATTGAAAAACAAGAGAAAAATTATGCGCTAATGCTATCCGAAGATCCTTGTCAAGATCAAAGTCTTTCATCTTCTTGTTCTACCACTCCATGTTCACTTCCACTTTCTACTCTTCCTAAGTCTTTGCAAGCTTTGAACAATCCTATCAAAGAAGGTTCTCATATTCAAGATGTCCATGATTCTATTGAAGATCTTAATGCTCACTCTAAAGATGTTGATATCCTTGGTTGTCATATAGATGCTGATGAACTTATTGATTATCCTTTTACGTCTTCCACTTCCATCCTTGGACCTCTTCCACCACTACAAAGATCTTCACGCCTTCCTTCCATCTTGGGTCCTTATGTCCCTTCACTTTCCCCTCCTAACTCTCCTAATTTTCCATCCATCTTGGGTCCTTACATACCTCCATCTCCCATCTTTCCTCAAGATCAACATAGATGCATACCATTGAATCCTTTTCATCCACCCACCCATCTAAACCAATCGTATCCTCCCTCTTCCACAAATCCCAAGTCTTTTGGAAGTAACTTGAATGTTCAATACAAGAAAAAGAAGCAATGCAAGAATCCATCAAAAAAAGAAGATAACCATGTCTCCTCTAATCGACACGGAGGCATAAAGTCAAAAGAGATATCTAAGAAAAAAACTACAAGACAAGTATGGGTTCCAAAATCCATCATTGAAGATATTCTCTCTAGATCATCAAAAGGAAATAAAAAGCCTATGTCTATATGGATTCCAAAGTCTCTCTTGAAAGAGTCTGGTGTTGAGAAAAAAGTGAAATTGACATTCAAGCTTCCAAAGGCTTCCACTTCATCTCCCTCCAAAAATATTCTTCCATTTTATGCGCCCAAACCTCAACCTCTGCTATCCATTCGCCATATTCCTTCACGTATTCCTTCATTCACATTTCCTCCACCCTCTCGCCACCCTTCAAAGTGTGTGTTTATGTTGATCTTGCCTTCCTTTCCATCTACCCTTTCACAATCCTTCCATTCATTAACCTTCTACCTTCTATCCTTTTTCCTCATTTGCCTATTCCTCCTATCTTCCAACCTCACTCGCTTTACATAAAACCCTATCCTCCATTTTTCTCTTCCATGTTCCTTTCCCTATCAGCATCTTTGAGCATATCATTTTGAATCCTTGGCATATCATGGTTTATCCTTTCAAGGAGCATTATCTAAAAAGCTTGCCTTCTTCCAAAAAATTAAAAAAATGAAAAATACAAAAAAATTGAAAAAATGAAAAATACAAAAAAGAAATAGAAAAAGTGCCTTGGTGAAAACCTGGAAACAGGCACCTTGGTAGCAAAAATAGAATCTCTACCAAGATGGTGAAAACCCAGCAAATGGGTGCCACTTGTTTCAAAATGCTCCATCTATCAGCACAATCTTGGTCTTTCCCAACTTTCAGTCTTGCTTTAGTTTGTACATATCTCCTGGTTTGTTTTTGCATTTTTAGTTTTCAATAAGTCAGTCTGTACACCAATCAGCTCAAGCGTCTGTATCCTATCAATGATTAACACTTGGGGGCAATCAATGTCATATCCTATGGCCTCCAATGTATCTTAGATGTATCCTATCTAGTCAGAGTCCTTTGAAGCTTCATGTGAGTCAGTCAGTCAGTCTTGTCTCCAGAAAGGATTTTTCATCTACAACAACGCAATCAAACATCAAACCTCAACTGAAAACAATCTATGTTTTTTACATGCTTTTATCTCCTTGTATGCTTACTGATTCGCATTGAGATTTTTGCATATTGTGTCCCTTCGAGCTCCTCAATGATGTCCTTTATAGGATTTAGAGAGTGATGATTAGGGGCATAATCTTTTCTTTTTCTTCTGCTTGTATGTGAAAATCTAACGTCTTTGGAAATTCTGGATTGAAATGGTGTCCGACTATAAGAGCCTCTATCTCGAATTGGATGGCCATGCGTACCTCGACCATTGATACCCAAAAAATTCTAGGACGTTTGATCTAACTACTATCTTTTTGAAGTAAATTCTTTCTCCTACTGTGAAACGTGATCTTGCCTAAGGAGGTGAATGATAAAGGGTCACTACGGGTAATTCACACTGGATTTAGAATGATCTTTTGATTGTTTGATGTGTATGTTAAACGCAAGGCGTATTCAGGTCATCACGACATTTATGTTTGATGCTTATACAAATTGCTATATCAAAATGGACATGATATTCAGGTCATCCTGGCGTTTGTGCCTTGGTGCTTATATCTGATCCAACATTCTGAAAATAAATCAATATTCATATGTCCATGGTTGTATAACCAGTGGGTGTTGTATTGATTCTTGCGCATACAAATCGATATTCATATGTCTATGGTTTCATGGCTAGTGGGCATTGTATTGATTTATCCGGTTACCTAAAAGTTCAATGATGATAACAAATCGACATATGATCAGTGACTAGGTCCTAGGTCTTAGGTTGCATTTCATATTGCATGCTTCTTTGCATTTTTCATCTTTGCATGATCTCATAATGGCTAAATGAACTTCTATGCTTAAACGATTCTTCAAATTGCATCTTCAAATCTAACAAGAGCTGAATCTTACATGAAGGTTCCTCCAACGAAGCAGCAAGTAGAATCCTTTTTCGGGATCAAAATTGAAATCTGAGATCATTTATCTTATTCACTACTTGCATAATCAACCTTCAATTATCACAAAAATCTAGTATTCAACTTAACTGATTAGCTTTCATCAAACTATCAAAATTTCAACTTGGTCAACCATGGTCAAACTCATGGTCAAACCTAGTCAACCTTGGTCTCCAAGACCTCTAAACGATGTAGAATGCGCTCTTGAATGTGTTTAACCACTTCTCAAATCAATTTACATGCTTCTGAACTATCAACGCTGACTTTTCCTATCAGATTTCAATTTTAATCCCGAAGGGGGCATGGTATTGCACATCAATTCAAAGTCTATAAATCAAAATTCTATCGATCAAGTCTATCAATATCTTTCATCAGTGATCAAGACAAAAATCACATCTAGTTACTGATTCATCAAAAAAAAAAAAGACCTCATCACTCAGGGCAAATCTATCATCACTTGGGGCATATTAGATTCATCAAGATCCATATCAATCTGGTATTCTCCTAATCTTGTAAACTGTATCAGTTTTTGCAACCATTGGATCATAGTGTTCTTTCCTTGGTTCTTCGGCAACTGAAGGATTCAGATGTGATACTTTCTAGTTCTGCTAAGACAATCGAGTCTAGAACGGGTCACTCACTTCTTATCAATCCTAAGGTTCAGAATCAGGTATTTTGACACTTTTTTGCAATCATCGGTTCATTGCTGCTATAGTAAACATTATCTCTGGTCATTCAGGACCTCCTATCTCAATATCTCTCAATCGGTTTCTATCTTGAGATTGGTTTATCTTTTGAATCAGTTTCATATCTTTATCAAACACAGACTATCTTTGAACCACTGCACTTCGCACAGTAATTCAAAGAGGGGCAAAATGTAATACCCAAAAAATGGGCTATAAGTTCATTAATCTCCTACATCATCAAATCATACAAAATCGACATCAAAGTCCTAACCTAAGGCACATCTAAACATCATCGAATCATAACTGATTATCTTAAATTCTGCATCGGGGAATATTCCTAGTAATATTCCTAATCATCATAATTATCTTTAATTTTATAATTATTTGGCAATAAATCACATTTATCCTAAAGTTTGATTAATTGAATATTTTCATATTTAATTAATTAAATTTAATATTTGCCACTTAATTGTTTAATTAAATTTAATTCTATCTATTATTAATTGTATTATTTAATTTTGACAATAAATCCAATATCCTATGAATAATTGATTAAATTCTTATTTAATTAATTAAAGCAAGTTGTCATTATTTAATAATATAGTTTTTGATAAAAGTTTGAAAAAATAATTGATTAACCCATAAATCAATTGTTTTATTTTTAAAAGCAGTTAAGTTGGAAATAAATCACTTTATTATTAAATTAATTCATAAATAAAACATGCACAATCATAAAAGCAGACAACTATCAATTATCAATTAAAGCTAAACTCTATTTTGAGTTAAAACTTAGCTTTTGCATGTTTTTGTGAGTTAATTATCCTTTATTTAAAAATAACTCAAAAATCAACCTGAGTTATTTGAGTGATTTATGGTTTTTTTTTCCCATGCACCTCCAAAGCCCTGGATTTCTATAAAAACAAGGCTTAGCTCTTCATAATTCATCTCTAAAATCTCTCAATCATCTCGCAAATTGCAAACTTACTCTACAGGAATCATAGCATATCAGATTTGGAGAATTTGCACAATTGGAGCTTGAAAGAATCAACTTGTGAATTCAAAGCTTTGTGAGATCAATTTCAATTGCATATTTTTCATATCATAGCATAGAATTTCATAGCATTGCATATCAATTTTCAATAGCATTCATAGCATATCAATTTCATATTAGCATAGATTCATATCAGTTTTTATCATTCTTATTGCATAGAAAATATCAAAAATATAGATTAATTGCATTCAATCTCATATCTAGATCAATTGCATTCAAATCCTTCATTTAGGTGTCGTCTAGGTCACTGATCTCGATTACAATCTGAGAACATCAATCTCGCACCTACTAGAAGGCAGTAAATCGTTTGGTTAAATAGCTTTCAATTTTGCACGATTTTGATTATCACTAACCTCTAATGTTTTACTGAGTGTTGTGTCTATAGATCAGGTACAATTTTCACACACACAGGTATGGCCAAATTAATTGTTCTTGATGTTTTCCTAGATGTTGACCTAATGCATGAATTGGCCAGAATTTATGACCTTGTGTCTAAAACTATCAGAAAAAGTGACCAATCAGCCCTAGTAACTCTTGATAGGGGATCCTTCATGAAATATTTTAGCTTATATTCCTCTTCTTCCACATAAATTGAACTCAAGAAAGAAAAATAAAAGTATACAAGCCAAGTTGAGCTTGTGAAAATTGAGGTTACTCGGTATATGCCTAGAACTGGAAAATATGTTGCCCCTCTCCCTTCACACATGAAAGATCCTTATGAATTCAAGGCTCTCCATTTCTATATGAAATATCTAGCATATGGGCTATGTTGAGTTTTAGGGATAGATGGAGATATAGAAAGGATGCTAGTGGATATATTGAAGATGATCCTGGACATTCAAAATTCACATGCCAATATAGACTATGATTATATTCAGTATGTAATTGACATAATACATGAGGGTTTGATGATGATCAAAGAAGATAAGAGGCTAGTAAAATTCATGCATTATTCTCTCTTGATGCATATGATTTTTTATTACAATGTTGACAATTTGGATGGGCATATGCTGAGACTTAGGATAATGAAGGATGGAGAGCAAAATCTAGTATAGCTCTGGTTGAGAGTGTGAAACTACACCTCAAATAAAAATGATTTTTGTGCATTTCAAAATTGGATAGTCTTGCCAATTTTCAACATATTGGGAACAAATATAACAAGGCTACCAACTAGATTGCTAAGGCTTCTTAGGCCTCAAGAGTATGTTGATAAGTGGAAAATGGGTCATAATTGGGGTGACTTCTACTTGGGCCAGAACTACATATTGATTAGAATCTATGGATGCCGACAACCCCCACACATACTCCCAAAATATGTGCCACGAAGAGTTACCCAATTGGAATTCATATGGAAACTAATTTGGATAGATAAATAGCACCTGACACCAAATAGAAAGGGAACCTTCACTCCTTGGCAGTTTAGACTGTCAAGCTTTCTGATTGGTAAAAGAGCATTACCACAACTCAGTATGTGGTTGAATCACTTCAGGATGGCCTCTGGTGTGTACAAGTATGTGGACTCTGAGGATTTCATTAAGAATTCCAGGAAGACACTCATCAACCAAATTGGTGCTATCAAAGATCATGAGGGATGTGATGATGAAGATGTAACAAGAAATATGTTAGATGAAGATGAGATTGGAAGATAGCTTACCAAATTATATGACTTTTTCAATTTGGAAGCTCAAATTAGAAAGGCTGGAATTTCCCTTGGAGGATTTTTCCCAAACCTCCCATACTTGAAAAGAATTGACAAAATGATAGCAATGTATGACACTGTTTCTAAACAGCTAGAAGCTCAGCTTGAATAGAAGATGGAAGTGAAAAAAGATTATTATTCTTCTGATTATGAAGAATACAATGAGGGCTCATATCAAGAAAATAGCCCACCCCAAATAAATGAGCCTCCTATAATTGATCTAAGTCAATATGTCCCTAAGGTAGATGATGTATCTGATCCTCCTCAGAAAAGGCTAAGACTTGAGGAAGGAGAGCCCTCAAAAGGAAAGAAACAAAAGAAAGAGGATGATAGGGTTGCAACCATAATACCTAGTGATAGGTCATACTACCATCATATGAGGAAGAACATCAGAGAAGGAAAAAAGGTGGCCACACAAGAAGAAGCGGAATTTCCCCTCCTACTTTGAAAAATGAAAGATAAATGTATCAGGAAGAATTGCTCAATTATGATCAATTCATCAAGAGTGAGGAGCTCAAGAATTTCCTTATATGGAAGAAGCAATAGGAAGTAGCCAAAATAGTGACTGAGGGAACTAATCTAGATGATGAAGTTTTAAAAGCCCTATCTACATATGACCCAGAGTTAGATACCATCACTGTTAAGGAAGCTAGGAAACTAGTTAAGTCCAGTGGAATGTTATTGGTTCTAGGATGGGACTTAACATCAGCTTTCATCATAGATCAGATCAGAAGGCAACCTAAGGGCAGTCTTTCCTATGAGGCCTAAATTCATGACATGATAAGGGGATATGAGTATGACCCTAAGTCTCAGGCCTTAGAAATGTGGTCTCTTATTCCTAGGATCCAAAAGACCTCCCTAGTCAATATAGAGGAAAAGATGGAAGGGAACAAGATCATCTGGACTATTCAGAATACCAATGATCTTGAAGTGTCAAAAGTAGTGACACATTTTGCCCACCTAAATGAGGCTAAAATTGCTCAACTGTTCAATAGGTATGAAAAATTGTTTGATGATGCCATTGGTCTAGCAAAGGATAGAGAAAAGGGATTGATGAAAATCAAAGTCCTAGAGGATGAGCTTGAAGAAATGAAAGCTAATCTTGAAGTGTCAAGAGTTTCTCCTCCTCCAGTCCTACATATTCAAGCTGCAGTGCAATCAGTTGTAGAAGTTCCTGATGAGGCAATAGATGAATCAGAGAAAAAAAAGTTGCATGTAGCCCTCAAGGCCCTCTCTAAGATCATGCAACATAGATTAGAGGTAACAAAAGGGAAGACAGACTTAGTCCACAATTCATACCTTGTGTTGCAATAGGTAAACAAAAATATCAAAGATGTCATGGCTACTTTAGAGCCACTATTCAACATATGGTTCGGTAGGGGGGCCCTTTTTGAGAAGCTTGAATTACTATAGCCACATAGGAAGGATATTACAGATTCAATTACAAAAGTAGGAGAGAAGATAGTGTTGGAGATTTGCTAGCAGGCCAGTATTGACTGTATGTTTGTCATTGATGACAACATATGGAAAGTAGCATGCATGGAAGTCTTATGTAGTAAGATTTTAGTATATGTAGCATGGACATGATATCAAAATGATATCATGGGCACAGAGGTTAACTGTTAGTACAAACAATTATATAGCAGCTTGTGTCAGCAGTGTTCCTAATAGAGTAGCAGGCAGTATTCTATGTATGGTTGTTTGTACAGTTATCATGGAGCCTTGTGCACTTGGATATATGTTGAAGACATGTTAGTGATGTTTCAGTCATGGATGCATAGTCTTTTGATCAGTAGAAGTGAATTTATGCAGTCAGTATTCACCAGTAGCAGTTTCCTATGTTTATCCAGAAGAGCCGACAGAGATTTTATTGGTTCTAGAGTTGTGCCTATCATGTGGGTATGCACCCTTGGATTTAAGATTAGAGGAGAGTTATTTATGTTTAGTTAAGAGTGCATGAATTAATTTAGCTTGAGGAGAAAGATCCAGTTGTTTTGGTAGAGCCGACAGTGTGTAGCATGCGTCTACAATTATCTTATTGGACAGGTCCTAGAATGTGTTGCATGCCTAGCAGAGCCGACTGAATTATTATTGGAGTTTGTTATGGCTTCTCTAATATGATTTCAAGGTGGTTCTAACAAGCTAACTTGATTATATCATTTAGAGGAAATATATTTATAGGTAGTCATTTGTGATTGCTTGAGTGTGTTTCATAGTTGTTTGAGAAGAGTAGAGAAGAGTGTGAGAAGTGTTGAGCCATCAAAAGAAGGTCTATGTGACCAAGTAAAGTGTTTGTGCTATACATTGGAACTAATCCAAAAAACAAGTCTAAGCACAGTTCACCAAGATCCAGATATAGTGTGTATCTGTTATTCAGAAGGTTGTAGCCTTCCCCCCTTTGAGCAATGAGCTCTCAGATAGTGTGTCCTCTCCCCTAACAGGGACTATTGTAAAAGACTCCTAAAAGGGTCCAACCCTTGACTAGGTCTACTATACTAATTATATTGTAAAGAAACTCCTAACAAGGTTAAGAATCTTCTAACAAGGATCATAATATATTGTGTCCTCTCCCCTAACAAGGATCTTCTAACAAGGATCTTCTAGCAATGAGCTCTCAGATAGTGTGTCCTCTCCCCTAATAGGGATTATTGTAAAAAACTCCTAAAATGGTCCAACCCTTGACTAGGTCTACTATACTAAATATATTGTAAAGAAACTCCTAACAAGGTTAAGGATCTTCTAACAAGGATCATAATACACTAGTGCATAATATTAGTGGGTGTCAATTCCCACCGGGGTTTTTACCTATTTGGGTTTCCCCGTAACCAAAATATTGTGTTGAGTTCAATTGTTCTTTCATTGTGTTTATGCTTTATGTTTAAGTATACTTAATTGGATAAATAATTGAAACTTGTAGATAATTGATTCACCCCCCCCTGTCAGTTATCTCTTGGGACTATTCCTAACAATTGGTACTATATGGAGGCAAAGTGTGATGGGAAAGCATGTGAGAAATTCATTCAGGAGCAAGCACAATTCAGTAGAGAACAAGTTGGATCTGATTCATACAGACCTATGTGGTCCAACTCAAACAAGATCATACTATGGTGAAAGGTGTTTTATTTTGTTTGTTGATGATTATACTAGGATGATGTGGGTTTCATTCTTAAAAGATGAGTCAGAAGCATTTAACAAGTTCAAAATATTCAAAGCTAAGGTTGAGAATGAATCTGGACTAAAGATAAAATGTTTAAGATCAAATAGAGGAGGAGAATCCACCTTTGATAGATTCTATGAGTACTACGAAGAACATGACATAAAGAGATAGTTAAGTGCACCTAGAACCCCTCAACAGAATAGAATTGTAGAGAGAAGAAATAGGATCATCCTTGATACAATGCGCACCATCATGATTGAAGGAAAATTTGCACACACCTATTGGAGAGATGTGGTCAATACAATAGTCTACACTATCAATATAATTCAATTGAGGCCAGGCACTAATAAAACACCATATGAGCTATGGTTTGGTAATGTTCCCATAGTAAAATACTTTAAAATCTTTGGTGTTAGGAATGGGAACATTGAGAGGGGGGGGGGGGGGTTGAATCAGTGTTCACTGTATTTTAAATTTTCACTTTAATCTGAATACTAAATTATAAATGCTTAAGTACTGAATTAAACATTCACATAAACATGAAACATGAAATCAACACATGACACCAATATGGTTACGGGGAAACCCAAATAGGTAAAAATCCCGGTGGGACTTGATACCCACTAATAATCTGCACTAGTGTTTTGTGATCCTTGTTAGAAGACCCTTTACCCTATTAGGAGTAGCTTTAAAATTCTTTTAGTATAGTAGACCTTGTTAAGGGTCAAACCCTGTTAGGAGTCTTTTATAATGATCCTTGTTAGAGGAGCGGACTCACTATCCTAGAGCTCACTGCTCAAATGATGAAGGCTACAACCTTCTGAATCAAATATGTTGGCGATTTGGTTGAGTTGATTACATAGATTTTGTCATTATGGAAACATATGATCCACATGAAGATCACACAAGTCAGAGAGCAAGTATGGCAGAGTGCATTGCATATTTGTCTAAGTGTGAGACAATATTTTTACCAGTGTACCCAGACACAATTTTTGTTTGCGACATTGATTGGAGTGAGTTCAGTGCTTGCGTACTTGAACATAGACTCTATGGTGACTAATGATGACCCATCTCAGAGCACAAGTCAGTACAGCATGTACATAATAAGTTATGATAGTTTTATCGAAGACAGTGGGAAGCCGACAGGATAATATATGAAGGCAGAATTGGTAAAGAGTTAAGGGATTATTTTGTTTATCAAAATAATGTCTTAACAATATAAAGGGATGAAATATTAGATTTTTAATCTTGGTTAAAGCTATTGGTATATATGTAAATGTATTTGTAATTGTAAAGTGTGAGAAATTGTAATAAGCAACAAGCATTTGTAATAGTATGATGCGAAGTATATGAAGCATATGTAATAGCGATAGTGAAATATCAACGAAGAGATATTGATGCAAGAAGAATAAGGTTATATACCTTGACCTATTTTTAATCAGTTTATATTGTATATTACTTGTTTGGGTAGTGGGCTCAGCTGGTAATCACATTTTGTACTACCAACTCCTAACAGGGTTGAGGCTTCTAACAAGGCCTATAGTCCCTTAATCAGGACTGATACACTATATGTTTGTAATAGACTCCTAACATGATCAACATCCTTAATGGGATACTTTTGATTAGTGGATCTTTGTGGGTACCATTCCTACCGGGGTTTTCCCTTGGCCAGGGTTTCCTCAAGAAAAAATAATGTGTTATGAGTTCTTTATTGTTATGCATGTTGTTTAGCTTCTTATGTTATGCATGTATAAAGATAATCTGTTATATCTATAATTGGGCAAAAGATAAAGTTTTTAGAATACTGATTCACCCCCCCCTCTTAGTATTCCCTATTTCTAACAATTGGTATCAAAGCTTAGTTACTTGAATTAGAATCATTCAAGGAAAGCCTAACAGCTTGAGTAAGATCTCTATGGATATGGATCAACTACAGAAGAATCTTGAAGAAGCTCTTGAATAGATTGATATGCTTACTGATGAAAGAGACACTCTGAAAGGAAAATATGATGATGCAAAGAACCTCATTGAGAAATTTTAAATCAAATTAGAAGATCTGAGATCTGAAAAGAAATCTGAAGTTCTTATTGAAGATTGTGATGACAATTTGGAAAAAGAAAATGAGATCCTTAACCATGAATTGAAGATAGAAAATTTGAAGCTTAGTTTGAAATATGGAAATGGAAAGAATGAAGCAAATCTGAAATTTGAGAATGAAAGTCTAAAAACTGAAAATGAAGGACTAAAATCTAAACTTGGAAATGCAACATCTGAACTTGAGAAAGTCAATGTGCAGTATGCTGAACTTGAGAAATACAACAAGATTGTGAAAGGCAAACTAACTCAATCCAAGCAACAACTTGAAAGGCTATATTCAACTAGTGAGAATATTGATACACAAGCATCTTTTCAGAAACCATTCTATGATAAGACTGGTCTTGGATTTAACACTCTTAAAGCAAATGATGAAAGCAAGGAACCAGATCTGAAAGCATCTGAAAGTTTAGATGAAAAGAAGTTTGATGAGATCAACAAATTTGAAGATACACCTAAAGAAGAAGAATCACCGAAGCAAGATGAATCATCCAAAGGTATGCAAAGAGAATTCAAAGGTAGATGTTTTTCTTGTAATACTTTTGGTCATATGAAGAGAGATTGCACAGGTAAGCAATTTAAACCTCTTAATGGTTATTGTTATAACTGTCATGGATTTGGACATAGAGCTATTGAATATAGAAAACCTAAATTTGTTGAGAATAATAGTAATAGTATAATGTTTAGGAATACTAACAATGCAGATAAGAAGCCTACTGAAGATATGAACAGAAGAAATGGAGTAATATGTTTTAGATGCAACAAGGTTGGACACATTGCTAGAAATTGCAGATCATAGATTAATCCACCTGGACCAAGATATGGAAGCAATGGAATTATTTTTTAGATATGCAACAAGATTGGACATACAACAAGGTTTTGCAGAATGAACAATGGAGTTTTTCATCCTAACCTAACCCTAGAAATCATGAAAGAAGAAATGAAGATGCAAGTAACAGATAGAAAGGTTGTTGTAGCAATACAGATGAAGTAAAGTTTGTTAAAAGCACAAAAAAAGGAGACATATTCAACATTGAAGGTAATCAGAAAGGTGAAGTATCAAGTGGTAAGAATGAATCCTTACCTGACCTATCTCAAAGCACTTAATTTATGAAAATTATAGTAGATTAGGAACCTAGATTAGTGTAGAAGTAGATTTACGATGAATTAAGTCTTGTGTAGTTAATGGAAGGTAGTTTATGATATTATAATGCTATGGTTAAGAGAAAAAAGAAAAATATTATGTTTTGCGAGATCGCAAGAAGTTTTAAGTTTTGCAGGATAACAGAAATAACTTTTTGGAAAGAAGTGACAAAAGAACTGAATGCGATGTTAGAACTAAGTGAGATTGAAGTAATAAAAGATTATGATTGCTGTTATTTGATCATCAAAGTGAACACAAGTGTTAAGGATATCAAAGTGCAGTGATTGGAAGCTTTTTGCAATGATTTGGTGAAGGATTTGAGCACCGAATCTATGCAAGCCCTAAAATCATGAATTTGAGGTATTTTACTTGACAGATCTATGAATCGGTAAAAGGAATTTGAAGTAATCATGGATGTATCTTTAATTCACAATATCAGAGATAAAAATAGACCTAGAATGAAGAGGGAACTAGTAGAACCTCTGGAAGAAGACCCTAAGTTAGCTTTATCATCTGTACTAGACGGAGTTTTGCATTTAGAGAATGTAAGAAGTTATTTGGGATGCAAGTTAGAAACCATCAGTGATAGTGATTTTACAAGTGAGTATGAGAAGATCTACAACCAGGACATGTCATTGAAACAAGGATATGATCATTTGAAAGACAATGAGATTTTTAAGTATGCATTGCAATATGAGTTTGATAATGAAGAATGCACTAAGATAATCCTTAGTAGAATTCATAATGGAAAGTTTTGGCTAGAAGATAGAGTAATAGACATTACAGCTGATTTGATTCATGAAGTCACTGGACTATCTAAATCTAGAGTTATTCCTTTAAATGAGAAGAACATGAGAAAGATAGTCATTGATAACATTAATTCATCCTATAATGGTAGAGGAATTGTAATTAGTAAGATCCAACAACCAGATGTTAGATGCCTATGCAAGATCCTAACAACCAAGTTTTGTGCAAATTCAAGAGAGGATGACATGGTAGCTGGAATGGTACACATAGCTTATTTGATGTGTGTTGACAAAGCCCCAGTTGATATGTGTGAAATTCTGAGAATTCAACTATTTGAGAACTTGGAGAAGATTAAGAAGACAAAGTATGCACAATTTAGATTCTCATCTTTGATCACTTACATGTTTTTTCATCTTTTGAGGAGATTTCCTTACACCATGGGAAATGATTGGAATGATGGACTAAATACAATGGAAAGGATTAATGTAGTATACAGAAAGCATGTTATTGATAGTGTTAATGAGAGTGCAGTACTAGTTATTAAGACATTTCAGAATATTGTGTCTAGCAGATCAAGGATTCCACAGTCTCTTGTGGAGAAATACAAGAATGAAATATGTTTTATGGTTGACACTGACTTTACATACATTGAAGCAGTTGAACCTAGAATTGAGTTCATAGACCCTCTTGGCTATGAAATATCTGAAACAGAGATAGAAGAATATGTGATTAGGCTACTTAAATGCAAGGTTGACACTCACAGTAATAGATTTGGAACTTTTGAAGAAAATTTCAACTCCACAAAGGCTATACTTGAGGAGAAACAGTCTAAGAAAAGATTTGACAACACTATTAAGAAAATATTGAAGGATAAAGGATTGACAGAGAGAGAATTCTGAGTGGCAAAGTAGACAGTAACAACAATCAGAGATATTGGATAGAAAGATATTTTATCTGTACCTCCCTTATCATCTAGTGCAGCACCAATCAAGGTGAAAGTAGAGGAACCTGAGAAGGAACAAGTGGAAAGCAAGCCTACTAGATCTACCTCCTCCACACCGAGCAAGAGAGTGAAAAAAATTGCTACTGGACCTAGTAAGAGGCAGAAAACTTTGGTGCCACCAGTACCTAGAAAAATTGCAGAAATTAAAGATGATGACACTTCTGTGAAGAAGAAAGCATGGAAACCTAGAGTTGAGAGAGTGAATGAAGAAATTATAAAAAAATGGAGAATTCACTAAAATGAATAGATACTACGACCTTTATGACTATTTTGATAAATTGAATATTGAAAATGCAGTCGTCAAGCATTTGATTCTGGCTAATAAGAGTTTTGACTCTATTCAAGGAAAGATACTTGATGAATTATTGTAGAAACTTGCTAACAGGAAGATGAGAGCACAAGAAGAAGACAAATCTATCAGAGATAATCTTGTGAAGAAACTATGTGATGTAAGAGATGATGAACATCTTAAAATTTTTTTGAAGCCCCTTAGCACCCATCTAAGGACAAAAATGAGAACCATTCAGATTATGGCAGGACAATATGAACAAGTGAATGTAGAGACTGAACAAGCAATAGTTAAAGTTATGGCAGAAATTGTTGGAGAGACATTAGTTGCAGCAGAGCAAGTAGTAGAGGTAGAAAAAGAGGACATTCCCTCTCCACCGGCTATTAACATTGAAGAAGACTCTATGAATTTTGAAGGCACAAGGATCACCTTGGATACTGATGATAATGTATTCAAGAATCTAGAGAACATTGTTGACAATTTGGCTCTTGATGAACTGGATAGAACTGCAGAAGCGGAGCTAACAAAATTTATTGTTGAAGAACCCAAAGTATCAGAAGTAAAAGCATCTGTACCCTCTAAAAAAGAAATCAGTCTTACTCCTGAGACTGGAAAGAAGAAGCAAACTGGATCTTTGTTTGAGGATTTAGGAAAAGAAGTGGATGATGATGATTAGATGGAATTGATCACATCTTTGAACAAAATCATTGGGAAGAATAAGAAAGTTAAAAGTCTAGAAGGATGTCTGAAGGACCTAACTAAAAAGCTACAAAGTATTGTGACCACACAAATTGTAGAAGCAGACCCTATGGACAAGGCAAAGAAAGTGATGAGTACTTTTGATGATGAGTTCACTAACCTAGCTGATATTGCAAAAGTAAAAGCACAGGCAGACTATGAGGCTAGAATGTTGTTAAACATCAGTCAGTACATCAACAATGATATTAGTACTCTTGATATTTGTATCAAAGATTTGAGGAAACATTTGGAGATAGAAAAAGCTTTGTATATACAATGTACAAAATTAGAAACTTTGACAACTGAGGAAGATCAGAAGATAAAATTGAAGGAAGCTGAGATTCTAAATGAAACAAACCTTCTATCTAACCCTAATGTGAAGGTCAATAATGTTGAGAAGAAAGTTAGGAAACTTTTTGATGAAATAAAAATTTTACAAGATGAGAAAGACAAGAAGTTGAGGAGATATAATCTTTTGAGAGAGCATGTTGTTATCAAGTTAAGTGTTATTGAAGAGCAGCTAGAAGATTGTCTTATAGCTAAGACATCTTTTCAGAAATTCAACTTTGAAAACCTCCAAGCTTGTCAAATAGCATCTTATGGATTGAGCGCACTACTCAATGTGGTTGATTCCATTAAGAAGTCATGGGAAAAGGAGATAGAAAACATGAAGATAGATTTTGTAGATTGTGTTGCAAGCCTACCAGCTTTGTAATAAATAAATTAAGGTATAACTCTTTTTTGATACAATTTTGTAGCCCTCCCTATTGTTACTTTGTCATTGTTGTCAAAGGGGGAGAGATAGTTAGTAGAAAATTGATAATATATGATAAGAGTTGATACTCTTAGGGGGAGTATTGCATTATAGATAAGATTTTTTGAGGAGTTATAAGGATAGTATATATATGTTATACTATGGCCACAATTTTGTCAATTTTGAGATTTTGGAGTTGCACACTTAGCCAATTTTCTCATATGTTGCCACCAATGACAAAGGGGGAGATTGTTGGAAATTTGGCTGAGTTAATTGCATAGATGTTGTCATTATGGAAACATATGATCCACATGAAGATCACACAAGTCAGAGAGCAAGTATGACAGAGTGCATTGCATATTTGTCTAAGTGTGAGACAATATTTTTACCAGTGTACCCGGACATAGTTTTTGTTTACAGCATTGACTGGAGTGAGTTCAGTGCTTGCACACTTGAACATAGACTCTATGGTGACTAATGATGACCCATCTTAGAGCACAAGTCAGTACAACATGTATGAAAGAAGTTATGATAGTTTTACCAAAGATAGTGTGAAGCCAACAAGACAGTATATGAAGGCAGAATTGGTAAAGAGTTAAGGGATTATTTTATTTATCAAAATAATGTCTTAGCAATATAAAGTGATGACATATTACATATTTACTCTTGGTTAAAGCTATTGGTATATATGTAAATGTATTTTTAATTGTAAAGTGTGAGAAATTGTAATAAGTAGCAATCATTTGTAATAGTATGATGTGAAGTATATGAAGCATATGTAATAGCGATAGTGAAAGATCAGTGAAGAGATATTGATGCAAGAAGAATAAGGTTATGTACCTTGACCTATTTTGTAATTAGTGTATATTGTACATTACTTGTTTGGGCAGTGGGCTCAGCAGGTAATCACATTTTGTACTACCAACTCCTAACAGGGTCAACATCCTTAATAGGATACTTTTGATTAGTGGATCTTTGTGGGTACCATTCCCATTGGGGTTTTCCCTTGGCCAGGGTTTCCTCGAGAACAAATAATGTGTTATGAGTTCTTTATTGTTATGCATGTTGTTTAGCTTCTTATGTTATGCATGTATAAAGATAATCTGTTATATCCATAATTGGGCAAAAGATAAAATTTTTAGAATACCGATTCACCCTCCCCTCTCAGTATTCCCTATTTCTAACAGGATACACACTATATATATAGGTGAACTATTACTATGACACTTCTTGTCAGATCAGTTCCTTTGGTGGGCTGATGCTTTGACCTCTTGAAAATCTCTAATACATCATATGCTCTCTTCGCATACCTCTGCTCTACTTCTCACAACTTTATTTTCACTTCCATGCCGAATACAATGGGTGCACCTTATATTTATGCACTCATACCAATTATACAATTAGGTCAGCCCTATAACTAATTACAAATAATGCTTCCAAATGAATTGGCTTACAACATTAATTTACAATCGCAAACCAAAATAGTCACTGTCATCTGTATGCTCTGTTCTTTGCTGGCACACACTGGTTGTGCAACTTCAATTGACTACATAAATTTCACATCTATGCATATCTACTTATGCACTCTTAGACTAAGTGAGAGTATAGTCTAACAACCTTAACTTCTAGGGCACATACCATAATTCATCTGTATGCATGGGCGTAGGTGCTCTTAGCTATAGGAACTCTATATGTTGTCCAGTCTTTAACACTTAACCGATTTCTAATCTTTACACTTAGTGCGCTGACTCCAAACTGCTATATGACTTTGTTGCCATAATGAAAACACTATATCTAGTCATATACTTCAGTATAGACAACTTTCAAAAAATCTCCCCCTTTGTCATTGATGGCAACAAAGGAATATGGCCAAGTCTCTAACTGATCCTTTACACAAAAACTTTTGTCTTCTATACATTTTATACAAACTCTTATATCTCCCTATACATATATGTACTCCATATTCTATACAACTCCCCCTTTGACATTAATGACAAAGGTGCATCAAAAAAATTTATCTACATACACTCACTGAGGGAAAACATTCGGATATGCAATCTTGAGTTTCTGGATCTCCTTCTTCCAAAAGGTTATCAGAGAATTGACTATCTGTAGATGGGCGCATAATGCATATTGAAGCTTCTCCATCTTCTCCAATTCTATTCTTGGACCTTGATCATAGCTTATCATGGTTGCATCAATCTCCTTTATGTTTTGACTAAGAATGTCTAGTGAGGGTGCAAGAGCGTTCCTCAATTGAGTCTGTCTAGACCTTATCTTCTCCATTTCTTTCTTTGCCTTCTCAATTATGTCCAACTAATCTTGATAGACATTGTTGCACATGTTTGCATCAGTGGCTGTGTCTAGCACTAAAATCTTTACCTTCTTAATCATTGCCTCTACATTTTTTATCTTCTTAAGATGGGCATCAGTGAACTTATCCTGATCCATGGATTCTGCAATGAATTTCCTTCCTTGATCTACAAATTCCTTCAATGATGCCTAACCAAACTTAAGAGAAATCAAGTATAGTGCAAAATTACTCATTAGTTCATTGAGTCTCTTCTTTAAGTATTTCTCCTCTACCACTATGGCCTCAGATTCTTCTAGGCTTGAAAAATTTACTTTGAACTGAGAGATGACTATGCTCACATCATCAACTGAATGCACATTTACCATTTTCTTATCCTCTGGCAGAAAAGTGTTCAAAATATTTACTGTTTCCACTAGGAGAGGATTCCTCATTACTTGCTTCTCCTTCACCTTCTCCATAGGTGGGATGCTGAACTTAATCAGGTCTTCTTCCTTCTAGGAGTCCAAACTGCTAGTGTCAGGTGTGAAACTTGACAACAATGCTGAGGCAAGAGTGATGGGAGTGTTATCCATCACCTCTTGCTTCACCTTGAGCAAATCAATAGAAGATTCATCTTTCTTTTCTACCTCTACTCCTTTCCTTTCTTCTTCTTTCTCATCAGATATATTTTCTATGATTATTTCTTCTTGCTGAGTGGGAGGGGTATTGCTATGTAAGATTTCTGCTTCCTCAGTGCTAACAAATTCTTCCTCAAACTTGTCCAAGTCCTTATCAATAGCCACCATGGCTATTTGCACATTATCTATGATAATTGTGTTGTCTTTGGGTGATTATGACATGGGCACTGAGTCTTGAGGACCTGTCATTGGTACATTAGTGGGCTCTGCCACTTTATCTTCCTTAATGGGTGCATGAGTGATGGGCGCAGTGGGTGGTTTGATCTGTTGCTCCAATAACACTTTTTCAAAGGCCTTCTCTATTTCCTTTGTTATCAAATCATAATCTTTGTTCATAATGTGAAGAATTCTCATCTTTGTTCTAAGGTGTGGCTTTACCAAATTCAATATCAGATCTATTTCTTCTTTAGAACATACATGCAAAGTGTCTTCTAGCACTTTTTCCCTGATCCTTAGGTCTTCTTCATTTGCTTGTCTTTTAAGGTTTTATAGAATGTCCCATACATTATCTGGTATTTCTATTTTCAATTCAAGAACTATCTTTTTGAACTTTATCATATGTTTGATAATCATACCATGAATTTCAGACTTATCAATCTCACTATATGATTCATAGAACTTCCCTATTTGATCAATCCTTCCCTCATCAACAATTCTTGCATATAGAACTTTGAGGCTAGGTCTGAATCCTACCTAAGGAGGTGCTTGAGTGTTTTTCTTGATCCTTAATGCTCACAAGGATGGATGACTAGTGCTTGATTCTTTCTTCCTCTTGATAAAGGCTTATACTCTGGATGAGTATCTTTGGGCACAAAAGGAGTACTATCTTCCTTATCCTTTTGTCTATCATCTTTCTCAATTTTTATCTTCTTTACCTTGGGATCTTCTTGTTCTTCTTTCACGCTCTTCAATTCTAGAGTATTCTTCTCATCCCTTACTTTATCAAGGTTTGCTTCAGATACACCATGTATTCTTAGGATCTTTGATGTGACCTTTGCAACCTTTCTCTTTGTTGCAGCACTGTTCAACTTAGCATCAACTTCTCTAGTCTTCTCTTCA
This sequence comes from Chamaecyparis obtusa, assembly GCA_027943335.1. Lineage (NCBI taxonomy): Eukaryota > Viridiplantae > Streptophyta > Pinopsida > Cupressales > Cupressaceae > Chamaecyparis > Chamaecyparis obtusa. Next base: position 6,842,447 of record BSBK01004228.1, on the reverse strand, counting down.
AAGGTTCCCCACCTAGGTTCATTGACATCCTTAGGGGTTGATAGTAGTACCTATGCATAAGCTTCAAGAACTTATTCTTCAACCTCATACCCAAGTGGATGAATCCACTTAGTCCTAGGTTCTACATCTTCCATACATGTAGTATCAATCTCCACCATGAAGCATATTCTATCCTTATACTTCTCTACAATACTCTCAGGAATCTTGTGCCTCATCTACATTCTTTCTCTGAAAGTCTTCAATTCTGGGGTAATGTAATCTCTAAGTGTGCTTTCTATGGTTTCCTTGTTTGATATCTGAGGCATGGTAGGAATGGACTTGTCTAGATACAAGTCTAACACTTTACCAACTATATGAAAGTACATATAGATGATTAGGGACCCAAACCTAAATACCTTAGTTTTATCATGTTTGATGGCTTTGATATTGTCTATCAAATATGCATGCAGGATCTCACACAAGTTGAACTCTCCATCTTCTTGCACAAGATGGATGGCTGCTAGAATAGTGCTCGTAGACACACTATTCACCCTGCTAGTGTGATGAAACCTATAACCAAGTATCATTGACATCAATTTAATGTATGGCTTCTCTATAGGCTCAATGGTCATGCCACACTTATCACTTCAAATTTTCAAACTTGAGTTCCACTAACAATTAGTGTGTGCGCTCTTGCACAATGGTTCCTATACACTTCAATAGCTTAAGTCCAAAGGTGTATACTCTGAGGATGAGTATATGAGCCACATAGGGGTCTAGAGCTAAATTAGCTCCCCCTATGACCCTGGGGGCCATTTATGCAGATGTAGAGGGTGCGTCCACTTGGGACGCATCCAATACAATCTCAACAACATTGTCCTTCTTTCCTTCTGACCAAATCAAGCTCACATCTTCTGAGGCCTTCACAAACTTGACTTCTACTTCAAGATCCAAAACTAGTTCTTTGGTCTTTTTAGGGCTTTCCTAACCTTGCGTCCTTGATCTAAAAAACTTTGAGATATGTCCAGCATTGTTACAGGTGTGACAAATCACTAGAGGTCTATTATTCCTCAGTGCATTGACATGAGTCACCATTCTACATGTTCTAGCTGAGTGACCATTATAGTTACATATCTGACATGTAACATTCTGAGAACTTCTAACATTTGTCTGATTCTGATTTCTTTGATCATGCTAAATCCTGCTCTTCTTACTAGTCTTGCAATTTATTGCTCTATGACCAAATCTATTACATGTATAACAGTAACCATTAAAAGGTTTTACCTCTGTATAGTTCCTTGCAATGTGTCCATGCTTGTTACATGCAAAACAAGTGTGTTCTACTGGCTTGCACTCATTCCTAGGAGGACCACCATTGTCTTTGGTTTGATCTTCAGTCATCTCATTATCAGTAGAGTTCTTTTGTGAATCCTTTCTTGCTCGCATACTATCAATCTGATTCTGTGCTTCATTATACCCAATATAGCTAGTGTCTCCTTTGATTCTTCCTGCATACAACTGTGATTCTACCAATTCAACACTAGTGTGTAATTTGTCAATATGATCCTTTGACTTCTTCAATTCAGATTCCAAGCTTTCTTTGATATTCTTTATCTCCAAGATTTCTAAGTTAGCTTCCCTTAGTTCTTCATTCAGTTGAAGGTTCTCCTTGACTTGTTCATTGTAGACATCTTGATTGTTCATTAGTTTGTCATCTAGTTCTTCAAGATGACTTAATAAAGATGCATTGCTAACTTTTTCTTTTAGTTCTTCAATTTCTCTTTCTAAATTGTCTAGGTCTTCAAGAGCTGCTTCAAGATTCTTCTTCAGGTGTTTCATTTCTTCTTTGTCCATGATCTCCTCAAGTGGTTAAACTTCTATGCTAAGGACCTATTGGTTCTTGGATAGGATTTTACACTCCATGAGATACCAATATGCTTATGACCAATGTTAAGGAGGGGTTAATTCCAAATGTGGGAAATCTATAAGCAATTGGACCAACTATAGGGACAAGACTGCCCTCTTCACTTCTGGCTCTGCAAAACCAAGGTGGGTACACCTGATCCAATAGATATAACTTTTTTCTTTACCTAATACTGGATCTTATAATAGATAATAGTGAGAAAGTACTAAATAACAACCTATTATTCATTGAATCTCCATCACTGGGTAGAACAACTGATACCCACAAACATAAAACTAAAATGATTGAAAGGATTTTAACTTAATTTCTTATAGAATGTAAACAACCCTGCCAAACATGTAATAGCATAGGGGATACTAGCTTATGATCAGTGCCTTATCCATTGGGCATCACACCTAAAGAAGACATGAAATACAAGAACAACTACTAAATTCATCCGAGAATCCAAGCCATAAACATAGTTAAACATCTCTTACACTACTTACAAATATCCTTCCTGATTGAACCAAATGAATCTATGCTTCACTCAGAGACTTTTAACCTAATCCTAGATCAAGGCTGAGAGATAAAACATATACACCAGTAACCTAATGCAATGAGTTGGAAAACTCAAAATTCATCAAGAACAACTAAAAGAGAGATCCAAGAATGAGAAACTATATTGAGTATGTGGACTCAAATCATTGTATTACAAACTGATTCAGTAATATCATAGATAATATGCAAAAGATACAAAAGGTTTCTCCCTAGTATTGATACAACTAGCAAGAAATGTTACAATCTGGATTGAGGATACACACTTAGCTTTTCAGCTTCCTGTGTCAAGAATTTCCAGCCATCCCTTCTAAATGATCACAAAAATCCTTTTATAAGAACAAGGATGCAACAAGAAAAATATCATTTAGGGCATTTTTAGGGCAACACAGTCAACCCTAAGACTCTCAAAAATATCCTAGACAAATCTGATTTCAAATACATTCCAGAAACATCTTTACAAAATATCTGCATCCTTACCCAAGTTTGACCTCGGATTACACAGTCAATTACTACTCTCACCAACTTTGTCAAAACTAAAAATAAATACCACCATTGGAAAGCTTGTTTCATGCCAATTCTGAAAACATATAATATGTCCATATTTGGGTAAAAAATAAGCCTCCAAGAAGCATTTCCGTGAGTAGATAGCATCATTTTAAAATTTGATTTATGTATATAGTTGAAACTTTATTAAATTCAAAATTTAATTTAAATTTTTGCTGTAGACTTCAAATTTGAGGTGGGTCCCATGTGCCATGTGGCACTACATGATTCATCCGCTGATCCATCTCATCGCCTAGCTGGACCTATCAACACACCTCTGCCACTTGTCACTCTATTATTGGCTCCTCTCACTGACTGAGCACCTATATGCCATCTCATCGGATGACACGTGTTAGCATATCGTTATACCGCAATGGTTAACTAGTGAGAATCTTTCTTTTGCGCTTTAGCAATGATCATCAGATTGGCATGCATCCCAAGGTGGCTGACCAACTACCTATCCTCTGCTTAGTGCCACAGTCACATTCCTATTGGCTCGCAGATCCACTTGGCACAAATTTGTAACTCCTGGGCCATGTCATCACTGCGACACATGTCATGCTATCGCTAAAGTGCCATGGCTATTTGTCGGGCATCTCCACCTTAGCGGATTAGCGACGTTTGTTGATCTAGGCACATATCTCAAGGTGGGCAAATCTGCACATCATCAAAATTTCTTATGTGGGCATGTGGGGCCTGCTATCCAAGTCATCACCCACTGGTCTACCTCAGTCCACATGTGCAAGACAAGGCTCCTCTAACCAGTCATCCACTTGAGACACTATGCTATTGTGTGTTTTTCTTTATAAATTCATTGTATTCTCCTAGCAGCATCAATGTGGGACTAAGTCTTTATTGAATATAATATATTTCATTCAAAATTTACTTGGTGTGCATGACCAACTGGCATGCACCCCAAGGTAGGCCCACAAGGGTAAGGCGACCACATAGCCTCACCACACTTGCTTTACACTGCATTTGAGTGTCACTGCTTATAAACATTAAGTAAACACATGTCCGAAAGAATGTGGGATAAATCCCATAGAACTAAAAACCATCGAAGATCACTCCCTACAACCCATATGTACCAGCTCCTCTTGGATTTACATTTCCTCACCTCCATTCATATGCCAGGTCTGAACAAGACATAAACCAAGCATAACATATATAACAGGCGACACCAGTCCATCATTCCAGTGTAGGAAAGGAGAGATGAGTGCAATTTATGCGTTAAAAAGAGATATATGAAGGTGAGCTATTCTGCATTACGGTTCTTGCTACTCCATCGCCTTCTCATTTTTTAACACTAGCCCCCTTCCTTTTATGCATGGATCCAATGGGAATATGAGCAGCTTGCCTTTGCGCAAAGCTTCTCCTTATATTGCACAAGCCTTCATTAATTAATGAGCAGGTAGTCCTCTTTGCACTGGTTGCATATGCAACATTTTAATGATGTGTATGCCTCTTGTGTGACTTGCACAAGACCCCCCTTTTGGACTGGGCATGCCCTTGTCATTGCATGAAGCTCCAGATCTTGTCTTGGCATTTTCCCAATGCCCTCTTTGCGCAAGGCACTCACGTCCTTGAATTCTTCAAAAAATAATAATATTGGTTTGATTTCTATTTTATGTGCGCCTCCAACTGGCAACCTCTTCAACCTTTACCTATGCTAGCATGAGGCCCCAATCTCCTCACATGAAGCCTCCTATTCACTGGAAATCTCCCTTCAAATTGTGAGACACGCACACCAATCATGCACAGGCCTCCTTCTTCAACAACACACTGAAAGAGGAAGAAAGGGGGAATGCGAGAGAGCTCGTTTTTGTCATTGGGAAGCTTACGCAAGCCCCTTGGCAATTTGACAGCACCCCCCTTTGTGAAAAATCATGGCATGCAAAAGAATGTAGGGTATACAAAGAAGGATATGCACCCAAAAAATGGGGCACACACTAGCATGTGTCTCTGCCATGTGGTGCCATTTATCATATACGGTAGGAGATGTAACATTCTTCCTTGTCATGAGGTGCACTGCTAGCCACCTCTTATTCAATCTCTGATTTCTTCTCTTCCATGAAGTGCATTTGCAAATCCCTAAGGGGGTCTCCCATGATACCAACATCCTTGGCAACCCTACTGATATTTTTCATCTCCTCAAATTGTAAATATGGGTGAAACTCCATGCTTACTTGGTTATTTCACATACCTTCAACAATGTTGTTCTAAACCTCACACACTAGTTTCCACATCTCTTCACTCAAATCTTGGGCTTCGGAAGAGGAAACATTCATATTATCAAATTCATTAAAATTTCCTTCCTTCATCTCCCCAATAACTTTATCAACTTATGATTTCAAGCATACCATCCATGATTTCTATACCACCAACATGTGGATAAGCCTCTTAGAGTTTAGATCGCATGACTCCTTTAAACCTTTCCAAGAACTCATTAAGTGCGGAAGCTTGTTCCTCTTGTTGGAATCAATGTTCACATACTTTAAACAAAATAGTGCACACAAGGCTTGTTTTTAAAAGGTATGTATACATTGATTGTTTGGTGCACAATACCCTTGTCCTCCCTTTTGTTTCAAGCAGCACCCATATGCTGTATATATGTCTCTCGATTCCACTTCACTGAAGAATCAATAAACCTTTTGGCATTGAATTTTCTTAATATGAACTCTTTCTGATGTAGACAACACCTTAGTTGGAAACTCATGTAAGACGTCTGGTCTACACAAGAAGAGAAGAAAAACACTTTGAAGAAAGAGGCATTTGATGCATAAGATATTTATTAAAAATTTAGCAACCCCCATAATACTTTACCACATTAAAACCCTTTAGTTTGGTATAAGCACCCCAAAATCTCTCTAACATTCAAATTTTCATGGTTTGGGCTGGCCAATGACTTATGGGATCCACCTTCTACACTTGTGGAAATCATATCAATAATCATTAAAACTCCCTGCCAATGACTCCACAATTTGCATGCATGTCACTCTGTATTTCATTCAAATCTTTCACATGATCAAACACTGCTTTCAAAAACAATGAGGCAGGCTGGACCCCAAGCGGGTCCAACCTAAATTTTTTTCAAACTCAAACAATTGGCCCTGAAAAACATCCAAAATGACTGGCATCTACAACTGGATCCAATCCGGACAACCAGAAACCTTAAAAAAACTTTAAATTTTATCACTTTACTAGTCGCCAAAAACTAAATAAAACACCTCCAGTCGCGCCATTAGAAGACCAATCAAAACATATCATTGAATGCTGAAACTAGGTGGACACAAACCTTGTACTATAGAAAAACATCTAGCCAAAGGGATTTGACAAAAAAAAAAGAGCGAGACAAGAGAATTTAAAAGTAAAAAATGCCCGCTTAGAACTGCCGGTAAATCACACACTGAAAACACCGGTGATTGTCTCGGAAAAAGATGAATGAAAAATATCAAACGGCGAACTAGAGATGAGCCACTGAAACTGGTAGAAGAACCATCAAAAAAGATCACAACAAAATAATCCTCAACTGGAGGTGTTCATCCGCTCAAAAGCTACGAATTTTTGAAAATGGTTACTTTACAAAATTATTCCATCCACACTTTTTATCAATCTTGAACACCTTTTTATTGGCCTTACAATCTGATCAAATGGAAACCTCATGGTCTGAAACTCTGGAAGAAGATTCTCTATCACATATAGAAAACAAGTCTATGATCAGATTCTTTGAGTAATCAACCGATTATCAATTATTAATCTCCTAAAACGGCCACTTGGAACATCTTGAGCTGAAAACAGTTAAATTTATAGAAATTGGGTTTGGAATCAATTGAGAAAAGTCATCAACCAGATTCGTCATAGTTTGAAAATTAACATGGAGAATCACTTTCATGTCTATATTATAGAAAAACCTTCAATTATGTTTGACCTTGAACCGGGTGTAAATGGCAAGACCCCAAAGTGAGCCACTCATAAAACTGAACTATGCATTGCTGAAGAAACTTAACAATCTGCAAACTGAATGGCTCTGACAAACATGTCAAACAGGCATATGTGGGGCTAAAAATCAGCAAGATGACTTATTCCCATGCCTACAACATGATGCAACAACCAGCACACCTTGATCAATCACAGGGCACTTAATGCACTCATCCAAATAGGGTCTCTGACTAAACTGTGCAACTGATCCTCATCAAATTATTAGAAACTACAAACGGAATCGGATTGGCCAACCAGGAAAATGGATTGATCATGGCCTGAAAAATGAAACATAAGAATTAGTTGACCACTGGAATACATGGCAAAATTAAATTTCTCAATTGGGTCATAGGGTCAAAAGTTATAACTAGTCAAACAGGGCCACTCAGAAAACCGGGCAGATTAGAGAAATAGGACAAATCTGGAAAGCTAACTTTGGGGGATCTAAAAACTTATCAAACGAACTCAAAATGACTTGAGCTTTGAAACATAAGCTCTCTGATATACATTGTAAACATTCCCAAAGTGGCGGGCCATGAAACCTAACAAGATACAAGATATTCAAATGCAAACAGGGCTTGCTACAATGATTTGACACGGGCAAAAATGCAGATTTAAGTGAACACCTTAAAATGGCCACTCCCTAAACATTTTAGATTTAAAATTTAGGAATTGGGACCCATTGCATACATCAAATGAAAGGTTTTGATCCTATTCCCCAAGCTATATCACATGAAATTCATCAGGCCCATCTTTATATGCTCTTGAACTCAGGTCTTTAAACTGTTCTTTGAAGCGCACAAACTTTGGCTTAAGAAAATTTTGAAACTTGACTCTGAAATCAATCCAAATTTTAGAGTACCAATAGGACCAAAGCTCTGATACCAATTTTTAGGAATGGGAACACTGAGAGGGGGGGGGGGGGGTGAATCAGTGTTCACTGTATTTTAACTTTTCACTTTAATCTGAATACTAAATTATAAATGCTTAAGTACTAAATTAAACATTCACATAAACATGAAACATGAAATCAACACATGACACCAATATGGTTATGGGGAAAACCAAATAGGTAAAAACCCTAGTGGGACTTGATACCCACTAATAATCCACACTAGTGTTTTGTGATCCTTGTTAGAAGACCCTTTACCCTGTTAGGAGTAGCTTTACAATGCTTTTAGTACAATAGACCTTGTTAAGGGTCAGACCCTGTTAGGAGTCTTTTACAATGATCCTTTTTAGGGGAGTGGACTCACTGTCCTAGAGCTCACTGCTCAAATGATGAAGGCTACAACCTTCTGAATCAGATACACACTATATCTGCAGGTGAATTATTATTGTGACACTTCTTGTCAGATCATTTCCTTTGGTCCGCTAATGCTTTGATCTCTTTCAAATCTATAATACATCATATGCTCTCTTTGCATACCTCTACTCTTCTTCTCACAACTTTATTTTCACTTCCATGTTGAATACAATGGCTGCACCTTATATTTATGCGCTCATACCAATTATACAATTAGGTCGGCCCTATAACTAATTACAAATAATGCTTCCAAATGAATTGGCTTAAGCGTTCTTACAATTATACATATACATATGTCAAAAACCTAAATACAATGGGCTCATAGCCTCTACAACATTAATTTACAATCGCAAACCAAAATAGTCACTATTGGCTCTATGCTCTGTTCTCTGTTGGCACACACTGGCTGTGCAACTTCAACTGACTGTAACTTTCACATCTATGCATATCTACTTATGCACTCTTAGATTAAGTAAGAATATAGTCTAACAACCTTAACTTCTAGGGTGCATACCAAAAAATTCATCTGTACGCATGGGCGCAGGTGCTCTGAGCTGCAGGAACTCTTTATGTTGTCTAGTCTTCAACACTTAACTGATTTCTGATCTTTACACTTAGTGTGCTGACTCCAAACTACTATATGAATTTGTTTCCATAATGACAACACTATATCTAGTTATATACTTCAATATAGACAACTTTCCAACATTTGGAAGCAAGTGCTACATCAAGAGGGATGAAGTAGTAGGCAAGTTTGATGCAAGAAGTGATGAAGGTATTTTCCTTGGTTACTCTACTAAAAGTGAAGCTTATAAATGTTTCAATTTAATATTGAAAAAGATCATTTAAAGTGCTCATATTAAGATTGATGAACATTTTATGGTTCAAGAAAGATATCATGATTACTCACCCATGATTGAAGAAGAACCTAGACCCTCCACTAGTGAAACAATTATTGAAGAAATGTTTGATAGTAGTGATGTGTTATTCAATGACCCTGAGACAATTGAAGAAGGTACTCCTATGGCTGATGAGTCAGCATCACCTAAAGTTCCAAAATTTACATCTAGAAATAATTCCAAGAAAGACATCATTGGAGATTAGAGCGGCAAAGTCTTAACAAGATCACAAGCAAAGAACTCAGCTAGTAGTGAAGTGGTATGTTTACTATCTTAGATTGAACCTTTAAGTGTTGAAGATGCATGTAATGATTCAGATTGACATGATTCTATGAAAGAAGAACTTGATCAAATTGTTAAGAATGATACTTGGGAACTGGTCCCAAGACCTAGTGATAAGAATGTGATTGGAACAAAGTGGATATTCAGAAACAAGATGAATGAAGATGGTATAGTAGTAAGAAATAAAGCAAGGTTAGTATGTAAGGGATATGCGCAAAGAGAAGGCATTGATTATTCAGATACATTTGCACTTGTGAGCAGATTAGAAGCTATTAAGTTGTTTCTAGCTTATGCTACAGTCAAAAAATTCAAAGTTTATTAGATGGATGTCAAGTCAGCATTCCTAAATGGAGATTTGAAAGAAGAAGTATACATTGAACAACTAGAAGGATTCACCTTATCAGACATACCTGATATGGTATGCAGATTGAAGAAGGCCCTCTATGGACTTAAGCAAGCCCCTAGAGCATGGTATGAGAGACTAGATGGATATCTAACAAATATTGGATTCAAGAAAGGAGCAACAAACTGTAATCTATTCATAAGAGAGACATCTGAAGGTTTGCTACTTGTATCTATATTTGTTGATGACATTATCTTTGGAGGTAATGAAAAACTAAGTACAAAATTTTCTAAGGAGATGCAAAATGAATTTGAGATGAGTATGATTGGCCCTATCAAATACTTTTTGGGATTGAATGTGCAGCAGATAGAGAAAGGTATTTTCATTAATCAGTCCAAATATGTAAAAGAAATATTAAAGAAATTCAAAATGGATGATTGCAAGCCAATAGGGACACCTATGATAACTGGATGCAAGCTTACAAAAGAAGATGACTCACCAGTAGTAGATACAACATTGTACAAGTCTATGATTGGCAAACTGATTTATCTTACTCAGATTAGACCTGATATTTCTAATGTAGTTGGCATAGTTGGAAGATTTGCAGTAGAGCCTAAACAAAGTCACCTCATGGTAGTAAAAAGGATATTCAGATACTTGCAAGACACTATAGACTATGGTCTATGGTATCCTAATTTAGAAAATGTTGAGCTTCATGTGTACATAGATGCAGATTGGGCAGGATGCGTTGATGACATGAATAGTACATTAGGTGGAGCAATGTTTCTTGGTGATAGACTTGTCACTTGGACAAGAAAGAAACAAAATTGTATTTCTCAGTCAACATCAGAAGTGAAGTATGTTGCAGCAGCCTTGAATTGCTCTACAATTGTTTGGATCAAGCAGATGATAAAAGATTTTCAAATTTAGATTGAATATCCTATTGTTATTCACTATGACAACACTAGTACTATCAATATGTCAAAGAACCCTATGATGCATGCAAAGACAAAGCACATTGAGATCAAGTATCACTTCATAAGAGAGAAAGTGGCAGACAAAGAAGTCAAGATGGACTATGTAAGTACTAAAGATCAATTAGAAAACATATTCACAAAGCCCTTGCCTAAGGATACTTTTGAGTATCTCAAGGAGAAGTTGGGAGTAATTCCCTTCCTTGATTCTACTTAGAAGAAAGAAGGAAATGCATCAGTCCTTAGGTACTAATGGAAGGTTGACTACTCTACCTCAGGAGTAGTACCAGTTCTTAAAATGAATGGCACCCTTTTCCATTGATGTCAAAGGGGGAGTAATATACAGAGTCATGAAAAACAAAAGTAAAAAGGAGTAGTATACTAAGGGGGAGTAGTATTCAGTCTTGGAGACAGCTCTGATGAGAAAATGAAGAATATTATAAAATGATTTCTCATTGGGTTGGTGGTGGTTTTTTCATTCCACATGTTGTCATCAATGCCAAAGGGGGAGATTGTTGGAGATCTGCCAGCAGGCTAGTACTGACTGTATGTTTGTCATTGATGACAAAATATGGAAAGTAGCATGCATGGAAGTCTTATGTAGTAATCTTTTAGTATATGTAGCATAGACATGATATCAACATGATATCATGGGTGCAAAGGTTAATTGTTAGTACAGATAGTTATATAGCAGCTTGTGTCAGCAGTGTTCCTGACAGAGTAACAGGTAGTGTTCTATGTATGGTTGTCTGTATAGTTATCATGGATCCTTGCATGATTGGATATATGTTAAAGACATGTTAGTGATGTTTCAGTCATGGACACATAGTCTTTTGATTAGTAGAAGTGAAGTTATGTAGTCGCTATTCATGAGTAGCATTTTCCTGTGTTTATCCAGAAGAGCCAACAAAGATTTTATTGGTTCTAGAGTTGTGCCTATCATGTGGGTATGCACCCTTGGATTTAAGCTTAGAGCAGAGTTATTGATGTTTGGTTAAGAGTGCATGAAGTAATTCAGCTTGAGGAGAAAGATCTAGTTGTTTTGGTAGAGCCGATAATGTGTAGTGTGCGGCTACAATTATCTTATTGGACAGGTCCCAGAATATATTGTGTGCCTAGTAGAGCTGACTAAATTATTATTGGAGTTTGTTATGGATTCTCTAATATGATTTCAAGGTGGTTCTAATAGGTTGACTTGATTATATCATTTAGAGGAAAGATATTTATAGGCAGTCATTTGTGATTGCTTGAGTGTGGTTCATAGTTGTTTGAGAAGAGCAGAGAAGAGTGTGTGAAGTGTTGAGCCATTAGAAGAAGGTCTACGTGACCAGGTAAAGTGTTTGTGCTTTACATTGGAACTGATCTAGATAGCAGGTCTAAGCTTAGTTCACCAAGATCTAGATATAGTGTGTATCTATTATTTAGAAGGTTGTAGCCTTCGCCCCTTTAAGTAGTGAGCTCTCAGACAATGGGTCCTCTCCCCTAACAGGAACTATTGTAAAAGAATCCTAATAGGGTCTAACCCTTGACTAGGTCTACTGTACTAAATATATTGTAAAGAAACTCCTAACAGGGTTAAGGATCTTCTAACAAGGATCATAATACACTAGTGCAGAATATTAGTGGGTGTCAATTCCCACTGGGGTTTTTACCTATTTGGGTTTCCCCGTAACCAAAATATTGTGTTGAGTTCAAGTGTTCTTTCATTGTGTTTATGCTCTATGTTTAAGTATACTTAATTGGATAAATAATTGAAACTTATAGATAATTGATTCACCCCCCCCTCCCACTCTCAGTTATCTCTTGGGACTATTCCTAATAGATAGAACTTATTGGTACAACTTGGGGATTCCTCAAGTGAAAGGATAATCAAATAAGGGCCAAAATGGACATGTTTGGCTTGGACTTCAAAAAATACCTCCTTCCAATTTGCAAAGATGATTGTAACATCATATAAATTGAGGAATAGAAATCAGGTGTGAACCAGTTGATGACTAGGTAGGAGGCCTTCCTAAATGATGATGGCTCCTTAGACATGGATAGGTTCAACAATATTCTGGATGACAGTTTTGAAGTTGAGAATGAGTGCACCAGATTTTTTGCTGACACTAAGGCCATTACTAATTCTAGATGGGACAAATAGGTTGATTTGTTGTAGAGATTAAAGGTGTACACCAAGCCCACAGAGGAAGAGGTTAAAGCATGGGACAAAAGCACCAAAATAAAGAAGAAGAAGCCATATGTTATTCACCTAGAGGTAATAGAAGAGGAGTGAATTACAACATGGCACCTGATCCTTAAGCATAGGGAGGGTAACTATCTTGAAGAGGATGATGTATGTTAGCTGGTAGGTGGTCATCATTCACAAAACAACTTTCAATAGTTACTTTGAATATCTACAGATAAAGGTGCCACTTTAGAAGTTCACTATGAGTCACTACAACATTTGGGGTCAAATTTTGATGCCAATTTGTGACACCACTACAATTTGTGTTTGTTTTTGTATTTTTTTTGCAAGTGCTCCCGAAGGTGTCATAATAGTGACGATATTGTCATAATTGCGACACCCATTTGGTATAAACAAAAAAAAAAAAAGTGTCATTCGTAATTTGTGAATTTGAAGAGCTGCCGTGAAGATGACACAAAAATTTTGCATGGTGTGAAGAGGGCTTTCTAGTTTGGCATGCACAAAGAGGCTGACACCTACATGTGGGAAGAGGGCACTAGCACTTGAGGTAGGAATTTGAGCTTTGTCTTCTAATTAAATAAATTTCAGTGGCATTGTTTAAATCTTAGCATTGTTAATAGTGGCATTGTTTACATCTTAGCATTTGGAATGCTTGATGACCCGTGAGCTTTGAGAGCTAGGGCATCATTGCTATTACCTTCAAGGCATTGTGTGAAGTGTTTGATCTCTCTTTATTTTTTTTTCTATTGATGTTAACTATGTGCGTACTCCCCGTTTATGATTATTTCATGAGGAAATGTCTTGATGGCTCGCAGGCTGCAAGCTAGGGCATGATACATTGTTCATGAGCTCACTATTTAATATTGGCATTTTTTACATCTTTTCATTTAGAATGCTTGATGACCTATGAGCTTTTAGAGATAGGGCATTGTTACTATTACCTTCAAGGCATTGTGTAAAGTGTTTGATCTCTCTTTATTTGTTTTGCTATTGATATTCACTATGTGTGTACTCCCCATTTATAATCATTTCAAGAGGAAATATCGTGATGGCTCGCAAGCTACAAGCTAGGGCATGATATATTGTTCATGAGCTCACTGTTTAATATTGACATTGTTTACATCTTTTCATTTGGAATTCTTGATGACCTGCGAGCTTTGAGAGCTAGGGTGTCATTTCTATTACCTTCAAGGCATTGTGTGAAGTGTTTGATCTCTCTTTATTTGTTTTGGTGTTGATATTCACTATGTGGTACTCCCTGTTTATGATCATTTCATGAGGAAATGTCTTGATGGCTCCTGGGCTGCAAGCTAGGGCATCATACATTGTTCATGAGCTCACTATTTAATACTGACATTGTTCATGAGCTCACTGTTTAATATCTGGCCAGGCCATGTAAATGGTACCAGGGCAACCCAGTTAGCCCAACAAAATGTGTCATGTTTATCTTTGTCAAATACACTCGTTCACCATTTTTTTCTTGTTCTTCACACAAATATTGCATCAAAAGTAATTGTAAACAATGATTCAAAGAAAAAAGAAACAACTACAATAGATCAGACCCCAAAAGAATACAGTCAACTACAATAGATCACAGTCTCAATGAAATAAACAGTGTATAAAACAATATGTGGTGCACAATAGAAGCAAGCATGTAATGACAACAATAACATTGCATGATAAAATTCAATACTCTTAGTTTTTATTCAAATATATTCAAAACTCCTATCAACTCATTGTTCAATAGTTAAACTAACCTATGACTTCAAAGGAGGAATTATGAAATATAGTTGTAGGTAGTTATCTCTTCTATAATGAAAATGGTACCAGGTCAACCCAATCAGCCCAACAAAATGTGTCATGTTTATCTTTGTCAAATAGACTTGTTCACCATTTTGTTCTTGTTCTCTACACAAATATTGCATCAAAAGTAATTGTAAACAATAATTCAAAGAAAAAAGAAGCAACTACAATAGATCAGACCCCAAAAGAATATGGTCAACTACAATAGCCCACAGTCTCAATGAAATAAATAGTGTATAAAACAATATATGGTGCACAACACTAGCAAGCATGCAATGACAATAATAACATTGCATGATAAAATTTAATACTCTTAGTTTTTATTCACATTGCACATGCATAATTGTAGATGAGGATCAATAATAGGGTGCCAGGCATTGCTTAGATCCTTTGGATCTAACCCCATCTTTTTCTTCCTTGTAAGTTTTGGATCATACAAGAGCATATTGGATTGAACCCTGGGTCAACACTTCATTACTTCAGGCAATTTCTGTTACCTTCATTATTTATGTTCATCCACTTATGTATGTTTGCATTCATTCATATTCTTCTGAAAGTTAATCTTTATGAGCTCAAATTCAAAACTGTATGTGTATTATTTTATTACTGATGTCCCTATTTGATGTCCCTATTTTTTACTGATGTCCCTATTTGATCTAATAACATCAATATAACAAATAGAGCACCGAACAATCAAATAGGGACATGAGGTGCTCAAATAGTGAGCTCATAAAATAATATATTAGTCTTAATAAAATCTTATAAAATAACATATATTGTGTGAAGTGTTTAATCTCTCTTTATTTGTTTTGGTGTTGATATTCACTATGTGGTACACCCCGTTTATGATCATTTCATGTGGAAATATCTTGATGGCTCGCAGGCTGCAAGCTAGGGCACCATACATTGTTCATGAGCTCACTGTTTAATACTGGCATTTTTTACATCTTTTCATTTGGAATGCTTGATGACCTGCGAGCTTTGAGAGCTAGGACATTGTTTCTATTACATTCAAGGCATTGTGTGAAGTGTTTGATCTCTCTTTATTTGTTTTTTTGTTGATATTAACTATGTGGTACTCCCCGTTTATGATCATTTCATGAAGAAATGTCTGCATGGCTTGCGGGATGCAAGCTAGGGCATCATGCATTGTTTATGAGCTCACTGTTTGAGCACCTCATGTCCATATATATATACTTTAAAGGAGGAATTATGAAATATAGTTGTAGGTAGTTATCTCTTCTATAATGATGGAGGAGTGAAAGGTAATGATTAATGAGGTTTCTGCTATTAGATCATACATTAACATACTTACTATTTTGAATCTGAGCTCAACATCATGCAATGTTATTGTTGTCATTGCATGCTTGCTGCTGTTGTGCACCATATATTGTTTTATACACTGTTTATTTCATTGAGACTATGATCTTGGTTTTTCTTTCAAAAGTGTATGGCTTGACTATGCACATGCATAATTGTAGATGAGGATCAGTAATAGGATGCCATTCATTGCTTAGATATTTTTTTATCTAACCCCCATCTCTCTTTTCTTTGTAGGTTCTAGATCACATAGGGGCACACTGGATTCATACCCTAGTAAAAAATTCATCACTTCAGGTAATGTTTGGCACCCTTATTATTTATGTTCATCCTCTTATGTATGTCTGTACTCTTGCATTTTCTTTTGAAAGTTATTTTCCTTGTATAGTATATACAAGTTATTTTTTATATATATACATGTAATATTTAGATGCAAAAATTCATTTTCCTTTACATGTATCTTTGCATGAAATAAACACAAATTAAACAAGATCATCTAATAATGAAAACTAGGGTACTATAGTCACTCATCTAGTAATTAGTTCCCCAAACCATTACTAAGGATTGAACATAAATCTAAGTCCCCAAATCTATTGTTCTATGTGTATAAAAAAATATATGGTGCACAACAGTAGCAAGCATGCAATGACAACAATAACATTGCATGATGCCCGAGCTCAAATTCAAAGAAGTAAGTGTATTAATGTATGATCTAATAGCAACAACCTCATTGATCATTAGCTTTCACTCCTCCATCATTATAGAAGAGATAAATACCTACAACTAGGGCATCATGCATTGTTTATGAGCTCACTGTTTGAGCACCTCATGTCCCTATTTGATTGGCCAGTGCTCAAATAGTGAGCTCATAAATTGCGACACCCATTTGGTTATAAAAAAGAAAAAAAAAAAGAAAGCGTCATTTTTAATTTGTGAATTCGAAGAGCTGCCACGAAGATGACACTGCACTTTTGCATGGCGCGAAGAGGGTATTCAAGTTTAGCGTGCCCAAAGAGGCTGGCACCATGTAGGAAGAGGGCACTGGCACTTGAGGTAGGCATTTGAGCTTTGTCTATTTGATCATAAAAAAGGAGTACTACATAGTGAATATCAACAAGAAAATAAATAAATAGAGAGATCAAACACTTCACACAATATATGTTGCTTATAGCTCACAGTCAACTACAATAACTCATAGTCTCAATGAAATAAACAGTGTATAAAACAATATATGGTACACAATAGTAGCAAGCATGCAATGGCAACAATAACATTGCATGATGCCCGAGATCAAATTCAAAATAGTAAGTGTATTAATGTATGATCTAATAGCAGCAACCTCATTGATCATTACCTTTCACTCCTCCATCATTATAGAAGAGATAACTACCTAAAACTAGGGAATCATGCATTGTTTATGAGCTCACTGTTTGAGCACCTCATGTCCCTATTTGATTGGCTGGTGCTCAAACAGTCAGCTCATAAATAATGCATGATGCCCTAGCTTGCAGCCTGCAAGCCATCAAGACATTTCCTCATGAAATGATCATAAACGGGGAGTACCGCATAGTGAATATTGTTGGATAATAGTTTTTCCTCTCATTAGATTTATTATCTCTGACTCTCTAAACACCCAAGGTGAGAGAACAAAAGGATGTCACCAACAAATGGGTCAGTGTAAGTCATCTATCACTGCCCTCTGAATTGATAGGTACAACTCCCTAAATATGCAATGATATGCAATGAATGTGTTTTTATCTATCATCAGATTGTTTCTTATAAGATTTAACCAAATTGTTTGTAGGCACAAACAATTCAGGCAGGGAAAGAGTGGACAATCTATAATCCCAATGGAATGTTGATCACAGATTATCATGAAGTCTATTATCTATCTTAAACCTACCTCATCCAAGAATGCATATCTACTAATGAGAATAGAAGCAGAATCATATATAGACAACAAATATAATTGCTTATGCTACAACTACTAATCATGAAATGGAATTCAAGCAGGAATCACAGCTCCATACATAATTGTACTTTCTATTCAGATGCATCTAAATAACAAGGTGAATAGGAGAAGAATCATACATGAAAGGTAAATGGAATTACTTTCACTGCAGTAACAAACATGAAATGGAATCCAGTAAGCAATTACAACTTCATATATAACTATCCTGTCTATTCACACGCAAATGAAAACTACTAGTTCAACAAACATGAAAACCCAACAAAGTAAATGGAATCACTTATGCTACCCTTACAAGTTTGTTGACCCCCATACTGAATCTCTTTACAGAATATATAGATTTTACAATACATCAGACTCGTAGGAGCCAATGACCTTCCCTCTCCTTTGAATACAAAGAGACAAAGCATAAAGAGATAAACTCTTCCAATCTGAGAACTCGAAAAGTCACTATGAGACTCTTCATCTTCTTTTTAATAGTATCTGTCAAGTCAAATCCATTGGGCTTCTCGGAGTCAAGTCATCATTCAAATTCAGGCAGAATAACTAACCCAATCTCCAACTGGCATTGATCCTCTCCTTTAGATGCTTTAAAACATTTGGCATGATCTCATGACTTTGTCTGCTATCGAGATGCACTCATCTTCTTGTTCTGCTAACTTACAGAACCCACTGTTCTAGTGTGAAAATCATTTTGGAGTAACAGTAAACTCACTATCCCGTATGAGGCAAGAATCATCAAATGATGAATACTTTATAATCTATACACGTTCAATATCCTTCATAACACATAAGGAAGAAAATTTATCCCTCGAAGTTTTGGTTTTCCTTCATAACTCAAACTCTGCGAAAAACACACCTGAAACTCAATTCTCTGCTTTGTCATAACTTTGTGATTTTAACACCAAATCATGTTCCATTTTCACCAATGAGATCCTTGAAGTTCAAGGAACCTCTCCATGCATTCATATCATGAAAAGCACTAACTTTTCTCAACTATGGAAAATGCATCAAAGGAGTACAAATTCAGCTCTGTTACATCACATCCGATTGCAACACTCATCCATATGTTCATCACTGCGATGGAAATCAACCCCATATTTAGGCAATTATAACTCATCCCCAAGTCATCATGACTACACATATTGTCCCTCAATTCCATAGACTCGTTGTCATTTTCTCAAAATCCATAAGCACGGCCATGTGGTAAAACTTCCATCCATCCAGATTTTCTTGTCGCATGATCGTATGACTCTTTTTCAACTCTTGCGATCATGCGACAACTTTATCCTTATCGCATCTGCACTGTTAGCGTATATAGGTTCGCTTTTTGCCTTGTCGCATGATCGCATGAGGAAAGAATATTCCTCACGATCATGCACCAGCTGTAGATCTCACATCTCAAAAGATTACCACCGCAAGCAACTTTCCTCGGACCCACAGGGACACGTGGATTCATCTCACAAGTTCACTAAGCATCTTCGGTGACTTACGTTGTCACATGATCACATAGCAATATTTTAATCCATGCGATCATGCGACCACTTTATCATTGGCACATCTGCGCTATTAGAGTACGTGGGTCCCACTACCTTTACTGACTTTACATTTGGAGAATCAAACGGATGGCATGTGATCTGATGGGCTCACAAGATTCTACGAGATCATATGCCATCCATTGATCTGGAATCTTAGCTGATGTCATAAAAATTTGACCCCACCTTACTGCATGAAATACTATGATGAATCAGGAGCTACCACATGAATTATTTGACCAGTCACACTCGTCACCATCTCATCATCACACTTGCACTGTTGGCCTACGTGGGTCCCAATAGAGCGTATTCACCAGCTCGAGTTCCCATTGTTGCATGATCGCATAGCAATATTTTAATTCATACGATCATGCGACCGCTCTATGATTGGTGCCCATGGGTCCACTGAGATAGGTGGCACCTTGTCGTTATTTCACATGGAATAAACATCATGTAACTTATTTATGTGAAATAACGACAGCCATAAATTTTGATTGAAGATAGGTAAAGGAACCGAGCCTGCATCTGCTAAGGAGTACTCGTGTCTTAATCCCACCTTCCTGCTAAGAAAGAGTGACATCATCATGGGGAAGTGGCGATCATTGATCTGTGCTGCATAATAAAAGCTTGCAGACCCACTGGTACATGTGTCTTCATCCCACCAAGCATGATGACTTACGCTATCACATGATCTCATGGTAATATTTTAATCCATGTGATCATGTGACCGCCCTATGATTGGCTCGTGGGGATCCAACATATTTTTTATTTAACCTTTCTTGTCTTTCCATTGACTTTCCTTATCTGCATGGGCTACCATTGTCGCATGATCTCATGGTGTTTTTTAACCTCCTACGATCATGTGACCGCTCTATCATTCATGACTACACAATACTGTTCTTCGATCCCATTATATTTTTAGTAGGTGATTCATTGCTATCTCTGATCAATATAAGTAATCTGGTACTTAGTTTGGTTTGACACATGTTCAAGAGCCAAAAATGTAATATATGTGATAGTTGTTTGATGCACAATGTAGAACATAATACAATGATCAAGCTTCTTGTTATTGCAAAGTTTTCAAATTCAGTAATGTGCTAAAATCTTGATTTTCCTACCAACATTGCTTATGTGTAATGTACCAAACTGTAACATTCCCCATATTTAAGATGCCACATCTTCATTTTGATCATAATGCAACCTATGGATTAATGAGTCACAACATAAAGGCTGACAGGATTATGTGACCAAATCATTCACCATTTTATTTATTTCATCTTCAAAAGACACTGAATACAACCAGATCTTTGACTATCCCAAATTCTGCTATTATCATCAAATCATACAATGCAATGCTATCACCTTCTTGATAGTGGGATAAACAGTATGTCCTTCTGAGGTGATTACCTTAATTATTTTACATTAGGAGGCTTTCAAAAACTAAATCTAAGTTCATGTCTGTCCAAACTTTACTTCTGAAAATTGAATCAACCTTCTTCTGATTCCTTGCAAGTGCCTAAAGATCATGACTTGGAATCATCATTTCTCCTGAGAAAAATTACCAATCAAATCATGTTATTCTTTCTAGGTAGGTATCTATCACTTACCCATGATGACAAGGTTTTCAAGGCAACCCACCCGGCTTGAAGCAAGAAGGCAAGGAACCCTGGCAAGAATAGCCTATCTTAGAAAAGTTAGACCTAGACACCAGACTTGACAAGACCACATGACTCAAACATTGCCAAAAAATGGGTGACTAAAAGTCAAACAATAGCTGGCTCCGACTGGGGGATCATGTATTGCAAGGTGCATGAAGAATTCAGCTTCTCTGATGAGACAGGTGCCTTATCCATTGGGTTGCAGAGTCTAGACCAAAGAGAACAATGAGTAGCTGCATATAGGGAGGGTAGAGGGGAGCAGGGAAAACTGAAACAAAGCATGAGAAAACAACAACTAACTAAGCAAGGAAAGGCTACACTAAACACACCAAAATTGGAAAGAAAACCTATCTACAAAAGGTGAGGAGACCTCACCAACAGGACCATAAACAAAGAAAGATTCATATGTGGCCATTTGCAGGAAGAGAGAAGTATGAACCTTTCCTGAACAAAGGAAGATGCTCCACCAATTTGAAACAAAACTGGTAACTTCTGGCTACTCCTTCATTGTTGAACTTGAGTCCCAAAGCTATCTGCAACATGATGACCCACAAGACCTTTCCAAACAGCCAGGCCTCATTATAAATCTCTGATTTATCTATGCTTCCATATACATCCTTTCTTGGACATTCAAATTTTTGTGATGGAAGAGGATATTCAACATATTCTGAATGTACTACTGGAATATAATTCAATTCATCTCTTTCAGCATTATCACCTCTATTTGTTCTATTATTATCCTTAGCAGAGATATCAATGTTCAAATCGAGATCAACAAAATCAAAATATTGGAAATCCTCTAGAAGTGGAAAAGCATCATACCGTTTGCAAGCATTGTCAAAAATAACTTCTGATTTTGAATCAGGGCTGAAAAAAATGTATCTTCATTACTCATGGCCTCTACCAAAATTGAAATATCTTCTTCATCTTTTGCATCTATCAAATCTTCATGATGTTCATCTGGATTTAGAACTTCAATATCTGATTTGACTATGGAAGAGGATTCACATATAACTGTCATCATGACTTGATCAAATTTTATCTCAAGACTAGGAAGATTTTCATCTATTTCTCTATCTTCTGTATGATGCTGTAGTACTTCTTTAACATGTTCAAAATCTACTGTTGCATTGATTCCTTCAACATTATTTTCAATAGGCTGACTATCTTTTTCATCCACACAGATTTGATTAGCAACATCCAACATTGTATCATCTTCAAAACAAAATGTTTCTGATATCTGATCTTTATCAGCTATAATGAATGAAGGATCAACCTTATTATGTTCTTCAATAACATTAGGAATTTCATCTTTTAATATCCCATCAGCCTTAGGATGATCTTCAGAAGAAAAATAGTTTGAAACATTATCCTCATTCTTTTCACCCAATTTACAACTTTCATCAACACAAGAAAAAGGAAACATGGATACATCTTTTTCAATTTTGTTTACCTTTTCTTCCTAATCTTCAAGAATCTCCCTATTCGCCAAATTTTGTCTTGTATAATTCCAGGGCTTTTCTTGCTCTTCTAAAACTAGGCAACTTGTAGATTCTTTACTTACTAGTTCTTCTTCAAGTATAGTCAAAATAACAGATTTCTTCTTTCTCCTTTGGGCTTGGACCTCGAAATACTTCTGATGCACATGTTTTAACAATAGGGTAGACTGATGATCTTTAGACACACTCAATCCTTTCTTCAAACCCTTAGTGAAACTTATTTTATATGCTTCCCAAAGGAATTGGAAGTTGGGATCATTTTCAGCATTTATCTCCCCAATTGTGGGTTTCCTTCTGATTTGTTTTCTCGGTTTAACCTCTTTTTCACTCAAGACTAAAAAATTTAATGAGGTGTGATCTTGAGGGGCTTTTGACATTTCACCATCATCCATATTGAGCTCTTTCTTTAACTTCTACAATAACTTTGTTTTCTCTTCCACTTCTTTTAGCAAATGATATCTTGCACATATACTCATCCACAATAGAGCAGTTACATGATCCTCTTCAATACTCAGGTTCATCTTTCTTCCATGAGTAATGCTTTCTCTCCAAGCATCAAACATATCATGCAATACAAAATCAATAGTGTGATGAAGTTCTATAAGGGAAGGATCTGGCCTCCTTCCTTTCTCCATTTTAGAAGGCATGGTCCTTTTACAACAGAGTCTCCAATCTCCTGCAAGTTTTGAGATAATACATTTTGAAAATATAAAACACTGGACTCTTCAACCAAAGTTATGAGGACCAGAGCGGAGTCACCAATCTCTGAGAGGTAGAGATAACTAAAAAATTAAGGAAACCAATATCAACATCAATCTTCTCTTCTTCCTCAGTTGGGTGCTTTCCAGTCTTCAACTTTAAGCTAGTTCTTCCTTCAGCATGTGGGATTGGAAACCTGATTCCTGTGGCAAGCACCTTTCTCCACAAGATCAGCTATAAAAAGGGGAAACCAAAAATATGTCTATTTACAAATTCTCCCCAGCAAAGTCACCAAAAACTGTTGGTTAACAGTTTGTCCTCCCGTTAGATTTATAATCTCTAACTCTATAAACACCCAAGGTGAGAGAACAAAAGGATGTCACCAACAAATAGGTCAGTTTAAGTCATCTATCACTACCCTCTGAATTGACAGGTACAGCTCCCTGAATATGCAATGATATGTAATGAATGTGTTTTTATCTATAATTAGATTGTTTCTTATAAGATTTAACCAAATTGTTTGTAGGCACAAACAATTCAGCCATGGAAAGAGTGGACAATCTATAATCCCAATGGAATGTTGATCACAGATTATCATGAAGTCTATTATCTAACTTAAACCTACCTCATCCAAGAATGCATATCTACTAATGAGAATAGAAGTAGAATCATATATAGACAGCAAATAGAATTGCTTATACTGCAACTACTAATCATGAAATGGAATTCAAGAAGGAATCATAGCTCCATACATAATTGTACTTTCTATTCAGATGCATCTAAATAATAGGGTGAATAGGAGAAGAATCATACATGAAAGGTAAATGGAATTACTTTCACTACAATAAAAAACATGAAATGGAATCCAGCAAGCAATTACAGCTTCATATATAACTGTCCTGTCTATTCACATGCAAATGAAAACTACTGGTTCAACAAACATGAAAACCCAACAAAGTAAATGGAATCACTTATGCTACCCTTACAAGTTTGCCGACCCCCATACTGAATCTCTTTACAGAATATATAGATTTTACAATACATCAGGCGCGTAGGAGCCAATGACCTTCCCTCTCCTTTGAATACAAAGAGACAAAGCATAAAGAGATAAACTCTTCCAATCTGAGAACTCGAAAAGTCACTATGAGACTCTTCATCTTCTTTTTAATAGTATCTCTCAATTCAAATCCATTGGGCTTCTCAGAGTCAAGTTATCATTCAAATTCAGGCAGAATAACTAACCTAATCTCCAACTAGCATTGATCCTCTCCTTTAGATGCTTTAAAACATTTGGCATGATCTCATGACTTTGTCTGCTATCGAGATGCACTCATCTTCTTGTTCTGCTAACTTACAGAACCCACTGTTCTAGTGTGAAAATCATTTTGGAGTAACAATAAACTCACTATCCCGTATGAGGCAAGAATCATTGAATGATGAATACTTTATAATCTATACACGTTCAATATCCTTCATAACACATAAGGAAGAAAATTTATCCCTCGAAGTTTTGGTTTCCTTCATAACTCAAACTCTGCGGAAAACACACCTGAAACTCAATTCTTCGCTTTGTCATAACTTTTTGATTTTAACACCAAATCACGTTCCATTTTCACCAATGAGATCCTTGAAATTCAAGGAACCTCTCCATGCATTCATATCATGAAAAGCACTAACTTTTCTCAACTGTGGAAAATGCATCAAAGGAGTACAAATTTGGCTCTATTACATCACATCCAATTGCAACACTCATCCATATGTTCATCACTGCGATGGAAATCAACCCCATATTTAGGCAATTATAACTCATCCCTGAGTCATCATGACTACACATATTGTCCCTCAATTCCATAGACTCATTGCCATTTTCTCAAAATCCACAAGCACGGCCATGTGCTAAAACTTCCATCCATCTAGCTTTTCTTGTCGCATGATCGTATGACTCTTTTTCAACTCTTGTGATCATGCGACAACTTTATCCTTATCGCATCTGCGCTGTTAGCGTATATAGGTTCCCTTTTTGCCTTGTCGCATGATCGCATGAGGAAAGAATATTCCTCGGGATCATGCACCAGCCGTAGATCCCGCATCTCAAAAGATTACCATCACAAGCAACTTTCCTTAGACCCACAGGGAAACGTGGATTCATCTTGCAAGTTTGCTAAGCATCTTCGGTGACTTACGTTGTTGCATGATCGCATAGCAATATTTTAGTCCATGCAATCATGTGACCACTTTATCATTGGTGCATCTATGCTACAGAGTACATGGGTCCCACTGCCTTTACTGACTTTACATCTAGAGAATCGGATGGATGGCATGTGATCTGATGGGCTCACAAGATTCTATGAGATCATACGCCATCCGTTGATCTGGAATCTTAGCCAATGTCATAAAAATCTGATGCCACCTTACTGCATGAAATACTATGACAAATCAAGAGCTGCCACATCAATTATTTGTCTAGTCACACTCATCACCATCTCATCATCACACTTGTGCTATTGGCCTACGTGGGTCCCAGTAGAGTGTATTCACCGACCTGAGTTCCCATTGTCGCATGATCGCATAGCAATATTTTAATTCATGCGATCATGTGACCGCTCTATGATTGGTGCTCATGGGTCCGCTGAGACAGGTGGCACCTTGTCGTTATTTCACATGGAATAAACATCGTGTAACTTTTTTATGTGAAATAATGATAGCCATAGATTCTGACTAAAGTTAGAAAAAGGAATCGAGCCCACATCTGCTAAGGAGTACTCATGTCTTAATCCTGCTTTCCCGCTAAGAAAGAGTGACATCATCACGGGGAAGTGGTGATCATTGATCTGTGCTGCATAATAAAAGCTTGCAGACCCATCGGTACATGTGTCTTCATCCCACCAAGCATGATGATTTACGCTGTGGCATGATCTCATGGTAATATTTTAATCCATGCGATCATGCGACCACCCTATGATTGGCTCGAGGGGATCCAACATATTTTTTATTTAACCTTTCCTATCTTTCTGTTGACTTTCCTTATCTGCATGGGCTACCATTGTCACATGATCTCATGGTGTTTTTTAACCTCATGCGATCATGCGACCGCTCTATCATTCATGACTACACAACACTGTTCTTCGATCCCATTATATTTTTAGTACTGGATTCATTGCTATCTCTGATGAATATAAGTAATCCGGTACTTAGTTTGGTTTTACACATGTTCAAGAGCCAGAAATGTAATATATGTGATAGCTATTTGATCCACAATGTAGAACATAATACAATGATCGAGCTTCTTGTTATTGCAAAGTCTTCAAATTCAGTAATGTGCTAAAATCTTGATTTTCCTACCAACATTGCTTATGTGTAATGTACCGGACTATAACATTCCCCATATTCAAGATGCCACATCTTCATTTTGATCATAATGCAACCTGTGGATTAATGAGTCACAACATAAAGGCTGACAGGATTATGTGACCGAATCATTCACCATTTTATTTATTTCATCTTCAAAAGACACTGAATACAACCAGATCTTTGACTATCCCAAATTCTGCTATTATCATCAAATCATACAATGCAATGCTATCACCTTCTTGATAGTGGGATAAATAGTATGTCCTTCCAAGGTGATTACCTTAATTATTTTGCATTAGGTGGCTTTCAAAAAATAAATCTAAGTTCATGTCAGTCCAAACTTTACTTTTGAAAATTGAATCAACCTTCTTTTGATTCCTTGCAAGTGCCTAAAGATCATGACTTGGAATCATCATTTCTCCTGAGAAAAATTACCAATCAAATCATGTTATTCTTTCTAGGTAGGTATCTATCACTTACCCATGATGACAAGGTTTTCAAGGCAACCCACCCGGCTTGAAGCAAGAAGGAAAGGAACCCTGGCAAGAATAGCCTATCTTAGAAAAGTTAGACCTAGACACCAGACTTGACAAGACCACATGACTCAAACATTGCCAAAAAATGGGTGACTGAAAGTCAGACAACAAATATCAACAAAAAAACAAATAAAAAGAGATCAAACACTTCACACAATGCCTTGAAGGTAATAGAAATGATGCCCTAGCTCTCAAAGCTCGTGGGTCATCGAGCATTCCAAATGAAAAGATGTAAACAATGCCAGTATTATAGCTAAACAATACCATACCTCAACATCAGAATGCTTATCATTTTCAAGCTTTAAAGAGGCTTCATACCATGCAGCATCCGTAGATTTGTATGCAACACTGATTTAGGCTAGAGGTAAACTACATGTGTCATGTAAACAACATGGTTGAATTCAATCTCTTTTGCGCATTTTCGAGAGTTTTCCCACCAATACAAGTGTAAATAATGCATTGAACGTAATTTATCAACACTGTGTGGTATGAAATCTCACTGAAGCTTGAAATATATCACTCCTCATGTTATTGTCAAATTAAATTCAAATATTTTTCAAAACATTTATTCTTGTAGAATTAAGATATCCTTATCTCAATAATAAAACAATCTTGCATAATAGCTTTTGAATCACATTAACACACACCCATGTTCTGTAGCATAGTTCATTTTAGAAGTGTATGGCTTGACTATGCACATGCATAATTGTAGATGAGGATTAGTAATAGGGTGCCAGGCATTGCTTAGATCCTTTGGATCTAACCCCATCTTTTCCTTCCTTGTAGATTTTGGATCATACAAGAGCATACTAGATTGAACCCTGGTCAACACTTCATTACATCAAGAAATGTCTGGTACCTTCATTATTTATGTTCATCCACTTATGTATGTTTTCATTCATTCACATTCTTCTAAAAGCTAGCTATTAGCGACCATATATGATGATTCTTGATGTTTTTGGGTCATTTGATGAAAAGATGTAAAAGTTTCTTAAAGTTAAGCATTTGAACTTTGTCTTCTCATTAACTCAATTTCATTTTGATGGCATTTGTTGATTTAATAGAAAAATATGAATGTTAATATTGGCATTGTTTACATCGTTGCATTTGGAATGCTCGATGACCCACGAGCTTTGAGAGCTAGGCCATCATTGCTATTACCTTCAAGGCATTGTGTGAAGTGTTTGATCTCTCTTTATTTATTTTGTTGTTGATATTCACTATGTGGTACTCCCTATTTATGATCATTTCATGAGGAAATATCTTGATGGCTCACAGGCTGCAAGCTAGGGCATCATACATTATTCATGAGCTCACTATTTAATACTGGCATTGTTTACATCTTTTCATTTGGAATGCTCGATGACCCGTGAGCTTTGAGAGCTAGTGCATCATTTCTATTACCTTCAAGGCATTGTGTGAAGTGTTTGATCTCTCTTTATTTGTTTTACTATTGATATTCACTATGAGGTACTCCCTATTTATGATTATTTCATGAGGAAATGTCTTGATGGCTCACGGGCTGCAAGCTAGGGCATCATAGATTGTTTATGAGCTCACTATTTAATATTGACATTGTTGACATCTTTTCATTTGGAATGCTTGATGACCTGTGAGCTTTGAGAGCTAGGGCATCGTTACTATTACCTTTAAGGAATTGTGTGAAGTGTTTGATCTCTCTCTATTTTTTTTGTTGTTGATATTCACTATGTGGTACTCCCTATTTATGATCATTTCATGAGGAAATCTCTTGATGGCTCATGGGCTGCAAGCTAGGGCGTCATACATTGTTTATGAGCTCACTGTTTAATACTGGCATTGTTTACATATTTTCATTTGGAATGCTTGATGACCCGCGAGCTTTGAGAGCTAGGGCATTATTCCTATTACCTTTAAGGCATTGTGTGAAGTGTTTGATCTCTCTCTATTTGTTTTACTGTTGATATTCACTATGTGGTACTCCTTGTTTATGATCATTTCATGAGAAAATATCTTGATGGCTCATGGGCTGCAAGCTAGGGCATCATACATTGTTCATGAGCTCACTGTTTAATAATGACATTGTTTACATCTTTTCATTTGAAATGCTTGATGACCCGCGAGCTTTGAGAGCTAGGGCATCATTTATATTACCTTCAAGGCATTGTGTGAAGTGTTTGATCTCTCTTTATTTGTTTTGTTGTTGATATTTACTATGTGGTACTCCTTGTTTATGATCATTTCATGAGGAAATGTCTTGATGGCTCACGGGCTGCAAGGTAGGGCATCATACATTGTTTATGAGATCACTGTTTAATACTTTCATTTTTTACATCTTTTCATTTGGAATGCCTGATGACCTGTGAGCTTTGAGAGCTAGGGCATCGTTGCTATTACCTTCAAGGTATTGTGTGAATTGTTTGATCTCTCTCTATTTGATTTGTTGTTGATATTCACTATGTGGTACTCCCTGTTTATGATCATTTCATGAGGAAATGTCTTGATGGCTTGCAGGATGCAAGCTAGGGCATCATACATTGTTTATAAGCTCACTGTTTAATACTGGCATTGTTTACATCTTTTCATTTGGAATGCTTGATGACCCACGAGCTTTGAGAGCTAGGGCATCATTGCTATTACCTTCAAGGCATTGTGTGAAGTGTTTGATCTCTCTCTATTTGTTTTGATGTTGATATTCACTATGTGGTACTTCCTATTTATGATCATTTCATGAGGAAATACCTTGATGGCTCACGAGCTGCAAGCTACAACATCATACATTGTTCATGAGATCATTGTTTAATACTAGCATTGTTTACATCTTTTCATTTGGAATGCTTGATGACCCGCGAGCTTTGAGAGCTAGGGCATCATTTCTATTACCTTCAAGGCATTGTGTGAAGTGTTTGATCTCTCTTTATTTGTTTTGCTATTGATATTCACTATGTGGTACTCCATTTTTATGATCATTTCATGAGGAAATGTCTTGATGACTCATGGGCTACAAGCTAGGGCATCATACATTGTTTATGAGCTCACTGTTTAATACTGGCATTTTTTACATCTTTTCATTTGGAATGCTTGATGACCCACGAGCTTTGAGAGCTAGGGAATCATTGCTATTACCTTCAGGATATTGTGTGAAGTGTTTGATCTCTCTCTATTTGTTTTGTTGTTGATATTCACTATGTGGTACTCCCCGTTTATGATCATTTCATAAGAAAATGTCTTGATGGCTCACAAGCTGCAAGCTAGGGCATCATACATTATTCATGAGCTCACTATTTAATACTGGCATTGTTTACATCTTTTCATTTGGAAGGTAGGCATTCAAGATTTGTCTTCTCATTAAATCAATTTTAGTGGCATTGTTAATAGTGGCATTGTTTACATCTTAGCATTGTTAATAGGGGCATTGTTTACATCTTAGCATTTGGAATGCTCGAATGACCCACAAACTTTGAGAGCTAGGGCATTGTTTCTATTATCTTCAAGGCATTGTGTGAAGCGTTTGATCTCTCTTTATTTGTTTTTCTATTGATATTCACTATGTGGTACTCCCCGTTTATGATCATTTCATGAGGAAATGTCTTGATGGCTCATGAATTGCAAGCTAGGGTATCATACATTGTTCATGAGCTCATTGTTTAATACTGGCATTGTTCATGAGCTCACTATTTAATATCTAGCATCATGCAAACATATATTAATACACTTACTATTTTGAATTTGAGCTCAGGCATCATGCAATGTTATTGCTATCATTGTGTGCTTGCTGCTGTTGTGCACCATATATTGTTTTATACACTATTTATTTCATTAAGACCATGAGCTTGACATTTGTAATGTATTTTCTATTATTGGATCAATGCTACCATGTTGTTGAGTTTGTGTAAGACTTGCAAGGTTTTACCCCAAAATTTAGCAATAATAAAATAGGGACATCAGTAATAAAATAATACACTTACTATTTTGAATTTGAGCTCAGGCATCATGCAATGTTATTATTGTCATTGCATGCTTGCTGCTGTTGTGAACCATAACAACAACAAGAATGCAATGTTATGAAATTTTAGGATTAAATTGGTGAGTTTGTATACTTTCTCCATTTTAAACTAACCTATGACTTCAAAGGAGGAATTATGAAATATAGTTGTAGGTGGTTATCTCTTCTATAATGATGGAAATATATCACTCCTCATGTTATTGTCAAAATTAAATTCAAATATTTTTCAAAACATTTATTCTTGTAGAATTAAGATATCCTTATCTCAATAAATAAAACAATCTTGCATAATAGCTTTTGAATCACATTAACACACACACACATGTTTTGTAGCATAGTTCATTTTAGAAGTGTATGGCTTGACTATGCACATGCATAATTGTAGATGAGGATCATTAATAGGGTGTCAGGCATTGCTTAGATCCTTTGGATCTAACCCCATCTTTTTCTTCCTTGAAATTTTTAGATCATACAAGAGGATACTGGATTGAACCTTGGGTCAACACTTCATTACTTTAGGCAATGTTTGGTACCTTCATTATTTATGTTCATCCACTTATGTATGTTTGCAATCATTCATATTCTTCTGAAAGTTGGCTATTAGTGACCATATAGGACCATTCTTGATGTTTTTGGGTCATTTGATGAAAAGATGTAAATAGGGACATCAGTAATAAAATTTGTTTTGTTGTGCATATACCTTCTCTAATCAACTCTGATATGCACAGGTGATGAATATTCATATTTTCATAAGCAGTACTATGAGCTTTCCTCCCAACACATGTACTATTGTGAAAATCATCACAAGTCCATTTGTTGCAGGAAAGCTCACAGTACACATGTCTAGATGTCTACATGTTTTTCACTTGTTCATATACCAAATGATGAATGCTCAATTGTTGTAATGGCAAAGCATTAGAACCATCCATATAGGACCTTCATTATTTATGTTCATCCACTTATGTATGTTTGCATTCATTTATATTCTTCTGAAAGTTGGCTATTAACGACCATATAGGACCATTCTTGATGTTTTTGGGTCATTTGATGAAAAAATGTAAATAGGGACATCAGTAATAAAATAGGGATTGTTGTCATTGCGTGCTTGTTGCTGTTGTGCACCATATATTGTTTTATATTACACTATTTATTTCATTGAGACTGTGAGCTTGGTTTTTCTTTCAAAAGTGTATGGCTTGACTATGTACATACATAATTGTAGATGAGGATCAGTAATAAGATGCCATTTATTGCTTAGATATTTTTTATCTAACCCCCATCTCTCTTTTCTTTGTAGGTTTTGCATCACACAGGGGCACACTAGATTCATACGCGGGTAAAAAATTCATCACTTCAGGCAATGTCTGGCACCCTTATTATTTATGTTCATCCTCTTATGTATGCTTGTACTCTTGCATTTTCTTCTCAATTTTTTTTTCCTTGTATAGTATATACAAGTTATTTTTCATATATATACATGTAATCTTTAGATGCAAAAATTTATTTTCCTTTACATGTATCTTTGCATGAAATGAATACAAATTAAACAAGATCATCTAATAATGCAAACTAGGGTACTATAGTCACTCATCTAGTAATTAGTTCCCCAAACCATTACTAAGGATTGAACATAAGTCTAAGTCCCCAAATCTATTGTTTTATGTGTATAAAACAATATATGGTGCACAACAACAACTATCATGCAATGACAACAATAACATTGCATGATGATCGAGCTCAAATTCAAAATAGTAACTGTATTAGCGTATGATCTAATAGCAGCAATCTCATTAATTACTAAGCCAAAGGGGTTTTCTGATTCGAAAGACTTAGCAGCCTCCAGGGTCATTTTCTTTTTTGTTGCATTAACAGGACGTCTGTTAGAAACATTATGATGCATCCCTTTTCTCATCTCTTTAGTTTTTTTTTTGTAGATTTCACCATCTGATGTTTCTTTTCGGTAAGAGATGGCTGTGAAAAAGATATTTCTATTTTTCATTCTAAAAAGATCCAGAGTGATTTTGAGTCACAGAGGAAATGCCCTGATCCATCCATAAGTGCTATTCTGACAAGTTTTGATCACTTGATGAACAAAAAATTATCTATTGAGTTGAAAAGAAAATCAACAGAAGACACTAAAAATGAAGTGAAAAAACCTAGGGTTTCTTCTCAACATAAGTAAAATCCTTTCCCTCAATGAAAGATTGAAGTCTTTCCAAACTCATTTCTCCCAAATTATGGGAAACTTTGAACTTACCATTTTAATAACCACAAGTTTTTATTTGTATGCAGGCTATTTTTCCAAGAGTCATGAACATTTCCATCCATCTCTTACTGAAAAGGAACGTCAGATGGTGAAATCTACGAAAACAAAAATTGAAGAGATGAGCAGAGGGATGCTTAGTCATAAATGTAGATATCACAAAAGCTGAGAAACATAAATGTAGATATCCAAAAAATTGTGACCATGATGCCTACATTTATGTTTCTCAGCTATTGTGTCCCAAGACCCCTTATTTGATTGCCCAGTCCTTTATTTGTTATATTGATGCTATTAGATAAAATAGGGACATCAGTAATAAAATAATACACTTACTATTTTGAATTTAAGCTCTGGCATCATGCAATGTTATTGTTGTCAAAATAGTATGTGTATTAATGTATGATCTAATAGTAGCAACCTCATTAATCATTACCTTTGACTCCTCCATCATTATAGAAGAGATAACTACCTACAACTATATTTCATAATTCCTCCTTTAAAGTCATAGGTTAGTTTAACTATTGGACAATGAGCTGATAGGAGTTTCAAATAGATTTGAATAAAAACTAAGAGTATTGAATTTTATCATGCAATGTTATTGTTGTCATTGCATGCTTGCTGCTATTGTGCACCATATATTATTTTATACACTATTTATTTCATTGAGACTGTGAGCTATTGTAGTTGACTGTATTCTTTTGAGGTCTGATCTATTGTAGTTGTTTCTTTTTTCTTTGAATCATTGTTTACAATTACTTTTGATGCAATATTTGTGTGAATAACAAGAACAAAATGGTGAATGAGTGTATTTGACAAAGATAAACATGACACATTTTGTTGGGCTGATTGGGTTGGCCTGGTACCATTTACATGGTCTGACCAGATATTAAACATTGAGCTCATGAACAATCATCCTACTACTTACACTGCAATTTCTATGTCCACTTACAATAATAAATTATAGAGTTTCACTGCAATTTCTATGTCCATTTCCATTAAAATATATCACTCCTGTTATGTAGGCATAATAAAACAATCTTGCATAATAGCTTTTGAATCACATTAACACACACCAATGTTCTATAGCATAGTTCATTTTAGAAGTGTATGGCTTGACTATGCACATGCATAATTGTAGATGAGGATTAGTAATAGGGTGCTAGACATTGCTTAGATCTTTTGGATCTAGCCCCATCTTTTCCTTCCTTGTAGGTTTTGGATCATACAAGAGCATACTAGATTGAACCCTGGGTCAACAGTTTATTACTTCAGGCAATGTTTGGTACCTCCATTATTTATGTTCATCCACTTATGTATGTTTGCATTCATTCATATTCTTCTAAAAGTTAATCTTTATGAGCTCAAATTCAAAACAGTAAGTGTACTATTTTATTACTGATGTCCCTATATATTGTTGTCGACAGTCATGGATGCGAAATGTTCCTAATATCAATGAGATGGATGAAGAAGAATATCAATGACATGAATGAAATGTACAATAATGCCATATGTTTGGCATGTTCTAATGATTTTTTTATATGTACTACTCTTATTCACCTTGTTTTATATGTCCTACTTATATATATTTGATCTTTTGTTAAGAGAAATTTTATTCTAAAAGTGTGTATTTAATCTCTATATGCTTAAACAATCTCACTACTTAAGAGTGTTCTCATTTGTAGTGGGCATGACAAGAATCAAATCACTTGAAAGACACCAGTATTTTGATATGCACAAATTAGTGATGTGATTAAGAAAATTACCTTCTTTACAATTGCATGGTTGTCTTTGGTTTGTCATTTTTTTTTGAGTGTCTAGTGATTCAAACCAAGGACTTTAACTTAGCCAAAAAATGTGCAAGTCTACATTAGTATGTTTCTTTTTATTGTAATTATAATTAGTATGAATGAAAAAAATAATGACAATGCAATATTTGTGATAATGCAATATTTGTAGAAATAGCATTGATGACTTTGGTCAATGTGCCTATGTGTCAATGTGGTGTTGGCCCATGCATGTTGAAGATGTCATGCACAACAAGTTATCCTGGGTGTCAATTTGGGGTTTGCCCAAATAGGAAAAAGGTTTGGATATTTCATAATTATATTTTATGTTTTAAAATAATGTGACAACTACTCATTTTATGAAGAACTGATGTACATTTGGTATTGTCAAGGAAATACTGGATGTCAATACTTTTGGTGGGTCAATCAAACCACATTTACATCTACCACATTTCATTGTCTCATAAGTCACATCAAACAATCCACTTTCTGTAATCTAAGTCTCTTAGCTCGGTTCACCAAGAAGAAGACTTCTCCCAAGTCATCATGGACACCATAGTGATCTACGAATCTCCAATGTGAAAGTTCTACACGTCTCTCTCTTGACATCACACCTAACTCATTTGAAACTATGGCAAAAATGGTAGATGATCCCAGCGATCCATCACAACCTGATCTCAACAACAACACAAAGAGTAGCTTGATTCCGTCTTCAAGATGATCAATGTACAATCTACTCAAACTCCAAGTCAAGTCACTGCTACACTCCATAGGAACAAAGCACATCAAGTTTAGCCCAAAGAAGTCAAGAAGTCACTCGAATCAGATTTAAATGCAATCAGGTCCGCATATATCCCATGAACACATCAGGAAGAATGCATATCTAATCACCACACTAGCTTCTTGTGTCAGAGCTATCACTATCACAAGTCTTGATTTGGTAGGATCCATTCAAAATCCAAGTCTCTAGACTCGACTCAATAATCCACGACCCATGATGAATCTACTACAAAGTTATCTCTGAATGATCCATAACCAAATCACAAGCAGGAACTGTTGGAAATTTGGCTAATGTGGATGCATAGATGTTGTCATTATGGAAACATATGATCTCTATTGAGAGCGTAGAATCTGGAATGCAAGTATGCAAAGTTGAAGGAAGAAATTGTCTAAGTTTGGATACAATGATCCTGACAGAGCACCCGATGAAGATTTAGTTGGCGACGTCCATTGGAGCAATATTTTTTTTTGCACAGTTAAATAAAGCTTCTATAGAGTATGAGGATACCCCATCTCAGTGTGCATAAAATTTGGAGTAGTACAAAAAAAGTTATTCAAAGTTTACCGAAGATAGTTTTTGTAGACAGAGCAGTTTTGGAGATAGTTTTAGCGAAAGAGTTAAGGGATTATTTTTGCTTGTCAAAATAATGACTTAACATTATGAAGGGATGACATCTTAGATGTTTACTCTTGGATAAATATTTTGGATGCCAACCATGTAAAGTTATTAGCTTTAATAACTCATATATTAGGCATACTTGAAATGTAATGAAAGATAGAAGTGATATGTAAAAAGAAAGAAAAGATAACTTGTGATAGTTGTATATTGTGATAGTAGCAAAGGCTATTGATGTGAAGTTGTATGCAGTACCATATTACAGTCAGAAACATTTTTGTATTACCTGATTGGGCAGTGAGCTCAGCTGGTGATTAGGTTTTGTAATCTAACTCCTAACAGGGTTAAGGCTTCTAACAAGGCCTAAAGTCCTTTAACCAGGATAGATCTACTATATATTGTAAATTGACTCCTAACAAGGTCCAATATCCCTAACAGGATACTTTTGATTAGTGATCTTTATGGGTACCATCCCCACTGGAGTTTTCCCTTGGCCAGGGTTTCCTTGAGAGCATATGATGTGTTATGAGTTCTTTCTATTTACTGCTATGTTTGTTAATCATCTTGATAATCTTTGTATGCACTAAAGTAATCTGTTATATCCATAAGTGGGCAAAAGAAAAATTTTGTGAAATACTAATTCACCCCCCCCCCCCCCTCTCAGTATTTCCTATTTCTAACAATTGGTATCAGAGCACAGTTACTCAAAGAAGGAACATTCAAGGAAAGCTTAGCAGCTTGAGTAAGATCTCTATAGATATGGATCAACTTTAGAAGAATCTTGAATAAGCTCTTGAACAGATTGATATGCTTATTAATGAAAGAAATTCCTTAAGAAGAAAATATGAAGATGCAAGGAATGCTATTGACAAATTGAAAGGTAAGCTTGAAGATCTGAAATCTAAAAAGAAATCTCATATGCTTGTTGAAGATTGTGATGAATTAGAAAAAGAAAATGAGATCCTTAAGCATGAGTTGAAGATAGTAAATCTGAAGCTTAGTATGAAAGATGGAAATTTGAGATCTGATAATGAAAAATTAAAAATTGAGAATGAAGATCTGAGGTTTGTTGGAAATTTGGCTAATGTGGATGCACAGATGTTGTCATTATGGAAACATATGATCTCTACTAAGAGCGCAAAATCTGGAATGCAAGTATGCAAAGTTGAAGAAAGAAATTGTCTAAGTTTGGATACAGTGATCCTGACAGAGCACCCGATGAAGATTTAGTTGGCGACGTCCAATGGAGCAATATTTTTGTTTGCACAGTTAGCTTCTATAGAGTATGAGGATACCCCATCTCATTGCGCATAAAGTTTGGAGCAGTACGGACAAATTTATTCAAATTTTACCGAAGATAGTTTTGCAGACAGAGCAGTTTTTGGAGACAGTTTTAGCGAAAGAGTTAAGGGATTATTTTTGCTTGTCAAAATAATGACTTAACATTATTGAGGGATGACATCCTAGATGTTTACTCTTGGATAATGATTTTGGATGCCGACCATGTAAAGTTATTAGCTTTAATAACTCATATATTAGGCATACTTGAAATGTAATGAAAGAGAGAAGTGATATGTAAAAAGAAAGAAAAAATAACTTGTGATAGTTGTATATTGTGATAGCAGAAAAGGCTATTGATGTGAAGTTGTAAGTAGTACCATATTACAATCAGAAACATTTTTGTATTACCTATTTGGGCAGTGAGCTCAGTTGGTGATCAGGTTTTGTAATCTAACTCCTAACAGGGTTAAGGCTTCTAACAAGGCCTAAAGTCCTTTAACCAAGATAGATCTACTATACATTGTAAATTGACTCCTAACAGGGTCCAATATCCCTAACAAGATACTTTTGATTAGTGATCTTTGTGGGTACCATCCCCACCAAGGTTTTCCCTTGGCCAGGGTTTCCTCGAGAACATATGATGTGTTATGAGTTCTTTCTATTTACTGCTATGTTTGTTAATCATCTTGATAATCTTTGTATGCACTAAAGTAATCTATTATATCCATAAGTGGGAAAAAGAAAAAGTTTGTGAAATACTGATTCACCCCCCCTCTCAATATTTCCTATTTCTAACAATTGGTATCAAAGCACAGTTACTCAGAGAAGGAACATTCAAGGAAAGCTTAGTAGCTTGAGTAAGATCTCTATGGATATGGATCAACTTCAGAAGAATCTTGAAGAAGCTCTTGAACAGATTGATATGCTTACTGATGAAAGAAACTCCTTAAGAAGAAAATATAAAGATGCAAGGAATGCTATTGACAAATTGAAAGATAAGATTGAAGATCTGAAATCTGAAAAGAAATCCGATATGCTCGTTAAAGATTGTGATGAATTAGAAAAAGAAAATGAGATCCTTAAGCATGAGTTGAAGATAGTAAATCTGAAGCTTAGTATGAAAGATGGAAATTTGAGATTTGATAATGAAAAATTAAAAATTGAGAATGAAGATCTGAGGTCGAGACTTGAAAAGGAAACATCCAAATCTGAAAAAGTAAAAATGCAGTATGTGAAACTTGAGAAGTACAATAAAATTGTGAAAGGTGAATTAACTCAATCTAAATAGCAACTTGAAAGGATATATTCAAAAATTGATAAGATTGAAAAACAAATTTCTTTCGAAGAACCATTCTTTGATAGGACTGGATTTGGATATAGTATGTTTAGAACAAACCATGAAAGTAAGAAGCCAGATCTGAAGACATCTGAAAGTGTGGAGGAAATTAAGTTAGATGAGAACACTTTGGAAGAACCACCTAGAGAGAAAGAAGAATCAAAGCAAGAAGAATCAAAATAGGAAGAATCATCTAAAGGTATGCAAAGAGAATTCAAAGGAAGATGTTTTGCTTGTAATACTATTGGGCACATGAAGAGAGATTGCACAAATAAGCAATTTAAATCTTTTAATAGACATTATTATAATTGTCATAGTTTTGGACATAGAGCTAACGAATGTAGAAGACCTAAAGTAATTTTGAATAATTATGATAGAATGATTGGGAATACTAACAATGCAGATAAGAAATCTATTGGAGAAATGAATCAAAGAAAAGTGGTAGTATGTTTTAGATGCAACAAAGTAGGACACATTGCTAGAAATTACAGGTCACAGATTAACCAACAAGGATAGAGATTTGGAAACAATGGAATCATTTATCAGATATGCAACAAGTTTGGACACTCAGCAAGATTTTGCAGAATGAACAATGGAGGTTATCATCATAACCCTAACCCTAGGAACAATGCAAGAAGGAATGAAAGTATAGGAAACAAAGAGAAAGGTTGTTGTAGCAATAAAGATGAAGTAGAGTTTGACAAAGGCATAGATCAAGGAGGTATAGTTAGCACTGAAAGTAGTCAGGAAGGTAATGTAATCGATGGTAAGGATGAATCTTTACCTGACCCTTCTTTAAGTACTTAAATTATGTAAGTTTTTGTAGTTTAGGACTTAGGATTAGTGTAGATTAGGAATTTGAATGAGTTAAGTTTTACACACTTAGATATAGGTTTATTATGTTGTACTAATGCTATGGTTAAGTGTGCAAAATAAAATATTATGTTTTGCGAGGTCGCAGAAAGTTTTATGATTGCAGGTTTGCAGAATTAGCTTTTTGAGGTTTTAGCGGCAAAATGAATGAATGTGATGTCAGATTGAGTTAATGTGAAGTGTTATAAGGTCAAAATCAAAGTTATTATGATTACAAAGTGATTGAAAAGAGATTTGAAAGAAGAAAAGTGAGTTGAGGATGATTTGAAGAAGTTTGGAAGCAGTTTGTAGCGACGATCATACCGAAACCCTAGATTTGAAAAGTTGAGGTATTTCTTGATCTTTAATCATTTGATAAGATGCATATTTCTATGGTTCATAATGTTAAGGATAAGAATAGACCAAAGATTAAGAAAGAACAGTAGAAACAACTAAAATTGATGATAGTTTAGCATTATCATCTGTACCAGACGGAGTATTGCACATTGAGAATGTTAAGGGATATCTAGGTTGTAAGTTTGAAACTTTGGGAGATGCAGATTTTAGTGATGATTACAGGGAATTGTACAATCAAGACATGTCAGTTGAACCAGCTTATGGGCACTTAGAAAACAATGAAATTATCAAATATTCCATGAAGTATGAATTCAATGATGAGGAATGTACCAAAATCATTTTAAGTAGAATCCACAATGGGAAATTCTGGATGGAGGATAGAGTTATTGATATAACTGCCGACCTAATTCATGAAGTTACAGGATTATCAAAAGTTGGAGAGATTCCACTCAATGAAAAGAACATGAGAAAGATTGTTTTAGATAACACTGGATCTAGTTATAATGGTAGAGGAATTGTGATAAGCAAGATTAAGCAAGATGATGTTAGGTACCTTTGCAAGATCCTAACAACTAAATTCTATGGTAGTTCAAGGGAAGATGACATGGCTATAGGAATGATTCATGTAGCTTATATTATGTATTGAGAAACTAGTAGACCTATGTGAAATCTTGAAAATTCAGCTATTTGAGAACTTAGAAAAGATTAAGAAGGCTAAGTACACTCAGTTTAGGTTTTCATCTCTGATAACCTATATGTTTTTCCATATTTTGAGAAGATTTCATTATACAGTTGATTGGAGTGACAATGTGAACACAATGGAAAGAATAAAATCAGTTTACATGAAGCAACTTTTTGATAAAGTTAATGACAGTGTGAAGCTTGTATTGAAGACTTTTCAGAATATTGTTAAGAACAAATCAAGGATTCCTCAATCCTTAGTTGAAAAGCATAAAGATGACATTTGTTTTATGGTTGACACTGATTTCACCTAAATTGAAGTAGTTGAGCCTAGAATGGAATTCATAGACCCTCTTGGCTATGAAATATCTGAAGCAGAAATAGTAGGATATGTGAATAGATTGTTAAAGTGTGAGTTGGATGGTCATGCAAATAGGTTTGGAACGTATGAAGAGAATTTCAACTCTGCAATAAGTTTGAGAGAAAAGAAGCAATCTAGTAAGACAGTTGAATCTACTATGAAGAAGATATTGAAAGAATCTGGTATGTCAAGTCATGAGTTTGACATAGCTAAGAAGACTGCAGAAGCCCTGAGGCAAAGTGAAAATTTTGTAATTTCACCTGACACATCAAGTGCAGATCCTGTTGATCCGATTGCAGTTAAGGTAAAAGTTGAAGTACCTGAAAAAGATGAAGGAGATAAATCTTTTTCTCCTATTCCTAGCAAAAGAGTAAAAGTGAGTGCAACAGGACCTAACAAGAGATAGAAAGTGGTTGTACCACCCATACCTAGAAAGGTAGTAATAATTAAAGATGATGATGTAGTTTCAGTCAAGAAGAAAAATTGGAAACCAAGAATTGAAAGAGTTAATGAAGATATATTGAAGCATGGAGACTTCACTAAGTTGAATAAATTCTATGATCTATATGGATCATTTGACAGATTGAACTTTGAAAATGCAATGGTTACACACATGATTGTGGCAGATAAGAAACTAAGCAATTCATGGTAAGATCCTAGAAGATTTGTATAATAGACTTGTGAATAGAAAATAGAGAGCACAAGAAGAAGACATGAAGATGAGAAAACATGTAATCAGACAGTTCTATGAAGTTAAGGATGAAGATCATTTGAAGAGATTCTTGAAGTCTCTTGGAACTTTATTGAGAACTAAGAGAAAAAAAATCCTTATAATGGGAGGCAAAAAGGAGGAAGTACAGAAAGAGACAAAGCAAGCAGTAATGCAAGTTCTTGTAGATATAGTTGTAGAAAAGCATGTTGAATCAGACCCTCAGCAGAAGCAATCAGAGGAATCGCATGCAGAGAAAGTTGGTATTGAAGAAGTCCCATCTTCTTCACATATCAATATTGGCAAAGAATCAATGGATATTGAAGGCACCAAAGTGACTTTAGAATCAGATGATGCAGTATTTCATGATCTAGGAAATATTGTTGACAATTTGGCTTTAGGAGAGCAAAAAATGGTCACAGAATCAGATAAGAATACAGAGGCAGAGGAAGCACCAACTATATCAAAATTAGTTCCAGTAGAGCAGACAGTCAAAGGAAAACAAATTTTGACAGAGGGCACTACCTCTAGTACACCTTCTAAACCAGTTGAAAACATTAGTGCACCTGACAGTAAGAAGAGGCATATTGGCTCAATGTTTGAAGACCTTGGAAAAGAAGTTGAAAATGATGATCAGCTTGAGTTCATTACATCTCTGAACAAAATTATTGGAAAAAATAAGAAGGTGAAAGACCTTGAAGGCAAAGTTAGAGTTTTGACAGAAAAACTTGAGAGTGTGATCAGCACTAAGGTATCTGAATCAGATCCACTTGAGAAAGTTCAATCAGTAATAAATTCTTTTGACTCTAAATTTTCTAACTTGAAGGATATTGTGAAGATAAAAGTTCAGGAAGACTTTGAAGCAGAAATGCAACAAACTTTGAGTGTAAATATTTGAAATGATATTGGTAGTTTAGATGTATGCATAAAGAATTTGAGGAGACATTTTGAGATAGGAAAGAATTTGTAAATACAATGTACTAAATCAGAAATCATAATAGTTGAAGAGGATAAGAAGATCAGAGAGAAGTTAGATGCTATTACAGCTGAGACAAACACCTTGACAAGTCCTAATGTCAAGATAAGTTCTGTTGAGAAGAACATAAGGAAATTGAAAGATGAAATTAGAATGATAGCAGAGGAGAAGAACAGGAAGATGATCAAGGTTAACATCTTGAGAGAGCATGTCTCAATCAAGATATCAATTGTTGAAGATCAAATTGAGCAGTGTCTTTCAGCAAAGACATCATTTCAAAAGTTTAGCTTCAATTCCCTGTAAGCTTGTTAGACAGCAGCATATGGATTGA
Organism: Chamaecyparis obtusa; assembly: GCA_027943335.1. Taxonomy (NCBI): domain Eukaryota; kingdom Viridiplantae; phylum Streptophyta; class Pinopsida; order Cupressales; family Cupressaceae; genus Chamaecyparis; species Chamaecyparis obtusa. The sequence continues at coordinate 6,798,812 of BSBK01004228.1, read as the reverse complement.
GTAGTCTACTTAATGTTGTTGAATCCATCAGGATGATATGGGAGAAAGATTTTGAATCTTGGAAGTTAGAGTTTGGTGATTGTGTTGCAAGCCTACCAGTTTTGCAATAACTGATAATAAGGTATAAAGTTTTTTTTTGAAATTTTTGTACACCCTATCTTTGTCATTTTTGTCAAAGGGGGAGAGATACTAGAAAAAAATTGAATATATGTTGAGGAAGGATACTCATAGGGGGAGCTATTCTATGGAGTATGATATTGTATACATATTGTATAACTTTTGGCCACAAAATTTTGTATAAGTGTTTTTGAAGTTTTGTTTGCACACTTAGCCAATTTTCCCATATGTTGCAACCAATGACAAAGGCGGAGATTGTTGGAAATTTGGCTAATGTGGATGCATAGATGTTTTTATTATGGAAACATATGATCTCTACTAAGAGCGCAGAATCTAGAATGCAAGTATGCAAAGTTGAAGAAAGAAATTGCCTAAGTTTGGATACAGTGATCCTGACAGAACACCCGATGAAGATTTAGTTGGCAATGTCCACTGGAGAAATATTTCTATTTGTGTAGTTAATTGAAGCTTCTATAGAGTATGAGGATACCCCATCTCAGTGCGCATAAAGTTTAGAGCAGTACGGACAAATTTATTCAAAGTTTACTGAAGACAGTTTTGCAGACAAAGCAGTTTTTGGAGACAGTTTTAGCGAAAGAGTTAAGGGATTATTTTTGCTTGTCAAAATAATGACTTAACATTATTAAGGGATGACATCCTAGATGTTTACTCTTGGATAATGATTTTGGATGCCAACCATGAAAATTTATTAGCTTTAATAACTCATATATTAGGCATACTTGAAATGTAATGAAAGAGAGAAGTGATATGTAAAAAGAAAGAAAAGATAACTTGCAATAGTTGTATATTGTGATAGCAGCAAAGGCTATCGATGCAAAGTTTTAAGTAGTACCATATTACAGTTAGAAACATTTTTGTATTATCTATTTGGGTAGTGAGCTCAGCTGGTGATCAGGTTTTATAATCTAACTCCTAACAGGGTTAAGGCTTCTAACAAGGCCTAAAGTCCTTTAACCAGGATAGATCTAATATACATTGTAAATTCATTCCTAAAAGGGTCCAATATCCCTAACAGGATACTTTTGATTAGTGATCTTTGTGGGTACCATCCCTACTGGGGTTTTCCCTTAGCCAGGGTTTCCTCGAGAACATATGATGTGTTATGAGTTCTTTCTATTTATTGCTATGTTTGTTAATCAGCTTGATAATCTTTGTATGCACTAAAGTAATATGTTATATCTATAAGTGGGCAAAAGAAAAAGTTTGTGAGATACTGAATCACCCCCCCTGTTAGTATTTCCTATTTCTAAAAAGGTCAAGACTTAAAAAGGAAACATCTGAATCTGAAAAAGTAAAAATGCAATATGTGGAACTTGAGATGTATAATAAAATTGTGAAAGGTGAATTAACTCAATCTAAACAGCAACTTGAAAGGATATATTCAAAAGGTGACAAGACTGAAAAACAAATTTCTTTTGAAGAACCATTCTTTGATAGGACTGGATTTGGATATAGTATGTTTAGAACAAACCATGAAAGTAAGAAGCCAGATTTGAAGACATCTGAAAGTGTGGAGGAAATAAAGCTAGATGAGAACACATTGGAAGATCCACCTAAAGAAGAACCACCTAGAGAGAAAGAAGAATCAAAGCAAGAAGAATCAAAATAGGAAGAATCATCTAAAGGTATGCAAAGAGAATTCAAAGGTAGATGTTTTGCTTGTAATACTATTGGGCACATGAAGAGAGATTGCACAAGTAAGCAATTTAAATCTTTTACTGGACATTGTTATAATTGTCATAGTTTTGGACATAGAGCTAATGAATGTAGAAGAGCTAAAGTAATTTTGAATAATTATGATAGAATGATTGGGAATACTAACAATGTAGATAAGAAATCTATTGAAGAAGTGAATCAAAGAAAAGTGGTAGTATGTTTTAGATACAACAAAGTAGGACACACTGCTAGAAATTGTAGGTCACATATTAACTAGCAAGGATAGAGATTTGGAAACAATGGAATCATTTGTCAGATATGCAACAAGTTTGGACACTCAGCAAGATTTTGTAGAATGAACAATGGAGGTTATCATCATAACCCTAACCCTAGGAACAATGCAAGAAGGAATGAAAGTGCAGGAAATAAAGAGAAAGGTTGCTGTAGCAATAAAGATGAAGTAGAATTTGACAAAGGCACAGATCAAGGAGGTATAGTCAGCACTGAAAGTAGTCAGGAAGGTAATGTAACTGATGGTAAGGATGAATCTTTACCTGACCCTTCTTTAAGCACTTAAATTATGTAAGTTTTTGTAGTTTAGGACTTAGGATTAGTGTAGATTAGGAATTTGAATGAGTTAAGTTTTGCACAATTAGATGTAGGTTTATTACATTGTACTAATGCTATGGTTAAGTGTGCAAAATAAAATATTGTGTTTTGCGAGGTCGCAGAAAGTTTTATGGTTGCAGGTTTGCAGAATTAGCTTTTTAAGGTTTTAGCGGCAAAATGAATGAATGTGATGTCAGATCGAGTTAATGTGAAGTGTTATAAGTTCAAAATCAAAGTTATTATGATTACAAAGTGATTGAAAAGATATTTTAAAGAAGAAAAGTGAGTTGAGGATGATTTGAAGAAGTTTGGAAACAGTTTGCAGTGACGATCATATCGAAACCCTAGATTTGCAAAGTTGAGGTATTTCTTGATCTTTAATCAGTTGATAAGATGGATATTTCTATGGTTCATAATGTTCAGGATAAGAATAGACCAAGATTAAGAAAGAACCAATAGAACCAACTAAAATTGATGACATTTTAGCATTATCATCCGTACTAGATGAAGTATTGCACATTGAGAATGTTAAAGGATATTTAAGTTGTAAGTTTGAAACTTTGGGAGATGTAGATTTTAGTGATGATTACAGGAAATTGTATAATCAAGACATGTCAGTTAAACCAGCTTATGCGCACTTAGAGAACAATGAAATTATCAAATATTCCATGAAGTATGAATTCAATGATGAGGAATGTACCAAAATCATTTTAAGTAGAATCCACAATGGGAAATTCTGGATGGAGGATAGAGTTATTGATATAACTACCGACCTAATTCATGAAGTTACAGGATTATCAAAAGCTGGAGAGATTCCACTCAATGAAAAGAACATGAGAAAGATTATTTTAGATAAAATTGGATCTAGTTATAATGGTAGAGGAATTGTGATAAGTAAGATTAAGCAAGATGATGTTAGGTACCTTTGCAAGATCCTAACAACTAAATTCTGTGGTAGTTCAAGGGAAGATGACATGGTTGCAGGAATGATTCATGTAGCTTATCTTATGTGTATTGAGAAGAAACCAGTAGACCTATGTGAAATCCTAAAAATTTAGTTATTTGAGAACTTAGAAAAGATTAAGAAGGCTAAGTACACACAGTTTAGGTTTTCATCTTTGATAACCTATATGTTTTTCCATATTTTGAGAAGATTTCCTTATACAGTTGATTGGAGTGAGAATGTGAACACAATGGAAAGAATAAACTCAGTTTACATGAAGCACCTTTTTGATAAAGTTAATGATAGTGTGAAGCTTGTATTGAAGACTTTTCATAATATTGTTAAGAACAAATCAAGGATTCCTCAATCCTTAGTTGAAAAGCATAAAGATGACATTTGTTTTATGGTTGACACTGATTTCACCTAAATTGAAGTAGTTGAGCCTAGAATGGAATTCATAGACCCTCTTGGCTATGAAATATCTGAAGCAGAAATAGTAGGATATGTGAAGAGATTGTTAAAGTGTGAGTTGGATGGTCATGCAAATAGGTTTGGAACGTATGAAGAGAATTTCAACTCTACAATAAGTTTGAGAGAAAAGAAGCAATCTAGTAAGAGAGTTGAATCTACTATGAAGAAAATATTGAAAGAATCTGGTATGTCAAGTCATGAGTTTGACATAGCTAAGAAGACTACAGAAGCCTTGAAGCAAAGTGAAAATCTTGTAATTCCACCTGACACATCAAGTGCAGATCCTGTTGATCCGATTGCAGTAAAGGTAAAAGTTGAAGTACCTGAAAAAGATGAAGGAGATAAATCTTTTTCTCCTATTCCTAACAAAAGAGTAAAAGTGAGTGCAACATGACCCGACCAGAGACAAAAAGTGGTTGTACCACCCATACCTAGAAATGTAGCAGTAATTAAAGATGATGATGTAGTTTCAGTCAAGAAGAAAACTTGGAAACGAAGAATTGAAAGAGTTAATGAAGATATATTGAAGCATGGAGACTTCACTAAGTTTAATAAATTCTATGATCTATATGGATCATTTGATAGATTGAACTTTGAAAATGCAATGGTTACACACATGATTGTGGTAGATAAGAAACTTAGCACCATTCATGGTAAGATCCTAGAAGATTTGTATAATAGACTTGTGAATAGAAAATAGAGATCACAAGAAGAGGACATGAAGATGAGAGAACATGTAATCAGACAGTTCTGTGAAGTTAAGGATGAAGATCATTTGAAGAGATTCTTGAAGTCTCTTGGAACTTTATTGAGAACTAAGAGAAGAACAATCCTTATAATGGGAGGCAAAAAGGAGGAAGTACAGAAAGAGACAGAGCAAGTAGTAATGCAATTTCTTGCAGATATAGTTGCAGAAAAGCATGTTGAATTAGACCCTCAGTAGAAGCAATCAGTGGAACCACATGCAGAGAAAGTTGGTATTGAAGAAGTCCCATCTTCTTCACATATCAATATTGGCAAAGAATCAATGGATATTAAAGGTACCAAAGTGACTCTAGAATCAGATGATGCAGTATTTCATGATCTAGGAAACATTGTTGACAATTTGGATTTGGGAGAGCAAGAAACGGTCAAGAGGAAGCACCAACTGTATCAGAATCAGTTCCAGCAGAGTAGACAGTCAAAGCCAAACAAATTTTGATAGAGGCCACTACCTCTAGTGCACCTGATAGTAAGAAGAGGCATATTGGTTCAATGTTTGAAGACCTTGGAAATGAAGTTGAAGATGATGATCAGCTTGAGTTCATTACATCTCTGAATAAAATTATTGGAAAGAATAAGAAGGTGAAAGACCTTGAAGGCAAAGTTAGAGTTTTGACAGAGAAACTTGAGAGTGTGATCAACGCTAAGGTATCTTAATTAGATCCACTTGAGAAAGCTCAATTAGTAATGAATTCTTTTGATTCTAAATTTTCTAACTTGAAGGATATTGTCAGAATAAAAGCTCAGGAAGACTTTGAAGTAGAAATGCAACAAACTTTAAGTGTAAATATTTGAAATGATATCAATAGTTTAGATGTATGCAAAAAGAATTTGAGGAGACATTTTGAGACAGGAAAGAATTTTTATATACAGTACACCAAATTAGAAATTCTAACAGTTGAAGAGGATAAGAAGATTAGAGAGAAGTTAGATGCTATTACAGCTGAGACAAACACCTTGACAAGTCCTAATGTCAAGATAAGTTCTGTTGAGAAGAGCATAAGGAAATTGAATGATGAAATTAGAATGATAGCAGAGAAGAAGAAAAGGAAGATGATCAGGGTTAACATCTTGAGAGAGCATGTGTCAATAAAGATATCAATTGTTGAAGATCAAATTGAGCAGTGTCTTTCAGCAAAGACATCATTTCAGAAGTTTAGTTTCAATTCCCTGCAAGCTTGTCAGATAGTAGCATATGGATTGAGTACTCTACTCAATGTTGTTGAATCCATCAGGATGATATGGGAGAAATATTTTGAATCTTGGAAGTTAGAGTTTGGTGATTGTGTTGCAAACCTACCGGCTTTGCAATAACTGATAATAAGGTATAAAGTTTTTGAAATTTTTGTACACCCTATCTTTGTCATTGTTGTCAAAGGGGGAGAGATAGAAAAAAATTGTATATATGTTGAGGAAGGATACTCATAGGGGGAGCTATTCTATGGAGTATGATATTGTATACATATTGTATAACTTTTCACCACAAAATTTTGTATAAGTGTTTTTGAAGTTTTGTTTGCACACTTAGCCAATTTTCCCATATGTTGCCACCAATGACAAAGGGGGAGATTGTTGGAAATTTGGCTAATGTGGATGCATAGATGTTGTCATTATGGCAACATATGATCTTTATTGAGAGTGCAGAATCTGGAATGCAAGTATGCAAAGTTGAAGGAAGAAATTGTCTAAGTTTGGATACAGTGATCCTGACAGAGCACCCCATGAAGATTTAGTTGGTGACGTCCACTGGAGCAATATTTTTGTTTGCATAGTTAACTAAAGCTTGTATAGAGTATGAGGATACCCCATCTCAGTGTGCATAAAGTTTGGAGTAGTACGGACAAAGTTATTCAAAGTTTATCGAAGACAGTTTTTGCAGACAGAGCAGTTTTGGAGACAATTTTAGCGAAAGAGTTAAGGGATTATTTTTGCTTGTCAAAATAATGACTTAACATTATGAAGGGATGACATCCTAGATGTTTACTCTTGGATAAATATTTTGGATGCCGACCATGTAAAGTTATTAGCTTTAATAACTCATATATTAGGCATACTTGAAATGTAATGAAAGATAGAAGTGATATGTAAAAAGAAAGAATAGACAACTTGTGATAGTTGTATATTGTGATAGTAGAAAAAGGCTATTGATGTGAAGTTGTAAGAAGTACCATATTACATTTAGAAACATTTTTGTATTACCTATTTGGGTAGTGAGCTCAGCTGGTGATCAAGTTTTGTAATCTAACTCCTAACAGGGTTAAGGCTTCTAACAAGGCCTAAGTCCTTTAACCAAGATAGATCTACTATATATTGTAAATTGACTCCTAACAGGGTCCAATATCCCTAACAAGATACTTTTGATTAGTGATCTTTGTGGGTACCATCCCCACCAGGGTTTTCCCTTAGCCAGGGTTTCCTCGAGAACATATGATGTGTTATGAGTTCTTTCTATTTACTGCTATGTTTGTTAATAAGCTTGATAATCTTTGTATGCACTAAAGTAATCTATTATATCCATAAGTGGGCAAAAGAAATTTTTTTTGAAATACTGATTCACCCCCCCCTCTCAGTATTTCCTATTTCTAACAGGAACCAGATCTGCAAGAACACCGTTCTAAATTGACAAATATGTATATATTTTTTTTTAAAATTGATTTTCATCGTAACTATGACAAAATTACAATAGCAATGGGTATCCATTGCAAACATCTAACATACAACCATCACATTAACAACATCACTATCAGAACAAATCGTAAACAATGAATGTGTTGGAATTAGGAGAGATAGGTACTGAGAGGGGAGGGGTGAATTAGTGCCTTCAAAACTTAGTTGCAAAACCTTTCTGATCTATAAATGAATACTATGATAACCGATCAAAATAACTTGAATCTAATTGCATAAATCAATCATCTAGTTAACTTAAGAAAGTAAAGAATCATGAAATCAATATGACAATCACATAACACAAGTATTTTGGTAACGTAGAAACCCTTGTTAGAAGTTAAAAACTGCGGTGGGGATGACACCCACAAATTCTTCACTACTATAGATAGAAAAGGTTTGCCTGTTAAGGCTTCAAGTTTTGATCACTTCTAGTGATCTTACCCTATTAGGAGTAACATATTAGATCAACTAGAGCTACCTAGTTATAGGATTTAACAACACTATATTAAGTGTGTACTCGATTAAGAGATTTATACAAATATTGTTAAGTCTACTCTGTTAAGAGATTTATCAAAAACTCTATCACAATTGTCAGAAAGTAATAGGTAAACTATCTGCTAGTTGACAACTCAATTATCTGAAATAGATCTATAAGTTCTTATCAAAATATCACCTTATTTGTCATGGTTCTCTGCTCTGATCTACTTAGTAGCCTTGTCTGATTCTGCTTAATGTAAAAACCTCTGTACTCTATTCTACTCGGTAAACTGATTGTCTTGAAGATAGGCAATTTCTTCAAGTGCTCCATGATCCATATATATCAATTCAACAACCTTATAAAATGGTGAGAACATATACAATATATAGTGTTCTATTTTGCCACTTAAACAAAAATTAGGTTACAAAAGAAAATCATAACCCTAAGATCTACGATGCAAGATAACCTAGATCAACTAATAAAAATAAGATAATCATTGCATTTAATGAATATCTTTTACAATAAATGCTCCTTGATCTTGGTAAACCATTTTACGATCTGTTATAACCATTTGTATAGAATAATGTGCCATTTCTGATTACTGTTATTTTCTGTGATCATTGGTAAACATTGTATAATTTTCTTGGTGTATATTGTGATGCCTAGTGTTTACTGACTGTCAATGTCAGTGTTGCTGGTGCTCGGTCAACTGTGTGATTCTCGGTGTAAGGGTTTACCGACTGCTCTATCTTACTTCTAGTTACCGAATGTCTCAATATAAATAACCGATCGACCTGTTTACTGTCCTTTGATACTAATGACAACCTAAAATGCTCAATAGAGATTAACAATCTCCCCCTTTGCCATTAGTATCAAAACTTCATAATGTATATAGACAAAATGTTTCTATATATCCCTTATATCTCCGCCATATACATATCCACTACAAAAAATTCTAAGTACAAAAGTACTCCCTCTCGGTGCATACTCTCAGTATTATGTAATATACATATCAAAAATATACTATTTGGCATATACATGTTTTCCCCCTTTTTGATAATAATGCCAAATACCCAAAAAGTATGTAATGTATACTTACATCTTATAAACAATGTTTTGATGGGTTTTCTTCACAGACTCCAAGAGGTTTTCCCATTCCTCTTTCAAGTTGGTAAGAGCAATTTGCTCAAGACCGACTTGTGCATGCATGTCAAAGATATTTTCCAACACCAAAATCTTTGGTGTTGCCACAAGTTGCTCAACTTTGACAGTATGTGTTTCAAAAATCTTTAGGTAAGGAGTGAGTTCTCTCTGTAACTCTGTAACCTGATCGGTGATGTGCACTTCCTGTTTCCTTAAGTCTGCTATCAACCGCCAGAGTTCCTAAACTTAGTTAATGTGCTTTAAGAAAGAAGTTGGCTCGGTGATAGCTACTTGTGTGCTCAACTTGATTTCTTCTTCTAAACCTTTTATCTTTTCACTAATTTCTATAGTGAAGGTGTCTATAGTACAAATCTTTATTAACAGTTGACAGATTATCTGGGTAATAGATTTTACCTCAGTAATGACCTCAAATAATTTTACCTTGTTTAGTGCCACTTCAGTGCTAATATTTTTGTTTTGAATCTTTGATTCTACCCATTCTTCTATTCTTTTGTCTATATCTGTATTAGGGGCATTGATTTTATTGGCAAGGGTGGCAAGTTGATCTAAAATGGGAGTATTCTCATCAATGTTTTTTTTCGGTACTATCTATTGTAGAATATCTCTTACATCATTTAACACTTTTTTACGTTTTTGTTCTTGCCTCAATTTTTCCTGTGCCGCTTTCCTTGAACATAACTCCCCATACCAACTTAGTTCCTCAAGGCTTAGAGTTCTTAGGTCACATTATGGTATAATGATAACTTCATCAATGGTGACCGGCCCTTTGGCTTTCTTATTTTTCTTCTTCGGGGCTAGAGGTGACTTCTTTTCAATTATGACAATAGCTTTTTCTTCACTCCTCAGAGTATCCTTACCAGTTGACACTATATCATCCTTCTTCTACTCCTTGGTAGATTGAGTGGGAGTCTTGGTGGTAGTGTCAGGTTGGTTGACCTCGGTTGACTTGGTTTCTTCAGGTTCCTTTTGTTGTGTAGGTTGTTCCCTTGGTTTGATAGGCTCATTTGTATCTGTAGGTTGCTCGGGTGCTTGAATCTCAATTGTATCTTTGGTTGGCTTAGGATGAGAGACATCGGGTTGTACTTGTGAAATTATTTCAATGGCCTCTGCAAGTACAGGTAGTTCACCCAATAGAGATGTACACACATTGTCAGTGTTTAATGCTTCATCTTTGTATTGTGTAATTATTACATCTTTCTCATCCTTATCATCAGGATCACTGTTAGTGATGTCCTCAATGAGTGCATCATCATCAAATTTCTTTTGCAAGTGGATCTTAGCTTGATCCAGTGCATCCTGTGAAATTTTGATTTCTTCCTTTGGCTCGGTGATATCAATTACCTCAATAACTGGTATACCAGTGTCTTCTATTTTCTTGCCTTTATTATCATCAATGAAAATACTTTTACCTTTTGAACTGTGTCTCTTTTTAGACAGTTTCAGGAATGCTTCCTGTTCATCTTTCTCTTCTACTTTCAAAATTGATGTCCATAAAGAGTCACATACGACATCCATATCATCTACATCCTCATCCATAATCTGCATAGCTCTATTCTTGACTGAAAATATAGGTTGATACCTTGTCATGTATTCACTTACCTCAGCATAGTTAAAGTATGTGGCTACATGGCCTAGAGATCGTTCTCTTTTTCTTTTCTCTGTGTCTAGTGCAATAGCCCATCTTTCACTTATTTTATCATCAAGTTCCTTTGACAATTGACATGCAAATTCCATCGGTACTCTTTTGAACTTGATCATCATTTGAACAATAGCATGTTCTATCTTTGTCTTGTCCTCAATTGACATGTTGTTAAATTTGCCTATGCCTAGATCATTAAAATTTCCATTCTCAATAATATCTTCAATTATTTCTTCTATGGTACTATCCCTATTACGAACTAGCTTAAATTGATCAAGGTCATTTTCAGTGTCAATCTCCTCTATATCTTCCTTACTCCTTATGTATTTCCTCTTTTTCTTCGGTGGTTCAGCTACTTTCTTGTTCTTTCTCTTGATGTATTTCTTCATTGGTGTAGTTGCTCTTCTTTTTTCTACTTTTACTGCTTCTTCTTTCTACTTAGTTGATTGTGCTACAATTGCTGAACATGTCCTCATTCCTTCAGGTTCTGGTAGCTAAATATCTTGTTCATCAATTGTTGGTAGTTGAGTTTCTTCTTCATCATTAGTGGGAGGAACCGGTGTGTTATCCTTTTCTTTGTCTGACTCGGTCTCCTCACTGTCATAGGGTTTGTTAGCCAGCTATAATTGATCTTTGGTTGCTTCATCAATCGATGACTCCTTATGTGAGTTAGATGTAGTTCCATATTTTTTTGTGAGATCCTTTTTCATTTTCTTTTCCCTTCTTGACATTTTACCGATCTCAATGTCCATTGTAATTCTAGACTTAGCTTCCTCATACACTCCAAACCCACTAGTAGTGATGTCAATTGGTAATGCTAGCAATGCATTGATAGATTTTAGAGTGAAATCATGATTCATTTCATAACCCATTGGTGCTAGCCATTTTGTTCTTGATTCTACTGCCTTTATCATTGAGTGGTCTATGCTTACCACAAATCATATGTCATCTTCAAATTTGCTCACTAATTCTTTTGGAATTCTGCTTCTTTGTTGCATTCTTGTTTGAAATTCCTTGAAATATGCATGGAACTCCTTGTTCACATTGTCTCCTAGACTTCTCATCATATCACTGATTTGAGAAGTTATCAGTTTGTCCGATTGCTAGTTAACTTTTCCAATACCCGGTACATATTTTTGCAAATAGAGGAATGCACAGACAAGCAGTGATCCATACTTACATGTATTGGACTTCTTTTCTTTTATAGTCTTCATGTTGTCATACAGTTGGTGTAGTAGTAGCTCAGTAAGATCAACTTGGTGATCTTTCTTCACAATTTTGTAAGCCATGTCCATGGCACTGCAGGGTACACTATTTGGTCTGCTTGATTGAAATATCTTGTACCCGATGACATGAGCTATGAATTTTACCACTAGATCTTTGATAGTTGAAATCTTTAGTGCCCTACCATCCCATTGAGCTCCAGTGTTCTTTTCTACATCAGGATGAGATGAACTTCTAAATGCTTTGGCTTTGTCAGTTGTAGGGTACCCAGTAACCCTACTGATAATCTTCTTGGTGACCTCAACCGGTTTGTCTAGCCAAAATTTGCCGTCATGGAATCTGCTTAGCACGATTCTTATCTAGTCATTGTGAAATGATTGTGGGAAGTATGTGGAACACCATAAACCTGACTCCTCAATCTTCTTATATTCAGATTTGATCTTACCATCCGGTCCATAGATTTGCTAATAAGCTACTATGGTCTCAAAGTCACATATTTCACCGATCTTGCAGTGAATGTAAGCCCTAACATCTTCTTTTAACAAAACCTTGTTAGGAATACTAGAAAATGCACCCATATCATTCATTTGTGCTATGACCTTAGGATGAGGTTTGAATTTCTCCTTGATAAAGTGTGCTCTAACAATTAATTCCACTTCCTCCTCAATGTTCTATGATTTTCTTGCGGTCGAAGATGATGCCATAAATTATTTCTAGGGTTTCGGCAAGCAAATAGATAACCAATGTTTGGTAGGTGGATGAAATTACTAGTTTTCATCAAAGAAGTGTCATCAGTTCAATCTACAGTAGCTTTGAATCTTTTCTAAAAATTGTTAGCTCGAACTCTTCTCTGTAAAATCTCCTTTCTTTGAAATTACAAAGTAACAATGAACTCTGTTTCCACATATATATAGGGTTATTCAATATTCTTGCTCAAACTTTGATGTAATAAATGTGTGATCTCACTTTTGGTACAAGACAGCTATCAGCTTAGTAATTTCTTCAATATCTTTTGCTCGATTAATATAGAGTTTCTTCATCGGTTTGAACTGTTGTCGGTTAACCTTGTATAGTGATTACCAACGGGTAACCAACTCATGTTTCTTCTTTTACTGACTAGATGACATTTTCAAACTTATAATATAAAAACCATAGTGCATCTTCATTCATGCAGATTTGGTATTTGTACATCATATATAAGGAACTATATGTAAAATGTGATCATTTGAAATGTCAGTTCCATACATACCTTTGTCATCTTAAGTGGAGGTACCGATGTCGCCCAATCCAGTGGACAAGGTTTCACCAACAATGTTACTTGACTCAACATTCTCATTAGATGCCTTCTTTGACATTGTGTTCCTTAACTTTGTAATTTCTACAATGTTATATCCACTTTCAAATATATGGTTTTCATCAAGTGCTCGGTCTCTGCAGTTCTTGCTTACATGACTGACCTTGTGACAGTGCATACATGCCATTCCTACATTTGTCTAGTTACTTGATTGTCCAATCTGACTCTTTAACAGTTTTCTACAATATGTCCATATCGACCACATGTAGTACAATTAATCCATGTATTATAATCCCAAACATATGAGTTATCTTGTCTCTTCGGTTGATATGGCTTTCATTGTAGTTTCTCTTTAGGTGTCTAGACTTGCTTCATTTTCTCCTTGTAGTCCCTTGCAGTGTGTCCATACTTATTACAAGTATAGCATATTTTCTCCTCAATAGTATTATTAGCAATGTCATTCTTCTTTGCTCTACATTCATAAGCTAGATGTCCAAACTTACCACAGTAATAGCAATATCCACTGAACTTGGGAATGACAAGAGGTTTACCTTGTGCTTTTCTTCTGCACACATTAGATGTATGTCCTCATTTTCCATAGTGGTAACATGTCAACACTTTAGATTTTTGACTTTGATTATTGTTGACTTCTTCAACTTGTGATGATTCTCCTTCACCGGTGTAGTCTATACCAGTTCTGCTTCCGAATCTCCTCTGATTAGTCAGAAAATCATCAATCTTTTTAGAGCTATCCTCGGCTATCTTCATCATCTCATTGTGTTACTTTTGTGTTTTTATTTCATTTCTCAGTTTTTCATTATCTTCTCTGAGTGTTGCAACATCTTCAAGTCTTCTTGATAATTCTCCATTTACTCGGTTCATTTCTTGATTAAATGTCATCATCTGATTTGATACTTGAAAGTGATGATTAGTGAGTCTCTAAATTTCACTTTCTTTTTCGTGAAGTTGTTCAGTCATCAATCTTCAGTCTTCAATAGCCAGATTTTGATCTTGTTCAGCTTGTCTACCATTGTTCATGATTTCCACCATTGTCACCATTTGAGATTCATGACCGATTTGAAGTGCTTCCACTTGCTCAGATAGATGTTGATTCTTTTTAGATAACTCAGATATTATGCTCTTGGATCTATCAGAGATGCTTCCAAAGCTTGATCCAATATGATCAAACATGTCATCAATAGGTTCTTCATGATAACTTATTTCATTCAGCTGAGTTGCAAGGTTCTTTCTTTCAACCAGTAATTTCTTCAGTTCTTCCTTGGCTTGTTTATATTGTTCCACAAACATCTACATTTGTATCTTCTGATTCTCAATGGTCTTGTCAAACTTGTATCTCTCCATGACTTAGATCTTTTCCCTTCAGTGGTTAAACTGTTCAACAAGAGAACTGCGCTTTGATACCAATTGTTGGAATTAGGAGAGATAGGTTCTGAGAGGGGAGGGGTGAATCAGTGCCTTCAAAAATTTAGTTGCAAAACCTTTCTGATCTATAACTTAATACTGTGATAACCGATCAAAATAACTTGAATCTAATTTTATAAATCAATCATCTAGTTAACTTAAGAAAGTAAACAATCATGAAATCAATATGACAATCACATAACACAAGTATTTTGGTAATGCAGAAACCCTTGTTAGAAGGTTAAAACTGTGGTGGGGATGACACCCACAAATTCTTCACTACTGCAGATAGAAAAGGTTTGCTTGTTAAGGCTACAAGTTTTGATCACTTCTAGTGATCTTACCCTGTTAGGAGTAACATATTAGATCAGCTAGATCTACCTAGTTATAGGATTTAACAACACTATATGAAGTGTGTACTTGGTTAAGAGATTTATACAAAGACTGTTAAGTCTACTCTATTAAGAGATTTATCAAAAACTCTATCACAATTGTCAGAAAGTAATAGGTAAACTATTTGCTAGTTGACAACTCAATTGTCTGAAATAGATCTATCAGTTCTTATCAAAATATCACCTTATCTGTGATGGTTCTCTACTCTGATCTACTCGGTAGCCTTGTCTAATTCTACTTAATATAAAAACCTCTGTACTTTGTTCTACTCGATAAACTGATTGTCTTGAAGATAGGAAATTTTTTCATGTGCTCCATGATCCATATATATATATGAGTTCAACAACCTTATAAAATGGTGCGAACATATACAATATATAGTGTTCTATTTTTCCACTTAAACAAAAATTAGGTTACAAAAGAAAATCATAACCCTAAGATCTACGGTGCAAAATAACCTAGATCAACTAATATAAATAAGATAATCATTGCATTTAATGAATATCTTTTACAATAAATGCTCCTCGATCTTGGTAAACTATTTTACGATCTGTTATAACCATTTGCATAGAATAATGTGCCATTTATGATTACTATGTCATTTTTTGTGATCATCGGTAAACACTGTATAATCTGCTCGATGTATACTACAATGCTCGGTGTTTACTGACCATCGGGGTCGGTGTCGCTGGTGCTCGGTCAACTGTGTGATGCTCGGTGTAAGGCTTTACCAACTTCTCTATCTTACTTCTAGTTACCGACTGTCTGAATATAAATAATTGAATGACCTATTTACTGTCCTTTGATACTAATGACAACCTAAAATGCTCAATAAAGATTAACAGAATGTCCATCGTAAATTTCCAACGCATGTCCGTCGTATGTACAACATAGTCATCGTTACAAATAATAAATGACGCACATCCATCATAATCTTATGATGAAAATCCATTGCACTAACAGCATTTTTGTCAACGAACAGGTTAATAATGATAGCTACCCGTCAGAATATTCTAACGGGTTGTCATCGTTTGTATTTGTTGCGACGGTTAGGCATCACAATGTGGACGACTACAAATAGATGCGACGACAGGTTTGCTTTGTTGGTGCCCACTTTTTGTGACGGCTAAGGGTGTCATAATTATGACACCTAAAAAAACTATCATTTTTTTCAACTGCAAAATTGTAACATCGGGTAGTGTCACTCAATCGACAGTATACTATCTAAATTCGGACGTTCGACCGCCAAAAAAAGGTCTCAAATGTACTAGTGAGTAGAAAAAGATTTATGGCATCAATTGTCCCTTTTTTTGTTCAATTTGAAATATATTTTATATTCTAGTGCAAGTCACTATCCTAGCCATCTTTAAAGCTTGTTGCATCCTTTTATTAAGGATTCCAAGATGGATAGTGTATATATAGCTAGTTTTCTATTTTATAAGAGGTGGTGAAATACTTATTGTAAGGAGATTTTTTTATTAGTTTTTTAATTCTAAGAATCTTAGTCTCTAAATGTACTAATACAGAAGAATTATCAATGAAAATATACTAAAATTCCTTGCATATGTTTTGTTGTCTTCATGTATGAATCTTGATTTCTTTATGTATTAAATTTGTTAGGCATATTTGATACATCATCTACAAGGTAGATAGTGAGGTTAAACTTAAGTTCCTTTCAAGGGAAGGATAAATCTTAAAGGAGGTTTTAGGGAATTCATAGTTTGTCAACAAATCTGATGACATTGTATGTCAATGAGAGGATAATTTGTAAGGCATTTAGCCTGGGTTTTGGGGTTATTTGATTTGAGGGTTTTTCTGTAGATGTTTATTTTTTGACTCTAATGCCCTAGGATTTGGCACTGGTCATTTCTTAAATTACATTTCTCACCATCAATCAATTTGAATAGCAATTTGTCTTAGATTTTGTTGAATGAAATAAATGTTCTTATCTATGTCAAGTATGCAGATCATTATTGTGATTCTTTGAAGAATTGAATATAATAGGTACACTCACCTAAACTCGAAGCTTGAAGTGAAGAAGGATCTAAATCCTTAATACCTTAGTATTTATTATTTATAGGTGCATCTGTTGGGACCATAAGAGTTAAGTATTAGATTTGTTTGATTGGTATTGATCATCTGCAACTTTAAGCACTAACAAAATTTGTGACTCTGTTGGAGATCTTAAATATTTTTATAATAAGCTTGTTACAGTTTCCTGTTAACCATCTATTGTTTTACTTAGAGACCAGTTTACAAAATTTATCCCCACAAGTTTTGTGGGCGGCAACTCTAAGATCTGTGTTTACCAGTTGCTGGTTTAGCATAAAGAAATTTGCTGAAGTATCTTGTCAAAATTACCATGATTCGACAAAGATACACTAGGTCATATTATAGGTATCACCCGCAAAGAAATATAAGTGATAAGCTTCCCACACCTAGTAGAAAGAAATGGTCTAAAAGAGGTATGTTTAACCATAGTTCTCTAAGACCATCTAAAGAGCATATTTTGACACCTATTCCAAAGGGAGTTCCCTCTTTTTTCTAAAAACCCCAAGCTTCTTAGAAGAATGAACCCCAGTTCAGTTAGTCTTCATGAGGAAGATAAATTCATAGATATAGGGTTTTTCCTTGCACATGAAAGTTTAGACCAAATAGGAGAAACCTCTACTGCTAAGACTGCTTCTCATGATTCTCGAGAAGTTGCAGGAAGAGGTTATATCTCTGAGGAAAAAAGAGCAAGAAAAATTGCTAGAAATTGCTAAAAAAAGAAAGGAGCGAGAGCAGCAAATTTATGAGCTACTTGTGGAGAGGCAAGAAATCATGAGAAAGACAAAGAATAATGAGCTCAAAGAAAAAGATCTAAATCAAGAATTTAAGCATTTAGACAGTGACTTGTTTGGTGATATGGGAACTTTGAGACAACAAGTCAATAATAATGAGCTGACTCCTATGAAGGATGATTTTGAGGGTGAAGGCCATGTTCTAAGATAGTTGCATCCATCAGAGATTATGAGAAATGAAGATCTTAGAACTAACACTAGGGATGCATCTAACAAAAGAAAGCAAAAAATGGTTGGAATAAGCATAAATGAATCCAAAAAGAGTAATGCTATTCCTGATGTTGTGTCTCAAGCCAACTTAGAATTAGAAAAGGCTAAAAAATCCAAAGAAGATCTAGCCATCCAATTAGAGAAGTTGGAGTTGGAGGCTGCTGCAGATGAGATGAAAAGGAAAATTTCTTTCCTACATGCTAACATGAATACAACTGCTAGTAGCTAAATTCTTGTTATTGTTGGGATAGTACCACCAAACCTACCATGTGGTTCAATGCCAAGTTTCCAAGCTTTAGACCTCAAATAAGTGGTCCAAGGACCATTTTAAAATATCAATCCAACAGTCCCATTGGCTAGTAGTCCAATTGGAAATGTGTTGCATCAAAATATTGGAGGTAGTGGAGCTCAAGATTCACAAAATTTTCAAAGGAGGCTAGTTCATCTGGACAGATACCAACCATTATTCTTTAATGGTATTCCTGGTCAGCCGAATGCTATCCCAAATGAGGTAAGAGATAGAATCCCTAAGTTCATAGGAAACATTGTTGTCACATGTGAAGAGTATCTTAAGTCTTTTACAGATAAAGTAAGAGACTATAAAATTGAGAATGAAGATGTTGTAATGAAACTTTTTGTTCAGTCATTAATAGAAGAAGCTAGGGATTGGTATAGGGGTTTTCCTAAAAATAGAATTACTTCATGGGATGAATTTGTGAGAAGCTTTAAAGAGCAGTATGATGAACATGTCAATTCTAGTTACATGTTTAATGAATTCAATAATATCAAAAATCATCCCAGTGAGAGCATGTATCAATTCAATGGTAGGTTTCAAAAGGCCATGTACAAATTATTTCAAGTCCTGAGATTGGATGATGAGGTTTGCTTAACCACATTTTTAATGCTTTGGATGGTAAAATGTCTTATCTCTTGAGAGACAAAATCCCACTTACTTTGAGAGATGCTTTCAAGTTAGTAATAAAAATTGAGATTAATAGGAAATAATTTGGTCAGATGTACAAAAGGGATGAAGGAAGACTATGGAAAGAAACCAAACCACATGCTGCAAGACCAACCAAATAAGATGACAAGGTTGACAAGTTGGAAAATGTTGTCAAAGATCTTTATACCATATTAGAAAAGGGTGGGAGAGCTTTTTAGGACAATAGACCACCATATCAGAGGTAGGAAAGATTCCCTAGGCTACATGATTAGCCCTACAAGAAAAATTGGAAGGATGGGAAGCCTGTTTTTGATACACATGAAACTCAAAAGGGAAGGGTTACCCCTGACCCTTTAAAGAAAAATGAAGCACATAATGTAGAAAATTTTTAGTGGTGTGTGGATTGTAATATGCCTCACTCACCTTATCAGTATTCTATGGCCCAAGCTTTGGAAGAAGAAGTAGAAGGCCCACATGCAGGAGATCATGAAGGATCTGAGAAGCCTATAGTTAACATGTTTACCACTGAAAAAGTGGAAGAAATTTCATCTTCAAAAGATGAAGAAATATTTTTTGATGTTGATCATAAGAGGATAAGTCTCCCAAGGTATGAGCAACAAGTTTTTACCCACCCTGATCAAGATGAGTCTGACAGTGATGTTTGCAAAGAAAATGTGATCAAACCAGAATTGGATAAAGCTCATTGGAGAAAGCCCAGTGAAGAAGAAATCGGGACTTTAACTGTGGCTACAATTTCTCAAGCCAGCTCCTCATATAATTTGAGGAATAGAAGAGTGGATACTGATCAAGGAATACCAAGGTCATTTTTTTTAAAGATGATTCTCAGAATAAGGTTTCTCTGAAACCAAGTTCTTTTAAAAGAAAAGGTGCTAACCAAAATAAAGAAGAGCCCATTCTTGTTCAAAGTACTAAGAAGAATGAGGAAGTTACCTTAGAAAAGAGAAACAAAAGAGTTGGTAGGGGAAAATACTTGTTTGATCTCCCTACTGAACCCCCAAATTTTAATATGAGACATGCCTTGTCTCAAATGAAGGTCTCAATCCCTTTGTTGGAAATATTGAAAATAAAAGAGCATAAAGTAGTAGCCTTGGCTTTAATAAGTGAACAAGGGGATAGTCCTATTATACCAGAAAAGGGAAAGTTAGTGGATGACCCTGAGATAGCTAAGGGGATTTATGGCTTTTCTGTTGGAAATATTGTGACTCAAGAACCATCATCAATTGATCCTTTCTATGTCACTTTGATTGTAAATAATTTGTTGCTTAAAAATTGCATGATAGACTCTGGTGCTACAGCTACTATGATGCCCTATCATGTTATGAAGGTGCTAGGACTTCAAGTTGATACATCCAATAGCAGATGTTATGCCATAGATAAAAGAGTAGTTCCTATGGTAGGAACCTTGGTAGGAATAGAAGTAAAGATTGTTGCATTCCATGAGGCTACTTATAAATTGGACGTAGTTTTAGTTGATACCAAGTCTCACTATGGTATGCTACTGTTAAGACAATGGGCAACACCAGTGGGAGGAAAAATGCAACTGGATATGTCATATGCTACTATACCTATAAATGGTACTGAGGTAAAATTGTATAGAGAGCCTCGCTCTTCTGTCATGATTGAAATGGTAGAACCTAAAGATTTAAATTAATGTGTTGATATTGACATGGAAAATTTCATTGTTGAGGAAATTATGCCACAACTAAAAAATATTGATCTAATTGTTGATGAGCTTCTATTATAGTAAGATGGACTGTGGCAAATGTACTTTGATGGAGGATGCTATAAAGAAGGATCAGGAGCTGGCGTATTTCTTATATCCCCATCAAGTACTACTTTTAAGTACTCCTTTTTGTTTACTTTACAATGCACTAATAATACTACTAAGTATGAGGCATTGATATTGGGATTAGATATTGCCATAAAACATGGTATAAAATGTTTGAAAGTTCATGGAGATTCCCAATTGATCATAGCTCAAATCAGATCTAAGTATGTTGCCAAGGATGACAGACTTAAATTGTATAAATATGTTGTGTAGGATAGAATAGAATTATTTGATGCTTTCAATATTCTCTAGGTGGAAAGATCAAAAAATGTTATGATAGATTTCCTTGCAAATGTTGTATTGTAAAATAATGATGTCACTCTTACTGGTGTGTCAATGTTAGAAATAAAAAGTAGACTTGTTGTGCCTGATAATGTTCATAATTGGCAAGTTTTTGAGGATGATAGTGATATCCTTAGGTTTATTCAAGGCTTAGATCAGTATGATGGGCAACAGATTGACTGTAATGCTTCAAAGGAGATTGTTGATGTAAAGTAGTGTATCCTTGGAAATGAAATTTTTCAGCTAGCCTCTAATCATATTCCTAAGGGGTTAGTTGAACTAGAAGGCATGTTTAAAATAAATGATAACTACATGTCACAAAAATCCAATGCTAAGGTTGAGGATTTAGAAGAAATAAACTTAGGATTAGAGACATCCCCTCAATTAGTATACATTAGAAGGAAGCTAAGTAGGGAGGTAAGAACCAATTTGATAAGATTTCTAGAAAGATATAAGAATGTATTTTCTTGGTCTTATGATGATCCTAAAGCTTGTAGGGAAGACTTGTTTCAGCATGAAATTCCTTTAAAAGAAGATACCAAAACCTTTGGGTAGAAACAAAGGCCTATCAACCCCTTGTTGGCCACTAAAATGCAAACAGAGCTGACCAAGTTAAGGGATACTGGCATTATTGAGCCCATAAGGCATTTATCTTGGGTTTCTAACTCGGTACCAGTCAGGAAGAAGAATGGTGACATAAGGCTATGTGTTGATTTTAGAAACTTGAATGTTGCCTCATTAAAGGACAACTAAGGATTGCCTAATATGGAGGCTATGCTTCATAGAGTTACTGGTTGTGAGTTATTATCCATGATGGATGGTTTCTTAGGATATAACTAGGTGCTGATTAAAGAATCAAAATCATTTAAAACAACATTTACTACTCCTTGGGGAGATTATGTCTATGTTTGTATGCCTTTTGGTTTAAAGAATGCTAGAGAAAATTTTCAAAGGGAAATGGATGTAGCTTTCAAAGATCTTATTAATTTTTTGATGGTGGTATATCAAGATGATTTGACTGCTTATTGTAAGAGAGATTATGACCATTATAGTCACTTAGATAAGGTCCTAGTCAAAGCATTGGAGTTTGGAATATCATTAAATCCAAAGAAATGTCATTTTGTTGTTACTGAAGGGAATCTATTAGGGCATATAGTGTCCAAAGAAGGAGTAAGAATTGATCCTGAAAGAGTTGAAGAAATTAAGAGGGTCCCTACTCCCAAAAACCTTAAAGGTGTACAGTCATTCCTTCGACAAATCAATTTTGTTATGAGATTCATTGCTAACTTTGCAGAGTTGGTCAAGCCTATAGTCAAGCTTTTAAAGAAGAATGTAAAATTTGACTGGAATCAGGAAGCACGGGAGGCTTTTGAGAAGATTAAACAAACAATCCAAGAAGCCCCAATTTTAATATCTCCTAATTATTCCAAACCTTTCTCCTTGTTTTATTTTGCATATTTTCATACTAATGCAATAGTTATATTACAAAAGGATGGGGAAGGATTTGAGCATCCCATTGCTTTCTTTAGAAAATCATTACAATCAGCTAAATTAAATTATGAACTAATTGGAAAACATGCTTATGCATTGGTAAAGGTAGTTAAGGCTTTCAAAACTTATCTTGTTTGTGCTAAGGTAAATGCATATGTTCCTCATGCTGCAGTAAAAGACATTCTTGTTTAGAGTGAGGTCACAGGTAAAAGATGCAAGTGGATTAACAAAATCCAAGAGTTCGATTTGGAGCTTCATATAACCAAGTTGGTTAGAGGCTTGGGACTGGAAAAATTAATGACTGAGGAGAATATGGATTTGGTCTAGGTAAATAGTGTTTCCATGGGTGGAGGAACAGTTACTAGCATTGAAATGTAGGCTTGGTACACTAATATTGTGCATTTTCTTGAAAGTGCTAGTTTCCCAAAGGGTTTGAATGACAATCAAAAGAGGAGCTTTAAATTACAGGCTCAAAAGTATTTATTATTTCAAGGTGACTTATACTAGAAGGATAATAATGGAATATTTCTTGTGTTTGGATAAAGGGAAATCTAAGAAAATTCTAAATGAATTGCACTCAAGATTATGTGGAGGGAATCATTCAACCAGAGAAACAACTCATAAAATTCTAAGAGTTGGTTATTATTGGCATGTCTTGTTTAAGGATACTCATTCTTTTGTTAGAAAGTGTGAGCCATGCTAGAGGTTCTCAAATAAGTTGAAGTTTTCAAGAGCATTGTTGTTAAACCCTGTGGTTGTAGAGGTTCCTGTTGCCATGTGGGGTCTTGATTTCATTGGATAATTTGCAAAAAATATAGTGGGGGACATAGTTGGATACTTGTTGCTACTCATTATTTTACTAAGTGGATTGAAGAAACCACAACAAAAAAAGCTACAAGAACAATGGTGATTGAATTCTTGATGAACAATGTAGTAACAAGGTTTGGTGTTCCTGTCAAAGTAGTAATGGATAATTCCATGTGTTTTAGGTTAGAATAATTCACTGATTTTTGTTCAGAAATGGGTATTATTCTCTCATATTCATCCCCATATTACCCACAGGCCAATGGGCAAGCAGAATTAAGCAACAAGAGCATTTTGTAGATCTTGAAGAAAACTTTAGAAAATAATAAAAGAGCTTAGAATGCAAAATTGAAGATGGCATTATGGGCAGACAAAATTATTGAGAAACGGGCCACATGTAAATATCTCTTTGAATTAGTATATGGTGTAAATTCTAGACTACCTGTTAATAATTTGTTGCCTATTTATCAATTTATACATGATGAAGGTCTAGAAATAGATGAACCTTTGCAAGACAGAATGGTCCAATTGATTGATTTGGATGAAACAAGAAGACAAAGTCAAAAGGAAAATGTAAGACTACAACAAAAAATGAAATATCTTTTTGACAAGAGAGCTAGTATCAGAAAATTCCATCCTGGTGATTTGGTTCTTCAATGGAATGCCAGGGCTGAAGATAAGGGAAAACACAAAAAATTTGAATCCTTATGGTTGGGCCCTTATATCATTCATCAGATCCATGGAAAAGATTCCTATTTTCTAAGAAATTTCAATAATGGAGAACAGGAATTGCCAATGCATGGACAATTTCCAAAGTTTTTCTTCAATTGAATTCTAATCCTTTCCATGCACAGTAGTTCTGTAGTAAATGTATAGGGGTGTTTTCTTTTAAGTTGTGTTTTTTCTCTTATTTGTGTATTTTTTTTCACAGTAGTTTATTATTTTTATGGTTTGCCTCCCAGAGGTTCTTGGTTACTTGATATGAACTTGTTAGGAATGAGAACGCTGAGAGGGGGGGGTGAATTAGTGTTCACTATATTCAATCTTTTTCTTTTACTCTTTAATCAATCTTGAATGCTTAAGTACTGAAATGAATATTAACATAAACACAAAACATGAACTCAACACATAACACCAATATTATTATGGGGAAACCCAAATAGGTAAAAACCTTGGTGGGAATTGACACCCACTAATATTTTGTACTAGTGTTTTATGATCCTTGTTAGAAGATCCTTAACCCTATTAGGAGTTGTCTTTACATTACATTTAGTACAGTGACATGGTCAAGGATCAGACCTTGTTAGGAGTCTTTTACAATAACCCTATTAGGGGTGTGGACACATTTTCCTAGATCTCACTACTCAAGTGGTGAAGGCTACAACCTTCTGATCTCAAATACACACTATATCTACTGGATGAATTGGCACTATGACAATGCTTGTTTGATCAGTTCCTTTGATGCGTTGATGCTTTGACCTCTTGAAAAGCTCTAATATTTTAAAAAAAATCTTCACATACTTTTTCTCTCCTTATTTCAAATCTATAACAACTTCCATGACTAATTACAAGGGCGCATCTAATATTTATATGCGCATACAAAACAATTAACTAGGTCGGCCCTTTAACCGATTACATATAATGCTTCCAAGTGAATTGGATCAAGCGTGTTTACAAAAAAAGTTAATTACATGTCTATAACCTAATTACAATAGGTGTATAGCCTTTACAAAACAATAACATAGTCGCTAATCAAATTATCATTAGTCAATAGCATACTCTATTATGTTCTAGCATTTACTGGCTGTGTAACTTCAACTGTCTATAACTTCATCATACTTGCATATTTGATCATGCACTCATAGACTAAGCATGAATACACTCTTACCATCTTATCTTTTGGGGTGCATACCATAACTTGGTCATACACATGTGCGATGATGCTCTGAACTACTGGTGCTCTGCTAACTATCTAGTCTTCTATACTTAGCCAATTTCTGATCTTCTTATCATGTGTGCTGACTCCAAAACACTATATGATTTTGTTTCCATAATGAAAACACTATATTAATTCATATAGAATAGTATAGTCAACTTTCCAACAATCTCCCCCTTTTTCATTGATGGCAACAAAGGAATATGGCGCAATTACTAACTGTTCTCTTATACAAAAACATTTGTCAAACTCTATCTTGTATCTCCCTTATATTCTTTACTATACATCTTCTTTACATATCTATATCTCCATATTCTATACATACTCCCCCTTTGACATTAATAATAAAGGTGCTAAAAAATGAATCTCTACAAGTACTTATAGGGAAAGTACATTCGGATATGCTATCTTCAATTTGTGGATCTCTTGCTTCCAAAATGCAATTAGTGCATTGACTATTTGGAGATGGGCGCATAATGCATAGTTCAACTTCTCCATCTTCTCCAAATCTGAGCTAGGACCTTGATCATATGTCACCATGGTGGCATCAATCTCCTTAATATTCTGATTGAGCACATTTAGGGAGGGCACAAGAGCATTCCTAAGCTGTGTTTGCCTTGCCCTTATTTTGGACATCTCCTTCTCTGCTCTTTCAATCTTATCAATCTACCCTTGATATACATTATTACACATATTTATATTAGTGGAGTGTTCTTCTATTGATTTCCTTACTTGTTCTATCATTGCTTCTACCTCTTGCATCTTCTTGAAATGGTCATTAGTTAACTTATCCTGATCCATATAGTCAGCAATAATCTTTCTGCCCTTTGCTACAAACTCCTTTAAGGATTCATGACCAACCGTGAGCGAAATTAGGTCAAGTGCAAAGTTACTGAACAATTCACTGAGTCTTTTCTTCCTATACTTCTCTTCTACAACTTGAGATGTAGTCTCTTCTAAGGTAGAAAAATTGGTTTTGAAGGTTGTGAGGATGTTGCTAACATCATCAACTGAATATACCTTAGACACTTTCTTGTTTGAAGGCAATAGACTATTCAATATGCTGACTTATTCAAAAAATAATGGGTTCCTCATTACCTATTTCTCTTTGGCCTTTTCCATGGCTAAGACACTGATCTTGATTAGGTCTTCTTCTCCCCAAGAATCCAGACTAGTAGTGTCTGGTGTCAATCTTGACAACAATGATACAAAAGGAGTGATAGGAGTGCTATCCACTACTTCTTGCTTTACTTTGATTAAT
This sequence comes from Chamaecyparis obtusa, assembly GCA_027943335.1. NCBI lineage: Eukaryota > Viridiplantae > Streptophyta > Pinopsida > Cupressales > Cupressaceae > Chamaecyparis > Chamaecyparis obtusa. The sequence continues at coordinate 6,772,333 of BSBK01004228.1, read as the reverse complement.
ATTTCAACTGATGTTTCATCTATTGGTTCATTTCCTTTTCCCTCTTCTCTTTTTTCTATTTATGTTTCTTTTCCTTCTTCTTTTTCTATCTCTTTTTCTTTTTCTGTCTTAGGTGAGTTACCACCGCATAGTGTTTCAGCCTCTTGTGTGCTTACAAAGGATTCTTTGAACTTGTCCAAGTCCTTATCTATGGCTACCATTGCAATCTAAACATTATCAATAATGATGGTGCTATCCTTTAGTGACTCTGTCATGGGCATAGACTTCTATGTCTTTGTATGTGCTACAACTATGGGTGCTAAATCCTAAGAACCTATATCTTGTTCGTTGATGGTCTTTGACTCCTTGGCTACCTTTGTGGGTAGTTGATCTATGGGTGTAGTAGTTGGATACATGTGTCTATTCATGAAAATTGTCTCCAAGGCTTTTTCTATTTCCTTTGCAACTAGTTCATAATTATTGTCCATTATATGCAAATTTATTGACTTGGTTCTAAGATGTGGTTTTACTAGATCTAATAGTAAGGTCTTCTCCTCTAGAGAACATCCTGGTAAACTCTCATCTAAGATCTTCTCTCTTATTCTTAGATCTTCCTCCCTTTCTTGTCTCTTCAAGAAGTCTAAAATGTTCCAAACACTTTTTGGAATCACAGTCTTCGATTCTAGCACTGTCTTCTTAAACTTAAGCATGTGCTTGATAATCATGCCATGAATCTCTGACTTATCTATTTCACTATACTTATCATAAAAATTTCCTATTTGATCAATCCTTCCTTCATCAATTAACCTTGAACTTAGCACCTTTAGACTAGGTCTAAAACTTACTTGTGGTGGTGCTTGAGTACTCTTTCTTTGGCTTCTTATAGTGCATGAGAATGGATGACTAGTTCATGTCTCTTTCTTCCTCTTTGCCATTGTCTTATACTCCAGAGGAGCAGTAAGATCAATTGTTTCTATGGGCACGGGAGGGGCAACATCTATTTTACCCTTCGGATCATCAGACTTCTCCACTTTTGCCTTCTTCAATTTAGGATCATCTTCCTTTGCTTCTTCTATTGATGGGCTCTCAATTCCTAAAGCAATATTTTCTTGTCTTGCTTTGTCCAGGTCTGCTTGAGTTACTCCATGAATTTTCAATATCTTAGAGGTAACCTTAGCTAATTTTCTTTTAGTTGATGTGTTATTTAGAACAACATCAACTTCTCTAGTTTTCTCTTCATAAGTCCCCCATATTGGCTCATTAGGGTCCTTAGGTGTTCATAACAGTACTTGAGCATATGCCTCTAGGATTGGCTCCTCAACCTCATATCCAAGTGGATGAATCCACTTTGTCCTTGGTTCAACTGCTTCCATACATGTTGTATTAGTCTCTACCATAAAGAAAATACTATCTTTGTACTTTTCAACAATGCTTTATGGAATCATGTGTCTCATCTACATTTTGGCCCTAAATGTTTTCAGTTCCAGTGTCATGTAGTCCTTTTGTGTGCTCTCAGTAGATACCTTGAAGGATATCTATGGCATTGTGGGTAAACGTTTGTCCAAATACAAGTCTAAAAACTTTCCAACTATGTGGAAGTACATGTATATGATCAAAGACCCAAATCTGAATATTTTGGTCTTGTCATGTTTAATGTCCTTGATGTTGTTTATTAGTTGTGCATGCACGATCTCACACAAATTAAACTCTCCATTTTCTCTCACAAGTCTTATTGCTACAAGAATTGTGGCTGCTAACACACTATTCACTCTACTAGTGTGTTGAAACCTATACCCTAGTATCATAGACATCAATTTGATGTCATTTTCCTCTATAGGCTCTATAGTCATTCCATGCCTATCACTTCTCAATTTGTATGTTTTATCAACAAGTTTTCTCAAGTCCTTGCCTGCTGGAAGAATGACGCCTTTCTTAGATAGACCTTTCATCTCATGAAATAGGTCTCCTGTGATCCTTACTAGAACTTCACCTACTAGAATAGGTCATCATGAATCCTGCTAAGTAGAATCTTTATCCATTCAGACTCATAGAACTCATATGCAATTGCATATTCAATTATCAGGTGGTTTTCAAATTGCGCATACTCATTCAGGAAGGTTTTATCTAGTTTCATCATGGTTTCTAAATGTGCTCTTATCCTATCAAGTCCTACTGGCTCCTTCTTACAATATATGTATGCACAGATGTCTTCAACATGCATAACACCCATAGGTGTGTGGGAGAATGCCCCTTCTAGGTCATCCAATGTGGATTTGAATGGGTGCCTCTTAAATACATATCTTTTCTTCTCTGCAACATCAAATACAATAGGAGTAGCCATCACTTACTTATATATCTCTTTCTTAATGGTTTCCAAGAACTTCTAAATCAACATGACAGATTAGGGCTTCCGCAACTAATCAAACACACTACTTCACTAGTGAATCAATCTACAATCCTTCACAATCAACTGATAAGGCTTCTATTCTCTTCAATAGATCTGAACTCAAATGTAATGAGTGATCTAAAAACTTCTATGTACTTTAAAGTGAAAATTCTACCATTAATGCTTACCATGTAAACCAAACTTTCATTGAAAATATCCAACTTTCATTTTGTTATCAATTAGCTAGTGCGTTCTTGCACATAGGTTCTTCTAGTCTCCAAAAGGTTAAGTCCAAAGGCACATACTCTGAAGGTGATTATACCGGCCGTGCAGGGGTTTAGAGATAAATTAGCTCCCCTATGACCTTGAGGGCCATTCATCTAGATGTAGAGGGTGCATCCACTGTGGATGCATCCAATACATTCTCATCAACTTTATCCTTCTTTTCCTCTGACCAAATCAAGCTCGCATCTTCTGAAGCTTTCACAAACTTGACTTCTCCTTCGGTATCCAATATTGATTCTTCTGGCTTTTTAGGGCTTTCCTGAATTTGCATTCTTGATCTACAAAACTTTGAGATGTGTCTAGCCTTGTTACATGAGTGACAAATAAATGGAGGCCTTATATTCCTCGATGCATTGACATGGGTTACCATTTTACACTGTCTAGCTGAGTGACCATTATAGTTACATATCCCACATGTATCATTCTGAGAACTTCTTACATTTGGTTGATTCTGATTTCTCTAATTATGATGAGTCTTGTTCTTCTGACTTGTCTTACAATTCATAGCTCTATGACCAAATTTATTACATGAATAACAATATAACAATAACCATTGAAAGGTCTTACCTCTGTACAGTTCCTTGATATATGTCCTTGCTTGTTACATGCATAAAAAGTTTGATCTACTAGCTTGCGCTCATTCTTGGATGGTTCAATATGATCTTTAGTCTAACTTCTAGTCTCCTTAGCATTTGTGGTGTCTTGTGGTGTTTTCATTCTTGCTCGCATGTTGTCAATCTAATTTTGTGCTTCATTGAATCCAATTCCACTAGTATCTCCTTTAAGCTTCTGAGCATATAATTGAGATTCAATCAGATCCTTGCTTGTGTGTAATTTATCAATGTGATTCTAAACATCCTTCAATTCAGATTCTAAGCTTTCTTTGTTGTTTCTTAGCTCCAATATTTCCATTTTTGCTTGCCTAAATTCTTCATTTAGTTGAAGGTTCTCTTTTCTTTTTTCATAATAGACTTCCTGATTGTTAGTGAGCTTGTCATCCAATTCTTCAATCTGATCTTTCAGAGATGTGTTTTCTTCATTTAGATTTTTGACCATGATCCCTAAATCACTGGTAGAACATTCTTTTAAATCTTTTCTGAGTCTTTTGATGACTATTTGAGCATCACTGACTTTTTCTTTTAATTCTTCAATTTCCTTTTCAGATCTATCCAGGTCTTCAAGAGAAGCTTCAAGATTTCTTTTCAAATGTTTCATTTTTATTTTTTCCATGATCTCCTCAAGTGGTTAAACTTCTTTTCTAAGGACTAGAGCTCTGATACCAATTGTTAGGAATGGGAACACTCAGAGGGAGGGGTGAATCAGTGCTCACTATATTCAATCTTTTTCTTTTACTTTTTAATCAATCTTGAATGATTAAGTACTTAAATGAATATTAACATAAATAAAAAACATGAACTCAACACATAAAACCAATATGATTATGGAGAAATCAAAATAGGTAAAAACCCTGGTGAGAATTGACACCCACTAATATTTTGTACTAGTGTTTTATGATCCTTGTTAGAAGATCCTTAACCCTGTTAGGAGTTGTCTTTACAGTACATTTAGTACAGTGACCTGGTCAAGGGTCAAACCCCGTTAGGAGTATTTTACAATAACCATATTAGGGGTGTGGACACACTATTCTAGAGCTCACTACTTAAGTGGTGAAGGCTACAACCTTCTGATCTCAGATACACACTATATCTACTGGATGAGCTAGCATTGTGACACTACTTGTCTGATCAGTTCCTTTGATGTGTTGATTCGTTGACCTCTTGCAAATCTCTAATACATCTTAACAACTCTTTGCATACTTCTACTCTGCTTATTTCAACTCTATAACAACTTCCATGACTAATTACAAGGGCGCATCTATATTTATATGCACATACAAAATAATTAACTAGGTCGGCCCTTTAACCGATTACATATAACACTTCCAAGTGAATTGGCTCAAGCGTGTTTACAAAAAAAGTTAATTACATGTCTATAACCTAATTACAATAGGTGCATATCCTTTACAAAACAACAACTTAGTCACTAATCAAATTATCATCAGTCGACTGCATACTCTATTCTATTCTGGCATTTACTGGCTATGTAACTTCAACTATCTATAACTTAATCATACTTGCATATTTGATCATGCACTCATAGACTAAGCATAAATACACTCTTACCATCTTATCTTCTAGGGTGCATACCATAACTCAGTCATACACATGTGTGCTTATGCTCTGAACTACTGATGCTCTTCTAACTGTCTAGTCTTCTGTACTTAACCAATTTTTGATCTTCTTATCATGTGCGCTGACTCCAAAACACTATATGACTTTGTTTCCATAATGATAACACTATATTAAGTCATATGCAATAATATAGTAAAATTTCTAATAGAACTTGCATTCAAGCATCCTCAAATAGAGCCACTATTGGAGTAATTTTTAGGTTTTTTGAGAAGAGTCTTTTTCTTGTCTTGTTGATGTTAGGATTAGGTAATAATGAGAGGGGGGGTAAATTAGTATTACAAAACTTTGATCTTTTCAACTTTAAACAATTATAAAAAATCTAAATTAATGTAGAAATGAAAAGAACATATAAGCATAACACATTACTCACTACACCATGATTTGTTCTCGAGGAAACCTTGGCCAAAGAGAAAAACCTAGTGGAGATGTGATGAAGGGTGCTCCCCTTAATACCACAAACACATAATAGAAATAGAGAAACAACAACAATATGCAAGAACATAAAATTGGCTTCTGATTATCTCCATAAATGTGGAATTACAAACTTTCAAAATTACAATATGCAAAGCCACATGGGCATTCCCTTACAATATTCTGTAGGACAAAGCCTCAAATCAATACCCAAAACTATCCCGAACTGCCTAAGACAACACTACAACCTTCCTTATATAGGCAATTTTCCACTACCTGGGAAGGTTCCAAAATTTTTAGCCAACAAGGCCGACCAAACTTAGAATTATTTTATTTTTCATTTTATTACATCAAATTCGGCTCAAAATAACTTTTGAAACCCAAACAAAATTTTTGAAGGAAAATCATTTTTTGCCATTTCAGGTGACCCAACTTTTGGAGACCATAAGTCATCACTCATTAACTCGATTGACTATTATAACCCCATTTTGGAAAGGGCACGAGGAGCTCTACAATGATTAAATCAAGCAAGCTTCATTCAACCAAAAATTCAACCTCATCTGGGACCTCTAAAGCCTTCAAAATTGAGTTCAAAGTTTCTGTACCCTATTTCCAAAACTGAAAAGTTTCAATATCTTCAAAACCAGACTTGATCTAGCAATGAAACTTTACAGGCGGGCTGATATGACTAAGATGAACCTCCAACTGTGAAATCAAAACATTCTAAGGTCGTATGACCAACTTACTAAAAATAGAAAGTTTCCATAAATAGCTACTCTACACAAGATAGCCCTTATTGAAAAGAAACCAGAAATATTTTTGGGTGATGCAAGATTTCTCTTAAACCCAAGATGCTCCTACATCAGACACCTAGGGTAATTTGAGAAGTGACCCTATCACAACTCAAGTGTGAAGAGGGAAACCAAGATGGTTAACCTCCTACTTTGTTAGCCATGATGAATCTTCAATAGGTCATCCTTTCCACTTGACCAGATATTCTTCATATGTCCTTTTCCTTGTGCTTCTACCAACATGACTGTCCAGTATATCCTCAATCTCCTTAGTATCTAAACTAGTTGCTGGAATACTCCACTGTGCTGCTGTGATCTCATCTTCAACACCTCCTTCATGATACTCTGTCAAATCTGAAATGTTAAACATTGGTGAAATATTTAGCTTAGTAGGCAATTCTACCTCATATGCATTTCCTGAATCACGCTTCTTTAGTATCTTACATGGCCCAAACTTCTTCATTTTTAGCTTGTTGTATGTGCCAACTAGAAATTGCTCCTTCCAAAAATGAACCATGACTTCATCTCCAACCTAAAATTCCTTATGCCTCCTTTTCTCATCTACCTTAGCCTTATACTACACATTCATCATGGTAATATGCTTCCTCACCTCCTCATGGATGTTCTTCAAATGTTCTGCAAAATCCTCAGCTTCAGCACTACTTATTTCTCCTTTATCTATCTTTCTCAACTCAGATGCATTTCTGGGACTACTCCCATATACAATCTGGAATGGTGATTTACCAATGCTCTTGTTGATAGAATTATTGTATGCAAATTTTTCCTGTGGTAAAATCAAATCCCATCCTGTTGGCTTATCTCCAACCAAACATCTCAGCAAATTTCCCAAACTCCTATTCACCACCTCTGTCTATCCATTAGTCTATGGATGATGTGATGAACTGAACTTCAAATCTATCTTCAACTTCTTCCACAATGTATGCCAGAAATATCCAACAAACTTAGTTTCTTGATCTAAGACTATGGTCTTCGGCAAACCATGTAGTCTCACTACTTCTCTAAAAAACAATTCTGCTACATGAACAACATCATTAGTCTTCTTGCAGGGAATAAAATGTGCCATCTTTGAAAATCTATCAACCACCACAAAAATTGAATCATGTCCCTCCCGAGTCCTCATTAAACCAAGAATAAAGTCCATACTGATATCCTCCCAAGGCTTCTCTGGTATAGGTAATGGCTGATACAACCCAGTATTCTGCTTCACTCCTTTCACCATCTAACATACTCTACAATTCTATACAAACTTCTTGACATCTTACTGTAATTATGGCCAATAATAATTCTCACTAACCAAAGAAAGGGTTTTATCACGACCAAAATGTCCAGCCAATCCTCCGCTATGCTTCTCTTTGATAAGATTCTCCCTCATAGAACTTTGTGTAATGCACAACTAACTCCCCCTGAATAGCATATCATCCTGAATGATAAAATCCAACCACTTCATTCTATCTAGAGTAACAGGTTCTTTACAAGCTTTCCAAGCTTCACCAAAATTAGGATCCTCTGGATACAAATTCTTGAGTTCCTTGAACCCAACCACCTCAATCTGCATCTTTGTTAGCAATAGTTGCCTTCTGCTAAGTGCATCTGCAACCCTATTAGACTTTCCACTTCTATGTTTCAAAACAAATGTATAACTCTGCAAAAACTCAACCCATTTCAAATGCCTCTGATTCAACTTTCCTTGACTATTCAAATATTGCAAAGCTTAATGATCAATATACAAAAAAAACTCCTTAGGAAGCAGATAGTGTCTCCACTTCTTCAATGCTTGAACTATAGCATAAAATTCTTGATCATAAAGAGAATATTTTCTCTTGGTATCATTCAACTTCTCACTAAAATAAGCAATAGGTTTACCTTCTTGGCTCATAACAACTCCTATTGTAGTACCACTAGCATCATAGTCTACTTGAAACACCTTATTAAAATCTGGAAGTGCTAAAATAGGTTGTTCTATAACTTTCTGTTTCAACAATTTAAAACTCTTATCTGCCCCATTAGTCCACTTGAACTCTTTTCTATCCCTTCTCATTGTTTCAGTCAAGGGTCCACAAATACTACTAAAATTTTTGATAAATTTTCTGTAAAAGCTAGCCAAGCCATGAAAAGATCTTACCTCAGTAGCACTCCTTGGAGTAGGCCATTCAAGGATAGCCTATACTTTCTCTAGATCCATTTTTAGACCTTCTGCTGAAATTACAAATCCCAAATACACTAATTCCTTCTTCACAAAACTGCACTTCTTCAAATTAATAAAAAATTTCTCATCTCTCAACTTCTCAAACACCATACAAATATGCATCATATGTTCCTCCAATGTCTTGCTAAAGATCAAAATATCATCTAGGTAAACAATGACAAACTTACCTAGAAATTCTTTCAAAACCTCGTTCATGAGCCACATGAAAGTGCTCAGTGCATTGGTTAGCCTAAAAGGCATGACTAACCACTCATACAATCCTTCTTTTGTCTTGAAGGCAGTCTTCCATTCATCTCCTTCTCTGATCTGAATCTAGTGATATCCACTCTTCAAATCTATCTTTGAGAAATACACAACCCCACTCAAACAATCCATAATATCATCCATTCATGGCAATGAAAATTGGTACTTGATTGTGATCTTGTTTATTGCTCTAGAATCTATACACATCCTCCATTCTCCATTCTTCTTTTGTGCTAATACTACTAGTACAACATAGGGACTCAAACTCTCTCAAATCAACCCCTTCTGCAATAACTCATGTACTTGTTTGTTCAACTCTTCACTTTCTGCTAGTGTCATTCTATGTGCTGCCTTGTTTGGAAAAATAGCTCCTGGAATCAAATCCATCTGATGACTGATCTTCCTTACCAGTGGTAATCCATCAGGTACATTATCAGATACAATATCCTGAAACTCATTCAACAAATCTGCAACCTCTACAGGTACATCCTCCATTTCCTCTTTACCAACTTTTGGAATTAAAGAAAAATACACATGCTCATGCCTCATACCATCTAGGAATTTTCTTCCATCAACAAAAGTTATTCTTGCATTACCACATACCTTTTCTTTAGTCTCCTTCAATGGCTTTAGCTTATGTCGCACTCCATCCTTTGTCAGGGAATAAGTATTTGCACAACCATCATGTATAGCAGATCTGTCAAACTACCATGGCCTACCCAATAACATGTGACATGCATCCATAGGTATGATATCATGTAGTACCTCATCATGGTACCCACCAATCTTGAACTTTACTAGGCACTGTTCACTGACCATGACCTTGTGGTCATCCTGCACCCAGGCAATCTGATATGGATGTGGGTGTTTCTATCTCTTGAGCTTCAACTTTGTCACCATCTCTTCTGACACCAAATTGTTAGTGCTTCCATTATCAATAATCACATCACAGCATTTACCCTCACACTTTCATCTAGTGCGAAATAGGCTCCTCCTTTGTTCAAGTTCATTCTCACCACTCAGGAGGACTCTTCTATTAATCAATGTTTCTCCTCTTTTAGCATCTTCAAAATTTGAGGATTTGGCATCTTCATCTACATGTGCCACTCTGGCCTAGCCTTCATTCCTCCTATCCATCCTTCCTTGGTGTTGAGGACATTCAAATGCCCTGTGACCTTCTCCATAGTGAAAACATGTTCCACAGAAATCTCCTCTTCCTGAACCTTGTCCTCTTCCTCTTTCTCTCTGATCTCTATTGTTCTGATCTTGGAAATGATTGGAGTTGTTTCCTCTCTGATTTTAACTGCTACTGACCTCATCCTTCTTTTTTTTATTTTTATTTCAGCCTCCATATGACCATCCACCAGATCATCCACCGTGCCCTCTTCCATTTTGTTTGCTCTCGAACTTCTTGTTCAACTTTTCCTCTACTTTTAGGGAAAATTGGTATGCCTCTTCAATACTATTCATTCGAACCAGATTGAGCTCCTCTTGAATGCTTGGCCTCAACCCATTAAGGTAATAGGAAACTTTCTCCTTATCAGCTTCTGCATGGCCTATTCTAATGAGGATTCAATAGAACTCCTCTATATACTCCTGAACAGATCATCCCGCTTGCTTCAAAATTTGCATTTTCTTCATTAGTTCAAGCTCATAATCAACAAGGAGGAACTATCACTTCAATTTATCCACCATCCAATCCCATCTTGTGATTTTATCTTTCCCTCTTCTATTTCGCTCCAATTGAATCTCTTGCCTCCAGATCTTCACATTACCTTTTAGTCTAGCCTTCGCAAATTTGACCCTATCAGGATCCTCAATATCTTCATACTCAAAATATTCTTCACATTCATTGATCCAATCGATCAACTCCTCTGGGTTCATATTTCTTGAAAATGCAAGAACCTCAATCTTAGGTCTTTTCCTAATCTTTGAAATGGCTCAAAAAAGTCTTTCTTCCTCCTGGTTCACAACTTTGACTTCTCCTTCTTGATCTTCTTCTTCGACTTCATCCTCACTTTCATCTTTGACATTAAGATTCATTCCTCTAGGAATCTCTTCTTGCAATGCTCACACTTGTCTCTAGAGCACTCTAACATTAGGTGTTACAACACCAGCCCTTCCGCCATGTTCCCTTCATGGAGGCATTTTCACGATGCACATTGAAACCCTAACCACGGTCCTGGTGCAAACTGCCTCACATTCAGTGATCTATTTACATAGAAACCCTAACCCATGGTCCTGGTGCAAACTGTCGCATAATCAGTGATCTATTTACACACTCAGGAACCTTCCTCTAATACCACTTGATGAAGGGTGCTCCCCTTAATACCACAAACACAAAATAGAAACAAAGAAACAACAATAATATGCAAGAATAGAAAATTGGCTTCTTATTATCTCCACAAATGTGGAATTACAAAATTTCAGAATTACAATATGCAAAGCCACATGGGCATTCCCTTACAATATTCTATAGGACAAAGCCTCGAATCAATACCCATATCTACTACCCAGAACTGTCCCCAACTGCCTAAGACAACACTACAACCTTCCTTATATAGGCAATTCTCCACCGCCTGGGAAGGTTCCAGAATTTTTAGCCAACAAATCCAACCAAACTTAGAATTATTTTATTTTTCATTTTATTACATCAAAGTTGGCTCAAAATAACTTTTGAAACCCAAACAAAATTTTTGAAGGAAAATCATTTTCCACCATTTTAGGTGACCCAACTTCCGGAGACCATAAGTCATCACCCGTTGACTCGATTGACTATTATAACCCCATTTTAGAAAGGGCACAAGGAGCTCTACAATGCTTGAATCAAGAAAGCTTCATTCAACCAAAAATTCAACCTCATCCAGGGCCTCTAAAGCCTTCAAATTTGAGTTCAAAGTTTCTATACCCTGTTTCCAAAACTGAAAAGTTTCAATATCTTCAAAACCAGACTTGATCTAGCAATGAAACTTTACAGGTGGGCTGATATGACTAAGATGAACCTCCAACTATGAAATTAGAACATTCCAAGGTCGTATGACCAACTTACTAAAAAAAAAAAATTTCTATAAATAGTAGCTCTACACGAGATAGCCCTTATTGAAAAGAAACCAAAAATATTTTTAGGTGATGCAAGATTTCTCTTACCCCCAAGATGCTCCTGCATCAAGATGGTACCCACAAATATGCACTAAATATAATATCCCTTTTAGGAGATATAGCCCTATTAGGAGCTTATTGTTACATAGTAAATTTTATTGTTAGAGGAATACAAAACCCTATTAGGGGTATACAAAACACCTGGTTAAGGTGAGCACATTGCTCTTACAATTAATACTTGTGTCAAAAGAGTTCTCAAAAGAGGAACAATACAAGCACTTATCTTACTTAGATAGTTCCAGTTATAGATCGGCCTCTTACTGATCTCCCATCTGATCTCTTCTCTTACATTCACAAACTTACTCCATCATCATAATCATAACCATACTTCATTTTCACAAAAGCAATCTATACTTATACAAGATCAACCTTCCAGTCGGCTTCACAATTACCATACAAAGCATAAAAATAACTCATGCAAATGATATTTATGGAGTCAGAACTCTTATATTACTAAAGAGTCAGAAATGTACTTTATTCACCTATCTTAGCATGTTACCATATTCACTGTACTCTCCTTGATCTTCGCAACTTTTCATATGCCCTGTTATGGTATTTTACTATCTTTGCATATCTTCTAAACACTGTATCTCTCAAATCTAGTAACCAAAAATCATGCTCTCTTAACTGAAGCATGTATACAACCCAAAATAGCTTCAGTTAACTTCACAAGCTCTCATACCTCATATACCTTCATCATTGATCAAAACTATAGTATTGTACCCTATTATCCTTATTCTAGACTTAGTCATTTTCATGACTGTGACTCCAATAGAAATCTTCTTATCATGAAATCACTCCAAACATAAGTTTTTCCATAAATGATAACCCTCAAGTGATTCTAAGTGCTCCAAAACATCACATGAAAACAATCTCTCCCTTTGGCATTGATGACAACACTTAGAAAAATGACTAAGTGTCACAATACAACTCCCTTCTTTTATTTTTCTCTTTTCAACTTTTTTTGTTTCTTTTCTACATATTTTCTTTTATTTTCTTCTCTACATATAACTCTACATATTTCTTTCTTTTCCTCATTTTTCCTTTTTCTTCCTCTCCCTTTGACATCAATGGAAAAGGTATATTAAAAATTGTAAAACTTAAGAACAAATGATTCAGTACTTACTCACCAGATTTAAGACATCTTGGAAGGAGTTTTCCAAGGTCTTAACTTCTTCAACCCATGAATTTATCAACAATTCACTGACATGGATTAATCCATTTAGTGCATATGGCATTGTCTCTGCTGCCTTAAGTTCTATAAGAGTGGATAAAGACATCGAGCCTTCAAATTTTATCATTTCTGAAAGATAAGTCTCCAACATTGTAAGATTAAGAGTCAACAGGCTTCTCAATAAGCTAAATCTATCTGCAACTCTCCCTTTCTCCATTTCTAGTACTCCTATCTTATCCAATAGTCTGGATGTCTCCTTGTCTATTTCTCCCATAGTTTATGAATATGATTCATAACTATCCATTAGACTATCAAGGGTAGCCCTATCTTTTGCTATGATCTCCTCAATGTTCTTTAAATGTCTATAGGGGTTTATGCAATAGCTGTAAATTTTCCCGCCTTGTGATACACAACTCTTGGCCTTAATAGTAGTATCCTTAAGAATATTTAAGCCCCATGAAATGGACTTACAAACTTCACTCAACTTCTTCTCCAAAATTTATTTTCAGCCTTTTCCTCTATTGTCTTTATCAATGATTCAAAATGACTATCAAAGCTATCCAATACTGTACCAAGGTTCTCAGCTTCATCTTTGTCTTTGAAGATAACCAGTGAGGGGAGTAGCTTGTTCACTATTTCTATGGCCCTGACCATTACCTTAGCTCTTTTGTCTCCTTTCTGATATGATCTCTCCTTAGCTTTATAAAAATCCATAAATAATAGTCTCATCAGCTCATCTTCATCCATGTTGTCCACATTAGAACTAACTGGTTTGGCCACACTTGCCAATAATAAAGATGTGTCCAATCTGACCTCGGAAACTTTTTCTGATTTTATCTATTCTTCTTGCTTTTCCTCCTATTGTATTTCCTTCTCCTATTCTTTTTCTTCTTGTTTCTCTTCTGATTTCCCTTTCTCTATCTACTCTTGATCTTCAACCTCCATCGCACTATCCACATTATCCAAAAATGGATCATATACATCCTGCGAAGTGTCGAGGCTAACAGGCACAACAGTGACAAAGAAATATGGTTGCATGCTAACTTGAACACTTTTATCTACTACCTTTGAACTCTCTCCTAAACCCATAGATATAGGCTTAGAAGCCTTAGGAGGTGAAACCTTCTTAGGCATGTCATACATTAGAACTTGGTCTAATGCCTTTTGGGTGTCCTCAATCACCTCATCATACTTCCTAGCCATAATTTTGACTAGTCTGGTGTTTATTCTTAGTAAGGGTTTTAATGCATTTATGATCCCCTATCTCTCTCTTATAAAGACACAATTGGTAACATGTCTTCAATTGTATTATTCCTTATATTTTCATCCTTTGAATGTGCCAACTATTTTCTGATTTCTAGTTTTCTAAATAGGGCTTTGGGAATGCTTCTTTCAATTTCCAAAAAATTCTTCTTAAAGACAAGTAGATGCTCAATAACAGTATCTTCAATGACTACTTGGTCCTTAGGGTTATATTTTTCATAGTATCTGTTCACTGTTAATAGATTTCCATCTTTGATAACTCTTTTCTATAGTAATTTTAGGTTTGGTTTCTACAAGGTTTGTGGATTCTTTTGAGCTATTTTATCTCCCTCTTTCTCAACTATCTTTTCTTCCTTCTTCTTCCTCTTCACCTCTATCTCTTTTTCTTTGGGACTATCTTGATTACTTGTCATTGCTGATCTTCTAGGAACAATACAACCACAACTTCTTATGTTTCTTCCTCTTGAGAGGCTGACAAATCAACAATGTCATCAGTAGGAACTACCACTTTTTCTATCTCCAAGTGAATGGGTGCATTAGTGGCTATGATGGAAGATGCCTCCATCTTGTTTTTCAGATCTAAAAACTACCTCTTTGTGATTCCTACCTTCGTAGTAATTTCTTCAACAATCTTGCTGACTTTTCTTTTCCTTGTCACCTTTTCTTGCTCTTCTCTAATTTTCTCATATTTCTCCATGTATGTTCCCCATATTTCTTGGGTAGGGTTCTTTTCTACTGCCAATAAATGCTCCACTTGCATAGTCATAATTTCAGCACTAACCTCATATCCCATAGGATAGCACCACTTGGTTCTTGGATCAATTGCCTCAAAAGAAACACAATCAGTTTCAACCATGAAATAGATAGTGTCCTCACATTTTCCACTAAATTCTTTGGAATTTTGTACCTTTCTTTCATTTGCCTCTGTAGTATCTTGATCATGCCAAACAACTCTTCATCTACCTAGTCCTTCTTCTACCTTCTATAGTAGTATGAGATCTGAAGTCCAGTGTGTTCATTGTCTTTCTATGCTCTAGGATGCATGCCAGGAAAATTTTGAATGATATGAATGTACATGTGAATCAACAATGAACCAAACCTAAATGCCTTAGAGTTATCCTTCTTTATAGCCTTCACATTCTCAATAAACTGTTGAGCTAGAATTTAGCAAAGATTATACTTCTTGTTCTCTTATACCATTCTATATGCCATCATGATGACTCCAGCAGATACAGAATCAGGTCTGCTACTATAAAACAACTTGTAGCCTAGCAACATTTCTACCAATCTGACATCTTGTAAATAAATATCATTTATTGTCATTTCCCTCTTATCCCACTTAGAGTGTGTTAGGGTTTTTTCCAGGTTCCTTAGGTTCTTTTCTACTATAGGTAGGGCTCCTTTGTTGTCAAGGCCTATGATATCATGAATCAACTATGCACATATCTTAATAGGTTATTCACCTATCCAAAAAAATTGGTCATGAACTCTACTAAGAATGATCTTAAACCATTCAAATTTCATGAATTCTATGAGTTGGGTTAACTTAAGGATTAACTGATCCTTTAAGTGCTTAAATTCTTCTACCATAGATCCATCAACTTCAATCATACTATTAAATTCACTGAATATGTTAACCTCCCCAATAATCTCATACTTGTAGTGTATATATGCCCTAATATCTTCTACGTGCAACAAACCTATGGGGGTTTGTGAAAATGCTCCTTCCAAATCATCCTCATAGGATTTGAATGGATTCCTTTTGAATTTATACCTAGTTCTATCTACAACATCATAAACTACTGGTGCATCCATGACTTCTCAAAGAGATTAGGTCTAAATACCTTAACATGCCTAAATTAAATGCTTTGCTTCATGCGATCACGTAAACACTCTGCTAGATGAATGATAAACTTCTCTACTTTGTTCTCCTTAAGTGTTGATCAACAAATGGTGTAGATTTGAGATCATTCAAGTTTGTTTATCCATCATAAGCTGAGTGTGTGTATTAAAAATAGGTAGCTCAACTTTGCATTTCATCCAATTGATACAAAACTTGCAAATATAGAAGATGAGTCCCCAAGTGTTGCGCTCTCATCCAAAGACTCCACAACGTCTGTACATATCATTCCTAAGCTCACATGAGCTTACTTCACATATATAGGGGCTGGATAATTTTTTTTCACTACATCCAATGCTCTCCATAAGGCCATGTAGCTTTCTAGGTCGATACCTCAAAGAACTCAACATGCGAAGACACAACATCATCTATTGTCTCTTCTTGAACCACTGCTTTGTTTAAAACTTTCACTTTCCATATCTGGTCATTCTCCTTGCTCTCTAATTTCTTAAATGATTCCCAAATTTATCCATGTACTCATTAAGATTTTTACCACTGTCACCAAAATATTTCCTTATAACCACAGGAGGTGGTCCTCTTAGTTCACTAGATTTTCTTGGTCCTCTTTTGTTTTCTTCTCCATTATATCTATAAAACTTCACAACATGACCTAGATTATTACATTTGTAACAAGTAGGTGGTCTCCTTCTATCTTGATTAGTCTATAATTTACAATACCTTATTGTATGCCCAAAGTTATTACATTTTTGACATGTTATCTTAGCTATTGTTTCTTCTCTAATATAGTCTTGCTAATACCTGGACTGATCATGTTTTCTATAATCTACTTTCTTGTGTCCATATTCATAAAAATTAAAATAGTAACTAGTAAAGGTCTTAGAGTTACCTTTACTTTTGCAATCTCTTTTCATGTGTCCAACTTTTTTGCATCCGAAACATCTACCGCTAAAGGGTCTGAACTGTTCTCTAGGTTCTTCATTAGTAGGTCTTTCTTCAAGAATAGGTCTTTCCTCATTCTTGACTTCATTTGATTCTTCCTGGGTTTTTGAACTTTCACCTTCATTGAATCCAACTCCAGTCATATCTCCTTTAGGATTTTGTCTTGCTCTTTGTTCATCAATCTTGTCACTACTCATGTGTAACTTATCAATGTGTAATTTAGCTTGAGTGAGTTCACCTTTAATCATCTGATTGTATTTTTCCAAATCCTAATATTTATCCTTGTATTGGTCAAGTTCAATCTTCATTTGTCCTATTTTCATGTTAGCTTTTTTTAGTGACTCTTCGACTTTGTTTATTTCATCCTTTTTATGTTGAATCTCCTTGATCATCAAAAGATTGATTTGTTCTTTTTCTTGCTCCAAATTCTTTACTTTGTCTAATGTATCACTATCTAAACCTTCTTTGATCTTATCCATAAGGTCTTGTCTCTGACTCTTTTCAATCTCAAGATGTTCTTTTAGTTTCCTCATGAAACCTTATGCTCTTCTTAATTTAAATTTTAGTTCACCATTCTCTGCTTTCATGTTATCCAGATCTTCAATTGTAGCTTAAAATTTCTCTTGTGAATCTTCTAAATCCATTTTGATCTCCCTTAAGCTATTAGACTTTCTTTCCAAGGGCCTATAGCTTTGATACCAATTGTTAGGATTAGGTAATATTGAAAGGGGGGGTGAATCAATATTACATAACTTTGATCTTTTCAACTTTAAAAAATTATAAACAATCCAAATTAATGCAGAAATGAAAAGAACATATAAGCATAAAAAATCACTCATTACACCATGATTTGTTCTCGAGGAAACCCTAGCTAAAGGGAAAACCCCGGTGGGAATGGTACCCACAAATAAGCACTAAAATATAATATCCCTATTAGGAGATCTAGCCATGTTAGGAGCTGATTGTTACATAGTACATTTCCTTGTTAGAGGAATACAAAACCTTGTTAGGGGTATACAAAACACCTGGTTAAAGATGGTGAGCACATTGCTCTTACAATCAATGCTTGTGTCAAAAGAATTCTCAAAAGAGGAAAAATACAAGCACTTATCTTGCTTAGATAGTTCCAATTATAGCTCAGCCTCTTACTGATCTCCCATCTGATCTCTTCTCTTACATTCACAAACTTACTCCATCATCATAATCATAACCATACTTCGCTTTGACAAAAGAAATCTATACTTATACAAAATCAGCCTTCTAGTCGACTTCACAATTACCATACAAAGCATAACAATAACTCATGGAAATGATTTTTATGGAGTCAGTGTTTTATGGAGTCAGCACTCTTATATTACCAAAGAGTCATAAATATACTTTATTCACCTGTCTTAGCACATTACCATAATCACTGTACTCTCCTTGATCTTTGCAACTATTCATATGCCCTGTTATGCTATTTTACTATCTTCGCATATCTTCCAAACTTTTTATCTCTCAGATCTGGTAACCAAAACTCATGCGCTCTTAATTAAAGAATGTATACATCCAAAAATACCTTTAGTTAACTTTTCAAGCTCTCATACCTCATATACCTTTATCGCTAATCAAAACTATAGCACTGTACCTTGTTATCCTGATTCTGGACTTAGTCATTTTCATGATTGTGACTCCAGTAGCAATCTTATTATCATGTGATCACTCCAAACATAAGTGTTTCCATAAGTGACAAACCTCAAGTGATTCCAAGTGCTCCAAAACATCACATGCCAACAATTGACACCCTGAATGTGTTTGTATCATCTTAATTTTATGTGTCTGCAAGTAATTGTCTAAAGGAGGGTTGAATTTTAAGGTCACTGTGTGCAAAACAGTTATCTGCATATCCTTTCCCTAGGTCTTTTTTGTCCTCAGAAGGGTTTTAGCTTTCAATATGTTCCTAATTGTTCCCTAGTCCTTATGTTTTCATGTTACTTTTCTAGGCACTTAAGTTTTCAAATATGCACGTGGTTATTCTTTACTCCTTTAAGTCATTGGATCTCATAATAAAAGTGTTACATCTTGTAACATTCAGAGAATGAGCGACACAATGAAGCTTGTAACTTGTTTTATGTTGTCATGATTTCTCTAAATAATTGGAAATTAGTGAGCTCATTTGGTGATTCAGTGATAGTGCTTTCTCCAATTCTTGTAATTCCTTGCGGTTTCCATAAAAAATTCAATGATCTAGCGTAGTGGCTATCTCCCATTCTCTAAATGTCCTGATGAAGCCTTGAAATATTCAATGATCCAGTGAAGGTCGTTGATGTGAACCTTGATCAAAGGTTGTCATTATGTCTTGAAGTTGGATATGTAGTTAGTGAAAGATCTGGAGATTCAACAGAGTAGTTATCTCATGATCCCTTGATTCTGATGGTTAGTAATTAAACATTCAGTGAAGTAGAGAAAGAGGCTTTCTCATGATGTCCAAATCCCAGTAGTTAAGTATGAAACATTTGGTGGTTCAACGAAAAGGTTATAAAAAGATTTTTTTTGTTCAGTCGTGTGATCTCTAAATGGTTGGCAGTTAGGATGAAACATTCAGCGATCTAGTGAATAAGATATTCACTTAATCTCACAAAGCTAACGGTTAGTGACTTTGTATTCTAAGATTCAACGATAAAGTAAAAGATAACGGTTCTCTCATATTCTCGTAATGAAATGGTTAAGTCTTAAAGCATTTGGAAATTCAATGAGGAATGTAGATGATGTTAAAGATCAATGGATGGCATTTAATCTCAAGATTGAACCAAAGTTAAGGAATTTATCTAGCGATTCAGAGATAAAGGTGTTTGTTGAATCTCGTAACATAACCAAGGTTCGTAAAAGTATCCAGAGATTGGGATCTATAGTGTTCACTGAATCGTGCAATACAACTGATGTTAAAGAGAAGATCTGGAGATTATGAGAATACCTTCAGTTGTTGAATCTTTGAATGGGACTGTTGGTACTCAAAATGCAATTTTGAGGTACCATGTAAAATGCTTGCTAAAGTGCTCCTTTTGGTCCAAAATGCACATGTGAAAAGGGTGTCTCCGGGTCCTATAATGAGTGGAGAATGATTTGATACCTTTTTTACATCCCATTGTTTCAAATTGAGCTTTCATTTTGCATATTGAAATGGGTTTGTATCAGTTCGTTTCTAGGAGATCCTGAATGCAAAAATTGCTAAGTATGGTCACTGGGAAGGGGTACTTTGTCAGCTTGTAATTGGCACCCTGGAGATCCTAATCTCAATCTGTTTGTGTCCCTATGATCTATGCATAAAATAATTCAATGCTCTAGGATTTTGGGTCTTGACCAATCCATTTGTTAGCTTTTCCAAGCCCATTCTGTTTGCAAAAATTGAAAACTGCCTAGTTGTTCTGAATTGCAAAATCCTAGGAGTCAACTTTGCCTACTTATAACTTTTGACCGGTCAAGCCTAATGTTAAAATTCTTGCTGCCCTATGCTATAAACATAAAATACTATCTCCAGTCCTAGTTGGAGCTTCCTACCAATCCACCTTCTCAGTTTTTGAAGCTGATTCCATTTGCAATTTTTAGTACTTTTCTGCATATCTTGAGTTTACTTTTTCAAGTACCTATTTTCTGTGAGCTATATCTTTTGTCTGAAAGATGCCCAGATCGAATCAGTTGTGGATTTAGGTTGTAGACATCTTAACATACTTGCATGCCAGTTTGTGGCTCCTTCGGGGTCCGTTTTCTATTTTTACCAAGATGGTTGCAGTTGCAGTTTATTGTTTTCTAACGGTGGGTTTGCAGAACAGAATGAAACGAGCAATGTTGAAGGCTTGTAACTTTCAGATCGATTGTCATCATGGGATGCCATTTTGCAGGATGGATGAGTATGTATCAGAGAATGGGCTTGTTCAGTGGTGGCACTCAGTCAGGCCATTCGGTCAGTTTTTGAAACCACTTTCTCAAGGCCAGTTGAGGTTACTTGATAACTTTGCAAAGGTTGCAGGTCATGAGCTTTCAATTTTAAATAACTGTAGTGAAAAGAGACAGAGCTACCAGTGTCCCTCTTGGTTATGAGAGGATAGTTCTTAGAGAGCACTTAGGATTTTCATAATAAGAGTGAAGTAAACTTTTGATTGTATGTTATGCTATTGTCCTCATTTTGACAAGTTTACAAGAGTTATTACATTATGATGGGTCTAGAGATATGACAGTAAAGAGGAGCTTCGTGCATAGAATAATGAATGAAGTCTATCCTAAGACATTTCTATGTTAAGGGCCCCAAAGAAGTTAAGAAATGTAAATAAACTTCAATTTTATACTACATCAGACATCTCTAACAAGGCCGAGGTTCTCTTAACAAGATGGAGCAAGCTGTTTGTGAAGAGTTCAAGTGTAAGGAAACCTATATCTTCAAGCTTTCAAGTTCATGCACAGAAACGAGGTCTAGAAGGACGGGAATGATATTTCTTCCAAGAAAAGTGTGGATGATTCGTCAAGGGAAGAAACTCATAATAACAACAAAAGAGTCAAGGAGGATCCTCATGAATCTATGAAAATGAAGTTGGTACACACAATTGTAGGCTTCAACTCACCAAGGCAGTCAAGGCTATTACAAAGCTCAGTGCAAACTTTGGACTCTGAGTGTTCAAAAAAGAGATCTTCTCATGCCATTACACTCAATCAAACAAAAGAAAAAAGAAAAGTCCTCTTGGTAGAGGAGCCTACTATAGTAATGGGCAAGAGAAAAATAGAATATAATAAACTGCATTAAGTAAGGTGGTTGGTGGATTGAAAAAGATGTTGGTCGCATGATCGCATGAATAAAATAATGCTCATGCGATCATGTGACAAGAGCATTAGAGGGGACCCACGTGCATTGGCTGTGATAGCAAAATTTTTAAGGTTGTTGCATGATCACATAAACCAAATAAGAGTTATGCGATCATGTGAAAAGGTGAAAGGAGAGGGCCCCACACAAAAAACAAGCTTGTGAATATGCACGGATAGAAAACAAAAATGGTGGGCATTTATTGAGGTCGCATGATTGCAAGAGAGGAGAGAGAAGCCTTGCGATCATGTGACAAGGCATTGAGAAGGCCTGCGGAAGGTGGGGAAGGTCAACGACAGGGCAGAGAAGGCTGGTCGCATGACCACAAGACTAGCAATACTGTCTTGTGATCATGTGACAAGGCAAATAGAGCAGCCAGTAGGAGAGGTAGTGGACTTCCAATGAAATAGGAAGAGCACACAATAGGGTGGGGCAAATGTGTTAATGCCAGAGTAAAAGGGCTGGATTAAGTGCCAGATAAGCAGTTGGGAGCATGTTTAAAGAAAATAGCAAAGGGGACTTACATGGCAAATCAAGGGGAGTCCATGTGTTATAAAATAATGACCAGCGTTAACATTTGATGGAGGCCTCCAGCGAAATAAAAGGAGGGATTATAATATGTGTAGGACTGGAGATATATACTAGCATCCATAAATGAAACAAGCATAGAATGTGTTCATGCAATGCTTGCCAGGTCATGCAAATAGAAAACAAAACTAAGGAAAGGCCATGCATTTGACAGGGAGCCACTTGCATTGAATAAACTAGGGTGCTTGTGTGATTGAATGGGGGTATCCAGTGTATATGGATGAGCAGGGTTATCTTAGCAGGCTGTGTGAATAGTCAAAGGAGAATCAGTGTGAGCCAGGTCATTTTGACGACATTATTTGTTCAAAACCATTATCCCACATTCGGTGGGTGGGTGTTTTTTTCTGACTTTATATACAATGCCACTTACAATGCATTGTAAGAAAGAAGCCCATAGGCTATTAGCGGGTCCTCTAGGCTTGGTGGCTTCTATGCATTGGTGGGACCCCCAAATTTTGGAAGGATGTGCAGGCAAATCTTTAAAAAATCTAAAAGGAATTATCCCACATTGGTGCCGGAATACGAATTTGGAGAGTTTATATGCAACCACACAAACAATGAAATTAAATTGAATAGAGGAAGCTGTGCTTGCATAGGCTTGCGGTCACCTCAGTTTTCATGTCGGTGGTCCCAGGAAAGAAATTTTGCAGACGGAGTGCGGTGATCGGATGGACACGTGTCAAGAGGTTGCATGATCGAGAGGGCCAACTTCAGCCCTTGCAAACATGTGACAGGCTAACATGTGGTAGCCTGATGAGGTGGCGAGGAGACTCTCGGTGGGCCCTTTGACTGGAGAAAATGTAGTGTGCGGTAAACTAAGGGTGGTCGCATGATCTCATGGGCCATTTCTAAACTATGCGATCATGCGCTGGGCTGCCATGTGGCACTCCAGTAAGGTAAAAATTCATTCAGTGATTCAGCGCTTGATGAGTTGGTAGTGGTGGGGTGGCAGGCCGGCCAATCCGGGCCTACCACGTGGCATGTAGGTCTCATAAAATTTTGACGTGTCAAACAAAAGCTAAAGAAAACCCTTCATTCGCATGTTCGCTTAATCAAACTGGGCGGTTAGTGAAATATCTAGCGAATCTGAGAATGGACTTAGTCGCCCATTCTCTGAATAGGTGGCGGTTAAGGCCAAACGATTTGGAGAACTAGAGAACGTGCAGTCGCCCATTCTCCAAATTCCTCATGAATAGTGACAAGCATTTAGTGACTTAGAGAATATGCAGTCGCCCATTCTCTGAATAGGTGGTGGTTAAGGCCAAATGATTTGGAGAACTAGAGAATGTGCAGTCACCCATTCTCCAAATTCCTCACAAATAGTGACAAGCATTTAGTGACTTAGAGAATATGTAGTCACCCATTCTCTAAATAGGTGGTGGTTAAGGGAAATTTTTAAGCGAATTGGCACCCAGTTGGAGTTATAAGGAGAGTTAAAATATTAAATTGATATTTTATTCTTTTTCCTATGCATGGTGTGGAAAATTAAAGTTATAAATGTAAATTTATATAGTTTTGACTATATGAATAAATTCAAAAATTGAAGTTACAGGCCTGAGAGACTAAATTAATGGGTGGGGGCTTTATTTTTTGCCCAAGTACCAAGTATTATATACCACCGGAAAGGTGAGAGAATGAGGAATCCATTTCTGAGGTCAATTTCAGTGCAGGTCTAATTGGTTTCAAGATATTTGTAGTTGAAAGAAACAGAGGGCCAGGAAGATATTTTGGAAATATCTGATTTGTTGTATCTGGTGACTCATGAGCTTGTTTGAGGAGATGAAAATAGGTGTTCTCAAGAGAAAAGAGCAGATGGTTCATTCAGTTCAGAGGGATGATTCATTAGATGAAGAAATCGACAAGTGTCCTCTCTTGTTTCCTTCTGGAATGTTCCCCTTCTTATTCTAATTTTGATTCTTTATAGAGGGTTCTGAATTTTGGTTCTCCCAGGGAGAAATCCAATGCAAGTTCCATTAATGCAAGTTTGGTTCTGAACTTACTATTTTAGTCTAGATGTAGTGTGAATTTGAGTGTACTAAAACATGTTTTATCAATTAAATATAGCTGGAATCTCATTGCAAGTATTCTGATGTCTGTGTGTGTTTTGGAAGTTCTTATGAATTGGATTTGTAAGGCAATGTTCAATTTGTCGTTTACAAGGTAGACTGTGAGTTTGTCCCTAAGTTTCTTTCAAGGAAGGAGTAAATCTGGTTGGATAATCTCTAAGAATTTCAATAATGCATAGATGTGATGATCATGTGTTTGCAGTGAAAATGGTAGTTTGTAAGGCAGGGTATTGATTTCAGGTGTTTTTGAATTGATGAAGTTTTGTGGATGTTTTCTTAATTTGACTCTGCACCAATGGATAAGGCACTAGTTTTACACCAGACTTGCATCCAAATCTTTAAAATTTATTCAACTTTACTTTCTTGTTGTTAAGAGTGTTCATGTTTGATTGTATTCAAGAAATACAATTCATTTGCTGATTCCTTGAAGACTGAATCACTGGGTTAGCCTTCCTGAGCTCAAAGCTTGAAGAGAAGAAGGATTTTATCCTTGTTGTCACGTTGACCATTTTCCTAGTTCTTAGCAGATCATACAGGTGGGATCCTGTATAAGACTGGTTGAGTCATATTACCATGTTTTATAAGTCTGAGAACTATCCACTATTTTTCATATTTGCATAAAGGGTTTTAGCTAGTGAGTTATAAGTATGTAGATCTTATCATGTTTTAGGTGCACCCACCCGAGTGTGTGGAACTCAAAGCAAAAGAAGGACTTGGTCCTTATCAATTAGCCTTTTCCCTGTAAGAATCTGGAATTGGGAACCTGAGAGTCAAGCTTAATAGCTATATTGGTGATTCTACATGAATAAGAGCTAATAGGGACTAGAGTTAAGTTAAATCTTATGAGGTTCAGAGACTTACTTCAGTTGTTGGATCTCACAATCAAATGTGAGTTAATTAAATGGTTATGAGATTTTTCAAAGTCCTCAGTCAATCATTTTATAAAGATAGCCAAAGTTAAGGTAAGTTTCTTGAGATTTAGAGAATGCCTTTAGTCGCTTGATATCTTGATTAAACAACAGTTTAGCAAAGTATTCTGAGATCATGAGACATCTTCAATTGTTGAATCTCTAGATTGAGTTGGGTTAAGTTCTCATAATTAATAAAGGAAAAAGAGTTGTTTCTATGTGGAAAGGTACTATGTCGAGATGGAAAAAGTACAAAAGCTAGCCAATCAGATTTTAAGTGAGGGTTTTTTATCATTTTTTGAGGGCTTTAAAGAAATAACATAGTAATCATTCATTTTTACTTACTCTCCAAATTTTAAATGAAACCTGTCAACATCTCACCTTACAGCTAGCTTTGATTTAAATTTGGTGTTATGTAAGAGTGAATTCTAAAGTGACTTGGGATAGATTTGCTATAATCTTGGAAATCTTTATGCATTCATTGATCAATAATATATAGACAACACATTAACACCTTTATACTTATCAATTTTTTAGAGATAAATTGAGAAGTTGGAGCTATTGCAGTGTGTGTTTGAGCAGAGAAAATTTTTAGAGTTAAGTATCATTCAGCATTGTAGAGATGAGTCAACCTGAGTCAAGCGGAGCCTCATAAAGTGAGGAAGAAAAGGAACAAGGAAGTGAAGACAAAGGAAAAGCCAATTATTCAGATGAATTTTTCACATTGCTCCCAGGTCCCAATCAGAACAAAAAGGTTAGTGATGAAGTCTTCTTGGATAATATGTTAGAATGTAGGGATCCAATTACCCCTTCTTGTTGTGGTTATATGTTATTTAGCTACTTTTATAATAATCATTTTAAACATATCCCCATTTGTAATGCATGGACACTAGGTATTGCTAAATTAATTAGTCCTGATGTTTTCCTAGATGTTGACATAATGCATAAATTGGCCAAACTTTACCACCCTATATCTAAAACTATCAAAAAAAGTGACCAATCATCCCTAGTAACTCTTAATAGTGGATTCTTCATGAAAGCTTTTAGCTTATATTCATCATCTTCCATAGAAATTGACCTCAAGAAAGAAAAAGAAAAGTATGCAAGCTAAGTTGAGCTTGTGAAAACCCAGGTTGCCCAGCATATGCCTAGAACTCAAAAATATGTTGCCCCTCTCCCTACACACATGAAAGCTCCTTATGAATTCAAGGATCTCCATTTATGTATGAAATATCTAGCATATCAGCTATGTTGAGTTTTAGGGATAGATAGAGATGCATAAAGGATACTAGCTAATATACTGATGATGATCCTAGACATTCAAAATTCTAATTCCAATACAGACTACGATTACATTTAGTATGTAATTGACATAATCCATGAGGGTTTGATGATCATCAAAGAAGATAAGAGGCCATTAAAATTCATGCATTATTCTCTCTTGATGCATATGATTTTGTATTACAATGTTAACAGTTTGGATGGGCATATGCTGAGACCAAGGATAATCAAGGATTGAGAGAAAAATCTAGTGCATCTCTGGTTGAGAGTGTGGAACTACACCTCAAATGAAAATTATTTCTGTGCATTTCAAAATTGGATAGTCTTTCCAATTTTCAACATATTGGGAACAAATATAACAAGGCTACTAGTTAGGTTGCTAAGGCTTCTTAGGCCTTAAGAGTATGTTAATAAGTGGAAAATAGCTCATAATTGGGGTGACTTATACTTGGGCCAGAACTACACATTGATTAGAGTCTATGGATGCTCACATCCCCCACACATACTCCCAAAATATGTGCCACCAAGATTTTCCCAATTGGAATTCATGTGGAAACTAATTTGGATAGATAAAGAGCACCTGGCACCACATTAAAATAGAACCTTCACTCCTCGGTAGTTCAGACTATTAAGCTTTCTGATTGGTAAAAGAGCATTACCACAACTCAGTACATGGTTGAATCACTTCAGGACGGCCTCTCATGTGTACAGGTATGTGGATTCTGAGGATTTCATTAAGAATGCTAGGAAGATACTCATTCCCCACATTGGTGCTATCAAAGATCATGAGGGGTGTGATGATGAAGATGTAACAAGAAATATGTTAGATGAAGATGAGATTGGAAGAAAGCTTACCAAATTATATGAATTTTTGAATTTGGAAGCTCAAATTAGAAATGTTGGAATTTCCTTTGGAGGATTTTTCCCAGACCTCCCATACTTGAAAAGAATTGACAAAATGATAGCAATGTATGACACCTTGTCTAACCAGCTAGAAGCTTAGCGTGAAGAGAAGGTGGAAGTGGAAAAAGATTCTTCTTCTTCTGATTATGAAGAATATAGTGAGGGCTCATATGATGAAAATATCCCACACTAAATAAATGAGACTCTTATCATTGATCTGAGTCAAGATGTCCCTGAGGTAGAGGATGTATCTGAACCTCCTCAACAAAGGCCAAGACTTGAGGAAGGAGAGCCCTCAAAAGGAAAGAAAAAAAAGAAAGAGGTTGATAGGGTTGCAGCCCTAATACCTAGTGATAGGTCATACTATCATCATATGAGATAGAGCATTAGAGAAGGAAAAAAGGTGGCCACACAAGAAGAAGTGAATTTTCCCTCCTATTTTGCAAAGATTAAAGAGAAATGTATCAGGAAGAACTGATCAATGATGATCAATTCATCAAGAGTGAGGAGTTCAAGAATTTCTTGATATGGAAGAAGCAGTAGGAAGTAGCCAAAATAGTGACCAAGGGCACTGATCCTGATGATGAAGTTTTAAAAGCCCTAGCTGGATATGACCCTGAGTCAGAGACCATCACTATTGATGAAGCTAGGAAACTGGTTAAGTCCAGTGGAATGTTATTGGTGGCAGGATGGGACTTAACATCATCTTTCATCATAGATCAGATAAGAAGGAAACCTAAGGGAAGTATTTCCTATGAGGCCCAAATTGGTGACATGATAAGGGGATGTGGGTATGACCCTAAGTCTCAAGCCTTAGCAATGTGGTCTCTTGCTCCTAGGACCCAAAATCCCTCCCTAGTTGGTATAGAGGAAAATATGGAAGGGAACAAGATCATCTGGACTCTTTAGAATACCAGTGATCTTGAAGTGTCAAAAGGAGTGACATATTTTTCCCACCTAAATGAGGCTAAAACTACTCAATTGTGCAATAGGTATGGAAAATTGTTTGATGATGCCATTGGTCTAGCAAAGGATAGAGAAAAGGGATTGATGAAAATCAAAGTCCTAGAGGATGAGATTGAAGAAATGAAAGCTAATCTTGAAAAATCATCAAGAGATGCTCCTCCTCCAGTCCTACAAATTGAAGTTGTAGTGTAATCAGTTGCAAAAGTTCCTCATGAGGCAGCAGATGAATCTAAGAAAAAAAAGTTGGATGTAGCCCTCAAGTCCCTCTCTGACATCATGCAACATAGATTAGAGGGAATAAAAGGGAAGATGGACTCAATCCACATTTCATACCTTCTATTGCAAAAGGTAAATGAAAATATCAAAGATTCCATGGCTACTTTAGAGCCACTATTCAACATATGGTCTGGTAGGGGGGGGCCTTTTTGAGAAGCTTGAATTAATGCAGACACATAGGCAGGATATTCTAGAGTTAGTTCCAAAAGTAGGAGAGAAGATAAAACTTATTGGTACAACTTGGGGATTCTTCAAGGGAAAGGCCAATCAAGTAAGGGCCAAAATGGACATGTTTGGCCTAGACTTCAGAAAATACCTCCCTCCAATTTGCAAAGATGATGGTAACATCATAGAAATTGAGGAATAGAAATCAAGTGTGAATCAATTGATTACTAGGTAGGAGGCCTTCCTAAATGATGATGGATCCTTAGACATGGACAAGTTCAATAGTATTCTAGATGACATTTTTAAATTTGAGAATGATTGCACCAGATTTTTTGCTAACACTAAGGCCATTAATAATTCCAAATGGGACAAATAGGTCTACCTATTGTAGAGCTTAAAGGTGTACACCTGGCCCATAGAGGAAGAGGTTGAAGCATGGGAAAAAAGCACCAAACCGAAGAAGAAGAAGCCAACTGCTATTCACCTAGAGGCAATTGAAGATGAGTGAATTACAACATGGAACCTAATCCTTGAGCATAGGGAGGGTAACTATCTTGAAGAGGATGATGTATGTTAGCCAGTAGGCGGTCATCATTCAGAGAAAAAATTTCAGCAGTTACTTTGAATATCTGCAAACAAATGTGCCACTTGAGAAGTTCACTATGAGTAGAAATAGATTTTTGGTGTCAAATTTCCCTTTTTTTGTTCAATTTGAAATGTATTTTGTATTCTAGTGCAAGTCACTATCCTAGGCATCTGAAGCTTGTTGCATTCTTTTCTTGAGGATTCCAAGATGGCTAGTGTATATATAGCTAGTTTTCTATTTTGTAAGAGGTGGTGAAATACTTATTGTAAGGAGATTTTTTTATTATTATTTTTATTCTAAGAATATTAGTCTCTGAATGTACTAATATAGAAGAATTATCAATAAAAATATACTAAAATTCCTTGCATATATTTTTTGTCTTCATGTATGAATCTTGATCTCTTTATGTATTAAATATGTTAGGCATATTTGATACATCATCTACAAGGTAGATAGTGAGGTTAAACTTAAGTTCCTTTCAAGGGAAGGATAAATATTAAGGGAGGTTTCAAGGAATTCATAGTTTGTGCAGGAATCTGATGATAGTGTATGTCAATGAGAGGATAATTTGTAAGGCATTTTATCTGGGTTTTGGGGTGATTTGATTTGAGGGTTTTTCTATAGATATGTGTTTTTTGACTTTGATGCCCTAGGATTTGGTACTGGTCATTTCTTAAATTACATTTCTCACCATCAATCAATTTGAATAACAATTTATCTTAGATTTTGTTGAATGAAATAAATGTTCTTATATGTGTCAAGTATGTAGATCATTATCGTGATTCTTTGGAGAATTGAATCTAATAGCTACACCCACCTGAGCCTGAAGCTCAAAGTGAAAAAGGATCTAAATCCTTAATACCTTAGTGTTTAGTATTGGTAGGTGCATCTATTGGGACCATAAGAGTTAAGTATCAGAGTTTTTTTATTGGTATTGATCATCTGCAACTTTAAGCACTAACACTAGACACATATGTGATAATCATGCATAGCACATTTGTTAGAGATCTTAGTTATATTCTGGAGGTCAGATATTCAAACCCCCCAACCCTCATATTTAGCTTTTACCTAGTGTCATATGTGACAAATAGAGTATTACCCATTAATAAGGATAAATAATCCACTTGGCCAAGTAGTTATTTCTTAGAATAGTAGTTGGAAGGTTGCAAGTTCAAACCTCCTCAACAAATTTTGAGAAAAAAACATGATGCCAATAATGCCATGTGGAACCTATACATTGTTTCACATGGTACTATATTATTTACCCATGTACAGACACATGTCATGATGTGATTAGTCCTCAACACTTATGCATGCCACAAAATATCATGCCATGTGTCATCACTTGGTTAGTCCATCCTAGTTACACATGCCACCTCAACATCCTACCACATGTCATGCTCTGGTGATGCCATGTCAGGATAATGACATTATCTATACCTAGTCAACAATTCATTTTGGAAAATTTGACTAGCCATATCTTTGTCATATAGACTTTGTTTGATCCTGTTTAAGTTGTGTTGGAAGCATATTGATGAGCTCTATGCATTGGGGAAATATCCATTGATATTTGAAGACTTTCATTTTTTGGTTTTGAATATCCACCTAGATCATGCATACATAAAAGTCATTTATTATACATTATCTAATCATCAACATATTGTGGAAGAGATCTCAACCAATGAATCTTCATTGGCTCTGAGATACAAAAAGGACATTCTTACAATTAATACAAAATTTATAGAAGATGAATGTGTTCTAAGTACAGTTTGCATCATTAGAAATTTTAATTCACGGATTGCTAAACATACTAGTGTTGTTGATAGGTGGGTTCAAAATACAAAGAGTTAGAGAAATGCATTCTATTGGTTCCTGAAAAGAATTTTACACTCCAAGAGACACCAATATACCTAAGACTGATTTTGAGGAGGGGTTATTTCCAAATATGGGGATATTAGTAGGTAACTAGATTAACTATAAGGACAAGACTTCCCTCTTCATTTTTGGCTCTGCAAAACCAAGGTAGGTGTACCTAATCCAGTAACATATGGCACTTTTAGGACTTTAAACTGGATTGAACAAAGTATATGATAGCAAGAAAGTACTGAATGATAACTAGTCATTCATGAATCTCCATTACGATGATGGAATTGAAACCATACACCCATGAACATAAAATGACTTGAAAGGGATATTGATTTAGGTTTCTTGCAGAATGTAAATAACCATGCCACACTTGTAACACCGCAAGAGGTATTAGTTTCTTATCAGTGCCTTATCCATTAGGCATTATACCTAAAGAAGACATAGAATACAAGAACAACTACTAGATTCATTAGAGATTCCAAGCCATAAACACAACAAACCAGACTCTTACACTACTTACAAACATCCTTCCTATTGAACCAAACGAATATAGGCTTCACTCAAAGACTTTTAACTTGATCCTAGATCAAGGCTGAGAGATAAAACATATACATAGATAAACTCTAAGTAATGAACAAGAAAATACAAAACTCAAGAAGCACAACCAAAAGAGAGATCTAAGAATGAAAAATTGTATTGAGTATGAGGATTCAAATCATTGTATTACAATTTGATTTAGAAAATACCATAGATAATATGAAAAAGATGAAGAAGGATTTTCCCTTGTGTTGATACAACTAGAAAAAAGCATTACACTCTGGATTGAGGATGCACATTCAGCTTTTCAACCTCCTGTATTCAAGAATTTTCAACCAGCCAGCCACCCTTCTAAATAATCTGGAAAACCCTCTTATAGAAATAAGGATTGCAACAAGCAAAAGATCATTTAGGGCCAAATTCAAACTTCAAAAACTAGATACAACAGAAATAATAGCAAACAAGAAAGCTTGAAAATCTGAGAAGGATCAAATCAAATCTGATGTACAATTATTTGGGTTTCACAATCATAGGCTAATTGTACTATACAAATTCAACCAATTTCCTATTGCAGACAAACAAAATTAAATGCCAAGACCACCAAAAGAAAACTTGCATGTATAGGGCATGAAAATCTTTGACATTCATCAAACCCTAGCCACTCTTGTCAAAATAGTCCTCTGTATTTAAACCAACATGACACACTCAGGAAAGCAAATCAAATCCAGGTGGCTACGTAATATCTTCCTCATCAATTCTTTACCTGCAACTATCCTAGAAAATCAAATATGATTTGGCTTTGTTGTATCTATTTCACTATTCAAAACCTGGCAGAAACCCTAGCAAAAGATTCAAAATCTAGCAGCAACGGTCAAGTTGATTAGTTTAAAATACGACCATTGATTCATCCCTTTCTTGGCAGATCAGGTGGTCCACAGAACTTGACAACAATCAACTTAGCCTTTTAGAATATCTAGCCACATCATCTTTGTCAGCATCTAATCAGAAGCAAGCACCTTAGCATGACTTAGAAATTGGACCCACTGCTTTATCAGTCCTAATCACTTGGAAGATCAAATGGTTGTCACAAATCTACGATCACTATGCCTCGAGCATATTTCCTTTGCGACATTACAACCCCTCGTAGATCTTCCCTGACTTGTACCACACTTTATCTTTTAACCATGGCTAGCCTCCCTTAACCCTTAGTCATCTAGAGATTACATGACTGAAAGCATTCTCCAAGTTTCCAAATGAAAACATTAACCCCGGTTAGGTTTGGAGATCACACGAATGAAGTATTCACATAATCTCACAATCTTTCCTTGACCCCTGGTTTTATCTAGCAAAAAAGTGCTAGCTTCTTGATCTAATTTTCATCAACAGTCTAGATCAACCTCCAAGCCTTAAAACCTTAAGTCAAGCTTGATCATGAGATCACATGACTGAAGCATTCACTAGATCTCAGAACATTTTTCTTAACCTAGGTTACATCTAGAGAACACGAGATAGCCTTTATTTGCCAAGTCTCCAGATCATTTACTTAACCCCAGTTATATCTTGAGATCAAGCACCAGCCATTGATCTTGTCTTCATCTTGTGGTTATCATTCACCTATCAAAACCTTTCCTTAACTCATCCTGGATCTAGAGAACATGTGACTAAAGGCATTCGCCAGATCGCTGAAACTTTATCTTGACCAGGGCTAAATTAGGAGATCACGCGAATGAAGCATTCACATGATTGTTGAGTCTTTTCTTAACTCTGTGTTCCATCTAATGAACAAGTGCTAGCCATCAATTAAGATAAACATTGACGGTCCTTGTTATATCTCTGAGCCTTTAAATACTTGACTGGATATATGGTGAACACACGACTGAAGGAAAACATAACTACCTGCTAGGTCGCTAGATGTTAAGCCACTAACTACCAGGATTAGGAGAACACACAAACACTCAGTCATTGGATCACTGAATAGAAGGCTTAACTACCCGAGCAAGGAAATAAGACATGTGCATAAAGAGGACTTAAGTGGCTAGAAAAGGTAATAGAGAAATAGAAATGACTAGGGTTTTGGACTTAGACAAATTTCATGAAGCCCTAGGACATGGATTAAACCCTATTTCTCAGACCTTAAAATTTATATATCTCCCTGATTCTTGCATTTTAGCACATGCGATTTGAACTGGAGCTTGGACACATCATGAACTATCCCTAGCTAAGATCACAAGCTATGAAACATGATGGATTTTCTTCATAGATCAAAATAGGTTGTAGCTAGGGCAAGATAATTTTCTTGGTTTTTTTCACATTAGGCCATTTTCATTAGATTTTGGCTATGACAAGAAAATGGGCTAATAGTGGCTCTATCTGGGGATGCATGCCTCTTGTAGGCATGACAAGGATTTAGAATTACTAGAGGAAGTAGAACACCCACTGCACAAAAATTGATAGGGAAGCTTCTCAAAAACTAGCAAATGAACCAGGGAAATTGGAAAGGAAACACACAATAGAAAAGGAAAATATTTACAAAACTTACAAGATTAAAAAGGTCACTTGGTGGCCTTGGCCCACCAAAGGAAAATCAAAACCATCCTGAGTCAAAGGTATGATTTTCATCCACATATGTAACCTACCACCTAAAAGTGCCATGACAATCTTGCTACCAACATATGTGAACATTCATGGGCTGAAGGATAAAACTGTATTGATCACTACCCATGATCTTCCAGTCACAACCATTATCATGTTCATACTCCAAGAAGTATGGAACATTACTTATTTCTTTTTGATGACTAGGAATAAAAAATTTATCTAGTAATGCATCATACATTACTAGATAATTACCTAGCTAGGAAGGACTTGGATCCTTAGATTTACCTTCATGCATTACTTCAGCCACTGAGCAACCTTGTTCCTCCTTGATATCTTCATGAACTGGATCATGAACCAAGTGAAGGTCTCTTTCAAAAATTTTGTGATAGTGGGACAATTGATCTACATTATCATTTCTATCAAAATAATTACTATCCCAATCTTTGAAGACAAAGTCCTCAATACTGTCACAATCATCATACTCATCAAAAGGAGGAAAATAAACTAAATAAGAAACTTGTTCATCATTGTAATCTTCATGATAGGACAACACACTATCATGGACCTCAACCTATTCTTTTGTAGAGTCACTACATGAGGGGAACTCTGGAATACATGGATCCTCTTCATCACTTTGAACACCCACCTCATTATCAGTGTCAAAGTATATATCAATAGGGTCTAATATTTGCTGACAACATAGATGTGTATATTTATTATATTTAGTTGTCAACAAATCAGAGATCTCATCACTATTGAGAAAAGGGGAGCCTAACTCATCCTTGGTATCTTCATCAAAATCTTCACTCAAATAACCTTGGCTTTAAAATTCAGACATCTTTGAACAAGTTGAAGATCTTGCATACAACGATTATGATTCATGCTCACTACTACAATCTGAATACTCATCCAATTGAGAAATACCTTCAACATTAAACATGGATTGCTCTAGAATATTTCTTGTATTCTCTTCTTGTTGATGATCCTTTTGTAACTTATTCCATTCATCATCATCAACAAACTCTTCTAAGTACAACTACTTGAAATGAGTCAATGAAGAGATGCATTTTGGGGGTAAATTTAAATACCAATTAGATGCAACCCCTTTGAGGGATCTCCCAAAAAACATCATACTAACATCCTCCTCATAAATTTGATACTTCACAACAAATCTGAAGAATGCTAGGACATTCTCTAATGTTGATTTAGACTAACCATCAAAAATTGGAATCAGATCCATGAGCTCACTAGGAAAAGAATTGGGGGATCTTGGAAGATGAGCACAACTTAAAGCTCCATCTAGCTTGATAAAACATAGCCTTCTAGACTGGCTTTTCCCATGGTTATCCATCTGATTTGAAACAAGATGAGATCCAAATACTTCTTTAATTTATTTAAAAGTAATGAAGATAAGAAAAGGATTCATATTATTTGGGAGCGAGGAATCTATCTTACAGATTAACAGGAGATATTAAAGGCCTTTTCTTAGTTCTATGGAAACTTGTTTACTTCATAAAATAGTGGATCAATCATGGAAAGGGATAGAGGAAAAATCAAGGGCAGTGTCCCTAAAAAATTAAGTGATGAAGATGTAAAAATTTTGGATAGAGAGATCATTGTTGAATAATTTAACTAGGCTATAAGATCTTTGAGTAGTGAAAAATCACCTTGCCCCGATGAACTGCTTGTCGAATTTTATAAGAGAAATATGAGTTGGATTGGTAAGGAGATTTTCCAAGTATATGGTGACTCTATAATTAAGGGGACACTAAGTAGAGTGATCAATGTTGGTCTCATTAAACTAATCCCAAAAGAGGGAGACAATACACTGATTATGAATTGGAGGCCAATTACATTGCTAAATGCTACATATAAAACTATGGACAAAGTGCTTGCTAAAAGGTTGGAGAATGTACTACCAAAATCTATTAATCCTACTTGACTTAGATTTTTTAAAGGGAGATACACTATTGAAAACCTCCTTACCTATTGGGAAGCCATGATTTGGGCCAAAGATTCTACTCTGAAAGTGACTATGTTTCTAATAGGTTATGAAAAGGCCTATTACAAAATTGAATGGAATTTTATTCTTATGATGATGGAGAGTGATTCCCAAAATATTTTTACCAAATGGAAAGGGTGGTAATGAAATATGTTGGTGCAAGCATAGAGGTTAATAGATGTAAATATAATGGCATAATCTTATCTAGATCAATTAGGTAGGGTTTCCCACTTACCTCAACCTTATTTGTAATAGTGGAAAATGCAGTATATTATCTTCTAATGGATAACCCTATTTCTCTAAGAGTATTTAGAGTTACTCTTCCTAATGGGGAGGATCTCATAAATGTTCATTTTTTATGACATGGTTGTAATACCCCAAAAATGGGTTGTAGGACCATTAATCGTCTAAATCAACAAATCGATCAAAATCAACCTTAAAGTCCTAACCTAAGGCACATCTGCACATCAGATCATTGAAATCCTAATTGATTTTATCCTAATTCTGCATCAGAGAATATTCTTGAATATTCCTAATTTATCTTAATTAAATATTACTTGGTGATAAATCATATTTATCCTAAAGTCAATTAATTGAATATGTTGAATATTTGATTAATTAGATTTAATTCTATTTATTCCTAATTAATATTATTTAATTTTGACAATAAATAAAAAATCTTACAAATAATTGATTAAATTTTTATTTAATTAATTAAATCAAATTATCAATATTTAATGATATAGTTTTGGAATAAAGTTTGATTTAATAATTGATTAACCCATAAATTAGTTATTTTAATTCAAAAATTAGTTAAGTTGAGAAAAAATCACTTGGAATATTAAATTAATTCATGATTATTCATGCACATTCAAAAAAAATAGTTAAACTTTAAATCAGCAAATCAATTCAATTTGTTAACTTTCTAAACTCAACAAGTGATTGTGAGTTGAAAAAGTAAATTGAACTCTTGATTTGAGTTAAAAAGCTATTTTTGCATGATTTTGAGAATTAATTGTTTCTAATTCATTGATAACTCAAAAATCAAGTTGAGTTCATCAAGGAGTGATTTATGGCTTTTTCCATGCACCCTCAAACCCTAGATTTCTATATAAACGAGGCTCAATCCTTTGAAAATACACCTACAAATTTGGAGTATCTGGCTTGTGTGATCTGGCGGTATTGTGAGATTGTGCTAATTCTTTATTCTTGTTTTTCATCAATTCATATCATTTCATAGCATTGTTAGATCAGATTTTCATCTATTCATTTCAATTCTAGATCAATTTCATATCAAATTTTCATCATATTGCATAGAAAATCCAAAAATATAGATTAATCTGCATCCATATTTTCATTGTTTTAATCATTTCAAATCCTTTGTCTAGGTATTACATTGTCACTGGTCTTAGTCATAATCTAAGAATATAAAACTCATACCTACTAGAAGGCAGTAAATCGCCTTGTTAGCTATATTGTTTCATTTGCAAACTTCTTGATTTGCTAACCTCTAATATTTTACTGAAGTGTTGTGTCCACAGCTAGGTACAAAATTTTCATGCACATTTATGGCACCCACCATGGGGCCATGCAATGGGTTTCCATTTTGATTCTCTCATTTTTCTTACAATTTCATTCAAAGCCTCAATTTTTATTTTATTTTCCTCCGTACGATTTCGTACGACATTTCAAAAAGTCATATCAGAGTGCTCTAGTTGTCGTACGACAAATGACATTCTGGATTGTCATATGTGTTGTTATGAAGTATCTTTTGGAAGCTAAATTGTCATATGAGAGCTAATCCATTGTTGTATCATTTCCCAATTGTCGTACGGGAAAGGGAAGAAACTTGTACAAGTTTTGATGCTAGTTTTGCATAGTCGTATCATGTTTTGAGACATATTTTCAGATTTTGATTTTAGATTTTTGCTGACAACTAATCCTAACAATTGACACTTGTTGTTTCTGATCATTTTTGGCAGCCTAACGATATCTGTGCAAGATGAAAGTGTTGGAATTAGGAGAGATAGGTAGCGAGAGGGGAGGGGCGAATCAATGCCTTCAAAAACTTCACTTGTAAACCTTTCAGATCTACAACTATAAACAATGATAATCAACCCAAACAACTTGAATCTAATTGCATGAATCAATCATCCATTAACTTAAGTAAGTAAATAACATGAAATCAATATCACAATCACATGACACAAGTATTTTGGTAATGCAGAAACCCTTGTTAGAAGGTAAAAACTACGGTGGGGATGACACCCACAAATTCTTCACTACTACAGATAGAAAAGGTTTGCCTGTTAGGGCTACATGTTTTGATCACTTCTGGTGATCTCACCCTGTTAGGAGTGACATGTTAGATCAGCTAGATCTACCTAGTTATAGGATTTTAACAACACTAATGAAGTGTGCACTCGGTTAAGAGATTTACATAAGACTGTTAAGTCTACTCTATTAAGAGATTTTATCCAAAAACTCTATTACAATTGTTAGAAAGAAATAGGTAAATATCTACCATTTGACACTCAATTGTCAGATATAGATATATAAGCTCTGATAAAATATCACCTTACTTGTGATGAATCTCTGCTCTAAAATGCTCGGTAGCCTTTGCTGATTCTACTCAATCTGAATTCCTTTGTTCTCGATTCTACTCTATTAACTGATAGACTTGAAGATAAGCAATTGCTTCAAGTGCTACGTGATTCATATATCAACTCACACCAAAAATAATGTGAACACACAAATATATAGTGTTCTATTTTTGTCGCTTTAACAAAATTAGGTTACACAATATAGTCATAACCCTAAGATCTACGATGTACAATAATAACCTAGATCAACTATTACAAAAGATATACATTGTATTTAATGAATATCATTACATTAAATGTTCCTTGATCTTGGTAAAATGTTTTATAAACCATTGTAACCATTTGCATAGAAGTATGTGCCATTTCTGATTACTATGTCATTTCCTATGATCCTCGATAAACACTATGTAAACTGATCGGTGTATATTATGATTCTCGGTGTTTACTATCTATCGGTTTCAGTGTTTTCTGGTTTTCGGTAAACTATCTACTACTTGGTATATAAGCTTTACCGACTAGTCTGTTCTACTTTATGTTACCGATTATCTCAATGTAAGTGTCTGATTGATGTCTTTAAAAACCTTTGGTACTAATGACAACCTTGAAAGCTCAATAGAGATAACAATCTCCCCCTTTGGCATTAGTATCAAAACTTCGAATGTATATAGACAAAATTTTCTATATAACTTATATCTCCGCCATATACATATACACATCAAAAAAAAATTCAAAGTACTAAGTACTCCCCCTCGGTGCATGCTCCCAGTAATATATAGTATATTTAGCATCTATGTACATATTTGGCATAACAACTAATACAATGTTTTCCCCCTTTTTGATAGTAATGCCAAATACAAAAATTTAGTATACTCACAACTTGTCAAAAATTCGCTGATGGGTTTTCTTCACTGACTCCAAGAGGTTGTCCCATTCCTCTTTCAAGTTGGTGAGAGCGATGTGCTCAAGAATGACTTGGGCATGCATGTCAAAGATGTTATCTAACACCAAAAATTTTGGTGTTGTAATTAGTAGCTTGGCTTTGACAATATGTGCTTCAAAAAATTTCAGGTATGGAATGAGTTCGGTTTGCAACTCAGTAACCTGATATGTTATGTGCTCTTCTTGTTTCTTCAAATCTGCTATCAACCACCAGAGTTCCTAAACTCGATGAATGTGCTTTAAGAAAGCATGTGGCTTAGTTATAGCTACATTTGTACTCAACTATATTTTTGCTTCCAATCCTTTGATCTTTTCACTTACTTCAATAGTGAAGGTGTCTGTAGTACAAAGCTTCAATAAGTACTAACAAATTAACTGGGTGATGGATTTTATTTCAATAATTACCTCAGATAATTTGACCTTCTATAATGCCACTTCTAGGCTAATTTTCTCTGCTAATTTGTGTTGTATCTTGGATTCTTCCCTTCTTCAATTTGTTTATCTATATCAGTGTCCAGGGCATTGAACTTCTTGGCAAGTGTAGCAAGTTGATCTATGATAGGCATATCCTCATCAATATTTATCTTAGGTACTACCTATTGGAGGATATCCCACACATCAGTTAATACTTCTTTTCATTTGTGTTCTTGCTTCAACTTCTCTTGTGCTACCTTCCTTGTACATAATTCCCCATATTTACTCAAGTCTTCAGGGCTTAGGGTCCTTGGGTCACACTCAGGGATAATGATCACTTCATCTAGGGTGACCAGCCCTTTTCCTTCTTCTTCTTTAGTGCTAAAGGTGATTTCTTCTCAATAATAGCAATAGTTCTATCTCCAGTCTTTGGAGCATCCTTCCTAGTTAACACCTGTTCTTCCTTCTTCTGCTCCTCAGTAGTTGTAGTCTCGATTGATATAGTAGGAGTTTTGGTTGTGGTGTCAAGTGGGATCACCTTTGTTTCCTTTGGTTCTTTTGTTTCCTTTTCTTCTTCTATTTCCTTTGCTTCAGTGGAAGGTTCCTTTGTATGTGTAGGCTCATTTGTTTCTACAGGTTTCTCTGTGTTTTGATCCCCTATGATGTCTTTTTTTTTCTTAGGATCTGAGCTATTAGGTTGTACTTGGGAAAGAATTTCAGCTACTTCTGCAAGTACAAGAAGTTCACCTGGTAGTGATGTAAATAGACATTCAGTGTCTAGTGCTTCATCTTTATTTGGTGCAATATTTACATCTTCATCATCTTGGTCATCAAGATCACCATTTGTGATGTCTTCAACGAGTACATCATCATTGGTTTTCTTCTCCAGTTGAATTTCAACTTTATCTGGTGCACCCTATGAAATACTTATTTCTTCCTTGTCCTCGGTAATATCAATTGCCTCGGTAACTGATATACTGGCATTCTTTGATTTCTTTGTAGTTCCCTCATCAATGCAAATACCCTTATCTTTGGAATTGTGTCTCTTCTTAGACAGCTTCAAGAATGCTTCTTGCTTAGCTTTTTCTTCGACCTTCAAAATTGATGTCCATATAGAATCTATTGTGATATCCATATCTGCTACATTGTCATCCATGATCATCAAGGCTCTATTCTTGATCACAAAGTTTTCTTGGTATTTGGTCAAGTATTCACTAACTTCTCCAAAGCTTAAATGTGTGGCTACCTGAACTAGAGAGCGTTCTCTCTTTCTCTTCTCGGTGTCCAGTGCAATAGCCCATTTTTTGGTAATTGTATCATCCAATTTCTTTGGTAATGCATAGGCAAATTCCATTGGAACTTTCTTGAATTTTATCATCATTTGGATGACAGCCTCTTCAATCTTACTTTGATCTTATTTTGACATTTTTTCAAATCTGTCTAGTAAGGGATCAGTGAGATCTCCATGTTCAATTATGTCTTCAATGATTTCATCTATTGTTTTTGCCTTGTGACTGACCACTTTGAATTGATTAACATCATCTTCTGTCTCAGTATCCTCAAGATCTTCCTTATTTCTTATGAGTTTTCTCCTTTTCTTGGGTGCTTCAGCCACAACCTTGTTCTTTCTCTTAATGTATTTCTTTGTCGATGTAGTTGCTCTCCTTTTTGTTACTTTCTCTGCTTCTTCCTTATCGGTAGGTGGTGTTGCAGTTGATGATCGTGTCTTCATACCTTCATGTATAGGTGACTACTTCTTTATAGGAATTTCAAGTGGAGGAACTGGTGTGGGATCTTCTTCTTTGTCAAACTCGGTCTCCTTACTATCATATGGTTTGTCAGCTATAATGCCCCAAAAATGGGCTATAGGTTCATTAACCTCCTATATCAACACATCGAATGAAATCGACATCAAAGTCCTAACCTAAGGCACATCTAAATGTCATCGAATTCTAATTGATTATCTCAAATTCTGCATCAGAGAATATTCCTAGTAATATTCCTAATCATCCTAATTATCTTTAATTTAATGATTATTTGGTGATAAATCCAATTTATCCTAAAGTTTTATTAATTGAATATTCTCAATATTTAATTAATTAGATTTAATTCTGCCACTTAATTGTTTAATTGAGGTTAATTCTATTTATTCCTAAATTGTATTATTTAAATTTGACAATAAATCAAAATTCCTATCATTAATTGATTAAATTCTTATTTAATTAATTAAAGCAAGTTGTCATATTTGATGATATTATTTTTGAATAAAATTTTGATTAAATGATTGATTAACCCATAAATCAATTGTTTTATTTTTCAAAATCAGTTAAGTTGGAAATAAATCACTTTATTATTAAATTAATTCATAATTATCCATGTGCACAATCAAAGAGCAGTTAAACTCCAAATCAGAAAATCAATGCAAGTTATTGACTTTTTGGAACTCAACATCATTTTTGAGTTTTAAAGTTGATCTAAACTTCTAATTTGAGTTAAAAAGCTATTTTTGCATGATTTGCATGTTTTTGTGAATTAAATTATCTTTATTTAAAAATAAGTCAAAATCAAGCTGAGTTATTTGAGTGATTTATGGCTTTCTTTCATGCATCCTCAAAGCCCTAGATTTTTATAAATTAAGGCTTTAAGCTCTTCACAAATCATCTCTCAAATCCACAAGAATTGCATAATCACGCTGTCGAATTGGAGACTGAAGAATCATCTTTGTGAATCCAAGCTTTGTGAGATCAATATTGCATAGTTTTTCATATCATACTAGTTTTCATTTGTTAGATCATCATAGCATATCAATTTTTACATATCATAGATTCATATCAATTTTCATTATTATAATTGCATAGAAAATTAAAAAAATAGATTAATTGCATTCATATTTCATATCAGTTTTGCATTCAAATCCTTCATTTAGATGTCGTCAAGGTCACTAATCTCAATACAATCTAAAAACATCATACTCGCACCTATTAGAAGGTAGTAAATCACCTGGTTAGTTTAAGCTTTCAATTATTGCACGATTTTGTTTTTGCTAACCTCTAATGTTTTATTGAAGTGTTGTGTCTATAGAACAGGTACAAAATTCACACACATATTTCTAGCACCCATCGTGGGGCCCTAAAATGGGTTTCCATTTCAATTCTATCAATTTCTATCTTTTTCTCCTCAATTTCTATGCAAAACTATGATTTTTTTAATTTCTATCAGTACAATCTTCGTACGAGTTTCTGACAAAATTCATTTCACACTATACCCATTGTTGTACGACAATCTATTAGATCGAGAATCCTACTAGGCTATACACACTATCATCTGGAAGTTCAATTATCATTTCATCATACACCCAGTGTCGTACGAGTTTTTGGACTATCATCTGGGAGCATACCCACTATCGTAAAAGTTTTGGACTGTCGTCTGGTAACAGACCCACTATTGTACAAGTTTCAACATCAAGTTTCAACTGTTGTTTCATTTTTCAGGGCAGTTTGTCATATTTGGTTTTCAGATTTTGACTAACGGCTAATCTTAACAATTGAAATTCTCTATTTTTTATTGACTCCTGCTGGTTTTGATTGGAAAAAGTGCAAGAATTGCTAAAAATAGGTAAACATCTACTAAGCGCATTGCGAGGATTCATTCTCCTCAATCTGATAAAATTTCAATTTGGATCCTAAAATGAATCTCTCATGTGTTTGGCTTGAGTGTTTTCTTTGCATGCTTTTCTTCAAATTTGCATAATTTAATACTAGGTTGTAACACCTTAAGTATTGATAAGCAGTCTTAGGATATTTTTGATTGATCTTATTAGTGAAATTGGGATATTGGACTCGCTTATGCTTACTCACCCCTCATTTTCACCTCGTGGTTGCAAGGCCAGTGCCATATTCAAGGGAGGGGTCTACTTAGAAAGAGCGTTAATTGTTCCACTAGTGCTTTCCCATTTTGTGCTTTTTGGATCTCATTAGTATTCTAGGATGTGGAATTGCTTTTAAATTTGTGTGAGGAGTTAAATGCACCACTTTGTGGACTCACCTCCATTTATTTGGAGCATTAAGTGTACCACCTTTTGTGCTTTTGAATTCTTTTGGATAGATTTGTTTTCTGATATATCTGTGAAAACATAGTAATTAGGCCCTATGAACACTATTTGTGGTTCTTGAGAGATTGGATTCCCAATGAAATCCTTCTTGATGATGGAATCCTTGTAGGTAGGGAGGATACTTAGTGTGTCTCACATTTTACTTGGTCTGTGTGTCTTCCCTTATTGATTGATACATTCTCTCTTCAGAG
This sequence comes from Chamaecyparis obtusa, assembly GCA_027943335.1. NCBI lineage: Eukaryota > Viridiplantae > Streptophyta > Pinopsida > Cupressales > Cupressaceae > Chamaecyparis > Chamaecyparis obtusa. The sequence goes on along the minus strand of BSBK01004228.1, from coordinate 6,727,535 downwards.
AGGTTGATAGATCATGTGGAGCTGATATCATAGACCTTGGCGAGATAATCTTCATCTTAGCATGTCAAATTTATCTACCTGCTTTGTTTGGGTTAAAAGGGAAAAGGCATCAAACCCTTGGATCTGGAGCCAAGTCCCCTTGTGGTATACTATTGTGAGTCACCTTTAGAGAGGGTTAACCGTAGCAGACACTCCCTTCACAGGGCAAACTGCATTGACAGAACCTCAAGTGGTAATAGCCATTTTCATCATGGTAGTGATAGCCACTATATAAATGTCCTGTTGGAAGAAATCTCCACAGGTATGGTTCATTGTTGGGTTGTCAGATCTCCCTAGTAGCTCCTAAAGATTAAGTTCTCGAACTATGTCAAAACCCTGGTAAACCAGGATTGGAGTTCACCCCTGTGGATCATAAAAGTTGCAGACTCAAACCATTACTAAAAACCCTAGCGAGGCCAAATTTTCATTTTCTAGGGTATATGTGTGTTATTGCAAAACATTTTTGGAACATACACAATTAGCACTTCTAAGGATTAGAATGAATAAAATCACTTGATTTTTCATGCACAAGGTTGCTTTTTCCCTTGTTCATTATTTTCAAACATGCTTGAAATCACTTGCTTGCTATTTTGCATGCTTGTTTATCTATCTGGTTACTGAAAATGAACAAATCTGTTACAATCCTCAAATCTGGACATTAAAATCTACAAACAATCTGAATTTGAAAACTCAAAATTTGCAAAATCTGAAGTAAAATTCTTTTCTGGAGACAAAAGTCATCTTAGGAGGTTAGAAAGTCATACGAGTTTTTGTCAAATGTCATTTCATCACTACCCATCTGTCATATGATAGAGAACCTAGTGTCGTATGAGTCTTTCTGCCAGTCAAATTCCAAAAGTCAAATCCTACTAGCAACTATCGTATGAGCTTTTCAACTGTCATTTCATAGCATACCCACTATTGTATGATTTTTTCAACTATCATTTCATATCATACCCACTGTCGTACGAGTCTGTAGAGTGTCATTTGGGAAAATTTTTGAAAGTTGTCAGAATTGCCAGATATTTAGCTTTTTCAGCCTATTTCCAAAATCTGTCAAAAAAATCATTGTGTCAGGAATAGAGTAGTAGCTATTGAGAATCCAATCATTTTCCTAAAGTGGCCTTTTGAATCTGATTTAGCCTTCTATTTAATCAATTTGAGTCCTTTTCATCTTGTGTCAAAACCTTGTCATAACTATCAATCTTCAATCAATCATCAAAATGACTAAGTGTTGTGATATCTTGTCTGCTATCTTTTGGGAACCTACCCATACATCCAGGGCATAGTATCCTTCACCCATTTCTAATCAAATCTTCAAATCAATCAAACCTTGACAAGGTTGCGTCATCTGATCATCTTGATTCAATTCATTCTTTAGTCATCTAGATCTTATTCTTTGTTTCACTTAAAGTTGATGGTGGAAACTAGAACTTCCTCACACAAGAAATCTAGAGAAGCATCCCAGACCTGACCTATAACCACTACCAGGGGTCCAACTCTTGAGAAACTCATCAATTCTGGTCTTTATGAAGACAACGGTCTTGGCAACTATCGATTAAAAATTGGTTACATTCCTCCTCCATCAACTCACAGAGGTACCCAACAAACCCCACATCAATCTATTCCAGGGAATCCACAAACTCCTACCATGTCTCAAGAAGCGACAAACTTTGGCTCTTAGAGAACTCAATCTCAACATGGTGCAGATCAGGAACCCACACCTGAAGAAATTACTCAATATCAAAATGATGATAACTTCAAATGAATGATGAAGCATTTTTTGAAAGAAGATAGAGAGGCATACTTTTTACAATTAGCTCATCAAGGAGCTAAACTTCCTCCCAACTTTAATGTTGAAGATATCATTATGCATGAGGAAGAAACTCCACTCACAACTATGATGAAACAGATGCATGCTATGCAAGTTGAACTTAACAATCTTAAGAAAGAGAAGGAACCCAAGGAATTCTCCATGGAGGCCCTTTGTCCTTTCCCTTTTGACAAAGACTTGTACATGCCCTCATTCCCAAAAAGAGTGGAGATACCAAAGTATGATAAATATGATGGACACTCTGATCCTCAAGATCACATCAGAGATTTCTGTACACAATCCATGGATTTCATGCATGAACTGACCTATCTCATGCGCCTCTTTCCTAGATCTTTAGGAGGAGCATCCATTCATTGGTTTTCTAGGTTGCCACCTACTATCAAAATTTTTGAGGAGTTGATCAAATTGTTTTATCAACAATATTCCTACAATATTCAACATCCAATCACCATGATTGATATCTATAATCTCAAGCAGTATCCAGTGGAACCATTCCTAACATTTCTCAAGAGATGGAGGAAGAAGTTCTCTCTATATGCCAGACCTATTCCAGAAATAGAAAAACTAGAAATCTTCATCAATAACCTTGTTCTAGAAATCAATTATCCTCTACAAATGCAAGATCATACATCTTTTGATAAGATGGTGGACAATGCTATCAAAATTGAAAAAGTGCTTGTGAAAAAAGGAGAAATCACACTTCAAAAAGACAAGTATGAATCAGGATCCAGTTCTAAAGACAAGAACAAGAAATGGAACAAGAATAAAGGCATCATCATAGATGGCATTGTTGACACTATCTGTGCCCCATCAAAGGCACCAGCCTACAACCTAACTCTTGGTTCCCAAGCCATTAAAGCTTCTGAACAAAAGTCATCCGAACCATTTCAAAAGAAGTCAAAATACAAATCTTGGGATAAACATCGAAAGTTCACTCCTCTTGGAGAATCTTTAGAATCAGCTATGAAAACTCTATTGGCTGATAACATCATCTCTTTGCCAGCAATTCGACCACTTGATTCTAAGCCTAAGCCAAAATGGTGGAGAGAAAATGAATTCTATGATTTCCATCGAGGTAAAGGTCACAAAATGAATAACTGCTTCCGGTTGAAACACACCATTCAAGATTTGATCGATAGTGGAGACATCACAATTGACAATCCTAAGAGTAATAATGATCATACAACATTCATAGAACCATATCCGAAACATGGTCAAGAGGTTTCAACTTCTCAGCCTAATATGGGGGCAAAAGTCAACTATGCCTACCCTGGAAATAATGCTGTCATCAATATGGTTGAACCATGTCTCTTTGAAAGTTGCAATGTCATCACAATTGTAAGAAGAGATAGACAAAATCAATCCACCAATGCAGTTACTCGATCACAAGCCCAAGCACATCTGAAAGGACAAATCCTAGATTCATCAAATGTCCCTAAGGTGCCCTTCAATCTTTCATCTACTTCTAAATAGAAGCCTGCTTCCAAATCTTCCAATCCAAAGGATACAAGGCCTACATCTTATAGCATTGTTCAACAACTCTAGCACACTAATGCCAAAATCTCCACGTTTAAGTTGCTTCAAATATCTCTAGCTCATAGAGCCATACTAGACAAAGCTTTTCTCGGTTCCAATTTTCTTGATGACCTTGATTTAGATAGGTTCCAGACTATGGTTGGACATCTTACATCTCCACAATATATCTCCTTTTTAGAGGAAGATGACAACTCCTTGAGTCACCCACATAATCAGCCTTTGCATATAGAAGTCTTGATCCAGAACCGTAGAGTCAAACGTGTGTTGATAGATGGGGGCGCTGGCCTAAACATTTGTTCTTACAACTTGATCACACAATTGGGATTTTCAGAATTGGCTATTGATCCTTGAAAGAAGATAACCATAAAAGCCTATATGAACAAGAAAGATCTTCTAAAGGCACCATTGTCTTACCCATCTGAGTGGGTCCAATTATCAAAGATACCATTTGTCAAGTGCTTGATCTACCTTTGGCCTACAAAATCCTCCTAGGGAGACCATGTACATGAAATGCAAGCTATTCCTTCTACATACCATCAATGTTTGAAGTTTCCTTATGAAGGACTAGAGGTTACTATCCCCGCAGATCTAAATACAACTTGCAATACCTTGAAGGAAAGTGTAGATAAGCTTGTGCCTAATAATAGAGAATCTTCCATTAAACCAACTAAAGAAGCATCCACATATAAAATGGAAGATCTTGCAAAAGAGGTTAATATCAAAGAAAATATTATGGGAGAATATACTATCAAGCCAGTCTTATCTTTGACGTCTCTCCCTATCTCACCTAAGTCTTATGGGAAATCTTTGAAACAATCCAAACCAGACTCTAAAGAACCCCTTGAGGTATATAAAAAGAATTTTGTAGCAGAACAAGTCTCCAAGAAAGAATTTGAAGAAGATGAAGCTGTGCTCGCATGGCTATACAAAGATGAACCTGAATCCCAAAATGTTCAAACTAGCGACTCTACAGCACCACATATCCCTTCTAAGTCATACGGTCTAAGAAATAAATTGATAGCTAAGATGGGATATCTAGGTCAAGGACCTCTAGGAGTTAGAGGAAAAGGTCTTGTGGCACCTCTCCCACATACTGGTAGAGAAAATAAAGACAAAGTTGGCTTAGGCTTTAAAAAGAAACTCTATCACCTCAAAGGTAATTGTTCTCATGTCATAGAGCAGATCGCACCAGGAGAACCTCTTCTTAAGAAAGAAGAGATAGAACCATCAGATAGTGATGCAGACAGCTCAGAACTCATCCCCTATGAAAAATTACCTAAGGAGATCAAAGACCTTCTTGATGATAAAGATGATCTAATCAAAAGAATTAATGTAGTAGAAACACAAGAACCTACTATCAATCAAGAGATAGTTTGAACACAAGAACTAGATAATCTTGAAAACCATCAAGAATAAGAAGGTGGTAGTTATTCTGAGATAGATTCCCATGAGTATGAATACAAATCTAAATTTGAGGGTAACCCTTCTTGGGGTATTCACCCTGACTTTACTCATGTTCTAAGATTTCCTAGAGATCCTGAATCAAAAGATGAATCTAATGACTATGAATGGGGAATCATTCCGGAACCAGATGAGCTTATCATAAAGAAACATGTTGATTTTATGTACCAATATGCACCCCAACCCAATGTAAGTCTAGAATGAAATGATGAACTTATCGAGTCTGATCCACCTATGGCTGAATTGGACTCCCACGATGACATTGAGCCTATTCACGAATTGATTGTCTTAAGTTGTAATATCACCTTTGAACTCAAGCATCAGGTTAGGACCAATGATGACATATCTATATCCATAAACACTATCTCCCAATCTTTCCCTACTTTGACTATCCAATATCCAGACCTTATTGATCAAACCTCCACAAATCTGAGCCATGGTATTTATACCTTCCCGAATGACTATGCCTTTGCTTGCTACCTAAATGCAATTGAGCCTATGAGGACTTCCATCAGTGAACTGAGCATCAGTATGATTGAGTTAGACATCAAATATCTTAGTCAGAAAAATAAGAATAAGAATAACAAGAAAAGGAGTTATGAGGGTGAAAACCACTTTGTGGCAGTCTCAGAACCTACAAAAGTAAAAATAAAAGATGTATCCAAAGGTGAAAACGTCTCTGAGGTGCCTAAGGATGAGATATTTTATGTCCTTCTGATTCATTTACAAGATAGATCTCCAGTTCTAATTGAGCCCACTCAATCCATCAATTTGGGTACAATAGTGGAACCACAATTGGTACATGTAGCACAATATTTATCTGCAGAAGAGAAGCAAAAACTTACAACATTCCTAATAGAGAAGAAGATCAAATTTGCATGGAAATATTCAGATATGCTAGGATTGGATCCTAATCTTATAATGCATCATTTATCTATAGCTCCAAATGTCAAACCTGTTAAATAAAAGTTGAGAAAGATGCATCCTCACATTGCACTCTTGGTAAAAGCTAAATTAGAGAAGCTCTTGAAAGTTGGATTCATCTGAGTTATTGACTATGTAGAGTGGATCTCTAATATTGTACCTATTTCTAAACCAGATGGTTCAATCAGAGTATGCACAGACTTTAGAGATGTGAATAGAGTGTGCCCTAAGGATGATTTTCCACTACCTAACATTGATATGATAGTGGACATGACTGCGGGTTTCGAGATGTATTCCTTAATGGATGGTTTCTCTGGATATAACATTGGTTGCATATGAGAAGAACTATTCAATGATTGAGAAAGCTTGTCTAGCTATGATCTTCGCATCACATAAATTGAGACACTACATGTTAGCTCATACCACTCAATTGGTAGCTAAGATTGATCCACTCAAGTACCTACTAAGCAAAGCTTCCCTCACAGGTAGATTAGCTAAATGGGTTATGCTCTTAAGTGAATTTGACATTGAATATGTGGAAAGAAAGGCTATCAAAGGATAGGTTATTGCTGATCAATTAGCAGATGAACCTATGATTGATAATACACCACTACAAATGGAATTTCCATATTCCTCTGTCATGCATCTTTCTTCTAGAGAATGGCAATTATTCTTTGATGGCTCCTATACATAGAATGGATCTGGAGCAGGCATATTATTCATAACTCCTTAAGGATACTCAATCCCAAAAGAATTTAGATTAAAGTTTCCTTGCATAAACAATATTGCTAAATATGAAGCCCTTTTGAATGGTATGAAAATAGCAATTGAATGGAGAGTGACAGAGCTACACATTCATGGAGACTCACAACTTGTTATCCATCAAGTCAATGATGTGTACCAAACTAAAGATGAAAAGCTCATTCCTTACAAGAGAATGGTATATGATCTTAAGAAATATTTCATATCTATCACATTTGAGAAAATTCCTAGAACGGAGAACAAGGCTGCTGATGCAATGGCAACACTATCTACTTTATTACAGCAGCCTGAACATGAGCTACACTACAAGTTCCTGGTGGAAGTACTATCTTATCCTGCATATGAATCCCCTAAAACCCACATGATTTGCACCATTGTAGGGCATGATTCATCTAGATACAAAAACCTATTTTCCTATCTCCAAGACCAAATCATTCCCGATACCTTCAACCGCTATGAAAAGAGATACCTTATCTAAAATGCCTCTTGATATGTCGTCATTGGTCATGATCTGTACAAATGAGGTCTAGATGGTATGCTACTTAGATGTTTAGAATGGGAAGATTCTCAACATGTGTTAGAGGAAGTCCATGATGGTATTTGTAGGTCACACTCGAACGGTTTAACACTAGCTTGAAAACTTATTAGGGTTGGGTACTATTGGCCTGAGATGGAGAAAGAGGCTATCAAATTTGCTAAGAATTGTCAAAAATGTCAAGTACATGGCAACCTAATTCATGCTCTAGGGAGAGATCTAATCCCCTTTACAACACAATAGCCTTTCCATCAATGGGAATTTGATCTTATCGGGATGATTCATCCTCATTCTTCTAATGGACATACCCATATAATCACAGCTAAAGATTATTTTACAAAATGGGTAGAAGCAGTCCCTTTGACACAAGCAACTAGAAATCAAATATCTATGTTCATATTGAACTATATCATATGCAGATATGGGATACCTCATTCCATAATCATAGATAACGATGGATAATTCAAGAACAAAGACCTAGATGATCTATGTGCTAAATTCAAGATCACACAACTTTGGTCTTCTATCTACTATCCTCAAGGGAATGGCCAAGCTGAGGCCTCTAACAAAAATCTATTGAAAATCTTGCATCAAACTATTAATAAAATAGGAAGAGACTGGCATCTCATGATCAATCTAGCTCTCTAGGCCTATAGAACAAGTATCAGAACACCTACTGGGGCTACACCTTTCACTTTAGTTTATGGGTCTAAAGTGGTACTACCTATTGAGGTTGAAATCCCATCACTAAGAATCAGAATGCATGGTCTAGTAACTGATGATGACTACAGAGTGTCTAGGTTGCAAGAACTTGAACTACTAGATGAGCACAGACAAGTAGCATATGATCATCTCAGAGTATATCAGAAGAGAATGTCTAGAGGCTACAACAAGAAAGTCAGACACAGAGAATTTCAGGTTGGTGATCTAGTCTTGAGAGAAAATCCTAAAAATCAATCACATCGAGAATGCAAGGGGAAGTTTGAACCTAACTAGTTGGGTCCCTTTGTAATCACTACTACTTTTGGCTCTGGTGCCTATCAACTCTCAATGACTGAAGGATAATAGCTCCGAGAACCGATCAATGTTCTCCATCTGAAGAAATTCTATGCCTAAAGCATTTAGTCTATGGTAAAATGTCCTGAAAAAATTATAAAAATCTGAAAAAGTCTTAAAAAAAGGAACATCTTGGTGAAAACCTAGCAATAGGCACCTTGATGATTCACAAAAAAAATTGAAAAAATGAAAAATACAAAAAAAAAAAAAAAGTGCCTTGGTGAAAATCAGGAAACAGGCGCCTTGGTAGCAAAAATAGAATCTCTACCAAGATGGTGAAAACCTGGCAAAACAGGTGCCACTTGTTTCAAAATGCTTCATCTATCAGTGCAATCTTGGTCTTTCCCAACTTTCAGTCTTGGTTTAGTTTGTACATATCTCCCAGTTTGTTTTCAATAAGTTAGTTTGTACACCAATTAGCTCGAGTGTCTGTATCCTATCAATGTTAAAACTTGGGGGCAATCAAAGTCATAATCCTATGGTCTCCAGTATATCTTAGATGTATCATATCCAGTCAAAGTCCTTTGAAGCGTCATTTGAGTCAGTCTGTCTGTCTTGTCTCCAAAAAGGATTTTGCATCTACAACAATGCAATCAAACATCAAATGCAAACTAAAAACAATATATGCTTTTTACATGCTTTTATCTCCTTATATGCTTACTGGTTCGCATTGAGATTTTTGCATATTGTGTCTCTTTGAGCTCTTTGATGATGTCCTTTATTGGATTTAGAGAGTGATGACTGGGGGCATAATCTTTTCTTTATCTTCTGCTTGTATGTGAAAATCTAACAACTTTGGAAATTTTGGATTGAAATGGTGTCTGACTGTAAGAGCCTCTATCTCGAATTGGATGGCCATGCATACCTCGACCATTGATACCCAAAAAATTCAAGGAAGTTTGATCTAACTATTGTCTTTTGAGTGAGTTCTTTCTCCTATTGTGAAACACGATCTTACCTAAGGATGTGAATGATAAAGGGTCACTACAGGTAATTCACATTGGATTTAGAATGATCTCTTGACTATTTGATGTGTTTGAATGCAAGGCGTATTCAGTTCATCATGACATTTATGTTTTGATGCTTATACAAATTGCTATATCAAAATGGACATGATATTCAGGTCATCCTAGTGCTTGTGCCTTGGTACTTATATCTAATCTGACATTTTGCAAATAAAATCAATATTCATATATCCATGGTTGTTGACCAGTGGGTGTTGTATTGATTCTTGCACATAAAAATTGATATTCATATGTCTATGGTTTCATAGCTAGTGGGCATTGTATTGATTTATCCAATTACCTAAAAGTTCAATGATGATAACAAATCGACACATGATCAGTGACTAGGTCCTAGGTCTTAGGCTGCATTTCATACTGCATATCTCTCTAAATTTTTTTTGCATTTTTTCATGATCTCACATTGGCTAAATGAACTCCAATGCTTAAACAATTCTCCACTTGTCTCTTCAAATCTAACAAGAGCTGAATCTTACATGAAGGTCCATCCAATGAAATAGAAAGTAGAATCCCTTTTCGAGATCAAAATCAAAATCTGAGATCATTCATATTATTAACTACTTGCATAATCAACCTTCAATCATCAGGAAATCCAGTATTCAACTTAACTAATTATCTTACATCAAACTATCAAAATTTCAACTTGATCAACCATGGTCAAACCTAGTCAAACTTGGTCTCCAGGACCTCCAAATGATGCAGAATGCATTCTCAAACATGTTTAACCACTTCTCAAATTAATTAGCATGCTTCTAAACTACTACGCTGACTTTTCTTGTCGGATTTCAATTTTAATCCTGAAGGGGGCATGGTATTGCATATCATTCAAAGTCTATAATCATATCTTTATTGATATCATATCTTTCATCAATAATCAAGACAACAACCACATCTAGTTGTTGATTCATCAAAAAGTCCTCATTGCTCAGGGCAAATCTATCATCACTTGGGGCATATCAGATTCATCAAGATCCATATCAATCTGGTATTCTCCTAATCTTGTAAATTGTATCAGTTTTTTTGCAACTATCGGTTCAATTGTGTTATTTCCTTGATTCTTCAGTAACTGAAGGGTTCAGATGTGATACCTATGTGATTCTTCTAAGGACAATCGGGTCTAGAATTAGTCACTCACTTCTTCGCAATCGTAAGGTTTAGAATCAAGCGTTTTGATGTTTTTGTTTCATTGGTTCATCGTTGCTATAGTGAACATTATCTTTGGTCATTCAGGACCTAATATCATCATATCTTTCATATTAGTTTCATATCTTTATCATACACAGACTATCTTTGAACCACTGCACCTCGCATAGTAATTCAAAGAGGGGAAATATGTAATACCCCAAAAATGGGCTATAGGTTAATTAACCTCCTATATCAACACATCGAATGAAATCAACATCAAAGTCCTAACCTAAGGCACATCTAAACATCATCAAATTCTAATTGATTATCTCAAATTCTGCATCGGAGAATATTCCTAGTAATATTCCTAATCATCCTAATTATCTTTAATTTAATGATTATTTGGTGATAAATCCAATTTATCCTAAAGTTTGATTAATTGAATATTCTCAATATTTAATTAATTAGATTTAATTCTGCCACTTAATTGTTTAATCGAAGTTAATATTATTTATTCCTAAATTGTATTATTTAAATTTGACAATAAATCAAAATTCCTATCATTAATTGATTAAATTCTTATTTAATCAATTAAAGCAAGTTGTCATATTTGATGATATTATTTTTGAATAAAAGTTTGATTAAATGATTGATTAACCCATAAATCAATTGTTTTATTTTTCAAAATCAGTTAAGTTGGAAATAAATCACTTTATTATTAAATTAATTCATAATTATCCATGTGCACAATCAAAGAGCAGTTATACTCCAAATCAAAAAATCAATGCAAGTTATTGACTTTTTGGAACTCAACATCATTTTTGAGTTTTAAAGTTGATCTAAACTTCTAATTTGAGTTAAAAAGCTATTTTTGCATGATTTGCATGTTTTTGTGAATTAAATTATCTTTATTTAAAAATAAGTCAAAATCAAGCTGAGTTATTTGAGTGATTTATGGCTTTCTTTCATGCATCCTCAAAGCCCTAGATTTCTATAAATTAAGGCTTTAAGCTCTTCACAAATCATCTCTCAAATCCACAAGAATTGCATAATCACGCTGTCGAATTAGAGACTAAAGAATCATCTTTGCGAATCCAAGCTTTGTGAGATCAATATTGCATGGTTTTTCATATCATACTAGTTTTCATTTGTTAGATCATCATAGCATATCAATTTTTACATATCATAGATTCATATCAATTTTCATTATTATAATTGCATAGAAAATTAAAAAAATAGATTAATTGCATTCATATTTTATATCAGTTTTGCATTCAAATCCTTCATTTAGATGTCATCAAGGTCACTGATCTCGATACAATCTGAGAACATCATACTCACACCTATTAGAAGGTAGTAAATCACCTGGTTAGTTTAAGCTTTCAATTATTGCACGATTTCATTTTTGCTAACCTCTAATGTTTTATTGAAGTGTTATGTCTACAGAACAGGTACAAAATTCACACACACATCCGCTAGCTGTAACTGACCTTCGGTTGCCTGTTCAACTGGTGTCTCTTTAGATGTCTCAGATTTATCTCCATATTTAGCAGTGAGATTTTTCTTCATCTTCTTTACCTTTCTAGTTATCTTACCGATCTCAATATTTGTTGAAATTCTAGATTTTGCCTCTTCATATACTCCGAACCTAGTGGCAATGGGATCTTTTGGTAGTGCAATCAATGCATTAATAGATTTTAGTGTGAAATCATGGTTTATTTCATATCCCATCAGTTCCAACCATTTTATCCTAGGTTCAACTACTTTTATCAAAGTATAATCGGTGTTTACTACAAAACATATGTCATTCTCAAATTTCTGAACTAATTCCCTCAGAATTTTCCTTCTTTTATGCATCTTAGATTGGAACTCTGTGAAGTATGCATTAAACTCTACATTCAACTTATCTCTTAACTTATTCATCATTTCACTAATCTATTTTTTTATTGGTACATCCGGTATCTAATTTACTTTACCAGTGCCAGGTACATACTTTTGTAGATAGAAGAATATGCATGCAAGTAGAGAACTCAACTTACATGTGTTAGATTTCTTTTTCCTTATGGTCTTCATATTCTCCTAAATTTGATGAAATAGTACCTCGGCAAGATCAACCTGGTGACCTTTTACTACAATTTTGTGTGCCATGTCTACTGCGCTACAGGGTACGTTGTTGAGTCTTCTTGATTGAAATAACTTGTACCCAATCACATGAGCTGCAAATTTGACTGTTGGGTCCTTGATTGTCAAAATCTTCAATGCCCGACCATCCCATTGTGCTCTAGTATATTTCTCAACATTTGATTGTGATGAACTATGGAAAGCCTTACCCTTGCCAGTTGTAGGGAGCCCAGTAACCCTACTGATCATTTTCTTGTTGACCTTAATCGGTCTATCCAACTAGAACTTGTCATCATGATACCTGCTCAAAATGATTCTGATCCAATTTGATTTAAATGATTTTAGAAAGTGTATAAAACATGATAACCCTGATTCCTCAATCTTCTTGTAATCTGATTTCATTTTTCCATCGGGGCCACAGAGTAGTTGATATGCTGCAACAGTTTCAAAATCACCAACTTCTCTGATTTTGCAATGAATATAAGAGCTTACATCTTCTATCAATAAAACCCTTTCGAGTATGCTTGAAAAAGCACCTATTATATCTATTTGTGCTATGACCTTGGGATGTGGCTTAAACTTGGGTTTGTCAAAATTTTCCCTAATAATTAGATTAACTTCCTCCTCAACACTTTGAGTTTTGCTTGAAGATGATGTAGATGCCATAAATTGATTCTAGGGTTTCCGCAAGCAACAGGATAAGAAGTGTTTGATCGCAAATGAACTTACTTAGTATTGTGAAGAGTGATTTTGGTTTGATCTAACGTAGCCTTGAATCCTTCTGAAAATATTTTAGCTTGATCTCTTCTCTTTGAATTCTCCGCTCTTTGAAATCACATTGTAAAAATGAACTCTGTTCCCATGTATTTATAGACTTTCAATGTTCCCACTCAAACTTTCATGCAATAAATGCTTGATCTAACTTTCAATATGAAATAGCTATCAGCTTAGTGACAACTAAAATTTTCATCCACTTAGTTAACATATAATTTCTTCATTGGTTGATACATGTGCTCAGTTAACCTTAGATAGTGATTACCGATGGGTAACCAACTCTCAGTTTCTCTTTTACTGACTGTATAACATTGTTAGCTCATGACAACTAAACCATAGTGCATCTTTATTCATGTTGATTTGGTATAAGAACATTATGCATAAGGAACTATATGTAAAATGTGATCTTTTGAAATGTTAGTTCCATACATACCTATTTCACCTTAAGTAGAGGTACCAATTTTACCCAATCCAGTGGAAGAGGTTTCACTGACAACATTACTTGACTCAAAATTCTCATTAGATGCCTTCTTCCACATATGGTTCCTTAACTTCATGATATCTATAATAGTATATCTACTTTCAAATATATGGTTTTCATCTGGTGCTCGTTCTCTACAGTTCTTGCTTAAATGACTGACCTTATGGCAGTGCATACATGTCATCCCAGTGCTTGTCCAATTTCTTGATTGTCTAATCTGACTCTTTCTATAACAATTTTCTACAATGTGTCCATATCTACCACATACAACACAGTTAGTCCATGTATTATAATCCCAAACATAAGAGTTACCTTGCCTGTTTGGTTGATATGGCCTACGTTGTGGTTTCTCCTTAGGTGTCCAGACTTGTTTCATTTTTTCCTTACAGTCTCATGCAGTATGTCCATGCTTGTTACAAGTATAGCATATTTTCTCCATAGTGGTATTTTTAGCAAGATTATTTTTCGTAGCTCTATACTCATAAGAAGGATGTCCAAATTTACCACAATAGTAACAATATCCATTAAACTTAGGAGTGACAGGAGGTTTACCTTATGCTTTGCTTCTACACACATTAGATGTATGTCCTAGTTTACCACAGTGATAACATGCCAACACTTTAGGTTTCTAATTTTGACTAACGTTGACTTGTTCAGTTTGTTGTGATGTTTCTCTTTCACCGGTGTAGCCTATACTAGCTTTACTTCCAAATCTTCTCTGATTAGTCAAAAAGTCATCTATCTTCTTAGAGCTATCCTCAGCAAGTTTCTTCATTTCATTTTGCTACTGTTGATTTTTCACTTCATTTCTCAGCTTCTCATTCTCTTCTCTAAGTCTTGCACATCTTCTAGTTTTCTTGACAATTCTGCATTCACTCGGTTTACCTCTTGATTCACAGTCATCACTTGATTAGTTACTTGGAAATGTTAGTTAGTGAGTCTTTGTATCTCACTCTCTTTAGTTTGAAGTTATTCACTCGTCTATCTTTGGTCATCGATTTCCAGATTTCTTTCTTGCTCGGCTTGTTTTGCTTTGTTCATTGTTTCTACCATTCTCACCATCTGATATTCTTGACCGATTTGTAGTGCTTTCACTTGATTAGTTAAATATTGATTCTTTTCAAATAGATCAGTGATTATGCTTTCAGATCCATCGGAGATGCTTCTAGAGATAGATCCAGTATGCTCGAATATTTCATCGATAGGCTCTTTATGGTAACCGATCTCATTCTATAGAATAGATAGGTTCTTCCTTTCAACCAATAATTTCTTCAGTCCTTCCTTGGCTTGCTTATACTATTCCATAAACATTTTCATTTGTATCTTTTGATTCTCAATAGTCTTGTCAAGCATGTATCTCTCCATGACTTAGATCTTTACCCTTCAATGGTTAAACTATTCAATAAGAGAACTATGCTCTAATACCAATTGTTAGAATTAGGAGAGATAGGTACTAAGAGGGGAGGGGTGAATCAGTGCCTTCAAAAACTTCACTTGTAAACCTTTCAGATCTACAACTGTAAACAGTGATAACCGACCAAAACAACTTGAATCTAATTGCATGAATCAATCATCCATTAACTTAAGTAAGTAAATAACATGAAATCAATATCACAATAACATGAAACAAGTATTTTGGTAACACAGAAACCCTTGTTAGAAGATAAAAATTGCGGTGGGGATGACACCCACAAATTCTTCACTACTACAGATAGAAAAGGTTTGTCTATTAGGGCTACAAGTTTTGATCACTTATGGTGATCTCACCCTGTTAGGAGTGACATGTTATATCAGCTAGATCTACCTAGTTATAGGATTTTAACAACACTAATGAAGTGTGCACTCAGTTAAGAGATTTACATAAGACTATTAAGTCTACTCTGTTAAGAGATTTTATCCAAAAACTCTATTACAATTGTCAGAAAGCCATAGGTAAATATCTTCTATTTGACACTCAATTGTCAGATATAGATCTATAAGCTTTGATAAAATATCACCTTACTTGTGATGAATCTCTTCTTTGAACTACTCGGTAGCCTCTGCTGATTCTACTCAATCTGAATTCCTCTGTTCTCGATTTTGCTCTATTAACTAATAGACTTGAAGATAAGCAATTGCTTCAAGTGCTCCGTGATTCATATATCAGCTCACACCAAAAATAATGTGAACACAAAAATATATAGTGTTCTATTTTTGTCACTTTAACAAAATTAGGTTACACAATATAGTCATAACCCTAATATCTACGGTGTACAATAATAACCTAGATCAACTATTACAAAAGATATACATTGTATTTAATGAATATCATTACATTAAATGTTCCTCAATCTTGGTAAAACATTTTATAAACCATTGTAACTATTTGCATAGAAGTATGTTCCATTTCTAATTACTATGCCATTTCCTATGATCCTCGATAAACACTGTGTAAACTGATTGGTGTATACTATGATACTCAGTGTTTACTATCTATTAGTGTCGGTGTCTGATGGTGTTCGGTAAACTATCTAATGCTCGGTATATAAGCTTTACCGACTAGTATGTTCTACTTTATGTTATTGATTAGCTCAATTTAAGTGTCTGACTGATGTCTTTACAAACCTTTAGTACTAATGACAACCTTGAAAGCTCAATAGAGATTATAGAAAGATGAAGATTGAGCATAAAAACCCCATTCTTTGGCATTTCTTGTCTTGACTTCTAAGCCATCTTTTTGCAAATAACCCTACTTTTAGAGAATTCACTGGTCAAAGAAATCTCATTCTACAAAAAATTTTGATAAGTGGTTTTGTAGGTTGCCTACTATTCAAGCAAACATAGTGTTTTGGTTAAATTTTAGTTCTATTTTCATAGGCACTTAGTTTAATAGGTACGTGAGCCTATTTCCATTGAGGAAAATACTCGGGGGATTATGCTCTTCTCCTTCTTAGGAGAACCAAAAACCCAAAAAGTGTCTTCCTTAGTGCTAGTTTGCATACTGTCTCTTGATTAATATTGCTTGGCGTGTCTTGGATAGGAAAAAGGACAAGGTTAGGGGATTATGCTCTTCTCTTTCAAAGAATCAAAAACCTAGATCTTATGGTCCCCAACCTCACATTTCAATTAATCCTTTAGAGGGCCTTTCAGAGAGGTAAAAAGCTCCCAGGAATGACCCAAGTGGGGACAAGCCTTAAGCCGACTCTTCCACCCCACTATAAAATTTGACGCTTCCTTGAGGTTAAAGCCTCAGAAGACATAGCTATGTTTTTTCCTTGGCCTTGTGCCATGAACACGCTTTGATACTATGTAGAGTGAAGCCACTTAAATCTTGCTTACGAGACTACACTTGTCAGAGTGCTCATAGGGTTAACAACCTTAATCTTTCTTGTGGGACTATGAGAGATAGTTGTGAATAGATGTCTTGATTAAAAGACTAAGCTAGTTTTTCTATCGATCTACCCCCGAAGGATTTGTAGTGCTTGTGCGAGGTGAATACTAATCACCCCAAGAAACTCATAATATTGAGCCCTCTTCGATGCTTGAACTTGGCTAATATGGGCTTCAACATCCATTACATATTTTTGGACCTGCATATTCTGAGGAGTCCATGAGTGTGTTCCTAAGTCAACAAGCAAGTAATAAATCTCTTCTCCTAGCTAGGGTCAGATAGGTGTGATTGATTCATTGAGTCAGTTCCCTCTATTTTCTATGATTGTGAGCCTACTGCTATGTTAAACAACCTTAGACAAATCTTTTCATAGATCTACAAAAACTTTGATGGAGAAATCTACAATTAACTTGATATTGAAAACACCAAACAGTTGAAAAATTGACCAAATCTAAAGCAAAAAAATCATTTTTGGTGTCAGTTGTCATCCTGGAAAATCAAAAGTCATACAAGTTTTTTCAATAGTCATTTAAAAATCCCCAAACACTTGTACGGTATCCTATACTTTGTCGTACAACTGTTGTCAGAAAACCTAAGAAATTTTCAATATTGGAGTCAATTGTCGTATGAGTTTTGCCAATTGTCATATCAAACCCAATCTTGACTCATACGAGCCTGGAGAAAGTCATACAAGAGTTGTATCAAACTTTTTAGAAAGCCTTCCAATTTTTCATAAATTCAATCATTTCAGTCAACCACCAAATTTTGTCAAAATATTCACTGTGTTAGGTACAGAGCAGAAAACTAGAAAAATCCAATTCTTTTTCCTAAAGTGGTCTCTTGAGTTTGATCCAACCTTCTGATTTATCAATTTGAATCCCATTTCATCTTGTGTCAAAAACTCATCAAAATCATCTTCAGATTCAAAATAGTTAAGTGTTGTGAGCTCATGTCCGCTATCATTTGGGTGTCTACCCATACATCTAGGGCATAATATCCTACACTTACAATATTTTCATCAATTAACCAATCCAATCTTGACAAGGTTGCATCATTCAATTTTCCTAAATCAAGTCATTCATTAGTTTTCTTAATCTTACTCTTCCAATTCACTTGAGGTTAATGGTGGAAGCCAGAGCTTCCTCGCATAGAAAACCTAGAGAAGAACCAAAATTCTCACCTTTGTCTTCTTACTTTGTTCAGTCCATTAATCAACCTTACAATACAACTCATTACAAAGAAGACACTCTAGGTAATCTACATATGAAAGAAGGTTATTCTAATCCTCCTCAATCAACCCACAGAGGTAATCAATCAACTCCACATCAAACAATCCCCAGGATTCCTCACAACACCACAATGTCTCAAGGAGGAGCAAACCGAGGCCCCCAAGGTCATCATTCTAATCATGGTGGAGATCCTAAACCACCACCATCTAAAATTTAATGATATTGAAATGATGATATCTTTTGAAAAATGATGAAACACTTCTTGCAAGAAGAGAAAGAGGCCTATTTCTTACAACTAGCCCAACAAGGAGCTAAACTTCCTCAATAATTTAATTTCAATAATATCATCACACAAGAGGAAGAGACACCCATCACAGCCATGCTAAAATAGATGCATGTCATGCAAGTCAAGCTCAACAAGCTAGAAAAAGAGAAGGAACCTAAATAATTCTCTATGAAGGCTCTATGACCCTTTCCATTCGATAAAAACTTGTACATACCACCATTCCCAAAAAGAGTGGAGATACCAAAATATGACAAATATGATGGAAAATCTGACCCCTAAGATCATGTCAAAGAATTTTGTACTCAATCCATGGAGTTTATGCATGAACCAACCTACTCAATGTGTCTCTTCCCATGATCTCTGGGAGGATTAGCCATTCGTTAGTTCTCTAAAATGCCTCCAATAATCAAGAATTTTGAGGAGCTGATCAAACTATTTTACCAACAATACTCCTACAATATTCAACATCTAATCACTATGATGGACATCTACAATCTTAAACAAAAGCCAGGAGAACCCTTCCTGACCTTCTTCAAATGATGGAGGAATAAATTTTCACTCTATACGAGACAAATCCCAGAAAATGAGAAAGTAGAAATCTTTATCAATATCCTAATTCTTGAAATCAATTATCACCTGCAAATGTAGAATCATACTTCTTTTGATAAAATGGTATAAAATTCCATAAATATTGAAAATGTGCTTGTTTGTAAGGGAGATATATCACTTAACAAAGACAACAAGTATGAATCAGGTTCTAGTTCCAACAACAAAGATAAAGTCAAATTTTAGAACAAGAAAAAAAATGTTGTAACAAATGGTGTTGTCGATCACATCAGTGTTCCACCAAAGGCACCAACATTCACTCTCACCATTGGCACCCAAGCCATAAAAGATTTTAAACTAAAGGTTTCTGAATCTTCTAAAAAGTTTAATGACTATAAACCATGGGTTACAAAACCAAATCACGAGTTCATGCCTTTGGGTGAGTCCTTAGAAGCTGCCGTGAAAATGCTATTGGTAAAAAAATCATCACATTACCTAAGATAAAACCATATGATCCTGAAGTCAAACCTAAATGGTGGAAAGAGACTGATTTCTGTGACTTCCATTGAAACAAGGGTCATAAAACCAATAATTGCATGCACTTGAAGCATCTCATACAAGACAAAATTTATGATGGAGAAATTTTAATTGACAAGCATAAAACCAATAATGATCATATAGCATTCACGGAACCATTTCTAAAGCCTAATCAAGGAGATTCATCTTCTAAACCTAACATGGGTACTAAAGTCAATTACGTCTACTCTGGAAACAATGATGTCATAAACATGGTTGAACCATGCCTATCTAAACATTGCAATGTCATCACCTTTTTAAGAAGAGATAGAGATAATCAATCAGAAAATGTAGTAACTCAATCACAAGCTTGGGTACATCTACAAGGACAAAACTCGGGTTCATCAAACACCCCTGAGGTTCCTTTTAATCTTTCATCTTCTTCTAAATAGAGGGCTGCCTCAAAATCATCAAACCCTAAAGAGATAAGGGAAACATCATACAGTATTGTCTAACAACTCTAGCATACCAATGCAAAAATATCCATGTTTGAGTTGCTTTGGATATCTCCTACTCATAGGGATATTCTAGATAAAGCTCTTCTCAGTTCCAATGTTCCTAATAATCTTGATCTAGACAAATTTTAGACTATGGTTGGTCATCTGACATCACTCCAGTATATCTCCCTTTTAGAGGAATATGAAAATTCATTGAGTCATCCTCATAACCATCCCTTGCACATTGAATTCTTAATCCAAAATTGTTATATCAAATGTGTGTTGATAGATGGAGGCGTTAGTCTAAACATCTACTCCTACAAATTAGTCACACAACTAGGATTATCAGAAGATGCTATTGATCCTAAAAATAAGATAACCATAAAAGAATATGATGAACAAGAAAGATCCTCCAAGGGAACAATCATACTACTTATTAGAACAGGACCAGTTATCAGAGACATCACTTGTCAAGTTCTGGATCTTCCATTGGCCTACAACATTCTTCTAGGGAGACCTTGGATACATGAAATGCAAGCTATTCCATCAACATACCATCAATGCATGAAATTTCCTTATGATGGAGTAGAGGTAACAATTCCAGCTAACATATCTACATCTTTCAATGCCTTGAAAGAGAGTGCCGACAAACTTGTTCCACATAATAGGGAATTTTCCACTAAGAAAATAGACATAGCATCTACATCCAAGATGGAAGACATTTCCAAAGAGGTTAAAATCAAAGACATAGGAATGGAAGAATATGCAATGGAACTAGTCCTATCTCTCACATCTCTCCCACTTTCACCAAAGTCTTATGGGAAACCTTATGAGAAAACAAGACTATCAGCTAAAGAACCTCAGATTATCTTTAATGGAAGTTTTATCACAGAAAAAGTATCAAAACCAAAATCTGATGAAGAGGAAGTTGTGCTTGTCTAGTTATATAAGGATAAGTCTCAATCCCAGACAACTAAAAAATGTGACTCTAAAACACCTAAAGTTCCTTCAAAGTCATATGGACCAGGACATAAACTAATGACTAAAATGGGATATATTGGAAAAGGAGCTCTGGGAACATGAGGTAAAGGTCTTATATCACCCATTGCACACTGTGGCCAAACAAACAAGGATATTATAGGTATAGGCTATTAGAAGAAACCTTTCCATCTCAGTGGAAACTCTCCTTATGTGATAGAATAGATAAAACTAGAAGTGGATAAAAATGAAGAAGAGGAAACACACCAAGAAGATAGTGATGACTCTGATGCTATAGATGCTTTCCCCAATGAATGTATTCCTCAAAACATCTTAGAAATTCTCAAGGAATAAAATGAACCTAAAAGAATCAACGTAGTAGATACACAAGAACCTACTACTGAACAAGAGACAGTAGTCCCACAAGAACCGGATGATAAAAAAAATAGGAGGAAAATGAACCAACCACAATAGTTGAACATTTTTTATATAACAATGATTCTGAGATAGACTCCCATGAATATGTGTTCCACTTGAACTCTGAAGGAAACCCTCCTTGGGGAATCCATCCTAACTTCACACATGGTCTAAGATTTCCCAAAGGTCCAGAAGAAGAATTAGAGGATGAATCAAATGACTATGAATGGGGAGTTATTCCAGAAGAAGATGAGCTTATCATAGAAAAATACATTGATGTCATTCACCAATATTCACCTAAATCTGATGTGAGTCTAGAGAGAAATGATGAACTTAACTAGTCTGATCCACCTACTGTTGAAGTGGAATCCAATAATGATGTTGAAATGATTCATGAACTAAACATTTTGAGCAGTAATATCACCTTTGGATTCAAGAGTCAAGTTAGGACCATTGATGACAACACCATATACATGAATACCATTTCCCAATCATCCTCTACGTTGACTATCCAACATCCAGAGCTTATTGACCAAACATCTACCGATCCAAATTGAGATATCCACACCTTTCAAACTGACTACGCTCTTGCCTGCTACCTCAATCCAATAGAACCTATGACAAATTTCATCGATGAACCTAGCATTAGCATGATAGAGTCAGATATCAAATATCTCCATCAGAAAAACAAAAGGAAAAGGAAAAGAGTTCTGAGGGTGAAAATCACTATGTGGCAGTCTTGGAATGTAAAATAGTAAAAATAAATGGCGTATCCAAAGGTGAAAACCTCCCTAAGGTGCCTAAGGATGAGATATTTGATGTTATTCTGAGTCATTTACAAGATAGTTCTCTAGTATTGATAGAACCAACTCAATCTATCAACTTGGGTACAACAAAGGAACCACAACTAATTCATGTAGCACAATCCCTATCAGTGGAAGAGAAACAAGCATTCACTACTTTCCTAATGGAAAAGAAAATCAACTTTGCATGGAAATACTCAAATATGCCAAGGTTAGATCCTAATCTCATCATGCATCATCTTTCTATAGCTCCAGCAGTCAAACCTATTAAACAGAAGTTCCAGAAGATGCATCCTCATGTGGCACTCCTAGTCAAAATTGAGCTAGAAAAGTTACTAAAAGCCAAATTTATCCAAGTCATAGATTATGTAGATTGGATCTCAAACATTGTTCCAGTTTCAAAACTAGACAAAACTATAAGACTATGCACAAACTTTTGAGATGGAAACAAAGCATGCCCTAAGGATGACTTTCCACTACCAAACATCGATATGATAGTGGACATGACTACAGGCTTTGAAATGTATTCCTTAATGGATGGTTCTTTGGATACAACCAAATCAAAATTGCTCCAAAAGATCAAGAGAAAACAACTTTTACTTGTGCATGGGGTACTTTTTGCTGGAATGTCATGCCATTTGATCTTAAGAACGCTGGTGCTACATATCAATAAGTTATGAAATCTATCTTCCATGATATGATGCATCAAACTATGGAGGACTATGTTGATGACACCTTAGCTAAATCAATGATGAGATATGAATATCTAGTAGAATCAAGTAAAATACTAGACATAATGGAGAAGTTTAGTCTCAGACTGAACCCTAAACAGTGTGCTTTTGGTATCACTTATGGAAAGCTCCTTGGCTATATTGTATCAAAGAAGGGAATTGAAGTAGATCTTGTTAAAGTCAAGGCTATCATGGAGATGCAACCCCCTAAAAATATCATTCAAATTAGAACCTTACAAGGAAGGGTGCAATCAATCAGACATTTCATATCCCAACTAGCAGATATATCACAACCTTCCACAAATACATTACATAAAGGTGTGACTTTTGCATGGAATGAGGAGTGTGAAAATAGTTTCAACCACATCAAGAACTATTTATCATATCATCCTATTTTGATACCTCCTATACAAGGGAATCCATTGATTCTATATGTCTCCACCATAGATACATCACTGGGGGCATTACTAGCACAACATGATGAAAACAAGAAGGAAAGAGCTATCTACTACCTCAATAGAACACTGGTAGCTTATGAGAAGAACTATTTAATGATAGAGAAAGCTTGTCTAGTTGTGATCTTTGCATCGTAGAAATTGAGACATTATATGTTGGCTCATAAAACACAATTGATAGCTAAGATAGCTCTATTGAAATACTTATTGAGAAAAGTTGCCCTCACAGGTAGACTAGCTAAATGGGTGATGCTATTGAGTGAATTTGACATAGAATATGTTGAAAGGAAAGCTATCAAAGGCCAAATCATTGCAGATCAATTGGTTGAAGCACCAATGTTTGATGATACACCATTACAGATGGAATTTCTTGATTCATCCATCATGCACATATCTTCTAGGACTTGGCATCTTTTCTTTGATGGATCTTACATAGAATGGATCTGGAGAAGGCATATTATTCATAACACCACAAGGTTATTCAATACCTAAAGCATTCACAATAAAATTTCCTTGTACAAACAATATTACTAAATATGAAGCTCTAGTTAATGGCATGAAGATAGAAATTGAGTGGTGAGTGATAGAGTTACACATTCATGGAGACTCACCGCTAGTCATACAACAAGTCAATGATGTGTACCAAACAAAAGATGAGAAACTAGTTCCATACAAATGAATGGTCGATGACCTTAAGAAGTATTTCATCTCAGTCAATTTTGAGTAGATTCCTATAATGGAGAACAAGGCTGATGATGCTATGGAAATGCTATCATATCTACTATAGCAGCCTAAACATGAGCTACACTATGAGTTCATGGTGGAAGCACTATCATTTCTTGCATATGATTACCCTGAAACCTGCATGAGCTGCACTATTATTGGTCAAGATTCTTCCAGATACAAACACCTTTTCTCCTACCTTCAAGACCAAATCATCCCTGATACCTTCAACCACCATGAGAAATTATACCTTATCTAAAATGCATCACGATATGTCATCATAGGTAATGACTTGTACAAATAGAGTCTAGATGGTACACTCCTTTGGTGTTTAGAACATGAGTCACAACGAGCATTAGAGGAAGTCCACAAAGGTATATGTGGATCACATTCCAATGGTTTAACACTAGCTTGAAAACTTATTATGGCTGGGTACTATTGGCCTAAAATGGAAAAAGAGGCTATCAAATATGCTAAGAACTGTCAAAAGTGTCAAGTACATGGTAACTTAATTCATGCACCACGAAGACATCTTATTCCCTTTACTACACAATGGCCTTTCCAACAATGGGCATTTGATCTTATAGGGGATATACATCCAAATTCTTCTAATGGACATACTCATATCATTATAGCTACAGACTATTTTACAAAATGGGTAGAAGCAATTCCTCTGACTCAAGCAACTGGAAAACAAATTTCAATGTTCATTTTGAACTATATCATTTGTCAGTATGGAATTCCACATTCGATAGTCCTAGATAATGGTGGCCAATTCAAGAATAAGGACTTAGATTCCTTGTTCTCTAAATTCAAGATTACACAACATTGGTCATCCATATATTATCCTCAAGGGAATGGACAAGTAGAGGCATCAAACAAAAATCTATTGAAGATCCTGCATCGTACAATCAACAAGACAGGAAGAGACTAGCATCCCATGATTAATCCAGCTCTTTGGTCATACACAAAAAGTATCAGTAACCCACTGGGACTACACCATTCTCTTTAGTTTATGGGTCTGAAGTGGTACTACCTATTGAGGTTGAAATCCCATCACTAAGAATCAAAATGCATGGTCTAGTAACCAATGATGATTACAGAGTGTCTAGGTTGCAAGAACTTGAACTACTAGATGAGCATAGATAAGCCATGTATGATCATCTCAGAGTATATCAGAAGAGAATGTCTAGAGGCTACAACAAGAAAGTTAGACATAGAGAATTTTAGGTTGGTGATCTAGTCTTGAGAGAAAATCCCAAAAATCAATCACATCGAGAGCGCAAGGGGACTTTTGAACCCAGTTGGCTGGGTCCCTTTGTTATCACTACTACTTTTGGCTCTTGAGCCTATCAACTCTCAATGACTGAAGGATAACAGCTCTGAGAACCAATCAACATTCTTCATCTGAAGAAATTCTATGCCTAAGGCATTCAGTCTATGGTAAAATGTCCTAAAAAAAATATAAAAAGTCCTAAAAAAAATGATCATCCTGGTGAAAACCTAGCAATAGGTGCCTTGATGTATCACAAAAAAATACAAAAATACAAAAATACAAAAAAATTGAAAAGATGAAAAATACAAAAAAAAGAAGAAAAAGAAGAAAAAGTGCCTTGGTGAAAACCTGGAAACAGACACCTTGGTAGCAAAAATAGAATCTCTGCCAAGATGGTGAAAACTTGGCAAATGGGTGGCACTTGTTCAAAATGCTTCATCTATCAATGCAATCTTGGTATTTCTTAGCTTTCAGTCATTCTTTAGCTTGTACATATCTCCTGGTTTGCTTTCGCATCATCTTTTCAATAAAGTCGATTTGTAAACCAATCAGCAAAAGCATTTGTATCCTATCAATGTTCCAAAATTGTGGGTAATAAATGTCATATCTTGCAATCCTCAGTACCTTAGATGAGTCATGTCTAGTTAGAGTCCTTTGAAGCTACATTTGAGTTAGTCAGTATGTCTCCTTACCAGAAAGGAATTTTGCACCTACAACCAAACACAAACAAGCAACAACAAACTAAAAACAATCTCTGTGACATGCTTTTATCTTCTTTGTATGCTTACTGATTCACATTGAGATTTCTGCATATTTTTTCCCCTTGAGCTCCTTGATGATGTCCTTCATAGGATTTAGAGAGTGATGACTAGGGGCATAATCTTTTCTTTGTTTTCTACTTTGAGTGAAAATCTAATAACTTTGGAAATTATGGATTGAATTGGTGTCCACTTTAAGTGCCTCCATCATGTATTGGATGGCCATGTGTACCTCAACCATTGATACCTGGAAGATTCAAGGAAGTTTGATCAAACTTTTTCTTTTGAGTGATTTCTACTTCTCTAGTGTGAAACGGAAAATTATCCAAGGATGTGAATGATAAAGGGTCACTACGGGTAAATTCACATGAGAATCAGAATGATCTCCTAAACTGCTTGGTGTGTTTGTACGCAAGGCATATTCAGGTCATCACAATGTTTATGTTCTGATGCTTATACAAATTGTAATATCAAAATGGACATGATATTCAGGTCATCCTGGCTTTTGTGCCTTGGTTCTTATATCTACTCTGACAATTCTGACTAAAATTCCATATTCATATGTTTATGGTTGTCTAGCTAGTGGGCATTGTATTGACTATCTAGTTACCTAATAAATATTTAGTGATGAAAAAGACCGACATATGATCAGTGACTAAGTCCTAGGTCCTAGGTCTACATTTCATTTTGTATTCTATTTTGCACTTTGCATGGTTGCATTTATCTCATGATTTCAAACTCATCTTGATGCTTAATGATTCTCAGAAACTATGCTAGACATGACACAAGGACTAAGTATCACATGAAGGTCTCCTTAATAGATCAACAAGCAGTCACCATCCTAGGTTAAACATTTGTTTTGACAAATGACCGAGCACTTTTCTTCATCAGTACCTGCAAAATATATCATATGTATCACTGCATTTACATTACATATCATGATCATTCCATAAATCCATTACATCCATACATGAGCATTTATAAAGCATAAACTAATCATACATTTCCATAATCCATTTATCATTGCATTGCATAATCCATACATTTGAAAGTAAACATTGCATTGCATATTCCATACATTCTACACTAATCAAATCATTTCAAGCATTTGCTTCACATGATATAATACTCATAAACAAAATGACATGTGCATATGAAGTCACAACCAAAAGATCTTATATATATATATCAAAAATTGGGATAAGTACAAGGGTGACAGTATACAAAAGAATGAGCTTGAATGAGCTATCAGATATGATCAATGTATGAACAAAATTGACAAAAAATGAGTACACTATGACAGATCAGTTTCCTACCTAGTCCTCAACATCTGGTGCTCCTCCTTTGGCAGGTGCATCTAGTGGTGGGTCGGTGCGTGGTGCTCTAGCTCCCTCAGAAGCAAGCATGTACTTAGAATATGATGGAATTCTCTCCTAAGCAAGTACCCTCAAATATTAAGTAGAAACATAATATGAGTCCTAACTCATCTAATGGATCACCTTAGCCTGTAGTCATCTCACATTAGCCTCCCGCTCTTGTACCTATCTCTCAGACACTCTAAGCCAAGCCTTCACTGTGGCAGTGTGTAGCCTCATATCCTATAGCTACTACAAGAGTCACCTAATGATATCCTGTGGTGTCTATCTCAATTGAGGATCTTCCTCAGCTACTACTATCTCTACCTCCTCCATAGGCTGATCCGTGCTAGTCTCATTGCCTGCCTTACGATGTCAAACCTCTACACCTAAATCAAAGTCAACAGCTACATCTGGCGTATCCTCTACACCACCAACATCCTAATGGGAACCTAGTATCTCATCTACATTGCCAACTGCACCTAGGGTCTCACCCTCACCTTGGGTGTATCACCACTACAACACTACTAGCCTAGCTACTGATGTACTTTGTCCTTGGGGTGGCCTCATCAACCTAGATGGTCTGGGTGGTGTCATCAATACTACATTTGGTCGAGAAGGAATAGGTAGTACCACCAAGATCTGTACCTCTCTCCATCTCTGGCCTCTACCCATAGGGGCACCTGTGACATCCTCTGCATCCTCCATCATGGGAATGCGCTTTGTCAGGTCTGAGAATCTCCTGATGAGATGCTCTGCTAACCAAGCCATGAATGCATTTGTCACTCCAGCATCTGAGATCTGGACCCTATAGTCCTAGTCATGGCTGATATATCCCTTGTACTCCATGGTACACTCTACCTAAGATAGTCAAGGTGACCATCCTAGTCCAAGCTCTCATACCATCTAAGCATAAGAAGTGAATTCCTGAGGGACATCCTAAATGATGATGTACTATCTCCATACTTGGGTAATAAGAAAATGCTCCAAAATAGTGGAAGAACGGCCAATCAAAACTCAAGTTTAGAAGAAGTATCTAAACTAAGCATGAGAGGCAAGTCACACCTCTACCTACAAATATGGTCATCAGGTAACAACAGTCATATCATCGAGCATGCACCTCCAATACTTGATATGACCCATCCTAACCAGTGTGATGTAGCTAGAATATCTATATATCATAGGCTCCTATGGCTGATGCTCATCCCTACCTATCAGCCTACAGATGGAGATGTGCTCCCAAGCCTAGATCTATAGTACAAGGACTCCTGATGAAAATGATTTCGCCTCATGGTAGATGATCTCATGTATCTCAACAAACATGTGTGCAAGAAGACATTGACGCCAACCAAGTTCAATGGGGCCAACCATCAATCATTGTACCATCAGGGCCCAGCCCATCAGAAGACCACACTGATGTTGATCTGACATGATGATCCCTCTAATCATCCCAACTATAATACATTCCAATCAGTGCATCTATCCATAGCATTGCACTAGGGTCTCTCATGATATCTACTAAGTGATCTACTCATCAACACCAAACAATGATCTAAATGCAACTAAATGTGTGTTACCTGAACTAATGTAGTCTAGACGAGGGCCATGAAACAATATCTGTAGAATCCTATACACGTCCTCAAGAGTCACATTGAGCTCCCCTGTCGGGAGATGAAAGGTCTGCATCTCAGAATGAAAATGTTCTACAAGTGTAGTGGTCAGCCTATGGTTTACTTGAATGTCAAGTAACCAAATCAAATACTCAAAGCCATAGGCAGCTAAGTGTACTCTGAGTAGATCAGGAAGTGCTATGCATAACCTCTAAGTAGCCAGATGTGAGATCTACACATGAACATCTGGAAAGATGACCTACATAACATAAAAATAAGGTAACCTATCAGTAACTTGGTCAAAAATCAAGCTTGATGCACAAAAAATGAGAAATTGACAGCTTCAGAAGGTGCATTAATGGCTAAGCAATCAGACTAAGAAATAAAAAAAGTCAATATTTTGACCTAAGGACATGAAATTTGGTCACTATTTTTGTTACGAGTTTTAGACTAGCACCAAAACTTTTACGAGTTACAGCAAGGTCTCATACGACATTTTATGGGTATATGAGTTTTGGATAGTTCCCGTATGACACATGAGGGACTTGATGAAATTGTGTATGATATTTGGGTCCTCTTCATACAAGTTACACATGTAACCCATATGACTCTAAAGTTGGACTTGAAAACTCATACGATTCCTGGTAGACTATCGTATAAGTCTTCGTGAGGCAAAAATTAAAAAAACTTGAAAAATGTGTAAAAATTTCAAAAAATGCATAAAACATAGAAAAAATTGAATGCAAGACAAGCACAGAGGTCCACTTATCGAGTTTCCATACTAGCGAGGTCCTTGGTAGCGTCGGCTGTGTTTGAAACAATGAGAGGACATAGGAACTTGCATCTTCACTTAGAGGGCTCCACAATGCTCACAAAAGACAAAAGTGAAAATGATTTGAAAATGACCCTTTTGGCACTTATATAGCTTTTGACCTAATTTTTCAAAGTGCTCTATTTTCCATGAAAATTGCACTCCTAGCTAATTTCAACATTCTTGGGATCAAAATCAAAATATGAGATTGTTTACTTTGTCAAAATCTTGATTTAAAATTTTCAGACCCAAGATGGCCGACTGCTTACATAATTGACCTTCTAAAAAATTAATAGAATCCAGTATTCAACTTAATTGATTATCTAACATCAACCTATCAAAATTTCAACCATGGTCAACTCATGGTTAAACCTAGTCAAACTTGGTCTCTAGGACCTCCAAACGATGCAGAACATGTCCTCGAACATGTCCAACCAATTCTACTATCAATTAACATGCTTCAACAATCTCTCAATGCTGACTTTATCATCAAATTTTGATTTTCATCCCGAAGGGGGCATGGTATTACACATCATCAGTTAAATCTGTCAATCAAATCTTTCTTCAATAATCAAGACAACAACCACGTCTAGTTGATGATTCATCAAAAGTCCTCATCGCTTGGGGCACATCACTTGGGGAAAATTGCTTAGAGCATATCAAATTCATATCAATCTGATGTTCTCTCACAAACTTTTAAACCGTATCAAATCTTCCTAACCATCAGTTCAGTTGTGTTATTTCATTGATTCTTCATAACTGAAGGGTTCAGATTTGGCATCCTTTCGATTCCTTTGGATAATTAGGTCTGCAGTCAGGACGGTCACTTCTTTGTAATCATAAGGTTCAGGATCAGGCATTTTGACACTTCTTCGTAATCACCAGTTCATTTTTTCTGTAGTTAACATCATCTCAATTCTTTGGTCAATCGGGACCTGAATCATCAGATCTTCAAATTAATCAATCGATTTCTATCTCAGAATCAATTAATCTTTCAGGATCAGTTTCTCCACCACATAACTGAGTCCACATCATCATCAAATACATATTAATCTTTGAACCACTGCACTTCACACAGTCATTCAAAGAGGGGCAAAATGTAATACCCCAAAAATGGGTTGTAGGACCATTAACCTTCTAAATCAACAAATTGATCAAAATTGACCTTAAAGTCCTAACCTAAGGCACATCTACACATCAGATCATAGAAATCCTAATTGATTTTATCCTAATTCTCCATCAGAAAATATTCTTGAATATTCCTAATTTATCTTAATTAAATATTACTTGGTGATAAATCATATTTATCCTAAAGTCAATTAATTGAATATGTTGAATATTTGATTAATTAGATTTAATTTTGCCACTTAATTAATTTAATTAGATTTAATTCTATTTATTCCTAATTAATATTATTTAATTTTGACAATAAATCAAAAATCCTACAAATAATTGATTAAATTCTTATTTAATTGATTAAATCGAATTGTCAATATTTAATGATATAATTTTGGAATAAAGTTTGATTTAATAATTGATTAACCCATAAATCAATTATTTTAATTTAAAAATCAATTAAGTTGAGAATAAATCACTTGGAATATTAAATTAATTCATGATTATTTATGCACATTTAGAAAAAGCAGTTAAACTTTAAATCAGCAAATCAATTCAATTTGTTAACTTTCTAAACTCAACATATGATTGTGAGTTGAAAAAGTAAACTGAACTCTTGATTTGAGTTAAAAATTTGTTTTTGCATGATTTTGAGAATTAACTATTTCTAATTCATTGGTAACTCAAAAATCAAGCTGAGTTCATCAAGGAGTTATTTATGACTTTTTCCATGGTTTATTTCTATATAAACGAGTCTCAGTCTTTGAAAAACACACCTGCGAATTTGGAGAATCTGGCTTGTGCGATCTGGCGATATTGTGAGATTGTGCTAATTCTTTATTCTTATTTTTCATCAATTCATATCATTTCATAGCATTGTTGGATTAGAATTGCATCCATTCATTTCAATTCTAGATCAATTTCATATCAGTTTTTCATCATATTGCACAGAAAATCCAAAAATATAGATTAATCTACATCCATATTTTCATTATTTTACTCATTTCAAATCCTTCGTTTGGGTATTGCATCATCACTAGTCCCGGTCATAATATGAGAATATCAAAATCATACCTACTAGAAGGCATTAATTCACCTCGTTAGCTATATTGTTTCATTTGTAGATTTCTTGATTTGCTAACCTCTAATGTTTTACTGAAGTGTTGTGTCGACAGCTAGGTACAAAATTCAAATGCACAATAGTCATTCTTATGGAATTAGATGAAACCAATATTGGAGGTTTATTGACTAAGTTAGAATTATTTTGCATGGCCTCTAGGATTAAGGTCTCTCTCCCCAATTCCATCTTGCTAGGATGGGAGGAACACCCTCCATCTTGGTTTAATAAATATGATCTTTCCTAGGGAGCAGAAATCATTAGGTGATATATTTGGGGATTCCACTTTTTGTATGCCTTGACTTGAAGGAGATGTGGAGCTAGATAAAGGCTAAAATAGATAGGAAATTAAGAAAGTGGGATAAGAATTACTTGTCTATGGATGGGAGATACCAGATGTGTTAGAAGATCCTATCCTCTTATAACATTTACTTCACATATGCTTGGATCTTTTATTAATAACAATTCAATCACATACAAAAGAAGATTAGAGATTATCTATGGTATGATGGTAAAGGACGTAGGAAAAGGAACGTAGTGAGGTGGTAATAGTGCACCATGAGTAAAGGAGTGGATGTCCTCAGAATGAAATATCTCATAGTGCAAGGCATATCACTTGCAACCAAGTGGATATTCAATGTGGTACAAGGGATAAAACCATGGGATATTTTGATTAGAAACAACATATGAAGAGCATACCATGTAAAGGTACATAATGGAAGGGTCTCCACCTTTGTGACTTCATTTCTGGTCTTTTCCAATTTAAATTTTTTGGATTAGATGTGTTTAAATCCATTTGGAAAGGATGGGATCATGTGAGGCACCTTATACATCAGAATGGAGTTATATCAAGTAGAAATAAGGGATGTGGTGAAATATCAATTTGGCAAAGTCTAAAACACAAAGATAAACCCCTTTCTCTATTGAAAGGATTCACAACAAATATTTGGGAAGAAAAGAGGATAAAAAGGTTGGAATACATCATAAAGGATGGACAACTAGTAGAGTGAGAGGAGATTAGTCAAAGGTATGACATTTCACAAGTAAAATGGATAACATACTCTATATTAAGGGAGGCATGTCAATCTCTCCCTCCCAATGTAGTACAATGCTAATGATAATATATTTTTGTCCTTTCAATAGCTTGTTGGTACACCTCTCCCTTATGTTAAATAAAAAAATTTATACTATTTCCTTGGTAATAAAAAGGACATTTTTCTATATTAACTCTTACTAAGATATGAATCATGAATCTTCCTTTGATTGGGTGGATGATCATAGGACATCTGGTTATAGAGATCTAGCTACCAGGGAGGGTATGCAGATAGTTTTGAGAGAGAAAGGATGTGTTGATAGGCATGACACTATTTTTCTTCTCAAAGGGTGAGGTTACAACATGGGGTCTAGTCATTAGACCATAGGTGGCATATTCAAAGTTTGCACAACTACAACCTATATAGTAGGGAGTAGGACCAAAGGTGATATATGTAGGGACAACTATAGAGTATGATAGGATTTTTTATTAAAATAGGTGTGACCAGAGAAAACCTAACCTATTCAGAACAAGTGAAGGCATTCAAACATTATTCTAAGAGCATATCCTAACATATAGAAAAAACTATTTGCTAAGTCATTCAGATAGAGCTAAAACGGGAGTACCTTGTCACCATTTGATTTTATCTCTTTTCAGGGATGTGGGTGTGCTCTCAAAACACTGGTATCTTATCCCTAGTACTATTTAGGAGGGATTGGGATGGATTAGGGACCATGAGAACCCCATAGTGGCACAAAATCAGGTATAGAACACTCATTTTGCCCCTAGACCCTCAAGGATCCTAATAGAGCTAAAATGAAAGATTGATGCAAGAATTATTAAACTAAATTTTTTTAATCCAAATAAAGATGATATGATTCTAATAAATGAAATACAAAGTAAGAAAATAAGATTAATCCAAGTTATCTAAGCTATCATGTGTGTTAAGGAAGCTTGAAATGAACTATATTAACAATTTATGCTAAAAAATTTAAGATCTAGAAACAATCTAACATTATAAAACTACTTAGTATGATTATTTTAATTGGTATTTTTATCTTGTAAATGAGGGAATTTATAGGATTTGAGGAAGGGATTGGGTCAAGAAGAGGATTTAGAGTCAGATGTAAGGTTTGGGGTAGAGTCTGAGGTAAGCTTAGGGGTATGGTAAGATTTGACCTTGGTTAAGGTTGCTCACACATGTGTGAGAAACACTAGGGAAGTGTGAAAGAGGAAAAAGGGTGGAAGAGGAGACATGGGTCTCTTAATGAGGCTATAAGAGGCCTTAAAGAGTGTGTAAGGAGTCATTAATGAGTCTATAAGGCTCATTAATGAAGGGGTTTGACCAAAAGTCAAGGAGACTTGGATTAGGCTAAGAAAGTTAGGAAACACCTTCTAGATAGGTTTAGGAAAGGTTCAGGGAAGTTTAGGAAAGATTAGGAAAGTCTAGGAAAGTCTAGAATATTCTAGGGTTTTGAGGGATTTAAATAAATATTTCATTTATTTAAAGGATTTGGTCAATTTATTAAATAATTAATAAATATTGGAGGGAATGATGTTTAAATTAGATTTAAACATTTCTAGAAGGGATTCCTTAATTAAATGTTTTTAATTAAGGTAGGAGGAATAAATGGCATAATAATTAATTAATTAATTAATTAACAAATGATTATGTCATCAGGGGTTTTTGAAAAATAAAAATACTTTTACTTACCAAGGGATTTTTAGGTGTCTACATTTTCCCCCTCTTTGATGTGATGCCACATGTGGCATGGCATCAAAGACAAGATTATAAGATGCCCTAGGCTAGAATAAAGGATAACTTGTTGTGCCCCCTCGACAAAATAATAGAAAGAGGAAACATTGTGAATTTTCTTGAAAAGAACATAGAAAGGAAGGGAAGAAGGGAAAATTATGAAGGAAGAAGGGAGGATAAACAACCAAACTTCCAAGAGAAAAGATGGATGAATGCTATATGAGCTAAAATTTAGGATGCAGGATGTAGCTACATGAAAGATGCAAGATGAAATATTTAATCTATATAATGCAGGATGGAGGGATTTGGGGAGCTCCAAGTATAAATGTGGAGAGCACAACCTAGTTTTATATAGAAACATTAGAGACATGCCAAGGATATGGGGATCCCAAGGCCTTGTGGTGCAGGAGAACCCTCAAAATATTAAATCAAAGGAAGACAAAGATGCTAAGGAGATCACAAAATCTTCTTTAGGTTCCTAGGAGACTATGTAAAGTCACTAGAATCATATTGTTCAATCAAGTGTCTTTGGGTGGCCATATAAACCCAAGATGCTTAGATTGAGGGGACTGATAAAAAAATGTATTTTATGTTAGAAATAGTCTAAATTTAGGAATTTAAAGTCTTTGTTAGGTCCTTAGAGGTCGTAGGTCATCACCATAGGCCTAGTTAATAGTAAGAATTAAGGATTTGCAACAAATTTGAAAAGTTGCACAAAGCTTGCAAAAGTTGCTAAAAAAAGTTGCTTTGCAACTTTAGCAACTTTTCAAAAATATGTTATAACCGATGGGATTACCTCTCTAACTGACCAAGGATGGTTAAAATAGTTAGGAGAGGTCTATTTAAGTTTGATTTTGGTCATACCAATGTAGAGAGTGCATTGTAATGTAACAAATTTGAAGAATTAATAAAATATACCCTATTTTTCTGCAAATTTAAGGCTGAAGCGGCATTTGTACGACCTGGTATAGATAGTGGATGAAGGGAGATTGATTGGAGTAGTTTCCTATGATATTCATCTTCATTGTCCAAGTGGTTTGAGGCCTTAAATTTTGGTCTTTGTGTGATTTGAATTTCAAAGCCACTACCCTGAATTCAGAATAAGCCTTAGGGTTTTAAGGTTTTGTGGCCATTTCTTGCCTTCTAACCATGAAAATTTGATAAGATTTGGAGGAATGAAAGGATAGCCCATTTACACTAATATTCCAAAAGGAGATAATTTTTCATGTAGGGGAGGGTGGAGAAACAGGAAGCCCTAGGTAGGCATCTTTATGTGACTACCAACTAGTAAACTACAACAGACCCCATAACTTTTGATGGGTAATGAATCAAAGCACCAAACCATGGATTTGGAGTTTCTTTCCCTATCTTAAGATTCTCCAATGATTGAGGAGTATATATCAATCCATCTAAGAGTAGTTCCTTCTTTAAGGCCCCTAATTAGCCCTATTAGCCCTAGGTGGCTTATGTATCCCTTGGTAGGGTAGACTCAGAGTGGTCTCTTATCATTTTCAGATCTGAAGGACCATTGGAAATGGTGTCCAAAAATTTTCTTATTTTGTGGGTTGTGATGGAAAGTTTTGATAAAATTTCAAATTGCCTGATTAGGAGGGCTACAAGGGAATTGTCTAGGTTCCTAGCATTACCGACTGGAGAATGTTATACTTTCAAGTTGAGATTGTTAAGGGGGAGTTAGGAGGGTTTTGATTCATGCACCAAGTTGTCAAGGAGGTTTTGGGGTGAACAAAACATCATTTTCCAAGAAATCCTACTTGTAGAAGTCTTATTCTTTCCTAGTTAAGGTTTGAGGATTCAAACTTAGGATTTGTGGGATTCTCTATATCACCTTGTCACCAGCATTGCATAGGATTGATGTGAAAAAGATACACAAGGTTGCCTCGGCATCATGCATGAACCCAAGAGGAAGCATGGTAGAAATTATGTTGGAGAAACCACAAAAAAATGACATTTCCCAAGTACACCATGTGACCCAGAAGATCACATGTGAACCGTGAAAGGGTCATGTTTGACTGACTCACAAGAAGAATTAAAAGATCAAAAGACCTTGCCTCAAATTTTCCTCATTCACAACACAACATGATATAAAGAATCATGGTGAATTTGAGGAGAGGAACAATGAGAAGCCATAAAAGATTAACAAGATCCAAAGAAAAACATCCAAGACAAAATGATAACTCCAAAAGACATCCTTTGACAAGGAAAGAGATTGATTACCTAGGAAGATTTGGTCTGAACATGTGGAAGGATACATTGACATGGACCTCATGTGATTGGTGGAAGATTAGGTTGGATAGGAGGAAGGATACATCCTCAAGGACTTGTTGATTGATGAGGAGAATGTATGTTGTTCACTAGAAAATAATGGATCAAGGATAATCACTATGATCAAGAATAGTCGACAAAAGATATTGCTGAAGTACAAGGTTGGATGGGACAATTTATTTGATCAATTGTTGGTGCAGGACTGGTGAGGACATGTACAATAGGATGCGATAATATGTACAATAGATAGGGAGAGATTTACACTAGATATATATAGAAGCTCAGGATTTGGGACGGAAAAATATCATGATACAAGAAGTATTCAAGAATGATGGTACTATACAAGATATATATACAGGAAGCTCAGGATTGGGGATAGGATCAAATTGCTACAGTGGATAGGCTTGAGGATTGAACACCTTGGGATTTATGGGCTGGTGGTGGGGATAGGCAGTGGATAGAGAGGACTGGGATTTGGGATGGGGGGATGGGATTTTGATAGATAATGACCCGGTCCACTATGTATGACACCTGTTTCCAGGTTTTCACCAACATACTTGTCCAAGGAACTTGAATTGTCAAGTTTTCACCATTGGACGATTGTTTTTTCTTTTCTTTTTTTCTTTTTTTCTTTTTTTCTTTTTTTGTATTTTTTTTCTTTTTCCAATTTTTATGGATTTTTTGAATATGGAGGATCTGGTTCAGGCATAGAACCTCTTTAGATGTATTATGTTGATAGGATAATTCAATGGCTCACCTTTTGGTGTTGATAGCTGATAGGCTCCAAAGCCAAAGCATGCTATGATAATGTAGGGACCCAACCAAGTAGGCTCAAACTTGCCCTTTTTCTCTTGATGTGCTTGCACTTTTTTATTTTCCTTTAGGACCATGTTGCCCACTTGGAATTTTCTTGGATGGACTTTCTTTTTATAACTCCTTTTGAGTTGATTCTTGTATGCAACTAGGTGATCATATGCTTGTTGTCTCTTTTCATCTAATAGGTCTAGCTGTGTGAGGCATGCCACGTGATAGTCTTCATTTGTGGTATAATTATTCATGGAGACACACAATGATGGGAGCTCGATGTCGATGGGTAGAATGGCTTCGACACCATATATAAGGGAATATGGGGTGGTTCCTATGGGAGTGCGATAGGCCTAGAGGGAAGGATTTATTTGGAGGTGTCAGTCATGACCAAAATCATTGACAACCTTCTTGAGGATTTTCAGGATGGTTTTGTTGGTTTCCTCAACTTGGCCATTTACTTGAGGGAAGTAGGCACTAGAGAAATGATTTTGGATGTGGATTCTAGCACACAGATCATCCATATGCTGGTTTTCAAAAGTTGTTTCATGGTCTGTGAAGATAGTAGATGGTATGCTGAAGTAGCAGATGATGTGGTAAAGGATGAAATTCAATATCTGGATGCCAGTAGTGAGGGTGAGCAGAATTGCTTCAACCCACTTTGTAAAGTATTATGTGGCAGTTATGATGTACTTATGTCCATCTGACAAAAGGGGAGTGATTAACCCAATTAGGTTGAATCCCCAACATGAAAATGGCCATGGTGGCGTAATGGGTTGCAAGTTTTGAGCTGGAGCATGAATCAGATTTGCATGTTGTTTACATGGTAGACATTTCCTGACAAATTCACAAGTGTCACATTCCATTGTAGGCCAATAGTACTTGGCTCGAAGAAAATGCTTTGATAGAATCATGCCACTTGTGTGGGCACCACAAATTCTAGCATGGACCTCTTGTAAAGATAGGAAGACTTTGTTTGAATCTAAACACTAAGAGAGGATGTTATGATATCCTCGACGATAAAGGGTGTTTGCTACAAGAGTATAGCGGGAAGCTCTTCGAGTTAGGTTTTAGCATTGGGTGTTAGTGAGATGGGGAGATATGATACCATTATTAAGATATGCATGGATTTCATGGTACCATGGGGACTGGGGACCAACCAAGACACACACCATTTCTAAATCAGCGTTCTCATAAGCAGGCGTGTGTAGCTACTTGACTAAGAATTCAAACTATGTGGAATCATAAGGGATCTTTAGTAAGGATCTGATGGTTTCCATTACATTTTCTTCCTTGTTTGGAAGCCTTAGTATTTGTGTGAACTATAGATCTAGGAAATGCTCTTTTAGTTTGTCCACCAGTTCTTTGTAGGGTAGCAGTTTTTCATCCTTTGTCTAAAGTTCATCTAGGACCTTCTTGATAATCAGTTGTGAATCTCCAAACACTTGCAATTTTGTGATATTCCACTGGATGATTGTTTTGAGGCCTAAGATGAATGCCTCATACTTTGAATTGTTATTAGTACATGGGAATCTCAATTTGAATGATTTTGGAATATAGTCACCTTGAGGTGTGACAAATAGGATTCCTGCCCCTGATCCATGTGATGTGTAGGAGCCACCAAAGTATAGCATCCATATTGGTTGTTCTTTAATCATACATAGATGCTCATCAAGGAATTCCATGATTAGTGGATATGAATCCACCAGAGGTGCTTCTTCTAGCTGATCAGAAATTACCAGCCCTTTGATTGCTTTCTAATCTATGTACTGGATATCAAACTCTGTAAGTAGAATAACCCATTTTTCCATACAACCTATGAGAGTTGTCCTTGATAAAAGACACTTGAGAAGTTCCAGTTTTTAGATGAGCTTGATTGTATGGCTAAGCATGTAGTGTTTGAGCTTTTGAGTGGCAAAGGCCACTGTAAGGCATGTTTTCTCCATTGGTGAATAATTGAGCTCATAGACAACAAGAGTTAGACTAATATAGTACATGGCTCTCTCTTTTTTGTCATTATCATGTTGTGCCAAGAGTTCCCCCAGTGTTGTAGTGGTTGCCGAGATGTAGAGTATGAGAGGGAATCCTAAAACTAGTGGTATAAGGATGGGAGAGTTAGCTAGATATTCTTTGAGTTTTTTGAAGATTCTCTGACAGAT
This sequence comes from Chamaecyparis obtusa, assembly GCA_027943335.1. Classification (NCBI taxonomy): domain Eukaryota; kingdom Viridiplantae; phylum Streptophyta; class Pinopsida; order Cupressales; family Cupressaceae; genus Chamaecyparis; species Chamaecyparis obtusa. The sequence goes on along the minus strand of BSBK01004228.1, from coordinate 6,687,236 downwards.
AGATCCCATTTGAAGCTTGTGTCCTTGCGGAGAAGATGCATGAAAGGTTGGCACTTGTCTACCAACTATGATATAAATCGATACACTGATTGGAGCTTTCCTTGTAGGCTCCAGAGCTACTTGAGTGTTCTAGGAGGAGGCATTTTCATAATGGCTTTGACCTTTTTGGGATCAATCTCTATGCTACACTGTGATACTATAAAGCCTAGAATATTTCTAGATGTTACACCAAAGACACTTCTTTCGATTTAGCTTCAAACCATAATGATGGAGATGATCAAACACACTTTCAAGGATGTCTAGGTGTTCACCTCATGTCTTATATTTTGCAAGAATATCATCCACATAGTCTTCCATGATTTTTTGGATCATATCATGGAAGATGGCTTTCATTACTTGCTAATATGTGGCTCCTACATTCTTGAGCCCAAATGGAAACATATTGTAATAGAAGGTACCCCATGGTGTTGTGAATGTTGTTTTGTGTTGATCTTCTTCTGCTATTCAAATCTAATTATAGGCTGAGAAGCCATCCATGAGTGACAACATCTCATGGCTTGTTGTGAGATCTACTATCATGTCTCTATTGGGTAGTAAGAAATCATCCTTGGGACATGCCTTATTTAAGTCCCTGAAGTTTGTGCAGATTCTCATCTCTCCTAAAGGTTTGGTAACAGGCACCATGTTGGAGATCCAATCTAAATAGTCTATAGCTCTGATAATGTTTGCATCTAGGATCTTTTCCAGTTCTATTTTTATGAGGAGGGCTACTTTAGGATACATTTTATGTAGCTTCTTCTTGACTAGCTTGATATTGGGGTCCACTGCAAGATTGTGCACAACTAGATTTGGATCAAGCCCAGGCATATGTGCGTACAACCATGCAAATTTAGTGGTGGCTTCTTGGAGAAGAGAAGTGAAAGACATTTATTTAGCCTCAGTAAAAGATTCTACAATGTAGGTGATTCTAGGGCATTCTTCAGTGCCCAAGTTGACTAGTTTGGTTTCCTCAATCAGGACTAATGACTACTCAAGTCTGTAGTCATGGGTAGGAGGAAGAGGCAAGTCTTCAACTTCTAGTGCCTCAGAAAGGTTTTCACTAGAAGATATGGCCTTTATTTTCTCTATTTTAGAATCAAAATGTTCCCTAGAGGGGTTTTCCCATAAGGACTCATTATTTTCTTTTTCTATTTTAATTTTTTAGCTAAAGCTTTCCTCCTCCCCAAAATATCCTTTGGGTTCAAGCTTGCAAACATGAACTGATTCTGAATCTTGCTCTTCTTGTGGGCCTAATGCCCCCTTGAACCTTAGGAGCACTTTGGTGCTTTGAAACTCATCAATGTATGTGATGCTTGGTTGATCCCAGTCTATGAGTTCAGGGTGGATGAGGGGAAGTTCTATGACATTAATGGCAAGTTGGTGGAGGACAAAAGCATCCAAGAGGGTATCATCATTGAAGATATCATCATAGGATTTATTTACTTCCTCTTTGGGGATATCTTCGATCTCAAAGAGGTCATCCTAGCTTTCCACGAGGGGAACATTGGGAAAATTAGTGCCCCCAGTCATGGTATTAGGTTCTTTTGTACGTAGGTGAGGGGTATTAAAGCCAAGACCTTGATGCTTTAGATTCTTTGAGGCTTCAATTTTATCTTTCCTCCTACCTTCTTGTGGTCCTATAACACCACCTTGGTATTTCCATTGTTCTATGGAGTACTTGTGTGATTATGGATATTTGTCTTTAAAGTAGCCATGGTGGTGCAGGAGCACCCAAGGAGCACTCCCCACTCTTCACAATTTTTAGACTGATAGGTTAACTTTTAATAAGCCAACTTGTAAGACCTAGTCACCCTCGGTGTAGTTATATTTACCATGGGTTTTTTACTATGGTCCAAAGGCACATTTAGGATATTAGGTTTCCTAGATGTCTTTTTAAGTTATTTCAATAATGTCTAGGATCACTAGGATCCAAGGCTTAGGCCTATAGTCTCATTAGGAGAAAGAATGCAACACTTTGTAAAAGTTGCAAAATACAAGAAATGTTGTCAACAACTTCCTTGACAAGTTTCTACCGACCTATGAAACAAGTGCCCAATGGTTACAACCTTTGAAAAATGGTTGGATCCATTGAGGGAAGTCTTCATATAGCCCTTACAAGTGGGTGGAAGATGGACAGGTGTTGAAAAGTAAGGAAACTCTATGTAAATTTTGCACTCAATCAATAAAAGATCCCTATTTTTCTCTAATTCTAGATTGAAACATTTCATGTGTGGATTTTTACAAAAGTGCGAGGAAGAACATTGATCGATCTGACACATATCATGAAGTAGGACTCCATTTCTCTTAGTTTTGAATTAGTTTGAAGATCAGAGTCGAAAGTAGGAGGAATAAGTTTTCCAAATCTTTAGGAAACCCTCCTGGACTAGGGTTTTGGTAAAAAATGCCCTAACTTGCATTTCCTTTTTGGGATTCCCATGTGAAGTTGGGAAATTCAAGTAGGGAAAATTTATTTTAGTTCCTCAAGAGCATAGAAGAAGGGGGATTGTTTGGAGAAGTCTGTTTGAATATTCTAAACCAAGCATCTCTATGTGCTTGGTTCAAGAAATAAAGAAGTGAAGTGGTAGAAGCACTTTGAGGGAGGATAAAATAAATTTGAAGATAGATTGTGGTCTCTTTGGGATTCCCAACACCATTGAAATTGGTAGTTAACCTGGAACAACCAACTGGTAAAGTTTTCATTCATCTACCGAGTCAATTATCCCTATTAGGACTAGTAGACTAGGAGTTGTTGAGTGTTGTTCTTTGCATTTAGGATCTTATGATCTAGAGGTTGTTACAAGTCATAAGAGGGTATCTAAACATATTTTGTTTCCATAGACTTCTTGTAAGGATCTGGAACTAGAACCCTTGAACCTCACCCGGAAGGCTACAAGCCTGGCAAGGTCTAGACTCTTGAACTTGTTACCTGAATCTGATAGTGTGTATGGAAATCACTCCCATAGTAGACATTTTGTTTGTGTATGGAACCTTTCTATCCCCTCACCAAATTTTTAGGTTCCCATTTGAAATAAAATTTAGTAAGGCGCTTTGTGGTAAGCATTACTAAGCATCAAGAAACTACTCGGTAAAGCTACTGAGCCCACTTGGTTAACATAGGCACCGAGCATCAACTGAGTATCAACCGAGCACTAGTAGAACCTGAGGGGGTACAAGCTGGCTAAAGACACTGTATCCTTCAGTGAGGATAGTGGAAGTGTGTTTTTTTTAGGATCTTCAAAGGTGTAGAGCACTCTTCTAAGCCCACTTTGGGTTCAAATTAACACCGAAGGTCTCACCATTTATTGAGCTTCCTAGATAGGGGAGAGCTCTTTGTCAAGTGGTATCAAGGAACCTAAGATCCTTAGGGTAAAGATATACCAGCACCATGGAAGGATAAAATAAAGGAGGATTTTCATCAAGGATGACCAATGTAGAGATAGTAAGATACCTGAAGGAGCAAAGGACACAGCGTGATGATTAGAGAGACACCAAGATGCAGTAGATGAGGCAAGAAATGGGTAGGCTGAGGGAAGAGCTTCAGAAGAGTAGTGGAAACTATGATAATGTCTAAGTAAGGAGTGATGAAGAACCCCTTGAGCAGGAGGAAGAAGAATGTCTTGTATACTAGAGGCTACTTATGAAGACTCTAAAATCTATGGAGAGGAGAACCATGGATGCCAAGCTTGAGTTGCCTACATACAATGGGAAGATGGACCCAGATGCTACAATGGATTGGGTGGATTCCCTAAACCATTTCTTTGATTGTGAAGACATCCCTGAGAACCAGAGGGTGAAGATTGCTAAGTCAAATCTCAAAGGCTCTGCACTCACATGGTGGAACTTCACTCAAGATGATAGGGTGAAGAATGGAAAGAATCCAGTCACCACTTGGAAGAAGATGGTGACCCTATGTAGGGAAACTTATCTCCCTAAATATTATGAAGTCAAACTTCATAAAAGAAGAATGAGTCTAAGATAGAAAGAGATGGACATCTCTAGCTATAGTGAAGAATTTCAGAGATTAGTGAGGAAATCCAAGCTTGCTAAACCATAATGTGTAAAGCTTGCTCAGTATATGCAAGGCCTAAGGGTCTTAGTTCAAGATGAACTCAATCTAGCAAGCCCTGCCATAGTGAAGGAATGCTATGAATTGGCATTAAAGGTTAAAGAAAAGTTCCAGAGGAGGAATGAACAGAGTGGTAGAGGAAAAGCTAAGAATGAAAGAGGCAGAGGAAACTTTGGAGGAAGAGGACAGAATAATAGACCACAAGGAGAATGTAATAAGGAGAACAACCAAGGAGAAAGTAGTTCAAGAGGTGGATACCGAGGTAGAAGAGGAAATGGTAGGGGTAGAAATGGAGGAAGAAACAATGGACAAATCAGATGTTATAACTGTAATTATACAAGGCACTACACCAATAGGTGTCTGGATAGAGACAAGCAGAATAACCAAGGTGAAAGAAGAGCCAACCTAGTATAAGAAGATGATGTTGATAGTGTGAGAGACTATACGGGAGAAGATGGAGTAAGCCTCATGATGAAGAGGACTTTGATCCAAGCACTAGTACCAGTGGAACCTCCCCAAAGAAAAAGTCTTTTCTGAACCAACTGCAAGAGCCATGGAAAGGTATGCAAGTTAGTAATTGATTCTAGTTCTACTAAAAATCTTGTATCTAGAGAGATGGTAGATAAGTTAAAACTAGAAAAGATACCCCACCCAAATCCATCCATGTATCTTGGTTGACAAAAGGGCAAAAAACCCTCATAAATGAACAAGCTTGGGTAGATTTCTCTATTAAAGACTATAAGGATAGAGTCCTTTGTGATGTTGTAGACATGGATGTATGTCACCTTTTGTTGGGACATCCATGGTAGTATGATCTGCAAGCTAAACATGATGGAGTCACAAACCGATACCAAATTATTCAAAATGGTCACAAATACAATCTACTCCCTCCCCCTGATCCTCAACCAAAAAAAACAAAAGAATAGTTAGTCATGCTTGTAGGAGAACAAGAGATGATAAGTACTATTCAAGATTTTGAGGTAGGATATGCCCTAGTCCTTAAGCCAAAGGAGAAGACAGTATACAATCAAGTACTGAAGGAAGTAGATAGTCTACTACAGAAGTACAAAGGAATAGTTGCAGGAGACACACCAGATGAATTCCCACCATTGAGGGATATCTATCACCAAATAGATTTTATCTCAGGTACTTCCCTACCTGATCTGTAGACACAACACTGCAGTAAAACATTAGAGGTTAGCAGAAACAAAAGCTGCAATGAATTAAAAGCTAAACTAACCAAGTGATTTACTGCCTTCTAATAGGTACGAGTATGATGTTCTTAGATTGTAACCAAGATTAGTGACCTTGACGACACCTAAACGAATGATTTGAATGCAAAATCTAGATATGAATCAATGCAATTAATCTATTTTTTTGGATTTTCTGTGCAATTATGATGAAACTTGATATGAATCTAATCTAGAATGAACTAATATGAAATTGATCCAACAATGATATGAAAATGAATCTAAATGAAGGTAAAAACCAAATTGATCTCACAATAGCCTTGATTCGCAATAAGCTTTGATTCCCAAATTCCAATTCTTAAAAATAGTTGTGCAATTCGTAGATGATTTTGGCAGAGTAAGCTCGCAAAATTATGAGATGATTTGTGAAGAGCTGAGCCTTGATTTTATAGAAATCTAGGGCTTTGGAGGTGCATGAATAAAAGCCATAAATCACTCAAATAACTCAGGATGATTTTTGAGTTATTTTTAAATAAAAGGATATTTAACTCACAAAAACATGCAAAAGCAGAGATCAAATCAAAATAGAGTTTAGCTTTAATTGATAATTGATAGTTGTCTTCTTTTCTGATTGTGCATGTTTTATTTATGAATTAATTTAATAATAAAGTGATTTATTTCCAACTTAACTGATTTTGAAAAATAAAACAATTGATTTATGGGTTAATCAATTATTTTTCAAACTTTTAGTCAAAAATAATATTATTAAAAATTGACAACTTGCTTTAATTAATTAAATAAGAATTTAATCAATTATTCATAGGATTTTGGATTTATTATCAAAATTAAATAATACAATTTAGGAATAAATATAATTAACTTCAATTAAACAATTAAGTGGGAGAATTAAATCTAATTAATTAAATATTAAGAATATTCAATTAATCAAACTTTAGGATAAATTGGATTTATCACCAAATAATCATTAAATTTAAGATAATTAGGATGATTAGGAATAAGGAATATTCCTCGATGCAAAATTTGAGATAATCAATTAGGATTCAATGATGTTTAGATGTGCCTTAGGTTAGGACTTCGATGTCGATTTCGTTCGATGTGTCGATATAGGAGGTTAATGAACCTATAGCCCATTTTTGGGGTATTACATTTTGCCCCTCTTTGAATTACTATGTGAAGCACAGTGGTTCAAAGATAGTCTGTGTTTGATAAAGATATGAAACTGATTCAAAAGATATGATGATATTAGGTCCTGAATGACCAAAGATAATGTTAACTATAACAGTAAATGAGTCGATGATTTTGAAAAAGTGTCAAAATGCCTGATTCCGAACCTTATGATTGCGAAGAAGTGAGTGACCAATTCTAGACTCAATTGTCCTTAGAAGAATCACATTGGTATCACATCTAAACCCTTTAGTTACCGAAGAACCAGGGAAATAACACTAATGAACTGATGGTTACGAAAAATTGATACAGTTTACAAGATTAAGAAAATACCAGATTGATATGGATCTTGATGAATCTGATATGCCTTGAATGATGATTGATTTGCCCTGATCGGTGAGGTCTTTTGATGAATTAGCAACTAGATGTGGTTGTTGTCTTGATTACTGAGGAAAGAATAGATTACAGACTTTGAATGATATGTAATACCATGCCCCCTTCAAGATTAAAATTGAAATCTGACAAGAAAAGTCAACGTTGATAGTTCAGAAGCATGTTAATTGATTTAAGAATTGGTTAAACACATTTGAGAATGCATTCTGCATCATTTGGAGGTCTTGGAGACCAAGTTTGACTAGGTGAAACTATGAGTTGATCATGGTTGACCAAGTTGAAATTTTGATAGTTTGATGTAAGATAATCAGTTAAGTTGAATTCTGGATTCCTGTGATGATTGAAGGTCAATTATGCAAGTAGTTAATAATATGAATGATCTCAAATTTTGATTTTGATCCCGAAAAAGGATTCTACTTGCTATTTTGTTGGAGGAACCTTCGTGTAAGATTCAACTCTTGTTAGATTTGAAGAGACAAGTGGAGAATTTTTTAAGCATTGAAGTTCGTTTAGCTATTGTGAGATCATGCAAACATGAAAAAAATGCAAAGAGGCATGCAAAATGAAATGCAACTTAAGACCTAGGACCTAGTCACTAATCATGTGTTGATTATTCTCATCATTGAATTTTTAGGTAACCGAATAAATTAATACAATGCCCACTAGTTATGAAACCATAGACATATGAATATCGATTTGTATGCTAGGAATCAATACAACATCCACTAGTCAATCAACCATAGATATATGAATATTGATTTTATTTTCAGAATGTCAGATTAGATATAAGCACCAAGGCACAAATGCTAGGATGACCTAAATATCATGTCCATTTTGATATTTCAATTTGTATAAGCATCAAAACATCAAAGTTGTGATGACCAAAATACGCCTTGCATTTAAAAAACATCAAGCAGTCAAGAGATCATTCTAAATCCAATGTGAATTACCCATAGTGACCCTTTATCGTTAACATCCTTAGGCAAGATCGCATTTCACAATAGGAGAAAGAACTCACTCAAAAAGACAATAGTCAGATCAAACTTCCTTGATTTTTTGGGTATCAATAGTTGAGGTATGCATGGCCATCCAATTCGAGATAGAGGCTCTTATAGTCAGACACCATTTCAATCCATAATTTCCAAAGTTATTATATTTTCATATACAAGCAGAAGACAAAGAAAAGATTATGCCCCCAGTCATCACTCTCTAAATCCTATAAAGGACATCATTGAAGAGCTCGTAAGGACATAATATGCAAAAATCTCAATGCAAATCAGTAAGCATACAAGGAGATAAAATCATGAATAAAGCACAGATTGTTTTCAGTTTGTGTTTGATGTTTGATTGTGTTGTTATAGATGCAAAATCCTTTCTGGAGATGAGACTGACTGACTAACTCAAATGAAGCTTCAAAGGACTCTGACTAGATATCATACGTCTAAGATACACTGGAGACCATAGGATAAGACATTGATTGTCCCCAAGTTTGAACATTGATAGGATACAAATGCTTGAGCCAATTGGTGTACAAACTGACTTATTGAAAACTGGAAATGCAAAAACAAACCAGGAGATATGTACAAACTAAAGCAAGACTAAAAGCTGGGAAAGACCAAGATTGCACTAATAGATGGAGTGTTTGGAAACTAGTGGCACCTGTTTGCTAGGTTTTCACCATCTTGGCAGAGATTCTATTTTTGCTACCAAGGTGCCTGTTTCCAGGTTTGCACCAAGGCACTTTTTTCTTTTTCTCATTTTTTTGTATTTTTCATTGTTTCAAAAAAAAAAATTTATACTTTTGATTTTTTTTTATTTTTTTTTGCGAATCATCAAGGCACCTATTGCTAGGTTTTCACCAAGATGTTCATTTTTTTTAGGACTTTTTCCAATTTTTATGACTTTTTCAGGACATTTTACCTTACATTGAATGTCTTAGGCATAGAATTTTTTCAGATGGAGAATGTTGATTGGTTCTCAGAGCTGTTCTCCTTTAGTCATTGAGATTTGATAGGCACTAGAGCCAATAGTAGTAGTGATTACAAAGGGACCTAGCCAGTTGGGTTCAAACTTCCCCTTGCGTTCTCGATGTGATTGATTTTTAGGATTCTCTCTCAAAACTAGATCACCAACCTGAAATTCTTTGTGTCTAACTTTCTTGTTGTAGCCTCTAGATATTCTTTTCTAATACACTCTAAGATGATCATACGTTGCTTGTCTGCACTCATCTAGTAGTTCAAGTTCTTGCAACCTAGACACTCTGTAGTCATCATCAATTACTAAACCATGCATTATGGTTCTTAGTGATGGGATTTCAACCTCAATAGGTAGTACTACTTTAGACCCATTAACTAAAGCAAAAGGTGTAGCCCTAGCAGGTGTTCTGATACTTGTTTTGTAGGCCTAGAGAGCTAGATTGATCATGAGATGCCAGTCTCTTCCTATTTTATTAACTGTATGATGCAAGATTTTCAATAAATTCTTATTAGAAGCCTTGGCTTCTCCATTCTCTTGAGGATAGTAGATAGAAGACCAATGTTGTGTGATCTTGAATTTGGCACATAGATCATCTAGGTCTTTGTTCTTGAATTGTCCACCATTATCTGTGATTATGGAATGAGGTATCCCATATCTGCATATGATATAGTTCAATATGAACATAGATATTTTCTTTCTAGTTGCTTATGTCAAAGGGATTGCTTCTACCCATTTTGTAAAATAATCTATAGCTATGATTATATGGGTATGTCCATTAGAAGAATGAGGATGTATAGCTCCTATAAGATCAAATGCCCATTGGTGAAAAGGCCATTGTGTAGTAAAGGTAATTAGATCTCTCCCTAGAGCATGAATTAAGTTGCCATGCACTTGGAATTTTTGATAGTTCTTAGCAAACTTGATAGACTCTTTCTCCATTTCAGGCCAATAGTACCTAGCCCTAATAAGTTTTTGAGCTAGTGTTAAACCGTTCGAGTGTGACCCACAAATACCATCATGGACTTCCTCTAACGCATGTTGAGACCCTTCCCATTCTAAACATCTAAGTAGCATACCATCTAGACCTCGTTTGTATAGATCGTGACCAATGATGACATATTGGGAGGCATTACGAATAAGGTGTCTCTTTTCATGGTGGTTGAAGGTATCAGGAATGATTTGGTCTTGGAGATAGGAGAATAGTTTTTTGTATCTAGATGAATCGTGACCAAAAATAGTGGAGATCATGCAGGTTTCAAGGGAATCATATGCAGGATAAGATAGTGCTTCCACCAGGAACTCATAGCGTAGCTCATGTTCAGGCTATTGTAATAAAGTAGATAATGTTGCCATTGCATTGGCATCCTTATTCTCTGTTCTATGAATTTGCACAAATGTGATAGATATGAAATACATCTTTAAATCATCTACCATTCTCTTGTAAGGAATGAGCTTTTCATCTTTAGTTTGGTACACATCATTGACTTGATGAATAACAAGTTGAGAGTCTCCATGAATGTGTAGCTCTGTTACTCTCCATTCAATTGCTATTTTCATTCCATTCAAAAGGGCTTCATATTCTACAATATTGTTTGTGCAAGGAAACTTTAATCTAAATGCTTTTGGGATTGAGTATCCTTGAGGAGTTATGAACAATATGCATGCTCCAGATCTATTTTGTGTATAGGAGCCATCAAAGAATAACTACCATTCTCTAGAAGAAAGAGTCATGATAGAGGAATCTAGAAATTCCATTTGCATTAGTGTATCATCAATCATAGATGCATCTGCTAATTGATTAGCAATAACCTATCCTTTGATAGCCTTTCTTTCCACATATTCAATGTCAAATTCACTTAAGAGCATAACCCATTTAGCTAATCTACTTGTGAGGGCAGCTTTGCTTAGTAGGTACTTGAGTGGATCAATTTTAGCTACCAATTGTGTGGTATGAGCTAACATGTAGTGTCTCAGTTTCTGTGATGCAAAGATCATAGCTAGACAAGCTTTCTCAATCATTGAATAGTTCTTCTCATATGCAACCAATGTTCTACAGATATAGTATATAGCTCTTTCCTTTTTGTTCTCATCATGTTGTGCTAGCAATGCCCCCAGTGATGTATATGTAGCGAAGACATAAAAGATCAAAGGCTTCCCATGAATAGGAGGCATCAAGATAGGTGGATTTGATAGATACTTCTTGATATGGTTAAAACTATTCTCACATTCTTCATTCCATGCAAAGGTCACACCTTTATGTAATGTTTTTGTAAAAGGTTGTGATATATCAGCAAGTTGTGATATGAATCTTCTGATAGATTGTACTCTCCCTTGTAAGGTTCTCATTTGACTGATGTTCTTGGGAGGTTGCATCTCTATTATAGCCTTGACTTTATCTAGATCAACTTCAATGCCCTTCTTTGAAACTATGTGTCCTAAGAGCTTTCCAGAAGTGACACCAAAAGCACACTTCTTAGGATTTAGTCAGAGACTAAACTTTTCCATTTTGTCTAGGATCATGCTCAAGTACTTTAGATGTTCAGTTCTAATCATAGATTTTGCTCAAGTATCATCAACATAATCTTCCATAGTTTGATGCATCATGTCATGGAAAATAGATGTCATTGCTCTTTGATATGTAGCACCAGCATTTTTAAGTCCAAATGGCATGACATTCCAACAGAAGGTACCCCATGCACATGTGAAAGTAGTTTTCTCTTGATCCTCTGGAGAAATTTTTATTTGGTTATATCTAGAGAAACCATCCATTAAGGAATACATCTTGAAACTCACAGTCATGTCCACTATCATATCAATGTTAGGTAGTGGAAAATCATCCTTAGGGCACACTCTATTCACATCTCTAAAGTCTATGCACACTCTGATTGAACCATCTAGTTTAGAAATAGGTACAATATTAGAGATCCATTTAGCATAGTCTATAACACGGATGAACCTGGCTTTTAGTAGCTTCTCTAATTTATCTTTTACCAAGAGTGCAACATGAGGATGCATCTTTCTCAATTTTTGTTTGATAGGTTTTATATTAGGAGCTATAGATAAATGGTGCATGATAAGATTAGGATCCAACCCTAGCATATCTGAGTATTTCCATGCAAAGTTGATCTTTTTATTTTTTAGGAATGTAGTAAAATTTCACTTCTCTTCTTCTGATAATGATTGTGCTACATGTACCAATTATGGTTCCTTTGTTGTACCCAAATTGATAGATTGAGTGGGCTCAATTAGAACTGGAGATCTATCCTATAAATGACTCAAAAGGACATCAAATATCTCATCCTTAGGTGCCTCAAAGAGGTTTTCACCTTTGGATACATCTTTTATTTTTACTTTTGTAGGTTTTGAGACTGCCACAAAGTTGTTTTCACCCTCAGAACTCCTTTTCTTTTTCTTTTTATTCTTATTTTTCTGATTGAGATATTTGACGTCCGACTCCGTCATGCTAACACTTAGTTCACTTATGGAAGTACTCAGAGGCTCAACTACATTGAGGTAGCAAGCAAGGGCATAGTCATTGGGAAAGGTGTAAACACCATGGCTCAGATTTATGGAGGCTTGATCAATAAGTTCTGGATATTGGATAGTCAAAGTAGGGAAAGATTGGGAGATAGTCTTTACGGATATGGATCTATCATCATTGGTCCTAACCTGATGCTCAAGTTCAAAGGTGATATTAAAACTTAAGACATTCATTTCATGAATAGGCTTAATGTCATAATGGGAGTCCAATTCAGCCATAGGTGGATCAGACTCGATAGGTTCATCATTGCACTCTAGACTTACATTGGGTTGAGGTGCATATTGGTGAATAACATCAACATGTTTCTCAGTGATAAGCTCATCTGGTTCTAGAATGACTCCCCATTCATAGTCATTAGATTCATCTTTTGATTCAGGATCTCTAGGAAATCTTAGAACATGAGTAAAGTCCGGGTGAATACCCCAAGAAGGGTTACCCTCAAATTCTGATTTGAATTCATACTTATGAGAATCTATCTCAGAATGACTACCACCTTCCTCCTCTTGATTGTTTTTGAGATTATTTGGTTCTTGTGTTGCAACTATCTCTTGATTGATAGTAGGTTCTTGTGTTTCTACTACATTAATTCTTTTGATTGGATCATCTTTATCATCAAGAAGGTCTTTGATCTCTTTAGGCAATTTTTTATAGGGGATGAGTTCTGAGATGTCTGAATCACTATCTGATGGTCTAGCTTCCTCCTTCTTAAGAAGAGGTTCATCTGGTGTGATCTGCTTTATGACATGAGAACAATTTCCCTTGAGGTGATAGGGTTTCTTCTTAAAGCCTAGGCCAATAGTATTCTTATTTTCCCTACCCATATGTGAAATAGGTGCCACAAGACCTTTTCCTCTAACTCCTAGAGATCCTTGACCTGGATATCCCATCTTAGCTATCAATTTATTTCCTAGATGGTATGACTTAGAAGGGATCTATGGTGCTATAGAGTCCCTAGTTTGAACATTGTGGGATTCAGGTTCATCTTTGTATAGCCATGATAGCACAGCTTCATCCTCTTCAAACTCTTGCTTGGATACTTGTTCTACCACAAAATTCTTTTTATATGCTTCAAGAGGTTCCTTAGGTTTGGGCTTGGACTATTTCAAAGATTGTCCATAAGACTTAGGTGAGATAGGGAAAGATGTCAAAGATAAGACTGGCTCTATAATATATTCTCCCATCCCATTTTCTTTGATATTGACCTCTTTAGCAATGTCTTCCATTTTGGATGTTGAAGCAACATTTAGTTATTTAGTAGAAGATTCTCTGTTATTGGGAACAAGCTTATTAGCACTTTCCTTCAATGTATTACAAGTTGTATTCAGATCTGTGGGGATAGTAACCTCTACTCCTTCATAAGGAAACTTCAAACATTGATGGTATGTAGAAGGAATAGCTTGCATTTCATGTATCCATGGTCTCCCTAGGAGGATGTTGTAGGCCAAAGGTAGATCAAGCACTTGATAAATGGTATCTTTGATAACTGGACCCACTTGGATGGGTAAGACAATGGTGCCTTTAGAAGATCTTTCTTGTTCATCATAGGCTTTTATGGTTATCTTCTTTCAAGGATCAATAGCCAATTCTAAAAATCCCAATTGTGTGATCAAGCTATAAGAACAAATGTTTAGGCCAGCACCCCCATCTATCAACAAATGTTTGACTCTATGGTTTTGGATCAAGACCTATATATGCAAGGGCTGGTTATGTGGGTGACTCAAGGAGTTGTCATCTTCCTCTAAAAAGGAGATATATTGTGGAGATGTAAGATGTCCAACCATAGTCTAGAACCTCTCTAAATCAAGGTCATCAGGAACATTGGATCCGAGAAAAGCTTTGTCTAGAATGGCTCTGTGAGCTGGATATATTTGAAGCAACTCAAACATGGAGATTTTGGCATTAGTGTGTTGGAGTTGTTGAACAATGCTATAAGATGCAGGCCTTGTATCCTTTGGATTGGAAGATTTGGAAGCAGATGAAAGATTGAAGGGTATCTTAGGGACATTAGATGAATCTAGGATTTTTCCTTTTAGATGTGCTTGAGCTTGTGATCGAGTAACTACATTATCTGAGGAATAATCTCTTTCTTTTCATACAATTGTGATGACATTACAACTTTCAGAGAGACATGGTTCAACCATATTGATGACAGCATTATTTCCAGGGTAGGCATAATTGACTTTTGCCCCCATATTAGGCTAAGAAGTTGAAAATCCTTGACCATGCTATGGAAATGGTTTTGTAAATGTTGTATGATCATTATTACTCTTAGGATTGTCAACTATGATGTCTCCACTATCGATCAGATCTTGAATGGTGTGTTTCAACCGTAAGCAGTTATTAGTTTTGTGACCTTTACCTCGATGGAAATCACATAATTCATTTTCTTTCCACCAATGTGGCTTAGGGTCTAGATCAGATTGTTGGATTACTGGCAAAGAGATGATGTTATTATCTAGTAGAGTTCTCATAGCTGATTCTAAAGATTCTCCAAGAGGAGTTAACTTTCACTTTTTATCCCAAGATTTGTATTCTGGCTTCTTTTGGAATGGTTCAGATAACTTTTGTTCTGAAGCTTTAATGGCTTGGGAACCAAGAGTTAGGTTGTAGGCTGGTGCCTTTGATGGGGCACAGATAGTGTCAAAAATTCCATCTCTGACGATGCCTTTGTTCTTGTTCCAATTTTTGTTCTTATCTTTGGAACTAGATCTAGATTCATATTTTTCCTTTTGAAGCGTGATATCTCCTTTCTTGACAAGTACTTTATCAATCTTGATTGCATTATATACCATTTTGTCAAAAGATGTATGATCTTGCATTTTTAATGGGTAGTTGATCTCTGGGACAAGGTTATTGATAAAGATTTTGAGTTTCTCCATTTCAAGAATTGGTCTAGCATATAGAGAGAACTTCTTTCACCACCTCTTGAGGAATGTTAGGAATGGTTCTCCTGGATATTACTTGAGGTTACAGATATCGATCATGGTGACCAGGTGTTGAATATTGTAGGAGTATTGTTGATAAAAAATTTTAATCAACTCCTCAAAAGTTTTAATCATAGGAGGCAATCTAGAAAACCAATGAATGGATGCTCCACCCAAAGATCTAGGAAAGAGGCACATCAGATAGGTCAGTTCATGCATGAACTCCATGGATTGTGTATAGAACTCTTTGACATGATCTTGAGGATCAGAGTGTCTATCATATTTATCATACTTCAGCATCTCCACTCTTTTTGGAAATGGTGGCATGTACAAGTCTTTGTCAAATGGAAAAGGACATAGAGCCTCCATGGAGAACTCCTTGGGTTCCTTCTCTTTTTCAAGTTTATTCAGTTTGACTTGTAAAGCATGCATCTATTTTATCATGGCCATTATCAGAGTTTCTTCCTCATGTGTGATGATATCTTTGACATTAAAATTAGGAGGAAGCTTAGCTCCTTGATGATCTAACTCCAAAAATTATGTTTCTCTATTTTCTTTCAAGAAATGCCTCATCATTTTCTTGAATTCATCATCATTTTGGTATCGAGTAATTTCTTTAGGTGTGGGTTCCTAATCTGCACCATGTTGGGAATGAGCTCCTTGAGAGCTATGATTCATCCCTGCTTGAGACATGGTAGGAGTTATGGGACTCCCTGAGATAGATCGAGGAGGAGTTTGTTGATTACCTTCGTGGGTTGATGGAGGAGGTATGTAACCAGTTTTCAATTGAAAGTTGCCAAGACCGTTGTCATCGTAAAGACTAGAATTGATGAGTTTCTCAAGAGTTGGACCCTGGATATTAGTCAAAGGTAAGGTTTGAGATGTCTCTCCTGATTTCTTATGTGAGGAAGCTCTGGTTTCCACCATTAACCTTAGGTGAAGTGAAGAGAATAGGATGAAGACAACTGAAGAATGATTTGATGCAAGAAAATTAGATGACGCAACCTTGTCAAGATTATGATTGGTTTGAAGATTTGATTAGACATAGGTGAAGGAGACTGTGCCCTAGATGTATGGTTATGATTCCCAAAAGATAGTGGACACGAGTTCACAACACTTAGTCTATTTTTGAAGATTGGATAGAAGATTGATAGATCTAACAAGGTTTTGACACAAGATGAAAAAGACTCAAAATGATTAAATAGAAGGCTGAATCAGATTCAAAAGGCCACTTTTGGAAAATGATAGGATTCTCAATAGCTACTGCTTTGTTCTTGACACGGTGATTTGTTCGATAGATTCTGGAAATAGGCTGAAAAAGCTAAGTATTTGGCAATTCTGACAATTTTCTAACAACTCTTCAAAATTTTCCCAAATGACACTCTGTAGACTCATACAATAGTGGGTATGCTATGAAATGATAGTTGAAAAGCTTGTACGATAGTTTCAAAAACTCGCACAATAGTTGCTAGCAGGATTTGACTTTTTGAATTTGCCTGGCAGAAAGACTCATATGGCACTGGGTTCTTTACCATATGATAGTTGGGCAGTAATGAAATGACATTTGATAAAAACTCATATGACTTTCTAACCTCCTGAGATGAATTTTGACTCTAGAAAGGAATTTCACTTCAAATTTTGCAAATTTAGGGTTTTCAATTTTGGATTGTTTGCAAATAGTACTATCTAGATTTGAAGAGTAAACCAGATTTGTTCATTTTTAGTAACCAGATAGATAAGCAAGCACGCAAAATAGCAAGCAAGTGATTTCAAGCATGTTTGAAAACAATGAACAAGGGAAAAAGAAACCTTGCGCATGAACAATCAAGTGACTGAATTGTGCTAATCTCTAAGAGTGCTAATTGTGTATGTTCAAAAAAGTTTTGCAATAACACACATATTCTTGAAAATGAAAATTTGGCCCTGCTATGGTTTTTAGTAATGGTCTAACTCTACAACTTTTATGATCCAAAGGGGTGAACTCCAATCCCGGCACACTAGGGTTTTGACACAATCCAAGAATTTAATCAATCAGGAGCTGCTAGGGAGATCTGACAACCCAAAAATGAACCACACCTATGAAGATTTCTTCCACGAGGACATTTATATAGCGGTTGTCACTACCATGGTGAAAATGGTTATTACCACTTGAGGTTCCATCAATGTGGTTGACCTAATTAATGGAATGTCCACTATGGTTAACCCTCTCTAAAGGTGACTCACAAAATATACCACATGGAGACTGGTTCCAGATTCAAGGATTTGGGTTTTTGGTACTATCCAAAAAGAAAGTAGAGCATAATCCCCTAGCCTTTTCACTTTTAACCCAAACAAAGCAGATAGATTAATCCGACATGCTAAGACCAAGATTATCTCATAAAGATCTATGACATCAACATGATCTATCAACCTCTTCGAAGAGGGAATGCCTCGATCAAAATTTGAAGAGACATGGATCTAGTGGAACATGAGACTCCCTCAGTATCCTCCCCACCTAAAAGGGATCCTTCATTGAGAAGAGTTTCACTAGAAACCCACTCTCTCAAGATCCACAAATAGTGTTCATGGGGCCTAATTACTATGTGTAACAAAGATGCTGAAAGAAAACTATGTTCATTTTTATAGCCCAAATGAAGTCTCTGATAGGAAAGCAATAAAAGTCACTCAAGCTAGACACATGAGATGTTCATTTTAGATCCAAAATTGAAGTCTTATTAGTTGAGAAGATTACCTGAATTCCTCGCAATGCACTTAGTAGATTTTTACCTATTTTTAGCAATTCTTGCACTTTTTCCAATCAAAACTAGCAGGAGTCAATCAAAAATAGAGAATTTCAATTATTAAGATTAGCCGTTAGTCAAAATCTGATAACCAAATCTGATAAACTACCCTGAAAAATGAAAACTTGGTGCCAAAACTCATATGACAATGGGTCTACTTCTAGATGATAGTCCAAAAACTCGTACGACACTGGGTGTATGATGATACGACAGTTGAACTTCCAAATGATAGTGTGTACAGTCTGGCATGATTCTTGATCTAATAGACTATCGTATGATAGTGGGTATAGTCTAAGATGACTTTTGTCAGAAACTCATACGAAAATTGTATGGACAAAATTTAAAAATTGCAGTTTTGGCTTAGAAATTGAGAAGAAAAGACAAAAATTAATAGAATTGAATTGGAAACCCATATCAGGGCCCCATGGTGGGCACCAGAAATGTGTGTGTGAATTTTGTACCTGATTTGTAGACACAACACTTCAGTAAAACATTAGAGGTTAGCAAAAATGAAAGCTGCAATGAATTGAAAGCTAAACTAACCAGGCAATTTACTGCCTTCTAATAGGTGCGAGTATGATGTTCTTAGATTTTAATTGAGATCAGTGACCTTGACGACACCTAAATGAAGGATTTGAATGCAAAATCTAGATATGAATCAATCCAATTAATATATTTTTTTGGATTTTCTGTGCAATTATGATGAAACTTGATATGAATCTAATCTAGAATGAACTAATATGAAATTGATCCAATAATGATATGAAAATGAATCTAAATGAATGTAAAAACCAAATTGATCTCACAATTGTTGGCATTAAGAAAAATTGCCACTAGTGACAACACTTATTTGCATTCTGAGTGCAAACTGAGCAGAACAGTGCAAACCGAGTAGAACAGTGCAAACCAAGTAGAATAGTGCAAACCGAGTAGAACAGTGCAAACTAAGCAGAACAGTGCAAATCGAGTAGAATAGTGCAAACCGAGCAGGACAGTGCAAACTGAGCAAGACAGTGCAAACCGATCAAGATAATGCAAACCGAGCAGGACAATGTAAACCGAGTAACATTATGTCTACCGTGTCACCAGTATTTACCGAGTTCAAAACCTACCGAGTGGTTAGTATGAACCGTGCCTTCACTTCTACCGAGTGCATGATGATGTTGAGTAATGCAATGGATGCCGAGTATCAGAAAGTCACCGAGTTAGTTTGCAGGAACCGTGTAACCATACTTGGGCTGACTTAGTCGCACTTATGTTTATTTGTCAAGCCGACTTTGTAATTGTAATTAATTATTTAGACTTGTATATAAACAATGTTGTAAAAATGTCAAGATGTAATTATATGAGTATGTATGTGAATAAAAAGGAAAGGTAGAGATAAGCAAATTACAAAGGGCTACAGCAGTATAGGGAATAGCAAAGACAAATTCATCACAGAAGGTGATCAGTACATTCAGTGAATCTCAATCAGCAATCCAGTTGCAAAGCAAGAGATCTATTGTTTCATCCTAATAGGTGAATCAGTACTAAAATCCTTTAACTAGGTAGACTTAATAGTCTTTTGTAAAATCTCTTTACCAAGTGCATACTTCATTATATGTTTGTAAATCCTTTAACAAGGTGGATTTAGCAATCCTTATTGCTCCTAACAGGGCAGATCATCAGAAGTGATCAAATTGTAAGCCTTAACCGGCCAACTTTATTCTGCAGTACTAAAGCTTTGTGGGTTTCATCCCCACCCCAGTTTTACTTTCTTTTTGGAAGGTTTCTGGGTAACCAAATCTATGTGTCATTGTTGTGAATGTTTTTAAGTTTCATGCTTTCTATATGCATAAGGAAAAAGTGAACTATATGTTAATACATCTGTAATTGTAAGAAAATTTGAAGTTACTGATTCACCCCTCCCCTCTCAGTAACTCGGTTAATCCCTGAATATTTCCAACAATTGGTATCAGAGCTTTGTTGGTTCTCAAGATAAAGCTTAACTAGCTTGAGCAAAGATCCAGGATAATGGAGGTATTCAAACTGAACAAGGTGATTGAAAATGAAAAGCTAGATCTGGAAATGGCCATAGCTAAACTTAAGGAAGCAAAAGAACATCTTTCCCAATCCCTAAGAAGAAGGAAGGAACTTGCAAATCAGATGAATGATTAGAATTACATTGAAGAAAAGATTGAAGATCTTTTTCCCTCAAATAGCTCATATGAAGCAAACAATGTTGTCAAAGAACTCCTAGAAAAGAATGGGTCTCTGCAGGAAGAAGTGAGAAAATTAAAAAGAGAACAAGAGCTACACTCAACAAGATTTTGTGAGATCTTAGAACAAAGAAACAAGTTGAAAGATGAATTAGATGGAAGGAACAATGAAGTCCAAAATAAAACCCTTCAGCAAGAAAACCTAATTGATCAGATCTCCCATACAAATGAGGAAATTCTGAATCTAAGATTGGAAATAGAAAACACAAGAGAAGAACTAAGATCTAAAAAGAAAATCAATCTAAGATTGGTGGATGACCTAAACACTGAAAAACAAATCAATGAAGGAATGCTGAAAAGCCAACAAGACTTGAATCAGCTGTATGAGTGAAATTTGCATAGGCAGAAAGGAAAAGCAGGACTTGGATACAAAGGAGAAGGTGAATCTTCTAAGCAAGGTACTCAAAGAAATCAAAAACCTACTCGTAATCATTGTGGTAAAATAGGACATACTTCAAATAAATGTTGGAACAATGAAAAAGCAGAATTCAATGGAAAATGCTACAACTGCAATCAACATGGTCACAAAGCAAATGAATGCAGGGAAAAACCAAGATTTAGAGGTAATTGTCACAAATGCAACAAATAAGGTCACAAAGCATCCGAGTGCAGATCCAAGACATTCAATCCAGCAGAACAAATTATGAAAGCAATGTTTGGATGGGACTACAACACCTGGTGTAGATGTCATTACTGTGGAGAATATGGACACATTGGCATGAACTGCATAAAACATCATCTAAGGAAAAGAGATACTACCGTAAGATGCTTCAAATGCACTAAACTCAGTCACATAGCTAGAAACTACATGAATGCTAGTAAAGTTGAAGATGGAAAGAAGAATGAAGCAACTAAGGTCAGGAAACAGGTGAGACAAAAGTGGATTCCTAAATCTACCGAGCAAACCAGTCCAAGTAATGGAATGGGTGGCTCTACCGACTCAAACTAAATTTCCAAGAAAGCACTGGAACTGTATTCTCATAGACAAACTTCAAGTAGTTCTAGAACCGAATTAAAAGAAAGATCTAAATCAGCATACAAGATGCAGTAAGATCATAGGAAGGTCGGTACCAGTCTTTACCGAACAAGGTCGGTATTAGTCTTTACCGAGCGAGGTCGGAGCAATATGAATTCTTGAGTTCACCGAGTTATGAAGTCTTCACCGAGCAATTAATTCTTAGTGGGTGACAGTCTGTCAGAATTCATACCCTAATTTGTACTGAGCATTAATGACAGAGTTGTAAACAAAAGGCAAGAAATCAAACTCATTTCTCACCATGAATTTTAGCACTTTGAGAGCAAAAAACTTCAAGAGCAATCCAGCGACTCAAATACCTTTTGCGAAAAGAATTTTCTGTGAGCTACCATGGCATCATCCAGCACTTCAGCGAAGAAAGGATCTGAAATGTTAGTCCAAGGGGAATGGAGAGCACCAAATTTCAAGATCGTGCCCGCAATTGCAGCAGCCCTAGACCCGAATGGAGCTCAATCTCAGATTCCTCCTAAGGTACTACTTATTAACAATATTCGCAATCATTTCAACTGTGCAATTCATGAAATGGGAAACCTAGAACTAGATATTGTGCATGAAGAACTGTGTGTGGATGGTATTCTAAAACCCGAGCACAAACATCTGGAAGATAAGGGATTAGTTCACATTGCACATTTACCTCAAAACTTTTGGGAGAAATGGGTTAGATACATTCTTAGCCGTATACATGATGGCAAGATTTGGCTTGAGCAACCCATAGAGATCACCAAGAAGATGATTCACCAAATCACCAGTCTTCCCATGTTGAACAAAGCAAAAACTACCAAAACCCTAGGTCAGTCAGAACTGGAGAAGAAAACCCTAGCTGAGTGGGACGGTAGAGGCATGAAAGTTAGCAGCATTACCGATGCTGAACTAAAGTTTGGTACACACATAATTTCCCATAAAATATATAGTTCAAGTCGACAGAATAGTATCTCCTGTGAAGCTATTGACCTAGCATACAAAGTGGTCAAGAACAACTTATCATTTGACCTTGTAGATTTATTGTTAAAATAGTTTAACAAGAACATGGAAAGCATTCAAACTTCCAAAAACAATCCATGTAAGTTTGGATCCCTACTGGTCTGTTTATTCTTCTATGTTCAAAAATTCTTCCCTTCCAAAGGAAAAGTTGTATGGAGAAAAGATGTGCCAGTCCTTTATGAGATAAATGAATACATCTCAGAAATGGGTGAAAATTTTGAAAGCATCATGGATAGTTATTTTGAGTCTTTCAAAGAGAAAATGAATGACAGATTCTGGATTCCATAGAAGTTGGTGGAGGATTACAAGGATGACATTTGTTTCATGGTAGACTGTGACAATGTATATATTCAAGCAGCTAAACCGAGGATTGTATATGTAAAACCTCTTCCTTATGAGGTAAATATTGATGAAACCAAGAATATCATTGAAGCCCTTCTTAATCAGCCTATTAATCCCAAAGCTCCATATTTTGGAACATATGATGAAGCAAAGGTGAGAATTGAATTAAGCATAAAACTTCCACAGGCGGTAAACAAAGGAAAGAAGAGGATAGCCAAAATGCAAATGCTAACCGAGGACAAAGGAGATAACGATGAAGAAGAAGAGGAAAAGGATGAGAAAATAGAGGAACCAGAACCTACAAAGAAGAAAGGAAAGGTTTTCATCACTAAGGCACCTAAGCCTCCCACTACTGTATTTACAAGGAGAAGTGCAAGAGGTAAGGCAGATAAGGTAGACAAGGCAGACAAAGATATAGTATTCAAAAGGCCTCCTCTAAACTTTCAAGAGAGGATCAAACTTTTTAGAGACAGATCAGGATCTGGAGTAAGTAACATAAAATCTTTTAAATATGAAACCAGATCAGAAATAGAATAGAAGGAAATAGAAGATGCTGTTATTGAAAAGATGGGACAGTGGAAATACTCTCCTGATGAATTAGCCCCACAGGTTCCAGCAGTCTTATTAAATCCAATAAAAATGAGATGGAGCAATGCAAAGCAAACTGTAATAGACATATTTGATCAAACCCTGAGATAGTTAATGCCGAGCTTGAAAAATGATGAAGTAAAGAAGGCATTAAAGGAAAATGAAAGTAAGATGACACTAAAGTTCAATACTTGTTTGATTCTGATCAACAATATTGAATCAGTTGTGAAGGCTGCAAATGCCACATGGAAGAACATATACCATCTTCACCAACTGAGTATTGAAATAGTAATAATAAAAGATATTGAAGATGATAGTGATGAACAAGAAGAAGCCACTGAGGTAGATGATACTATGAGGATAGCAGCAGAAGTCATTGCATCACTTCCTACCTCTCCAGTAAAAGTTTCTACATCTAGCCCGGAGACACCTTCAAGCATGGTTGTGACAACTTCAACTTTTGTCCAATCACCTATAGCAACAACAGAAGCAACCACCATTTCTTCTACCGAGTTGCAGTCTCCCACTTCATCAAGTTTTCCAGCAGTAAGTATTCTAGTTTTTGATTCTACAAGTGTAACTATTTTAAGTTCTCTAGTAGACAGTGTGCCAGTCTCTATAGCCAGTCCTACTATGTCTATTGTCACTACTACTAAGGCATTAAGTATAGATAAGCCTAAGGCTCTACCGAGTATAAAATTTTTGGGTAAGAATATAGTAGAGGATATAGACCTAGATGAAGAAATAGAGATTCCAACATTAGATTTTGCAAATCTATCAGTGGACCAAATGCAAAATATAGGTGAAATCCTCCAAAGGAAAGCAAAGCAAAAGAAGCTTAAAGAGGAGAGAGACAAGGAATATCAAATCATTAAGGATGCTAAAGACATTTTGTCTGATGCATTAGGTATTAAAGTAGACTCCTCTCAACATGTTTTGCTACAATTAGTTGAAGCAGTAAATAAATACAATGAGGATTCATCTGGGACAGAAAAGTTAGTTGAAAGAGCTGAGAAGAGATTCAACAATAAAGTGCTTGAGCACATTGCTCAACACATAGCTATTAATCAAGTGGAATTGTCTTCATATTTGTCAAATATTGAATCTACCTATTCGAATGTCACCTCTCTTTTGGCCTGACTATGCAATATTGCCGAGTTCACAAAGGATGTTAAGGATAAAATGAATAAAATGGATGAGGATATGAAGATTAGCATACAGAAGCTGCAACTTGAACCAAGTTCAAGCTCTTCTCATCACATGAAAGTCTCATACCTATCAAATATGTAGTCAGATCTACTAAAAGAAGACACAAGGATCCGGTCCACACTGCTAGACATCCAGAACATGATCCTTCCCATCATGAATACAATGTATAAGCACATTGAACATTCCAAAACATTGATTCATGACAATCAATTCTCTATAGCAGATCACATGATTGAACTCTCTGCAGAAGTCCAAATTGTAATCCAAACATGCAAGATTCTACCAGAAAATTGGGACAGAACCCTGGCACTAATCATGAAGGTACATTCTGATTTTCTATCAAATTTTGGATTCTCTCTGTAAATCACTTGTATATAAACCTCTGGCATTATCGTCAAAAAGGGGGAGATATGTATAGAAGGAGATATGTATAGAAGGAGATTTGTATAGAAGAAAAAGTTAGCACATTGAAAGGGGGAGATAATGTATAAAGCCCTATGACAAAGACAAATTTTTTTTAAAAAAATCAAAATAAATCTCAGTATGATTCATGTATATAAGTTTTGAGCAATAAGTGTTTTTGTCACTAATGCCAAAGGGGGAGATTGTTGGCATTAAGTAGAATTGCCACTAGTGACAACACTTATTTGCATTCTGAGTGCAAACCGAGCAGAACAGTGCAAACCAAGCAGAACAGTGCAAACCAAGCAAAACAGTGCAAATCGAGCAGAACAGTGCAAACTGAGCAGAACAGTGCAAACCGAGCAGAACAGTGCAAACTAAGCAGAATAGTGCAAATCAAGCAAAATAGTGCAAACCGAGCAGAATAGTGCAAACCGAGCAGGACAGTGCAAACCGAGCAAGATAGTGCAAACTGATCAAGATAATGCAAACCAAGCAGGACAGTGTAAATCGAGTAACATTATGTCTACCGTGTCACCAGTATTTACCAAGTTCAAAACCTACCGAGTGGTTAGTATGAACCGTGCCTTCACTTCTACCGAGTGCATGACAATATCGAGTAATGCAGTGGATGCCAAGTATCAGAAAGTCACCGAGTTAGTTTGCAGGAACCGTGTAACCATACTTGGGCCGACTTAGTGGCACTTATGTTTATTTGTCAAGCTGACTTTGTAATTGTAATTAATTGTTTAGACTTGTATATAAACAATGTTGTAAAAATTTCAAGATGTAATTATATGAGTATGTATGTGAATAAAAAGGAAAGGCAGAGATAAGCGAATTACAAAGGGCTACGGCAGTATAGGGAACAACAAAGACAAATTCATCACAGAAGGTGATCAGTACATTCAGCGAATCTCAATCAGCAATCCAGTTGCAAAGCAAGAGATCTATTGTTTCACCCTAACAGGTGAATCAGCACTAAAATCCTTTAACCAGGTAGACTTAACAGTCTTTTGTAAAATCTCTTTACCGAGTGCATACTTCATTGTATGTTTTTAAATCCTTTAACAAGGTGGATTTAGCAATCCTTATTGCTCCTAACAGGGCAGATCATCAGAAGTGATCAAATTGTAAGCCTTAACCAGCCAACTTTATTCTGCAGTACTAAAGCTTTGTGGGTTTCATCCCCACCCCAGTTTTACTTTCTTTTTGGAAGGTTTCTGGGTAACCAAATCTATGTGTCATTGTTGTGAATGTTTTTAAGTTTCATGCTTTCTATATGCATAAGGAAAAAGTGAACTATATGTTAATACATCTGTAATTGTAAGAAAATTCAAAGTTACTGATTCACCCCTCCCCTCTCAGTAACTCGGTTAATCCCTGAATATTTCCAACAACAATAGCCTTGATTCACAAGAAGCTTTGATTCTCCAAATTCCAATTCTTCAAAATAGTTGTGCAATTTGTAGATGATTTTGGCAGAGTAAGCTCACAAAATTATGAGATGATTTGTGAAGAGCTGAGCCTTGATTTTATAGAAATCTAGGGCTTTGGAGGTGCATGAATAAAATCTATAAATCACTCAAATAACTCAGTTTGATTTTTGAGTTATTTTTAAATAAAAGGATATTTAACTCACAAAAACATGCAAAAGCAGAGATCAACTCAAAATAGAGTTTAGCTTTAATTGATAATTGATAGGTGTTGCTTTTCTGATTGTGCATGTTTTATTTATGAATTAATTTAATAATAAAGTGATTTATTTCCAACTTAACTGATTTTGAAAAATAAACAATTGATTTATAGGTTAATCAATTATTTTTCAAACTTTTATTCAAAAACAATATTATTAAAAATTCACAACTTGCTTTAATTAATTAAATAAGAATTTAATCAATTATTCATAGGATTTTGGATTTATTGTCAAAATTAAATAATACAATTTAGGAATAAATATAATTAACTTCAATTAAACAATTAAGTGGGAGAATTAAATCTAATTAATTAAATATTGAGAATATTCAATTAATCAAACTTTAGGATAAATTAGATTTATCACCAAATAATCATTAAATTAAAGACAATTAGGATGATTAGGAATAAGGAATATTCCTCGATGCAAAATTTGAGATAATCAATTAGGATTCGATGATGTTTAGATGTGCCTTAGGTTAGGACTTCGATGTCAATTTTATTCGATGTGTCGATATAGGAGGTTAATGAACCTATAGCCCATTTTTGGGGTATTACAACTCCTAATCAGAATGTCAAAGTCACCAAACAAGTCAGTGAATTTTTTACTAAAGGACTCATACAAAAGAGTCTTAGCACTTGTGCAGTCCTGAGTGTTTTGGACCCTAAAAAGGATGGTAAATGGAGACTATGCACCGTCTCTAGGGCAATAAACCAAATTACAATCAGATACTGATTCCCTATACCCATGATTGAAGATCTTTTAGACCAACTTGGAGGAGCATGTTACTTCTCAAAAATTAACCTTAAATCTAGTTACCATCAAATAAGGATAAGGCCCGATGATGAGTGGAAAATTTCCTTCAAAACCACTGAAGGATTGTATGAATGGCTTGTGATGCCATTTGGCCTTAGCAATGCTCCTAGCACCTTCATGAGATTAATGAATGAAGTGCTTCAAGATTTCATAGGAAAGTTTGTGGTGGTCTATTTAGATGACATCTTAATCTTTAAGGGGACTATAAAGGAACACATGAGACATTTAGAGAAAGTTCTCCAAAAACTAAATGAGAAGAAACTGTCTATCAACTTGGAAAAGTTTACATTCATGCAACAAGAGTTGATATTTTTGGGTTTTTTTTATCTCAAAGGGCACATTGAAAATAGATCCTAAAAAGGTAGAGGCTATCATTAATTGTCCCACACCAAAGACTCTAGGAGAAGTCAAGAGCTTTCATGGATTGGCTACCTTTTATAGGAAACTTATCAAAAAATTTAGTCACATGTGTGCACCTTTACTTGATACCATCAAGGGTGCTAGAAAAATAAAGTTCTAGTGGACAACACAAGTAGATGAAGCTTTTAAATACTTGAAGGAGAGAGTAGCACAATATCCCATTTTGGCATTACCGATCTTCAAAAAATTGTTCACGGTGGAGACCGATGCTAGAAATCTGGCCATAGGCGTAGTCCTTAGTTAGGATGGAAGACCAATAGCTTTCTTCTCTAAAAAATTGAATGAAGAAAAGAATAAATACAACACATATGACTTGGAATTGTTTGTGATGGTTCAAGCCCTCAAGAAATGGAGGCACTGCTTGCTTCCTAAATAATTTATTGTCTGTACAGATAATCATGCCTTGAATTTTTTGAATAGTCAGGACAAGCTAAGCTACAGGCATATGAAATAGGTTGAACAACTCCAAGCATTCACATTTTCAATAAAACATAAGAAAGGAACTTCAAACAAAGTAGCAAATGATCTTAGTAGAAGAGTAATTTTGGTTGAAGTAGTGTAGGTACAAAGCATGGGGATCGATGTTCTCAAACACCTATACAAGGATGATTCAAATTTTGGTGATATCTATCAGGTTTTCTCTACTCTATCAGATGCATATAATACTACTTATTCTAAATATTTATTGCAGAATGGCCTTTTATTCAAAGGAGGTCAACTTTTTACTCCTAAATGCTCCATAAGATAAAATATGATTAGAGAGAAACATTGTGGTACACTAGGAGGTCACTTTGGCATAGATAAGACACTTGAACTTGTAAGGAGAAACTATCATTGGCCTTGGTTACCGATGGATGTTAGGAAGTTTGTTGAATCATGCACTATTTTCCAAAGGGCTAAAGGAGTTAGGACCAATCAAGGTCTCTATCAACCACTTCCTATTCCAACAAAGCCATGGGATAGTGTGATTATGGATTTTGTCTTAGGACTTTTGAGAACTAAACAAGGATTTGATAGTATCTTTGTTATAATTAACAGATTTAGCAAAATGGCACACTTTGTTCCTTGTAAAGTTTCTAATGATGCTTCACATATTGCTAAATTATTTTTTAAAGAAGTGGTTAGAATTCATGGATTACCAACATCCATTATCTCTGACAGAGATGTGAAATTCTAAGGGCATTTTTGGAGAACCCTTTGGAAAAAGTTGGGGACAAATCTATCATTCAGTTCTGCATACCATCCACAAACTGATGGGCAGACTGAAGCTGTAAAAAGATCATTAGGAAACCTTTTAAGGTGTCTAAAAAACCAACATGGATAGGCTTTGGATGCTATCCTTCCTCAAGAAGAATTTTCTTTCAATGATTTAGTAAACCGATCAACAGGGAAGACACCATTCCAAGTGAATTATGGACTCCACCCAAGAGGAGTTATAAAACTAAGAGAGTTACCAACTAACTTTAAAGTTAGTGCATAGGGAGAAGAACTATCTTCATGGATCAAACAAATTCATAATCAAGTCTGAGATACATTGATTCATAATATTGTAAAGTACAAAGAACAGGAAGATAAAAAGAAGAGATATGTTACTTTCAAAGTAGGAGATCAAGTATGGGCATACCTAAATAAGGCAAGGCTACCTAGGGGACATAACAAATTACAAATGAGGAAGATCGGTCCCTATCAAATACTTCATAAATTTGGGGATAATGCTTATGAAATTTCTTTACCCCCTACTATTTCTATTTCTCCTATCTTTATCATTTGTGATCTCACTCCTTTTAAGGGTGATGCAGGATCTAATGACACTTTGCAGGGCACTGAAGATAAATAGGCCAAGTGGATAAATTTCTTTCCACTGATCTAACTGTTATAGTTGGAAAAGATTTTGAACTTTAAATTTGTCAAACAAACCAAGAAGAAGACCTACAAAGATTATTTGGTCAAATGGCAAGGGTTACCAGACATTGATGCTACCTGGATGAGTGAAGAGTGTATCAACAAGCATGGAATTTCAGTTTAGAAACTACTCTCAAGTGGGACTTGAGTTTTTAAAACATGGGAGTATGGTGCAGGAGCACCCAAGGAGCACTCCCCACTCTTCACAATTTTTAGACTAATAGGTTAACTTTTAATAAGCCAACTTGTAAGACCTAGTCACCCTCGGTGTTGTTATAAACCATGGGTTTTTTACTATGGTCCAAAGGCACATTTAGGATATTAGGTTTCCTAGATGTCTTTTTAAGTTATTTCAATAATGTCTAGGATCACTAGGATCTAAGGCTTAGGCCTATAGGCTCATTAGGAGAAAGAATCCAACACTTTGTGAAAGTTGCAAAATACAAGAAATGTTGTCAGCAACTTCCTTGACAAGTTGCTACCGACCTATGAAATAACCACCCAATGCTTACAACCTTTGAAAAATGGTTGGATCCATTGAGGGAAGTCTTCATATAGCCCTTACAGGCAGGTGGAAGATGGATGGGTGTTGAACAGTAAGGAAACTCTATGTAAATTTTGCATTCAATCAATAAAAGATACCTATTTTTCTCTAATTCTAGATTGAAACATTTTGTGTGTGGATTTTTATGAAAGTACGAGGAAGAACATTGATCAATCCAACACTTATCATGAATTAGGACACCATTTCTCTTAGTTTGAAGATCAGAGTCAAAATTAGGAGGAATAAGTTTTTTGGATCTTTAGGAAACCCTCCTGGACTAGGGTTTTGGTCAAAAATTCTCTAACTTGCATTTTGATGCTTCTCCAATGTCACATTTCCCAAAGCTTCCTAAAAAAAAAAAATGTTGTAACACCTTGTCCTCAACATGTCTTCACACAATAAATCATAAACTTGACCCCTCCTTAAGGCCAAATAGCTACTGTTGTAGCATACCAAGCAATTTCATTAGTTTCCCTTCACAAAATTTGGTGATCACCAAGAGATTAGCATATCACTACATCATATCATGTTAGTGGACTATAATAAATGTTATTTCAATTTCATTCCATGAGTTATAGTGCCTACGGGTCATGGAATGACCATAGAAAATTGGAAATTAACAAAACTGTTAAAGGAATTGTTGCAACAGCACTGCCAGTCAGAATTGATGGAATAAAATTACAAATACAAAATTCACAAATGCATGGATAAGATATATGATTAGTTCCTAATAACTCCAATGCATCAAGCATACAAAATCAATTGCAAAAATATTCCAACCAATTACTAGAAGTCAAGAAAATAGCATTTGAAAGAAGTTTTCTTCTCTAAAACTGGGTACAGTCCGTACAACAGAGTCTCTTGCCCATACAATGGGACTTTGGAACATTTAATCAACTTCAATGAACTACCCTAACTGATCCAAATTGGTTGGATGGCTTAATTTAGCCTAAACAATAACCAAAACATAATTCCCTCCTAAATGTCCAGGACCGTTATAATTTGAAAATTCAAATTTATAACTTTGTAACTTTAGAATATTTGAAATTACTAAGTATTGAAACTTTACCAAATCACCTAAATGGACTGATTGACCATTATTAAAAATTAATTTAACCTATTTGAAACTTATAACACCTAATTCCAATCTAGACTCCTAAATTTGGTCCTAAGGCTTATGAGGCCTTTTAGGACTGGTTACACATTTTCCATTCTTATTACATGAAATGACCCCATATGCCATTATAGGTGACAAAATGCTCCAGTTGATGTCTTTGGATGTCTTTATATTCTTTGATGGCTTGAAGTGTGTCTTCATAGGTATTTGGGTTTCTTTATGTCTTCTAGGTGCCCCTGCACCACATTTCCTTTGTGGGGTTCCTATGCGAAGTTGGGAAATGCAAGTAGTGGCAATGTATTTTAGTTCCTCAAGAGCGCAAAAGAAGGGGGATTGTTTGGAGAAGTCTGTTTGCAGATTCTAAACCAAGCATCTCTATGTTCTTGGTTCAGGAAATGAAGAAGTGAAGTGGTAGAAGCACTTTGGGGGTGGATAAAAGAAATCTGAAAATAGATTATGGTCTCTTCAGGATTCCCAACACTGTTGTAATTGGTAGTTAACCTGGAACAACCAACTGGTAAAGTTTTCATTCATCTACTAAGTCAATTAGCCCTGTTAGGACTAGTAGACCATGAGTTGTTGAGTTTTGTACTTTGTGTTTAGGATCTTAGGATCCAGAGGTTGTTACAAGTCATAAGAGGGTGTCTGAACATATTTTTTTTCCATAGACTTCTTGTAAGGATCTGGAACTAGAACCCTTGAACCTCACCCGGAAGGCTACAAGCCCGGCAAGGTCTAGACTCTTGAACTTGTTACCTGAATCTGATAGTGTGTATGGAAACCACTCCCATAGTAGACATTTTGTTTGTGTATGGAACCTTTCTATCCCCTCACAAAATTTTTAGGTTCTCATTTGAAATAAAAGTTAGTAAGGTGCTTTGCGGTAAGCATTACCGAGCATCAGGAAACTACTCGGGAAAGCTACCGAGCCCACTCGGTTAACATAGGCACCGAGCATCAACTGAGTATCAACTGAGCACTAGTAGAACCTAAGGGGGTACAAGTTGGTTAAAGACATTGTATCCTTTAGTGAGGATAGTGGAAGTGTGTTTATTTTAGGATCTTTAAAGGTGTAGAGCACTCTCCTAAGCCCACTTTGGGTTTAGAGTAACACCGAAGGTCTCACCATTTACCAAGCTTCCTAGATAGGGGAGAGCTCTACATCACATGGAGTTTAGTGTTAGGAGGTGGGGGATCTCTGTACAACCACCAATTGATGTCAAGGTCCATCTCAAGACTATCTATATTTCCATGGGAGATAAAAGTCATGGGTCCCAACTGCTTGATTTCATGATTGGTCTCTACAGGCTTGCTTTGGTGACTTGGATGCCCTTGTGTGTGTGGATCAAGAGGGAGGGCCCCAACTGTGAAGGCATTGGTCAATTTTTATTTACCATAGCCTTGATTGTTGATCTTGATGGAGGAAAGGGTGGATACTAGGATTCTCTCTAGATCTCTATGGGATCGGGAAGAGCTCACACCAGAAGTGCCAATTTTTGCTCCATGACAACGAGTGGAATGCGAGAGTGAGGACTCCAATGTATGGCAGTATGCAAAGGGTTGGGGGTCTACATCGATGTTGACCTCAGTGCCTTGATGTAGAAATTTGACACACTGATGATGTTAGCCCATTTTCTTGTAAAATGCAAAATCTAATGAAAATGGTCTATTCTTGCAAAAATCTTGTGAAATTGCCATGCCCTACTGCAACACAATTTTGATTAGCAAAGAAAATTTAAGATGTTTTGTGGCTTGAAAACTTAGCCAAAGATATTTTATGGTGTGTGCAAGCTCCAGTTCAAATCGCATGTGCTAAAATGCAAAAACCAATGAGATATTGTAGTTTGAAAGTGTATGGGAAATAGGGTTTATCCATGTCCAAGGGTTTCATAAAATTTGTCTAAGTCCAAAACCCTACCCTTAATCTATTTCTTCATTACCTTTTTTGGGCCACTTAAAGTCCCCATTTTGCACATGTTTTATTTTCTAAGCACGAGCAATTAAGTTTCTATTCAGCGACTCTACGACTGCAGTGTTTGTGTGATCTCCTGATCTTGGTGGTTAATGGCTTAACATTCAGGGATCCAACGAGTGGCCTTATTTTCCTTCAGTCACCAATTCATGTAATAAAATAGCTAAGGCACTTAACATTCATAAAATTGGTGAGGACCGTCAATATTGATCTTGATCAATGGCTGGCACTTGTTCTCAAAATGAAACCCAAGGTTGAGAAAATATCCAGCAAATGTGAGATTGTCTCAGTCGCGTAATCTCTAAGTCTGATCATAGTTAAAGGATGGTCAAGTTTTTCTCTTTGTTAATGGATCACCAGATAAAATATGAGTTAAGTCAAGAGCTTGGTGATTCAGAGAGGATTGTAGGATGATGGAAAGATCAACAACTAGCACTTGTTTGCTTAATAGAACTTAGAGTTAAGTCTTTTATTCAGTGACTTGGTGAATGCCTTGTTCGCATGATCTCCTAATTAAGTCCTGGTTAAGTAAAGTGTTTAGAAAATTAGAGATGGCCTTAGTCACTGAATCGCTAGATTGAACATGGGTTAAAGATAAGACTTCATGTTTAAATATGAGTCATTGATGTTGAAAAGATCGAGCGGTGGTCGCGTATTCTCTAAATGTAACTATGAGTCAAAGAAAAATTATGCGATCATGTGAATGCTTTGTTCACATGATCTCAAGATTGAACTATGGTTAAGATAAATTTTTAGTGATCTGGTGAATGGCTTCAATCACTGAATCACCAGAAAAGAGATCAATTAAGTTAAAAATTTTGCAACTCAGTGTGGACCATAGATTCAGATGCAATCAGATGGTGGTCGCCAGATATCCCAATCAAACCATAGTTAAAGGAAATGTTTAGTGATCACATGAATAACTTTATCACCCAATCTCTAGACCAAACCTAGGTTAAGTGAAATATTCTAAGATTGGGAGATAGTCTTCAGTTGCCAATTCACCAAATGACTTAGAGTTAAGGGGCTTACCGAGGTTACGATAAAGATGGTTCCAGATGTTGCTCAGGTGTTCATTTTCGATAGGTCACTGAATAATGATGATGTGGCTAGACATTTTCAAAAGCTTAAGTGATTGTTGTAAATTAATGAGAACCATCCGATGTGCTGGGAAAAGATCAGGATCGCGGTCATGTTTTAAAATTGATAAATTAACCATTGTCAGTCATATATTTGAATTTTCTAAGCTAGGGTTTGCAGAAAATAGAAATGACAATACACCAGAGGAAAAAAAAATCATATCTATTTCTTCTCGGGCCATAAATGATAGTTTATAGTTGAGAAATTGAATGGACTCAGTAGTGGTTGGGCCGATTGTGATCAGATCAAATTTTCTTACTGCCCTGAATTTATTATTTGTAGTGGCTATTTCTAACTGTAGCAGTTATGTTTAGGCCAAATTTTTTTTTTAAATTATGTCCTTGGCATGATGTGGTAGATGAGATAATTTGTTTAAGATGCTTTCTGAAGGGATTAAAGAATCATGCACTAATTTTCATTTTGACTGCTAGGGTCTCCACAATGTAAAAGATATCAGATTTGTCTCTGATATTCTCTGATTAATTTAGGGTTTCTTCCTTGTCACTTTTGTAATAAATTTTTTCCCGATTTCATGTTGATTGAACTGACAATGTTTCTGTAAATGACCCTAATCTTGTAGAAATCCTTGTTCATATAAAAGGATTCCCAAGGTCATTTAGAAGGAATTATTTCCTGGTGTTTTGAAGAAAGGATCATTTGTAAGAGACCAAAGATAGACTTAGTTCTATAGGCTTGCATTCAAGAATTGATAGAAGATGTCTATAACCTCTCTATTTTACAAAGATCTTAATGAATCAACAGTTTTCTTATTTATTTTGTGGAATATTCTATGCTCAATGAATCACTCCTGTATCATTTTATGGCAACTTATACAAGGATTTTAAAAATTGATTTGAATCGTGTCTCTTGTTTAATGGTTTGTAATTTCCTATTGGCTTGTGAGTTGATGAGGTATTGGCTTGTGAGTTGATGACCTCAAGATCAATAGTTGCAAACATAGTTCTGTATGTTTTGATATGTTTTTCTATTAACTTTAAGAGTTAAGTAAATGCTTGATATAACCTAACAGAATTGCAAGGTATTAAGGAGTATATTCATAAGTAGTGAGGCTCTCAATTTGATTTTCATTTGCAAGGTGAATGATAAGGATTAAAAACATAGTGAGGAGTTATTCTAAATATTCCCAATGGATAAGGGACTGATCACAAACATTTTTTTCAAAATAGATGTTCTTTCTTGTCTAACAATTCAAGCCCTAAACAAACAAGAAATCAAATTCTAAATCTTTAAGACAATAGTTGTGGACTTAATAGCTAAAGCCCCTACTTTGTTTATGAGTAGCTTTGTAGTGTGTTTAGATTCACACCCTATCCCTTTATGCCATAGATTACAAGAAGTATTTTGGGCACATATCTACTTTGTGAGGAATAGTGAAAAAGGGAAAATTAAGTGATCCTAATCCTAGGTACACATGCCTAAATTCTACAAAGTTTAAAGTGTAGAAAGCCTTTGTGTTTTGTTCATTGGTCCTTATTCTTTTATGAATGTAATAGTTATGGGAAGTAAGCTACCCCATAAGTGCATCTCCACATTTCCAAGGTTGTTAAAATATTTCTAAACCAAGAGCCAACAAAATGGTGACTCTGTTGGGGAATAGAGATGATGTGGTCATGATAAATCTAGATTGAAGATCTCTGGTATTACAAATTTGTGCTAAAATAATGCAGGTACAAGTAGAGCTAGACTCTTGGCCAACTTATTTATCTTATCCAGTAGTTACCATTGAAATAGTAGAGTCAAAATCTAAAATTTTTACATCTTCTCACTAAGTGTTAGTGCTAACTTTGAGAAATCTCTGTAGCAGTGCTAAGATAATAAAAATATCAAAATATGAATCAAATAATTACCAGGGCTCAAAGGAAGGATCATCCTAAGGATAGGATAGAGGATGAACTCCCAAGTACTTCTAGGGCTCATTAGCCAAGAGCTGATAGGAATGCTAAAAACATGCTTCAGGCATGGAAACAAAAAAATGCAAATGAAGTTGATCAAGTCCACCCCAGTCAAGATGGTAATATATTAGAATATGAAGAGGATGTGGATTTGGGAGTAGGTCAGTATGAGGACTATGATTCTCCCTTGGAGAGAGGGGAAGGAAGATCACAATACAATAAAGGAATGATCCCAAATAAAACTCTTGAAAATAATAGAAGGTCTAGAAGTAAAAGTAGGAGTAGACAATATTTTTATCCTCCTTTTGCCCTTGGTACCTCAGTCACCAAGGCCTTTATATCTTAGAAGAAAAACAAGATGAATTTAATGATGAAGATTTAGACTCTGAAACAACTCTCCCAGAATCTGAAGAGATCTTTGAAGAATTTTATGAGTTGGAGAGGAGAATCCAAAAACAATTTTCCATTACATAATAGAGGGAAAAAGAAAAAGAAGATAAAATAAGACAAGCTATGATAAGAGTTGAATAGTTAAAGAGGCAGTTGTTAGATTTGGAAGCAATAAATTATGTTCCAGTACCTGAAAAAACAAAAGAAAAACATGTTATCCAAGAAGTGTGTGAGGTAAGAAAACCTAGTAATAAAGGTAAGCAAAGAGCTGTTGGAATCATAATCAACGAACTTGTTTATAATAGAGACCCCCTGGATCAAGTGTTAAAGCTAGATGTTGAACTTGAAAAATCCAAAAGAGAGGAGGAAATAGTGGCTAAGGAACTTGAGAAAGAAGAACTTGAAGCTACTACTCTGGAAATAAAAAAGAAGATTGACTTTCTCAGACAATCCTCAAGGCCTCCAAATATTGTGCCTGGTGCTAACTCTAGGAACTCTGATAGCCAGAATGTTATTGTCACACTAGTGATTGTTACAAATTTTGCCGACACATCAAATAAAGCATCTACTTCTCAGAATGTTGGATCATTATAGAGGAGATCAGTTCATATGGAAAGGTACAGATAACTTTTTAATGGCATTTCTAGTTATCCTAATTTGATTCCTAAAAAAATTAGAGAGAAACTTCCAAAGTTCACTGGCAATAATGTTGTTACATGTGAGAAACATTTAAAGAATTTCATCAATATAATAGATGACTATGAAATTGAACATGAAGATGTCATTATGAAATTTTTTGTTCAATCATTAACTGAAGATGCTAGAGACTAGTTTAGAGGACTCCCTTATGACTGTATTGGCTCTTGGGATGATTTTATAAACTATTTTAAGGACCAATATGGTGATAAAACAAATGAAGGTTTTATGCTGAATGAATTCAACAACATTAAGAAAAAACAAAATGAGGAAGTCCTTGAGTTTAATGTTAGATTCCAAAAGGCAATGCATACACTTTTTCAAGTTACGAGGTTAGATGAAAAGGTTTGCTAGGAAACATATCTGAATTCTTGTGATGCAAAAATGTGTTACCTACTTAGAGACAAAAATCCTAGAACCATTAGGGAGGCCCAGAGATGTGCTGTAAATATTAAAAGTAATAGAAGGGTATAAGGTAAGCTAGGAAGGAGAGAGGAGCCTAAACCTCCCAAGTTTGGAAAGAAGTAAATGGATAAAGCTTCTAATATAGAGCCTAGGGATGAGGACAATTTGAAACAAATCCTAAATGAATTGAAGGATTTGAAACCTGGTGAAAATAGAAATAGGTCTCAAAATAATGGTAAACCTCCTTTCAACAACTTTAATAGGCAGCCTAGGTTGCAGAATTTTCCCTACCATACCCAATGGAAGGATGGAAGGCCTACAATACCAGAAAGAAAGGAAAAATCAAATGATAAAACCCTTGATCCTTTGCAAAGGAAATTTTTCAAAATGAGAGATGATGTCCCATGGTGCATAGTCTATTAGTCCCCACATGATCCTAACTATTGTGCAATTTCTCAAAATATAGTTGCAAATGAGGAGCAGGAAGGGGAGGAAGATGAATCTTATGATGACCAGGGTTGTGCTATGACAACTTCATAGGTGTGGGAGGAGGTTTATTTTGCAAAGGAATATGAAAACCAATATGCATCATATTCCAAAAGTAGAAAGGAGATATATCATCAGCAGGTCTTTTCTAATGAAGAAGAAGATATTGAAAAAATAATTTGCAATACAGTAGAGGGTGATAAGACTATTGTATTAAGAAGACCTTCTAATAAATAAATAGCTCAAATCATTACTGATATGGTTACCCAGGCTAGGGGTAATTATGTTCTGAGAAATAGAACAATTGGTAATGCAGATGGTAGACCAGCAAGTGTATTTATCAAGAAAATCATGAAGACATTAAGCAAGCACAAGATAAGAATAAGAATGTTGATAGTGTTAGAAAGATGAAGATAAAAGGGGGTGAAAAGCCAAATCTGATGCAAGGCAGGGGCCAAGAGGGGCTAAACAATGGCACACACTAATGATCCAAGCTTGATCAACACATGCGGAAGAAAATAACAACAATAGTGAGAGAGAGAATGCAAAGGCTTTCATATATTTTCATCAAATAGACTGATACATGTCGGGCTATAAGGCCTTCCCAGTTAGGGCCAGGTATTACAATGATTTATAGAAGTCCTCAAACATGTGAGGATCTATCAAAATCTCTTATTCTCTCTTCTATCAAAACTTCCTCCTAAACTACAACCAAACAACTACATTTATAAAAGAGTTTACCAAACTAAATCGGCCTTCAGATTCATAATCAATAGAAGGAACTATCAAATCTGGGATCACACACCTCCAATGATGGATTCCAACATTAAATCTACAACCCAAAATAAATGCACAAGTCAGCTCATCAGGAACTCAAAAGAAACTACTCGGAAAGAAAGGATGACCGAGCAACAAACAAGCATCATCGAGTTCCAATGAAATAACCAACCGCCTAGGAGATAACTGACCATACTTGGTAACCAAAGGAAACTGATCAACTACTGACCAACTCGGTCAAAGCAGGAATTGAGCAATATAGACAAACTCCAAAATGTTTTTGGTGACACAGGATTGCCAAGGACCCAAGATGCTCCTACATCAAACACCTGGCATTATTTTAAAATGATTCTCCAAATCATTTGGTAGGTATGATCCAAGCTGCATCCAATTCAGACTATGAAATCCATGAACTATCTTCCATCGGTCTATTCTTCTACTTTACCAGATATTCCATATATTGTTTTCCTCTTGTACTCTTGCCATTTCTTTCCTTCAAAATCTCTTCAACTTCTTCATTCTGCTTCTTAGGATATTCTGTCAGTACTGTCATTTCTTCATCAGGTTCATGTTACTCATGCAAATCATCAATGTTGAAAATAGGTGATATGTCCATGTCATTAGGTAACTCAATCTCATATGCATTTTCACTGCCAAATTTCCTCAAAATCTTGCAAGGTCCAAACTTCTTCATCTTCAGTTTCCCATATGTTCCAATAAGAAATTCACCTTTCTTCAAATAAACCATCACTTCATCACCAACATCAAAATTTTTATGTCTCCTTGATCTATCAGCTCTGTCTTTGTATTTCTGATTACTGTCTTCCAACTTTAGCTTCACATCTTAATGCAATGTCTTCATGTACTCAAAAAATTTAACTCCTTCAGCACTTCTCTTACTTTCATCAGCAATGTCTCTCAAATTAGATATTCCTCTCGGCTGTGTGCCATTCACAATCTCAAATTGTGTCTTTCTAGTACTCCTATTCATTGAATTATTGTATGCAAATTCTGCTTGTGCCAACACAAAATCCCAATTACTCGGTGTGTCTCCAACTAAACATCTCAAAAGATTTCCCAAACTTCTATTCACAACTCCAGTCTGTCCATTGGTTTATGGGTGAAATGTAGAACTATATTTCAACTCAATGCCAAATTTCTTCCAAAGGGTTTCCCAAAAGTATCCAACAAACTTACTATCTCGATCAGAGATAATACTCCTCGATAATCCATGCAATCTGACAATTTCCTTAAAGAAAAGATCTGCTACATGTACTGCATCTGATGTCTTTCTACATGGTATAAAATGTGTCATCTTAGAAAATCTATCCACAACATCTAATATAGAATCATTACCTCTTAATTTCTTTGGTAAGCCAAGAAAAAAATCCATACTGATGTCAATCCAAGGTTTCTCAGGAATAGCAATCAGTTCATACAATCTAGTATTCTGACTTACTCCTTTTGCAACTTGACAAATTACACAAATTTTCACAAATCTCTGAACATTTTTATACAACTACAGCCAATAGTACTTCTCCTTAAGAAAATTCCATGTTTTATCAATACCAAAATGTCTAGCCAAACCACTACTATGTTTCTCCTTTATCAAATTAGTTCTCATTACTCCTCTTAGTATACACAACTGAATACCTTTAAACAACATACCTTCCTGAATAAAATATTCATCCCACTTAGTATCTTGTTGATCTTGAATAGGTGCTCTGCACTTTCTCCATGGCTCAGAAAAATTAGGGTCAAACTCATAAGAATCTCTCATCTCATGAAAACCAAGAACTTCAACTTTCATCTCGGTCATCAAATATCTTCTTCTACTCAATGCATCAGCAACTTGATTAGTGACTCCACTCTTATGCTTTATCACAAATGTATAACTCTTAAAATACTCAACCCATTTCATATGTCTCTGATTCAACTTATTCTGACTACCCAAATACTGTAAAGCCTTATATCAGTATACAACACATATTCACTTGGTATCAAATAATGTATCCATTTCTTTAGTGCTTGAACAATAGCATAGAATTTGTGATCATACACAGAATATTTCCTTCTAGCATCATTCAAATTTTCACTAAAGAAAGCAACAGGTTTACCTTCTTGACTCAACACAGCTCCAATTGCACTTCCACTTGCATAACATTCTACTTGAAATACTTTATTGAAATTAGGTAATGCCAAAATAGGTAATCCAGGAACCTTCTGCTTTAGAGTCTCAAAAAATTTTCCAACTCCATGTGTCCACTTGAATTCTCTTTTGTCTCCTCTCATAGTCTCAGTCATCGCATTACAAATTGAACTAAAATTCCTTATTAACTTTCGGTAAAAACTTGCCAAACCATGAAATGATCTTACCTCATGAGCATTCATAGGTGTAGGCCAATTCAAAATAGCTTCAACCTTTTCAGGATCCATCTTCAAACCATCAACTGAAATAAGAAATACCAAATACACAATCTCCTCTTTCATGAATGAACACTTTTTCAGATTTATCAGCAACTTTTCTTCTTTCAATCTCTGCAAAACTTGTCTAACATGAAAAAAATGTTTTTCTTTGGTCTTACTGAATATCAAAATGTCATCAAGATATACAATCACAAACTTACCCAAGAATTTCTTCAAAACTTCATTCATCAACCTCATAAAAGTACTCGGTGCATTAGTTAAACCAAAAGGCATAACCAACTACTCATGCAAACCTTCTTTTGTCTTGAAAGTAGTCTTTAATTTATCACCTTCTCTAATTCTAATCTGATGATACCCACTTTTCAAATCAATTTTGGTGAAATACTTTGCTCTAGTCAAACTGTCCATTATGTCATCCATTCTCGGTATAGGAAACCTATAATTCACTATTATCTTATTGATTTATCTAGAATTAGTACAAATTATCCATTCTCCATTCTTCTTAGATGCCCATATAGTAGGTACTGCACAAGGACTAAAACTTTCTCTTATCAAACCTTTCTCCAGCAACTCTTGAATCTGTCTGTTCAATTCCTGATTCTCGGTAGGTGTCAACTGATGAGGTCCCTATTAGAAATTTGGCTGATTTTATTACATAGATGTTGTCATTATGGAAACATATGATCCACATGAAGATCGCATAGGTTAGAGAGCAAGTATGACAGAGCACATTGCAAATTTGTCTAAGTGTGAGACAGTGTTTTTACCAGTGAATCTGGACATAGTTTTTGTTTGCGATGTTGACTGGAGTAAGTTCAATGATTTCAAACTTGAAAATAGACTCTATGATGTCTAATTATCACCCATATTAGATCACAAGTTATTATGGCATGTACAGAAGAATTTATGATAGTTTTACCGAAGACAGTGTGAAGCCGACAGGACAGAATATGAAGACAGAACTAGTAAAGAGTTAAGGGATTATTTTGTTTATCAAAATAATGACTTAAAAATATAAAGGGATGACATCCTAGATGTTAACTCTTGGCTAAAGCTATTGGTATAAATTTAAATGTAATTTTAATTGTAATTTTAATTGTAGTATTATTGAGAAAGAATATAATAAGTGTGGACAAGTGATATGATGTGAAGTATATGAATCATATGTAATAGTGATAGTGAAAGAGCAGTGAAGTGATATTGATGCAAGCAGTATAAGGTTATGTACCTTAATCTATTTTTTAATCAATTTATATTGTACATTACTTGTTTGGGCAGTGGGATCATCTGGTAATCACATTTTTTACTACAACTCCTAACAGGGTTGAGGCTTCTAACAAGGCCTATAGTCCCTTAATCAGGACTGATACACTATATGCTTGTAATAGACTCCTAACAGGGTCAACATCCTTAATAGGATAATTTTGACTAGTGGATCTTTGTGGGTACCATCCCCACCGGGGTTTTCCCTTGGCCAGGGTTTCCTCGAGAACAAATAATGTGTTATGAGTTCTTTATTGTTATGCATGTTGTTTAGCTTCTTATGTTATGCATGTATAAAGATAATATGTTATATCCATAATTGGGCAAAAGATAAAGTTTGTAGAATACTAATTCACCCCCCCTCTCAGTATTCCCTATTTCTAACAATTGGTATCAGAGCTTAGTTACTCGAAAAAGAATCATTCAAGGAAAGCCTAGCAGCTTGAGCAAGATCTCTATGGATATGGATAAACTATAGAAGAATCTTGAAGAAGCTATTGAATAGATTTACTTGCTTACTATTGAAAAGGATACTTTGAAAATAAAGTATGATGATGCAAAGAACCTCATTGAGAAACTAAAAAACAAATTGGAAGATCTAAGATCTGAAAAGGAATCTGAAGTTTTTATTGAAGATTGTGATGACAATTTAGAAAAAGAAAATGAGATCCTTAAGTATGAACTGAAGATAGAAAATTTGAAGCTTAGTTTGAAAGATGGAAATGGCAAGAATGAAGCAAATCTGAAATCTGAAAATGAAAGTCTAAAGACTGAAAATGAAGGACTAAAATCTAAACTTTCTAAAGTAACATCTGAACTTGAGAAAGTCAATTTGTAGTATGATGAACTTGAGAAATACAATAAGATTGTGAAAGGTGAACTGACTCAATCCAAACAACAACTTGAAAGGCTCTATTCAACTAGTGAGAAGATTGATGAACAAATATCTTATCAGAAACCATTCTATGATAAGACTGGTCTTGGATTCAACACTTTTAAGGCAAATGATGAAGGCAAGGAACTAGATCTGAAGATATCTGAAAGAATAGATGAGAAGAAGCCTGATGAGATCAACAAGTTTGAAGACACATCTAAAGAAGAAGAATCACCGAAGCAAG
This sequence comes from Chamaecyparis obtusa, assembly GCA_027943335.1. Lineage (NCBI taxonomy): Eukaryota > Viridiplantae > Streptophyta > Pinopsida > Cupressales > Cupressaceae > Chamaecyparis > Chamaecyparis obtusa. Next base: position 6,643,243 of record BSBK01004228.1, on the reverse strand, counting down.
AGGAATCACCCAAAGGTATGCAAAGAGAATTCAAAGGTAGATGTTTTTCTTGTAGTACTATTGGTCATATGAAGAGAGACTGCACAGGTAAACAATTTAAACCTCTTAATGGTTATTGTTACAATTGTCATGGTTTTGGACATAGAGCTATTGATTGTAGGAAACCTAAATTTATTGAGAATTATGATGGTAGTAGAATGTTTAGGAATACTAACAATGCAGATAAGAAACCTACTAAAGATATGAATAGAAGAAATGGAGTAGTATGTTATAGATGCAACAAGGTTGGACACATTGCTAGAAACTGCAGGTCACAAATCAATCAACCTGGACCAAGATATGGAAACAATGGAATTGTCTGTTAAATATGCAACAAGATTGGACATACTGTTAGAAAGTAAAGTCCACCAAGATAACTGAGAGGGGGGGGTGAATCAGTTATCAGATAATTATAACTTTTAACATCTTCAATAGCATTTAACCATGTAAGCAATGCAATTACTAACCATACAAAGATATTCATACAGAATGACATAATAACACAAGATATGTTGACTAGGGAACCTCTTGATCAAAGAGTAAACCCCAATGGGAATGATGCCCACAAAAGATGCACTAATATGAATATTCCTTGTGAGAGGATGGACTCTGTTAGGAGTCTTATGAAATATATTCAATACATATAAATCCCTGTTAGGAGATTTTGAACCCATGTTAAAAGATTATAACCCTGTTAAGAGTTATGGAAGACAGAAGGACCCACTGCCCAAACAGCTTCAAGGTAAGATCACTGAACACACTGTCCAAATAACCTTGATATTATTCAATAGAATAATATGAAATATGTTACCTCCTTACTATGCCAAACTGCACTCATTGCTACACCAGATCTCAATTCTAGATCTTTGTACTTCGCATGTCTTCCTTCACAATTTCGCTTTCACAACCTCTTAGGCTCTTTTCTTCACTTCATGCTTACATTTGCATGCAACCAAGACCATGCTCACACTTCTTTCATATTACTACTAAAATAAGGAAAAACATTCCTTCCTTTATACCACACTCAAATAATTACAAATGAGTTGGCACACAATTACAAAATAAAAGTTTCCATATGCTACATCAAAATTACACAAAACTATCAGCTTCCAAATGCAATAACTCTTCACTCAAGTGACCTCAAAGTTTGTGCTATGAACCACATCACCATCAATGTGTCTCAAACTTCCCTTTAACTGCACCAAACCAGATTCCATCCCGATTAGGAGATATCATCCAATTTCCACAAACTGCTACTCAGGAACACTGCCTGAATACTGCTTTTACCAAAATGCTAATAAATTTCATGAATCAATGAATTAATGTCTATGCTCTTATCCATAGACAAATAACATATCAAATAATATAACCTCAACATCACATAGCTCCATCTACAATATCCCACATGCGCTAATCAAAACACTGTCTGCTTCTCTACTAGTCTCCAAAAGATCACTGTGTTGACATCAATGACAATCATAGTCATGAATGCAACATCAACTACTATAGAATGACTGCCAACATCCCACATTCATTCCTAACACATACAGCAAGGTTTTTCAGAATGAGCAATAGATTTTTTCATCCTAATCCTAACCCCAGAAATCAAGCAAGAAGAAATGAAGATGCTAGTAATAGTCAGAAAGGATGTTGTAGTAACTCAGATGAAGTGAAGTTTATCAAAATCATAGATTAAGGAGACATATTCAACATTGAAGGTAATCAAGAAGGTGAAATATTGAAAGGTAAGAATGAATCTTTACCTGACCTATCTCAAAGTACTTAATTTATGTAAATTACAATAGAATAGGAACTTAGATTTAGTGCAGAAGTAGATATATGATGAAATGAGTCTTTTGCAATTAATGCAAGGTATTTTATGATTTTTTAATGCTATGGTTAAGAGCACAAAGAAAAATATTATGTTTTTCGAGATCGCAAGAAGTTTTAAGTTTTTCAGGTTAGCAGAGATAGCTTTTTGGAAAGAAGCCGCAAAAGAATTGAATGCGATGTCAGATCTAAGTAAGATTGAATTAATAAAAGGTTATGATTAGTATTATTTGATCATCAAAGAGAATTCAAGTGTCAAGGAGATCAAAGAGCAATGATTGAAAGCATTTTGCAAGGATTTGGAGAAGAATTTTTGTGTCGAATCTACGCAAGCCCTAAAATTGTGAAATTAAGGTATTTTACTTGACAAATCTTTGAATCAGTAAATGAATTTGAAGAAATCATGGATGTTTCCTTAATACACAATGTCAGAGATAAGAATAGACCTAAATTGAAAAGGGAACCAGTAGAACCCTCAGAAGAAGACCCTAGGTTTGCATTATCATCTGTACCAGATGAAGTTTTACACTTAGAAAATGTCAGAAGTTATCTTGGATGCAAACTAGAAATAGTAAGTGATAGTGATTTCACAGATGAATATCAGAAGATTTACAATCAGGATATGACACTAAAACAAGGTTTTGAATATTTGGAACATAATGAAATTGTTAAATATGGATTACAGTATGAATTTGATAATGAAGAATGCACTAAGATTATCTTGAGTAGAATTCATAATGGAAAGTTTTGGCTAGAAGATAGAGTGATAGATATTATAGAAAACTTGATTCGTGAAGTCACTAGATTATCTAAAACTAGAGCTATTCTTTTTAATGAGAAAAACATGAGAAAAATTGTCATTTACAACACAAACTCATCCTACAATGGTAGAGGAATTGTGATTAGTAAGATCAAACAAGATGATGTGAGATACTTATGCAAGATCCTAACTACTAAGTTTTCTGCAAATTCAAGAGAGGATGACATGGTAGTTGGAATGGTACATGCAGCCTATCTAATGTGTCTTGATAGGGTACTAGTTGATATGTGTAAAATTCTTAGAATTCAATTGTTTGAGAACTTGGAGAAGACCAAGAAAACTAAGTATACACAGTTTAGATTCTCATCCCTAATCACATATATGTTCTTTCATCTTTTGAGGAGATTTCCTTACACCATAGGAAATGACTAGAATGATGGACAAACTACAATGGAAAGGATTAACTTAGTATACAGAAAACATGTTATTGACAGTGTTAATGAGAGTGTAGTACTTTTTATTAAGACATTTTAGAATATTGTGTCTAGCAGATCAAGGATCCCTAAGTCTCTTGTTGAAAAATATAAAGATGATATATGTTTTATGGTGGATACTAACCTTACCTATATTGAAGTAGTAGAGCCTAGAATAGAGTTCATAGACCCTCTTGGCTATGAAATATCTGAGGTAGAGACTGAAGAGTATGTTAGTAGACTACTTAAGTGTAAGTTGGACACTCGGTGTAATAGGTTTGGAACCTTTCAGGAGAACTTCAACTCCGCAAAGATTCTAATTGAAGAGAAGCAGTCTAAGAAGAGAGTTGAGAGCACTATTAAGAAAATCCTAAAAGATACAGGAATGATAGAGAGAGATTTTTTGGTAGCAAAGCAGACAGCAGCAGCAATCAGAGAGAGTGGACAAAAATAAGTTTTATCTATCCCTCCTTTATCATCAATTGTAGTACAATAGGAAGAACCACAAGTAAAGGTGAAAGTGGAAGTACCTGAGAAGGACATAGAAGCAAAGATGTCTACTAGATCCACTTCCTCCACACATAGAAAAAGAGTTAAGGAAAGTGCCACTGGACTAGGAAAGAGACATAAAACTCTAGTGCAACCAGTTCCAAGAAAGATTGCAGAAGTAAAAGATGATGTCACTACTAAGAAGAAAGCTTGGAAACCAAAAGTTGAAAAGCTTAATGAGTAGATTATTGAGAATGGTAACTTTGCAAGAATGAACAAATATTATGATCTTTATGATTATACTGATAGACTTAATTTGGAGAATGTAGTTGTGAAGCATATGATCTTGACTGGCAAGAAGTTTGATACTATTCAAGGATAGATACCTGATGATCTATATAAAAAACTTCTAAATAGGAAGAAGAGAGCATTAGAGGAAGAGATAACTATCAGAGAAAAGCTTGTGAAATAAGAGATGAAACTCATTTCAATTAGATCATGAAAGCCCTAAGCACCCATCTGAGAACCAAAAGGAGAACAATTTAGATTATGGGAGGCAGGTATAAAGAAGTAAATTCTAAGACAAAAAAGGCTATTATCAAGGTTATGGTAGAATATGTTGGAGAATCATCAGTTGTAGTAGAGCAAGAAGGTGAGAAAGTACAAGAGGACATTCCCTCTTCTCTAGCTATTAATATTGAAGATGAAACAATGAATGTAGAAGGTACAAAAATCACCTTGGATACTGATGAAAATGTATTCAAGAATTTGGAGAACATTGTTGACAATGCAACCTTTGAAGAATAGGAAGCTACAAAAGAAGAAGAGATGACAGAGACCACAGTTGTGGAACCACTAGTAACAGAAGAAAAAGTTCCCATTCCCACCAAAGAAGATATCAGTCTTACTCCTGAGACTAGAAAGAAGACTCAAATTGGATCTATGATTGAGCATTTGGGAAAAGAAGTAGATGATGATGATCAATTGGAACTAATTACATCCTTGAAAAAAATAATTGGTAAGAATAAGAAAGTAAAGAGTCTTGAAGGGTGTCTAAAGGAACTAACTGAGAAGTTACAAAGTACTGTAGCTACACAAATTTCAGAAGTAGACCCTATGGAGAAAGAAAAGAAGTTAATGAGCACCTTTGATAATGAATTCTCAAACCTAGTTGATATTGCAAAAGTGAAAGCACAAGCAAACTATGAGGCTAGAATGGTTTTGAACATCAATCAGAATATCAGAAATATTATCAACACTCTTGATATCTGTATCAAGGATTTGAGGAAGCATTTAGAAATAGGAAAATCTTTGTACTTACAGTGTACAAAATCAGAGACTTTGATAGCAGAGGAAGATTAGAAGATAAAGTTGAAGGAAGAAAAAATTCTAAATGAAACAAACCTTCTATCTAGCCCCAATGTGAAGGTCTGTGATGTTGAGAAGAAAGTTAGGAAACTTTATGATGAAATCAGAGTTGTACAAGATGAGAGAGATAGGAAATTGAGAAGATACATTCTTTTGAGAGAGCATGCTTCTATGAAGTTGAGCATTATTGAAGAACAGTTGGAAGAATGTCTTTCAGCTAAGACATCTTTTCAGAAATTTAACTTTGAAAACCTCCAAGCATGTGAAATTATTTCTTATGGACTGAGCGCACTACTTAATGTGGTAGATTCCATTAAGAAATCATGGGAGAAGGAGATAGAAGCCATGAAGATAAACTTTTTAGATTGTGTTGCAAGCCTACTGGCTTTGCAATAAATGAATTGAGGTATAACTTTTTGTGACACAATTTTGTAACCCTCCCTACCTTATTTTGTCATTGTTGTCAAAGGGGGAGAGATATATACAAGAAAATTGATAGTATATGATAAGGGTTTTTACTATTAGGGGGAGTACTATATTAGAGGCAATAATTTTTTTTAAGGAATTATAAGGATAGTATGTATTTTATACTATGGCCACAGTTTTGAACAATTTTGAGATTTTGAGTTGTACACTTAGCCAATTCTCTCATATGTTGCCACCAATGACAAAGGGGGAGATTGTTGGAAATTTGGCTGAGTTGATTACATAGATGTTGTCATTATGGAAACATATGATCCACATGAAGATCACACAGGTCAGAGAGCAAGTATGATAGAGTGCATTGCAAATTTGTCTAAGTGTGAGATAGTGTTTTTACCAGTGAACCTGGACATAGTTTTTGTTTGCAACATTAACTAGAGTAAGTTCATTTCTTGCACACTTTAAAATATACTCGATGATGTCTATTGATCACCCATCTTAGAGAGAAATTCATTACGGTGTGTACGGAAGAAGTTATGATAGTTTTACCAAAGACAGTGTGAAGCCGACAGGATAGAATATGAAGATAGAACTAGTAAAGAGTTAAGGGATTATTTTGTTTATCAAAATAATCACTTAACAATATAAAGGGACAACATCCTAGATTTTAACTCTTGGATAAATCTATTGTTATAAATGTAAATGTAATTGTAATTGTAATTTTAGTATTATTGAGAAAGAATACAATAAGTGTGGACAAGTGATATGATGTGAAGTATATGAACCATATGTAATAGTGATAGTAAAAGAGTAGTGAAGTGATATTGATGCAAGAAGTATAAGGTAATGTACCTTAACCTATTTTTTAATTAGTTTATATTGTACATTACTTGTTTGGGCAGTGGGCTCATCTGGTAATCACATTTTTTACTACAACTCCTAACAGGGTTGAGGCTTCTAACAAGGCCTATAGTCCCTTAATCAGGACTGATACAATATATGCTTGTAATAGAATCCTAACAGGGTCAACATCCTTAACAAGATACTTTTGATTAGTGGATCTTTGTGGGTACCATCCCCACCGGGGTTTTCCCTTGGCCAGGGTTTCCTCAAGAACAAATAATGTGTTATGAGCTCTTTATTGTTATGCATGTTGTTTAGCTTCTTATGTTATGCATGTATAAAGATAATCTATTATACCCATAATTGGGCAAAAGATAATGTTTTTAGAATAGTAATTCACCCCCCCCCTCTCAGTATTCCCTATTTCTAACAGTCCCTTATTTGGTAAACTAGCTCTAGGGATTAGATCCATATGGTGATCAATGCTTCTTTTTGGTGGCAAACCATCAGGTACATTATTAGAAATGATATCACTATACTTGGTGAGTAACTTATCAATCTCCTCAGGGACATTATCCTTTGTTTTCTTACTCAGTTTGTTAGGGATCACAACAAAACATACATCCTTCTTCTTCAAAGAGTTAACAAAATTTCTTCCCTCCATCAAACAAACTTTCATAGATGTGCAAACATTACTAATAGGTTCTTCCATCAAAGGCAACAAGATTTTTTTCTTTCCATTAGCCACAATAGTATACTTATGCAATCTCCCATCATATATAGCATGTCTATCATATTTCCAAGGTCTACCCAACAAAATATGACAACAGTCCATAGGCATGATATCACATAACACCTTATCATAGTACTTTCCAATCTTCAAATTCACATAACATTGTTCACTTACCAGGAGTGTATGCTCATCTTTGATCCATGAAATCTGATAGGGCTTCAGATGTACCAACCTTTCCAACTGTAATTTTGTGACCATCTCCTCAGATGCCAAATTCTCTGAGCTACCATTATCAATGATTACCCTCCAAACTTTATCAAAAACTCTACATCTAGTCTTGAATAGATGTTTCCTTACCGGATCTTCCTTTTTTCTTTCATTCCACAGTGCTCTCCTTACCATCAAGTTATTTTCTTTCTCAGGTTCATTCGGTGACTCTTCTTGCACTAAAGCATTTCTACTACTACCAACCTTCTTACTTATATGTGTACACTCAAAATATCTATGTCCTTCTCCACAATTGTAACAAGTTCCTCATAAACTTCCTCTACTATAACCACCTCGGTAGTTACTCCCTCTACCTCTAGATGAAATTTCACCTTTCCAATCAATCTTGCCTTTGTCCAGATTTGTCTTTTTTGGTTCAGATCTACCATTTTCACCATTAGATCTACCTCTTCCTCTAGGGAATCTACCACCTCAACCTCTTTGTCTTTTCTCATGTCTTTTGTTCAATTTATCCTCGACCTTCAATGCAAATTGATAAGCCTCTTCAATTCTCTCCAACTTGACCATACTAATTTCCTCTTGGATGCAAACTCTCAAACCATTCAGGTATCTACCTATTCTTTCCACATCATCTTCATCATGTCCAGATCTAATATCTAATCTATAGAATTCCTCAATATATTCCTTTACTGAGCTATCTTTCTACCTTAAACTTTGCATTCACTGAACTAGGTTAATCTGATAATCACAAGGTAAGAACTTTCATTCAACTTATTCACCATTTTATTCCATACCTTGATTTTGTCTTTTCCTTTCCTCTTCCTATCCAGCTACAAATGTTCCCACCATAAGGATGCATGACTTTTCAACTTTGTGCTCACAATCTTCACCTTCTTATCCTCAGGAATGTTTTCATATTCAAAATACTTTTCCATCTCGGTGATCCAATCCACCAATTCATCAGAATCCAATTTTGCACCATACTTCAGAGGATTGAAATGTGGTGTAGACTTCAAACTTGTCAAAGCCTTCAAAAATCTTTCTTCACCTTGATCCATAATAGGTGCAGGTTCTACATTCACCCATTCTTCCTCAACTTCATCATCACTAACATCTTCAAGATGTCTGCCTCTTCTCTGGGCGGTTTCAACAGCTTCTAATCTAGCAACAATCTACCTTTGCATATCTGCCAATCCTAGATCTACATCTCACCTCCCATGAACCATCTTGACAACCCTATGCAATTGTAGGTCAGATCATAATCTTCTACCCCACAACAATCAACTAGGGCTCCAAGAGGAACCTACAAACCTAGATCCACAGACCTAGATCAAGATCTCACCTCGCTCTAATACCACCTAACGTGAGGTAGGGGCCAAGAGGGGCCAAACAATGGCATGCCCTAATGATCCAAGCCTTCTCAACACATGCGAAAGCAAATAACAACAACAATGAGAGAGAGAATGTAGAGGCTTTCATATATTTTCATCAAATAGAATGATACATGGTAGCATGTAAGGCCTTCCTAGTTAGGGCCAGATATTACAATGATTTACAAAAGTCCTCAAACATGTGAGGATCTATCAAAATCTCTTATTCTCTCTTCTATCAAAACTTCCTCCTAAACTACAACCAAACAACTACATTTATACAAGAGTCTACCAAATTGAGTTGGCCTTCAGATCCATAATCAATGGAAGGAATGGTCAAATCTAGGACCACACGCCTCCAATGATGGATTCCAACATTAAATATGTGACCCAAAATAAATGCACAAGTCGGCTCAACATGAACTCAAAAGAAACTACTCGGTAAGCAAGGATGACTGAGCAATAGACAAGAATCATCGAGCGCTAGTGAAATAACTGACCACCCAAGAGATAACCAACCATACTCAGTAACCAAAGGAAATTGATCAACTACCGACCAACTCAGTCAAAGAAAGAACCGAGCAATACAGACAAACTCCAAAATATTTTTGGTGACACAGGATTGCCAAGGACCCAAGATGCTCCTATATCAAAATCATTCAAATAATATATATAGACTACAATTAAAGACACTAGTGACAAGTATCCCTATTCCCCTAATTGAGAGTAAGTAGCAAAAAGAAGACAAGTTACATCTTGCATCACAGGTTGAGGATGAAAGTATGTTTCAAGGAAGGCAAGATTTATCTAATGTCAAATACACACCTATTGATATGAGTCAGTTGTTATCTCAAATAATATTTAAGGTTCCATTAATGGAGATGATGAGAATAGGTGAGCACAAAAAGAAGGCCCTTACATGGATAAGTAGTGTTCTTTCAAAAAATGTTCAAAAGGCAAAAAACACTGAGACAGTAGGATGGAAAAAAGATAAATCTGAACAAAAGGGAAAAGATATGGAAGAAATTGTTTTAGAAATACCCCAGATTTATCTAGATACAAATGTTTTCAGTACTTCTTTCGGAGCTATTGATCCTTTTTTCTTAACTCTAATCATAAATGGAAAAATGTTTTAAAACTGCATGATATATTCTGGAGCATCCAATACAGTTATGCCTACTGAGGTCATGAGAACAATGGGACTTTAGGTGGATACTCCTCATGGGAGATGTTAGGCCATGCATTCGAGAGAAGTACCTATCATTGGTACAATTAATGCCTTTCCTTACAAACTTGTAGCTTATCTTGATAGATAACTAACTATGAGTGTACTAGTTGTTGACATACCTCCTCAATATGGAATTTTTTTGTCAAGAAAATGGAGTGCAACAATGGGAGGTAGTATACAATGTGACTTATCTTTTGCAACTTTCAAAATTTTTGGTCAAAATATTAAGGTATCCATGGAAAATAGAACTTCCCATATGAGTGAGGAAGAAACAGAAAATGAAAACATGAGTTGTTTCCTTGACACTGATGTTAATTATTTTCAAGTACAAATCCTGTAGGTTGAAAGAAAAGATGAACCTTTACTTTTTTCTAATGATAAGGAGAATTTGATAGATCAAGATGGTTTATGGACCATGTACTTTGATGGTGCAATCTCTAAGGAGGGAGTTTGTGCAGGTGTGTTTTTCTAATTGCTCCTACTGGAAGGACATTTAAGTATTCATTCACTTTAATGTTTCCTTGTACAAACAACACTACAGAGTATGAGGCTCTATTAATAGGACTAAGGTTGGTTTCAAAACATAAAATTAGAAACATTATAGTAATTAGAGATTCATAACTTATGATATCTCAAGTAAGATCCAAATATGCATCAAAGAATGATATACTGAAACAATACAGAAATGCAGTTTGGGATGAGATAGAAGGTTTTGATGCTTTTGGTATTGTGTGGATGGATAGAAGTCAAAAAAAAATGGCTGACCTACTTGCAAAAATTTCTTTAAAACCATAGGATATTACATTTTCTGGAATTTCTAAAACTGAGATTCAATATAGACCTTCTATACCAGACAACATTGAAAATTGGCAATTTTTTGAAGATGATTTGGATATCTTAAGGTTTTTACATTCTAAGGCTAATCTTGAGGAGAGAGAACTGAATTTTAGTGGGTATGTGGAAACTTTAGATGGTAAGAATATTGTTTTAGGTAGGGAAGTCTTGCAATTAAAAAAAAATATAGTCCCAAAAGGTTTGGTTGTTCTTGAGAGAGCATTTGATAATAATGATAGGTTTTTTCGAACAAAAACTATGGATAAGCCAGAGAATCTAGAAGAAATAAATTTAGGGATAGTTGAAGCTGCAAAACATATATATATTAGGGGAAAGTTATCTCCTAAAATAATAAATTCCCTGATTGATCTTCTTAGGAGATATAGGCATGTCTTTGCATGGTCTTATGATGACTTGAAAGTTTATAGATAGGATTTGTTTCAACATGAGATTCCTTTGAAAGAAGGAACAAAGCCTTTTAGACAAAAGTTAAGACCTGTGAACCCTACTTTGGCACCAAAAATGCAAGAAGAATTATAGAGAATGAGTGATGCAAGAATCATTCAACCTATCAAACATTCAACATGGGTTTCCAACTTGGTCCCAGTAAGGAAGAAAAATGGAGACATTAGGCTTTGTGTTGACTTCAAGAATTTAAATATGAACTCATTGAAATATAACTATGGGTTGCCAAATATGGAAGCCATGCTACAAAGAGTTACTAGGTCAAAGCCGATGTATATGATGGATGGATTTTCAAGGCATAACTAGGTTATTATCAAGGATACAAAATAGTTCAAAACTTAATGCAGGAGCATCTTGGGTCCTTGGAAATCTTGTGTCACCAAAAAGAATTTGGAGTTTTATCTGTGTTACTTAGTTTCTACTTTGACCAAGTTGGTCAGTTTCCTTTGGTTATCGAGTGTGGTTGGTTATTTCACTAGCGCTCGACATTTCCTATCTACTGCTCAGTTATCTTGCTCACCGACGGGTCTAGTTTTATTTCCTGTTGTGGCTGACTTATGAATTTATATTGGATCATAGATTTAATGTTGGCATCCATCATTGGGAAGCATGTGGTCCCAAATTTTACCATTTCTTTCATTGATTATGGATCTAAAGGCTGACTCAGCTTGATAGCTTCTTGTATAAATGTAGATGTTCTATTGTAATTTAGAGTGGAGTTTTTGGGGTAGAAGATAGTAGACATTAGTTTGGAGATTTGTGATAGATCCTCACATGTTTGAGGACTTCTGAGATCCATTATAATATCAAGCCCTAACCAAGAAGTCCTTACAGTTTGGCATGTATGGTTCTAATATTTGATAATATATGAAAGATATAGCATTCTCTCTCTCACTGTTGTTTTTTACAGGCTTGGATCATTAGGGTGCACCATTTTTAGGCCCCTCTTGCTCCTTAACTTGCATCAGGTGGTATCAAAGAGAGGTGAGATCTTGATCTAGGTCTACAGATCTAGGTTTGCAGGTTCCTCTTGAAGCCCTAGTTGAATTTTTTGGGGTAGCAGATTGCAATCTGACCTATAATTGTAGAGGATTGTCAAGATGGTTAGTAGGAGGTGAGATGTAGATCCAAGATTGGCAGATATGCTAAGGCAGATTGTTGCTAGATTAGAAGTAGTAGAAATAGCCCAAAGAAGACATAGACATCTTGAAGATGTTAGTGATGATGAAATTGAAGAAGAACAGGTGAATGCAAAACCTACTCCTATTATGGATCAAGGTGAAGAAAGATTTTTGAAAGCTTTGACAAGTCTGAAGTCAACACCACATTTTAATCCTCCTGAGTATAGTGGAAAGCTGGATTCTGATGAATTGGTGGACTGGATCACTGAGATGGAAAAGTATTTTGAATATGAAAACATTCCTGAGGATAAGAAGGTGAATATTGCAAGCACAAAGTTGAAAATTCATGCATCCTTATGGTGGGAACATCTGCAGCTAGATAGAAAAAGGAAAGGCAAAGACAAAATCAAGGTATGGAGTAAAATGGTCAATAAATTGAAAGGAAAGTTCTTACCTTACGATTATCAGATTAACCTAGTTCGGTGAATGCAAAGTTTGAGACAAAAAGATAGCTCGATAAAAGAGTATACTGAGGAATTTTACAAATTACATATTAGATCTGGACATGATGAAGATGATGTGGAAAGAATTGGTACATACCTGAATGGCTTGAGAGTTTCCATCCAAGAGGAAATTAGTATGGTCAAATTGGAGAACATTGAAGAGGCTTATCAATTTTCTTTGAAGGCCGAGGAGAAATTGAACAAGAGACATGAGAAAAGACAAAGAGGTCAAGGTGCTAGATTCCCTAGAGGATGAGGTAGATCTAATGGTGAAAATGGTAGATCTAAACCAGAAAAGACAAATCTAGACAAAGGCAAGATTGAGTGAAAAGGTGAAAGTTCTAGAGGTAGAGGCAGTAACTACCGAGGTGGTTATGGAAGAGGAAGTTTCTGAGGAACTTGTTACAATTGTGGAGAAGGACATAGATCTTTTGAGTGTACACAAGCTAGTAAAAAGGATGGTAGCAGTAGAAATGCTTTGGTGCAAGAAGAGGTACCGAATGAACCTGAGAAAGAAAATAACTTGATGGTAAGGAGAGCACTGTGGAATGAAAGCAAGAAGGAAGATCTAGTAAGGAAAAGTTTGTTCAAGACTAGATGTAGAGCTTTTGAGAAAGTTTGGAAGGTAATCATTGATAGTTGTAGCTCAAAGAATCTAGCATCTAAAGAGATGATCACAAAATTGTAGTTGGAAAGGTTGGTACATATGAAGCCCTATCAGATTTAATGGATCAAAGATGAGCATACACTCTTGGTAAGTGAACAATGTTATGTGAATTTGAAGATTGGAAAGTACTATGATAAGGTGTTGTGTGATATCATGCCTATGGATTGTTGTCATATTTTGTTGGATAGACCTTGGCAATATGATAGACATGCTATATATGATGGGAGATTGCATAAGTATACTATTGTGGTTGATGGAAAGAAAAAAATCTTGTTACCATTAATGGAAGAACCTGTTAGTAATGTTTGCACATCTGTGAAAGTTTTTTTGATGGAAGGAAGAAAGTTTGTTAACTCTTTGAAGAGGAATGATGTATGTTTTGTTGTGATTCCTAACAAGCCGAGTAAGAAAAAAGAGGATAATGTCCTTGAGGAGATTGATAAGTTACTCACTAAGTACAGTGATATCATTTTTGATAATGTACTTGATGGTTTTCCACCAAAAAGAAGCACTAATCATTGTATGGATCTAATCCATAGAGCTAGTTTACCAAATAAGGTACCTCATCAGTTGACACCTACCGAGAATCAGGAATTGAATAGACAGATTCAAGAGTTGCTGGAGAAAGGTTTGATTAGAGAAATTTTGAGTCCTTGTGTAGTACCTATTGTATTGGCACCAAAAAATAATGGAGAATGGAGAATGTGTACTGATTCCAGAGCAATCAATAAGATAACAGTGAAGTATAGGCTTCCTATACCAAGAATGGATGACATAATGGATAGTTTGACTAGAGAAAAGTATTTCACAAAGATTGATTTGAAAAGTGGGTATCATTAGATCAAAATTAGAGAAGGTGATGAATTGAAGACTGCTTTCAAGACAAAAGAAGTTTTGTATGAGTGGTTGGTTATGCCCTTTCGTTTAACTAATGCACCGAGTACTTTTATGAGATTGATGAATGAAGTTTTGAAGAAATTCTTGGGTAAGTTTGGGATTGTATATCTTAATGATATTCTGATATTCAGTAAGACCAAAGAAGAACATTTGTTGCATGTTAGACAAGTTTTGCAGAGATTGAAAGAGGATAAGTTGCTGATAAATTTGAAAAATTGTTCATTCATGAAAGAAGAGATTGTGTATTTGGGATTTGTTATTTCAATTGATGGTTTGAAGATGGATCCTGAAAAGGTTGAAGATATTTTGAATTGGCCTACACCTATGAATACTAGTGAGGTAAGATCATTTCATGGTTTGGCAAGTTATTACCCAAAGTTCATAAGGAATTTTAGTTCAATCTACAATGCTATGACTGATACTATGAGAGGAGACAAAAGAGAATTCAAGTGGACACATGGAGCTGACAGAAGTTTTGAGACCCTGAAGCAAAAGGTTGCTGAATTACCTATTTTGGTATTACCTAATTTTAGTAAAGTATTTCAAGTAGAATGTGATGCAAGTGGAAGTGCAATTGGAGCTATGTTGAGTCAAGAAGGTAAGCCTATTGCTTTCTTTAGTGAAAAGTTGAATGATGCTAGAAGGAAATATTTTGTGTATGATCAAGAATTCTATGCTTTTGTTTCAGAAATGAAGAAATGGATGCAGTATTTGATACCGAGTGAATTTGTCTTGTATATTGATCATAAGGCTTTACAATATTTGGGTAGTCTAAATAAGTTGAATCAGAGACATATGAAATGGGTTGAGTATTTGCAGAGTTATATGTTTGTGATAAAGCATAAGAGTGGAGTCACTAATTGAGTTGTTGATGCATTGAGTAGAAGAAGATCTTTGATGATTGAGATGAAAATTAAAGTTCTTAGTTTTGATGAGATGAGAGATTCTTATGAGTTTGACCCTGATTTTTTAAAGCCATGGAGAAAGTGCAGAGTACCTATTCAAGATCAAAAAGACACTAAATGGGATGAATATTTTATTTAGGAAGGTATGTTGTTCAAAGGTATTCTATTATGTATACAAAGAGGAGTAATGAGAACTAATCTGATAAAAGAGAAACATAGTAGTGGTTTGGCTGGACATTTTGGTATTGATAAAACATGGAATTTGCTTAAGGAGAAATACTATTGGCCGCAGTTGTATAAATATGTTCAAAAATTTGTGAAAAGTTGTGGAATTTGTCAAGTTGCAAAAGGAGTAAGTCTGAATACTAGATTGTATACACTAATTGTTGTTCCTAAGAAACCTTGGATTAATATCAGTATGGAATTTGTTCTTGGCTTACCGAAGAAAGTAAGAGGTAATGATTCTATATTTGTTGTTGTGGATAGATTTTCTAAGATGGCACATTTTATACCTCGTAGAAAGACATCAGATGCAGTACATGTAGCAGATCTTTTCTTTAAGGAAATTTTTACATTGCATGGATTACTAAGGAGTATTATCTCTAACCAAGACAGTAAATTTGTTGGTTATTTTTGGAAAAGACTTTGGAAGAAATTTGGCACTGAGTTGAAATATAGTTCTACATTTCAACCACAAACTGATGAATAGACTAAGGTTGTGAACAGAAGTTTGGGAAATCTTTTGAGATGTTTAGTTGGATATACACTGAGTAATTGGGATTTTGTGTTAGCACAAGCAGAGTTTGCATATAATAATTCAATGAATAGGAGTATTGGAAAGACACCATTTGAGATTGTGAATGGCACACTACCGATAGGAATATCTCATTTGAGAGACATTGCTGATGAGAATAAGAAAAGTGTTGAAGGAGTAAAGTTTTCTGAGTACATGAAAACATTGCATGAAGATGTGAAGCTAAAGTTGAAAGACAGTAATCAGAAATACAAAGATAGAGCTGATAGATCAAGAAGACATAAAAATTTTGATGTTGGTGATGAAGTGATGGTTCATTTTAAGAAAGGTCAATTTCCTATTGGAACATATGGGAAGCTGAAGATGAAGAAGTTTGGACCTTGCAAGATTTTGAGGAAACTTTGTTAGAAATAGGAAATACTGAGAGGGGGGGGTGAATCAGTATTTCACAAACTTTTTCTTTTTCCCACTTATGGATATAACAGATTACTTTAGTGCATACAAAGATTATCAAGCTGATTAACAATTATAGCAGTAAATAGAAAGAACTCATAACACATGATATGTTCTCGAGGAAACCCTGGCCAAGGGAAAATCCCAGTGGGGATGGTACCCACAAAAATCACTAATCAAAAGTATCTTGTTAGGGATATTGGATCTTGTTAGGAGTCAATTTACAATATATAGTAGATCTATCCTGGTTAAAGGACTTTAGGCCTTGTTAGAAGCCTTAACCCTGTTAGGAATTAGATTACAAAACCTGATCACCAGCTGAGCTCACTACCCAAATAGGTAATATAAAATGTTTCTAACTATAATATGGTACTACTTACAACTTTGCATCAATAGCCTTTGCTACTATCACAATATACAACTATCACAAGTTATCTTTTCTTTCTTTTTACATATATCATCTATCTTTCATTACATTTCAAGTATGCCTAATATATGAGTTATTAGAGCTAATAACTTTACATGGTCAACTTCCAAAATCTTTATCCAAGATTAAACATCTAGGATGTCATCCCTTCATAATGATAAGTCATTATTTTGACAAGAAAAAATAATCCCTTAACTCTTTCGCTAATACTGTCTCCAAAACTATTCTTTCTACAAAAACTATCTTCGATAAACTTTGAATAACTTTGTTTGTAATGCTCCAAACTTTATGTGCACTAAGATGGGGTATCCTCATACTTTGTAGAAGCTTTAGTTAACTATGCAAACAAAGATATTGCTCCAGTGGACATCACCAACTAAATCTTCATTGAGTGCTCTGTCAGGATCACTGTATCCATACTTAGACAATTTCTTCCTTCAACTTGCCATACTTGCATTCCAGATTCTATGCTCTTAATAGAGATCATATGTTTCCATAATGACAACATCTATGCATCCACATTAGCCAAATTTCCAACAATCTCCCCCTTTGTCATTGGTGGCAACATATGGGAAAATTGGCTAAGTGTGCAAACAAAACTTCAAAGTATTTACACAAAGTTGTGGCCAAAAGTTATACAACACATATACAATATTGTACTCCATAGAATATCTCCCCCTATGAGTATCCTTCCTCATAATATATTCAATTTTCTACTATCTCTCCCCCTTTGACAACAATGACAAAGATAGGGTGTACAAAAATTTCAAAAAAAAACTTTATACCTTGTTATCAGCTATTGCAAAGCCAGTAGGCTTGCAACACAGTCACCAAACTCTAACTTCCATGATTCAAAATATTTCTCCCATACCTTCTTGATGGATTTACCAACATTGAGTAGAGTACTCAATCTGTATGTTGCAATCTGACAAGATTGCAGGGAATTGAAGCTAAACTTCTAAAAAGATATCTTTGCTGAAAGACAATGCTCAATTTGGTCTTCAACAATTGAGGTCTTGATTGAGATGTTCTCTCTCAAGATTTTAATCCTGAGCATCTTTCTATTCTTCTCCTCTGCTAACATTTTGATTTCATCATTTAACTTCCTTATGTTCTTCTCTACAGAACTTATCTTTACATTTGGGCTTGACAAGGTGTTTGTTTCAGCTGTAATTGCATCTATCTTCTCTCTGATCTTCTTATCTTCTTCAGTTGTTAGGATTTCTGATTTTGTGCATTGTATATACAAACTCTTTCCAGTCTCAAAATGTTTCCTGAAATTCTTTAGGCATACATCCAAACTACCAATATCTTTTCAAATATTTACACTTAAATTTTGTTGCATTTCTGCTTCAAAGTCTTCCTGAACTTTTATTCTAGCAATATCCTTTAAGTTAGAAAATTCAGAGTCAAAAGAGTTTATTACTGTTTGAGCTTTCTCAAGTGGATCTGATTCAGATACCTTAGTTTTGATCACACTCTCAAGTTTCTTTGTCAAAGCTCTAACTTTGCCTTCAAGGTCCTTCACCTTCTTATTCTTTCCAATAATTTTGTTAAGGGATGTGATGAACTCAAGCTGATCATCATCTTCAACTTCTTTTCCAAGGTCTTTAAAAATTGAACCAATTTGTCTCTTCTTACTGTCAGGTGCACTAGGGGTAGTGACCTCTGTCAAAATTTGTTTACCTTTAACTATCTGCAATGCTGGAACTAATTCTGATACTACTGGTGCTTCCACTGCCTCTATATCCTTTTTTGATTCAGTAATCTTCTCTTGCTCTTCTAAAGCCAAATTGTCAACAATGTTTCCTAGATCATGAAATACTGCATCATCTGACTCTAGTGTCACTTTGGTTCCTTCAATGTCCATTGATTCTTTGCCAATATTGATATGTGAAGAAGATGGAACTTCTTCAATACCAACTTCCTCTGCATGTGGTTCCTCTAATTGCTTCTGCTGAGGGTCTGATTCAACATGCTTTCCTACAACTATATCTGCAAGAACTTGCATTACTGGTTGCTCTATCTCTTTTTTTACTTCCTCCTTTTTGCCTCCCATTATAAGGATTGTTCTTCTCTTAGTTCTCAATAAAGTTCTAAGAGACTTCAAGAATCTCTTCAAATGATCTTCATCCTCAACTTCACAGAAATCTCTGATTACATGTTCTCTCATCTTTATGTCCTCTTCTTGTGCTCTATATTTTCTATTCACAAGTCTGTTATACAAATCTTCTGGGATCTTACCATGAATAGTGCTAAGTTTCTTATCTGTCACAATCATATGTGTAATCATTGCATTTTCAAAATTCAATCTATCAAATGATCCATATAGATCATAGAATTTATTCAACTTAGTGAAGTCTCCATGCTTCAATATATCTTCATTAACTCTTTCAATTCTTGGTTTCCAAGTTTTCTTCTTGATTGAAACTACATCATCATCTTTAATTACTGCTACATTTCTAAGTACAGGTGGTACAATTACTTTTTGTCTCTTGCCAGGTCCTATTGCACTCACTTTTACTCTTTTGCTAGGAATAGGAGAAAAAGATTTATCTCCTTCATCTTTTTCAGGTGCTTCAACTTTTTCCTTTACTACAATAGGATCAACAGGATCTGCACTAGATGTCTCAGGTGAAATTACAAGATTTTCACTTTGCTTCAAGGCTTCTATAGTCTTCTTAGCTATGTCAAACTCATGACTTGACATACCTGATTCTTTCAATATTTTCTTCATAGTAGATTCAACTCTCATACTAGATTACTTCTTTTCTCTCAAACTTATTGCAGAGTTGAAATTCTCTTCATAGGTTCCAAACCTATTTGCATGACCATCCAACTCACACTTTAACAATCTATTCACATATCCTACTATTTTTGCTTCAAATATTTCATAGCCAAGAGGGTCTATGAATTCCATTCTAGGCTCAACTGCTTCAATGTAGGTGAAATCAATGTCTACCATAAAACAAATGTCATCTTTGTGCTTTTCAACTAAGGATTGACGAATCCTTGATTTGTTCTTAACAATATTCTGAAAAGTCTTCAATACAAGCTTCACACTGTCATTAACTTTATCAAAAAGGTGCTTCATGTAGACTGAGTTTATTCTTTCCATTGTGTTCACATTGTCACTCCAATCAACTGTGTAAGGAAATCTTCTCAAAATATGGAAAAGCATATAGGTTATTAGGGATGAAAACCTAAACTGTGTGTACTTAGCCTTCTTAATCTTTTCTAAGTTCTCAAATAACTGAATTTTCAAAATTTCACATAGGTCTACTTGTTTCTTCTCAATACACATAAGATAAGCTGCATGAACCATTCCTATAGCCATGTCATCTTCCCTTGAACTACCATAGAATTTAGTTGTTAGGATCTTGCAAAGGTACCTAACATCATCTTGCTTAATTTTACTTATCACAATTCCTCTACCATTTTAACTAGATCCAGTGTTGTCTAAAACAATCTTTCTCATGTTCTTTTCATTCAGTGGAATCTCTCCAACTTTAGATAATCCAGTAACATCATGAATTAGGTCAGCAGTTATATCAATAACTCTATCCTCCATGCAAAATTTCCCATTGTGGATTCTACTTAAAATGATCTTGGTACATTCCTCATCATTAAATTCATACTTCATGGAATATTTGATAATTTCATTATTCTCTAGGTGCCCATAAGCTAGTTTAACTGACATGTCTTGATTGTACAATTTCCTATAATCATCACTAAAATCTGCAT
The DNA here is from genome assembly GCA_027943335.1 of Chamaecyparis obtusa. Classification (NCBI taxonomy): domain Eukaryota; kingdom Viridiplantae; phylum Streptophyta; class Pinopsida; order Cupressales; family Cupressaceae; genus Chamaecyparis; species Chamaecyparis obtusa. Next base: position 6,622,689 of record BSBK01004228.1, on the reverse strand, counting down.
CTTCCAAAGTTTCAAACTTGCAACCTAAATATCCTTTAACATTCTCAATGTGCAATACTCCATCTGGTACGGATGATAGTGCTAGACTATTATCAATTTCAGTTGGTTCTACTAGTTCTTTCTTAATCCTAGGTCTATTCTTATCCTTAACATTATGAACCATAGAAATATCCATCTTATCAACTGATTAAAGATCAAAAAATACCTCAACTTTGCAAATCTAGGGTTTCGGTATGATCGTCACTGCAAACTGCTTCCATACTTCTTCAAATCATCCTCAACTCACTTTTTCTTCTTTCAAATCTCTTTTCAATCACTTTTTAATCATGATAACTTCAATTTTGACCTTATAACACTTCACATTAACTTGATTTGACATCGCATTCATTCATTTTGCCGCTAAAACCTCAAAAAGCTAATTCTGCAAACCTGCAACCATAAAACTTTCTGCAACCTCGCAAAACACAATATTTTATTTTGTGCACTTAACCATAGCATTAGTAAAACATAATAAACCTATATCTAACTGTGCAAAACTTAACTCATTCAAATTCCTAATCTACAATAATCCTAAGTCCTAAACTGCAGAAACTTACATAATTTAAATACTTAAAAAAGGGTCAGGTAAAGATTCATCCTTACCATTAGTTACATTACCTTCCTAACTACTTTCAGTGCTGACTATACCTCCTTGATCTATGCCTTTATCAAATTTTACTTCATCTTTATTGCTACAACAACCTTTCTCTTTGTTTCCTGCATTTTCATTCCTTCTTGCATTGTTCCTAGGGTTAGGGTTATGATGATAACCTCCATTGTTCATTCTACAAAATCTTGCTGAGTGTCCAAACTTATTGCATATCTAACAAATGATTCCATTGTTTCCAAATCTTTGTCCTTCCTGGTTAATCTGTGACCTACAATTTCTAGCAATATGTCCTACTTTGTTGCATCTAAAACATACTACCACTTTTCTTTGATTCATTTCTTTAATAGATTTCTTATCTGCATTGTTATTATTCCTAATCATTCTATCATAATTATTCAAAATTACTTTAGGTCTTCTACATTCATTAGCTCTATGTCCAAAACTATGACAATTATAACAATGTCCATTAAGAGGTTTAAATTGCTTACCTGTGCAATCTCTCTTCATGTGCCCAATAGTATTACAAGAAAAACATCTACCTTTGAATTCTCTTTGCATACCTTTATATGATTCTTCCTATTTTGATTCTTCTTGCTTTGATTCTTCTTTCTCTCTAGGTGGTTCTTCTTTAGGTGGATCTTCCAATGTGTTCTCATCTAGCTTTATTTCCTCCACACGTTCAGATGTCTTCAGATCTAGCTTCTTACTTTCATGGATTGTTCTAAACATACTAAATCCAAATCTAGTCCTATCAAAGAATGGTTCTTCAAAAGAAATTTGTTTTCCAGTCTTATCACTATTTGAATATAGCCTTTCAAGTTGTTGTTTAGATTGAGTTAATTCACCTTTCACAATTTTATTATACTTCTCAAGTTCCACATACTGCACTTTTACTTTTTTAGATTCGGATGTTTCCTTTTCAAGTCTTGACCTCAGATCTTCATTCTCAATTTTCAATTTTTCATTATCAAATCTCAAATTTCCATCTTTCATACTAAGCTTCAGATTTACTATCTTCAACTCATGCTTAAGGATCTCATTTTCTTTTTCTAATTCATCACAATCTTCAACAAGCATATCAGATTTCTTTTCAGATTTCAGATCTTCAATCTTACCTTTTAATTTGTCAATAGCATTCTTTGCATCTTCATATTTTCTTCTTAAGGAGTTTCTTTCATCAGTAAGCATATCAATATGTTCAAGAGCTTCTTCAAGATTCTTCTAAAGTTGATCCATATCCATAGAGATCTTACTCAAGCTGCTAAGCTTTCCTTGAATGTTCCTTCTCTGAGTAAATGTGCTCTGATACCAATTGTTAGAAATAGGAAATACTGAGAGGGGGGGGTGAAATAGTATTTCACAAACTTTTTCTTTTGCCCACTTATGGATATAATAGATTACTTTAGTGCATACAAAGATTATCAAGATAATTAACAAACATAGCAGTAAATAGAAAGAACTCATAACACATGATATGTTCTCAAGGAAACCCTGGCCAAGGGAAAACCCCAGTGGGGATGGTACCCACAAAGATCACTAATCAAAAGTATCATGTTAGGGATATTGGACCCTGTTAGGAGTCAATTTACAATATATAGTAGATCTGTCCTAGTTAAAGGACTTTAGGCCTTGTTAGAAGCCTTAACCCTGTTAGGAGTTAGATTACAAAACCCGATCACCAGCTGAGCTCACTACCCAAGCAAGTAATACAAAATGTTTCTAACTATAATATGGTACTACTTACAACTTCACATCAATAGCCTTTTCTGCTATCACAATATACAACTATCGTAAGTTATCTTTTCTTTCTTTTTACATATATCATCTATCTTTCATTACATTTCAAGTATGCCTAATATATGAGTTATTAGAGCTAATAACTTTACATGGTCAGCTTCCAAAATCTTTATCCAAGATTAGACATCTAGGATGTCATCCCTTCATAATGTTAAGTCATTATTTTGACAAGCAAAAATAATCCCTTAACTCTTTCGCTAATACTGTCTCCAAAACTGTTCTGACTACAAAAACTATCTTTGGTAAACTTTGAATAACTTTGTCCGTACTGCTCCAAAATTTATGTGCATTGAGATGGGGTATCCTCATACTTTGTAGAAGCTTTAGTTAACTGTGAAAACAAAAATATTGCTCCAGTGGATGTCACCAACTAAATCTTCATCGGGTGCTCTATCAGGATCACTGTATCCATACTTAGACAATTTCTTCCTTCAACTTGCCATACTTGCATTCCAGATTCTGCACTCTTAATAGAGATCATATGTTGCCATAATGACAACATCTATGCATCCACATTAGCCAAATTGCCAACAAATTTGACAGTGGAAATGTATATGAAATTAAGTTACCTGATGACATGGACATATCACCAATTTTCAATATTATTGATTTGTATGAGTATCATGAACCTGATGAAGAAGTGACAGTATCGACAGAATATCCTAAGAAGTGGTATGATGAAGTTGAACAGATTTTGAAGGAAAGAGTTGGCTAGAGTACAAGAGGAAAATAGTATATGGAATATCTGGTCAAGTGGAAGAATAGACCAATGGAAGACAGTTCTTGGATTTCACAGTCTGAGTTGGATTCAACTTAGACCAAACCTACCAAATGATTCAGAGAATCATTTCTAAATAACCCCAGGTGTCTGATGCAGGAGCATCTCGGGTCCTTGGCAATCCTATGTCACCAAAAAGAATTTGGAGTTTTGTCTGTGTTGGTCAGTTTCTTGTTTGACCAAGTCGGTTGGTAGTTGGTTAGTTTCCTTTGGTTATCAAGTCTACTCAGTTCTCTCCTGGGTGGTCAGTTATTTCACTAGCTCTCGGCATTGCCTGTCTGCTGCTTAGTTATCTTGCTCACCGATGGGTCTAGTTTTATTTCCTATTGTGGCTGACTTGTGCATTTATATTGGATCACAAATTTAATGTTGGAATCCATCATTGGGAAGCATGTGGTCCTATATTTGACCATTCCTTCTATTGATTATGGATCTGAAGGCTGACTCAACTCGGAAGCTTCTTGTATAAATGTAGATGTTTGGTTGTAGTTTAGAGAGGATTTTTTGGGATAGAAGATAGTAGAAATTAGTTTGGATATTTGTGATAGATCCTCACATGTTTGAGGACTTCTAAGATTAATTGTAATATCAGGCCCTAACTAGGAAGTCCTTATAGCCCGACATGTATGGTTCTAATATTTGATAATATATGAAAGATCTAGCATTCTCTCTCTCACTGTTGTTGTTTGTTGCTTCTATTAGAAAGTAAAGTCCACCAAGATAATTGAGAGCGGGCAGGTGAATCTGAATCAGTTATCAAATAATTATAACTTTTATCATCTTCAACAACATTAAACCATGTAAGAAATATAATTACCAACCATAGAAAGATATTCATACACAATAACACAATGCAACAAGATATGTTGACTAGGGAACCTCTTGATCAAAGAGTAAACCCCGGTGGGAATGATGCCCACAAAAGATGCACTAATATGAATATTCCTTGTGAAAGGATGGACTCTGTTAGGAGTCTTATGAAATACATTCAGTACATATGAATCCTTGTTAGGAGATTTTGAATCCTTGTTAAAAGATTCTAACCATGTTAAGAGTTATGGAAGATAGAAGGACCCACTACCCAAATAGCTTCATGGTAAGATCACTGAACACATTGTCTAGATAATCTTTGTATTACTCAATATAATAATATGTTACCTCTTCTTTGACTATGCCAAACCACACTCACTGTTACACCAGATCTCAATTTTAGATCTTTGTACTCCACATGCCTTCCTTCACAAATTCGCTTTTACATTTAGCTCTTTTCTTCACTTCATATCCATCCACTACTTCTATAACAAAGAAAAACATTCCTTCCTTTATACCACACTCAAATAATTACAAATGAGTCAACATACAATTACAAAATAAAATTTTACACACCCTACATCAAAATTACACAAAATTGTTGGCTTCCAACTACAATAATTCTCCACTCGTGCAACCTCAAAGTTTGTGATTCCATCCACATCACTATCAATGTGTCTTCAACTTCCTTTTAACTACATAAAACTATATTCCATCCCTATTAGGAGATATCATCTGATTTCCACAAACCACTTCTCAGAAACACTGCTTGAATACTGCTTCCACCAAAATGCTCATAACTTCCATGAATAAATGAATTACTATCTATGCTCTTAACCATAGACATATAACATATCAAAGAGTATATCCTCAACATTTCATAGCTCCAACTACAATATCCCATGTGCACTAATCCAAACTTTGTCTACTTCTCTACAAGTCTCTAGTAAATCACTGTGTTGACATCAATGACAATCATAGTCATGAATGCAACAACAACTGCTATAGAATGACTAACAAAAATTTAGCATTCATTCCTAATAATCTCCCCCATTGGCATTGATGGCAACATAGATGAAAAAACATCCAATGTTCCAAAAATCCAATACTGCAACACTGTTGCTTCAAATCCTCTTCATCAATCAAATCTTGCTTCATTTTCCTATTCAGATAGTACAAATAGTTTTTTCATGTACAATTCTCCCCCATTGACATCAATGAAATAAATTTCATCACTATGTCAACAACAACTCCAATGTCAAAAGACACTATTCATAAAATACATTCACTAGAGTCCTCATGACTCAGCTTAGATACACATGCTTCCCAATAGAGGAAGTACCAACATCTAGTCCAGAAGAAAGATAAGGCTCATATACCACTGGATGGATGCAACCAACTACATCAATTCTCAAAAGTAGGCTGGGGCATAACCCCAAGCATACCTCTCAGATACTCAAATGTATCCTTAGGCAAAGGCTTTGTAAATATATCTGCTATTTGCTCCTTTGTACTTATGTACTCAAGTCTGACTTCCTTCTCAACAACTTTCTCTCTTACAACATGATACTTAATCTCTATATGTTTTGTCTTAGAATGTAATATAGGATTCTTAGATGTACTAACTATGTTGGTGTTGTCACAATGTATGATAACAGGTTCAACAAACTTTATTCCAATATCCTTTAGCATTTGCTTCATCCAAATTATCTGGTTACAATTGTTTGCTGCTACTACATATTCTACTTTTATTGTGCTCTGTGAGATACAATTTTTCTTCTTGCTTAACCAAGAAACCAATCTTCCTCCAAGGAAAAATGCTCCACCACTAGTGCTTTTCTTATCATCAACACTACCTCCCCAATTAGCATTTGTATATGCACATAGGGTAAAATCATCAGATTTTTCATACCACAATCCATAGTCCATTGTGCCTCTGAATATCTTATTTCAAGTTAGAACTCCTCTTTTGATGCTTCCAATAATTTTCCCAATAGGATGATTTCTTGACAAACTCTTGTTAGGTATCACTGTCTCAGATCTCACTTCAGGTGTAGGTTCTTCAATGACTTCACTGTGGCTTTCATTCAACAAATCACTATCAATTTCATAAAATAATTAAGTAGATCTAGTGTTAGGTTTAGGATGAGCTTCTTCATCTGATTCATAATCAAGCATTCTTTCATGAATTTTGAACTTCTCATCAACTTTAACATTTGCACTCTCAACAATAGTCTTAGTTCTTTTATTGTAACATCTATAGGCTTTGCTTTTCAAAGAATATCCAAGAAATATACCTTCATCACTTCTAGGATCAAACTTTCCAATATCATCATCTCTCTTTATATAACATTTTCTTCCAAAAATTCAAAAATACTTAACTGAGGGTGCATGTTGAAACCATAATTCATAGGGTGTCTTGTCTGTGTCTACTCTGATTTGTACTATGTTCATTGTATACACTGTTGTGTTCACTACTTCTATCCAGAATATCTTCACCAAATCATTCTCAAATAACATAGCTCTTGCTGCTTTAGTTACTGATCTATTTCTTCTTTCTACAATACCATTTTGTTCTGGTGTTCTAAGGGCCGAGAACTGTCTCTTAATGCCATTTTCTTCACAAAAGGTGTTAAATTCTCTAGAAGTAAATTCTCCACCTCTATTAGATCTCAAACATTTAATCTTCATTCTAGATTCATTCTCAACTTTATTCTTAATGATCTTAAACTTATCAAATGCTTTAGACTTTTCTTTAAGAAATCCAATCCACATCATTCTTGTAAAATCATCAACAAGAATCATAAAATACCTTTCTCCATAGAATCCTCTAGTCCTGGTAGGACCGCTCAAATCTGTATGAACAATCTCTAGATTTTTTGCAGATGTAAACTTCTTACTGGGAAAAGAACTTCTCTTTTGTTTAGCCATCACACATTCTTTGCAAATCATGTTAGTAGGCTTCATAATTTTAGGCAAATCTCTTACTACAAGTGTAGTACTTACTTTCACAATATTGTCAAATTTTATATGACAAAACCTTCTATGCCATAACCAACTATCATCAATCTTAATAATCAAACATGTCATCTCAGTAGGATTCAACTAAAATACATTACCTCTGGTTCTAGATCCAGTTCCAATCAGATTTCCATCTTTATCCTTTATCACACAAGTTTTCTTAGTAAACCAAACTTGATATCCCTTATCAACTAACTATCCAACACTCAAAAGATTATGTTTCAATCCATCCACAAAATAAACATCATCGGTATTAATCTTTCCATCAAGAGTAATAGATCCTATAACTTTTATCAAGCAAGGTGCATTGTTTCCAACTCTAACAACTCCTCCATCATATTCGTTAAACTTTATGAACTTTTTCATGTCTCCAGTCATATGATGTGAACAACCACTATCTCTAATCCAATCAGCTTTCTTTTCAACTTGAGAAACTAAGGATTTTTCTTCCTTAACATCAGTTTCAGGATTTTCTTCTTTAAATGCTACAAATCCTATGTCATCATTATTCTCATTATCACTTTCACTTAAAGTTCTCTCTATACTAGCTTCAAGATCTTCATCATTAGCATAATAACATTCCTTAGATCTTCTAGGCTTGAAATTTTTTCCATAGTTTTTAACTCTCTTAGGACATTTAGATGCAAAATGACCATATTCTTGACAAGTCCAACATTTAAAAAATTTCTTACCGTCTGGTTCTCTCTTCACAAGAAAGGCAATACCTTCTTCAATCTTATTGTCTTCTTCATTTCTAGATCTGTTGCTGCCAGCATAATCTCCGCTCACATTGATGCTTCTTAAAAAAGTAGGGTGAACACTAAGAGAACTAAATGTTATCTCCATTCTAGGTAAGTCTCCTGATAACCTCAAGTTCATTTCTGCTGCTTCCAATCTTCCAAGAAGAGTGTCAATTATAAAGTTTGTAGTACAAGGTATAACTTTTTCAATCATCTATATTGTCTACTTAAATATAGGAGTCAATGTCCTCAGAATTTTCCATATCACTTCATTCTCTGTCTTTGTTCCTCCATAAGATTTTATGCCTGTAACAATTTCTGACATTCTACCAATATAGCTTCTAACAGATTCATCTTCCAACATTCTTATATCTTCAAATGCACATATCCAATTATGTAATCTAACTTTTTTTGCATGTTCATCACATTCAAAAGAAGAGTGTAAAGCATTCCAAATTTCATGAGATTTTTTCAAACATTTTACCTGACTGTACTCATTCTCTAGAAGGGCTGTCAAAAGTGCTTCTCTTGCAAGTATGTTACACATGAATAGATCTCTCTCATCAGTAGTACATGTTTCAAGATTTTCCTCTTCAATGATAGTCTTATCATTCTTTGTAATCAACCAATAACCTAGCCCTAAACATAATAGGTGTGTCTTCATCTTTTCTTTACAGCTGTCAAAATTTACTCCATCAAACTTAGGGCTTTCTTTCCTAAAATTCTCCATGGATCTCATTAAGTTATTAAACTTCTTTTTCAAGGACCTGTCGCTCTGATACAAATTGTTAGAAAGTAAAGTCCACCAAGATAACTAAGAGCAGGGGGGTGAATCAGTTATTAGATAATTATAACTTTTATCATCTTCAACAGCATTAAACCATGTAAGCAATATAATTACCAACCATAGAAAGATATTCATACACAATAACACAATGACACAAGATATGTTGACTAGGGAACCTCTTGATCAAAGAGTAAACCCCGGTGGGAATGATGCCCACAAAAGATGCACTAATATGAATATTCCTTGTGAAAGGATGGACTCTGTTAGGAGTCTAATGAAATACATTTAGTACATATGAATCCCTATTAAGATATTTTGAATCCTTGTTAAAAGATTCTAACCCTGTTAAGAGTTATGGAAGATAGAAGGACCCACTGCCCAAACAAGTTCAGGGTAAGATCACTAAACACACTGTCCAAATAATCTTTGTATTACTCAATAGAATAATATGTTACCTCTTCTCTGACTATGCCAAACTGCACTCATTGTTACACCAGATCTTAATTTTAGATCTATGTACTTCACATGGCTTCCTTCACAAATTTGCTTTCACATTTAGCTCTTTTCTTCACTTCATATCCATCCACTACTTCTATAACAAAGAAAAACATTCCTTCCTTTATACCACACTCAAAAAATTACAAATGAGTCAACATACAATTACAAAATAAAAGTTTCCACACCCTACATCAAAATTACTGTCAGCTTCCAACTACAATAATTCTCCACTCATGTGACCTTGAAGTTTGCACTATCATCCACATCACTATCAATGTGTCTTCAACTTTTGTTTAACTGCACAGAACTAGATTCCATCCCAATTAGGAGATATTATCTAATTTCCACAAACCGCTACTCAGAAACACTGCCTGAATACTGCTTCCACCAAAATGCTCATAATTTCCATGAATAAATGAATTAATGTCTGAGCTCTTAACCATAGACATATAACATATCAAAAATTATATCCTCAACATCGCATAGCTCCAACTACAATATCCCACATGCGCTAATCCAAACTTTGTCTACTTCTTTGCAAGTCTCTGGTAAATCACTGTGTTGACATCAATGATAATCATAGTCATGAATGCAACAAAAAATGCTACAGAATGACTACCAAACATTTAGCATTCATTCCTAATAGCTTTCGCATGTGTGTTTCAGGCTTGGATCATTAGGGTGTGCCATTGTTTGGCCCCTCTTGCTCCTTGCCTTGCATCAAAACTACATTTACTACTCCAGAGGGTACATATGTGTATGTCAGAATGCCTTTTGGTTTGACAAATGCTGGGGCTACTTTTCAAAGAGCCATGGATGTGGCATTTGTAGATTTCATCAACAAGTTCCTTTTCATATATCAGGATGACCTCATAGCATACTCAACAAAGGAAGATCAACATTGTGGCCATCTTTTAAAAAAAATGTAAGAGCTCTAGAGTATGGAGTATCTTTGAATCCAAAGAAATGTGCTTTTGGGGTAACAAAAGGTAAGCTTTTGGGTCACATTGTGTCTAAGGATGGAGTTAGAATTGACCCTAAGAGGGTAATTTCAATTGAAAAAGTACCATTGCCAAGAAATTTAAAAGGAATTCAGTCTTTCTTTAGAAAGATAAACTTTGTTAGAAGATTTATCCCAAATTTTGGTGAGACTAGTGTCCCTATCTCAAAAATATTGAAAAGGGATTAAAAGATGGACTAGACTGAAGAAGCTAGAAGGGCTTTCTATAAAATTAATCAAGTAGTTAAGGATGCACCTTTGCTGAGGACACTGGATTATAGTAAGCCCCTCCAAATCTTCTCTTTTTCTTCCTTTCATACTATTGCTATAGTATTATTGCAAAAGAGCTTAGAAGGTTTTGAGTAGCCCATATCATGTTTTAGTAAATCTTTGCAAGCAACAAAGTTAAAATATGATATAAATGAAAAACAAGCCTATGCACTGGTTAAAGCTATTAAAAATTTTAGATACGACTTAGTTGGAGAAACTATAGTTTCATATGTGCCTAGTGCTGCTGTGAAGGACATCTTAGTAAAAGAGGAAGTTTCAAGGAGAAGGTGTAGATGGATCAACAGGATCCAAGAATTCAACATTGATATTCAGATCACAAAACTAGTCATAGGACTAGGATTAGCTAAACTCATGGCCCAAACCAATTTAGATGCTAATCATAAAAATGTTCTTGAATAATAATAGAGGCCACATATATGTGATTTATATTGTTTTGATTGGTATAAAGGTATTATTGGATGCTTGTAGAAAATCTTTCTTCCTCCTGAAATCGATGACAATAAAAAAAGGACTATCAAGCTACATGCTATAAGGTATGCAATTTTCAAGGGTGAATTATGGTCAAGAAGAAATGAAGGTGTTTTTCTCAAATTTGTTGATCTTAAGGAGGCTAAACACTTGTTACAAGAAATGCATAAAGGTGTGTGTGTGTTAGCCATTACATGGCTAAGGCAACTATGCATAAGATATTGAGGTCTGGTTTCTGGTGGCCCACAATTTTCAAAGATGAACATTTGTTTGTCAAGAAATGTGATTCTTTCCAGAGGTTCACAGGAAAATTAAAATTCAGTGGTAATTTTCCTTTAAAACTTGTTACAATTATGGCCCCTTTTCAAAAGTGGGGTATAGACTTTATTGGAGAAATTGCAAACAAATCGAGTGGGGGTCATTCATAGATCTTGGTGGCCATAGATTATTTCACTAAATGGGTGGAAGAAATTACCACTAGAAGGGCCACTAGTAAGGTGGTAACTAATTTTATGATAGAGAATATCTTGACCAGGTTTGGATGTCCTGAGACAATAGTAGTTGATAATGAAATGTGATTAAGGTCTGAAAAGTTTGGTGATTTCTATCAGCAATATGGGATTCAGGTCTCATATTCATCCCCTTATCACCCCCAGGGTAATGGTCAAGCTGAATCAAGTAACAAGAGCTTGATAAAATTTTTGAAAAGAGTCCTTGATAAGAACAAGAAATCATGGGATTCCAAGTTGTAGCTGGCTCTATGGGCTGATAGAGTGACAGTAAAAAAGGTAATTGGTTGTGCTCCTTTTGATTTGGTATATGGAATTCATGCCAGATTACCACAAAAAAATCTATTGTAGATGTATAAGTTCATCTAAATATATGATGATAATTTGGATAATGAGATGAGGATCAGATTGGAAGATCTAATATAGTTGGATGAATCAAGAAGAGAGGCTCATGACAAGAATATCAACTTGTAGTTGCAGTATAAGAGCTTGTATGAAAAAAAGACCATAGTCAAAAAATTTTGTATTAATGATCTAGTTTTAATGTGGAATTCCAAGCTAGAAGACAAGGGTAAGCATAGTAAATTTGACCCAATATGGTTGGGACCCTATCTCATTAATGCAAAATGGGGATCTTATTCCTATATCTTTAAGGATTTGGTTGGAAATTTTTTGGAATTTCTAGTTCATGGATAATTTTTTAAGTTGTACTTTTCATAAGGTGCTCTCTTTATCCATGAATAGTAGGTTAGTTTTCCCTTTCAGTTGTGTATTTCTTTCCTCCTTTCCTGTTTTAGTTATGTTGATTTTTTTAGTAGGTTCCCTGTAAGTTTTTGTCCAGTGGGTGGTCTGCTTCCTCCAGAAATTATAAGTTCTTGCATGGGCACAAGTTACCCATCATCCCCAACTAGAGCCACTATTAGCCCATTTTCCTATAAAATGCAAAATCTAATGAAAATGGTCTATTCGTGCAAAACTCTTATGAAATTGGCATGCCCTACTGCAACACATCTTTGATCAACGAAGAAAATTTAAGATGTTTTGTGGCTTGCGAACTTAGCCAAGGATACTTTATGGTGTGTACAAGCTCTAGTTGAGATCGCATGTGCTAAAATGCAAAAACCAATGAGATATTTCAGTTTGAAAGTGTATGAGAAATAGGATTTATCCATGTCCAAGGGTTTCATAAAATTTGTCTAAGTCCAAAACCCTACCCTTAATCTATTTCTTCATTACCTTTTTCGGGCCACTTAAAGTCCCCATTCTGCACATGTTTTATTTTCTAAGCCTAGGTAGTTAAGTTTCTATTTAGTGACTCTGTGACTGTAGTGTTCGTGTGATCTCTTGATCTTGGCAATTAATGGTTTAACAATCAATGATCCAATGAGCGGTCTTGTTTTCCTTTAGACACCAGTTCACATAATAAAATGGCTAAGGCACTTAATATTCGGTGAATTGGTGAGGACCGTCGATGTTGACCTTGATCAACAGCTAGCGCTTGTTCTCAAAATGAAACCCAAGGTTGAGAAAATATCTAGCAAATGTGAGATTGCCTCAGTCACGTAATCCCCGAGTTTGATCATAGTTAAAGGATGGTCAAGGTTTTCTCTTTGTCATTGAATCACAAGATAAAAGATGAGTTAAGTCAAGAGATTGGAAATTCAGCGAGGACTGTAAGATGATGGCAAGATCAATGGTTGGCACTTGTTCGCTTAATAGAACTCAGAGTTAAGTTTTGTATTCAGTGACTTGGCGAATGCCTTGTTCGTGTGATTGATTAAGTCCTGGTTAAGTAAAGTGTTCAGAAAATTGGATATGGCTTCATTTGTGGAATTTCTAGATCAAACATGGGTTAAAGATAACACTTCATGTTTAATTATGAGTCGTTGATGCTGAAAAGATCAAGTAGTGGTCGCGTATTCTCCGAATGTAACCATGAGTCAACGAAAGATCATGTGATCATGCGAATTCTTTGTTCGCATGATCTCTAGACTAAACTATGGTTAAGATAATGTTTAGTGATTTGTAAAATGGCTTCAGTCACTGAATTGCCAAAAAAGAGATGAGTTATGTTAAAAAATTTGTGACTTAGCATGGGTCGTAGATTCAGATGCAATCAAATGGTGGTCTCGAGATCTCCCAATCAAACCACAGTTAAAGGAAATGTCTAGCGATCACGTGAATTCCTTTATCAACCAATCTCTAGACCAAAAATAGGTTAATTGAAATATTATGAGATTGGGAGATAGTCTTCAGTCACCAGTTCGCTAGATGACTTAGAGTTAAGGAGCTTGTCGAGGTTAAGATAAAGATAGTTCCAGATGTTGCTAAGGTGTTCATTTTTGATTCGTTGTCAAATAATGATGATGTGGCTAGAAATTTTCAAAAGCTTAAGTGATTTTTTTAATTTAATGAGAACCTCTTGATGTACTGGGAAAAGATCAGGATTGATGGTCATGTTTTAAAATTGATAAATTAAACGTTGTTGATCATATATTTGAATTTTCTAAGCTAGGGTTTGCGAAAAATAGAAATGATGATACACAAAAGGAAAAAATGATCATATATGTTTCTTCTTGGGCCATAAATGATAGTTTTCAATTGAGAAATTGAATGGACTCAGTAGTGGTTGGGCCGATTGTGATCAGATTATATTTTCTTGCCACCCTAAATTTATTATTTATAGGTGGTTGTTTCTAGATGCAGCAGTTATGTTTGGGCCAAATTTTCAAAACTTTTATGTCCATGGCATGCTTTGGTAGATGGGATTTTTTTTTCATATGCTTTCTGAAGGGATTAAAGAATTATGCCCTAATTTGCAATTTGACTTCTAGGGTCTCCACAATCTAAAAGATATCAAATTTATCTCTGATATTCTCTGATTAATTTAGGGTTTCTACCTTGTCACTATTGGCAAGTTGGCTATACTGATGTATATGACTTAATATAGTGTTGTCATTATGGAAACAAAGTCATATAGTAGTTTGGAATCAGCACACTTGATGAGAAGATTAGAAATTGGTTAAGTGTTGAAGACTAGACAGTGTACAGAGTTCATGTAGCTCAGAGCATCAGCGCACGTGCATACGGAAGAATTATGGTATGAATCCTAGAAGTTAAGTTGGTTAGACTATATTCATGCTTAGTCTATGACTGCATAATTAGATATACAAGGATGAGAAAGATACAGTCAATTGAAGTTGCACAGCCAGTGTGTGCCAGTGAAGAACAGAGTAAGCAGATGACAGTTATCATTTTGAGTTGTGACTATATTATAATGTTGTAAAGGATATGCACCTATTGTAATTAGGTTTTTGACATGTATATATTTTTTATTGTAAACATGCTTAAGCCAATTTCATTTGGAAGTGTTGTATGTAATAGGTTTAAGGGTTGACCTAGTTGTCTATTTTGTATGCGCATATAAATATAAGATGTGCCCATTGTATTTAGTATGGAAGTTGATAGAGAGTTATGACAAGAAAAGAAGAAGTGTGTGAAGACACTATAAGATTTATTAGAGCTTTACTAGAGGTCAAAGCATTAGCTCATCAAAGGAACTGATCTGACAAGCAGTGTCACAGTGACAGTTCATCTAGCAGATATAGTGTGTATCTAAGATCAGAAGGTTGTAGCCTTCACCACTTGAGTAGTGAGCTCTAGGATAGTGCCTCCACTCCCCTAGTAGGGATTGTTGTAAAAGAATCCTAACAGGGTCTGACCCTTGACAAGGTCTACTGTACTTAAAGAATTGTAAAGAAACTCCTAATAGGGTTAAGGATCTTCTAACAAGGATCACAAAACACTAGTGCATAATATTAGTGGGTGTCAATTCCCACTAGTTTTTTTACCTATTTGGGTTTCCCCGTAAGCATATTGGTGTCATGTGTTGATTTCATGTTTCATTTTTATGTGAACGTTTATTTTAGTTCTTAAGAATTTAAGTTTAGTATAAAGATTAAAGTTAAAAGATAAAATATAGTGAACACTGATTCACCCCCCCCCCCCCCCTCTCAGTGTTCCCATTCCTAACAATTGGTATCAGATCTCTAGTCCTCAGCAAAGAAGTTTAACCACTTGAGGAGATCATGGAAAAAGTAGAAATGAAACATCTGAAAAGAAATCTTGAAGCTACTCTCAAAGACCTAGACAAGTCTAAAAGAGAAACTAAAGAACTAAGGGATAAACTCAGTGATGCTCAGTTAGTCATCAAAAGGCTAAGGAAAGATTTGAAAGAATGCTCTACTAGTGATCTAGGGACAATGGTCAAGAAGCTGAATGAAGAAAATAAATCCTTAAAAGAACAACTTGAAGAGTTTGATGATAAGATGACTAACAATCAAGAAGTCTATGATGAATAGGTCAAAGAGAACCTTCAACTGAATGAATAATTAAGGCAAGAAAACATGGAAATCTTAGAACTGAGAAACAAAAAGGAAAGATTGGAATCTGAATTAAAAGAGGCTAAGAATCACATTGATGAATTGCACACCAGTTATGATTTGATAGAATCTTAGTTGTATGCAAGGAGATCCAAAGGAGATACTAGCTGTATTGGATACAATGAAGCACAAAATCAAATTGACAAAATGCGAGCAAGAAAGGATACACAAAAAGACTCTACTAATGCTAAGGAGACTAAAGATCAAACCAAAGATAATGGTGAACCACCCAAGAATGAGCACAAGCTTGTAGACTGCACTTGTTTTGCATGTAACAAGCATGGGCACATTGCCAGGAATTGTACAGAGGTAAGACCTTTTAATGGTTACTATTATTCATGCAATAAATTTGGTCATAGAGCTATGAATTGCAAGACTAGTAAGAAGAATAGGATTCAACATGATTAGAGAAATCAGAATCAAACAAATGTAAGAAATTCTTAGAATGTTACATGTCAAATATGTAACTATAATGGTCACTCAGCTAGACAGTGTAAAATGGTGACTCATATTAATGCATTGAGGAATATAAGACCTCCAGTCATTTGTCACTCTTGTAACAAGGCTAGACATATCTCAAAGTTATTTAGATCAAGGACGCAAGGTCAGGAAAGCCCTAAAAAAGGCTGAAGAATCAATATTGGATCCTGAAGGAGAAGTTAATTTTTCAAAGCCTCAGATGATGTGAGCTTAATTTGGTTAGATAAAAAGAAGGACAAGACTGATGAGTATGTATTGGATGCATCCATAGTGGACACACCCTCTACATCTGGATGAATGGCCCTTAGGGTCATAGGGGGAGCTAATTTAGCTCTAGACCCCTACGTGGCTAGTATACTCACTCTCAGATTATGCACCTTTGGACTTAAGCTTTTGGAGTATAAAGGAACCTTCGTGCAAGAGTGCACATGTTGATTGTTAACAGAACAAAAATTGAAAATCTTTAAGTGACAGCCTAGTTTACGTGGCAAGCATTAATGGCAAAATTTTCACTTTAAGTATACAGAAAGTTGTATGATTACTCATTACATTCAAATTCAAAGCTAAAGGAGAGTAGAAAGAGCCTTAGAAGTTATTGTGAAGACTTGTAGATTGATCTATCAACAATTTTCAGTACACTTGATCGGTTGCAGAAACCCTAGTTCATCATGCCAATTCAAAAGTCTTCAGATTATCTTAGAGTACAGTTGGAAAGTGATAAAACATGTAAGTGATGGCCACTCCCATAGTTTTTGATGTTGCAGAAAAGAAAAGATATGTCTTTAAGAAGCAACCATTTAAGTCTACCCTAAATGACTTAGATGAAGCATTCTCCCACATGCCTATGGGTGTTATGCATGTGGAAGACATTAGGGCTTACATCTACTATAAGAAGGAACTAGTAGGACTGGACAGATTAAGGGTGCACATGGAAACAATGTTAAAACCAGATAAAACCTTCCTGGATGATATATGAAGTGGAATGATCACCCCATAGTAGAGTATGCTACGACATATGAATTCTATGAGATAGAATGCATTAAAATACTTTTGAGCAGAATTCATGATGACCTATTTTGGATAGGTGATGTGTCGGTTAGAATTACCAGTGACTTGATATATGAGATGACAAGCCTATCTAAGACTGGCCCTATCCTTCCTATGGGCAAGGATGTTAGGAAAATTGTTGAGAAAATATGTAAGTAAAGGAGTGATATGTGCGGAATGACAATTGAGCCTATTGAACAAGCTGACATCAAATTGATGTCTATGATACTTGGATATAGGTTTCATCACACCAGTAGGGTGAATAGTGTGTCTGTAGGCACAATTATAGCAACCATTAGACTTGTAAGGGAAGATGGAGAGTTCAACTTGTGTGAGATCTTGCATGCACAGTTGATTGATAACATCAAGTAAATCAAGCATGACAAAACAAAGATATTTAGGTTTGGGTCATTGATCATTTACATGTACCTTCATATAGTTGGGAAAGTATCAGATTTGTATTTGGACAAGTCCATTCCAACCATGCCACAGATATGTAACAAAGCATCCACTGAGAGTACATTGAGAGATTATATAACATTGGAATTGAAGACCTTCAGGGCCAAGATGTAAATGAGGTATAGAATTCCAGAAAATATTGTTGAAAAGTACACGGATACAATTTGTTTTATGGTTGAAATAGATACAACTTACATGGAAGTTGTTGAGCCAAGAACTAATTATTCATCCACTTAGATATGAGGTAGAATATAAAGTCCTAGAAGCATATGCGCAAGTATTGCTATCAGCCCCAAAAGACCCCAATGAACCTAGGTGGGGAACATATGAGGAGAAAACTAGAGAAATAGATGCTAAGCTTAACAATGTTGCAACAAAAAGAAAGGTTTCTAAAGTCACCTCAGAGATCTTGAGAATACATGGAGTATCTCAAGAAGATCTTGACAAAGCAAAAGAACAAAAGATTGCTTTGGAATTAGAGAGTGTGGTAGCAGAAAAGGAAAAATCAAATGATCCCAAATTGAAAAAGATAAAAATTGAGAAATTTGATGAACAAAAGGGTAAAACTATTGATACTCCTTTTATGCCCATAGTAATTGTTGATCTCACTACCCCTCCAGAGTATAAGACCATAGCAAAGAGAAATAAAGAAGTCAGAACTGGTCATCCATCCTCAAGAGTCACAAGGAATAGAAGAAAATCTCAAGCACCTCCTGAAGTAAGTTTCATACCTAGTCTTCAAGTGTTAAGGACTAGAATAGTAGAAGAGGGAAGGCTAGATCATGTAGCAAATTTTTATGACAAATATCATGAAATTGACAAGTCAGAGATTCATGAGATGTTGATCAAAGACATGATAAAATTCAAGAAGAGAGTTCTTGAATTGAAGATAGCTATCCCAAATAAGGTATGGTAGATTATGGATACCTTGAAAAGAAAAGCAACTGAAGAAGACTTTAGAATCAGGGAACAAACACTTGATTCCAATCTTCTAGTATGCTTTGTTAAAGAAAAGACATTGATACTAAATTTGGTGAAGCCGCACTTAAGGACAAAGATGAGAACACTGCACATTATGAATAAAGACTATGAGTTGATAACAAAGGAAAAAAAGGCCTTACAGAAGGTATTCTTAGAGAAACACATGAAACCTCCATCTGTGCCCATCACTCAAGCACCTAGTGAGCAAGACAAAGTAGCAGAGATGACCCACATGCCATTAATAAGTCCTCAAGATTTAGCGCCTATAGTGGTAACACTTATAGAGGTAGTAAAGTCTGTGCCCATGATAGATACACAAAAAGATGATACAATCTTCATTGACAATGTAGAGATTGTAATGGCGGCCACAGACAATGACTTAGATAAATTTGAGGAAGCTTTTGTGAGCACAGAAGAAGCTAAAATGTTATGTAGCAACACACCTCCCACTCATCAAGAAGTACTGGTTGATGATGAGAAAGAAGAAGAAAAGATAGAAGAAAAGAAAGAAATAGAAAAAGAAATAGAAAAAGAGGAAGAAAAGAAAGAAGAAGAAAAGGTAAAAGAAAGTGAGAAAAAGGATGAAATGTCAGTAGAGCTAATCAAAGTGAAACAAGAAGTGATGGACAACACTCTCATCGCTCCCTCTGAAGCATTGTTGTCAAGTTTGACTCCTAACATATCCAGTTTGGACTCATGGAGAGAAGAAGACCTGATTAAGTTCAGTGTCTTAGCTATGGAGAAGGCCAAAGAAAAAAAAGTGATGAGGAATCCCCCTTGGTAGAATCAGTACACATTCTAAACAATTTGTTGCTAGAAGACAAGAAAGTGTCAAAGATACACTCTGTTGATGATGTGAGTACAATCATCTCACATTTCAAAATCAATTTCTCAAGCCTTAAAGAATCTGCATCCCTAGTTGTAGAAGAAAAGTATCTGAAGAAGAAATTGAATGAATTGGTTAGCAACTTTGCACTTGACCTTAGCTCACTTAAGACTGGTCAAGCATCTCTAAAAGAGTTTGTAGATCAAGGAAGAAGAATCATTGCAAAATGCATGGATCAAGATAAGCTTACTGATGATCATTTCAAGAAAATAAAAGAGGTAGAAGCTATGATTGAGCAAGTAAAGAGTTCGGTGAAAGACACATCCACAGATGTGAATATGTGCAATAATATCTACCAAGGTCAGATAGACAAAATTGAGAAGGGAGAAAAAGAGATGACAAAGATAAGGGCTAAACAAAATCAGTTGAGGAATGCTCTTGCGCCGTCATTAGACATTCAAAATCAAAATATTAAGGAGATTGATGCCACCATGATAACCTATGATCAAGGTCCTTCCATAGATTTGAAGAATATGGAGAAGCTTTAGTATGCATTATGCGCCCATCTCCAGATAGTAAACTCTTTGATCTCATTTTGGAAGAAGGAGATCCATAACCTAAAGATTGCATATCCAGATGTTTTCCCTTAGTAAGTATGTATAGATATAGTTTTTGTAACACCTTTGTCATTAATGTCAAAGGGGGAGTTGTGTATAGAATATGGATCATAATATGTATAGGGAGATATAAGTATATGTATAGAAGACAAAAGTTTTTTGTATTAAGAACAGTTAGCAACTTAGCCATATTCCTATGTTGCCATCAATGAAAAAGGGGGAGATTGTTGGAAAGTTGGCTATACTGATGTATATGACTTAATATAATGTTTTCATTATGGAAGAAAGTTATATAGCATTTTGGAGTCAGCGCACTTGATGAGAAGATCATAAATCAGTTAAGTGTTGAAGACTAGATAGTGTACAGAGTTCCTGCGGCTCAGAGCATCAACGCATGTGTGTATGAAAGAATTATGGTATGTGCCCTAGAATTTAAGTTGGTTAGACTATATTCATGCTTAGTCTATGAGTGCATCATCAAATATGCAAGGATGAGAAAGATATAGTCAGTTGAAGTTGCACAGCCAGTGTGTGCTAGTGAAGAATAGAGTAAGCAGCTGATAGTTATCATTTTGAGTTGCGACTATATTATAATGTTGTAAAGGCTATGCACCTATTGTAATTAGGTTGCTAATATGTATATATGTTTGAATTTAAACATGCTTAAGCCAATTCATTTGGAAGTGTTGTATGTAATAGGTTTAAGGGCCGACCTAGTTGTTTATTTTGTATGCTAATATAAATATAAGATGCACCCATTGTATTTGGTATGGAAGTTGATAAAGAGTTGTGATAAGTAGAGAAGAAGTGTGTGAAGACACTATAAGATGTATTAGATCTTTTCTAGAGGTTAAAGCATCAGCACATCAAAGGAACTGATCTAACAAGTAGTGTCACAATGACAGTTCATCTAGCAAATATAGTGTGTATCTGAGATCAGAAGGTTGTAGCCTTCACCACTTGAGTAGTGAGCTCTAGGACAGTGCATCCACTCCCCTAACAGGGACTATTTTTAAATACTCCTAGTAGGGTCTGACCCTTAACAAGGCCTACTCTACTTAAAGCATTGTAAAGAAACTCCTAACAGGGTTAAGGATCGTCTAACAAGGATCACAAAACTCTAGTGCAGAATATTAGTGGGTGTCAATTCCCATCGGGATTTTTACCTATTTGGGTTTCTTTGTAACCATATTGGTGTCATGTGTTTATTTCATGTTTTATGTTTATGTGAATTTTTATTTTAGTTCTTCGACATTTAAGTTCAGTATAAAGATTAAAGTTAAAAGATAAAATATAGTGAACACTAATTCACCCCCCCTCTCTCAGTGTTCTCATTCCTAACAGTCACTTCTGTAATAAATTATTTCTTGATTTCATGTTGATTGAAGTGAAAATGTTGCCATAATTTTTCCCTAAATGACCCTAAGCTTGTAGCAATCCTTGTTCATATAAAAGGATCCCTAAGGTCATTTAGAAGGAATTCTTTCCTAGGGTTTTGAAGAAAGGATCATTTGCAAGAGACCAAAGATAGACTCATTTCTATAGGCTTGCATTCCAGAATTGATAGAAGAGGTCTATAACCTCTCTATTTTACAAAGATCTTAATGAATAAATGGTTTTATTATTTATTTTATGGAATATTCTATGCTTCATGAATCACTCTTGTATCAGTTTATGGAAACTTATACAAGGATTTCAAGAACTGCATTGAATCTTATCTCTTGTTTAATGGTTTGTAATTTCCTATTGTCTTGTGAGTTGATGACCTCAAGATCAATAGCTATAGATATAGTTCTGTATGTTTTGATATGTTTTGTTGTTAACTTGAAGAGTTAAGTAAATACTTGATATAACCTAATAGAATTGCAGTGTATTAAGGAGGATATTCATTAGTGAGGTTCTCAATTTGATTTTCATTTGCAAGGTGAATTATAAGAATCAAACACATAGTGAGGATTTGTTCTGAATATGTCCAATGTATAAGGGATTGATCATATAATTTTTTTCAAAAAAGATGCTCTTTCTTATCTAACAATTCTACCCCTAAACAAACAAGAAAACAAATTCTAAATCTTTAAGACAATAGTTGTGGACTTAATAGCTAAATCCCCTAATTTGTTTGTGAGTAGCTTGGTAGTGTGTTTAGCTTCACACCCTATCCCTTTATGTCACAAATAACAAGAAGTATTTTGGGCACATATCTTTTTTGTGAGGATTAGTGAAAAAGGGAAAATTAAGTGATCCTAATCCTAGGTATGCCCACCTAAATTCTGCAGAGTTCAAAGTGTAGAAAGCCTTTTTGTTTTTTTCATTGGTCCTTGTTCTTGTATGAATGTACTGATTATGGGAAGTACGCTACCCCATAGGTGCATCTCTACATTTCCAATGTTGTTAAAATCTTCCTAAACCAAGAGCCAACAAATGATACATAGATGGTACAACCTTTATCGAATGAATCCATCATCAGCTGAGGAGGATGTTAAATGGTAGGTCAAGATCAACATGGTAGATGGTGTCTTGAATTGCAAGGTCTAGCTTGATAGGAAAAATAATGGTACCTTCAGAGGTACACTCCAAGTTATCATATGCCTTGATGGTGATGACCTCATGTGATATGTCAGCCTTCATGAACCCTATCTATTGTATGAACTTTAGAGTACACAATTTTAGGTCTAGGCCATTATCTATCATGACCCTTTTAATGCAAAAATCTCTAACCTTAATGGTGATGTAGAGAGGGATATTATGGTCAAGTGCAATAGTTGGTATGTCATATGGCTTAAAGGATAGAATAGAGGATGCAGATAGATGTCCCACAAGGTTTTCAAACTAGACGACATTTATATCTATGGAGACATGTCCTTCTTGGAGGGCTCCGTTGAGAATATCTTGATGGAGGGGTGAAGTGTGGAGAAGGTCAAGGATGGAGATTTAGGAAAGTGTATTCCCAAGGTGTTCCAAAAGGTTGTATTGGGAATTGTGTGCTAGCCTTGGATTTGTACCAGCAATAGATATCTAGCATCTGCAAGTAGTGATAGCACACCGACTATTAGCTCCTTTGACGTGGATGACATTAATTGTGGACTTGATTCAGGTTATACATCCAATGAATTTATCATAGTTTATATGAGAAGTAGTATAGTATTTGTGATCAGCATGGTCTCCTTTTTTGCCTTTACCTTAGTTTTGGGGTGGAGGATTGGGATTGATTTGGTTCTTCCCAGCATTGTGTTGTGGGAACTTTTAATATGATTTAGAACAATAGAGAGGGGGGGTGAATCAATTGTTCTCAGGTCCTGATGTATAAAAAAAACTTAAAAACTTTTTCTTAAATCAGATCCAATAACCAAAATAAACTCAGTCATCACTGATTCAATAATAAAAACATATAACAATGCAGTCCACTACCCAGCTATAACTTAACTTGTAAAACATAGAAATGTTCAAACCAAAACATTCACACAAGTATTAACACCAAGATTTATAGTGGAAACCCAATTTGGGAAAAACCACTTTGTAACATGCTACTATTATTATCACTCTTCTGAAGTGAGCTCAGTTAAAAGCCAACCCTGTCAAAGGTTACAATACACACTGTCAGGTCTGACCCGGTTAAAGGATTTCAATCACCCTATTAAAAGTGAGCCTTGTCATAGGACTTACATACACTCCATTAGAATGCAACCTTGTTCAAAGGATTTAACATATGACTGTTAGGTCAACCTCTGTTAAAAGGATTTTGACTATTACAATGGTTAGAAAGTAGCAGCAATATTTATTTGAAAAATATACAACTCACTTTGCAAATATCAGATCCAATTCTGTACACTAATGCTAGTTTACTGACTTTGAAACTTTTCCATCTCCATCTCTAATCTGCTCGAAACTTTTCTTCAAGCAACCACCACAATTCTCCTTTAGCCTTTTCTACTTATACAATCAATAAAACTTTACTGATCTTCCAACATTCTCTTTTTCACCCTATGCACATACATATCCAATGCTCAAGTTCCCTTTAATACTTTCCTCAATTAGGTTAACTCATCTTATGCTGCTCAATCTCATTCGTAGATCTTAGGGTTAGGTCAGATTCATTGAATCTACCCACTTCTTATTCTTCAGCTTCATTTCTAGAATCATCTCAAATCTCTTAAAGATTTACAATAAAATGTTTTACAGTTCATTTAATACTTTCAAACAATCAATAAATAAAGTCAACATGTTTTACATAATCCAAGAATTCAACAATGTCAACTCCAAAACTAAATTCTCTTCAAATATAAAAATGTTGATGCTTGGTTAATACCATGATCAACTACTCAGTCTTCATGTAGAAAGCTCGGTCATTACTAGAAATATTTTCTCAGCTTATACTATCTTCCTCAGCAATTAACTATTGTTTGGTCGACACCAAAATTTTGCTTGGCATACACTGACTCGGTTGACACTAACATTACTCAGCTTAAACATGATTTCTCCATTCTTTACTCAGTCAAGCCTACTAGTTTAGTCTTCATTCTTACTAGTATAAACAATACATTGTCTCATCATTCTACAACATAGTCAAGTACACTTTGTAGTATCAAGATAACTCAAGCTTTCCTTAGGTGCTATTGTTACCAACCTTGCCTATCCTCTTAGCAACACTCAAATAGATATAGTACTTTCCTAAGTAGCAATAGTGTTACCAATTAAGGTTTGACATCAATGACAATACAACAATTGTTTCAATTGCAGTTTCCAACAATCTCCCTCTTTGGCATTGATGGCAACACCATATGATATCACCTGAATAACACATGGATTACCAACCAATCCAAAAAATTATCTCTTCATCAGAGAATTATTTATAATATCCTTAGCTTCATTCTAATTCAAAATCCTATAAGCCTCACTCTCACTTTTGTGACCATCAAAAGTATTCAGATCTCCCTCTATCTTGACCCTTCATTTTAGTTCATCACCCTTACTTTTTAGTGTCATGTGTTATCATATCAGTTCATCTCCCTCTTTGACAAAAAATGCCAAAGCAGCATGTAAAACATACATCCATCAGATGTAGATAATATTTTGCAGCTCAATGTTTCTCCCTCTATCATCTTGCTTATGACTAATTCCTTGTCTTTGCTCCTTTTCACAACTCTAGGCTAGCCCTAAAGTGTGACAATATTCTACATCAATTTGTCAAATATTCTGCTATAGCATATTTGATGCAGTGCTCCTAGCTTGACTAGGTAGCCTCAATTAGGGGAAGGACCCCTAATTGACTTCTCAAATACTCATGAGCTTCTCTAGGTAAAGCTTTAGTGAATATGTCTGCTAATTGTTCTTTTCTATTCACATATTCCATTCAGACTTCTTTATCTTGTACTAACTCTCTCAAGTAGTGATACTTGATTGCTATGTGCTTGGTTTTAGTGTGCATCACTGGATTCTTAGAAATATTGATAGCACTTATGTTGTCACAGAAAATAACAACAAGTTCAGTGATTTCTTCTTTCATGCTTATCAACAATTATTTTATCCATACCAAATTTGAACAGTTTACTGTAGCAGCAACATACTCGGCCTCAGTAGTAGATTGGGAAATGCAATTTTTTTTCTTGCTCATCTAGGAGACTAATCTCTGTCCAAGAAAGAAAGCTCCACCACTAGTACTCTTTTTGTCATCTACATTTCCTACCCAATCAGCATCTGTATACACTCTGAGTTCAAATTTTTCATCCTTCTTATAATATAGACCATAGTCAGCAGTTCCTTTCAAGTATTTCATAATTCTTTTCATAGCCATCATGTGTGTTTCCTTAGGATTGGCAGAGAATCTTGCCACAATCCCAACAGCTAGTGCAATATCTGGTCTACTATGTACAGCATACTGCAATTTTCTAATCATGGATCTATACAAAGTCTAATTCAATTCTGTAGCATCATCATTCTTAGATAACTTTTGTCTAGTAACCATAGGAGTACTCACTAGTTTAGCATCTTCCATCCCAAAAGTTTTCAGTATTTCATTAACATACTTAGACTGTGTAATGAAAATTCCTTTCTTCCTCTGATATACTTGTAAACCAACAAAGAATTTCATCTCACCAAACATGCTCATTTCAAATTTAGTTTGCATTTCATTTGAAAATCTTTTACACAATGCATCTTGTCCACCAAAAATAATGTCATCCACAAAAATTTTTTCCAATGGGATACCTTTACCTTCTTCATCCTTCATGTATAGATTTCTTGTGTCATTTGTTCTTGAAAATCCAATCTATATCAAGTAGTTGTGCAACCTCTCATACCATGCTCTGGGAGCTTGTTTTAATCCATATAGTGCTTTGTTTAATTTGCACGCTATATGTCTTTTGTTTAGATCAATAAAACCTTCTAGTTGTTCTATGTAAAATTCTTCTTCTAGTATACCATTCAAAAATGCAGACTTGACATCCATTTGATATACCTTGAAATCTTTATAAGTAGCATATGCAAGCAAAGTTCTTACTCCTTCCAATCTAGCTACAGGGGAAAATGTCTCCTCATAATCTATTCCTTCTTCTTGTGCATAGCCTTTGCATACCAGCCTAGCTTTTTTCCTGGTTATTTCACCATTTTCATTCATCTTATTCTAAAACACCCACTTTGTTCCTATAACATTTTTATTTTCAGGTCTTGGCACCAAATTCCAAGTATCATTCTTCTCAATCTGGTCAATCTCTTCATTCATTGCTTGTATCCAATCTTCATTCTCTAATGTCTCTCTAGTTGACTTAGGTTCAAATTCACACAGTAGGCATGTTGGATCCTTATTCTTACTTTTGGTCTGAATTCCAGTATTTTTGTCTACAATTATATGTTCATGCTTATGATGTCTTCTTACATATTTTGCCAAAATAGGTTCAGCTCTTCTCTCCTCTATTTCATTAGGTTCCCCAACAAGATTGTCAAATTCAGCTTCTGAATGCTCGGCAACCTCTTCCTGATACTTAGTAGCATTTTCTTGTAGCTCAACATGTTCTTGTTCTCTTTCGGTACTATTTTCCTGATGCTCGGTAGCATCTGTCTGTTGCTTGGCATTGCTTACCCAAGACTCAGCATCAGGTGCAAGTCTGTTACTTGCCTCTTTTTCTATCAGCTTCATTTCTTTCTGCATACTCATCAATTTTCACATTCACACTTTCCACAATTTTGTTAGTGTTAGAGTTCAAACACTTGTAAGCTATACTTTGTGTGGAATACCCTAGGAATATTCCTTCATCACTCTTAGCATCAAACTTTCCATTCCTAGTGTTTTTTAAAATATAGCACTTCCTTCCAAAGATTCTAAAGTATTTAACACTCGGTGCATACCCATGCCATAATTCATAGGGTGTCAGATTTGTACCTTTCTTGATCTATACCCGGTTAAGAGTGTAGACAGCAGTGCTTATAGCTTCTTTCCAGTATTTTTTTGCCACATTCTTTTCAATCAACAATGTCCTTGCATAATCCAAGATAGATTTATTTCTTCTTTCTGCTATACCATTCTATGGAGGTGTTCTAGGTGCAGACATCTATCTTTTAATTCCTCTATCATTGCAAAATAGACTGAATTCATTTGATGTAAATTCTCCACCTCAGTCAGATCTAAGACATTTCAGGTTCCTACCTATCTCCTTCTCAACCTTAGCCAAATACCACTTAAAGGATTGAAAAGCTTTAGATTTTTCTTTTAGAAACATTACGTGCATCATCCTAGTATGATCATTAACAAATGAGATAAAGTATCTAGCACCACAGTAACTTTGTACACCCATAGGTCCACAAAGGTCAATAT
This sequence comes from Chamaecyparis obtusa, assembly GCA_027943335.1. NCBI lineage: Eukaryota > Viridiplantae > Streptophyta > Pinopsida > Cupressales > Cupressaceae > Chamaecyparis > Chamaecyparis obtusa. Next base: position 6,594,682 of record BSBK01004228.1, on the reverse strand, counting down.
GAACCAAATCTAAAATATTTTCAGAAGTAAAGGATTTTCTCTTAAAACTTGACTTTTCCATCTTTCCTAACTGACATTCCTTGCACATCACATTCTCAGGTTTCTTCAATCTAGGTAGACTTCTTACCTTTTTCTCCTTACTTATCTCTACCAGATTGTCAAAGTTAACATGACACAGCATTTTATGCCATAACCAAATATCATCAAGTTGTGCAATTAAACATGTTTCTTCAGATAGATCAAGATAGAACAAATTACCTCTAGTATGATCTCCACTTCTAATTAGTTCTCCAGTAGCATCAAATATTTTAGCTTGCTTGTGATGAAATTCCACTCGGTAACCAGTTTTGTTGAGCTGAGCAACACTTAACAAATTATAATTAAGACCTTCAACCCAATATGCATTTTCACAAGATATCTTATCAATTAGTTTAATCAAACCTTTTCCTCTAACAAGACATGGTGCATCATTACCAAATTTTACACTTTTACCTCTGTAATGATGTAAGGTCTCAAACTTATTTTTGTCACGAGTCGTGTGATGTGAACAACCACTATCAATAATCCATTTATCATTCTTGTTCACATAGGATATCAATGCAGTTTTCTCATCCTCATTAGATTCATCTTTCATTGCAACATAGACTACCTCAATTTCAAAATCATCACTATCAGTGTCATTTTCTTCTTCAACAATGTAACAAGATTTCTTACCTTTTCCTTTGTAGTCCTTGTTCCTTTGGTAGCTTTTGTCATCTCTTCTATATTTTTGTTTTCTTTCATCATCTTTATCCTTCCTATCAGGACATCTAGCAGCTATATGACCAACTTTATTACATGCAAAACATATAATAAGGAGTTTACCTTTATACTTTCCTATTCCTCTTCTCAATCTTCTAGCCATAAGAGCTTCTAGATCTTCTAGTTCTTCATCAGAAGTGTCACTATCACTTTCACTTTCACTTTGACTAATGCATCTTTCTTTTTCTTTCATTGGCTTGTTTAGAACTAGTTGTGACTTGAAAGTAGATTCAACATTACCAATGCTTCCAACAGTGAAATTATCATAGTTAGAGAGTTCAAAAGCAGTCATCGTACCAACCAAACTTTCCAAAGTAAGCACATTAGTAGAGTTACATCTAGATTCCTGAATAGCTGAGATCTTAATAGCATATATAGGACGTAGGGTTCTTATTACTTTCCCAATTATAGTTTCATCATCAATAACCCCATTTGCTCCTCTAATAGCATTCACAACTTCTTTTATTCTACCATAATATTGTGCAATGTTTTCACCTTCTTGCATTCTCATTTCATCAAACTTACCTCTAAGACTCTCAGCCTTTGCTTTCAGTACATTTAAGTCACCACCATAGATCCTTGCAAGAGTTTCCCACATCTCCTTAGCAGTTGTGCAATCCTTAATGTCCTCAAATTCTAGATAGGTTAGGGCAGATGCAATTTCCAGCATTGCCTTATTATATTCTTTCTTAGCTCTCATTTATTTGGTAGTCAAAGGTGCGATAGGTGAGACATAGCCATTCTCAATGTAGTATTTTGTAGAGTCACCAATACTAGCCAGATGTAGCTTCATCAAGCTTTGTCATGCAGGGAAGTTTTCCTTATTCAGCTTCGGTACCTCCTTCTTATACATCCCGATCATTTGCTTCAAGCCCCTTTAAACTTGATTTTTGTAAACACTAATAATAAGCAACAAAGCTTTGATACCAATTGTTAATATGATTTAGAACAATAGAGAGGGGGGGTGAATCAATTGTTCTTAGGTCCTGATGTATAAAACAAACTTAAAAACCTTTCCTTAAATTAGATCCAATAACAAAAATAAATGCAGTCATCACTGATTCAATAATAGAAACATATAACAATGCATTCCACTACCCAACTATAACTTAACTTGTAAAACATAGAAATGTTCAAAACAAAACATTCACACAAGTATTAACACCAGGATTTATAGTGGAAACCCAATTTGGGAAAAACCACTTTGTAACATGCCACTATTATTTTCACTCTTCTAAAGTGAGCTCGGTTAAAAGCCAACCTTGTCAAAGGTTACAATACACACTGTCAAGTGTGACCCGGTTAAAGGATTTCAATCACCTTGTTAAAAGTGAGAGTTGTCATAGGACTTACATACACTCCATTAGAATGCAACCTTGTTCAAAGGATTTAACATATGACTGTTAGGCCAACCTCTGTTAAAAGGATTTTGACTATTACAATGGTTAGAAAGTAGCAGCAATATTTGTCTGAAAAATATACAACTCACTTTGCAAATATCAGATCCAATTCTGTACACTAATGCTGGTTTACTGACTTTGAAACTTTTCCATCTCCATCTCTGATATGCTCAGAAATTTTCTTCAAGCAACCACCATAATTCTCCTTTAGCCTTTTCTGCTTATACAGTCAATAAAACTTTACTGATCTTCCAACATTCTCTTTTTCACGCTATGCACATACATAACCAATGCTCAAGTTCCCTTTAATACTTTCCTCAATTAGGTTAACTCATCTTATGTCACTCAATCTCATTCATAGATCTTAGGGTTAGGTCAAATTCATTGAATCTACCCACTTCATGTTCTTCGGCTTCATTTCTAGAATCATCTCAAATCTCTTAAAGATTTACAATAAAACATTTTACATTGCATTTAATGCTTTCAAACATGATATAAATAAAGTCAACATGTTTTACATAATCCAAGAATTCAATAATGTCGGCTCCAAAACTAAATTCTCTTCAAATATAAAAATGTTGATGCTCGATCGATACTGTGATCAACTACTCGGTCTTCATGTAGAAAGCTTGGTCATTACTAGAAATGTTTCCTCATCTTATACTGTCTTCCTCGGCAATTAACTATTGTTCGGTCAACACTAGAATTTTCCTCAGCATACACTGACTCGGTCGACACTAACATTACTCAGCTTAAACATGATTTCTCCATTCTTTGCTCAGTCAAGCCTACCAGTTTAGTCTTCAATCTTACTAGTATAAACAATACATTGTCTCATCATTGTACAACATAGTCAAGTACACTTTGTAGTATCAAGATAACTCAAGTTTTCCTTAGGTGCTATTGTTACCAACCTTTCCTATCCCCTTAGCAACACTCAAATAGATATAGTACCTTCCTAAGTAGCAACACTCTTACCAATTAAGGTTTGACATCAATGACAATACAACAATTATTTCAATTGTAGTTTCCAATAGGAACATGTTATGATAGATCTTCAAGTTGTCATTAGGTGAGGCTTGTGATGGTGTGTCCACTTGGATCTCCTTTTGGTCAATGAGATATTGGATGTAATAGTTGAGCTTCATACACCAGAGAGTAGCATGTCCCTTCACACGGTGATAATCACAATACTCATGCTCTTTGTACCAGATAGGTTTGGGAGTGGCATCATCAAATTGTTGATTTGGTGGGTATGTGATTAGATTAGCCTTGTCCATCCGATGAAAGATTACATCCAGAGGTTCACCAAGAGGTGTGAAGATTCTCTTTTGGTAGGTACGGGCTCAAGGCTTATTCTGATTGGGAGTAGTGTATATGGAATTAGTATGATAGGTCAGATTTAGTTGCTAGTTTTGACAATGCTACATGGGTTATTGTTTGATGGCAGGTTGTTGCTGATAGTTCTACATAGGCTACTAATTAATTTGAGGTTGTTGTTGTTGATATTGCAGCAAAGGTTGCTGATGGATTGGTGCTTGTTGATGTTGGTACCCAGGAGTTAGTATAGGACCAGCCACAACCATTTGGATATGCTTGGTGTTAGTGGCTCCATCATTAACAACATTCTTGTTTTGATTCTAGTAATCAGGTTTATCATTGTTGGGCTTACTCTAGGAATCATCCTTGTAATGCTAGATTGTGTCGTCATCTAGGAGGCCTTTTTTGATATCTATCCCCTTGCCTTTGATATCCTAGTAAGTTTGGATGTAATTCATCCTCATGAAGTGGGATAGTTTGGGATGGAGGTTATCAATAAAGATCTTGGTTAGATGCTTCTCAGGTGGTTGATATGATAAACTTGTTAGGAATTAATGCTAAAGTGTTTGGTATCCATTCTGTAGCAATTCTTGTTGCATTCATGACTATGATTGTCATTGATGTCAACACGGTGATTTACCAAAGACTTGTAGAGAAGCAGATAGAGTCTGGATTAGCTCACATGGGTTATTATAGTTGGAGCTATGTGACATTGAGGATATACTCTTTGATATGTCATATTTCTATGGTTAGGAGTGCAGATAGTAATTCATTGATTCATAGAAGTTGTGATCATTTTGGTGGAAGCAGTATTCAGGTAGTGTTCCTCAGTAGCAGTTTGTGAAAATTAGATGATATCTCCTAATCGGGATGGAATCTAGTTTTGTGTAGTTAAAGGGAAGTTGAAGACACATTGATAGTGATGTGGATGATAACACAGACTTCAAGGTCATACGAGTGAAGATTTATTGTATTTGGAAGCTGACAATTTTATGTAATTTTGGTGTAGCATGTGGAAACTTTTATTTTGTAATTGTATGCTAACTCATTTGTAATTATTTGAGTGTGGTATAAAGGAAGGAATGTATTTCCTTTTTATGTAGTAGTAGCATGTGGTTGTAGTGGGAAAGTGTGTAATTATGATATGGTAGTAGCGGTTGTGATGCTGTATGCATGAAGTGAAGAAAAGAGCTAAGTATGAAAGCAAATTTGTGAAGGAAGACATGCGAATTTGTGAAGGAAGAAACTAATTCACCCCCCCCCCCCCCCCTCTTAGTTATCTTGGTGGACTTTACTTTCTAAATATTGGTATCAGAGCAGCAGGTCCTTGAAGAAGAAGTTTAACAACTTAAGGAGATCCATGGTGAATTTTAGGAAAGAAAGCCCTAAGTTTGATGGAGTAAATTTTGACAGCTGGCAAGAAAAGATGAAGACACACCTATTATGTTTAGGACCAGGTTATTGGTTGATTACAAAGAATAATAAGACTATCATTGAAGGGGACAATCTTGAAACATGTACTGCAAAAGAGAGAGATCTATTCATGTGTAACATACTTGTAAGAGAAGCAATTTTGACAACACTTCCAGAGAATGAGTACAGTCAAGTAAAATATTTGAAAAAATATCATGAAATTTGGAATTCTTTACACTCTACTTTTGAAGGTGATGAACATGCAAAAAGAGTTAGATTACATAATTACATATGTGCATTTGAAGATATAAGAATATTGGAAGATGAATCTGTTAGAAGTTATATTGGTAGAATGTCAGAGATCATTTTAGGTATAAAATCTTGTGGAGGAACAAATATAGAGAATGAAGTGATATGGAAAACTCTGAGGACATTGACTCCTATATTTAAGAAAACAACGTAGATGATTGAACAAGTGATACCTTGTACAACAAGATTTACAAGAGAGACTCTTCTTGGAAGATTAGAAGTAGCATAAATGAACCTGAGATTATCAGGAGACTTACCTAGAATGGATATAGCATTTAGTGCTCTTAGTGTTCACCCTACTTCATCAAGAAGCATCAGTGTGAGCAAAGATTATACTGGTAGCAGTAGATCTAGAAATGAAGAAGACAAGAAGATTGAAGAAGGTATTGCCTTGCTTGTGAAAAGAGAACCAGACGGTAAGAAAATATTTAAATGTTGGACTTGTCAAGAATATGGTCATTTTGCATCTAAATGTTCTAAGAGAGTTAAAAAGTATAGAAGCAATTTCAAACCTAGAAGATCTAACGAATGTTATTATGCTAATGATGAAGATCTTGAAGCTAGTATAGAAAGAACTTTAAGTGAAAGTGATACTGAAAATAATGATGACATAAGATTTGTAGCAATTAAGAAGAAAATCTTGAATCTGATGTTAAGGAAGAAAAAGCCTTAGTTTCTCAAGTTGAAAAGAAAGTTGATTGGATTATAGATAGTGGTTGTTCACATCATATGACTGGAGACATGAAAAAGTTCATAAAGTTGAATGAATATGATGGTGGAGTAGTTAGAGTTGGAAACAATGCACCTTGTTTGATTAAAGGTATAGGATATATTACTCTTGATGGAAAGACTAATACTGATGATGTTTATTTTGTGGATGGATTGAAACATAATCTTTTGAGTGTTGGATAGTTAGTTGATAAGGGATATCAAGTTTGGTTTACTGAGAAAACTTATGTGATAAAGGATAAAGATGGAAATCTAATTGGAACTGGATCTAGAACCAGAGGTAATGTATTTCAGTTGAATCCTACTGAGATGACATGTTTGATTACAAAGATTGATGATAGTTGGTTATGGCATAGAAGGTTTTTTCATATAAACTTTGATAACATTGTGAAAGTAAGTACTACACTTGCAGTAAGAGATTTACCTAAAATTATGAAGCCTACTAACATGATTTGCAAAGAATGTGTAATGGCTAAACAGAAGAGAAGTTATTTTCCTAGTAAGAAGTTTACATCTACAGAGAAGCTGTAAATTGTTCATATAGATTTGAGCGGTCCTACCAGGACTAGAAGATTCTATGGAGAAAGGTATTTTATGATTCTTGTTGATGATTTTACAAGAATGATGTGGATTGCATTTCTTAAAGAAAAATTTGAAGCATTTGATAAGTTTAAGATTGTTAAGAATAAAGTTGAGAATGAATCTGGAATGAAGATTAAATGTTTAAGATCTGATAGAGGTGGAGAATTTACTTTTAGAGAGTTTAACAACTTTTGTGAAGAAAATGGCATTAAAAGACATTATTCAGCCCCTAGAACACCTGAACAAAATGGCATTGCAAAAAGAAGGAACAAATAAGTGACTGAAGTAGCAAGAGCTATGTTGTTTGAAAATAATTTGGCAAAGATATTCTGGAGAGAAGCAGTGAACACAGTAGTATATACAATGAACAAAGTACAAATTAGAGTAGACATAGACAAGACACCTTATGAATTATGGTTTGGACATGCACCCTCAGTTAAGTATTTTAGAATTTTTGGAAGAAAATTTTATATAAAGAGAGATGATGATATAGGAAAGTTTGATCCTAGAAGTGATGAAGGCATATTTCTTGGATATTCTTTGAAAAGAAAAGCATATAGATGTTTCAATAAAAGAACTAAGACTATTGTTGAGAGCGCAAATTTTAAAGTTGATGAAAAATTCAAAATTCAAGAAAGAATGCTTGATTATGAATCTGATGAAGAAGCTCATCCTAAGCCTAATACTAGAACTACTGAATTGTTTTATGAAACTGACAGTGATTTGTTGAATGAAAGCCACAGTGAAGTCATTGAAGAACCTACATCTGAAGAGAGATCTGAGACAGTGACAACTAGCAAGATTTTTTTAAGGAATCATCCTTTTGAACAAATTATTGGGAGCATCAAAAGAGGAGTTCTTACTCGAAATAAGGCACAATAACAGTTATGTTTGATTTCTCAAATTGAACCTAAGACTACTAATGAAGCTTGTGAAGATGAAAGTTGGACTAATGCTATGAAAGAAGAACTAGATTAGATTGAAAAGAACAAGACATGGGAATTGGTCCCTAGACCTAAAGACAAGAATGTTATTGCAACTAAATGGGTATTTAGAAACAAGATGAATGAACTAGGAGAAGTAGTAAGAAACAAAGAAAGATTGATATGTAAGGGTTACTCACAACAAGAAGGAATTGACTATGAAGAAACCTTTGCACCTATTGCAAGAATTGAAGTAGTAAGAATGTTTTTGGCATATGCAACTTACAAGAAATTCAAAGTGTATCATATGGATGTGAAGTCAGCATTTTTGAATGGAGAATTGTAAGAAGTCTACATTGAGTAGCCTGAAGGTTTTGCTTTAACTCAAGAAGGAGACATGGTATGTAAATTAAAGAAAGCTTTATATGGACTTAAACAAGCACCTAGAACTTGGTATGCAAGACTGGATAAGTATTTGTTAAAGTTGGGATTTATAAAAGGTATAGTTGATAGCAATCTGTACACAAAAGAAATTGAAAATGGTTTGTTAGTTATAGTTATTTTTGTTGATGACATTATCTTTGGAGGAGAAGATGAAGCTAGTGACAAATTTGCTATTTGAAATGAGTATGATTGGTGAGATGAAATACTTTTTGGGATTACAGATAACACAAAACAATGATGGTATCTTTGTAAGTCAGACAAAGTACTTGAATGACTTGTTGAAAAGATTTGGAATGGAGGACTGTAAACTAGTTCAAACACCTATGGTGACTAGACATAAGTTATCTAGCACAGATGAGACTCCTATAGTAGAATAGAAGAAATACAAATCTATGATTGGAGGATTGTAGTATTTGACTCATACAAGACCTGATATTGCATATTTAGTTGGAATTGTAGCAAGATTTCAAGCTGAACCTAGAGAATCACATTTTGCAGTAGTAAAGAGGATACTGAGATATTTAAGAGGCATAATGGACTATGGATTATGGTATGAAAAATATGATGTTTTTACCCTATGTGCATATACAAATGCTGATTGGGGAGGCAGTGTTGATGATAAGAAAAGCACCAGTGGTGGAGCATTTTTCCTTCCAGAGAAAGATTAGTTTCTTGGCTAAGTAAGAAGAAGAATTGTATCTCACAAAGCACAACAAAAGCAGAATATGTAGTAGTAGCAAACAATTGTAACCAGATAATTTGGATGAAGTAGATGTTGAAGGATATTGGAATAAAATTTGTTGAACCTGTTGTTATACATTGTGATAACACTAGTACAGTTAGCATGTCTAAGAATCCTCTATTACATTCTAAGACAAAGCATATAGAGATTAAGTATCATGTTGTAAGAGAGAAAGTTATTGAAAAAGAAGTCAGACTTGAGTATATAAGTACAAAGGAGTAGATAGCATATATATTCACAAAGCCTTTGCCTAAGGATACATTTGAGTATCTGAGAGGTATGCTTGGGGTTATGCCCCAACATAATTTTGAGAAGTTATGTAATTGGTTGCATCCATCCAGTGGTATATGAGCCTTATCTTTCTTTTGGACTGGATGTTGGTACTTCCTCTATGGGGGAGTATGTGTATCTGAGCTGAGTCATGAGGACTCTAGTAAATGTATTTTTCTAAAAAGTGTCTTTTGACATTGAGTTTTTGTTGACTTAGTGATAGAATTTCTATCATTGATGTCAATGGGGGAGAATTATGCATGAAAAACAATATGAGACATCTATTGAAGAGAACTGAAGAGGATAACGAAGCAAGATTTGATTGACGAAGAGGATTTGAAGAAGCAGTGTTGCAGTATTGGATTTTTGGAACATTTGTTGTTTTTCATCTATGTTGCCATCAATGCCAATGGGGGAGATTGTTAGGAATGAATGCTAAAGTTTTTGGCAGCCATTCTGTAGTTGTTGTTGTTGCATTCATGACTATGATTGTCATTGATGTCAACACAGTGATTTATCCAAGACTTGCAGAGAAGCAAACGGAGTTTGGATTAGCGCATATGGGTTATTGTAGTTGTAGATATATGATGCTGATGAGATACTCTTTGATATGTCATATTTCTATGGTTAAGAGTTTAGCTATTAATTCATTTATTCATGGAAGTTATGATCATTTTGGTGGAAGCAGTATTTAGGCAGTGTTCTTGAGTAGCAGTTTGTGGAAATCGGATGATATCTCCTAATAGGGATGGAATCTAGTTTTGCATAGTTAAAGGGAAGTTGAAGACACATTGATAGTGATATGGATGATAGCATAGACTTTAAGGTCACATGAGTGAAGATTTATTGTATTTGGAAGCCAACAGTTTTATGTAATTTTGGTGTAGCGTGTGGAAACTTTTATTTTGTAATTGTATGCCGACTCATTTGTAATTATTTGAGTGTGGTATAAAGGAAGGAATCTATTTCCTTGTTATTTAGTAGTAGCATGTGGTTGTAATGGGAAAGTGTGTAATTATGATATGGTAGTAGTGGTTGTGATGCTGTATGCATGAAGTGAAGAAAAGAGCTAAGTATGAAAGCAAATTTGTGAAGGAAGACATGTGAAGTACAGAGATCTAAAATTGAGATCTGATGTAATAGTGAGTGCAGTTTGGCATAGTTAGATAAGAGGTAACATATTATTCTATTGATTAATGCAAAGATTATTTGGATAGTGTGTTCAGTGATCTTACCCTGAAGCTGGTTGGGCAGTGGGTCCTTCTATCTTCAATAACTCTTAACTGGGTTAGAATCTTTTAACAAGGATTCAAAATCTCCTAACAGGGATTCATATGTACTGAATGTATTTCATAAGACTCCTAACAAATTCCATCCTCTCACAAGGAATATTCATATTAGTGCATCTTTTTTGGGCATCATTCCCACCGGGGTTTACTCTTTGATCAAGAGTTTCCCTAGTCAACATATCTTGTGTCATTGTGTTATTGTGTATGAATATCTTTCTATGGTTGGTAATTATATTTCTTATATGGTTTAATTTTTTTGAAGATGATAAAAGTTATAATTATCAGATAATTGATTCACCCCCCCCCCCCCCTCTCAGTTATCTTGGTGGACTTTACTTTCTAACAAACCTGGTCATGAGTTTCTGCCATCATTGCAAATAGTTAGCTATGTTTTCTCCTCCTTTCTGCTTTGAGTTACAAAGGTCTAGTAAAGATAACTCAATCTCTAAATTATGGGCATACTGGGCCATGAACTTCTTAGAGAGCTCAGCAAAGGTTGAGATTGTCCCACATGGTATCTTGTAAAACCACTCAATAGCAATTCCTCCCAAGCTTCTGGGGAATAGATGCAAAAGGTAATTATCACTATAGGCCACTTCTTGGCATGCCATATATAATTTTTTGACATGGTTTACATGGTCTCCTTTCCCTCGATATTTATCAAATTTTGGTGTTTCAAAGTGCTTAAGGAAAGGGATGGTTATGATCAATCGATCAAACAGATAGGGACACACCTCTTCAAACTTAAAGGTCTTGTTCTATGTGCCAGCATTGAGCTCCTTAAGAGCATTCTTCATTTCTTCCCACTCAACATTGATTGGCATTTGAGTGGGTACTCCCTTTGGAAAAAATAACTAATGGTGCTAGCAAAAAGGGATGATTTTGAGGTGGATATTTTAGAATGGGATATGGAGATTGTCTAGCAAGATAGGTATATTGGAATGGATATTGGGGTGATGATTTCTAGGGAGGATACTATTTTTGAGGTGCGGGAGCATATTTTTGTGGAGGATATGGAACTACTTGTTTTTTGACATGGGTAGGATGATACTTGTTGTTGTTGTGGGATGATGGGATGATGTTGTTGAGATGCGTAGGATGATGCTTTTTGTTGCTATGGGATGATGGTGTTGGTTCCTCAAAATGGACTTTATGCTTTCAAAAGCAACCAATACATCTATAGTTTTTAAGGATGGGTTAGATCCAAATATTGAGCTCTAAGATGACTGGACCAACTATAGGGACAATACTACCCTTTGCACTTCTAGCTCTGCAAGACCAAGGAGGGTACTCCTAATCTAGTAAAATAAACCTTACTTCAACAAATCATATACTAGATTTTAAAAAAATAGATATATGGTAAGAAAATGATAAATGAGAACCACTCATTTTTTGATTCTCCATTACCATTAGATGGGACAGAACATGTGGGTCACAATACTGCAAATATTTTTGACTAGTTTATATTAATATTTTAGGAATATAGTAAGAAACTCATTAGGCAATTATTTCTATAAACTAACTCCACTATTGGCTAGTGCCTTATCCATTGGGTGACATCTTCAGTGCAGAATGAAACAACATAAACAATATACTAAACTTTGATGACTTATATCCCTAGAAAATACTATCACCCTATGGTGATTCTAATCAGAGGACTCCAAAATTCACACTACTTATTGATATCCTTATGCAAACTTCAAATAATTAGTGTTGTATCTAGATCTTATTTAATTTGATCTTTGGATCAAAGCTAAAGAATATCAACACCTACACAGAGATAATCCATGCAATGAATCTGACAACTCATTACTCAAAGAAAAAAGAACACAAAGGAGAGATATGAACTTTGGATTTTATCAAACTTTCTATATCATCTTTTTGTATACACACTGTTTTGAAATGAAAACCACTTGAATTTTCAACTGAACCAATAATACTTGATATTCTATAAAAAAGTTAGCCTAATACAGTCTACTGTATCCTAGACTCAGAAACTTGTCAATCAAATACTCAATTTCTAGCCCTTCTAAATGATCTTGGAAATCCTTTTATAGAACAAGGGTTGCAAATAAGCTATGGATCACTTAGGAAAAAAAATATATTACACAGATAAGACAAAGGACACAAAGCACCCCAGACTGCACTCAGCTACAGTTTTCAAAAGTGTAGTAAATTTGAGCACCAAGTCTTCTACAACAGTTTCCAGAAATAGTTCTAACTCTGCCAGGTGTTGCCATTATGTCCCAATCAGCCTCTTCCTGTCAAAATTCCTTATTTAAGATCCCCAAGAAATACCCTTAGCCACCTTTATCAAAGTATTAGTTCTTTATATTTAACTAGTATGGAATTTTAGGCAAACAACTTTGATCTGGGTGGCTACCGGATATCTTGTTCATCAATTCTTTACCTGCAACCATCCTTGGAAAATAAAACTAATTCAATCTTGTCACTTCTGGTGCACCGACTCAAAACCCTAGCAAAAACCCTTAAACAATTTTTAAAAACTAGCTCAATAGCTAACTGATTATCTTTTAAAACACAGTCGTTGATTTCATCATTTCCTAGCACATCAGACAGTCTTCATAATTTATCAACAGTCAACTGAGGTTCTTTTAAAAATACTTAGCCATGTCAACCTATCTCAACAACCAACCAAAAAAAGGCACATCAGCATGACCTGGCAATGGACCCACCTTTACCTTTTATTTGACCCATGGCAAGTCTTAGCCACATTGGATCATGAGATCACGTGACTAAAGGCAATCTCCAAGTCACTGAATAATTTACTTAACCTTGGTTTGATTAGGTGATCACACGAACACTACATTCACATGATCACTAAATATATCTTTAACCCTGGGTATCATATGGTGAATAAGTGATCACAGTTAGATCTTGTGCTTATCAATGGTCCATGCTGAGTCTCCAAGTCTTTTACTTAACTCACCCTTCATCATGAGATCATGTGACTAAGGTAGTTGCTAGATCTCAAAATGTTTTACTTAACTGGGATCTTATATGGAGATCACGTGAACAAAGGCATTTGCGTGATCATTGGGTCTTTCCTTGACCCTAGGTTCCAGCAAGAGAACACATGACCACCACACTATCCACCTTCATCTATAGCCTAGATCCAATCTCCAAGCCTTTACCATAACTCAACTTTGACCTAGTGAACACACAACCGAAGACTTTGCTTGATCGTTAGAAGTTTATCTTAACCTGGGTCATGTCTAGAGATCACATGAACAAAGGCATTCACGTGATCACTGAGTCTTTGTCTTACTCTAGGTTTAATCTAGAGAACTAGCATTGGCCGCTGATCAAATTTGCATTAATGAATCTCATTTTCCACTCAAAACCTTTCCCTAACTCATCCTAGATCTAGAGAACATGGGACTGAGGGAATTCACTAGATTGCTCAATCCCTAACTCAACCCATGTCTAGTCCAAAGATCATGCGACTAAAGACATTTTTTGAATTGCTGGAACTTTTATTTACATTGGGTTTCATCTCAAGAACATGTGCCAGTCGTTGATCAAGATCAACATTGATGGTCCTTTCTTAATCTTTGAATGCTTCCTGCCTTGACTAAATATCTGGAGATTACGCTACTGAAGGAAATTGAGACCGCTTGCTGAGTTGCTAGATGTTAAGCCATTGACCACCAAGATCAAGAGACCACATGAATGCCACAGTCACCAGATTAGTGAATAGAAAGATAACTTCCTGGGCAAGGTAAAAAAAACATGTGCACAAAGGGGACCCAAGTGGCCCGAAAAAGGTAATGAGGAAATAGAATGAAGCTATGGTTTTTTGGACTTAAACAATTTTTGAAACCCTGGACAAGGATAAACCCTATTTCTCAGACCTTAAAACTAGTATAACTTTCTAGTTTTTGCATTTTAGCACATGCACTCTTGACTGGAGCTTGTACACATCATGAACTATCCCTAGCAGAGTTAGAACTATTTTTGGAAACTATTGTAGAAGACTTGGCGCTCAAATTTACTACACTTTTGAAAATTGCAATTGAGTGCAGTCTGGGGGCGCTTTGTGTCCTTTGTCTTATCTGTATAATCTTTTTTTTGTTCCTAAGTGATCCATAGCTTGTTTTCAATCCTTTTTCTATTAAAGGATTTCCAAGATCATTTAGAAGGGCTGGAACTTGAGCATTTGATTGACAAGTTTCTGAGTCTAGGATACAGTGGGCTGTATTAGGCACACTTTTTTATAGAATATCAAGTATTACTGGTTTAGTTGAAAATTCAAGTGGTTTACACTTTAAAGCATTATGTATACAAAAAGATGATATAGCAAGTTTGATAAAATCTAGAGTTCATATCTCTCTTTTGTGTGCTTTTTTCTTTGAGTTATTAGTTTTCAGACTCATTGCTTGGATTATCTTTGTGTAGGTGTTGATATTCTTTATCTTTGATCCAAAGATCAAATTAAATAAGCTCTAGATACAACACTAATTCTTTGAAGTGCATAAGGATATCAATAAGTAGTGTGAATTTCGAAGTCCTCTGATTAGAATCACCATAGGGTGATAGTATTTTCTAAGGATATAAGTCATCAAATTTTAGTATATTGTTTATGTTGTTTCATTCTGCAGTGAATATGTCACCCAATGGATAAGGCACTGGCTAGCAATGGAGCTATTTTATGGAAATAATAGCCTAATGAGTTTCTTATTGTATTCCTAAAATATTGATATAAATCAGTCGAAAATCTTTGTAGTATTGTGAGACACATGTTCTGTCCCATCTAATGGTAATGGAGAATCAATAAATGAGTGGTTATCATTTATCATTTTCTTACCATATATCTATTGTTTTAAAATCAAGTCTATGATTTGTTGAAGTGAGGTTTGTTTTACTAGATTAGGAGTACCCTCCTTGGTCTTGCAAAGCCAGAAAAGTAGAGGGAAGTCTTGTCCCTATAGTTGGTCCAATCATCTTAGAACTCAATATTTGGATCTAACCCATCCTTAAAAACTATAGATGTATTGGTTTCTTTTGAAAGCATAAAGTCCATTTTGAGGAACCAACATATGGGATGTTGTTTTTGTTTCACTAGGAAGTATTATTGTTATGGGGGAGGCTGGTGGAATAGTGCAGCTTGTTGATAGGCTTGGCCTTGATGCACTTAGCTTTGGACTTTTTTGATGTAGGTTGGATGCATTCATGCATTGCTTAAGGGTGGAATGGATGTTGGAAAGCTAGAAGTAGGAGGTGGTTGTGCAAGATAGATTGCAAGATGGGAAGAACTCTATTTTTGGGGTGGTGGAACCATTTGAGAAGTGATAGGTGGTGCAAATAGATAGTTGGTATATGTAGGAAAGGATGAAGCTAGTGGAGTCTATGATTTTTGATTTTGCACTACTTGGGGGAAGGTGGCTTGTTGGTTTGTATGCATGGATATGTGAGATTGGGTGGGTATTCCCAAAGCTTTCATTTCTTCTTAAGTAAGGCCCCAATGAGAACCACTTTGTGGTGGGAATTATGATGTGGAAAATGCTAGAAATACAGATGTGATGGGATTTTGGGATGTAGATGGTGGATTCTAAGATCCCATGAAGGGCATCCTAGTTGTGAAGGCTGATTATTCGAATTGTGTATTGGAGATGAAAGGTGTAAGTGGGACATATGCTTGGAAAAACCCTGGTTGGGAAGTGGAAGAAGATTCTTGTGTTCCCCATATGAAAGGTGATGCTAATGTGGAAACATTCTAAGTAGGAAAGGGGAATGATTGTGTTCCCCTGGATAGGATGATGTTGTTGTAGAGGCTTATTGGGAGAAAGAGGGAAATGATTGTGTTGCCACCAAAAAGGATCTCATTTCTTGGCACATGGAAGGCGGAGGAATTTCTTGTGTGGCATCTTATGTAGGAGTTGGAGGTTGATTTTGTGGGAAGATTTGGGTTTGGGTGATGGCTTTGGATGCCGTATAAGATGATGGTGTTCCCATGATGGAAAATGAAGTGGATTGTGTTATGGCTTGTGTTGTGGGGCTCAAGAAGCTTCTTTGCTAGAAATGGGGGATGGATGCAGTTTCTTGAGACATTTGTAGTTTAGGATCAGGAAGTTGTTAGATGATGGGGGTGTAGACTTATGTTTGGATTTGGATGGCTTTTATGGGTATGAGGGGTTGGGGATGTGGTAGAATGGGAGTACCCTCCTATGAAAAGCTGGCCAATATGGCTTGTCAATTTTGATTAATAAGTGCACTCACTATTTGTACATGCCCTAGATGATTCATGAAGGTCTCCATGGAAAATGAAGTGGGTGGTCAATTTGGGTCTTCCCATACATTATCAACTTGTGGGTTCTGAGGATTGTAAGTTACCATTGTGATTATAGGATTGTTAGGATCTAATGAACTGGTGGCCTGATTGGGATCCATATTCCTTCTCTTCTTTGATTTTGTCTTGATAGGCATGGAGTGTAGATCTAAAGATAATAATACAAATCATGGGTGGATGCAAATCTAAAGAACTTAAGGATGGTGGATTTATAAGATGTGATGCAAGGATTTGGATCAACTAAAGGATGGTGAAATACTAAAAGATGGTGGAGTACTTGACTTGGATTTGAAGATGATGGAAGATTGGTGGAGAATATTGGAATGCTCGAAGATGATGGAGGATTGGTGGAGGATTTGTGGAGGATTTTTACTAAGTGTCAACAAATGAGTTGCTTCTTCTTGATGTAGGATCAATGGTAGGATTTTCAACCTAGGATAGACTAATGATCTTTGGATGATGGGATTATTATCGATGCACACAAATCTCTTGCTTGAGATGATGAGGCTAACAATGACAAGTACAAATTTCCCTAGACAATTATTTGTCAAAGGGGGTGTTGGATCTTTTTCTTGCAGGACCAAACTTGAATCAAAAGGTGGGCTTGACTCTCAAAAGTGGCACATCAAGTTTGACAAGAAAATAGTCCAATTGACGAGGACAAGAGACATCCTCCTTCTTCTTTGAGCTCCACATCACTCAGGTGGGTATTGCCTTATCTGCACATTCAACACACCTTATGACAAACCAAAGGCCTGCAGACAGATTAATATGGAATAGCAATCAATCTCTTATAGGTATCTTGTACCCTAATGATAGAAAATCTCATGAAATAGCCCTACTTGCATGGAATGAGACTGAAAGCTAGAGACCTATCCTAACAACAAGAAAGGGAAAGGGTGGAGCTGAAGGGAAATGATTTTCAAATGAGTTTGAAGGGAGCCCTGAGATACCCTAAGTCTTTCATAGACCAGTGCCTTATCCATCGAGTCACAGAGTCAAATACCCTATTGCAGATGATAGCTATGAAATAAGAAACAACATATATTCAATGTGTTGATGCCTGACATCAATCACACACCATGACCAAACCTCAACTTAGTTCCCACCTGTGTATTCAAATATGTTATTACCCATCAAAGTATTTTGACCCTCCCCTTAGAAGAGACCTATGAATAGACAATACATTAACCAGCATCCACTAGAAGACAAGCATAACCTATCCTTGATATTTCAGCTCATACATACATGAATACTAACCCTGAACCAGTTATCTCTGCGAAGACAACTCCACCCACAAGCTCTTAGGCAATGCAAGGTATAAAAACCAGACATCCTTGATGCATTACTAATGAGTTCAAAATTCAAATGGAGATAGCTTGACAATAGTAAGAGTATATTAACTTCTCATACATAAGACAAGTCACTTACAATATGTATTGTGTTCTCAGAGCCAACAAGAGAAAGAGGAACACTCTATATGAAAAGAATAAGAGAAAAATATATAGGAAAAGGATCCTTCAACATGGAGCCAAAACCATCAAGGAGATTGGAACAACTGGAACTGATGAAATTCAGAACCCTTAAACTATCAAAAACCTCCTACTTATACCACCAGCTGTCTTGGAATTCTCTAGAAGAATGCAACAAGCTTGGGATAGCTAGGGTTAGGGTTAGGGTTTCACCCATAGAAACAATCAAATCAGAATTCAAAACAAGTTATCACAATTTGGAGGGAAAAACATTGAACCCTACAAGCAATCAACACTTGATATTCAATCATGAAAGAATCTTTGAAAGTGCATCAAAGATCAAAAAAAATCTGCAAAACTCAACTGGAAGTGACCCTACATTTGCTCCAAGTACTTTTCCATTCATTTCTCCACATTGAAACATCCCTTCTGCAATCATCTCACACCCTGGAGCACACTAGAGCGGTGGAGAAAATTAGTTTTACCAACTCTAGCCCTTTCTGTCATCAATTTTAGTCCTTTCTGGTCACAGGAAACATTCTCAAAGATTTGAATTTAAAATTGAATGATTACTTTATGGTTTTACCCTTGAATCAGTGGCCCACATTTGAAATTAGATTAACATTAAGTCACAGTCGTCGATCATTTTATCTTTCTCGGGCCAAGATCTTCACTTCACCTTAGACAGCATCAATGGTTGTCGCTAGACCACCAAGTTAACTTCCTCGCACCTTATCCCAATAGTGATACAATGGCCACAAGATTTTTCAGCCCTTTAATCACTTTAGAAACCCAGCGGCCCCACTTAATCATTCGGCAAACTAGTGACAAAGGCTATCATTAGTTTGCCAAAAAACACCCTGCCTCCACTAAAAACTTTAGCGATCTCGCGACCACCCTTCACTGAATCGCCAGACAATCTAGAGAACCACCAAATATTTTCATGAATGAGCAAAAAGCCTAAACTTTATCGGCACCGCTAAGATATTAGACCCCACCTGGGTCTGCCTGATGCCACCTATCACCACACTATTCATTGTATCCACCTAGTCACTAACACAGGACCCACCTTAGAACTCCATAATGATGATATCTCAATAGTTGTCACATGATCACATAGCCCAAAGAAAGGCTATGTGAACATGTGACATGTTGCACCTACAACCCTTTACCACCTCACAACTCCACATAACCACCACTGCTAAGCCTGGTGGTTAGTCACATGATCTCATAGCTAAGAGATGGGCTATGCGATCATGTGACAACCCACCAACACTGCAACCACTGCCTGCCCTTAAGTATTGGACCCACCACATGTATCCACCTCAGCACCTGCTAGCCAATGAAAATTATGCACATCAAAATCTCTTGGAAAATGGACCCACCACCTGTCAACCCTTTTAAATGCTGCAAGATCGGATGGTTTTCACTTGATCACAAGGGGAAAGAATATTCCTTGCGGTCATGTGGCAACCGTAGGATTGAAAGGGCTCTGACAATTGCGACCACATCTCTACCTCACATCCAATAGAACCTTGCCACCCCTGCATCCAGAAG
Source organism: Chamaecyparis obtusa (assembly GCA_027943335.1). NCBI lineage: Eukaryota > Viridiplantae > Streptophyta > Pinopsida > Cupressales > Cupressaceae > Chamaecyparis > Chamaecyparis obtusa. The sequence continues at coordinate 6,575,121 of BSBK01004228.1, read as the reverse complement.
ACACCACTTCACCACCTGCTACTAGGCCCTAGAGACACATGTCAACTAGTCACATGATTGCATAGCCAAAAACTAGGCTATGCGATCATGCAATAGCCAACCAAAGGCCGCCACATGACTGCCAACAGGACCACACCCTTCCATCATCGGGCCCCAGCACAAAAAAGGTAATCAATCGCATGGTCACATGTTAGAAAACTCTGACATGTGATCATGCAACAACCAATCACTTTAAAACCTTTGAAGATCTGGGCCCACCATCCATCACACTTGTGCAGTTTGGGAATGCCCGCAAACAGGAAACTATGAGGTTGAAAACACACAGGGTTTTCGACGGAAAAGATCGAAAACACACAAGGTTTCTGACATCAAAAGATAAGCACACAAAGCTAGAAGGCACAAGGTTGAAAACAATGAAGGTTTTCACACAGACTAAAAACATCATGGATTTTCAAAAACATTGTGGGTTTTCGACACTATGGAAGATTCTAAAAATATTTTCTTGCAGACCTTAGAACTTGAATAACTTTCTAGATTTTGCAATTCAACATGTGCAATTTTGGACTGGAGCAAGGTGACACAATAAAATACCAGGGGCTAAGGGCGCACACCATGAAACATTATGGATTTTCTTTGCATACCAAAACTATGATTGCAGTAGGGTGGGACAACATTACAAAACTTGCAAGGAATAGGCCATTTTCAAAGGATTTTTGTTGTGACAAGAAAATGGACTAACAGGGGGGAAATTTCTAATTTGGGATAAGGATTTGGAAGCAACTCAGAGGATACAACACTAAGTGTTAGGATTTTAGACCACTATATTTGGTGCAAAGATGGTGCACTTCTAATTTGGATGGTGGGTACTGGATTTTGGATCAAGAATGATGGATAATGACAAGGATGATGGATAAAGGATTTGGGATTCTGATTATGGATTGTTGATGGAAGGATGATGAAGGATGACTGAATGATGATATTTTTAAGAGGATGACCTAGATGCGGCTGAAAAAGGATGACCTCTGATGAAACTAGGAAGATGATAAAAATGCAACAATACAACTAAGAATGACTTAGGATGAAACTAAGGAGGATGGTGATACAATGATGCTACTAGGAATGACTTAGGATGCAAAGGATGCCTAGATTTGACTGTGGGATTTTGAAGGAATGATGGATATGTGATGGATCACACTAGTCTTCTCTCTCTCTAGGTTGACATAGTGATGATTAACCCAGAATTGGTATGAAAATTGTTTCACTTTTGCTTTATACTCTACGTTATCAATTTTCTACTGATAATTCTCTTCTACTTGGATTTCTTTTAGGGAAGGTTGGTGATCTTTGAGGTTCCTTTCTAAAAATTTCTTCTCTTAATAAACTTGGGAATTAGGAAGCTTATCTTTCTTGTGCTTGGTCAAATCAGACATAGCTTGGGAAGATTTTGGCAATGGAATTGAGACAAAGCACTGGATGTCTGATTTTTTGAAGGATCTCTTTGCAAGGGTGTTTGAATAACTTGGATCAAGTTGTAGATTAGTTTGATGTCTCCAATGGAAAAGGACAAACTCAAAAAAATAATTCTAAAAAGCAATCCCAATAAAGGACAAAGCAACTTTTTGGGATACCAACAATGCGACTAACTCCTAAATCTGATTGTATTTCTGAAAAGAGTGTATATTTTGACAGATGTTTGCACTGAGCTTGTAACTTTGAAAACACTTCAAGAAGAACTACCTAAGGGAAGGATAGTATCAAAATATTTTCCCACATCTTGATACCCCAAAAAGGGATACATATGGTGAGTGTCTTAAGGTGATCTGGGAAACCATAGGGATCAGTCCTTTCACAAATATTTTGATACCTTTAGGAGTAGATCAGGTAGCTTCTATTTTATCAAGTGTATGTGTAGTTTTATCTATGGAGTCCTCCCAATAATTTTTTATGTGAGTGACTCACTTAAGAGCCTAGTTGACCATGCCAAAATAGTAGAGATATTCACTTACCTCAGACAAGCTTGAAGCCTAAGGTCACTAGGATCCCTAAACAGGCCCAAAAAGTGAGAAAAAACAAAGTTTAGGGCCTCAAATGAGCTCCATGCCTCCCATACAAAAATTGGAGCTATCAATTATTTATATTATAGTGTCATATGATACTCCATGCATTCCCATATGACAATTGATAGTTTCCATATGATATTTGAGCCAAAAAGTGCAAAAAACACCTTTAAAATGCATGAAAATTGGCCCATACGACAATTGCATGTTGGTGATCAATTCTTGTCTGACATATGGCCACCCCTCATACGAAATTTTCTCAAAATGATCAATATTTTTATGAAACTACAACAAAATCCATCTGGGAGGTGTGAAAAATGAATTTTTTGGCCAAAAAACCCTTAAAAAGTTAGTTTTGAAGGCTTGTGGTGTCCCACCGGGTGTGCCAAAATGTGATCAGAGAAAACATAACCTATTTGGAACAATATTATAAATTCAAAAATTAGTCTAAGATCACATCCCTAACATATATAAAAAACTATGTGCTAAGTCATTTAGATAGAGCTAAAATGGGAGCACCTTGTCACTGTTTGATTTGCTCTCGATTTAGGGATGTGGGTGTGCTCTCAAAACACTTGGACCTTATCCTTAATACTAAGTAGGATGGATTTGGGTGGATTAGGGACCATGATAACCCCATAGTGGCATAAAATTGAGTATAGAACACCCATTTTTTCCCTAGAGCCTCAAGGATCCTAATAGAGCTAAAATACAAGATTGATGCAGGAATGCTTACACTAGAGTGGTTTTTATCCGAATGAAGATGATATGATGATAAGAAATTAAATACAAAGAAATAAACTAAGATTAATCCAAGTTATCTAAGCTATCATGTGTGTTAAGGAAGCTTGAAATGAACTATATTAACAATTTATGCTAAAAAGCTTAAGATCTAGAAATAATCTAACATTATAACACTACTTAGTATGATTATGTGAATTGGTATTTTTCTCTTGGAAGTGAGGGAATTTATAGGATTTGAGGAAGGTCTTGGGTTAGGAAGAGGAGTTAGGGTCAGAGGTAAGGTTTTGGGTAGAGTCTGAGGTAAGGTTAGGGGTATGGTAAGGTTTGACCTTGGTTAAGGTTGCTCACACATGTGTGAGCAATACTAGGGAAGTGTGCAAGGGGGAAAAGGGTGGAAGAGGATACATGAGTCTCTTAATGAGGTTGTAAGAGGCCTTAAAGAGTGTGTAAGGATTCATTAATGAGTCTGTAAGTCTCATTAATGAAGGGGTTTGACCAAAAGTCAAGGAGACTTGGATTAGGCTAAGAAGCTTAGGAAACACCTTATAGATAGGTTTAGGAAAGGTTTAGGGAAGTTTAGGAAAGATTAGGAAAGTCTAGGAAAGTCGAGAAGATTCTAGGGTTTTGAGGAATTTAAATAAATATTTCATTTATTTAAAGGATTTGGTCAATTTATTAAATAATTAATAAATATTGGAGGGAATGATGTTTAAATTAGATTTTAATATTTCTGGAAGGGATTCCTTAATTAAATGTTTTTAATTAAGGTAGGAGGAATAAATGGTATAATAATAAATTAATTGATTAAATAAATAAATAATTAACAAATGATGATGTCATCAGGGGTATTTGGAAAATAAAAATACTTTTATTTACCAATGGATTTTTATGTGTCTACAATAGGCCTATTCCATTGATATATCTAGATATACTAGTGTTGGAAATCTAATGATACGTTTTGTCATTGATGTCAAACTAAAGAGTTATTGGAACACAAAAGGACTTATCGAATATATAAGATAGATATCAGAGTTAGTAATCAGATAGAGGGGAAAAAAGTATTGCAACCAACAAAAGGAAATAGTGAAAATGGTTTACATATGAGATTGAGATGAAGGACCCCTAAGATCTGAGGTCATGATTATATGGTTCAATGAAAAAAATCATATAAAAGGTTAGAGAGAGAGAGAGAGGTAGTGAAGAGAAGAAGATTTTGAAGATAGAGATAGTGAGCATGAGGGACTAGGTAGTCTCTCATAGGGCTTTATAAGTTCGTTGTATGAACTTTTTGTAAATCCTTAACAAGGTGAATTCAATATAGGAAGGATAAAATCTCTTTACAGAGTAGTCCTAACAATACTATAGATACATCTAATCATGTATTAGTCACTCCTAAGAGGGTGAGTCATGACTCAAAAAGTGACATATTATAGCCTTAACCAGAAAAACTTTTTAGCAGCAGTGAAGAGTTGCGGGTACCATCCCCACCAGAGTTTTCTTCTCTAACCAAGTATTTATGTGACACACAAAATCTATATATTATGGGTTTGTGAATTATTTCATGAGTTATTTTTATTTATTTTATGTTATTTCAATTACAACATATCGGTAATACATAATAGACTATCGGTAAATTGGAATGAAACTACATTTTTGAGATTGAAAGTTTTAGTTGATGTAAATGTTTAAGTATTGATTCACCCCCCCACCCCCCACTCAGTACCTAATCTTTCCAATCAACAATTGGTATCAAAGCTCTATTATCTAGAGGGAAATTTTAATAGCTTGAAAGTAGATCTTGGAACATGGAAAGGTATAGGAAAGGAAGACATGTGGAAGAAGCCCTAGATGAAGCCCTTGTACAAAATGAGAATCTAAAGAAGAAGTTGAGAGTGTCATTTTATAAAGGAAAAGAACTCATAGAACGCCTGTAGATAAGTCTAGAAAATCTTGAAGAACTATCGGAACAAAGTACACATTCCAAAGAAGCTAATGTAGTAGTTGTAGATCTATTGGAAAAAAATACAGACATGGAAGAAAACCTAAATGAAGCCCAAAAATAACTTGAGAGTCAAGCTATAAGGATGACTGAAATACTTGAAAGAATGAAGATTGTTGAGGAAGCCAAGGAAATCCTTGAAGCCAATAAGAGAAATCTAGAAAGAGTGATCAAAGACAAAGATGACATTATTGAGAGATTATAAAATGAGAATAACACACTGGGTGAACAGCTGAATGAGACAAATGAAGAAAACAGATAGATACTTACCAAAAATAAAAATCTAAGAAAGGAAGTTGAAACCTTAAAGAGAAATATGAAAATTGAAAAAGAGGTAATGAAAGACTCACAAAATTTGATTGAATCATACAAAGAATTGATGAATAGTTGAAAAATCAAAGAAGATCTAGAGACAAAACTGACCTAGGATATACCGATGATAAAAAATTCAAAATTGATGAATCTTCAAAAGTAGTAAAAAAAAACCATCACAAAAGTCAAAAGAGCCTATTGATGCACAAGGAAAGAAACCTACAAAACCTACTTGTTACAATTGTGGAAATCTTGGTCAGACATCAAATTTCTTTAGAAGTAGATTATTCAACATTCCAAGTGGTACACCCTTTAATGGGCATTGTTATAGTTGTAATAAGTTTGGACATCATGCAAGAGAATACAGTGTTAGCCCATTTTCCTGTCAATACAAAAAATCTTAAGAAAATGGTCTATTCCTGCAAAATTTTGTGAAATTGTCTTGCCCTACCTGCAACTCATTTTGATCTACGAAGAAGATCTATGATGTTTCATAGCTTGCACCCTTGGCCAAGGATATTTTATGGTGTGTCCAAGCTCCAGTTCAGATCACATGTGCTAAATTGCAAAAACCAGAAAGATATGGCTGCTTAAAGGTCTAAGAAATAGGGTTTATCCATGTCTACAATTTCATAAAATTTACCTAAGTCCAAAAACCCTAGCTTTGTTCTATTTTCTCATTACCTTTTTCGGGCCACTTGGGTCCCCATTCTACACATATTTTATTTCCCATCCCACGTAGTTATCTTTCTATTTAGTGATCTAGCAACTGTGGCATTCATGTATTCTCCAAGTTTTGGTAGTCAGTGGCTTAACATCTAGCGACCTGGTGGGTGGTTATCTTTTCCTTCAATCGTTGATTCTCTAGATGATGTTGTCAAGTATGCTGACATTCTAAGATTAAATGAGGGTTGTAGATACAGATCAAGATCAATTAATTGGTGCTAATTCTATAGATTTAACCCAAGGTAAAGAAAAGATTCAGCGATCACATGAAGTCCTTTGTTCATGTGATCTATAGATGGGCTTGGGTTAAGTCAAAGGTTAGTCTTGGGCAGTTAAGTTTGTTATTCAATGAACACATGATAAAGGCTTTCGTGTGTTCTCATGATCTAACCTGAGGTCAAGCATTTATCTAGTGATTCAAAGATTGCTTTGGTCATGTAATCTCTAAATCTAACCATAGTTAAAGGCATGTCAGGGTTTTCCCTTTGTCGCGTGATCTCCAGATCCAAGGTGAATTAAGTTTTGGGCTCAGTGATTTAGTAATAGCCATGGGATGAGGACAAGATCAATGGCTGGCACTTGATCTCATGATTTATCTAGGGTTAAGTAATTTATCTAGTGACTTGGTGAATAAAGGCTTTTGCATGTTCTCATGATGTAACCGGGGTTGAGAGAAAGGTTTTGAGATCTAGTGACTACCTCAGTTGCATGATCTCATGATCAAGCTTGAGTTAAGACAAAGGACTTGGAGATTGATTTGGATCGTTGATGAAGATATGATTAGGTGGTGGTCGCTTGTTCGCTAGATCAAACCAGGGGTCAAAGAAATGATTTAGCTATCATGTGAATGCTTTTTTTGCATGATCTCTAGACTAACTTGGGTTAAGATAAACATTCACCAATTAGGAGAAATCCTTCAGTTGCATGTTCATTGGATGACTAAGGGTTAAGGAGCTTTCCGTGGTTAAAGAGTAAGGTATAGAAAGGATCTACGGTGGTTGTGATGCCACTAAGGAAAAGTGCTTGAAATTTAATGATTGCGGGATTGCAATGACCGTCCAATCTTCCAAGTGATTAAGACTGATAAAGTGATGGGTCCAGCTACCAAGTGTGTTGATGTGTTCTTTCCTGATTGGTCAAGAAAAAGATGATGGGGCTGGGTAATTTTAAAAGGCTAGGTTAACTATTGTGATGATTTATGAGAGCTGCCTGATGTGCCAGGAAAGATAAGATCGACGACCATGTTTTAAACTTGAGCCTGTTAGCCGTTGCTACCAGATTTTTAAAAAAATTTAAGGGTTTCTCTACAAGGTTTTGATACAATGAAATAGATACAACAGGGGTAGATCAGATTTGATTTTTTCAGGATGGTTACAGGTAAAGAAATGATGAAGAAGATATTGGTGGCTGTCGCATGCTAATTTTGTTTCCCGGGGTGTCATGCGAAGTTAATGTTGAGGATTGATGTTTGATAAAGGCATCTAGGGTATGATGATTGTCAGTTGTTTCCATGCCCTGTACATGCAAGTTTCGTCTTGGTGGTCCTGGCATTTAATACAACAAGAAATCTATTCAAATTATAATTGCAGTGAACCTATTCATGATAAAACCCAAATAATTATACATCATATTTGATCTGATTCTCTCGGGTTTCTAGGCTTTTTATGCATTCTTTCATTTCTTGTTGAGTCTAGTTGTTGAGGTTTTTGTAGACCTAGTTTTTCCCTAAATGATCTGTAGCTTGTTGTAATCCTTTATAAGGATTTCCAAGATCATTTAGAAGGGTTCCAATTTTTGGCAATCTGAAGGGGGTTCCAATTTCCTTGGTTCCATGAGTGGTTCCTTCCTATAAATATATTTCCTTCTTCTCTGCATATAGGGTGTTCCCTCTTTCCTTTCTAGCTTGGAGAATAGAATATAAGTTGTAATAGTCTATCTAATGAATAAGATCTCAATATTTTCATACTACTATCAAATTGTCTCCATTTGATTCTTGAACTTATTGATTAGAGCATCAAAGGTGTTTTAATATTTCTATTGTATTTCCAAGGTGTCTGCAATAGATTTTTTTTTGTAGAACTGAATGAGTTTAGGACTGGTTTTTAGATGTGTATGAGTTAGGATATCAAAGATATCTCAAACTTATCTTTTAGTAGATGTTGATTAATGAATTTCTTATTTCTAGGTCTCTTCTAAGGGGAGGGTTAAAGTCCTTTGAATAGGTGATTTCATATCTGAGTACACAAGTGGATTTCTAAGTAGGATCTGATCAATGGTGTATGATTGATGTAAGGTATCAACATATTAGAATGTATTTTCTTCTCTATTCATGGCTCTCTATTGCATTGATTTATGTGACTCTGTTGCCCATTGGATAAGGCACTAGTCTATGAGAGACTTGGGGTATTTCAGGGGTCCATTCAATCCAAAAAAACATGAACTCAATCAAATGAAATCATTTTCCCTTTCATGTTGATAGGAGGTAATAGAAGTCCCATCTATTTTTTAGACTCACTGTATGCAAGTAGGATATTGCATAAGACTTGGTGAACATTGAGGTACATGATACCTATAGGAGTTTGAAAGCTATTCCACAGTCATATATCTGTAGGCCTGTTGTTTGTCACAAGAAGTTATGTATGTGCAGATGAGGTTTACCTACCTGAGTGATGTGGATCTCAAAGTGTAGGAGGATCATTCTCTTGGTCCTTGTTAATTGGCCCTTTTTCTTGTCATATTTGGAGTGTTTATTGAGAGTCAGTGACATGTGTTTGTCAATTAAATTGTAAATCTGATAGTGTGGGAAAAAGCAACCAACATGCAGATCAAGATCCAAAAACATATCATTTGAAGGAATTTTTACAGGTTACGATTACACATGCAATTAGTATGGACATAAAGCTAAACACTATAGATAAAGAACTATATCAAAAAGAATACCAACCAAACCGATAAGCACATTGAGAAGAGAAGAAAATGTGCAAGTTATGTGCAACATTTGTGGACACTTTGGACATATGGAAATGAACTTCAGATTGATAAATTTGAGAGGAAATTTAGGACCATGGAGATCAACTAGTATGGTATGTTTTATCTATCACAAGTATGGACATCTTTTTGTAAACTACAGATACCTACAAGCCAACAATGTGGATAACAAAGGAAAAGTGGTGATTAATCCAAAGAAAGAAAAAAGTAATATGAAGAAAAAAAGGATCAAGAAGGAAAGAGACATCAATAAATAAGGAATCCCTCTAACCTATAGGGAGGAGGAATCGTCATCAAACTAAGAAAGAAATTTTTTTCTTAGGGACTGATAAGAAATTGTCAAATTTAATTGTCCCTTTATAAGTAAATATAGGATGAATCACATGTTAGCATATTATAGATATAGTGGAACTCATATTGGATACATCTAATGGAAATAAATTAGTATTAAATATCATTTATTTATCATTTCAAAGATAGATAGTTATCAGAGAACAAGTGAAAGAAAAGTAATTGGTGGAAAAGTATCACTATCAAATAGAAGAGATGACTATCAAAAAAAAAGTTATTGTTGGAGATATTTATTTCCTAAATAGCCATTTGTACACTTTAGGAAAACAAATAAGCATCGACACCATTCATTTTTGCCTTATTTTCTAAAGTAATCAATTGAGTAGCATCTAAGAGTAAAAGATAAATCCATTGAGAAATATTATCAACAAGAAATTATCATAGAAGTGATTGAGAACATTTTTGTACCCTAGCTTAGCAAAGTTAGTTGAAGCTACAGAAGAAAATAGCGGAGAACTTGCATTCAAAGAATCATTTGAGAAAAATGGGAGCAACTATTCAAAACCTTGTAGTGGTAAGTATTAACGATGAACCAGCACAAGAATTCAAATTGTACCCATTGAAGACAACTGAGAAAGATAATGTTGGAACCCTATCATCATTACCTTCAAGAGTAATGCTTATAGAGGACATTAGAATTTTCATTCACAACAAACTCGTAGAACTTGGAGAAGAATAAATCAATAAAATATACTACACAGAACTGAGTGTTGAAGGAAAACTAAAGAATGACCATAAGCATCTAGAGATGAAAGGATTTATGCATATGGTAATTCAATGAAGAATAGATCAGATATGTACAGAGTCATGTACATGAGGAGTTATGTGGTTAGATGAGTAAATACCAATCAAAATTACAAAAGACCTAATTCATATAGTCACTGGTCTACCGACGAAAGGAAAGGAATACACCCTATGCATGAGCAATATGGATGAGCTGAGGAAAATAATTGAAAAAATACTTCTAATATGGACTTCGGTGTATCATAGAGTTGATAAAATAAGGACAAATGTATTAAAGCAACTCATTCCATATTTTCCAGACAATGACATAGAAATTTACATAGAAAAGTATAAAAGAGCATTTAGAATGAAGACACTAACAACTATGGTGTTAGTTGATGAAGAACCAAATTTGGAACATGATATTGCACAATTATGGAAGGATATACTTAAAAAAGTGAAAATCGAAGCCTATTCAGAGGCAACACCCTCACAAATTGATGAATCATTTATTATCAATGATTTAATCAGTAATGCACCTCCTATAACTTATATGTAGACCAATAAAGATGATGTAATTATTGAAGATATTACTGATGAAATGGAGAAAGAGAAGGCATTAGTTCAGATGCCAAAATAAAAAGAGACTGAAAAGCTTGACACATCTGTCAACACATCTACTGATCAGAGATCACTGGTGATCGATGAAGACAGGAAAAACCAACAAGATACTATATCATTAACACATCAAGAAGAGTTACCTAAGCATACACTACAAATTACTGAAGAGATATTGCAAGAGATGAATAAGAAAGAAGTATTAGGAAAAACCAAGAAAAACCCCATATCAGTTGAACAACATAACCTACCAATTAAATAATCAACTGACAAAGAGCCATCATCTGAGAAGCAACAAGAGATTGAAGATACCAAAAGTAAAGAAAAAGATAAAATTGATATCGATAGACATGAGAAAACATCCCAGGCACCAAAAGACTTAGGTAAAGAAGAATCAAGAAAAATAAATGACGGGGATGAGAAGAAAGAGAAAGAGAAGAAAGATAAAGACACGAGTAATGATGATGAAAAAGATAAAGATGTCGATAAGGAGAAAAAGGAATACAAAGGAAAATGAAAGCGTGAGGATACAGATGAAGATGAAGAAGATGAAGCAGAAAATGATGACCCCCAATTTGGGAAACTTAAGCAAGATCCAAGGAAAATGAAGAAAACCAAAGATAAAGAAGAATATGCAAGAGTGTTACACTTAAAGGCAAAGTTGGACAAGAAAAATGCCAAGAAGCTAAGGAAAAGAGTTCTTAATAGAACACTTCATATCTTTGAAGACTTAATGCCAGATGTAAATGTTGATGAAGAAAAATCACTGGAGAAATAGTTAAAGGTATAAATTGATCAGATCAGTCAATTTGGAATTGATTTGGAGTAGTAGCTCACTTATGAAGAAACTAATAAATTAGAAAATCAACTTGTACATAAGTTATTGACAAAGATAGCAATTTTCAAAGTTGAATTGTCAAAGACCATTGAAGTTTTGAAAGGAATTTTGTCAAAGGAAAAATTAATGTATAGTAAGTTAAGTAATTTTTCTGAATTCACCAAGGATGTAGATAGTAAGATTATTGGAGCTCATAATGAGCTAGTGTGGCATATCAGCAACCTACAGCTGAAAAAAAATTCTAGAGCATTTGACAAAGTTGAGAGAATTAATTTCAAAGGAACATGAGTTTATAGCAAAGAAAGACAGGTTACATATGAGGATTTTGGAACTACAAGCTATCATTACACCTCACATAGCTATAATTCAGGCCAATATAAAAGAAGAAAAGAACATTGTACAAACACAAAAAATTAGTTTTGTAGACATCTTAGAAGAGCTCGCATCTAATTTGAACAGACATATAGTCAGTTTAACTACATTGAAAGATTCATGGAACACTATTTTGTAGAATCCAGGAGACATGTATAAGTTCATCATAGAAAAACTATAGAACCTATGCACCCCAAAAATCATATATATCATTTGGCCTTGATTTCCAAAAAAGGGGGAGACATAAGGAGAAGTAAGAAGTAATCACCAAAATAAAGAAAAAATAGAAAGAAGTTAAAAAAATAGGAGAAAATTATCATAGGGGGAGATACTGACAACAAAGATATCGACAAAACAATTTTTAAGAGTTAGAGAAGAATCAGAGTTTTATCCATCAATGCCAAAGGGGGAGATTGTTGGAAATTTAAGGATAAGTTTTGTCATTAATGTTAAACTAAAGGAGTTATCAGAGGTATAAAACTGATATCAAAGTTAGTTATCAGAAGATGATAGTTATCGAATAGAGGGAAAACAAGTATTGTAATTAATAGAAGGAAATAGAGGAAATGGTTTATGGATGATATCAAGATGAAGAAACCCTAAGATCTAAGGTCATGATTATACAGTTCAATAAACAAAATCATATAAAAGGTTAGAGAGAGAGAGAGAGAGAGACAAAGAGTTTGAAGACATAAATAGTGAGAAAAAGGGATTTGACAAGCCTTGGAGGAAATCACAGATAAGTGAATTGTCTTGTAAGGAATACTAACAAAGTTTATACAAGGTATCATAAATCTCTTAACTGAGTAGTCTCTCATAAGACTTTAGAAATTCTTTGTATGAGATTTTTGTAAATCCTTTAACAAGGTGAATGTCACATAGGAAGGATAAAATGTCTTTACAAAGTAGTCCTTGTGTGTGTATTTTATTGTACATGTTATCCTGCAACACAACACTTCAATTAGACATTAGATTGTTGGAAAATCAAGCAATTATAGAATTAAGCATACTAATAAAACTGTCTTATTGCTCTCTAACTAACAAGAGTATATCTAAAATCTAAATTTCTCTCAATCTTAGACTCTAAATAGTGGCAATGGAATGCTAGAATGAGATATTCTAATTTATTGAAGCTAAAAACCATGAAACATCAACTAAATCCATTAATTCCTTAACAATGACACTATGAAATTGAAGTGTTATCTAATTAGCTAGGAATTCAATTTAGCAACATGTAGATGTAAATGCAATTAACTATTATGTTTTGAGTTTGAAAATCATTCTTTTATATAACTTCATCAAATTGAATGGTTGAGATGCATTTTAGGAATAGTGGTTGAGATGCATCTTTACTTGATCATGTGAGTGATCCATGCGACTCTCCTCTCATTGGTTGAATTTGTCCTTGTTGTCCCTTGAGAGGTGACATGTAATTTTGAGCCTTTTATTAATTTATTTTAATTAATTACTCTATCCATGCATTTAATGGGAATGATCTAATTAATTAGGTTCAAAGGTAATCAATGTAATTTTTGATCAATTATTTATGATTAAATACTTGATTTATGAAGTTTATTGATTTTATCAAATTTATTGAATTATGTTATAATCAAGGATCAAATTAACATAATTACAAGACAATAGGGCCTTGGATTTTATTATCCCAATCTTGGGTGATTACATTTGCCCCTCTTTGAATTGCTTTGTGAACAACACAAGGATTCAAAGAAAATTGATTTAGTGAACAATTTAGTAAAACTGATAGATTCAAGGAGATTTAGAGAGCAGTACAAAGAACTACTCAAGATTTAAGCCATTTAGAGAGTAGTGAGAACCACTTTGAATTTGAGGAGATTTAGAGAGCAATGAGAACCACTCTGAAAGATTTAGAGAGGAGTAGAAAGAACTACTCTAAAATATTTATAGAGTAGTAGAAAGAACTACTCTAAATTTGAGAATTTTGAGCCTGATCGAATGAAATTCCACGTGATTTTAAAGCTATCGATTCTGAATTTGATTGAACAAAAATTGACCATACCGATTCTGATCTTGATTGAATGAAGGTCAATAAGATTTAATCAGAATATCCAGTTTAATTTGGTTTGTAGAAACTAAATATGAAAGACCATGATGATGAAAAATAACCAACTTGATTTAAAGTGCTGAAATTGATCAATGTCAGAAAGATAAATAGCTTCGACTTGATTGAAGATAACTTGCATGCCCCTACAGTCAAGGATTTGATTGCATTATTTGATTTTAGGTATGATTATGCCCCCTTGGACCAAAATTAGAATAAAAATTTGATAAAATTGGTGCATTCAAGCATTTGAGAAGATATTTGATTGATAGAAACGAGTCTGGACCAAGTACAAATCATTTAGAATGTGTCAAAATTTAATTAGGATCAATTTTAGTGTTAAAAGAACATTGTTTGACAAATTTTGACTAAGTTTGACTAGTAAAAGATGAGAGTTGACCAAGTTTGACTAATGTTTAACCAATATCATGGAGTGAAAACTCGATGTGTGAGAAAGAATTTCACTTTCTACAGCTTCTGGTAAGCGTTTCATGCATTATTTACGCTTTGTACAATATCCGTAACTTGTATTTAACTAAAATTTTGACTTTTATTAATTGTGCATATGAATAATAATCATCACTAGATGTATTTTCCATGTTTGTGCTGTCATTTTTGCTCATTTTATCCTTGTTCAACTATAGTTTCACCATGGTTGACTTTTTATTTTGAAGGTTGACTTTTCTCTGTAACTTCATTTTTAGTGCGTTTAAGTGATATAAATCACCTATTTCAATTTCAGTTTCGATATGAAGCTTTTGTGACATCCTAGCATGAAAGTGTCTTAGGTCACAGAAGTCCCCAAAAGGCTTAAATAGGGCCAAAAGGGTCATTTTACTATTCATTTTAACTTTTCACCTTCAATAAATTTAGAGCTCTAGTTGGCAAAATGGTGGTCCCTGTTGAGCATCATCATTTCGAGCTTGTGTAGTGACATGATTGGCCAACACACTATGCGGCACCAGCGAGTAGTCAATAACATTGCCATTCAAGTTTTCATTTTGAATTTTTACTGCATTTAATGCTTTCTTGGCCAATTTTAGTTTAGGATCACACCCGGTGAAGATCGCACTCAGTCAATCCCATGTCGCATCTAGTTTTTGTCTAAATCCCATATCACATGCTATTTTTATTGGATCACACCCTTCTTGGTTGCATCCAGTCTTTTTGGTAGGTTTTTAAATTATGTCCATTAGATTATCGCATCTAGTAAAAAAATGGTCATATCCAGATTTCAGATCGCAGTCCATTGATCCTGGATCACATCTCAGATGCAAAGTATCATATTCATTTGAAATATCATGTCTCGTGTATCCCAAATTGCATCCATGGATCAAGGTTGTTTTTGGTTTTCTTTGCAAAGTCTCTTCAACTTAGCCTATCTATCTGGTCTTTTTAACCAATTTTTCATGTCTAATGCTGACATAGTGCCCCTTTTCTCTTTGCAATCACATTTTAGTGTAGTATCTTTTCATAGTCCTAGATTGACTCAGGTCTTGGATTTATTAGAGCACTTCATTGCAACAAGGAAATGAGTTATAGCATGATGTCATCTATAGTGTTTGTCTGATTTGACCAACATCTGGGTGAATCAAGGGTTGTTGACTTCTCTTGCCGAGAGATGACGATTAGAGCACAACACCTTCCATCTACCCACTAGAGAGATGGAAGTGACACCAGAGGACATCTGGAGGATCCTATGTGTTCCAATGATGGGAGCATGTGTAGAGTATGAGGCCAGAGTAGTTGTGGTGATGCAGATGCTCATCAATTATTTTAGGATGCAAGTATCGCATGATTCTATCTATCATGGGACCACATGGTGGCACACTATGAGCATCTTCCCCTTTATCTTGCAGGTCTGATCGTTAACCTTCTGATGCCTGGTCATGGTCAACATGGTTTCATGTGTGGTTGGTCACATGTTATTAAGGATATGATATGTTTACCTTGTCATTTTTCTTGAGGGAGCTACATACTAGCTCATATGTATCAAGATTTGTATGAGATCATTTACCAACACTCTCAAACTATGATTTTCAGTATCCTAGTTCTGCAGATCTAGGCCTAGGAGTACATCCCAATTACATGGTCGACCATTGAGAGGAATAAATATCCTAAGCTTTTTTATATCTTCATGTATTATGGTGTGATCCATTAGCCCCACCTGAGTAAGCTGGAGTATTGGCTTTATGTTCTAGATGACATTACATATGAAGTATGGAGGCCATATCTTTATTGTGAGGAGTGGAGGAAAGATGATCAATAGATGCCCTTCTTTTTCTAGAGTCGATATCTTATTGGTAGGACCCATTATATTGTTGAATGATTTATTGTCACATGGGTTATGAGGTAGTACAAGAGAGTGCAGGATATGCCACAAGATCTAGTAGTGTATGCTTGAGTCCACGATGAGGAGGCTCAGTGGGGAGATCGATTATTATATGAGACTATGCTTCATGAGATATCCTAAATGGTACCTATTTCTTGTAATTTCTTACCAAAGGTATCAGATGGTGGCATCACTAATGATTTTCATGCACACTAATCATAGTCCCCATTTACATGATTCACTATTCTAGATGAGATTTCTCCTCACATTGAGGATGCACTCGATAATGGCTTTGTAGAGGATGATCTTGGTCAAGGACGTGTCAGGAGAAGGAGGGATAGGGGGAGAGGGAGAGGGAGAGAGAGAGAGAGAGGGAGGGATGGAGACAATGATAGTGATAGTAGAGGAGGTGGTAATGGAGGAGGAGGTGGAGGGGGAAAAGGGGGAGGAGATGGTGGTGGATGGGGTGGAGATGGTGGTAGATGATGGGCACTTGGTATAGATGATGATCAACAGGGTTGTTAGAGGAGATTCAGAGTGGTGCCTCCACATTGAGATATGGGTCCTTTATTTCCTCAAGGATAGCAGCATCAGTAGCCACAACAACATGAGAGAGATCCTAGTGAGAGTAGTGGTGGTAGAGGAGGACAATAGCCACTTTGAGGTCCTCCTACAGGTGGTGGAGGAGATGGTGATCCACTTTGACAATGTAAGTAGGACAAAGCAGCTTTGCATCTTGAGGTTGCTACATTACAAGCTCGCCTAGTAGAGAGGGACACACAACTAGCCAATGTTAGGGCTTATAGGGAAAAACAACTATTAATTTTGAGATCTAAACGTGACAGATATGCACATACAGTCACCCACCAAGGATAGAGGGCCACATATTACTTCACTCTTTATTTTTTAGTTGTACCTATGGCACAAAGATCCCTTCTGTATCTACCATTGCACAACATTTTGAGGGTGCTATGCCACCTCCTATTCTAGGTAGAATAGATGTTCCTCATCCCAACCCTCCTCAAGAGGATGAGGGTGGGAGCCAGAATTGATTACTTGTACTCTCATTTTGTATCATTCTGATATTTTCACATTATTGATATACATTGTGATGTATCTTGTACTATTTTTTATCGATGTACACTATGATATATTTTTGGACTCTAATATATTGATACTCTAATGCTCTGATATTGTGGTACTTTGTTGATACTAATACTTTGTTGATTCTTTGATATTATATTGATGCCATCACATTTTATTACTATCTGATGCTATCTAATTTCTGCACATGTGTTATAGTGTTTGATATGGTTACTTGCTTTGGATATTGATCTCATCTTTCTTATGTGGATACTTGGTCATATGGTTAGATAGATGTTGATATATTGACATCATTGTATCATTTCACTGATATATGTATATATTTTTGTATTTTTATGCTTTATGGATGTATGGATGTAGATGAATGTAATTCTTTATGATAATGATATTCTTCTTTCATTTTATGCATGCATGTATATGAGATGTAATGCAATGTGATGTATGGACATCTCTTTTTATTTATGTATGGATGAATATGGATGCATTATGCAGGTGTATTGATAGTACTGACATGATTATGCAGGTGTGTGGATATCAGTAATAAATACTCAGTCATTGAATTTGATCTTTATGATGATATGATTATATGATGTACTTGGTCAAACTTTACAAATGTTTATATTTTTATAATTTTCCACTCATATTGATGTTAATTAATTACATTCACACTTCCATACTAATGCAATTTAAAAATGAATTCAACTATATTAAAATGAATGCAATTTAAAATGAACTTCAATGCAACTAAAATATGAAATGCATCTAAAATGAACCTAATGCAAATTAATATGATAATGCAACTAAGAATGAGCTTAATGCAATTAACAATGAAATGTACCTAGACAAAGACACCTAGGATAGTCATTGTTTATTCAGAATGATTCTATTATCATCATAAAGCGTTTGTTGTTGGGACATCATAGGTTAGTACAATTTTCACTGATATATTTAGCAATCATGAAAATATGAATACTTCCCTTTTATTTGTCACGTCGAAAGTTAACCTAAACATCAAAGTATATATGCTAGAATATTTTATCAGTTACTTTTTGTTAATAAAAAAATTTTGGTTCTTGTGAAACAATAATGTATATTCATATACATGCAATGACCTTTTATTTTATATTCATATCCTTGGGTATAGTCTCATTTTTATTGTGCACCTTACTAGAAAAAAAAAAATTTCATTTTAAAAACAGACAAGGAAACAAACCCAACCTCACTAAAGATTTCATAGGAAATTGGTTGAGGTATCTATGGCATTCCAATCATGATGAAGGCACTTATCATAGACACCTATCCATATAATCACCTTAGATTATAGGATTTATTACCACAAGAGAAGACAAAGAAAACGTTATGCCCCCAGTCCTTGTTTCTCTAGTCATTTTTAGACATCATCAAGTCACTCAAGGAATATAACAATCACAAATTAATAATAAGCCATAAAAAACTAAGAAAATTCATGATTCCTTCATTTAGTTTATCTAGTCCATAAACATCATCGAGATAAGTTTAAGAATACATGATCCATCATTTTTCTAGAAAATATGCAGTTGTTATTGTAGTGTTAAGAAACATATTTTTTTAGTTTGCAAACACTTGTAGAAAACATTATCAATCATAGAAAAAAAATTTATCATTGTTTGTGTTTAAAATAGTAAATGTCTTTCCTATTTATTGTTTAGAAACACTCTTATCTTCATGATGTAGTGTTTAGGAACACTTTTGAGGTCCAAGTATTAATAAATACTATTGTTGGTGGCATTAAGAAATGCCTTTTTTAATGTAGTTTAGTGTCAATTATAGACTAGGGATAAGCGACACCCTAGCAAAGAGTCCTAACAAGGACTAGGCAAATTTTTGACTTGCATGACTTATGACCATTGCCCCCTAGGGAAAATGATTTTCCTAGGACTTTGATATAGATAGATTTCATTCTTAGGAAGATAGGATTTTTTGATATTAAGGCTCAAGATTTGACTTGTCGCGAAAGTGACTGGAAGATATGTACAAATTGAACTTTATATTGGCCAAGCATTCAAGCATTGTATTGATAGATAGAGAGTTGATTACAAGTAGTGCTTGTTTACCAAGTTTTCACCACTATGAAAAAAAATTCTATTTTTTCTATCATGGCGCCTGTTTACCAGATTTTCACCAAGAAACTTTTTCTCTTTTTCAAATTTTTTGTACTTTTTTATTTTTTCTATTTTTTTTCTTTGACTCATCAAGGAACCTATTTTCTAGGTTTTCACCAAGATAGTCATTTTTTTAGGACTTTTTCCATTGTTTTTAAATTTTTTTCAAGATTAATATTTGTTGTTTTTGCTTTTCTTTAGGAACTCTTTCTTCTTTTTTTTATATTTCTTCAGGAACTCTTTTCACTGTACATGTGTTGCCTCAAGAATGTTAAGCATTAAACTTTTTTCAGGTGGAGATTTTTGGTTGGATCTGTATGCACCCTAAAATACTCACCTAGACTTTGGGCCCCCTTTTAGCAATTTATCAAATCCCTGAATCAATATTTTAAAAAATCAACATTTTATCAATTATATCAATTTCCTTGATCAAATTCTATTTTATCATTTTCGATTATTTACCTTGGGCTAACCATTTTATCCTAAAGTCTTTATTTATTTAAAAGGAATTTCTTCCCCTTTTATTAAATAAAAAGCCTCCACTTTACCTCTTATCCTAAGTTGCACAAATAAAGCATTATTCTTATTTTATAAAAAGAAAAAAAGAACTTTTTGTCTCATATGGACACACAAGTCAATTCTTATTTTGTCATTGGAGGATATTTGTGCACATGGATTGCTCCTCTTTCATGCTCCACCCTTGATTAAATATTTTGCCTCTTAATCTCCATGGTCCATTCCTTTTCAATTCCTATAAAAGAAGAGCTCTCTTCTCATTCTAGGACCCAACTTTTTATGCTAATCTTATGCTGCAGGATTTCTTGGAAACTTTGGAGCTTTTGGAGATCATTTCTTGCATTCTAGTTTCTTTCTTGCATCATAGCTTTCATGGCATCTAGCTTAGTTTCTTTTATGCTTTAGATTAGCTCACATAGCTTAATTAGCAAGGGTTTGTAATACTTTCCTTTCATATCTTAGCTTGCATCTTCATTATTAGCATAGCTTGCATTGCATTGCACTCTCATTGATTCTTGAGGATATTGGCATTCTTTCCCTTGTCTCTTTGAATCTTCCATTGTGTGGTTTACTAGCAAGGTTGCATGCTTCAATAGCTCTAGCTCAGAGTACCATCAACATCCTTGTGACTCCATGCCTAGGGAGCTCTAGGTTTCTTTCTCAAGGTTTCCCATTCATGGATTCCCTTGGAAGTAATGACTTAGAGAAGTGCATTATTTAGTGTGTACATTTTTGGCACCCACCATGGGGCAGAACACTCTTGTTTTGTCCTTCATTTTTATGCATTTTTGCACCTTTTTTTTGTCACTTTTTAGCTTACTATTTTTAGCAGATTTTTATTTTTTTCTGGAAGATTATCGTAAGATACTTCACCAGTGTCATGCGATAATTTTTCCTATACTGGTGCGATACTTTACCAATTAAAGTATTGCACTCTGTGAGAGATTCTATCACACTGGTATTCTATATTCTGTCGACTACAAGTAACACGAACTATTGCACAGGAGGAAACTATCGCACCCGTATGTTGGAAACTATCACATGATATTTTTGGTAACTATACTGTTGCCTGTGCCTAGCAGAGAGTTGTTTATTAGCTTTTTCTTGCCAATTTTTTATCTAATTAGCTTGCTAGTTTAGTTTTCTATGGTTAGGGAGAGTTTATTTGCAGATTTCATTTGGTTTTTGATGTGCTAACCCTTGTAGGGCTAACAAGTGGTGCATGTCAAAGCTTCAAATGCACAAGGGCTACTAACGGTTTTTGTAGGGCTGTCCAAAGCATAAAAACAAATCAAGTGCTTGTTTAATTGTTTTTTTTTTAGTGTGGCATCTACTAGTTGTTTCATTTAGTAGGCACTTAATATCTTGTTGTAGGAATCTTTGGGTGGTAGGAGAAGTATGCTCTTCACCCTTGTGGTGAACCAGAAAATCTTGACCCATCTTTAGATTTTGAAAGCAAGAGAGTAATTGAACCTTTTCTTGTTGTGTTTGGGAGACATTTTTGAGCTAGGAGATTATGCTCTTCACCCTTGAGGTGAAATAGAAATATTGACACTCAAAGGTTGATCCACTCTTTATTTAGCTTTTAGAATCCTTTAGTGGGCCTACTCTTGAGCAATCAAGAGGAATGACCCAAGTGGGGACAAGCCTTTTGCCGGCTATTCCAACCCACTATAAACTCAAGGCTATCAAGGACACAAAACCTTGGTAGACATAGTACTTGTCTTTTCTTGATGTGAGTACTTGTGGGATTGTGACCACAAGGAAAATGTTGAGCAAGAATGCTTAAGGTACTCTTGTGGCTGCGAGGTCCCAGTCCCTTTTGGGGAGCAAGAGGGGTATTACGAATGGAAGCCCTTATTAAGAACCATAGATAGAAGCCACCCCATTTTGCTGCTTAGCTTCTTGGTGCAAGGATTGATCCAAGTGGAATAACCCAGATCACCCCAAGATTACTCACCATCTGTGTTCCTTTGGTTCTATCATTGGCACTTCCACGACAAAGCCAATATCTATTGTGGGTAACCACTTTGTGTGAGGTAATGGGACATCAAGTGTGGGCCAAGTTGTTAAGTATTGAGCCATTGTCTTTTTAGGCTAGTAAGTGCTTGAAGTGTTCTCATTGTGATCTACCCATGTAAACGTTCTCAAACATCAAACATCACGGTAGCATTTATAGGATTTTATTTCTTTGATATCACAATTGCTTATCTTGGAAAGGTTGCTTTTGCCCTTGTTTCAAGTGTTTTATGACATGTTTGATCACCTACTATTTGCAAACCTATCTATTTACTGTTGTCACTATGCTTGAAATCGAAAAATCCAACTTTCAAATTGAAATTTTGAACAAATTTCCCTTAAAACTAAGTTTTTTAGCACTCACTGGTCAAGAATCGTATGACACTAGAACAGTATCGCACCCTGTACTGAGAAATATCATGTGATAGTTCATCACTAGAAACTATCACATCGCTTGCATGGAAAGTATCGCGTGGGCTGCCTGGAAATTTTCACCCTACTTACTGAGAAATATTGCCTACTGAGAAATTATCACCTTGTCAGCCTGGAAAATATCACACAAAGTATTTTTGCTGTCTGCCTAATTTATGCAATTTTTAGTCTTTCCTTAGTCAACCAGATTTTAGTAGGTGACTTACTCTACTGCTAGAAACCTATTTGTACCTTGGGTTCTTGATTTTAGGCCCCTTGAACTAGTGTTCTCTGATTTTACAAAGTAGTCTTTTTTGACATAGATAAGTTAATGATTATCCTTGTTGAAAAAGTACACCTTTAGATTCTTTGGTAACATGCTTGGAGAGTTTTAGTACTCTTTTTTCCAATTCACCTCCATCAAAATTCAATTTCAATTACATATTTGGTTAAATTTATTTTCTTGGCCCATATGTGTTAGGATACTCATCCTTTTATTATGCACCTCTATGGCAAGATTGGTTTACACCTTTTGCAGCTTTCTATCTTACCATTTCTTCTTGGACAATTGAACACTTTCACTATCCTTGTTTGGTATTGACATTTCATAAGGTCATCTTATCACCAAGGGTCTTTTCCTTTCATGTTGGTTATGACAAGGTACTAAGTTAGTCAAGGAAAATGACCTCAAGTTGTCTTTGAACAATTACCCTTAGTCCAAACTTGTCAAAAGCGAAAGGGAAAGAAACCCTTCTTTGATCAATCACCTAGGAGCAAGTGTGAGGCTTGGTTTGACCCAAAGAAAAATCCTAGTGAATTGAGTACTTCTTTACCATCCTCTCAATCAAATATGGACATGAGCTACACTTTGACTAGGAGATATAGAGAAGCAATGGATCAAACTCTTGATGACATTTTCCAAAGACATAGGGGTAACATGTCATTTGGTGATGACAATCAACCTGAATCACCCCCTATTAACTCAAGATATTTAGATGCCCATCAAAGAGCTGAAAGACATTTTGGGCAAGCTCACCAAGATGCACGGTCACAACATGAAGACCAAAACAACAAACTTGGTGATGCTCATGTGAATGCCGCATTCACTAATGACTTGTTCAAACACTCAAGGTCCAACTCTCTGCTCAAAACAACCTCAAGATATGCTAATGAAAGGCTTAAAATAATTGAGCACGAAAAGAAATCCCTCTTGGATGAACAAGCCGCTAAAGAAGAAAGGTTTAGACACCTAGAGGAAGAGAAACAAGATTTATTTGAATTAAGAAGAAAAGCATTCCAAAAGGAACAAGATAGGTTGTTAGCTCAACAACTTAACAACCAATTCAACAATGGGGGTACTAACAGTGGAAACAACTCTCCACCCTCTACTCCCTCAAGAACCCCAAGAAGTAGAAGATGGTCAAGGACCCCTTCAAGATCTCCTAGTCCTAGAGGAAGAAGGATTTCACAACATAGGAGATGAACACCTCCTAGGAACTCAAGACAACCCTCCCAACAAGCTCATCATGGCTCTCAACATGGAGGAAGTAGTACAAATTTTGATGATCAAGATTTCATGAGAAAGCAACAAGAGCCACTATTCCAACAATATGTGGAGAATTACCTTGATCAAAACAAAGATAGGTTCCTAGAGAGTCTGATTAACAAAGGTGCTAGAGTCCCTTACAACTTTGATGTGGATAGGAGGATCAAGAAACAAGGACCCTCTCAAGAAGAGGAAATCAAGAAACTCAAGTGAATGATGGAAAAAGTATTGGCACCTAAAATTTCCTTTTCACTTTATTCTATTTGTCCCAATCCTTTTGAAAAAAGTGTGACTATGACGGATTTTCCTAGGAAAGTTGAAATTCCCCAATATGACAAGTATGATGGAAATGGTGATCCACATGATCATGTGCATCAGTTTTATATCATGAGTTTTGAGTTCCACCAAGATGACTCTTACCTTATGAGATTATTTCCAAGGAGCCTCAAAGGCCAAGCCATGGAGTGGTTTACCAACATAACCCCTCCCGTAAAAACTTTCAAAGAACTTGTCCACAGATTCGTTCAACATTTTGCATACAACTTATCAAGATCAGTCACTATGTTGGACTTATGCAATTTGAAACAAAACTAAGGGGAATCCTTTGTGACCTTCTTGCAAAGGTGGAGATGATTATGCTCCCGCTATTCTAGGACTATTCTTGAGCATGAAAGGATTGACATCATTGTTAGTAATTTGGTTCCTAAAATGCATTATGAAGTCTAAAAAATGGTCTTTGATTCCTTTGATACTATGGTTGAGACAGCATGTCGAATAGAGGATGTCTTAAAAGAACAAGGCATTTTGACCAACAACAACAAGAACAACAATAATGGTCAAAATAATAACAATGCTAATAAGGACAAAGGCAAGCACTCGCACTGGAACAAGAATAAGCAAGTAGTCAACGATGGAGTTGTGGACTCTTCCCAACCCAAGGATCAAGGAGTCCTACATTTGTCTAGTGTAGTCCAAGCTATGAAGCTCAATACATCCTCTAACCAACAAGAGAGTAAACCTAAGTATCAAGAAAAGCCCAAGAAAAAGTTGAGACAATTCTCTAAACTAGGTAACTCCTATGAGGATGTTTTCAAGACCCTTATTGCCAATAATCTTGCACAACCACAAGATCCAGCAAAATTTCACATACCTGATGTTAAGCCACATTTGTGGAATGAAAAAGCTTTCTATAAGTACCACAATGGCATTGGACATGACATCGAACATTGTTGGAAGCTTAAGCACCTCATCCAAGATCTTATTGAAAGTGGTAAACTTCAGATTGATGGGTTGAATACAAATGAAGACCACAAGGCATTCAAGGAGCCTTTGCCCAAGTATGAAAAGGGGGAAACCTCTCAACCCAAGAATGGCAAAGCTGCAATCAACTATACCTACTGTAGACTATGATTTTGAACCTGTTACCTATCTTGAAAGGTTGAAACATTCAAACATTAGACTAATCTAACATGTTCATGAACTAAAAAATAGCATAAGACATGAAAACAAAACCAAAGCCACCTCAAAATTGTTGCTAAAAACAAGTGTTATAGAGAAAATGTTTGATTTGCTTCAATTAGAGGGATGTGGGTGTGCTCTCAAATGCATGGAGAGGGATTTATGGTGATGCATAAATGATGAGAAAAGCTTGAAATATGAACTAAGATTAATCCATTAAGATATTCTAAGATGTGTTAGAAAGCATGAAAAACATGAAGAAATCTAACAATTAAGATGTATGCTAAGATGATCTAGCTAAAAATGCTCATGATAACAATGCATAAATGATAAAAACTAAGCTAATGAATTGCTCTTGGAAGAGGGAGTATTTATAAGATTTCCTAAGGGCTTGGGTTAGGAAGAAAGGTTAGAGTTTGGGGTAAGGTTAGGGGTTGAGTCAAGGGGATAAGGATGAAGACTTTCTAGAAGAGTCTAGGCTTTCTAAGGATAAATATGGAATTTAGGAGATAAATAAAGATTTATTTATCTCAAAAGCTTTAATGAGTTTGAGGCTTATTAGGGGAAGGGTTATCTCCTTGTGACAAGTGTCATAAGGGGATTGGGTTGAAAGATGGGAGGAATGTGCACAATTTGAGAAATGTGCCTAAGGTCAAAGGGTGTAAGAAAGGGGTGAGGGGCTTCTTAAATGCACCATAAATGCATGTAAGAGGGATAAGGAGGCCTTAAATGTCTTCAATGCATGTAAGAGAAGCCTCTAGAAGTTTGTTGACTTTGGGTCAAGCTTAGGAGTTGGCTAACCTTGTTTAGGGAATGTGAAAAGGTTAGGGGGAGGATTAGGATTAGGATTAGGGGATTTTAGGATTAGGATGGGTGAAGAGGTTGGGTTGAGAAGTTTCTAGAAGAGTCTAGAGTTTTCTTAGGTTTTATGGAATAAAAGTTTATTCATTCCAAAAGCTTAAGTTTGGGAATATTTATTGAAATATTTTCAATAAATATGAAATTTAAATATTTAATCTTAATTAAATATTTAGCCTTGGGATTAGGGTTAGAAAAGATGGGATTAGCCTTTTAATCGAAATTAAGAAGGGATTAGAAGATTTTGGAAGAGGTTAGTGGTCTTAAGGAAATTGGCCAAGTTTTGGTCAAAAAATAAATTAATTATTTATTTTAGGATTTTTGGTCAATTTATTAATTAAATAATTAATAAATAAGGAGAATAATGTTTAAATAAGATTTAAACATTTTTGGGAGAGATTTCTTAATTAAATATTTTTAATTAAGATAAAGGGATTTAATGACATAAAAATAAATTAATTAATTAATAAATGATGATGTCATCAGAGATTTTTCAAAAAATAAAAATACTTTATTTTCTAAAGGATTTTTAGGTGTCTACATTTTTCCCCTCTTTGATGCGATGCCGCAAGTGGCATGGCTTCAAAGACAAGAAAATAAGATGCCCAAGGCTAGAATTTAGAGGAATAAGGGATTGTGCCCCCTCGAGAAAATAACACAAGGAATAAATGTTGTGGAATTTTCTCGAAAGGAAACAAAGAAGGAACGACTGAGGAAGCAAGGGAGATAAATTACCAAGCTTCCAAGAGCAAAGATGGGTGAATGCAAGATGATATGGAATGCAAAATGCAGGATGCAGCTATATGAGGATGCAAGATTAATCTATATGATGCAAGATGCAGGGGATTTGGGGAAGCTCCATGCTTTAGATCTTTTAGGGAGCACAACCTAGTTTAATATAGCAATGCTAGAGACCTACCAAGGATACTGGGATCACGAGGCCTTGTCACTAGTGTTGCATAGGACCGACACTAAAAAGAAATGCAGGGTTGCCCCAGCATCACGCATGAACCTAAGAGGAAGCATGGTGGAAATGATGCTGAAGAAACCACAAACACACAATTGACTCACAAGCAGAAGTAAAAGATCAAAAGACCTTACCCCAGATTATCCTCATTCATAGCACACCATGATAGAAAGGATCGTGGTGACGTTGAGTAGAGAACAATGAGAAGCTATAAAAGATTAACAAGACCCAAAGGACAAAATCCAAGGTCAAAATGATAATTCCAAAAAGACATCCTTTGCCAAGGAGAGAGATTTGAGTTGACTGATTTGATGGGGGGAAGATTAGATCGGACAGGAGGAAGGATACATCCTCAAGGACCCACTGATTGATGAGAGAATGAGTGTTGTCATTCACTGGCAAATGATGAAGTCAAAGAATAATCATGGTGATCAAGAATAGTCGACAATTGATGTTGTTGAAGTACAAGGCTGGGTAGGACAAAGTGTTCTGATCAAAATGCTGCTACAGGACTGACAAGGACTGATGTACAATGGATGGGAAAAGATATACAATGGATATGTACAAAAGCTCAAGATTGGGGATAGGAAGATCTCGCTATACAGGAAGGATGGCGCGACACAAGGGAGTGTACAAGATATACAAGAGTGGATACAAGATATGGTACAAGATATGTGCAAGATATGGTACAAGATATGGGCAAGAGGAATTGTGGTGTTGCTGAAGGTTGATGGAAAAAGGAATGCTGGGGGATGGTGGATGGGGATGGGGATGGGAGAAAAAGGACTGAGATGGTGGGATGGGGGATGGGAGTTTGATAGATAATGACTCGGTCCATTATGTATGGTGCCTGTTTGCCAGGTTGTCACCAACATACTTGTCCAAGGCGCCTGAATTGCCAAGTTTTCACCATTGGACGATTATTTTCTTTTCTTTTTTTCTTTTTTTTTCTTTTTTTTTTTTTATTTTTTGATTTTTTGATTTTTTGATTTTTTGCTGCTTTTTTCCAATTTTTATGGATTTTTTGAATATGTAGGATCTGGTTCAGGCATAGAACCTCTTCAGATGTATGATGTTGATTGGATCATTCAAAGGCTCTCCTTCTGGTGTAGATAGTTGATAAGCTTCGGAGCCGAAGCATGAGGTGACCACATAGGGGCCCAGCCAAGTAGGCTCAAACTTGCCTTTCTTTTCACAATTTGCTTGGACCTTCTGATTTTCTTTGAGAACCATGTCACCGACCTAGAACTATCTAGGATGGACCTTCTTGTTGTAACTCCTTTTGAGTCGATTCTAGTATGCAACCAGGTGATCATATGCTTGCTGTCTCTTTTCATCTAACAGGTCTAGCTATGTGAGATGGGCTACATGATAATCATCATCAGTGGTGTAGTTCTTCATGGAGACTCGCAATGATGGGAGCTCAACCTCGATCGGCAGAATGGCTTCAGCACCATATACAAGGGAATATGGGGTGGTGCCTGTGGGAGTGCGATAGGAAGTGCGGTAGGCCCAAAGGGAAAGATTGATTTGGAGGTGCCAGTCATGACCAGAATCATTGACAACCTTCTTGAGGATTTTCAAGATAGTTTTATTGGTTGCCTCAGCTTGGCCATTTCCTTGAGGGAAATATGGACTGGAGAAATGGTGATGGATGTGGAGTCTGGCACACAGATCATCCACATGCTGGTTTTCAAAAGGTGTGCCATGGTCTGTGAAAATGGTACATGGTATGCCGAAGCGGAAAATGATGTGGTAAAGGATGAACTTGGATATTTGGATGCCAGTAGTTAGGGTGAGCGGAATCACTTCAACCCATTTGGTGAAGTATTCTATGGTAGTTATTATGTACTTGTGTCCATCCAAGGAAAGGGGAGTGATTAAGCTGACAAGGTCAAAGCCCCAACATGAAAATGGCCAAGGTGACACAATGGGCTGCAAGTCTTGTGCTGGTGCATGAATCAGATTTGCATGCTGCTGACATGGTAAACATTTTCTGACAAATTCACAAGCATCATGTTCCATGGTTGGCCAATAATACCCAACTCAAAGCAACTGCTTAGCTAGAACCATGCCACTCGTGTGGGCACTGCAAATTCTAGCGTGAACCTCTTGTAAAGCTAGGACGGCCTCATTTGAATCTAAACACCTAGAGAGGATATTGTGATACCCACGATGATAAAGGGTGTTGGCTACAAGAGTGTAGCGGGAAGCTCTACGAATAAGGTTTTGGCGTTGGTTATTGGTGAGATGGGGAGATATGACACCATTCTTTAGATATGCGTGGATGTCATGGTACCATGGGGACTGAGGACCAACCAAGACACACACCATTTCTCAATCGGTGTTCTCATAAGCTGGTGTATGTAGCTCCTCGACTAGGAATTCATACTGTGATGCGTCGCGTGGGATTTCTAACAAGGATCCAATGGTTTCCATTGCGTCTGCTGCTTTGTTCTGAAGTCTTGGGATCTGTGTGAATTGTAAATGTAGGAAATGCTCTTTCAATTTGTCTACCAGCTCTTTGTAAGGTAGTAACTTGTCATCCTTTGTCTGATATTCATCTAGGACTTGTTTGATAATCAGTTGTGAATCTCCAAACACTTGTAATTCTGTGATATTCCACTGAATGGCTGTTCTGAGACCTGAGATGAGTGCCTCATATTCTGCAATGTTGTTGGTACATGGGAATCCCAATTTGAATGATTTTGGGATGTAGTCACCTTGAGGTGTGACGAATAGGATTCCTGCCCCTGATCCATGTGATGTGTAGGAGCCATCAAAGTATAGTTTCCACATGGGCTACTCTTCAATCATGCATAAGTGTTCATCAGGGAATTCCATGATTAGTGGATAGGCATCCACCAATGGTGCTTCTGCTAGCTGATCGGCAATGACTTTCCCTTTGATTGCTTTGCGATCAATATACTGGATATCGAACTCGCTGAGTATCATGACCCATTTTTCCATACGGCCTGTGAGAGTTTTCTTTGATAGTAGATATTTGAGGGGGTCCACCTTTGAAATGAGCTTGATTATGTGACTGAGCATGTAATGTCTAAGCTTTTGAGTGGCAAAGACCACTGCAAGGCATGCTTTTTCCATAGGTGAATAATTAAGCTCATATCTGACAAGAGTTCAACTGATGTAATAGATGGCTCTCTCCTTGTTGTCATCATCATGCTGAGCTAAGAGTGCCCCCAGTGCTGTAGTGGTTACCGAGATGTAGAGTATGAGGGGGCATCCTGGAATTGGTTGTACTAGGATTGGAGAATTGGCAAGATACTCCTTGAGCTTATCAAAGCTTCTTTGACATATGGGATCCCATTTGAAGCTTGTGTCTTTGCATAGGAGATGCGTAAAAGGTTGGCACTTGTCTGCTAACTGAGAAATGAACTGACGCACTGATTGAAGCTTTCCTTGTAGGCTTCTGAGCTATTTGAGTGTTCTTGGTGGAGGCATCTCTGTTATTGCTTTTACCTTCTTGGGGTCTATCTCTATGCCTCATCGCGATACTATGAAACCTAGGAGCTTTCCAGATGTAACACCAAAGACACATTTCTTTGGATTGAGCCGTAACCCATAGTGCTGTAGGTGATCAAACACACTCTCAAGAATGTCAAGGTGTCCATGGCATGTCTTTGATTTTGCAAGAATATCATCCACATAGTCCTCTAGGATCTTGTGGATCATGTCATGGAAGATTGCTGTCATCGCTCTCTGATATGTGGCTCCTACATTCTTTAACCCGAATGGCATCATGTTGTAGTAGAAGGTGCCCCATGGAGTAGTGAATGCTATTTTATGTTGATCTGCTTCTGCTATACGAATCTGATTGTAGCCTGAAAATCCATCCATTAGTGACAACATTTCATGGCCCGCTGTAAGGTCTATGATCATGTCGATGTTAGGTAGTGGGAAATCATCTTTAGGACATGCCTTGTTTAGGTCCCTAAAATCTGTGCATATTCTGATGTCTCCTAAAGGCTTTGTGATAGGTACCATGTTGGAGATCCAATCTGAGTAATTTATAGCTCTGATAATCTTTGCATCTAGGAGCTTTTCTAGTTCTAATTTTACCAAGAGAGCTACTTTGGGATGCATTTTGTGTAGCTTCTACTTTATTGGCTTTACATTAGGATCCACTGCTAGATGATGAACGACAAGATTAGGATCGAGCCCAGGCATGTACGCATATGACCATGCAAAGTTTGTAGTAGCTTCTTGAAGTAGCGCAGTGAAAGCCATTTCTTCACCTTCTGTCATGTTGGCTGCAATGTAGGTGATCCTCAGACATTCCTCTGTACCTAAGTTGACTAGCTTGGTTTCTTCTATGATCATAGGTGATTGCTCAAGTCTGTAATCCTGGATGGGAGGAAGAGGTAAGTCTTCATCTTCTAGCGCTTGAATTGCCAAGTTTTTACTAGAAGATACGCTCTTTATTTTTACTTTTTTGGAATCAGAATGTGCCCTAGAAGGGTTTTCACATAAGGACTCATGTTTCACTCTTTCTACTTCTCTTTTGTAGCTAAAGCTTGCCTCTTCCCCAAACTATCCCTTTGGGTCAAGCTTGTAGATGTGAGATGATTCTGAATCTTGAACTGATTATGGGCCTGATGCCCCCATGAATTCTAGGAGTGCTTCCATGCTTTGGAACTCATTGATGTGTGTAATGCTTGGTTGGTCCCAGTCTATGAGTTCAGGGTGGGTGAGGGGAAGTTCTATGAGATTTATGGCGAGTTGTCAGAGTACAGAAGTCCCTAGGAGGGTTTCATCGTCAAAGATATCATCATAGGATCTGATTTCTTTCTCTTCAGGGATGTCTTCGATCGCTATGAGGTCATCCTGGCTATTTAAGAGGGGAACGCTAGTCATGTTGGTGCCCCCAGTTGCGGTATTGGGCCCTTGTATATGTAGGTGAGGGGTATTAAAACCAAGACCCTAATGTTCAAGATTCTTTGATGGTGTGATGGGATATTGGTTGCCGTCTTCTTGTGGCCCTAGACCACCACCTTGATAATGCCATTGTTCAGTGGTATACTTATATTGTTTTGGATATTTATCTTTGAAATAGCCAAGAAGTTGAGTGTCAGGTGATGGGGGATCTTTATACAACCACCTATTTATGTCAGGATCCATCTCTTGACTATTTATGTTGCCATGGGATTCAAAAGTCATAGATCCGATTTTCTTGATTTCACGATGCTCGTCAATAGGCTTGCTTTGGTGATCTAGGCACCCTTGAGTATGTGGATCAAGCGGAAGGGCCCCTACGGCAAATGCATCATGTAGGCTATATTCACCACAACCCTGGTTATTGATCTTGATGGAAGAGAGGGTGGAGGTGAGAATGGTTTCTGGATCGCAATGGGATCGGGATGAGCTAGCAATAGAAGTACCAATGTCAGTTCCAGGACAATGAGTGGAGTGAGGGAATGATGCTTCCATCACACGATAGTATGCGAAGGGTTGGGGGTCAGCATGGATGGTAACCTTAGTGCCTTGATGTGGAAATTTGATGCACTGATGGTAAGTAGATGGTACAGCCTTAATGGAATGAATCCATGGTCGGCCTAGGAGGATATTAAATGGTAGGTCAAGATCAACAACATGGCAAATAGTATCTTGTGTTGTTGGGCCCAGCTGAATGGCCAAAGTAATGGTACCTTCTAAGGTACACTCCAAGTTATCATAGGCTTTGATAGTGATCACTTCATGTGCTATATCGGCCTAGGTGAACCCAATCTACTGAATGAATTTTAAAGTACACAAGTTTAGAGCTGAGCCATTATCTATTAAGACCCGTTTGATGGCAAAGTCTCTGACCATGACGGCAATGCGGAGAGGAAGAGTATGGTCAGGTGCAATGGATGGCATGTCAAATGGTTTAAAGGATAAAGCACAAGCTACAGAAAGATGTCCCACAAGGGTCTCAAAGTGGGTGGTGTTAATGTCTATGGGGACATGTCCTTCTTTGAGAGCTCGGTCAAGGATCTCTTGATGGAGAGGTGAAGTGCAGAGAAGGTCCAAGATGGATATTTGGGCTGGTGTATTCCCAAGATGTTCTATGAGGTTGTACTGTGCATTGTGTGCATTTTGTATTGGCCTTGGACGGGCACCAGCAACAGTTATTCGACCCCTACGGGTGGTAATAGCACATTGACTGTCTGCTCCTCTGACATGAATGGTATTGACTGTGGCCTCAACTTGGGTTATACATCCAACAAATTTATCATAGTTGATGTAGGCAGTAGTGTGATCTTCTTGCTTGCCTTTACCATGATTCTGGGGATGATTGGTATTAGCTTGATTCTTCCCAGCATTGTGTTGTGGGAACACATTCTGATAAATTTGTAAATTGGCATTTGGTGAGGCTTGAGCAGGTGTATCTACTTGAATCTCTTTTTGATCAATGAGATCTTCGATATAGTTTTTGAGTCTCATACACTTCAGGGTAGTATGTCCTTTGACATGATGATAATCACAGTACTCATGATCTTTGTACCAATCAGGCTTGGGGGTGGTATCATCAACTGGCTGAATTGGTGGATATGTAATTAAGTTGGCCTTGGCCATCCGATGAAAGATAACATCCAGAGGTTCACCTAGTGGTGTGAAGGTCTTCTTTGGATAATTTTGAGCTCTGGGTTTGTTCTGCTTGGGAGCAATATTGACGGTATTAACTTGATTGTTTGGGTTACCTTGATAAGCTTGATGGGCTTGCTGCTGATAATTCCGCTGATTATTCTGAGAAGGATATTGCTGCATGGGTTGTTGATGGACTTGAGGAGGTTGCTGATGGATGGGTGCTTGTTGTTGTTGGTATGCAGGAGTTGATGGAGGACTAGCTACAACAAATTGGACATGCTTGGTATCAGTGGCTCCATCAGTAACAATATTTTTGTTACGATTCCAGTAATGGGATTTATCATTGTTGGGTTTTTGGGCATCATTTTTGAAGTGTCAGATTGTGCCTTCATCTAGGAGGGCCTTTTCAATACCTATCCCCTTGCTCTTGATATCTTGATATGTTTGGAGACAATTCATCTGCATGAAGTGGGATAGCTTAGGATGCAGGTTATCAATGAAGATTTTGGTCAAATGCTTTTCTGGCGGTTGGTATGATAACCTGGTGGTAAGGTTCTGCCATCGTTGCAAGTATTCTGCTAGGCTTTCTCCATCTTTCTGTTTTGAGTTGCAGAGATCTAACAAGGTCAACTCATTCTCAACATTATGGGCATAGTGGTTGATGAACTTCTTAGAGAGTTCAGCAAAGGTTGTGATGGTCCCACTGGGTATTTTATAGAACCACTCAACAGCTGTTCCTCCCAAGCTTTTGGGGAATAAACGCAAGAGATAGTTATCACTGTAAGCCACTTCTTGGCATGCCATATAGAATTCCTTAACATGATTGACTGGATCTCCTTTCCCCCAATATTTATCAAACTTAGGTGTCTCAAAGTGCTTGGGAAAAGGAATAGCGGCAATGGATCGGTCAAATGGGTAAGGACACACCTCTTCAAACTTGTAGGTTTTGCTCTCAGTACCAGTTTGGAGCTCTTTAAGAGCATTCTTCATAGCTTCCCACTCGGTATTGATTGGTGTTTATGCAGGTACTCCCATTTGAGGTGGGTATTATGGAGCGGGATATGGAGATGGCCCAGCGGGATAGGTATATTGGAGCAGATCTTGGAGTGATGCTTACTGGGGAGGATACTGCTAATGTGGCATAGGGGGATATTGTGGTGATGGATATGGGATTTCTTGCTGGTGTTGTGGGATGATGGGATTTTGTTGCTGCGCCTGGTAGGAGGAAGCTTGATGTTGCTGGGGGATGATACGGGTTTGTTGTGGGGGAGGTTGGTGGAATGACATCGCTTGCTGGTAAGGTGGTCCTTGCTGAACTTGGCTCTGTGGTTGACCAATGTAGGTCGGGTGCATTCCTGCATTGCTTAAGGGTGAATTTGATGTGGGGAAGCTTGAAGCAAAGGGTGGCTGGGCAAGATAACTTGCGAAATGGGATGAACTTTGCTGCTGAGGTGGAGGAACTTGCTGAAAGGCATTAGGTGTTGCGAATGGATAGTTTGCAAAGGATGAAGTTGGTGGAAGTTGTGATGGTTGTTGTGCTGCTTGTGAGGAGGTGGCTTGTTGGTTTCCAAACATAGATGTAGGAGAATGGGTTGGTATGCCCCAAGCTTTCATTTCTTCTTGAGTGAGGCCCCAACGAGAGCCAGTGTGTGGTGGGAATTGTGTTGCAGTGGACGCCGGGAAGGTGGATGTGATGGGAGTTTGGGATATGAATGGTGGATTGGAAAAGCCCATGGAAGGCATCCCTGTGGTGAAGGCATTTTAATGGGCTTGTGCCTGGGTAGATACTTGTTGGGGGGGAAAGGAAGGGAACGTTTGCACTCCCCATGAAAAGGGTGATGTTGATGCGAAAGCTTGCTGAGGAGGAAAGGGGAGCGATTGCACTGCTCCCGGAATAGATGATGCTGGCATTTGTTGGGTGAAAGGGGGAAACAATTGTGTTGACCATGGGAAAGATGGTATGGATGTTGAAGCTTGTGGAGCAAGGGGGGAGGATGATTGCATCCCTCCTGAAAAGAATGGTGTGGAAGGAGATGGAGCTGCTTGTGTAAATGGATGTGTAAGAGGTGGGAGTTGATTTTGTGACAAGCGTTGGATTTGTGCAAGAGCTTGGGAGGCCATGGCAGATGATGAAGTGCCTGTGATAGGGAATGGAGCAGATGGTGTGACAGCTTGTGTTACGGGACTTGCGAAGCTTCCTTGCAGAAGAAGGGGAATGGTGGAGGTTGCTTGAGATGTTTGCAAGGTGGGATTAGGGAATGGTTGGATGAATGGAGAGTATACTTGTGCTGGGATTTGGATAGTGCTTATGGGAATATGAGGATGGAAATATGGCGGAATGGGAGTATGCCTTTGTGCCAAATTAGTGAACATGCTCTGCTAGTTTTGGGCTATGAGTGTATTGACTACTGGTGGATTCTCTAGGGGATTCACAAATGTTTCTATTGCCAGAGGAGCTGAGGGGATATTGGGATCATCCCATGTATTTCTAGTTTGTATTTGGGGATCATAGGCTACCATTGCACTGGTAAAAATGTTGGGATTAGATGAGCTGGTGATTGGATAAGGATTCATGTGCCTTTGCTTCCTAGATCCAGATCTTGTCTCGACAGGCATGGAGATGCAGATGCTTAGATGGATGCAAGATGTTTCCTAAAGAACTCTAAATGATGGTGGATGCAAGCTTAAGGAACTTCTAAGGATGATGAATTTCTAGAATGCGATGCAAGGATTTGATGAACTACTTGGATTTGGATCAAGGATGGTGGAAGATTGATGGGAGATGGTGGCAAATTTGGTAAAAAAGCTTGGTGATGATGGAGGCTTGGTGGGATGCTCTGATTTGGGTCAAGATTGGGTGGAGGATTGGTGGGATGCTGGTGGAAGATTACTAAGTGTCAACAATGAGCTGTTATTTTTCCCTGATGGAGGATCAATGATAGGATTTGGGCCAACCTAGGATAGACTGATGATCTTCGATTAACTGGATGCTTATCAATACAAGCCAATCTCTTGCTTGAGATGATGAGGCTGTGCAAGGACAAGTTGGATTTCCTTTAGACAATGCTCTGTCACAAAGGGGATGATTTCTGATTTAGGATAAAGGGATGGAAACAACTCAAAGGTTTCAAACACTAAGTGTTTGTGGATTTTGGATCTCTAGATTTGGTACAAAAGATGGTGGGTTCTGAGTTAGGTGATGGATGCTGGATTTGGATGAAGGATATGGGATTCTGATGGTGGATTGTTGATAAAAAGATGGTGGAGGATGATGGAACAATGCTCTTTCTAAAGGGATGATGCAGATGCGACTGGGATGGATGATCTATGATGCTGCTAGGAGGATGATGGTGCATGTAACTAAGAAGGACTCTAGGATGTAACTAAGGTTTGGTGAAGATGTAAGGATGAAACTAAGATGAAGCTAGGATGACAGACTACTGAGATAAGATTGTGAGATCTGAAGGTAGAATGGACATGTGATGGATCCAGCTAATCTTCTCTTTCAAGGTTGATGTAGCGATGGTTTACTCGGAAATGGTAGGCAAACTATTTGACTCTTGCATTATAGCCAATATTATCAAGCCTTTCTTGATATTTTTCTTCTGCTTGGGTTGCTTTGATAAAGGATTGATGGCTTTTAAGGTTCCTTTTTGAAACTTTCTTCTCTTGATAATCTTTGGATTTGGGCAACTTGGCTTTTGGATGTTTGATCAAATTGGGCATATCTTTGGAAAATTCTGATAAGTTTGGTCCGAGAACAAAAGGCTTTTTGGATATCTAATTTCTGCAAGATTTTCTGAATATCAATTTTGTTGATTGGTTTGATTTTCTCAAGTAACAAAGGATAAATTAAAAAGACTTCTGACAAAGCAATCTCCGCAAAGGGCAAAGCAACCTTGCGGGATACAAACAGGATGACTGACTCTGATAAAGCTTTGAAAGTGTATGTTTCAACAAGTATTTTCATGGAGTCTTTGACTATCAAGCACTTCAAACAGATCTACCTAAGGAAGGTGAGTATCAAAATCATTTGCCCACAGCTTGGTATCCCCTAGAAGGGAATACAAATGGTGAGTAAACTTGAGGCGACCCAGTAAACCCCTTGAAATTGGTCCTTGCACAAGGATTTTGATACTTTTAGATGTAGATAGGGTAGCCTCTATTTTATCAGGTTTTTAATAGTTCCATGGAGTCTCCATACCCAGTTATGCTGACCACCTGTGACTCACTTAAGAGCCTAGCCAACAATGCTAGGGGAGGAATATTTACCTTTCCCCAGACATTTGTATTTGGCACAAGACGCCCAGCGATTAGGAGATGTAAGTGAGTACTTTTTGCCTTCACTTTATTTATATTCTGATCGGGGGGGATACTGGTTTGAGGTCGTTCTTTGAGGAGGAAGTGCTTTTCTCCCTAGACAAGCCTCGCTAAAAGTAGAACAAGTGAACTTGTCCGAGTCCAAATGTTCTACGTTGCTTACTTTAACAAGGATTTACAAAAAATGAAAGCTCCTAGATGCACATCAAGCAAGTTTGTTCATTTTTCCAAATTGATTAAGTGATGTTTGAACTTTGAAAATGAAGACACGCATGCTTAGATTTTAATTTGTTCTTTCTTCAAAACGTAAATGATTTGAGCGGTTGCAAGTTCTTTCCTTTGAGCATTCAAGATTGAGTGAGCGTGTTGATTTAGAACTTTGAAAGTGCTTTGTTTTAACCTTAGATCATTCAAGATTGAGTTTGTTTGAACTGAAATACAACAAGGAAGGAACAGGGATGCTTTTCTTTCCAATTTAGATCATTCAAGATTGTGTTTGATTTTCAAAATGAAAATGACACTTTAGGACCTAAGTTCATTCCTTTAGTTTCATTCAAGATTTTGTTTTGACTTTTTTTTTTTAGACCCCAAGGCAAAGTTCCTAGATTTAGTTTGATGCATGAATTGGAAAAACATTCAAGACTTTGTCACAAAAAGATGTTAGAATTTCTAGGACTAATTTTCAGAACCCATTTTAGATTTTAAGATGCAAATTTGAGATTCTTTTTAAGTACCCAAAGCTTTCAAGTGTTCCTAATTTTGACATGAATGCATCTAAAACCTTGATGTTGCAAAGGATGCAAATGCTTTGATTAATTTTTCTTGTTTATTAGAACAAATTTTGAAAATTTTAGTCCTTAATGCATTCAACAATGATTTGGGGATTCATTTTAAACACTAAACAAGGTGTGTATGATTTTGCTTCCTTAAACATTTTTTTGTTTTGTTTTTTTTTTAGAAAAATTTGCCATGATCCTGCAAGAAGAAGAAGAAGAAGAAGATAGAATAGAAGAAGAATATAGACAAGAAGAGGAAGAATAATTCAAAGTGCTTCGTCCACCTATAAGCTTGAAAAATTAGAATGTTTGCAAAGAACTCATGAAGTGGGTCCCACCGAGCATGCCAGAATGTAGACTATGATTTTGAACCTGTTACCTATCTTGAAAGGCTGAAACATTCAAACATTAGACTAATCTAACATGTTCATGAACTAAAAAATAGCATAAGACATGAAAACAAAACCAAAGCCACCTCAAAATTGTTGCTAAAAACAAGTGCTATAGAGCAAATGTTTGATTTGCTTCAATTAGAGGGATGTGGGTGTGCTCTCAAATGCATGGAGAGGGATTTATGGTGATGCATAAATGATGAGAAAAGCTTGAAATATGAACTAAGATTAATCCATTAAGCTATTCTAAGATGTGTTAGAAAGCATGAAAAACATGAAGAAATCTAACAATTAAGATGTATGCTAAGATGATCTAGCTAAAAATGCTCATGATAACAATGCATAAATGATAAAAACTAAGCTAATGAATTGCTCTTGGAAGAGGGAGTATTTATAGGATTTCCTAAGGGCTTGGGTTAGGAAGAAAGGTTAGAGTTTGGGGTAAGGTTAGGGGTTGAGTCAAGGGGATAAGGATGAAGACTTTCTAGAAGAGTCTAGGCTTTCTAAGGATAAATATGGAATTTAGGAGATAAATAAAGATTTATTTATCTCAAAAGCTTTAATGAGTTTGAGGCTTATTAGGGGAAGGGTTATCTCCTTGTGACAAGTGTCATAAGGGGATTGGGTTGAAAGATGGGAGGAATGTGCACAATTTGGGAAATGTGCCTAAGGTCAAAGGGTGTAAGAAAGGGGTGAGGGGCTTCTTAAATGCACCATAAATGCATGTAAGAGGGATAAGGAGGCCTTAAATGCCTTCAATGCATGTAAGAGAAGCCTCTAGAAGTTTGTTGACTTTGGGTCAAGCTTAGGAGTTGGCTAACCTTGTTTAGGGAATGTGGCAAGGTTAGGGGGAGGATTAGGATTAGGATTAGGGGATTTTAGGATTAGGATGGGTGAAGAGGTTGGGTTGAGAAGTTTCTAGAAGAGTCTAGAGTTTTCTTAGGTTTTATGGAATAAAAGTTTATTCATTCCAAAAGCTTAAGTTTGGGAATATTTATTGAAATATTTTCAATAAATATGAAATTTAAATATTTAATCTTAATTAAATATTTAGCCTTGGGATTAGGGTTAGAAAAGATGGGATTAGCCTTTTAATCGAAATTAAGAAGGGATTAGAAGATTTTGGAAGAGGTTAGTGGTCTTAAGGAAATTGGCCAAGTTTTGGTCAAAAAATAAATTAATTATTTATTTTAGGATTTTTGGTCAATTTATTAATTAAATAATTAATAAATAAGGAGAATAATGTTTAAATAAGATTTAAACATTTTTGGGAGAGATTTCTTAATTAAATATTTTTAATTAAGATAAAGGGATTTAATGACATAAAAATAAATTAATTAATTAATAAATGATGATGTCATCAGAGATTTTTCAAAAAATAAAAATACTTTATTTTCTAAAGGATTTTTAGGTGTCTACACCTACATAGGTGCATAAAATGTGGTTAATATGCTTGAGATTATTGAGGAAAATGTCAACATGATGTAAAACAAAGATTCTTATAGTCATGATCTGGACTTTCCTCCTATATTTGATGAAGAACCCATGGTGGTGCTTAGGGGTCCTCACTCTCAAAGGTCATCCCAAGCTCTTAATGTTGTAACCAGAAGCCAAGGTCAAGGTCCTATGATCATTAGAGGTCCTAATTCCAACCAGTCTAGCAAACCCAAGCAAGTGACATCCGAGAATGTCACCACCAAGTCAGCAATCAATCCTGAAATGAGCTACAATCTTGTTGACTAGTTACAAAGAACACCGGCTCAAATCTCAATTTTTGAACTTCTAGAGTTGTCTCCAAGACATAAGTGTGTCCTTGAGGATGCTTTGCGTACAGCCAATGTCCCTAACAACATAGATGTTGACCAATTCCAAAACATGGTTAACCACCTTGCTAGCCCACACTACCTCACATTCTCAGAAGAAGATGATAAATCCTTGAGCCATCCCCATAATCTTGCTATTCACATTGAAGTTATGATCCACAAAACCCATATTAGGCGTGTGTTGATTGATGGGGGTGCTACGCTAAATATTTGTTCCTTGAGTTTGTTGAAGATACTAGGTTACTTAGAGCAATTTATTGATACTCGTAAGAAAATCACCATCAAAGCCTATGATGAGGCAGAGAGAAGCTCCAAAGGCTTGGCCATCCTTCCTATTAGGATTGGCCCCATTGAAAAGGACATTTTGTTCCAAATTGTTGATGCTGGTCCTTTAGCCTATAATATTCTGCTTGGTAGACCATGGATTCATGACATGCAAGCAGTGTCATCCACCTACCACTAATGTGTCAAGTTCCCCTATAGTGGAGTAGAAGTCTATATACCCAGGGATAGCACATTATCTGTTAATGCAATTTTAGTAGGGACTCATGTTCCTCTTAATAGGGAAGTAGAAAATTTTGACACAACTCTAGAGTAGTACAAAAACAATTTTAAGGCCATAGACCTTGGTGTGGGGGGTTATCAAATGGACTCCTTTACAAAACTGCCAGTCTCACCTAGGTCCTATGGTAAACCCTCACAAGAGATGTTTCCCTCATCTTTAGCAATGACTCTGTTTGATACATTTGTGGAGTACTTAGTATCCATACAAGATGAAAAAGAAGAGGTAGCTGTTAGAGATTGGGTTTACAAGGAGGAAAAATACAAGCATAATGAAAATTTCTCCCCATCTCCTAAGGCTTATGGGAGAGGATATACTTTGGTAAAAAATATGGACTACCCAAGTCATGGTCCTCTCAGTCACATATTAGATGCTAAGGCTAAACCACTCAATCATGCTCTCTTTGGCCATAGATCTATGACAATGGTTGGCCTAGGTTTTGAAAGTCAGAATAAGAAAACTACTCCTATCCTTGCTATGACAGATAGTGATGATGAATCTAGCTATATACACAATTTGAAAAATCAACAAGATAGGTGTGAAGATTGGGTCCCTTCCACCAATCTCCTTTGGGGAGATTTAGATGCTCCAGTTATCAATCCAATAGTTTCAAACTTAGAACAAGAACAATCCACTATTGAAGATCATGTTGAGGATCCTATTCAAGAACATCAATACACAAATGGCATTCAAGAAGGTGTTACCCTTGGTCACATCCAAGCCTCTACCTCAAGGCCTAAAAAACATGCTTGATGTAAACATCCCAACTGGGATTTAGATACGGACTCACATGAGTAGGAGTGGGAGACTCTTTCTGATTATTCTACAGTTGACATGGACATTAATCTTGTCCATACATATAGTTCCCAACCTAAGGTAGCTAACTATTCTAGTGTAGGATTAGGAGATTGGAATTCGTGAGTCACTTTAGTGGATGATGCTTCTCTCGATGGGATAAGTCCTAATTTGGGTACCTTAGAGGGATACTTGATTAATCCTAACTCTACAATCACTAGAGATGATGCCATTCACATACACAATATTGAACTAGCCATTGACCTACCCCTTGCAAACCCTCACTTAATTGATTGGTCTCAGTGTTACCAAGAGCCTCAGCTTCTAACTTTTCAAAATGACTATGAGATAGCCTGTTACCTAAATGCTCTTGAACCTGTAGTCTCTTCCACCAGTGAACCAACTACAAGCATGATAGAACCAGATATCAAGTACCTTAGTCACAAAATGAAAAGAAAATAAAAAAAAAATAAGATTTTTGATGATGAAAACCACTATGTGGTAGTGTCAAAACCTAAAAAAGTAAAAATAAAGGACATATCCAAAGGTGAAAACCTCTTTGAGGAACCTAAGGATGAGGTACTTGATCATCTTCCAAGCTATTTTTAGGATAGGTCTTCAGTGCTTGTTGAGCCTACATAGCTAGTTAATTTGAATACACAAGAGGCTCCACAAATTGTGCACTTAGCTCAGTCTCTATCAACACAGGAAAAAGAGGCATATACCAAGTTCCTACAAAGAAAGAAAATTAACTTCGCTTGAACTTATTCAAACATGCCAGGATTGGACACTAGTCTCATTATGCATCACTTGTCCATAGCTCTAGGTATCAAACCAATAAAATAGAAATTGAGGAAAATGCATCCTCACATAGCTCTTCTTGTCAAAGATGAATTAGAGAAACTCCTCAGTGTAGGATTTATAAGAGCCATTGATTATGCTGAATGGATATCCAATATTGTACCAGTTTCAAAACATGACAAGTCCATTCACGTCTGCACAGATTTTAGAGATCTTAATAAAGCATGCCCAAAGGATGAATTTCCACTTCCAAACATAGACATGATAGTGGACATGACCACGGGTTATGAGATCTATTCTTTGATGGATGGATTTTCTGGGTATAATCAAATCAAAATAGCTCCTGAAGACCAAGAAAAAACTACATTCACTTGCGCATGGGGAACCTATTGCTGGCACATTATTCTATTTGGATTAAAAAATGCTAGAGCTACTTATCAAAGAGCTATGACTACTATCTTCCATGACCTGATGCATAAGAATATGGAAGACTATGTGGATGACATCTTAGCAAAATCCAAGAAAAGGGATACACACC
Organism: Chamaecyparis obtusa; assembly: GCA_027943335.1. Classification (NCBI taxonomy): domain Eukaryota; kingdom Viridiplantae; phylum Streptophyta; class Pinopsida; order Cupressales; family Cupressaceae; genus Chamaecyparis; species Chamaecyparis obtusa. The sequence continues at coordinate 6,531,366 of BSBK01004228.1, read as the reverse complement.
TAGGAGATTTGGAAGTAATTCTAGATCGTATGGAACAATTTCAATTGATATTAAATCCCAAAAAGTGTGCATTTAGAGTCACGTCCAAAAAACTCCTAGTATTTATCATTTCAGTTAAAGGAATAGAGGTAGACCCAGAAAAAGTTCAAGCAATAATGGATATGCCACCTCCTAAAAACATTAATCAAATGAGGAGTCTTCAAGGATGCCTTCAATCTATGAGGTTTATTTCACAACTGGCTGATAGAGCTCAACCCTTTAACAAGACTTTACACAAAGGCATTAAATGTGTCTGGAATGAGGATTGTTAGAAAAGCATGGACCAAATCAAGCAATACTTGGCCAATCCTCCAATCTTAATGCCTCCTATCATAGGAAAACCACTCATACTATATGTGTCAGCAATAGAATCTTCCCTGGGGGCATTATTGGCTCAACTTGATGATACTGGAAAAGAAAGAGCTATATATTACATCAGTCATACCCTTGTGTCATATGAGGTCAACTACACCAGTATTGAGAAATCTCGCCTAGCGGTGGTGTTTGCTTCCCAAAAATTGTGACATTACATGCTTGCGCATACAATACACCTCATTGCAAAAATTGATCCTCTCAAATATTTGCTTGGTAAGGCTGCTCTCACGAGTAGACTTGCTAAGTGGATGATGATCCTATCAGAATTTGACATAGAGTATGTTGAGTGTAAGGCTATAAAAGGACAAGCCATTGCAAACCAATTGGCTGATTTTCCAATTCAAGACAAAGCACCAATTCAAGTTGAATTTCCAAATGAGCACATAATGTACATGACTGCAAGAACATGGAAGATTTTCTTTGATGGCTCTTTTATGCAAAATGGTTGAGGTGCAAGAGTGTTATTTGTTTCTCCTCATGGGTATACAATCCCTAAGTCTTACAAACTATTGTTCCCATGCACAAATAACATTGTTGAGTATGAGGCCTTAACAAATGGACTAAAAATGGCTATAGAGTGGGGAATCACAGAGGTGCATATTTATGGGGATTCACAATTGATAGTCAACCAAGTTAATGAAGAATACCAAACCAAAGATGAAAAATTGGTACCCTACAAGAAAATGATTGATTCATTGTGATGATACTTCACCTTTGTTACATTTCAACAAATCCCTAGAGTAGAGAATAAATCACTTGATGCTATGGCTATGTTGGCCTCACTTCTTCAGCTAGAACAACATGAGTCCAGATTTGAATTCCTAGTGGAAGAGCTACGCTACCCTATTTATGACTCCCAAGAAAGCCAAGTTGTTTGTACCCTTATTGGCCATGAGTCATCCCGCTATGGTGCCATTTACTCATACCTTTGTGATGGTACTATCCCAGAAACCTTCAATCATTTTGAATGAAGAAACCTAATTTGAAATGCCTCTCGCCACACCCTTATCTCTGGTGATCTGTATAGGAGGGGTTTAGATGGGACACTTCTAGGTGTTTAGAAAAGGATGAGTCCAACCAAGCATTAGTTGACATTCATGAGGGCATTTGTGGAGGACATTCTAATGGTCTTTCCATGGCCTGAAGGTTGCTTAGGGTGGGGTACTATTGGCCTACCATGCAGAAAGATGTAGAAGCTTTTGCTAAATCTTGTGAAAAGTGTTAGAAACATGGAAACCTGATACATGCTCCAGGCAGGGAGCTTATTCCTTCTATTTCTCATTGGCCATTTCAGTGTTGGCCCTTTGACCTTGTTGGGAAGATTCATCCCAACTCATCAGGTGGACACAAATTCATTATCACTACTACTGATTACTTTACCAAATGGGTAGAAGCTGTCCCACTTTCTGTTGCCTCAGGCAAGATAGTTTCTTTGTTTATTTTGAACCATATCATCTGTCGATATGGAGTGCCTTCTGAAATAATCACTAACAATGGAGGTCAGTTTAAAAACAAGGACCTTAAACATCTCTACAAGAAATTCAAGATAAAATAGCATTGGTCCTCCATTTACTTCCCACAAGGAAATGGACAAGCAGAGGCTTCAAATAAGACCATTCTCAAGATCCTCCATAGAACAGTTCACAAGAATGGTAGAAATTGGCATCTACAAATAAATCCAGCCTTATGGGCCTACAGAATGAGTATTTGTACTCCAATAGGGGCTACTCCTTTTGCCCTCACTTATGGTGCTAAAGTAGTGTTACCTTTAGAGGTGGAGATTCCTTCTCTTAGAGTTTCCCTTAAAGGTCTAGTGACAGATGAAGACTACTGCGCTATGAGGTTACAAGAATTGGAACTTCTAGATGAAAATTGTAAAGCATCTTTTGATCACATGAGAATTTACCAAAAGTGTATGTCCAAAGCATTCAACAAGAAGGTTCACCCTAGAGAATTTCAAGTGGGGGATCTTGTCCTACGAGAAAACCCTAAGAACCAACAACATAGAGAGCAAAAGGGGAAATTTGAACCTAATTGGCTTGGACCATACATCATTACTGCAGCTTTTGGTACAGGTGCTTATTTACTATCTAATCCAGAGGGGGAACAGCTTCCTAATCCTATCAATGTTTTGCACCTCAAGAAGTTCTATCCATGATGCCTATTCTGTCTGGGGGCATCCCTTGTACATATTTTATGATCCTGGAAAAATTCCAAAAAATTCATATATGATGCTGAAAAAATCCTAAAAAGCATATAAAGTCCTGAAAAAAATACAAAAGAATCAAAAAGAGCAAAAAAATTCAAAAAAATAGAAAAAGTGCCTTGGTGAAAACTTGGAAACAGATGCCTTAGTAGAAAAAATTGAAAAAATTGAAAAAATCAAAAAATCTCCAAGTGGTGAAAACTTGAAAATAGATGCTACTTGAGGCCTTTGCACCCTTGTCTTTTAGCATGTGCTCTTGACACTTAGTCTTTCTCCATCTTGCCTTGACCTTGTTGCCTTGGTTTGGAATTAGTCTTTGTCTTTTTCTAGGGGGCATAACTATGTTACCTTTGGTCTCTAGGATGCATTGGTCTTTGGGACATCTTGCAAATGGTGTTTTTCAACACCACCCCAAAACTATGTTTTTCAACACTACCCTAGCATCAAGTGTTTCTCAACACTTATCACAGTCTAGCATGATATGGTATTTCTCACTGGCAGATGCAATACTCAAAGTTTGATTCTATGACCTACACACACGCACTTAAACACTTGACTCACTGAGACTTGTTTGACTTTATTGCTTTGTGTGTTGTCTATGATGATTTCTTTGATGAGTGTTCTCTCCCTAATAGTTTTCAATGATGTTGAGCTAGAAGACTGGGGGCATGAGGACATGTTTTATTTCTTTTTCTACCTGTGGGTATATTTTGTTGATCCTAACTATCATGAGCACTTGTGCTTGATCCACTTGACACTGAGGACCTACAAGGTATTATCCTTGACTATCTTTGCAAGTGCATACTTCTAGCCATCTTGACTTTCCTTGTGTCTTGATGTGAGTATAATCTTGCTATACTAAACTTAGGGAGCCTCACTACACTAGTCATCTTGACTTATATGTCTTTGATGCTTAGGGGATATTCCCACATATCTATCTAATATAGATCATATTCAGATTCACATAGTCCTACTAGTGTGTATTGTATGATCTTGCAATGCTACCAATAATGCTTGATGATGAAAATTAGAGTCTAAAAGCTTTGTGACATTGCAAGTAAACCAATTTTCATAGTAGCTTGCATTCTTAAGTTCATGATAGTTAGTTTTGCATCTTGCATATGGAGAGAGCTCTCCTTTCATCTTTCATGGACTTATTAGTCAAACTGCACTCACCTTTCGCTCCTTCCTGATCATGTCTTCCACTTCTTTTCTTTCATATCACATCATTTTCTATTCATTTCGAGATTGAAATCAAAATTTGAGTTCATCTTGATAGTCAAAATCACATTTCAAACTTTCACCCTCTTCTGCGCAATTGGCTGACCATTTGAGGCCTAATCCTTCGATCTTTGTTGGGGCATCCTTATTTCCTCATCCCCATCTCTTTCAAACTCCTAGTCTTTCATTCATTTTGATTTCACTCCATCTCTCTGAGGTTTGACTTCATTTTTATCCTATATCTTTCTCGATCAAACCTAGTCAAACTGGGACATGTCTTCATTGCTTGATGGTTATCCTATCATGTTTCACCTTCGATTATGATTTCTAGTGACTGGATCAAGTTTATCAATTTGTTGTTCTCCTCTACCTGATTTTGATTCCAATTCTGAGGGGGTAGTACCTATCAGCTTTAATCTTTGATTCAGCTTATCAATCAACTCATCTTGAGATTCTTATACCTTATTTCAGACTTGACAATTACTTATATACAATGGTGATTGGCCTTGTCTTTCAGCTTATGTTTATGCTTTTCCTAATATGTTCCCATCCATCGAACACATGTCTGGATTGTTTTGTGATCCAAAATTGATCTCAAATTAGTCAAAGAAGGGAAAATGTATGCACCCTAAAATGGTCAACTAGACTTTGGGCCCTCATTCAGCAATTTATCAAATCCCTGAATCAATATTTTAAAAAATCAACATTTTATCAATTATATCAATTTCCTTGATCAAATTCTATTTTATCATTTTTGATTATTTTGCTTGGGCTAACCATTTTATCCTAAAGTCTTTATTTATTTAAAAGGAATTTCCTCCCCTTTTATTAAATAAAAAGCCTCCACTTTACCTCTTATCCTAAGTTGCACAAATAAAGCATTATTCTTATTTTATAAAAAGAAAAAAAGAACTTTTTGTCTCATATGGACACACGAGTCAACTCTTATTTTCTCATTGGAGGATATTTGTGCACATGTATTGCTCCTCTTTCATGCTCCACCCTTGATTAAATCTTTTGCCTCTTAATCTCCATGGTCCATTCCTTTTCAATTCCTATAAAAGAAGAGCTCTCTTCTCATTCTAGGACCCAACTTTTTATGCTAATCTTATGCTACATGATTTCTTGGAGACTTTGGAGCTTTTGGAGATCATTTCTTTCATTCTAGTTTCTTTCTTGCATCATAGCTTTCATGGCATCTAGCTTAGTTTCTTTTATGCTTTAGATTAGCTCACATAGCTTAATTAGCAAGGGTTTGTAATACTTTCCTTTCATAGCTTAGCTTGCATCTTCATTCTTAGCATAGCTTGCATTGCATTGCACTCTCATTGATTCTTGAGGATATTGGCATTCTTGCCCTTGTCTCTTTGAATTTCCCATTGTGTGGTTTACTAGAAAGGTTGCATGCTTCAATAGCTCTAGCTGAGAGCACCATCAACATCCTTGTGACTCCATGCCTAGGGAGCTCTAGGTCACTTTCTCAAGGTTTCCCATTCATGGATTCCCTTGGAAGTAATGACTTAGAGAAGTGCACTATTTAGTGTGTATAGGATCCAGTAGGACATCTCCCTTATTTTTAGCCAATTGATAGGCTCTTGATCAAAATAAAATTTTGATAACAATGGGACCTAACTAGTTGCATTCAAACTTTCCCTTTTGCTCTCGGTGTTGCTGATTCTTCACATTTTCTCTTAGGACTAGGTCTTCTACCTGAAATGTTCTTGATTTTACCTTCTTGTTGTATCCTCTTGACATCCTCTTTTGATATAATTTGAGATGATCAAATGCCCATTCTTTGTGCTCATCTAGCAATTCTAGTTCTTGTAATCTAGAGATTTTGTAGTCATCATTGGTGACTAGATTTTTAAATGATACCCTTGGTGATAGAATATCTACTTAAATTTGTTGGCAATTTGGATGATTAGGATATCAAGTTGTTTTCATTATGGAAACATATAATCAGTATGAAGATCGCAATATGATAGAAAGAAGTTATGATAGAGCGCAAGTAAATTGTCTAAGTATAAGCAGCATTTTCTAGTCTAACCAGAGATAGTTTTGGATAGTGATGTTGATAGAAGTAAGTGTTAGGAATAGCCCCAAGAGATAACTAAGAGGGGGGTGAATTAGCTATCTACAAGTTTCAATTCTTTATCCAATTAAGTATACTTAAACATAAATCATAAACACAATGAAAGAACACTTGAACTCAACACAATATTTTGGTTACGGGGAAACCCAAATAGGTAAAAACTCCGGTGGGAATTGACACCCACTAATATTCTGCACTAGTGTATTACGATCCTTGTTAGAAGATCCTTAACCTTGTTAGGAGTTGATTTACAATATATTTAGTATAGTAGACTTGTTCAAGGGTCAGACCCTATTAGGAGTCTTTTACAATATTCCCTATTAGGGGAGAGGACGCACTGTCTGAGAGCTCACTACTCAAAGGCGTGAAGGCTTCAACCTTTTGAATAATAGATACACACTATATCTAGATCTTGGTGAACTCTTCTTAGACCTTCTATCTAGATCAGTTCCAATGTATAGCACAAACACTTTACTTGGTCACATAGACCTTCTTCTAATGGCTCAACACTTTGCACACTCTATTTTGCTCTTCTCAAATAACTATGAACCACACTCAAGCAATCACAAATGACTACCTATAAATATCTTTCCTCTAAATGATATAATCAAGTTGGCCTATTAGAACCACCTTGAAATAATATTAGAGAATCCATAACAAACTCCAATAATAATTCAGTCGGCTCTACTCGGCACGCAACACATTCTGGGACCTATCCAATAGGATAATTGTAGATGTACACTACACACTGTCGGCTCTACCAAAACAACTAGATCTTTCTCCTCAAGCTGAATTACTTCATGTGCTCTTAACCAAACATCAATAACTCTCTACTAAGCTTAAATCCAAGGGTGCATACCCACATGATAGGTGCAACTCTAGAACCAATAAAATCTATGTTAGCTCTTCTGGATAAGCATAGGAAACTGCTACTGGCAAATAGAAACTACATAACTTCACTTCTAATAATCAAAAGACTATGCGTCCATGACTGAAACATCACTAACATGTCTTCAACATATATCCAAGTGCACAAGGCTCCATGATAATTGTACGAACAACCATACACATAACACTGCCTCTTACTCTCTCAGGACCACTGCTGACACAAGCTTCTATATAACTATCTATACTAACAGTCAACCTTTGTGCCCATGATATCATGTTGATATCATGTCCATGCTACATATACTAAAAGCTTACTACATAAGACTTCCATGCATGCTACTTTCCATATGTTGTCATCAATGACAAACATACAATTAGTACTGGCCTGGTGAAAAATCTTCAACAATCTCCCCCTTTGGCATTGATGGAAACATGTGGAATGAAAACCCACCACCAACCCAATGAGAAATAATTTTATAACATTCTCCATTTCCTCATCAGAACTATCTCCAAGACTAAATACTGCTCCCCCTTAGTATACTACTCCTTTTTACTTTTTTTTTTCATGACTTTGTATATTACTCCCCCTTTGACATGAATGGAAAAGGGTGCCATTCATTTTAAGCACCGGTACTACTCCTGAGGTAGAGTATTCAACCTTCCATCAGTCCCTAAGGATTGATGCATTTCCCTTTTGCTTCTAAGTAGAATCATGGAAGGGAATTACTCCCAACTTCTCCCTAAGATACTCAAAAGTATCCTTAGGAAAGGGCTTTCTTTCTTATCCAAGTGACAAGTCTATCACCAAGAAACACTGCTCCACCTGATGTACTCTTCCTATCATTAACACATCCTACCCAATCTGCATCTGTGTACACATGAAGCTCAAAATTTTCTAAATTAGGATACCATAGACCATAGTCTAGAGTGCCTTCCAAGTATCTGAATATCCTTTTTGTTGCGATGAGGTGACTTTGTTTAGGCTCTGCTACAAATCTTCCAAATATGCCAACTGCATTGGAAATATTAGGTCTAGTCTGAGTAAGATAAATCAGTTTTCCAATCATAGACTTGTACAATGTTGTATCTACTACTGGTGAGTCAACTTCCTTTGTAAGCTTGCATCTAGTTATCATAGGTGTCCCTACTAGCTTGCAATCATCCATTTTGAATTTCTTTAATATTTCTTTTACATATTTGGACTGATTAATGAAAATACCTTTCTCTATCTGCTGCACATTCATTCCCAAAAAGTATTTGATAGGGCCAATCATACTCATCTCAAATTCATTTTTTATCTCCTTAGCAAATTCTGCACTTAGTTTGTCATTACCTCCAAAGATAATGTCATCAACAAATATAGCTACAAGTAGTAAACCTTTAGATCTCTCTCTTATGAATAGATTATAGTCTATTTCTCCTTTCTTGAATCCAATCTTTGTTAGATATCCATCTAGTCTCTCATACCATGCTCTAGGGGCTTGCTTAAGTCCATAGAGGGCCTTCTTCAATCTACATACCATATCAGGTCTATTTGATAAGGTGAATCCTTCTGGTTGCTCAATGTATACTTCTTCTTTCATATCTCTATTTAGGAATGCTGACTTGACATCCATCTGATAAACTTCAAAGTTTTTTACTGTAGCATAAGCTAGAAATAACTTAATAGCTTCTAATCTACTCACAGGTACAAATGTGTCTGAATAATCAATGCCTTCTCTTTGTGCATATCCCTTACATACCAACCTTGCTTTATTTCTTACTACTGTACCATCTTCATTCATCTTGTTTCTGAATATCCACTTTATTCCAATCACATTCTTATCACTAGGTCTTGGGACCAGTTCCCAAGTATCATTCTTAATAATCTAATCAAGTTCTTCTTTCATAGCATCATGCCAATCTGAATCATTACATGCATCTTCAACACTTAAAGGTTCAATCTGAGATAGTAAACATACCACTTCACTACTAGCTGAGTTCTTTTCTTGTGATCTTGTTAAGACTTTACCGCTCTGATCTCCAATGATGTCTTTCTTGGAATGATTTCTAGATGTAAATTTTGGAACTTTAGGTGATGTTGACTCATTAGCCTTAGTACCTTCTTCACTTGTCTCAGGGTCATTGAATAAAACATCAATACTGTCAAACATTTCTTCAATAACTATTTCACTAGTGGAGGGTCTAGGTTCTTCTTCAATCATGGGTGAGTAATCATGATATCTTTATTGAACCATAAAATTTTCATCGGTCTTAACATGAGCACTTTCAATGATCTTTTTCAATCTAAATTGAAACATCTATAAGCTTTACTTTTAGTAGAGTAACCAAGGAAAATACCTTTATCACTTCTTGCATCAAACTTTCCTACTACTTCATCCCTCTTGATGTAGCACTTGCTTCCAAAGATTCTAAAGTATTTCACTATGGGAACATTACCAAACCATACCTCATATGGTTTTTTGTCAGCGCCTGGCCTCAATTGAATTCTATTGATAGTGTAGACTTATGTATTGATCGCATCTCTCCAATAGGTGTGTGCAACTTTTCCTTCAATCATGATGGTGCGCACTGTATCAAGGATGATCCTATTTCTTCTCTCTATAATTTCATTCTATTTAGGGGTTCTAGGTGCACTTAACTATCTCTTTATGCCATGTTCTTTGCAGTTCTCATAGAATCTATTAGAGGTGAATTCTCCTCCTCTATCCAATCTTAAACATTTTATCTTTAGTCTAGATTCATTCTCAACCTTAGCTTTGAATATTTTGAACTTTTCAAATGCTTCTGACTTATCTTTTAAGAATACAACCCACATCAGCCTAGTATAATCATCAACAAACAAAATAAAATACCTTTCAGCATAGTATGATCTTGTTTGAGTTGCATCATATAGGTCTGTATGAATCAGATCCAACTTGTTCTCTATTGAATTGTGCTTTCTCCTGAATAAATTTCTTACATGCTTTCCCATCACACATTCCCTGCATATAGTATCAACTAGCTTTTCTATGCTAGGTAGATCTCTTACTACCTTTACATTGCTTATCTTTACTATGTTATCAAAATTGATATGACATAGTCTTTTGTGCCACAACCAACTGTCATCAACTTTAGCAACAAAACAACTTGTTTTTTAATTGAGTTGGAAAACATTACCTCTGGTATTTGAGCCTGATGCAATCATAACACCATCCTTGTTGTTAATGATGAATTTTTCATTTTTAAACTCCAACTGATAGCCTTTACCAATTAATTGTCCAACACTGAGAAGGTTATGTTTCAAACCATCAACATAAAGAACATCATCAGTACTATTATTTCCATCCAAGGTGATGGCTCCTCTACCAACTATGGGTTTAGGAGTGTTGTCTCCAAATCTAACCATACCACCATTGTATTTGTCTATATAAACAAATTTTTTATTATCACCTATCATGTGATGTGAACAACCACTATCTATAATCTAGTCTGTCCTTATATCATCTTGGAAAATCAATGCTAGATCTTGTTCCTCTTTCTCATCTTTATGATTTGTCTTACTATTCATTTTTTCTATAATAGCAATTAATCCAATTTCTTCTTCACCTGATTCATCATCTAAAACTCCATCTCTAGCATAGTAACATTCATTAGAATACTTAGGCTTGTAATCCTTTTTGAACTTTCTAGCTCTAGTAGGACACTTAGATGCAAAGTGACTGATCTTATTACATGAAAAGAACTTAAATGGCAATTGACCTTCATATTTACCTTTTCCTTTCTTTTCTCTTTTGGAAATCATAGCAATAAAATCATCTAGAGTTTTCTCTTCATCATCATCATCAAAATTACCAGAAGTGTTTGCAGATTTCTTACCATGAACTGTTGTTTTGAAGGTTGTTTCACTCTGTGGTTCTGTCTTCAATCTTGAAATCTCAAAAGCTCAAATTTTGTTGATCAAGGTCTCTCTCTTGAAATTAGATGTAATCTACATGGTCTCATCAAGTATGGTGATCTTGATTTCATATTCAGGAGTGAGAGTAGTCATTAAATTATCCATAATGTCCTCCTCTGAAATCTCTCCACCATTATTTTTGATTCTAGCAACTGCTTCATTTATCCTTTGATTGTAAGCTCTGATATTTTCTTCAGGAATCATCTCTAATGCATTGTATCTTTTCTTCCATTTCTTTCTATGTGCATCCTTTTCTTTTTGCTGCTGGATCATTTTGTGTTCCTGAAGATCATTCCTAGTCGTGGAGGAATTCCCTGGCAGAGGGATGCAATACTTTGTTTTGGCAGCTTTCTGAGTTTCTAGGTTGTGATGATCTATGGAGATCTTTAGCATGTGTGATGAAAGGTGTTTGTTCCTTGATGTATGTGGAAGATATTTCTAAGGTCATAGCTCTTGAGGTGGCATGGTTTGGGAGATATTGGGTGAACTATTTCAAAGTTGGAGTTGTTTTCCCTGTCATCAAAACTGTAATTTCCTGTAGTTTTGGTACTGATTGGGTGATGTGGCACCATTGATCCTTAATGAATCAGACTCTATTCTCTTAATGACTTAAAGAGGACCTAAATTAATATCATTTCCCAAGGGCAGAACTCCTAATTCATTATGAGTAAAAAGTTATGGCTGTTTTTCCCCGAGACCTATTTTCTAACAGTTTACACATGAAACGTGTAGTGTTTCTTCTTACGCAGTTCTGTGTGATGAGATGGGGCCTTGCATGGTTAAGGACATGTTTTTGGGTCATGTGTGGACCTAAATCCTAAGGTGCATTAAGTTTCTATAATTATTGTATTAGTTTTGGTTTCTCTTATTGGTCTGGACCTATATTGTAATTAAATGCCTGACTGGCCGACTTGTGGCTTAGCTGGCTATATATTGAGAGCTTGAGTAGATGTTTAGGAGTTAGTAGAGTTGTAGATGATCATTATATCATTAGGAAGAGTAGAGTAGAAGTAGATTTGTAAATCTAGGACTTGTAGCAGAACTAGTGGCCTGCGGGCTTAGGATAGCAAGGGGTTGCTTGGAAGTGTGAGTACAAGTTTAGATCCTATGGTGGTTGTTCCTATCAGAGGCTGCCTGTTGTAGATCTGAAATAGTTGGTGGTTCCTTGGATCTTGTGAGATCTTGTTGGCAGTTTTTCATTTCATTGTAATAGGCTAAAACCTGGAAGGCCTTACAATCAGGCATGTTGAATGAAATTCAGTTTTGGATCATTATCTTGTTGTATTCCGCTACAATTGTTGTTGTTATAATTGGCAGTTGTAGGTTTGGACCATCCATTATTGGATCCTGCATCCCACCCTATGTCAAGTGGTATCAAAGATTGAAGATCTTGAGTGTGCAAATTGATTTGAGGTTGTTTGCACTAGGACCTTGTCGGTGACTTGTTGCTTTGGATTTTAATCTTTGAGGATGCCTCTGAGAAGATTGGATCCTAGAACAATTGTAGATCTTTGTGATGTGGTGGAAGAAAATATTTCTAAGAGGTTTGTTCGGTTAGAAACTAATTTCTTGAACTAGGTTGATGACCTTGTGAAGGAAAATGTTGTTGAGCTTTGTAGAGCTTACCGGAGTTGGAGCATGCCAATCCAGAGGAAAGTTGTTTGGCCAGTTTGTAGACTGGTCCAAGAGAGAAGACATCTTGACAAGGTTGCTTGTGATAGTATAGAGGTTGAAGAGGTATGTGATATTGGTTTTTGTGATCAGTTGGTGGACTCTAACATAAAGCCTACAGAGCAACTTGTCATTGTTGCTGAGATACCTGTGTTTACTAATACTATGGTTGACCTTGTTGAGGATGGTGAGAAGATTTGTTTTCATGTTTAGTCAGTTGTGTCTGACATGGAGATTGTAGAACATCTAGTTGGGCTTAATCATATTGTTGTTGGTAAAAAATTGCTTGATGCTAAACACCTTTGTGATGGTGGTGTATTTGATTTTCTTTTGTTCAGTGATATGGTGCAGATCTTATTTGTTGGTTGTGGACTTGAATTGATGGTCGACAGTAATGAGTCTTGTGATGAGTTGCAGATATGTGATGCTGATGATGAGAGATTTCATATTGATGTAGATCTAACTTTGGATCTACTTGTTGGGGATTTGGATACTCTTTTTTTTGATAGTGGTTGTGGTGATCAGTGGTATACTGATTGGATTGTTGAGATTCATGTGATCCTTATGTTTGAATGGATGAAGCATAGATGGTTGATTTTCAAATTTGTTCTCTTATCCTTGAGGGATTGGAAGCCTTTGGTGAAGATGAAGTTGATTGTAGATAATTATTTTGAGATTAAAGTATGGGACATACTTTCTATTTACTTGGGTAGTCTAATGCAGGAGCATTTTGTGTTCTTGAAGATCTTTCCAAGTCTTGGAGGAATTCCCTGGCAGAGGGATGCAATACTTTATTTTGGCAGCTTTCTGAGTTTATGGGTTGTGATGATCTATGGAGATCTTTAGCATGTGCAATGAAAGGTGTTTGTTCCTTGATGTATTTTGAAGATATTTCTAAGTTCATAGCTCTTTATGTGGCATGGTTTGGGAGATATTGGGTGAACTATTTCAAAGTTAGAGTTGTTTTCCCTATCGTCGGAACTATATTTTCCTGTAGTTTTTGTGCTGATTGGGTGATGTGGCACCATTGATCCTTAATGAATAAGCCTTTTCTCTCTTAATTCCTTAAAGAGGACCTAAATTACTATCATTTCCCAAGGGTGCAACTCCTAATTCATTATGAGTAAAAAGTTATGGTCATTTTTCCCTAGGACCTATTTTCTGGCAGTTTACACACGAAACATGGAGTGTTTCTTCTTGCCTGGTTCCATGTGATGAGATGGGGCCTTTCATGGTTAAGGACATGTTTTTGGGTCATGTTTGGACCTAAATCCTAAGGTGCATTAAGTTTTGATAATTCTTGTATTAGTTTTGGTTTCTCTTATTGGTTTGAACCTATATTGTAATTAAATGCCTAACTGATTGACTTGTGGCTTAGCTGGCTATATATTGAGAGCTTGGGTAGATTTTTACGAGTTAGTAGAGTAGTAGATGATAATTAGATCATTATTAAGATTAGAGTAGAAGAAAAATTTTGAATTTGGGACTTGTAGCAGAACTAGTGGCCTGTGGGCTTAAGACAGCAAGGGGTTGCTTGGAAGTGTGAGTAGAAGTTTAGATCTTGTGGTGGTTTTTCCTATCAGAGGCTACCTGTTGTAGATCTAAACTAGTTGGTGGTTCCTCAGATCTTGTGAGATCTTTTTGACACTTTTTTATTTCATTTTAATAGGCCAAAACCCGGAAGGCCTTACAACCGGGCATGTTGAATGAAATTTAGTTTTGGATCATTATCTTGTTGTATTTCGCTACAATTGTTGTTGTTATAATTGGTAGTTTTAGGTTTGGACTATCCATTATTGGATCCTCCATCCTTCCCTACATCACTTGTTTGTCTCCTTCAAATATGTCTACTAGGTGCTTCCATATTTTGTGGGTTGTATCTACCTTTTTTATTTTTGAAAACTCACCATCAGATAGAGATAAGAGCTTCTTTAGCTATAGCATTCTAATGAAACAATTCCTTTTGCTTATCAGTAGCATCATCCTTTGCAAGGTCTTCCAAAGAAGGGATCTTGACTACTTTGATAGTTACATCAAAAATGTTGGTGTTCAAAATGACGCTTATGCTCCTAGGCTACCAATATACCCTCAGATAGATTTTAGGAATGGTTAGCTCCAAAATGTATAGGGATCTTAGGGTAACTGGACCAACTGTAGGGACAAGACTACCCTTTTCTGCTTTAGGCTCTGCAAAACCAAGGTGGGTGCACCTAACCCAGTGAAAATTATACTTCACACACCAAAGACTGGATCTAAACAACAGATTGAATAGTAAGAAAGTGCTAAATGCTAACCTCACATTCATTGACTCTCCATTACTATAGGGTAGAGCATTACAACCAAAGACTTAAAGTTTAGGAATGGTTCTTAATTTATGTGTTTGAATCATAACAACCTCAATCAATATATGTTAATAAAGAAGTACTCATCTAGGCCAGTGCCTCATCCATTGGGCAAAATCTCTTAGACAAACTATACACACACACCAAAGTATATCTAAGATTCAAAGCCATAAACACATTTACAATCTCCTTTACTACTTATAGAATATCCTTACATAGACAAGAGACTATGGCCCATCTAGAGCATTATTTCATCTAATCCTAGATTAGAACTCAAGAATGAAGACACATACATAAATTAATATGCAATGAACTAGAAAGCTCAAAATCTATCTGCGTTGACACAAAGGAGAGAGAAGAATCATGTATCTACATTAAGCATGAAGAATCCTCAAGTGTATACAATTAGTCCAAGAAAATCATGCTTCCAAATTACAGCTTAGACCTACAAATTTCTTTCTACTGTCAACAAATACTAAAACAAATCATTACCATTCAGACTGAGAAGAGGACTCACAACCAAAAGATTTGAATACCTAACTCCCAATAATCTTGAATGATCATAAAAATTCCCTTTATACCAGGGTAACAATACAAGCATAATGATCATTCCCAATTCAAAAATAAAAAAACCACCTAACACCATAGAGGAGTTAACACAGACACGATAAGGACCAAGTTGTAGCTGGTAAGCTCAAAAATAGTTCAATTTCAATAGCTATCTAGTCCTGTACCGATCCCAAGTACAAAATCATCACAAAACCTAGGAAATCCAACCAAAATGATCCCTACAACACATCTTGAGTACTACTTCATTTACTTTCCCATGGCAAGACATTCCTCTACAACTACCCATGGCAGCCTGGACCACACTGCATTTCCACATACTCTAGCCGCTCAAAAAATTGAATTCTAGTACTTTTTGTCATTGCAAACCCTCTGTAGAAATTTGAATTTGAATATAAATGGTCACTTTATGGCACTTGCAGCAAATTGATGGTCCTCATTCAAATCTTAGTCAACTTTAAGTCATGGCCATCCGATTATTCCATCTCGCAAATTATGTTTTTACTTTATTAAAATCTAGCAAATAGGTGACTGAAAGACCTTTCGCCCATTCATGAGAACTTTGAGAGCACGGCTAAACTATTTGGTGATTACATGACCATTGTTCACCAAATCGCTAAGTCTACAAGACCTTTGCTAAAACATTACGCGAACCAGCGAACACTTGAAAAATTTGTCGGAACCGCTACATTTTATCCATTCTACCAAGAACACCAGGAAACCTAACTGGGCCCGCATAAGAAGATCAAGGGTCATCTCAAGATCTCATAGACCCCCAAGATTCTATCAGAACATATGCCATCTGTCGATTAAGAATCTTACCCTACTTGAAAGAAAACTAGCCCCACTGACACAAAATAGTTAGCAACACGTGGACCAATCAAAACACTCCGAGTCAGCTCCACCTGACACTGGGACCACCACCAAAGAAATGTCTGGGACAAATGAGATCAATGATTGGCATAAGATCTCAAGCCTCTGACAGATCTCATGAGAAGATATGCCCACCGTCGGATGAAGATACTTGTCAGATCCATTGGGCCTAGGAAACATTAAGCCAAAAGCATAGGAAATATTAAAGCATTGACTTAGGAAAAGATTTTAATTTCACAGGGCACCAAACTTAGGAAATAAAAGGCTGCCAGGGGTAGAAAACTTTGGAAAAAATAAAGGGGACCCCGCTAGACATAAAAACCTAACCACGCAACATGGAAAGAAGACCTTTTAAAAGGCACATGTGGATATAAGGTTTTAAGTCACCCCGAAAAGTAACATGAAATTAGAACAGGGCCAGGGTATAACAAAGGGTATTTTTCACCAACGGCTAGTTTTTTGAAAATTTGCAAGGGTTTCAAGGCCAGAGACACAAAAATGACTATAGAGACAAAAATAAAAAGCGGAGAACCATGAAAATTTTACAGAGTGCTAGCAGTGGCTCACACTAGGGGATGCATGTCTCCTGTAGGCCTGGCAAGGATTCAGAATCACTGGGAGAGCATACCAACTCAAATTTCTGACCTAGAAACAAAAGACAGACAAACTGAAAAATAGGGGAAAACCTAAACTACTGTTCATTGAAAAGATACTTCGGGAGAAGTAAAACTTTAGAAATTGTCCATGAACAGACAATTCCAAAGTACCACCAGTTAAGTCCTTCAAGACATAAGAATCTGTCCCCCATTTGTTTTCAATAAGATAAGGGCCCAACCATATTGGATCAAATTTTCCATGTTTCCCCTTATCTTCCAACCTTGCATTCCATATCAGGACCAAGTCATCAATCTCAAAACTCCTTTGAGTAGTCTTCTTATCAAACAAATTTTTACATTGTCTCTACAATGCCTCATTTTTTTCATGTGCATCCCTTCTTACCTCCTTCAACTGGATTAGTTCATCCATTCTCACTCTCATCTCATCATTCAAATCTTCATCATATGCTTCAATAAACCTATACATCTATAATAAGTTATTCTGAGGAAATCTAGCACTTATTCCATAAACTAGGTCAAATGGGGCACAACCTATGGCTTTCTTTACAATTACTCTATCAGCCAACAATGCCCACCACAATTTTGAGTCCCGGGCTTTCTTATTCTTGTCCAACACCCTCTTGAGAATCTTAATCAGACTTTTATTACTAGACTCAGCTTAGCCATTTCCTTGTGGATGGTATGGGGAAGAAAATGAAATGCGTATCCCATATTGCTGACAAAAATCACTAAACTCTTGTGATCTAAAACACATTGCATTATCAACCACAATTGTCTCTGGGCAACCAAATCTAGTGAGGATATTCTGCATCACAAAATCAGTCACAACCCTACTAGTGGCATTTCTAGTAGGGATAGCTTCAACCCACTTGGTAAAATAGTATGTTGCCACTAGTATGTAGGAATGCCCACCACTAGACTTGTTTGGAATTTCACCAATGAAATCCATACCCCACTTCTCGAAAGGATCTTGAACTGCAACAGGTCTAAGTGGCAAATTTCCATTGAATTTCAACTTCCCAGCAAATCTCTGACATGCATCACATTTTCTCACAAATTGATGTGCATCTTTAAAAATTGTAGGCCACTAGAATCCAGACCTAATGATCTTGTGAGCTATGGTCTTTGCCATATAGTGTCCTCCACACACACCTTGGTGCATTTCTTTTAACATGGATTCAGACCTCTCATGGTCTATGCATTTTAGCAATACTCCTTCATTGCTTCTCCACCATAACTTACCATGTATAATGGCATACCTTGCAGATTGCAACTTGACATTTCTTCTTCTATTTTCATCCATCTCAAGGGGAAGGACTAATTTCTGCAAGTAGCCAATGACATCATTGTACCAATCACAACAATCCATATCACAAATATATGGCCTTTGTTCTTCTTCTAACATATTTATATGATTTACAATTAAATTGCTTCATGCCATCAACTTTGCAAGACCTAAGCCTCTTACCAATTTTGTGATCTGGATATCAATATTAAATTCTTGGATCCTATTGATCCATCTACACCTTTTTCCTAAAACTTCTTGTTGCACCAATATATCCTTAACTGCAGCACTAGGAACATAAGCAACCACCTTAGCTCCTATAAGATAACATCTAAAAGCCTTCACCACTTTGACTAAGGCATAAGCCTATTTCTCAGTAATATCATATTTCAATTCTATTGCTTGTAAGGATTTACTAAAAAATGATATGGGTTGTTCATATCCCTCTGGATTCTTTTGCAATAAAACTGTTGCAATTGTATGACAAGAAGCAAAAGAAAAAATCTGCATGGGCTTACCATAATCAGGTGTCCTCAAAATAGGAGCATCCTTGATGGCCCTTTTGATACTTTTGAAAGATTCATCTACTTCTTCACTCCACTCAATCTTTGCCTCCTTTTTCAACATCCTAGAGATAGGGATACTGATTTCTGCAAAATTTGTAACAAATCTCCTTAGGAAATTTACCTACCCAAAGAAAGACTGTATTCCTTTAACATTTCTAGGTGGTGAAAGTTTATCTATAGCCATAACCCTTTCAGGGTCAATTCTCACTCCATCCCTAGACACAATATGTCCTAAGAGCTTGCCTTCCACAACACCAAAAGAACACTTCTTTGGATTCAAAGAGATCCCATACTCCAAGGCCCTAATAAAATTTTTCTCAAGATGTTCACAATGTTGACTTTCCTTATCTGAATATGCTGTGAGATCATCTTGATACACCACTAGAAACTTGTTTATAAAGTTTGCAAAGTCTACATCCATAGCTCTCTGAAAAGTAGCTCCTGCATTTGTCAGACCAAAAGGCATCCTAACATAAACATATGTTCCCCAAGGGGTAGTGAATGCAGTCTTAAATTGTTCTGATTCCTTGACCATGACCTGATTATATCCAAAGAAACCATCCATCATGGACATTAACTCTGATCTAGTAACCTTTTGCAGCATATTCTCCATATTAGGCAAGCCATAATTGTCCTTCAAAGAATTGACATTCAAATTTCTAAAATCAACACATAATCTAATGTCACCATTCTTTTTTTTGACTGGAACCAAATTTGATACCCAAGTAGAATGTCTGACAGGCTTAATAATGTCTACATCCATCATCTTTTTAAGTTCATCTTGCATTTTTGGTGCCAAACTAGGGTTCACAAGCCTTAATTTTTGCCTAAAAGGTTTAGTGCCTTCCTTCAATGGCATCTCATGCTGGAATAAATCTTCTCTATAGGCTTTCAAATCATCATAAGACCATGCAAAGACATGTCTGAATCTTTTGAGAAGATCAATCAGATTATTCCTAGTTCTTTGGGATAAACATTTACCTATGTAAATATTTTTGGGCATTTGACTTGTTCCTAAGTTTACTTCCTCCAAATCACTGACCTTATCAACAAATTTAGAAAGATAAGTCCTTTCCTTATTATCAAATGCCCTCTCAAGAGCAACCAATCCCTTTGGGATTCTATTTGACCTTAAATGCAAAACTTTCCTCCCAAGGACATTTTCTTTTCCATCTTTGATATCAACATAAGTGCTGAAATCCATCTCCTGACCATCGAAATGAGATTCACACTGCAAAAATCTTAATATGTCTTGATCATCAGAAAAAACTTGCCAATTCTCAATATTATCTAGGATAGAAGGCCTGGACTTACACTCAATTTTGGATATCCCTACAAAGGTAATATCTTCTGGCCTTAAAGCTATGTTTGCTAACAAGTCAGCCATCCTATTTTGGCTTCTATCCACCCAATCAATACCAAAGGCACTGAAACCTTCAATTTCATCCCAAACAACATTTATATATTGTTTTAGCCTTTGATTCTTTGATGAATACTTTGATCTAATATGAGAAACTATTAACTCAGAGTCACCAATCACCCTAAGATGTTTGATCCCATGTTTTGATGCTTGTCTCAAACCAATCATTAGGGCCTCATATTCAGCAACATTATTTGTGCAAGGGAACAAGAGAGTGAAAGAAAACTTAAAAGTCTTACCACTTGGGGATATCAATAGCACTCCTACTCCAGCACCTTCCTTTGAACTTGCTCCATCAAAATACAAGGTCCATAATACACTACCTTCTACCATGTTACTCTTATCATTAGCTAGAAATATAGGCTTGACCTTCTCTTATATCTCTCTCTCCTGAACTTGGAAAGAACTAATGTCAGTGTCCACAAAATAATTCATATTGTCCTCTTCATCCTCCTCAATCATATGTGGAGTTCTAGCTTCCCTTGAAACTTTCACACTTTCACCATCAATGCTAAAAGTGGCAAAGGACAAGTCACATTGAATACTTCCTCCCATGGAGGCACTCCACTTTCTAGATAACAACATTCCATATTGAGGGGGAATGTCGACTACAAGAACACTCATAGTTAATTGTTTGTCAGGAAATGTGGCCAATTTATAAGGCAAAGCCTTAATGGTACCAATAACTAGCACCTCTCTTGAGTCCATAGCTCAGAATCTTCCATGAGGTGTATCAACCTTTAGTCCCAGTGACTTCATGATCTCTGTAGGCATGATATTGTTTGATGCTCAAGAATCAATCATGCAATTCTTCAATAATTTTCCATTTATCATAAGGGACAAGAAAAAAGGATCAACTATCCCTGATGCAGTATTTACAATGTTTGCATCCAAATACCTCTGAGGAATCTAAGAGACAATTTCTTCATTTTTACTGTTAGGTGTGTCATCTAAAGTAGCCACATGCTTGTCACCTTTGTTCATTTCTTGGACCTTTATGGAAGAGGCACCATTTACCCAATCAAAGGCCTTGACCTTGTGTTCTTCTATTCTCATCATTTCTAACAATGGAACCTTGACAGTTATTTTTGAAAGAAATTTAGTCATTTCAATGGGAACATAAGAATGGTTGTCCATATCTTCCTTAATATCAGAGATACCTTTATCCTCTTTTTGGACAATCAAGTCAGAGTTACTCTTTTTTACAAATTCATCTTCCTTTTGAGGTATGGGGACAACTACTTCTGATGTCTTTACTTTATTCTTAGGTGCTGCAGTGGGCCCATTCTTCTTTTTTATTTTAACCTAACTGACAACACCAGCACCCTTTTCCTTTTCCTCATATTTTTGTGTGTTCCTTTTAGAATTCTTGATAAACATGCTACTTGGTTTACCACTTGTACCTCCAACTATCCTACTTCTCAAATTGTAATTACTCCTAGCTTGAGTGACCATGTCTGTAGTGATTTGTGCAATTTCCTCATCAGAGGGTCTCCTTAAGGAAACATGTTCCTCACAATTCACTACACCACATCCAACATCATCAAATTCTTCCTCCTCATCAGTAGAGTCAACCTCATCCCATGCATGTGAAGAAGTCATTCCATAACCACTTTTATCATATTTTTCATCTTGTTCTTGGTTATCAGGTAAATTCAAAGCAATAACACAATGCTCTGGACTATGAGGAGATGACAAACAGCAAACCATGGGATATCATCATTCATGTTAACTGAATTTCTTTGCAAAGGATCAGGGATCCAGTTGTCAGGCCTATCTTGCTTGGTTGGGAAGATGGGCTTGCCATCTTTCCACTGAGTATTATAAGGGTAATTTTGCAATCTTGGTTGTCTGCTAAAATTGTTTGGAACTGACCTCTCCATAGCCACAGCCCTATTGTTTCCTTTCTCACCAGGCTTTAGTCCTTCTAAAGCCTTCAAAATTTGTTTTAGATTGTCATCCTCCTTGGGCTTAGAGTCCATAGACCTTCCCATTTCTTTCTTGTTTTGCACTTGAGGCCTATAATCCTCTCTTCTCCCTAGTTTTCCTGATATTCTTCTATTACTTTCTATGTTGATGGCCAACTTGTAAGCTTCCCCAAGATTTCTAGGGTTCTTATCCCTTAAGAGGTAACCCATCTTTGCATCAAAAGCATTTAAGTATGTCACAAGACACACCCTATCATCTAATCTGATAACTTGCAGTAGCCTATGCATAGCCTTTTGGAATCTTATATTAAATTCAAGGACCTCCTCATTTTGATTTTTCTTTATGTTATTGAATTCATTCAAGATAAAACCCTCATTTTTTTTATCTCCATAATGCTCTTTGAAACAATTCTTGAATTCATTCCAAGATCCTATACTAGCATGGGGCAATCCTCTAAACCAATCCCTAGCATTCTTGGTCAAAGATTGTACAAATAACTTCATTACAACATCATCAAGCTCAACATTATAATCATCTATTACATCCATAAAAAAATTTAGATGTTCTTCACATGTAATGATATTGTTTCCAGTAAACTTAGGGAGTTTCTTTCTAATTTCATCAAGAATAACATTAGGATAACCAGGAATACCAAAAAAGATAAGTTTTTTGTACCTTTCATGAATAGGAACTCCATGTGGTGGGTCCATCCCTTGAGATGTAGATGTCCTTATGTTTGAACCATCAGGAATTTTAGCAGCACCTGGAATACCATTTGTTTGAGCTGCAAGGTCACCATGATTTCCACCTTGCCCCAAGAAAGAAGCAACAACATTTGAAGGCCCTGAGGTATGCTTGGGAAAATCAATCTTCTTCCTCATTTCTGTAGCAGTAGCCTCCAACTCTTCCTTCTCTAGTTCTTTAGCCCATATTTCTTTCTCTTTTCTAGCCCTCTCAAGGTCTGCATCTAATCTCAACCCTTGATCTAATGGGTTTTCCACATGAATCTGTTCACTAATCTACACTCCAATAGTTTTTTGTTTTCCCTTATCTCTAGGTCTAGTTATCTCATGTGTTTTATACACAATAGGTTGTTCCTCTTCTCTTTCAAGCTCTGGGACAAAGTTAATTGCCTCCAAATCTAACAACTACCTCTTTAGCTGATCAGCCCTTATCATTGCTTGTCTTACTTTATCTTCTTTATCTTTTTCTCTCTACTACCTGATGGTAAGTTTTTCTTGGACCCTTCTTTCCAATTCATAGACCTCTTCAAAGATCTCTTCTGATTCTGGGAGAGTAGTCTCAGACTCATCATCTCCCACTTGAATTTCATCCTCATATTGCTTCAATCCCAAATCAACAGCCTCTTCATATTCTGAATTATTTTCTTCTTGACTAGGCTTGATTTGAGTCCCTTGTCTTGTATCTTTCTTATTTCTCCAAGTATGAGAGACATTTCTTCTCTTCTTTCCTCCCCTTGTCTAACTAGGCCTAGAAGTTCTTGGAATACCTTCTTCCATTATATCTTCAGGATGCTCCTTTCTCTGAGACCTAGTAGATCTATAACTCATTTGATAAAATAAATCCACTGACTAGCACTGCTACAGAGATGTTTGAGTCACCACCCAAGTATATTGGGAATATTACAATACAACTTCCTCACTTTACAAAATACCCAAATGAGCTAGATAAGACAAGGGACAAGAATAACCCTATTTTTTCCAATGATGACCCACTGGTTACAATAAACTTGTGTAACACTTCCCCAGTAGAGTCACCATCTTGTAGGTGTTCAAAATGACGCTTATGCTCCTAGGCTACCAATATACCCTCAGATAGATTTTAGGAATGGTTAGCTACAAAATGTATAGGGATCTTAGGGTAACTGGACCAACTGTAGGGACAAGACTGCCCTCTTCTACTTTAGGCTCTGCAAAACCAAGGTGGGTGCACCTAACCCAGTGAAAATTATACTTCACACACCAAAGACTAGGTCTAAACAATAGATTGAATAGTAAGAAAGTGCTAAATGCTAACCTCACATTCATTGACTCTCCATTACTATAGGGTAGAACATTACAACCAAAGACTTAAAGTTTAGGAATGGTTCTTAATTTATGTGTTTGAATCATAACAACCTCAATCAATATATGTTAATAAAGAAGTACTCATCTAGGCCAGTGCCTCATCCATTGGGAAAAATCTCTTAGACAAACTATACACACACACCAAAGTACATCTGAGATTCAAAGCCATAAAGACATTTACAATCTCCTTTACTACTTATAAAATATCCTTACATAGACAAAAGATAAATCTATGTCCCATCTAGAGCATTATTTCATCTAATCCTAGATTAGAACTCAAGAATGAAGACACATACATAAATTAATATGCAATGAACTAGAAAGCTCAAAATCTATCTGCGTTGACACAAAGGAGAGAGAAGAATCATGTATCTGCATTAAGTATGAAGAATCCTCAAGTGTATACAATTAGTCCAAGAAAATCATGCTTGCAAATTATAGCTTAGACCTAAAACTTTCTTTCTATTGTCAACAAATACTAAAAAAAATCATTACCATTCAGACTGAGAAGAGGACTCACATCCAAAAGATTTGAATACCTAACTCCCAATAATCTTGAATGATCATAAAAATTCCCTTTATACCAGGGTAACAATACAAGCATAATGATTATTCCCAATTCAAAAATTCAAAACCACCTAACACCACAGAGGAGTTAACACAGACACAACAGCGACTAAGCCACAGTCGGTAAGCTCAAAAATACTTTAATTTCAACAGCTATCTAGTCCTATACCGGTCCCAAGTACAAAATCATTACAAAACCCAAGAAATCTAGCCAAAATGATCCCTGCAACACATCTTGAGTACTGCTTCATTTACTTTCCCATGGCAGCCTGGACCACACTGCAATAGTTGACAACCATTTCCACCTACTCTAGCCGCTCAAAAAATTGAATTCTAGTACTTTTTGTCATTGCAAACCCTCTATAGAAATTTGAATTTAAATATAAATAGTCACTTTATGGCACCTGCAACAGATCGGCGGTCCTCATTCAAATCTCAGTCAACTTTAAGTCGTGGCCGTCCGATTATTCCATCTCGCGGGTTATGTTTTTACTTTATAAAAATCTGGTGAATATGCGATTGAAAGTCCTTTTGCCCATT
Organism: Chamaecyparis obtusa; assembly: GCA_027943335.1. Classification (NCBI taxonomy): domain Eukaryota; kingdom Viridiplantae; phylum Streptophyta; class Pinopsida; order Cupressales; family Cupressaceae; genus Chamaecyparis; species Chamaecyparis obtusa. The sequence goes on along the minus strand of BSBK01004228.1, from coordinate 6,506,144 downwards.
CATGAGAACTTTGAGAGCACCGCTAAACTATTTAGTGATTACATGACCACTATTTTCCAAATCGCTAAGTCTACAAGACCTCCGCTAAAACATTATGCGAACCAGCGAACACTTGAAAAAATTTTCAGAACCGCTACAATTTATCCATTCTGCCAAGAACACCAAGAAACCTAACTAGGCTCACACAAGAAGATCAAGGGTCATCTCAAGATCTCATAGACCCCCAAGATTCTATCAAAACATATGCCATCCATCGATTAAGAATCTTACCCTACTTGAAAGAAAACTAGCCCCACTGACACAAAATAGTCAACAACACGCGGACCAATCAAAACACTCCCAGTCAGCTCCACCTGACACTGGGACCACCACCAAAGAAACGTCTGGGAAAAATGAGATCAACAGCTAGCGTAAGATCTCAAGCCTCTAACAGATCTCATGAGAAGATATGCCCACCATCAGATGAAGATACTTGTCAGATCCATTGGGCCTAGGAAACATTAAGCCAAAAGTGTTGGAAATATTCAAGACTATCTAGGTTACTGAGAGGGGAGGAGTGAATCAGTAACTTCAAAACTTTTAACAGATTTAGATCTTAATAATATTACATTGATAATCTAACTACATGCATGAGTAACAGAAGGAATAAAACATTCATAACACTTAGAACATAGAGATTTGGTGACCCAGAAACCTTCCAAGTAGAAAGTAAAATTGGGGTGGGGATGAAGCCCACAAAACTTTAATACTACAGTATAAAGTTTTCCAGTTAAGGCTTACAATGATCACTTCTGATGATCTACCCTGTTAGGAGCAATAATGATTGCTAGGTCCACCTTGTTAGAGGTTTTGCAAACATACAATGAAGTATGCACTCGGTTAAGAGATTTTTACAAAGACTATTAAGTCTACCTGGCTAAAGGATTTCAAGCTGATTCACTTGTTAGGATCAAACAGTAGATCTCTTACATGCAACTGTACTTGCTAATTGAGATTCTCCGATGTACTAATTACCTTCTATGATAGATAGATCTTTTCTGCTTCTTATACTGCTGTAGCCCTTTGTAATTTGCTTATCTCTGCCTTTCTCTCTTTTTCATACTTCTTTTTTTTCATACTTGGATATGACATAAAACATTGTTTATATATCAATCTAAGTCAATTCCAAAACAATTACAAAGTCAACTCTTAAACAAGTAAATGCAAATATTACTGAGTTGGCCCAAATATAGTTACACAGTTACTGCAAACTAACTTGGTGACTTTCTGATACTCGGCATCCACTGCATTACTTGGCATCATCATACACTCGATAGAAGTGGAAACTTAGTCCATACTAACCACTCAGTCGTAGTTTTGAACTCGGTAAATACTGGAGACTCGGTAGATAAAGTGTTACTTTGTAGAAACTAAATTTTTTGTTTAACCGTGCAACACTTGGTAAACACTGTGAAACTTTGCGAGCTCGGTATGCATTGTTCTACTCGGTAAGCTCTGCTCGGCTCGATAAGCTCTGTTCTGCTCGGTATGTACTAATCTACTTGGTATGTACTGATCTACTTGGTATGTACTGATCTTCTCAGTATGTACTGATCTACTTGGTATGTATTGATCTGCTCGGTATGTACTATTTAGAATAAGTGTTGTCACTAATGACAATCATGCTTAATGCCAACAATCTCCCCCTTTGGCATTAGTGACAAAAACACTTATAGCCAAAACTTATATACAAGAATTATGCTGAATCTTTTTTTTTATTTTTCAAAATTTATCTTTGTCAAACTGTTGTTTATGTTTATACATTACATGACTCCCTTATATAGAGTACTTTCTCCCCCTTTCATATTATACACTTTCTCCTATACATTTTCTCCCCCTTTTTGACAATAATGCTAAAGGTGTATATACAAGTATTTTACAGGGAGAATCCAAAATGTGAAAGAAAATTAGAATGTACCTTCATGATTAGTGCCAGAGTTCTATCCCAATTCTCTTGCAGAATCTTGCATGTTTGGAGTGCAATTTGGACTTTTGCAGAGAGTTCAATCATGTGGTCTGCAATGGAAAATTGATTTTCATGGAGTAATTCTTTTGAGTGAACAATGTGCTTTTGCATTATGTCCATGATGGGAAGAATCATGTTCTGAATATCTAGCAGTGTTGATCGGATCTTTGTATCTTCTTTTAATAATTCCGACTACCTATTTGATAGGAATGTGATTTTCATATGATGTGCAGAGCTTGAACTAGGTTCAAGTTGCAACCTTTGTACACTGTCCTTCAGATCCTCATCAATCTTATTCAATTTTTCTTTGACTTCCTTAGTGAACTCAGCAACATTACATAGCTTAGCAACAAGTGAGGTAACATTGGAATAGGAGGATTCAATATCTATCAAAACTAAAGATAATCCTACCTGATTAATAGCTATATGCTGAGCAACATGCTCAAGCACTTTATTGTCAAATTTCTTCTCGGCTTTCTCAATAATCTTCTCTGACGCAGAGGAATCCTCATGGAACTTGTTTACTACCTCAGCTAACTGTAACAAAATATGTTGAGAGGAATAAACTTTAATACCTAATGCTTCTGACAAAATATCCTTTGCATCTTCAATAATTTTATATTCCTTGTCCCTTTCTTCTTTTAGTTTCTTCTGCTTTTCTTTCTTTTGAAGGAGTTCACCAATGTTTTGCATTTGGTCTGCTGAAAGATTTGCAAAGTCTAATTTTGGAATCTCTATCTCCTCATCTAAGTCTATATCCTCTTCTACATTCTTACTCAGAAATATTGTACTCGGTTGAGCCTTAGGATCAATTGTTATTGCACTTAATGCCTTTGTAGAAGTTATTGTAGACATTGTAGGACTAGCTGTGAAAAATGATAGACTACCGACTGGAATACTTAAAGGGCTCAAAACTAAAGTATTCACAATTGTAGAATCAAAAACTGAAATACTTACTGAAGTATCCAAAACTGAGGTACTTACTGCTAGAAAACTTGATATGGAAGTAGGTACTGAAGTAGATACAAGAGACTACAACTCAGTAAAAGAGGTGGTAGTCATTTCTGTCGATGATTCATTGAGTTGTGGTAGTAATTATTTGACATTTGATGTATTTTTGGAAGTTGTCATAATCATACTTGAAGTTATCTCCATGCTAGGTGTAGCAACTTTTGCTAGAGAATGAGGAAGTGAGGCAATGACTTCTGCAGCTATCCGAACAATATTATCTTCCTCATCACTTTGCTTGTCTACCTCAGTATCTTCTTCATGTTTATCACTGTCATCATCAATATCCTTGATTATCACTATTTTGACACTCAGTTTGTGAAGATTATAGATGTTTTTCCATGTGGCAATGGCACTCTTCACAACCAACTCAATATCTTTGATCAAAATCAAACAACTGTTGAATTTGAGTGTCATCTTAATTTCATTATCTATCAATGCCTTATTAATTTCAGCATTTTTCAAACTTGACATTAATTGCCTCAAGGTTTGAGCATAGATGTCCTTGACAGTTTGTCTTGCATTGGACCATCTCAACTTAATTTTGTTCAGCAGAGTTCCTAGGATTTGAGAAGGTATCTCTTCAAGTGAGTATTTCCATCTTCCTATTTTCTTGATAATAGCATCTTCAATTTCCTACTGCTCTTCCTCAGATCTGATTTCATATCTTAGAGATTTGAAGTTTGCAATTCCAGATCCTTCTTTCATATCCTTGATCTTTTCTTTTAATGAAGGAGGAGGCCTTTCGAATACTATTTCTTCACTGTCTTTGCCTGCCTTGCCTCTTGCACTCCTTCTTGTAAATACTGTAGAGGGTTGCTTGGGTGCCTTGGTGATAAATACTTTTCCTTTCCTCTTTGCTGGTACTTTTTCTTCTTCCTCCTTATCCTTTTTCTCTTCTTCTTCTTCAAAGCCCTCTCCTTTTTCCTCAGTTGACATTAGAGGTGTGCTAGCTTGTATTTTGGCCAACCTCTTTCTTCCTTTGTTAACCACCTGTGGAAGCTTTATACTAAGCTCAATTCTCTCCTTAGCTTCTTCATATGTCCCAAAATATGGTGCCTTTGGGTTAACAGGTTGATTAATTAGGGCTTCAATAATATTCTTGGTTTCATCAATATTTACCTCATAGGGAAGAGGTTTCACATGTACAATCCTTGGTTTTGCTGCCTGTATATACAGATTATCACGGTCCACCATAAAACAAATATCATCTTTGTAATCTTCCACCAATTTCTATGGAATCTGGAATCTATTGTTCATTTTCTCTTTAAATGATTCAAAATAGTTATCCATTATGCTTTCAAAATTTTCACCCATTTCTGAAATGTATTCATTCATTTGATAAAGAATCGGCACATCTTTTCTCCATACTACCGTGCCTTTTGATGGGAAAAACTTCTAAGCATAGAAAAATAAACAAACCAACAGTGAGCCAAACTTACATGGATTGTTCTTTGAGGTTTTGATGCTCTCCATGTTCTTGTTGAACTGTCTCAACAAAAGATCTGCTAGGTCAAATGACAGATTGTTCTTTACAATTTTATACGCTAGGTCAATTGCTTCACATGGAACATTGTTCTACCGACTTGAACTATATATCTTGTGAGCTACGATATGTATACCAAACTTCAATTCTACATCAGTAATTCTGCTTATCTTCATACCTCTACCATCCCACTCAGCTAGGGTTTTCTCTTCTAGTTCCATTCGACCTAGGGTTTTTGTATATTTTGCCTTGTTGAGCATGGGAAGACCAGTGATTCGGTGAATCATCTTCTTCATAATCTCTACTGCTTGCTCAAGCCATATTTTACCTTCATGTACTCGACTGAGGATATATCTGATCCATTTTATCTGAAAGCTCCAAGGCAAGTGTGTGATGTGAACTAAACCCTTATTTTCCAAATGTTGATGCTCTGGTTTGAGAACACCATCGACACATAGTTCCTCACAGATAGTATCTATCTCTAGGGTTCCAAGCTCTTGAATTGTACACTTAAAATGACTGTGAATATCGTTAATAAGAAGTACCTTAGGAGGAATCCGAGATTGAGCTCCACTCGGGTCTAGGGTTCAAGCAACTGCGGGCATGAGTTTGAAATTTGGTGCTTTCCATTCTCCATGAACCAACATTTTTGAATCTTTCTTCATTTTAGCATTGGATGATGCCATGGTAGCTTAGTGAACATAGTAAATTCTTTGAGGAAAGAGAATACCTTGCTGAAATATGCTTTGAAATGCTTGAGTGCACTAGGAGACTTTTGTTCGCGGTGAATAGTGAACTTGATTTCACTCCTTTTGTTAAAACTTTGTCATTAATGCTCAGTATGAATTAGGGTATAGAATTAGACAACTTGTCATCCACTATGAATTAATTGCTTGGTGAAGACTCCGCAACTCGGTGATCATACGAATTCATACTTCTCTGACTTTACTCAATAACCAAATGAAGTTAGGTTACTCCCGACCTTGCTCGGTGCTAACTGATACCGACCTTCTTGTGATCCTGTTGTATCTTGCATACTGATTTGGATCTGTCATCCTTTTAGTTTAGGAACTATTTTGTAATATGTCTATGAAGATACAGTTCCAGTGCTTTCTTGGAGACTAGTTAGAGCTCATAGAGCCACTCCCTTCATTAGTGACTTCAGGATTGGTTTTCTCGGTAGGTTTAGGAATCCACTTCTGTCTCATCTACTTCCTAATGTTATTTGCTTTTGCTTTATTTTCATCTTCAATTTTGCCTAAATTCATGCTATTTTTAGTTATGTGACCAAGCTTAGTGCAATTATAACATCTTATGGTAGAATCCTTTTTTCTCAAGTGGTGCCTTACACAATTCATGCCAATGTGTCCATATTCTCCACAGTAATGACATCTACACCAAGTGTTGTAATCCCAACCAAACATTGCTTTAATAATTTGTTCCGCTGGATTGGGTGTTTTGGTTCTACATTATGATGCCTTATGACCTTGTTTGCTACATTTGTGACATATGCCTTTAAATCTTGGTTTTTCGTTGCATTCATTTGCTTTATGACCAAGCTAATTGCAATTGTAGCATTTTCCATTGAATTTTGCTTTTCCATTGCTCTAACATTTGTTTGAAGTATGACCAATTTTGCCATAGTGATTACAAGTAGGTTCCTGATTCTTTTGAGTACCTTGTTTGGAGGATTCACCTTCCTCTTTGTATCCAAGTCCTACTTTTCCTTTTTGCCTATGAAGGTTTCGTTCATACACCGATTCATATCTTCTTGAGATTTCAACATTCTCTCATTGATTTGCCTTTCAGCATCTAGCTCACTCATCACTCTTAAATTGATTTGCTTTTCAGATCTCAGCTCTTCTCTCATATTTTCATTTTCTGATCTTAGAGTCAAGATTTCTTCATTTGCATTGGAGATTTGATCAATAAGATTTTCTAGCTGAAGAGTTTTATTCTGGATTTCATTGTTCTTTCCATCTATTTCATCTTTCATCTTGTTTCTTTGTTCCAAAACTTCACAGAATCTTGTTGACTGAATTTCCTGTTCTCTTTTCAATTTTCTTACTTCTTCTTGCAGAGATCCATTCTTTTCTAGAAGTTCTTTGATTGCATTGTTTGCTTCATCTGAGCTACTTGAAGGGAAAAAGTCTTCAATCTTTTCTTCAACATACTGGTGGTCATTGATCTGATTTGCAAGTTCCTTCCTTCTTTTTAGGGAAAGGGAAAGATGCTCTCTTGCTTCTTTGAGTTGAGTTATGGCCATTTCCAGATGTAGCTTTTCATTCTCAATTACTTTGTTCAGTCTAAATATCTCCATTGTCCTTAATCTTTTCTCAAGCTGTCAAACTTTATTCTAAGATCCACTGAGCTCTGATACCAATTGTTGGAAATATTCAAGACTATCTAGGTTACTGAGAGGGGAGGGGTGAATCAGTAACTTCAAAACTTTTAACAGATTTAGATCTTAATAATATTACATTGATAATCTGACTGCATGCATGAGTAACAGAAGGAATAAAACATTCATAACACTTAGAACACAGAGATTTGGTGACCTAGAAACCTTCCAAGTAGAAAGTAAAATTGGGGTGGGGATGAAGCCCACAAAAATTCAATACTGCAGTATAAAGTTTTCCGGTTAAGGCTTACAATGATCACTTCTAATGATCTGCCCTGTTAGGAGCAATAAGGACTGCTAGGTCCACCTTGTTAGAGGTTTTACAAACATACAATGAAGTATGCACTTGGTTAAGAGATTTTTACAAAGACTGTTAAGTCTACCCGGTTAAAGGATTTCAAGCTGATTCACCTGTTAGGATGAAACAGTAGATCTCTTACATGCAACTGTACTTGCTAATTGAGATTCTCTGATGTACTGATCACCTTCTATGATAGATAGATCTTTTCTACTTCTTATACTGTTGTAGACCTTTGTAATTCACTTATCTCTACCTTTCTCTCTTTTTCATACTTCTTTTTTTTCATACTTGGATATGACATAAAACATTGTTTATATATCAATCTAAGTCAATTCCAAAACAATTACAAAGTCGGCTGTTAAACAAGTAAACACAAATATTACTGAGTTGGCCCAAATATAGTTACATGGTTACTGCAAACTTACTCGGTGACTTTCTGATACTCAGCATCCACTGCGTTACTCGGCATCATCATGCACTCGGTAGAAGTGGAAACTCGGTCCATACTAACCACTTGGTTGTAGTTTCAAACTCGGTAAATACTAGAGACTCAGTAGACAAAGTGTTACTTGGTAGAAACTAAATTTTCTGTTTAACCATGCAGCACTCGGTAAACACTGTGAAACTTTGCGAGCTCGGTATGCACTGTTCTACTCGGTAAGCTCTACTTAGCTTGGTAAGCTCTGTTATGCTCGGTATATACTGATCTACTCGGTATGTACTGATCTGCTCAGTATGTACTATTTAGAATAAGTGTTGTCACTAATGAAAATCATGCTTAATGCCAACAAAAAGCATAGGAAATATTAAAGCATTGACTTAGGAAAAGATTTTAATTTCACAGGGCACTAGACCTAGGAAATAAAAGGCCACCAGGGGTAGAAAACTTAGGAAAAGATAAAGGGGACCCTGCCAGACATAAAAACCTAACCATGTGACATGAAAAGAAGACCTTTTAAAAGGCACATGTGGATATAAGGTTTTAAGTCACCCTGAAAAGTAACATGAAATTAGAACAGTGCCAGGGTATAACAAAAGGTATTTTTCACCAACGGCTAGTTTTTTGAAAATTTGCAAGGGTTTCAAGGCCAGAGACACAAAAATGACTGCAGAGACAAAAATAAAAAGGGGAGAACCATGAAAATTTTACAGAGTGCTAACAAAAAACTTCAAAAGCAATGCACTGCAAAAGAGTCACCATCTTGTTCTTCCAATCAAGATAATTCTCTCCATCAAACTTAGGACTTTCTTTCCTAAAGTATGCCATCTGATCAACCTCAAGCTGTTAAACTTTCTCTTTGAGGCACTTTCTCTGATACCAATTGTTAGGAATAGTCCCAAGAGATAACTGAGAGGGGGGGGTGAATCAGTTATCTACAAGTTTCAATTCTTTATCCAATTAAGTATACTTAAACATAAAGCATAAACACAATGAAAGAACACTTGAACTCAACACAATATTTTGGTTATGGGGAAACCTAAATAGGTAAAAACCCCTGTGGGAATTGACACCCACTAATATTCTACACTAGTGTATTATGATCCTTGTTAGAAGATCCTTAACCCTATTAGGAGTTGATTTACAATATATTTAGTAGAGTAGACCTGGTCAAGGGTCAAACCCTGTTAGGAGTCTTTTACAATAGTCCATGTTAGGGGAGAGGACGCACTATCTGAGAGCTCACTGCTCAAAGGGGTGAAGGCTACAACCTTCTGAATAATAGATACACACTATATCTGGATCTTGGTGAACTACGCTTAGACCTACTATCTGGATCAGTTCCAATGTATAGCACAAACACTTTACAGGTCTACCAAACTTGTCAAAGCTAGATCATGTTATGTGTCATGAATGTCAAAAAGGTAAGATGACTAAGTCTAGTTTTAAAAGAAAAGATTACTCAACAAAGAAGATACTTGAGTTGGTTCATATCGTTCTATGTGGTCCTATGAGAACTTGGAGTTATTATGGAGACAAATATTTTATTCTTTTGTTGATGATTATACAAGGTTAATGACTATCATGTTCTTAAAAGAAAAATCTGAGGCATTCAAGATGTTCAAGTGGTCTAAAGAAAAACTAGAAAAAGAGACTAGTAAAGATTTGAAATGCTTAAGATCTGATAGAGGAGGTGAATTTATCTCTGATGAATTTACTAATTTTTGTAATGAACATGGTATTTAAAGATAGGTCTCTACACCGAGGACATCCTAGCAGAATGGCATTATTGAAAGGAGGAATAGGTCAATTGTTGACTGTGAAAGGACATTAATGATAGAAAAGAATGTTTCTCAAACATACTGGAGAGAAGCCATTAGCACTGTTGTCTATGTGCTAAACTGAGTACAACTAAAGAAGGACACTAATAGGACACCCTATGAGTTATGGTTTGGACACAAACCCACTGTAAGTTATTTTAGAATTTTTGGAAGAAAATGTTTTATTCTGAAAGATGAAAGAAATGGAAAGTTTGACTCAAAAGGTGATGAAGGGATATTTGTAGGATATTCCAGTAAAATTAAAGCATACAAGTGTTTGAAGAGAGTTACAAATAAAATGATTGAGAATACTAATGTTCGAGTTGATCAGTTTGATGATCAGAATACAAAGGAAAGTAGAAAGGAACTTGAGGACTATAGTAGATTCACTTACACTTACATTGAACAACCTAAGTACCTAAAGACGATGTAGACAATAACAACCAGTCAGCAGGAGAACAATACCAAGGAACAAGAAAAAGAAACCAACAAGCAGGAAGGCCCTACAGAGCAAGAAAATGAACCTACACAGGATCAACAAGAAAGAAGAAATTAGATACCGGCAAGTTTTGTTAAAAGACACCATCCTAAGACACAAATCATTGGAATACTTGAGGACAAGACTTGGGGTCTGTCCCCTGTTAATGTAGCATAGTTCACACTTTGGATCATGTCTAAGGTTGTGAAAAGTTTGGAGAACTAGAACAGATTGGCATATCAGTATACAGAGATACAGAGTATACATCGAACAACAAAGAGTTACTTGGCTACTATAGAGTTGTATGTTTATTTGTTTCCTTGGCATTGTTGTCAAAGGGAGAGCTAAAAAAATATGAAACATAAAACAATATGCACCGATGAGAACTATCTAAGGGAGAAACAAATTGAAGAAAGGGAGAGCACTAAAGATTAGTTACTAAGAATAGAAGAAGGAATCCAAGAGCTAAAAAGATCTTATCTACAAAATTTCAAAGCCGCATTTGTAATGTTGTTGAGTAATGTAGTGATTAAACATATTAAGCTAAGGGAGAGCTTGTATAGCATTTGTTCATAGAGTTGTAGAATACATTTTTGGTATGTGTATGGTATATTTCATATTACTTGGGTTGCCATTAATGCCAAAGGGAGAGATTGATGAACTACAACTAATTTAGAACTTAACTGAAGATCTATGATTAGAGATCACTGAGTTTCTGATTAGATATGTAATATGATTAAATCAGTAATATGTTGTCATTAATGTCAACTAGTTTGACAACACTTATTTTGTAAGTTACTATACCGAAACATCTGTAGAAAAGGAGTAAAAGAGATAAAGAATAGAAATATCTACATGAGGAAGATGTATATGATAGATGAGGATAAGGAATACATTGAGTAACTTATTGATGAGTCTATGACCTTATGTTATTTACTTGATTATGTTTCATTCATCTATGATGAGAAAAAGAGCTAAAAGACACAAGGCAGTGTGGTCAGTTGATGAAGCATTATAGTATACACCGAGCAGCGTAGTGTATACTGAGCATAGTATAAATCAAGCTTTTGTTCACCGATGCATTTCTTTGTTAACCAAGTAGTAGAAAAGAATTAAATGATTAGTTTAGCCATTAAGGATTGATGAGCTGGAAAGTACATTGAAATCAGTGATGGAGATAATGTTTGCTATGAAGATCAACGGCTAGCATAATTCAAGGAAGATCCAAAGGATGAAATTAAAATGTGTTATTGGCACAACTACCGAGGAAGGTTTAGGTGGCAAAATGGATGAAGGAGAATAAGCAGAAAAATCTAATGGAGGAAAAGAAAATGGTTTACTTATCTATTTAAAAGATCATAGTTTCATTGTGAAATGAATGCTGGAAGAAGAAGGACTACAAAATTATCGCATGAACAAGCTTCATGTATGCCTGATCAAACTAGCTAAGGAGAACTGAACTATAGAGTTTACCAAGCATCAGAAAGCTATTACCGAGTGATAATAAGTCATTGATTATTGTGATATAGAATTGTAATGCTGATTAGAGGATTTGATTGAGCACAAAGTAGATTTAAATATCTACAATTGAAATTGTATTGTAATCAGATCAAGCTACTATTACATTTTAACCATTGTAAATAGAGAAATCTCTTAACAGAGTGGACTTGAAAGTCTTATATGTTTCATTCATAGAATGAGCATTGTTATCCTATCAACCCTAGAGTGACTGTTGGTTGGATGATAATGGTTGGTCTAAAATCCTCTAACAAGGTCACACCTAACAGTGTGTTTGTAACCTTTAACAGGGTTGGGTCTTCACCAACCTCACTTTAGAAGAGTGAACATTTTTGGGTTCCCGGTCCCAGGTGGTTTTTCCCTTCACAGGGTTTCCACGTTAAATCTTTTATGTTATGTGTTAATTGTGGTGATTATTTGTTATCATACTTTACATATTACATGTTAGATTTGGTTGGTAATCATTAGTTTTTAATTGACTGGTAATCGGTAAAAGCACAGACAGTAAAGTATTTTATGTTACCGAGCTGTAAAAGTTTAAGGAAATTGTTTTGGATTATACATTTTGATTTAGGACTGTGGATAAGTGATTCACCCCCCTCTTAGTTATTCTAACAAGGTGTGACTTGTTTTGAGGATTTATCACTAACAGTTAAATTTTGACTAGCATTCACTATGGGATCTGTTGGTGCTTTTTCCTACAAGACCAAACTTGAATATGTAGGCTTGATTCTCAGATTGTGCACTCAAGTTTCATAGGAAATAGTCCAATTGATGAGGATTGAAAAGAATCCTCCCTCTTCTTTGAGCTTCACATCACTCAGGTGGGTATTGCCTTATCTGCACGCTCAAGACACCTCATGAAAAATAATAGGTCTAGAGATATATTATTGTGGAATAGCTTTCAGACTCTTATAGGTATCATGTACCCCAATGAAACCATGACCTTATGCAATAGCCCTACTTGCATGAAATGAATCTAAAAGACTATAAACCTATCCTAACAACATGAAAGGGAAAGGTGGTGCTTTATGTGAATGATTTTATGCTAGATTGAAAGGACCCCTGAGATACCCTAAGTCTCTCATAGACCAGTGCCTTATCCAATAGGCAGTAGAGTCAAATACACCATTGCAACAAAGAGCTATGAAACAAGAAAATAATATACCCAATATGTTGATGCCTTACATCAATCATACACCACTATCCAGACCTCACTTCAACTATCCACCTATGTATCTAGACATGCTATCACCTTGTTCAAAGGATTTTAACCCTTCCCTTAGAAGAGACCTATAAATAGATAATACATTAACCAGTTGCTACTGGAAGACAAGCATAAAATATCTTTGATACCCTAGCCCATACACATTTGAAAACTAATCTTGAACCTAGTTATCTCTGCGAAGACAACTCCACTTGCAAACACATAGGAAGTGCAAACAAAAAAATCAAACACCCTTGATGTTACAATCAATAAGCTTAGGATTCAAATGGAGGTAATTTGATAGTAGTACAAGTACATTGGATTCTCATACATAAGACAAGCTGATACAACATGTATTATATTCTCCAAAACTAGAGAGGAAATAGGGAACACCCTATATGCAGAGAAAAAGGAAAAATATCTACAGGAAAAGGACCCTTCATGGAACCAATCCTCTGAAAAATTTCAAAAGAAGGAACCTCTACAAAATAAAACACTTTACTATTTATATGTCACCTTGGAATCCTAAAAATTAGGATGCAATAGGCTTCAGATAACTAGGGTTAGGGTTTCAACTACCACACCAACTAGAAATAGTCAAAAATTAACACACTTGGAACAGGTCAATCAAATCCAAGGATGATCTTCAAGAATAAGAAATCTCTGAGTTTGTATCGAAGATCATAAATTCACCATGCAAATCAATCTAATCGGCAACCTGCAACATGCCTTGAGCAAAAAAATTCACTCATTTCCCCACGGTACAGTCCTGCAATTGATCATGGAAACCCTCTGGACAACTCTGCAACAATTGACAAAATTGATTCTACCAAATCTGGCCTCTTAGACATTCAATTCTCATCCTTCCTGTCGCTAAAAACCCCTCTAAAATTCAAATTTGAAATGCAATGGCCACCTCCATGTCGCCAACCATGAATTGGCGGTCAACATTTAAATCTAGGCTATCTTTATATCACGACCATCAGATCTTCAACCTTCCCAGGCATCTTAGACTTAACTCAGTAAGAATCCTGGTTTACATTTACCCTTAGTCACGAGACTACTAGATATCATTTTTAACCTCAGTTATACTTAGCAATTCAGTGACTGTAGTCAAGTCTCATGTTTTCTTAATCTTTAGTTAACCCTTGATCACACTTAGAGAACTAGCGACCACTATATTTGCCCATTCGCCAGAAAACTTATGGCACCGCTAAAATTTTTGGAGATTTAGTGACCACTTATTCACCTATTCACCAAAAACCTCCACCAAATTTATTATAAAAACCACCAAACCTTAGGAGACCACTGAGATCAATGGCCATCGCTATACCATGGGTCTAAATACCACACATCTTCCATCAATGATATAATGATGACCACACGATCAACTCGAGCTTTAACCATACCTCATAGACTGAAAACCTCAGCCCCACTGACAACATCCCCATCATCACCACTGGCCAATGAGAAATCGCTACGTCATCTCCAACTATCAGATGCCACCTGAGAAAAGGTAAGATCAACGGCTGGCGTAAGATTGCATGGCTCTGCCAAAACCCATGAGAACTTACGCCAATTGTAGATCTTCTATGGATGTCAAGACCCTCAAGGACACATCGGCAATTAGGTCCCACTGACACCTGCTAAATCATCAATTCCTCTTCCAATCAGGAAAGATCATGTTAGCACTATGTGACATATTAGACCCACTGTGCACAAGCCCCAACACGTTGGAAGATCAGGCGGTCATCGCATGATCGCATGGAATATTCCTACCCTGTGTGATCATGCGCCTGCCATTAGATTGAAGGTAACTATGATGCCGGGCCCCACTAACCACATGAACATGTGACCAAAGAAAAGACAAACCATCATGCCAGGTCACTAACTGTTAAGAGAAAATTGCCAAAAAACAAGAGAATACGCGAACATTGTGTCCTATAAATGTTGAATAAAAATGCTAACCACCGGAGGACCTGGAGAACTAGTGACAAACATGTAATCACTAGTTTGTTGAATAATAAAGAGACATGAAACATTTCTAAGCAATTCAGTGAACACCAAGAGGGAAAAATTCATGTGTAGAAAAGAGAGTTAAGTGGCCTGAAAAAGGTAATGAAGAAATAGAACATGCTGAGATCGACTTAGGGTTTTTCCATGCAACGGCTAGAATTATGAAATAAAATCTAGGGTATGAGCCAGGAGCATAGAAAAACATTGCAGAGACCAAAGGGAATGACCAAAAGCCATGAAAAATTTTGCAGGGACAGACCATTTTCTGAGGATTTTTGCTATGACATGAAAATGGGCTAACAATGGCTCTGTCTGGGGATGCATGCTTCCTGCAAGCATAGAAAGGATCTAGAATTACTAGTTAAAGTAGACCACCCACTGGAAAAGAGATAGGGACCTCAAAAACTGGCAACCGAACCAGGAGGATAGAAAGGGGAACACACAACAAAAAGGAAATATTTACAAAATTTACAAGCTTTACAATCTTACTTGATGGCCCCGGGCCACCATAAGAAAATCAAAGACCCTCCTGAATCAAAGGTCTGATTCTCATCCACATATGTGACCAAACACCTAAAATTATCTTGACCATCTTGTTGCCAACATATGTGAATAACCATGGGCTGAAGAATAAAATTGTACTGATTACTACCCATGTTTTTCCAGTCATAATCATTACATTCATACTCCAAGAAGTAAGGAATCATTTACTTCTTCTTGATGACTGGAAACAAAAAATTGATCAAGTAATGCATCAGAATATAAAACATGTTGAGCATCATGCATTACAACATAATTACCTGGCTGAGGAGGACTTGGATCCTCAGATTTATCTTCATACATTGCATCAGCTAGTAAACAACTTGGTTCCTCAATGATATCTTCATAAACTGGATCATGAACCAAGTGAAGGTCTTCTTCATAAATATTGTGACAAGGGAACAACTGATCTGCATCATCATTTTCATCAAAAGAATTTTTGTCCCAACTATTGAAGACTAAGTCCTCAATACTATCGCCATCACTATCATACTTAGCAAAAGAAGGAAAAGGGTTTGAACAAGAAACTTGTTCATCACTATAGTTTTTATGATAGGAAAACACATTGTCATGTCCTTCTACCTCTTCTTTTGTAGAGTTACTACATAAGGAGGGCTCTAGTGTACATGGGTCATCAAGCATAGGCACCTGTTGCATCTTGTCAACATTTGACAAACCCAAAAATTATCGGTGGGCAGGAGGAAAAACATCAACACATATATCATAAACATGTGAAAATTGAGTAACTGCTCAGCCATCCTTCCATCGCTTAGCAAAAGATCTAGAATCAGGGCAAGACTCAAAATCTATACAACTTTCCCAATCAGTACTCAACACCATATCATGGATATCAGCATCACTTGAAGATGAACAAACACTGATGACTTCATCATCTGATAAATCATACTGCACCTGGTTGTCATCTAGTATTGTTGGGGCAACAAAAGGATTAGAGGCACACATGTCAAAGTCAAAACTTATTGACTCATGTTCTCAGTCAAAATTAATGTGTGTTGGATGTGGGAACTCAGAGTCATCCCTTCCTGAATATCTGAGATATTTACAAGATAGGAAATCTGAAATTTGTTCATAATGAAGTGAAAAACTATCCCCAAGAACACCCTCCTCTGATATACAATCATTAGCAACATCTTCATTCATCCAATATTTTTCTTCATCTGACTGACTACATAAATCTTCTGCCCCACATTGAGAAAAAGCATCACTCTCATGACTATAAGAAAGAGTGTCAACACTTGACACATCTCCTTCATAAGCTCCATCATTCTCAATAATAGTATTACTAGGCACAACCCCATATGCATCTTTAAGTTCAAGATCAACATCATTAAGTATCCAATCCCTAATATGCATATAACACTCTTCATACAAGGAGGCTGGCCAATGGGTTGATTCAGGAAAATAGAGCTCCAAAAACCAGCCAATGAACATAGATTCTAAAAACTCAATCCCCCTTGAAAGCTCATCATATGCCTCACAAAACCTCTCATAAAACAAAGGTATTGATAATTCCCTTCTACCTCCCATCTTCAATTTCATCAATTGTATGCAATCCCTCTGGATGCCACGGTCTAATAATGCAAGTTCCTCCTCAACTTTACCCATCATAACTTAATGCAATACTTCCATAAAATTTTGAAAAAATACAACTGAAAAATTGAAGTATGAAAACCTCTACTCACACCTTATTTCTTTTCTTAGTGCTTGATCACTTGATAAGGAAACATTTCAGATCTTGAGAAATACCTGGGAGTTTAGCAATAGAAATTAACTTGTTGACTGGAAGGCAAGGTAGATCTAGAGCACACCATGCATCTCCATCAAGTTCTTTGCTATGTAGAGTCACCACCTCCTTAAAGAGGAAGATTATGTACTTGTCTTTGTTTCTCCTTTCAATCAACCAAAGCCTCACTAGGTCTTGCACACTGTTTATCAGGGACTGCACTGATCAAACAGAGAACCTTCAGAGTCACCACTCAACACTTAGTGAGAAGATTTTACAAGTGTATTTTGTACTTTTTGACTCTATGATCTTAACCAGACTCTAGGATGATCTAGCCAAGAAAGGAAGCTTTTTGTCTTTTACTTCTCCCCAGCAGAGTCGCCATTTTGTTGGTGCTTTTTCTTGCAGGACCAAACTTGAATAAATATATGGGCTTGATTCTCAGATTATGCACTCAAGTTTGATAGGAAACAATCCAATTGATAAGGATTGAAAAGAATCCTCCCTCTTCTTTGAGCTCCACATCACTCAGATGGGTATTGTCTTATCTGCATGCTCAAGACACCTCATGACAAACAATAGGCCTGTAGATATATTATTGTGGAATAGCTTTCAGACTCTTATAGGTATCTTGTACCCCAATGAAACCATGACCTTATGCAATAGCCCTACTTGCATGAAATGAATCTAAAAGACTATAAACCTATCCTAACAACATGAAAGGGAAAGGTGGTGCTTTATGTGAATGATTTTATGTTGGGTTGAAAGGACCCCTGAGATACCCTAAGTCTCTCATAGACCAGTACCTTATCCAATGGGCAGCAGAGTCAAATACACCATTGCAACAAAGAGCTATGAAACAAGAAAAAAATATACCCAATATGTTGATGCCTTACATCAATCATACACCACTATCTAGACCTCACTTCAACTATCCACCTGTGTATCCAAACATGCTATCACCTTGTTCAAAGGATTTTAACCCTCCCCTTAGAAGAAACCTATAAATAGATAATACATTAACCAGTTGCTACTGGAAGACAAGCATAAAATATCTTTGATACCCTAGCCCATACACATTTGAAAACTAATCTTGAACCTAGTTATCTCTGCGAAGACAACTCCACTTGCAAACACATAGGAAGTGCAAACAGAAAAATCAAACACCCTTGATGTTACAATCAATAAGCTCAGGATTCAAATGGAGATAATCTGATAACAGTACAAGTACATTGGATTCTCATACATAAGACAAGCTGATACAACATGTATTATATTCTCCAAAACTAGAGAGGAAATAGGGAACACCCTATATGTAGAGAAAAAGGAAAAATATCTACAAGAAAAGGACCCTTCATGGAACCAATCCTCTGAAAAATTGCAGAAGAAGGAACCTCTACAAAATAAAACACTTAACTATTTATACCACTAGTCACCTTGGAATCCTAAAAATTAGGATGCAACAAGCTTCAGATGACTATGGTTAGGGTTTCAACTACCACACCAACAGTCAAAAATTAACAAACTTGGAAGAAAACCAAGCAACAGGTCAATCAAATCCAAGGATGATCTTCAAGAATAAGAAATCTCTGATTTTGTACCGAAGATCATAAATTCACCATGCAAATCAATCTGATCAGCCACCTGCAACATGCCTTGAGCAACAAAATTCACCCATTTCCCCATGGTACAGTCCTACAATCAATCATGGAAACGCTCTAGATAACTTTGCAACAATTGACAAAACTGATTCTACCAAATCTGGCTGCTTAGACATTCAATTCCCATCCTTCCTGTCGCTAAAAACCCCTCTAAAATTCAAATTTGAAATGCAACGGCCACCTCCATGTCACTAGCAGTGAATCGGCGGTCAACATTTAAATTTGGGCTATCTTTATATCACAACCATCAGATCTTCAACCTTCCCAAGCATTTCAGACTTAACTCAATAAGAATCCTAATTTACATTTACCCTTAGTCACGAGACCGCTAGATATCATTTTTAACCTCAGTTATACTTAGTGATTTAGTGACTGCAGTCAAGTCTCATGTTCACTTAATCTTTAGTTAACCCTTGATCACACTTAGAGAACTAGCGACCACTGTATTCGTCCATTTGCTAGAAAACTTATGGCACCGCTAAACTTTTTGGAGATTCAACGACCACTTATTTGCCTATTTGCCAGAAACCTCCACCAAATTTATTGTCAAAACCGCCAAACCTTAGGAAACCACTAAGATCAACACCCATCGCTATACCACGGGCCTAAATACCATGCATCTTCCATCAATGGTATAACGATGACCACATGATCAACTTGAGCTTTAACCATGCCTCATAGACTGAAAACCTTAGCCCCACTGACAACATCCCCATCACCACCACTGGCCAATTAGAAATCGCTACGTCAGTTCCAACTGTCAGAGGACCCACCTTCCCCTTGTCACCTAAGAAAAGGTAAGATCGACGGCTGGTGTAAGATCGCATGGCTCTGCCAAAACCCATGAGAACTTACGCCAACCGTAGATCTTCTGTGGATGTCAAGACCCTCAAGGACATGCCAACAACTAGGTCCCACTGACACCTGCCAAATCAACAGCACCTCATCCAATCAGGAAAGAGCATGTCAGTACTACATGACATATTGGACCCACCGCGCACAAGCCGTAACATGTTGGAAGATCGAGCGGTCGTCACATGATTGCATGGAATATTCCTACCCCATGAGATCATGCACCCACTATTAGATTGAAGGTAACTGCAATGTCGGGCCTCGCTGACCATGCAAACACACGACCAAAGAAAAGACAAACTACCATGCTAGGTCGCTAATTGTTAAGAGAAAACTGCCAGAAAATAAGAGAATACGCGAACACTGTGTCGCGTAAATGCCGAATAAAAATGCTAACTGCCGGAGGACCTAGAGAACTAGTGACAAACATGTAATCACCAGTTCGCTAAATAATAAAGAGACATGAAACATTTCTAAGTGATTCAGCGAACACCAAGAGGCAAAAAGTCACGTGCAGAAAAGAGAGTTAAGTGGCCTGAAAAAGGTAATGAAGAAATAGAACATGCTGAGATCGACTTAGGGTTTTTCCATGCAATGGCTAGAATTATGAAATAAAACCTAGGGTATGAGCCAAGAGTACAGAAAAACATTGCAGAGACCAAAGGGAATGACTAGAAGCCATGAAAAAATTTTCAGGGACAGACCATTTTCTGAGGATTTTTGCTTTGACATGAAAATGGGCTAATAGGATCAACAAGATAACACTTTACATTCGATGAATGTCATAGGATAGTACAATAAGACTGTTAAGTCCACTTAGTTAAGATATTTCCTAAAACAATGGTTAAACTAATATAGTTTTGATCTAAATCAAATAGAACTCAATTGAAAATATTCAGATCTATGCTATGCTCATAAAATCCTTTGATCATTAATCAAATCACTTCCTTAATATTTCTCAACTTACTTCACTCGGTAAATAGTTCTCTGACGCTCAGTAATGTCTGTAGCTTGGTTTTTTTTGTAACTAGTTTGATCAGGAATGCATGAATTAAATCTTCACACAAAATATCTGTAGTCTCCTTTGTGTCTAGCATGTTTCAACAATGAAACTCATATCTCTTAAATAGACATGTAAACATTTTCATATCATCCATCATATTTTACCTCAAAATCTCATTTATCCATTTTGTCGCTTAAACCTATTAATATGATTTAGAACAACAAAGAGGGGGGGTGAATCAGTTGTTCTCAGGTCCTGATGTAAAAATAATCTCAAAAAAAATTTCCTAAATCAGATCCAATAACCAAAACAAACTCGGTCATCACTGATTCAATAATAGAAACATACAAGAATGCAGTCCACTACCCAGTTGTAACTTAACTTGTAAAACACAAAAATTTTCAAACCAAAACATTCACACAAGTATTAACACTAAGATTTATAGTGGAAACCCAATTTGGGAAAAACTAGTTTGTAACATGCTACTATTATTTTCACTCTTCTGAAGTGAGCTTGATAAAAAGCCAACCCTGTCAAAGGTTACAATACACACTTTCAGGTGTGACCCAGTTAAAGGATTTCAATCACTCTGTTAAAAGTGAGCCTAGTCATAGGACTTACATACACTCCATTAGAATGCAACCTTGTTCAAAGGATTTAACATATGACTGTTAGGTCAACCTCTGTTAAAAGGATTTTGACTGTTACAATGGTTAGAAAGTAGCAGCAATATTTATCTGAAAAATATACAACTCACTTTGCAAATATCAGATCTGATTCCATACACTAATGCTGGTTTATTGACTTTGAAACTTTTTCATCTCCATCTCTGATTTTCTCAGAACTTTTCTTCAAGCAACCACCACAATTCTCCTTTAGCCTTTTCTGCTTATTCAGTCAATAAAACTTTTATGATCTTCCAGCATTCTCTATTCACCCATGCACTTGCATATCTAGCACTTACATATCCAAATGCTTAGGTTCCCTTTATACTTTCCTCAATTAGGTTAACTCATCTTATGCCGCTCAATCTCATTCGTAGATCTTAGGGTTAGGTCAGATTCATTGAATCTACCCGCTTCATGTTCTTCGGTTCCTTTTCTAGAATCATCTCAAATCTCTTAAAGATTTACAATAAAAAATTTTACATTGCATTTAATGCTTTCAAACAATCAATAAATAAAGTCAACACATTTTACATAATCCAAGAATTCAACAATGTCGGCTCCAAAATTAAATTCTCTTCAAATATAAAATTGTTGATGCTCGATCAATACTATGATCAACTACTCAGTCATTACTAAAAATGTTTCATCGGCTTACACTGTCTTCCTCAGCAATTAACTATTGTCCAGTCGACACTAGAATTTTTTCTCAGCATACATTGACTCAGTCAACACTAACATTACTCGGCTTAAATATGATTTTTCCATTCTTTGCTCGGTCAAGCCTACCAATTTAGTCTTCAATCTTACTAGTATAAATAATACATTGTCTCATCATTGTGCAACATAGTCAAGTACACTTTGTAGTATCAAGATAACTCAACCTTTCCTTAGGTGCTATTGTTACCAACCTTTCCTAGCCCCTTAGCAACACTCAAAAAGATATAGTACTTTCCTAAGTAGCAATAGCCTTACCAGTTAAGGTTTGACATAAATGACAATACAATAATTGTTTCAATTGTAGTTTCCAACAAAACCTTCCTCAAAAAATGTATCCTTAACACATTTCAATCTCATCCTTTAGATTATCTCTGAATTATGTCAGTCATGGATCTCATAACTAACTTCATCCTTAACCTAGAAATCATAACAACTTCCATCTCATCAATTTCAATTGGTTGTTCTTAGCATTTAATGTTTTCATTCATACTCATTTAATATTGAAATGCATCGATAATAATTAACTTGGTTATTATTGTCACTCGGTATACACTGCACTGGCTCAGTGTATACAGAAGTCTTCAATTACCGACCACATTGACTTGTTCAATTCAAATCTCTTCTTCATAATAGATTAATGTAACATTCTCAAGTTAATAATATAAAGCCATAGACTCATCAATAAGTTACCCAATGTTTACCTTATCCTTATCTGTCATATACATATTTTCCTTATGTAGATATCTCATTTATTCATCTTTTCTTCCTTCTACAGATGTTTAGATGTTTGTAACTATCATGATAATTACTATCAAAACTAGTTGACATCAATGACAACATATTGACTAATTTAATCATCTTACATATCACTTAAGTAGCTTGGTGATCTCCAATCATTATTCTTTCAGTTCGTCTAGTTATTCAATCAGTTGTAGATCATCAATTAATAATAAGATTTGAGTCTCCATAGATATGTAACTCAATGATCTTCCATTCAATTTCTAGTTTCACTCCATTCACTATGGATTCATACTTTTCTATGTTATTTTTGCATGGAAATATCATCTTGTATGCCTTTGGTATCTTGTACCCTTGTGGACTAGTGAACAAACATCCAGCTCTTGATCCTTTCTGTGTAAATGAGCCATCAAAATACATCTTCCATGGATGTTCTATTAGGTGCATGATTGCTTCATCAGGGAACTCTACATGTAATGGTTTATCATGTATCAATGGTGCTTCAAAAAGTTGGTCAGTTATCACTTGTCCCTTAATAGCTTTTATGTCAACATACTCAATATCAAACTCACTTAGTACTAAGACCCATTTTGCTATCCATCCTGTCAGTATTTCTTTATTCAATAGGTACTTGAGTGGATCTATCTTAGCAACTAGATTTACCTTGTGCGCTAACATGTAGTGCCTTAGCTTTTGAGATGCAAACACTACTGCTAGACATGCCTTTTCAATCATGGATTAATTCAACTTGTAGGAGACCAAAGTTCTTATATAATATATAGCACTTTCTTTCTTAGCTTCATCTTCTTGTGATAGAAACACTCCTAATGATGCATTGTTTTCTTATATGTATAGTAAAAGTGGTTTTCCATGTATTAGAGCCATCAAGATTGGAGGATTCACCAAATATTGCTTAACTTGTGTAAATTTATTCTCACATTGTTCATCCCATGTGAATGTGACTCCTTTGTGCATCCTCTTTGTGAAAGGTTGAGACTTATCTGCTAACTGGGATATGAATCTGCTTATAGATTACAATTTTCCTTGAAGTGTCCTCATCTAGCTGATATTCCTAGGTGGTTGCATTTCAAGAATTTGTTTTACCTTTTCTGGATCAACTTCAATTATTTTTTCCGAAACTATAAAACCTAGCAATTTTCTGGATGATACCCCAAATGCATACTTTTTAGGATTTAACCTTAGTTGAAATTGCTCCATTCTATTAAACATTCTTCTCAGGTCCTTTATATGTGTTTTTCTTACTTTTGACTTTTCCAATGTCTCATCAACATAATCTTCCATATTTATATGTATCATATCATAGAATATTGTAGTCATCGCCCTTTGGTATGTTGCACCTGCATTATTGAGACCAAATGGCATTACATTCCAACAATATGTTCCCCATACGCATGTAAATGCAGTCTTCTCTTGGTCTTTAGGGGTGATCTTGATTTGGTTGTATCTTGAGAACCCATCCATCAATGAATACATCTCATATCCTTTTATGAGATCCTCAATCATATCTATGTTTGGGAGTGGAAAATCATCTTGTGAACAAGCTTTGTTTAGGTCCCTAAAATCTGTGCAAACTGTTATGGATTTATCCTCTTTGGAGATAGGACCTATATTTGATATCCATTCTATATAGTTAATAGCTCTTATGAATCCAACTTTTAATAATTTTTCTAGCTCTTCTTTGACTAACAATGCCACATGTGGATTCATTTTTCATAGTTTTTGTTTGATGGGATTCACTTCAGGATAAATAGATAGATAGATGATGCATTATTAGGTTTGTATCTATCCTGCGCATGTCTGAATAAGATGAAGAAAATTTTATCTTCTTTTCCTTGAAGAAATTGGTGAATTGTAGTTTTTCTTCTGATAGAGATTGAGAAATGTGAATCATTTGTGGAGCTTCTACTATTCCAAGATTTATAGCTTATGTTGGCTCAATTAATATTAAAGATCTCTCTTGAAAATGATCTGGAAGAATATCAAGATTGTCATCTTTTGGTACCTCTAAGAGGTTTTCACCATCAAATGCATCTTTTTCTTTAACTATTTTTTAATCTGATACTGCCACAACATGGTTTTCACTATCAGATTTCTTTTCATTTTTATTTTTCATTTTTAGACTAAGAAACTTTATATCCCCCTTAGTCATGTTTATGCTCCTTGCACTGGTGGAAGAGTTAAAGTGTTCACAAACATTTAGATAACATGCTACAATATAGTTATTGTCAAAGGATAATAGACTCATGGATATAGATTCATTCTAGTCTATAAGCTCAGGATACATCAAGGGAAAACATTCATGGGGTTTGAGAGACAACACCACATTATTATTATCAATTTTATTAACTTGCAAGATTATTTCTATCAATTTTTCTTCCAAATAATTATTGATTATTAAAGTCATGATCGTTATTAGTGGAGTTCATGTTAGTGTTATATAAATCTAACCCTAGTGACCTAGCATTAGAACTTTCTCCTTCTTTAATTTGGACTCTAGGAGCGTATTTTTGTATCACATCTATATCTATGTCCATCATAGCATCAGAGAGTATAACCCATTCATACTCATGTGAATCAACTTGACTATCATCTGAGACTCCCAAGAAGTATGCAATAGTCATTGGTACTTCCTCTTCTGCATCAACATTGTTCTCTTCTACTTGATTCTATCTTTCTTACAAAGGTGTTTGTGAAGGTGTTATATCTTGTTCTTCATCAAAATGAAGCATGTCAAGAATATGAGTGACAATAACCAACTTCCCCCACTTATGATGTCTTTGTTGTTCTTCTTCTTTAGGTTCTTCTTCTTGCTTTTCTTTTGGCTCTTGTTCAGGTCCAAAATTGCTACTAAGTTCTGACAAAATATCTCCTTGCAAGAGTAGTAATATTTCATAATAAATAGGTTGTCCTTCTATTTCTTCTTCATCATCTGAATCACGTGATCTATCCAACACTAGATAATATTTATCTATGGGATGAGATGTCATTTCTTTTAATTAACCTACTCCAATTTTATCTATAGGATTTATGAAGTCCATGTGTATTGGTTCTATGAGTCCTTTCTTTTTTTGACCCAATGGTCCTTTTCCTTCATATCCCATTTTTTCATGATGTCATAACCTTTTCCATATTTATTAGGTGTTATTTCTACATATTTGACATTTCCATCATGTTCATCATCTTTGTATAGTCATTTTCAAACAACTTTTTCTTCATTTTCTTCTTCAAGAGACACCTTTTCTTTTACCATCATTGTTCCTTTATGGATTGTCAAAGTATTACCCTTAGAAGGTGTGAATTTGGATGAAGGTCTCCCTTGAGATCTAGGAGATAAATTTAAATCTGTCATGGACATCAAGAATATATTTTACATTCTTCTATTCATGTTTCTTGAATATTGACCTTCTTTAAAAAACTTCATAAGACCATCTCTTTAAAAGGTTTCTACTTTTTTATCACCTTCTTTGTTATGTTGGATCATACTATCCACTTTCTTAAGAGTGTTGCAAGGATATGTTGTATCAGTTGGAATGGTTACCTCTACTCCATTATGAGGAAATTTTATGAATTGATGATAAATAGAAGGTACCACCTGCATTGTATGAATCCATGGCCTCCCAAGAAGAATATTGTAGGTGAGTGGTAAGTCTATAACTTGACATATTACATATTTTTCCACCGGTCCCACTCTGATAGGCAAGACAACCAATCCCTTAGAGGATCTTTCTTCTTTTCCATACGCTTTGATGGTTATCTTTCTTCTTAGGTCAATTTCATGCTTAGAAAATCCCAATTATATCACTAGATTGTATGTACATATGTTCAAACTAGTGCCTCCATCTATCAAGACATGTTTGATTTTGTTTCTATGAATTAGGACTTCTAGATGTAGAGATTGATTATGTGGTTGATTTAATGACTTATCATCTTCCTCAGAGAAACACAAGTAATGCAGGGAATTTATATGACCAATCATAGCTTGGAATCTTTCTACATCAAAATCCTTAGGTACATTAGTAGTAAGAAGGGATTGGTCAAGAATCTCTCAATGGACTAGAGAGATTTTCAATAGCTCTAAAATGGAAATTTGAGTTTGTGTATGTTGCAACTGGTCTACTAGATTAAACTTTAAAGGTAATGCCAGTTGTTTAGGAATTGTTATTGTAACAAGTGGGTTTGATGTTTAAGCTCCTTTGAGAGTGAGCTTAGCTTGACTCCTCATCACAAAATTAGAGGATTTTTTCCTTTCTTATACTCCTTTAAGAGTAATCACATTGATGGATTGTGTGCAAGGTTCCACCATATGAATCACATTGTCATTATCAATGTAGGTGTAATCAATTTTATTTCTTTTATAAGATTCACCTTTTTAATAATTAGGTAGTAGAGTTTA
The DNA here is from genome assembly GCA_027943335.1 of Chamaecyparis obtusa. Classification (NCBI taxonomy): domain Eukaryota; kingdom Viridiplantae; phylum Streptophyta; class Pinopsida; order Cupressales; family Cupressaceae; genus Chamaecyparis; species Chamaecyparis obtusa. The sequence continues at coordinate 6,479,128 of BSBK01004228.1, read as the reverse complement.
AAATGATTTTTCATCATTATTAGTGTTATTACCATCCACTTTAACATTTCCTTCTTATATTAAGTCTTGAATGAAATGTCTTAGCTTCATACAATTGTTAGTTCTATGTCCTTTATTGTGATGAAAATTGCAGTAATCATTATCGTTTCACCACTTCGATTTCACTTCTAGTTGTCATGGTTTTCAATTAGGGATTTTGATAATCTTATTGTCCAAAAGTGACTTCAATACCACTTATAATATGTCTCCCAAAGGTGTAAATATTCCCTTAGGTCTTGATAACCAAGGCTCATTCCGAGTATTGGGTTTATTAAAAATTTTACTGGCCATTGGTGTCACCATCGTATTTGAGTTCTTGCTAGCTTGTAGACTTGTAGAAAGATTAAAAAATTATACTTTTGGTTTCATATTAGGAGAATCCACAACTTCATCATCAACCACATTCTTTTTTTTATTCCCATATTTGTACTTATCTTTATTGGAATAGTACTTTTCTTTATTCTCCTTATAAATAGTGATTTCTCCTTTCTTAACCAAGACTTCTTCGATCTTTATGGCACTATCTATCATCTTGTCAAAGGTTGGTGGAGCTTGGAGTTGTATGGGAAAATTCATTTCAAGTACCAAATTGTTGATAAAGATGTCCATCTTCTCACTTTCAAGTATTTTTTATGATTATCTTGCAAATATCTTCCTCCATTGTTGTAAGAATGTTAAGAATGATTCTCCACTTTTATGCTTTGTATTGCATATCCATCATTGTCAACATGTCTTGTATATTGTATGAGGGTAAAAGCACAATAAGTTGTCACCCTTTTACAAATGAAGAGGCTAACAAAATCAAAGTTGTTCAACTTCAATAGTATAAAAATGACATTTATGTTTAGACTTTGAAGATGATGTAAACTAATTAAATGTGATAAAATGGATGAAGTTTATGATTAATATTTTTAATAATTTTTTTGAATAAGAATTGATATATTTTTTAAAATTTTAAAGATAATTTTTTAGTTGCTGAAAAATGCTGAGAACTAGGGGTCTAGTTCCCACCAAAAAATTATATGTAAATAAATATTTTTTCCCCTAATTTTAAAATATGTCATAGATGACATATATATCTAGTGCATAAAGTAATAAAAATTAGTTTGTGACCTATATTTTCTCTTTTATAACAATTCAAATTCTAACTCATTGAAATTGACAGTTTTCATCTCACAACATATTTTTCATAACAAATCTATCACAATAAAAAAAAGAAATATATATTCTTGAAGAGGACTCTCTCCTCTAGTGCACAATATATTTTTAAATTTTTTTTAATATGATTTACTATTTTTTCTTTTCTCCAAATCAACATCTCCTTGACTGTTAAAGTACCTACTTTCAATATTTTTTAATTACAATAAACTATATCTAACTAAAACACTATAAAATCTATATGAGGATATTCTTGACTCTCATCTCTACAAAAGGGTATTTTTTTATTTTTAAAAAAATATCATTAAAATTATTAGGAGTTATTGAAACGCCACTTTTTTAAAATAATTTTATTTTTATGGTAATTGGACCCAAAGTGGTATAAAACATGCATTTAATAGATATTTTCAATTGGAAAAGTTAAAGCACTTATCTAACTTAGCTAGAATAAATCTAGCTAGACCATATGTTTGACCAAAATTAATTTTTTAGTTAGAAATACTAAAATTCAGCTGTGTTGATAAGTTAGCCTAAAAGGTGACACCTAATTGTGCTTTTACCCATGAGTATTGTTGGATGAACTTCTCCACTAGTTCTTTAAATGTATTGATACATGTGGGTAGCTTATAAAACCAATCCATTTCTTGTCCACCCAAACTTCGTGGAAACAAGATCGTCAAATAGGTTTGTTCATGCATGAATTTCATACTCAATGTGCAAAAATCCCTCACATGGTCTTCAAGATCTGATTTCCTGGTGTATTTATCATATTTGGGAATTGTAACATGTTGTGGAAATGGTATCATCTTTAGACCCTTATCAAAGGGAAAAGGACAAATATGTTCCAATGAATATTGTTTTGTGGGTTTGACATTTTCTTTATGTTAGGAATAACACTCCATAATATAACTAAGAGGGGGGGTGATTTAGTTGTATGATAGAATATTAAACTTTAAACTTTGAATAGCAGCAATATCAAATCCAATGAACACAATGAATGCCAACACAATAACACAATATTTTGGTCTTAGGGAAACCCTATTAAAAGTAAAAAACCCAGTGGGAATTAGGACCCACAAATGATGTACTAAGAGTATAGTATCCTTGTTAGAAGATTTATCCCTATTAGGAGCTTATTGAAACATTATAGTACATAGTCCTTGTTAGAGGAAAAACCCTGCTAGGAGTCAAGAAAAGAAAGGGGGCTCACTGCCCAAAAAAGGTTAAATCCACCTTTAGAACTCACTATTCGCAACAAGTGTATATGAAGAAATACATGATCTTTTGAATAGTCTAATAGAAACTATCTTTGCTTGATTAGTTCCAATAAATTTCACCAGTAATCTTCTACTCTACATGCACACTACTACATTTGGGGCCAAATTTTGACAGAAGGTTCTGACGGGTAACTTTTTATTATGAATTTGGTGTTTTTTTTGGTAATAGGCCTCGATGATGTCAGTATTCTGATGGGTGTTTAATTGACCATCGGAATTCTGACAGATTCAGGGTATACATTAAAAAAAAATAAAAGTGAAATGGCCTCATCATTTTTATTTTGATTGGATAGAGGAGCGGGAGAAAAGGAGCGAAAGCTGAGTGTGGGAGAAGGTATGTGATTTCTTCATCTTTCGAGCCTCTAGCATCATATTTTAATGCATTTCATTTTATTTGATCATGAATGCTCTTTGAAATGACCGCATTCTACTGGTTTTGTGCCCTAGCCAGTGCTTTATCTCTATTATTTGATGTTATTGGTGCTTGTGCTCAAGGATATCGATTCACTGTATTCAAATGTTTGGATTCATGTTTGTTGTTATTACTAGCATATATGTTTAATGACACCATTGTATATTGTTGTCATTGAAATTACCGCATTCTACTGGTGTCATGCCCTAGCCCATGCTTTAACTTCATTATTTAATGTTATTGGTGCTTGTGCTCAAGGATATCCATTTTTGAAATGTTGATTGTGGTTATCAAATGGACAGCTCATGAGCTTCTAGCTAGGTGCCATCTGTATTGATAGCTTAGGGAATCAAATGTATTGTATCATTGATATTTGAGACTTTGTCAAAAGGAAATAGGACAAAGAATTATTTTTATGTAGTTTCTCTATTTTGATCCCTAAGTAGCTTACAACCCTAGAGAAGTATATGCAGATTTACGAATGCAGTTGCAGGATACAAAGTAGCCGATAATTCATTAGAAATCCATCCATCCAATTTGAATAGGAATTAATACAAAGAACTAGGGTCCTCCAATGGCCCAATCATTTGGACCTTGAATGTCCCCTCAACTGGTGACCCTTTAAAACCAGGTTATCATGCAATCAGTGAGTGATCCTTCATTCTCTTGCTTTTCCCTACATCCAAACATATTGGAAATACACAATACAATGATAACAAGTCTTTTACAATCCCCCTTCCCCCAAGGAACACTATCAACCATCCCTTCCACATAGCATTTCACTATTTTATGAGTGGATTGTGTAGGAACAATTAACATTAAACAAGGAGTAAACTCCTCAACACATCTTGGAAACCATTGAATTCAATAATAAATGAAACCTAACACCAACACTATTCCTTCCATAGTTGCAAGATACATAGCAGTCGATAATTCACAAGAAATCCATGCATCAAATTTTTATAAGGATATCCTACTAATCAATAGGAATTTTCTTGATATGACCAATGATTATGCATTTTGATGGTAGTGTGCTAGTTCAAAAGGATAATATAAATCTAAAACAATTTTTTTCTGATTTTCTCAAACTATAAATGTGGTTAGAGGGAAAATATTATGTGGAAAACCCACAAACCAAGCTAGAAAATGATTGTACATCAAATTATTCCTATATTCATTCAAGTATTGCTATGCTTCAGCTACCTAACCTTTGAGCTTCATCTAGAGGAATGTGTAGCTTTAAGATAGAGTTACTTCTTGGGCCTTACAATAGGGTGGAATATAATCAAGATTTTTTTAGGCTGTATCTTTGTTAGTCCCATTGTTAGGTTCTTATGGTTCATGGTTTGAATCTATTATGGTTGTGTAAGGGATTTGTAGATGCTTTTTCTACCATAATTATTGGACACCATGATTGGAACAACTAGTTGTTGGCTATTGTACACATGAATCATAACTGTCAATGGCTCTTTGTGTTCAAGAGTTTGTTGATCAATCTTTGAGATTTATTGTCCCAGCTTTAAAAGAGTGATAAAAGATATAGTGAGTGCTATATTTTCCAAGTGTTTTGTGGGTGCCATTATCTTCTAGGATTAATTGCTAGAACCAAATTATGTTCTTTTCCTCTAGTAAATATTGCAGACACAATCATCTTCTTGGTGAAGGGTTGCTTCCATCCCCATGAGGCACTATTGCATGGTTTACATTCCCTTGTAGTATAGTGAACCTAATTTAATACAAGTATGCACTATTTTGGGATCCATAATTTATGGCCCCTACACTGTGGTTGTTAGCCTAAGATAGGCCTACCTTTGCATATAATAAGATGCCAACATGAAATAAACATCCAGAAGTTAGGGGGTTGTTCCCTGTCCATAATTTATTATTTAAGTGCTAAGTGATGTTGGGTATATCATGTAATTCATACCTAGTGTGTCTCTTTCTTTCTCTCCACATTTCACATTAGGAGTATATGCTATAAAATACCAATGAAATCAACTATTGGTCAAATCTAATCAAAATTACAGTATAAAGATTAAAATAGATCTTGAAGAAATATGGGAACCATTTTTGACAGATATTGTACAAATGAAGAGAATACTCCCAAGAGGAAATGCTTTAATGTGGAATAATTGAAGGACAATATTTTACTTTTATATGCACATTAGCAATGTTTTTGATATATTTCTTAGATAACAAAACCATAGAAAGAATAGCATATAGAAGAAAGTAAAGAATAATGATCATATTTTGAGATATTGTGGAAACTTAAAGGAAAGAATTCTTGGTGGGGTTATCATGCAATCAGTGAGTGATCCTTCATTCCCCCTCTTCTAGTGACCCTTCAAAACTAGGTTATCATGCAATCAATGAGTGATCCTTCATTCTCCTAGTCTTCCATGCATCCAAACATATTGGAAATACACAATACAATGATAAAAATCCTTTCACAATCCCCCTTCCCTCAAGGAACACTATCAACATCCAGACCTTGACTGTCCCCTCAACTAGTGACCCTTCAAAACTAGGTTATCATGCAATCAGTGAATGATCCTTCATTCTCCTAGTATGCCCTGCATCCAAACATATTGGAAATACACAATATAATGATAACAAGTCTTTTACAATCCCCCTTCCCTCAATGGATTACTATCAACATCTAGACCTTGACTGTCCCCTCAACTAGTGAGCCTTCAAAACTGGGTTATCATGCAATCAGTGAGTGATCCTTTATTCTCCTGATTTGGGCCCTGCATCCAAACATATTGGAAATAGATAATACAATGATAAAAAGTCTTTCACAATCCCCCTACCCTCAAGGAACACTATCAACAAGTGATCCTTCTTCTTATCAGCCATATCCAATGTTTCATTGAAGTCACAGCCAAGAATGAATGTCACCTTACCCATACCATTCATGGATTCTGAAATGTTGTTCCAAACTCCTAAAAAAATTTCTATTGCTTCTTGTTGCTTCTTTAAATACTTCTTCTACCACAATGTCCTCCTACCCCATCTTCTTGATCTTCCTGGCTAAAGTGGATGAATCCACACATAATAACCCAAAATGAAGGGTTTTGTATCCTTTAATGAATCTCAGTCACTGGTGATGCATGGATAGTCAAACCAAAAGTCTCCAAAGCATTCAATAAGTGAATATGAATGTTTGAAAACTTTCCTCGCAACTTCCCCAACCACTCCTAGTCGGTTAGAGGGATTAGTTGAGTGTTTAGACACTAAAACTTCTTAAACATACTTTATCTGATATGATGAATTGTAATATCAACAAATGTGAATCCAAACATACTTTATCTGATATGATAATAACATGCTAAACTGAACCAATGGCATGTTCTTTGTGTGGTACAAGGAAGATTTGGCTATCAAATCTTCCTTCGTACAAGCTGAGTGCGAGAGAAGGTATGTGATTTCTTCATCTTTCATTGGTATCTTTAACGGGCAATGTCTTTCAAGCCTCTAGCATCATATTTGACCACAAATTTCAAATGCATTGCATTTTATTTGATCATGAATGATCACTGAAATGATCACATTCTACTGGTGTTGTGCCCTAGCCCGTGCTTTATCTCCATTATTTGATGTTATTGGTGCTTGTGCTCAAGGATATCGATTCATTATTTTCAAATGTTTGGATTCATGTTCGTTGATATTACAATTCATGATATCATATAAAGTATGTTTAAGAATTTTTAGTGTCTAAACACTCAACTAATCCCTCTAACCAATTAGGAGTGGTTGGGGAAGTTGAGAGGAAAGTTTTCAAACATTCATATTCATTTATTGAATGCTTTGGAGACTACTGGTTTGACTGTCCATGCGTTAATGTTTAGAAGAGATCAATAAAGTATTTAAAGACATTCTTACATGTTTGGAGAGGTTTAAGAGGCACTTATCATGACTATACCCTCACAAACAGTGGCATAGACTGGTTTTACTAAGTTTCCTTTCTCTATTTTGAGGTTTCCTTTCTCTACCGTAGGGGTACAGTTAGAGGGTTCATTAACAAAATGATCCTTTGAATGGTTACTATGAATATGAATGATTTGATATAGCATAATGCTCATTTTACTTGAAGTTTGGAATAGCTTGTGCAAGGGTGAAAGTAGTTTTGATCATTTTGGTCGTGACTGTTCCTCTACACAGATAGAAAATGTAACTATCTAATGATTATATGTAATGTTGAATGGATTAAATGTTTTATTCTTGGTAGAAGTAAATGGAAGGAATAGTGTTGGTGTTAGGTTTCATTTATTATTGAATTCAATGGTTTCCAAGATGTGTTGAGGAGTTTGCTCCTTGTTTAATGTTAACTATTCCTGCACAATCCACTCATACAATAGTGAAATGCTATGTGATTGACAATTTCATACAACTGGTCCTTTGGCATGTATTAAATACAATCCAGTCACTTATTGAATGCTTTGGAGACTACTAGTTTGACTGTCCATGTGTTACTAGTGTCTGAGATTCATTAAAGGATACCAAACCCTTCATTTTGGGGTTATTGTGTGTGGATTCAAATGTAGGTTTGATTTGGTTAATGTTTAGAAGAGATCAATAAAGTATTTAAAGACAATCTTACATGTTTGGAGAGGTTTGAGAGGCACTTATCATGATTGTACCCTCACAAACAATAGACTAGTTTTAATAAGTTTCATTTCTCTACCGCAGGGGTACAGTCAGAGGGTTCATTGACAAAATGATCCTTTGAATGGTTACTATAAATATGAATGATTTGATATAGCATATTTCTTATTTTACTTGAATTTTGGAATATCTTGTACTTGAATTTTGGAATAGCTTGTGCTTGTGCTAGAATTCTTGGTAGAAGTGAATGGAAGGAATAGTGTCAGTGTTAGGTTTCATGTATTATTGAATTCAATGGTTTCCAAGATGTGTTGAGGAGTTTTCTCCTTGTTTAATGTTAACTATTCCTACACAATCCACTCATACAATAGTGAAATGCTATGTGATTGACAATTTCATACAACTGGTCCTTTGGCATGTACTAAACAAAATAGAATTTTCAGCATATTATTATCATTCTATATCTTTGTTGTAAACATGCCATTGGCTAAGTTTTGTAAAAAAAAAATCATGTATAATTTTTTTTTTCTATTTTTTCCATTTGATAACCATAGTCAACATTTCAAAATAGTGAATAACTTCAAATAATGGAGATAAAGCATGGGCTAGGGCACGACATCAGTAGATTAAAACTGAACCAATGACATGTTTACAACAAAGAAATAGAATGATAATAATATGCTGAAAATTCTATTCTGTTTAATACACACCAAAGGACCAGTTGTATGAAATTGTCAATCACATAGCATTTCACTATTGTATGAGTGGATTGTGTAGGAACAATTAACATTAAACATAGTCAGTGTTCTCTTTACTTTCTCAAATCTCTACAAGTCAAGAACATTAGAGTTATATAATACATTGTTAGTATCCTTTTTCCATGGGTCCTAGGTCTTTGGGTCCATGGAAAGGAAATAGATTACAAAATACACTTCAAAACAAAGGAAAAACTTAGCAAATTTAATCTAACTCATTGTAGATGAAGGAACAGTCATGCTAATAGTTCCTCTAAGTCTTCCAAAACATTTATTGAACTCCCCTAAAGTCCTATTGGATCCCCAAATTGCTTAATCCACTCAACTTACATCAGGATCATGAGAAACTTCAAAGAATTAAAAACATTACTTGGAACAGTCAAATCATTATGCTTTCAAATCAATTACCTATCGACATATCCCTTGCGAGGGAGAGAAGCCAAACACATAAAGAACATGCACATAAACACGGTAGCTAAAAAACTTAAATGGAATACACCAAGAAGTACCAAATGATGAATTCTCAATTGTTGTAATGGCAAAGCATCAGAACCATCCATTTTTAGAACTTGATTTTATAGTCTAAATGATTTTTCTATAGTCGTAATGATTTTTCTAGAACTTTATTTTCTAGTCTTAATGATTTTTCTATAGTCCTAATAATTTTTCTATAGTACTCTTAATGATTTTTCTAGAACTTGATTTTCTAGTCTTAATGATTTTTCTATAGTCCTAATGATTTTTCTATAGTACTCTTAATGATTTTTCTAGAACTTGATTTTCTAGTCTTAATGATTTTTCTATAGTCCTAATGATTTTTCTATACTCTTAATGATTTTTCTTTCGTCCTAATGTTTGTTTCCCTCGATAAATTAGGCTTTAAATTTGAATTTTTGTTCACTATTTTATTTCAGCTTGATATTTCATTCATTTTTCATATACACAGACACTACACATGCTGATTAAAAAATGAGCTATTTGATTAAGGTTAACTATTCATGATTGTATATAGTCAATATTTTTGATGGTACTCTTTGGTGTATTTCATTTTAAAATAATCATGTTTCTATGGCTATGATAAATGTCCCTTTGTGTTGAGAAAATCAGAGTTGAAAAATTGGTTGCAAACAAATCATCCTTCTTCCACCAACATTCTAGTCAATGTACAAGTAACGAGTCATTCCATTCAAGAAAGACCATGTCTGACAATATCAACACAGAACAAAATAAGGAGTATGCATAATTTAGTGATTGTATCTTCCATTAGAGCCACTTCATATGCACAGGTGATGAACATGCATATTTGCTTGAGCATTATTGGGAGCTTACCTAGCAACACATGTACTATTGTGAAAATCACCACAAATATATTTGTTGTTGGGTCTAGCTCCCAGTATTGCTTGGTCAGATATGCATGTTTTTCACCTGTGCATATACCTTCTATGATCAACTCTTATATGCATAGGTGATGAACATTTAGATTTTCCTAAGCAGTACTTTGAGTAGTCCTCCAATACATATACTATTGTGAAAATCATCACAAGTCCATTTGTTGGAGGAAATCTCATAGTACACATGTTTGGAGGCTAGGTCTGAAGGAAACAAGAGAATTTGAAGAGTCACGAGTCTTAAGATTGTACTTAATATAGCCAAGCTTCATTCAATGGTACATTCAAACATGAAACAAAGCATTCTTAAACCAGATTAAACTAGTAAACCAAAGGACATACTGATTATAAGTAAACTAGTAAACCTAAGGACATGCTTTTACTACTAAGTCTCTATTTTTTGGGCATACTGATTATAATTACTTGACATATATCACAAATGTTGCTAATTAAGGTTGGCGGGATGATTATGCCTATCCTGAAAAAAGACTGTCAAATCATTATGCTTTCAAATCAATTACCTATCGACGTATCCCTTGTGAGGGAGAGAAGCCAAACACATAAAGAACATGCACATAAACACGACAATTGAAAAACTTAAATGGAATACACCAAGAAGTACCAAATGATGAATGCTCAATTTTTGTAATGGCAAAGCAATATCAAAACCGTCCATTTCTAGAACTTGATTTTTCTATAATCCTAATGATTTTTCTTATTTCTTGTCTGTGCTTGGTGACATGATTTTGAACATTGTTGACATACTTAAATGGAATACACAATACCAAATGATGAATGCTCAATTGTTGTAATGGAAAAGCATCAGAACTGTCCATTTCTAAAATTTTATTTTGTATAGTCTTAATTATTTTTCTATAGTCCTAATGATTTTGAAAATTGTTGACAAAGAGTGTTTCTTTTTTTTATTATAGTATAAATGATTTTTCTATAGTCGTAATGATTTTTCTTATTTCTTGTCTTTTGTCCCTTTTTTATTTCCTATATCTCTGCTTCGTGACAGGATTTTGTCACCTTCTTTTGATGGTATATTTCATTCAGTCTATGTGGAATACTATTTTGTTCACTATTTTATTTTAGCTTCATATTTCTTTCATTTTTCATATACACAGAGACTACACATGCTGATAAAAAAATGAGCTATTTGATTTAGGTTTACTTTTCATTATTGTAAATGGTTAATATTTATGATGGTACTCCTTGGTGTATTTCATATAAAAATAATAAATGTAGTAACGATGGTGCGGTGCATTATTGATATATAGGCCCGATGACTCTTGTCAATGTGCCAAACTGTCAATGTGGTGGTGGGCAATGTGTGTTGAAGACTTCACAAACACCGAACAATCCTGGATGACAATTTTGGTGCTAGCTAAATAGAAAAAAGGTTGCTAATGTGTATATATTTAATGTTTCTAATGTAAATACTATTCATTATAATATAAGAACTAATGTAGACTGGGCATCACAGGGAAATAATAGCTTCGGATACTTTAGTTGGGTTAATGACAACTCATCTGCATCTATTTGCCCATCTCCACTTATCCGCGATGAAGGATTTGAGTGCAAAATGTGTTAGGCTAGGGCAAATTCTGAAATTATATTTTAACGATGCCTTCTCTGTATTGTAATTGCATATCTTTGTTGCAACCATATGCAGAGATGAACTCAAGAATTAGTTAGTTTAGTATTTTCATATTGTAACTAATATTTTAATATGGATATGGCGTAACTTCTCTTTGCCTCAAGTGCGCATATATATGGTTTATATCTTTTTTTAGAATAATTCTTCATGTTTATGACTCAGGTGAGCCCCAATCTTCTATCAATCACATGATTTAACGTATAGTGTTTTCTTGGTTATTCCATTTATTCCTTGACCTTGACTATGGATTGACTATCATTTTCAAGCTTGAGCATGGCTTCGTACCATGCACTATCTGTAGATTTGTACACAACACTGATTTATGAAAGTAAATAATGCATTGAAAATAATCTATGAATGTTGTGTGGTATGAAGTCTTGCTGAAGTTTGAGCATCCTCCCTTTATTCTAGTGAGGGATTGGAATGAGTTCATTTTGGATACAAAGGAGAAATTGGATACTCAAAGAGGAATTACATCAGCAAATGAGAGAAGAAGGTATAAACATTTTAATATATTTTTATTATTAAATAATGAAATTTGCATATACTAGTGTTCTAAGCCCCCTCATTACAAGATTTAAGGTCTTAGTCCATGGACAAATTAAATTAGACTTACTATCCAAAACACATAAAAAACATGCACATAAACATGACAACTAAGAAACATAAATGTAGATTTTACAATAGCTAAGAAACATAATTGTAGGCATCATAGTCACAATCTTTTGGAGACAATGTAATTGAGTTGTGTACCCAAGCGATGGAGAGAAACTTCTGCAACCCCGATTCCAAGTTGAATACATCTATTGGAGGACCTTGTACTCATTAGCAACAGAATTAGTCAACTTGGAATCGGAGGTGCAGGAGTTGCTCTCTATCGTCTGGGTATACAACTCAATTATGTTGTCTCCAAAAAATTATGACCACAATGCCTACAACTATGTTTCTCAGCTGTTATGTGCCATAACCCCTTATGACCCTTTACGACCATTTACAATCCCTAAGAATACATCTTAGAGGTCTTACAATGTCATAAAGGGTTATAAGAGTCTCTTAGGAGGGGCTAGATGAGCTTCCACCTTCATGTGGTTGGCCCTGTTAAGTAGAGAATGTTAAACTATTCTTGAAACAAAGAGAAGCTTGATAATTTAAGGTCTCAGTCCACAGAGATGCTGACAAAATGACGGGAATCAATGATGGAGAGTTTTTAGATTCTAAGAAGATGTATATGGAGTGGAGGCTAGATTGAGTACTAGTGTAGAGATGATGATTTAGTAACCTACATCTATAAAACCTTCACAATTATCCCTTCTTTGACCTCCACTCATTCCTCTTCTCAAAAATGGTTATCTAGAAACTTTGGATACTGTTTCTCATCCATGCACGAAATGTGCTAGTGATCGTATAAAATTACTTTAGGCCTCCATTATTGATGAGATGTACAAGTGTAAAATGTTTTTGCAAGACTGGGATCAATTTGTGCAGTGTACATAAATGCAAGGTGGTGATTATTCTTGACGATCGACAGGTATAAGTCTTCTAGGCCTTACCTAGTAGCTAGGACTAAAGATAACACAGCTCAAGAGACCATCATAGGTTGTCTCTTTCTTCGGTCTATATTATTGATAGAATGTTTTACCTTTCATTAGCTCATTAAATCCGGGGATTTGAAAGAATTTAATAGAATATTTTCATGACAACATATATTATTTTAAGTTGACGTTGCACGAATTTATCTACTTTGTGCACTTGTAGACTATTAGGACAGTGATAAAGAAGCATTTGATGTTAAGTTCCAACATAAAGTGAGTAAATTTGTTTTAAGTAAGAAAGCAATGATAACATGAATGCGTATGAAATTGAAATGCAGCCTGCCGATTCTTTCCGTACACAACCTGTGCATGTTGATGACAATGAGGATGTGCATCACAATAATACAAGTAAACATCTTAAATTGATTGGTGTAGTAATACAAATTTAATTGCAATTGGTGTTTGGATTAATGTAATAATTTGTATTACAACTGTAGAGAGTGTAGAGGCCATTGTTAATGAGCAAGTTGAGGTTGAGGCCGAGGCCAAACAAACTGACCTTGATGTTGATGATATGACTAGATTAGGTAAAGAGCTATACGATTATGGCCTGTAAAGTACTGAAATACTTTAAAATGTTTTTAATGTTTTTAATTATAATAAAATGTTTTTAATTTAACCTTTTTATATGTTATTGCAGATGACTCCCCTTTGCATCAACAAAGAACTAGGTGTGCATTGAGATCTAATGAGAGGGTAGATGATCATCATGATGATATCGATACTCCTCTTAATGATTACTTCTTAAAAACTAGAAATCAAAAGAAAAAAAAGAAATGATTGTCATCTATGCACCTTAATTGATAATGACTAATTTTTATATGCCAATGAATTTAATTATGTTGTATTGAATGTTCATAAATTTTATAATGTGTTAATGAATGTTATTGTGTGATAATTAATGAATGTCACATTTTATTAATGTGTGAGTGAATGTTAATGAATGTTATCATGTGATAATTAATGAATGTTACATTTTATTAATGGATGAAATAATGAATGAATGTTAGATGTTAACAGGGAATTTAGAGTGATGTTAGGAGGGAGGGGGGTGGGTGGGTGGGGCCAAATGAGCTTCCACCTTCACGTGGTTGGCCCTGTTTAGTATAGAATATAAAACTATTCTTGAAACAATGTGAAGCTCAATAAGTTTGTTCCTTATATAGGGTCTCAAGTGTAGCCTTTATCTCACTCTCAACATTGCAAGGCTTCAAGTGGTGTTCTGAGATTGGTTTCTCCATCTCCCACTGACATCTTTTCTTTCTCCTAAGAACTCTCACCAAGCTCTAATACATGGATGAGCAAAAGATGTCCCTTACAAGCTACACATATATAATATGGTAGATCTAGGAAACAAATATACTACAACATAGAATGAGTCAACTTGAATCTATAGTTTCTTCATTCACAATGAAAATTCAAATTACAAGCCATATTTTAGATTTAATATTCATATTCATCTTCATCATGATCATAGCCATCATGGTCAACATTTGGTTCAACTTCATTTGAACCACACTCCATGTTGGGTACCCTTATAAGGCATGGAGTGTGGTCATACCCATGTTACCATAATAATGAGTTAGCTTATAAAATTATGAATAAAATACTGCAGGTGCACCCGGGATTGGCCCAGGCACCCAAGTTCCTACCAAAGGAACCCAAGTCAAACCTAGAGGAGAACAAAAGTAGAATCGGAACCCAGCCTCAAACAAAGAACCGGATAACTTGGATTTTTTCTAATTCAATTTTATTTTTGAATTCTTCTCTAATTCCAACCTGATTATTCCATATTTTGTTTTCCAATTTTCCTTCTTCCTCACTCCAAATTATGTTATGTTGTTATTTCCTTTTAATAATTATGTTATTTCAAGGATCACCACCCATGACTTGGTTAAGATGATGAATGTTGTCAATGCCTTTATTACCAAGGAATCACTGCCCACCATTAATGAATATTTAGATCTGGGTATTCAAAGATGCTAGAAAACAATAGTATGAGCCAACTCTTCGAAGAAAAATAGCTAGACAAGACCGCAAACTTGATCATCAAAATGCACCGAAGAAGAGAATAATTAGTCAAAAGGTTACAGCTAGATTAGGTGGTTGTCGACTAGTGGGTCCCATAGGCTGCTTGGCCCTCATGGACGTTATTAAAATATTTCATTCATTCAATGATCATTGTTTCCTAAGGGCACTTGTTGTTTGTGTATACTGCTTGTAATACCCCAAAAATGGGCTATAGGTTCATTAACCTCCTATATCAACAATTCAAATGAAATCAACATCAAAGTCCTAACCTAAGGCACATTTACACATCATCGAATCCTAATTGATTTTATCTTAATTCTGCATTGGGGAATATTCTTTGAATATTCCTAATTTATCTAATTATCTTTAATTTAATGATTATTTGGTGATAAATTTTATTTATCCTAAAATTTAATTAATTAAATATTCTAAATATTTAATTAATTAGATTAATACTACCACTTGATTATTTTATTATATTTAATTGCATTTATTCCTAATTAATATTGTTTTTATTTTGACAATAAATCAAAATTCCTACAAACAATCAATTGAATATTTATTTAATTGATTTAAAATCAAAGTTGTCAAATTTAATGATTTAATTGGAATAAAGTTTGATTTAATAATTGATTAACCCATAAATCAATTATTTTAATTCAAAATCAGTTAAATGGAAAATAAATCACTTTATTTATTAAATTAATTCATATTAAATCATGCACAATCACAAAAGCAGTCAACTTTAAAGCAATTGCTAATTTCAATTTGTAAACTTTCTAAAACTCAACATCTCATGATGAGTTGAAAAAAAAACACTAAAGCTCTATTTTGAAATAAAAATTATTTTTTCATGATTTTATGAGTTTATTTATTCTTAATTTCTTGTTAACTCAAAAATCAACCTGAGTTTATCAAGAGTGATTTATGGCTTTTCTTATGCATCCTCAAACCCTGGATTTCTATAAAAACAAGGCTCAACTCTTCACAAATCCCTCTCAAAAATCTCTCAAGCTTTCAACCTCTCTAAATCCCTCAAGCTTTCAATCAATATCTCTCAAATTTGCACAATTACTCTGGTGAAATTACATACGAAGAATCAAGCTTTTGCGACAAACAATTTTGTGAGATCAATTCATAGTTTTTGCATAGATTTTCATATCAATTCGTATCATTGTTAGATTAATTTGCATATTATTTCAATTCATTCTAGATTAGTTTCATATCAAATTTTTCATCCTAATTGCATACAAAATACAAAAAAATAGATTGATCTGCATTCATATAATTTTTCATTCTTAAGCATTAAATCCTTCATTTAGGTGTTGCATTGTCACTGATCTAGATTTCAATCTAAGAACATCATACTCGCACCTACTAGAAGGCAGTAAATCATCTAGTTAGCTTAGTTTCATTTATCTGCAGATTTCTTTGATTTGCTAACCTCTAATGTTTTACTGAAGTGTTGTGTCTACAGTTAGGTACAAAATTCACACACACATTTTTGGCATCCACCGTAGGGCAACCCACATTTACATGCTAGTTTTGGTTTTTTTTTTGGAGCTAACCCCCTTGTGCAGATTTACTTGGAGACTAAAACCCTAAATTTTCAAAGATTTAATTTTCTCTCCCAAACAGCTTGGACTTTTGGTCTGAAATGTTTTTTTCAAGTTGGAGACATATCAAGGAAGCTTCGATAAAAAATTCAAAACTTTCCAAGATGTTTTGAATTTTTAATAATTTTTTCTTTATTTTTCATAAAAAAATTAATTTTCGGTGCAAATCAGCATATGTTTTGAAAATTTTTACATTTTCAAAAATCTCTTTAAATCATACAGGGGTTCCATTCTTTGTGTTTTAAATTTGGATGCAATATAATAGCTCAAATAGTCAATTTACAAAAACTGGTATGTTTTGGTAAAAGGGGTCTCTAGGGCACAAATGAAGATATTTTTCTAAAATTTTTACATTTTTGGAAAGCTCTCTATTTTTTAATAGGGGTCTTTATTTTTCATTTCTATTTTTATGGCTGAAATAATATCAAAAAAATAAGATCTTGTTGACTAGGTCAAATGCAAAAAAAATAAAAAATTTGTGATGGGTATGCACTTATTTTTCATATGATTCAATGCATGATATGAATTGTCATTTGGATTATTTGCTGGTTATTATTGCTCATAACAATTATTTTCAGATCTAACCCTATGGTTTTCATAAGTTGAATATACGTTGCATATCTTGTTTGCTTATTTTCTTGTCGAAGAGTTTGTGGCTTGCTTGCGCGGGATTGCTCAACAAAGCTAAAAATTAGGTAAAATATACTAAGCATGTTGTGAGGAACTCAGGTATTCTATTACATCTGATAACACTTCAATTTGGACATAAAATGAACTCTTACATGTCAAGCTTGTGTGACTTTTTCTGCTTTCATATCACAGACTTCATTTTGGGCTATAAAATGAACATAGATTTGCTTTCTGCTTATCTGTTACACATAGTAAATAGGCCCTATGAACACTATTTGTGGATGATCTTGAGAGTGGGATTCTTTTTCTTGTTCATGCATGTGAAGCTCTTCTTGATGACAGATCCCCTTGTAGGTAGGGAGGTTACTGAGATTATCTTGTGTTCTACTAGATTTGTGCATCTTCAACTTTTGATTGATACATTCCTCTCTCCAGAGAGGTTGATAGATCATAAGTGGATGATGTCATAGATCTTTGTGAGATAATCTTGGTCTTAGCATGTCAAATTAATCTTTTTGCTTTGTCTTGGTTAAAAGTGAAAAGGCTAGAGGACTATGCTCTACTCCCTTTTTGGGTAGTATCAGAAACTCAGATCCTTGAATCTAGAACCAGTCTCCATGTGGTATCTTTTGTGAGTCACCTTTAGAGAGGGTTAACCATGTGGATGGAACCTCAAGTGGTAATAGCCATTTTCATCGTGGTAGCAACAACTGCTATATAAATGTCCTTGTGGAGGAAATCTTCACAGTGTGGTCTCTTGTTGGGCTGTCAGATCTCCCTAGCAGCTCCTGATTGATTAAATTCTCGGACTGTGTCAAAACCCTAGTGCGCTTGGATTGGAGTTCACCCTCTTGAGATCAAAAAAGTTGCAGAGTCAAACCATTACTACAAACCCTAGTGAGGCCAAATTTTTCATTTTCTAGGAATATGTGCATTATTGAAAAACTTTTTGGAACATACACAAGTAGCACTCCTAGGGATTAGCACAATAAGTCACTATTGCTTGTTCATGCGCAAGGTTGCTTTTGCCCTTGTTCATTATTTTTAGACAATTGCTTGCTTCCCTTGCTTGCTATTTTGCATGCTTGATATCTACTTGGTTACTTGAGACAAACTTTTACACAAATCTTCAAAAACTGGACAGAAAAATTTGCAAACAAACTGATACTGAAAAATTGAAAAATTGAAAATCTGAAGAAAAAATCCTTTCTGGTGTCAAAATTCATCCTAAAATTTCAAAACTCGTATCAAAGCCAAAGCCAAAGTTGTCAGAGATTGGTCAAATTTGTCAAAAATCCAATTTTTTTACAGCCTATTCCCAAATTCTGTCAAAATAGTGAGCTGATTCTTGTCATTTCTAGTCATCCTTGGTCAGTCTGGGTCAAATTTTAGGTGCTATGACATGTTTCTCAACATTCAAATGAACTTAAATGGTATCAAGTTGCACAAAATGACTCTTGGTCTTCTTTCTTCCACATCTCTCATGTCTTCTTAGTCTCCCATTTCCATCCTTTCTCCTATTCCTTCACGCTTCTTCCTCTTCTTCCTAAAACTCTTCACGTCTTCTTGATTCTTTTCCTCTTATTATCTACTCTACTTTCTTCTATTCATCTCTTATGTCACTTCCATGCTTGATTCCTCCTCTTCTAGAACCATGAATTTTAACTATCTTGTTATGGAACCTCTCTTGAAAAGGGATGATCTCAAACTCATTGCTCAATTCGAAGAGTATTATTCCTCCAAAAATCCCATGAGTGATAAGTTTATGATAGAAATAAAAGAAAATTTGATTAAATCAGATGCCTTTTTTAGGATCATACGCATGACCCTATCACGACCTCCTTCTTCCAAATGTATTTCTATTAGAAATAGGAAATACTGAGAGGGGGGGGGTGAATTAGTATTTCACAAACTTTCACTTTTGCCCACTTATGGATATAACAGATTACTTTAAAGCATAAGAAACTAAATAGCATACATAATAGTAAATGTAAAGAACTCATAACACATGATATTTTCTCAAGGAAACCCTGGCCAAGGGAAAACCCCAGTGGGGATGGTACCCACAAAGATCCACTAATCAAAAGATATCCAGTTAAGGATGTTGACCCTGTTAGGAGCCTGTTACAATCATATAGTGTATCAGTCTTGGTTAAGGGACTATGGGCCTTGTTAGAAGCCTCAACCCTGTTAGGAGTTATAGATACAAAAATTAATTACTAGATGAGCTCACTACCCAAACAAGTAATACAAATGTTTACTAATTACAATATGGTACTACTTACAACTTTGCATCAATAACTTTCGCTGCTATCACAATTTACATATATTACATGTTACATTTCAAGTATGTTCGGTACATCTTTATTTATACAAGATACAAACATAATATCTTTCTCATGTCAGCTTGCATATCTTTATCCAAGAGTAAAAATCTAGGATTTCATCTCTTTATAATATTAAGTCATTATTTTGACAAGCAAAATAATCCCTTAATTCATTTACTAGTTCTGTCTTCAAAACTGCTCTGTCAGCTGTACTCTGTCATCAGTAAAATAGTCATAACTTTGTTCGTACTATCCATACTATTTTGTGCACTAAGATGGGGTATCCTTAGACACCATAGAGTCTATGTTCAACTGTGCAAACTTTGATCATGCTCCAGTGAACGTCACCAAAACAAATTGTACCGAGTGCTCTGTTAAAAACATTGTTTCATACTTAGACAATTTTAGTCTGTGATCTTCCATACTTACTTTCCAACTTATGCGATCTTCATAGGGAACATATGTTTCCATAATGACAACATATATGTACATACCTGAGCCAAATTGCCAACAATCTGCCCCTTTGTCATTGGTGGCAACATATGAGAAAATTGGCTAAGTGTACAAGTCAAAATCTCAAAATTTGTATCAAAATTGTGGCCATAGTATAAAATAAGTATACTATCCTCATATCTCCTCAAAATATACACATAATCTATAACACTTCATAATACTCCATAGAACTCCCCCTATGAGTATCCTTCCTTATCATATATAGACAATTTTCTAAGTATCTCTCCCCCTTTGACAACAATGACAAAATAAAGGGTGGAAAGGGATATACAAAAATTGTGTCAAAACTTTTACCTTACTATCTTATTGCAAAGCCGGTAGGCTTGCAACACAATCTGCAAAATTTGTCTTCCAAGTCTCAAAATCTTTCTCCCATGCCTTCTTTATTGATTCTGCTACATTGAGTAAAGTACTCAATTCATATGCTGCAATCTGACAAGCTTGGAGGGACTCAAAATTGAACTTCTGAAATGTTGTCTTAGCAATAAGACATTCATCTAGCTACTCTTCTATTATAGTCAACTTGATTGAGACATGCTCTCTCAAGATGTTTATTCTAATAATTTTCTTGTTCTTCTCATCATTCAAAGTCCTTATTTCATCACATAATTTTTTGATATTTTTCTCAACTCTACTGATCTTTATGTTTAGGCTGGCCAAAGAGTTTTTCTCTGCTGCAATTTCATCTTGCTTCTCTTTTATCTTCTTCTCTTCCTTAATTAAAATATTTTCAGATTTTGTACACTGAATGTACAAACACTTTCAAGTCTCAAGATGTTTCCTTAAGTTCTTAATGTGTCTGTCAAGGTTGTCAATGTCATTTTTGATATTCTAACTTATATTCTGCAACATCTCAGCTTCATAAGCTGCCTGAGCCTTAACCTTAGCAATATCAGTCAAATTAGTGAACTCAACATCAAAATAATTAATTACCATCTTTGCTCTTTCAAGTGGATCTGAATTAAAGACTTTTGTAGATATGACACTTTGTAGCTTCTTAGTCAAATCTTTCAGACTACCTTCCAAATTCTTAACTTTCTTGTTCTTTCCAATAATTTTGTTTAAAGAGGTGATCAACTCTAATTGATCATCATCATCAACTTCCTTGCTCAAATCTTCAATCAATGTTCCTATTCCTTTCTCCTTTCCAGTGTTAGGAGTAAGACTGATGTCTTCTTGTGGTTCAATAGGTGTATGGGCCTCTGTTTCCATTTGCACTTCAGTTTGTGTAGTCTCTGTTTCAATACTCTTTTCTTGCTCTCCCAAAACCAAATTGTCAACAATGTTATCCAAACTGTTGAGTACCGCATCATCTGAATCTAAAGTAACTTTTGTTCCTTCAATGTCCATAGATTATGTGCCAATGTTTATAGAAGAAGAGGGAATATCTTCAACTTCAACTACCTTTGTTGCTGCCTCTGCTTGTTTTGAACTCTGTTTCTCTTCTGGTTCTACAACTAATTGATCTTTGCTATCTTTTCATGCTACCAAGTTTGCTAGCACTTGTACAACTGCCTGTTCAGTTTCAATCTTTACTTGTTCATACTGACCTCCCATTATTTTTATAATTCTTCTTTTGGTTCTTAATAGGGTTTCAGGTGGCTTGAGGATCTGTTTAAGGCCGTCATCATCTCATATCTCACAGAACTATCTAATCACATTCTCTCTCATTTTAATATCTTCTTCTTGTTCTCTCATCTTTCTTCTCACAAGTCTGATGTACAAATCTTCTGGAATCTTTCCATGAATAGTATCAAATTTCTTGTTTGTCAAAATCATATGTGTAACCATTGCATTCTCAAGATTTAATCTATCAGAGGATCCATATAAATCATAGTATTTGTTCATTTTGGTAAAGTCTCCATGCTACGTTATATCTTCATTAACTCTTTCTATCCTTGGTTTCCATGATTTCTTCTTTGTTGTCACTTCATCATCTTTTATCTCTGCAACTCTTCTAGGTACTGGTGGAACAATTGTTTTTTGTCTTTTACCCGGTCCTGAAGCACTTGCCTTCATTCTTTTGCTTGGTGCTGAAGAAAAGGGTTTCTTTGTATGACTAGTTTCTTGCTCCTTCTCAGGTTCTTCAACCTTTACCTTAACTTGAATAGGTTATGCACTTGATGCCAAAGGTGGGACTGATAGTATCTCACTTTGCCTTATTGCTTCTGCAGTCTTTCTTGCAATATCAAATTCCTGCTCACTCATACCTGATTCTTTTAGAATTTTCTTTATTGTAGACTCCACTCTCTTCTTTGATTGTTTTTCTTCCTTAAGTGTCTTTGCTAAGTCAAATTTTTCATCATATGTTCCAAATCTGTTGCCATGAGCATCAACTTTACTTTTCAACAATCTACTAACATAACCTTCTGTTTCAACTTCAGAGATTTCATAGCCAAGAGGGTCTATGAATTCATGTCTAGGTTCTACTGCCTCAATGTAAGTGAAATCAATATTAACCATAAAACATATATCATCTTTGTATTTCTCAACTAGGGATGGAGGAATTCTTGATCTATTTACCACAATGTTCTGAAAAGTTTTCAACACTAACTTTACACTGTCATTAACATTCTCAATAAGATGTTTCATATAAACTTTATTGATTCTTGCCATAGTATTCTCACCATCATTCCATTCAATAGTGTAAGGAAATCTTCTTAGCAACTGGAAGAACATGTAAGTAACCAATGAGGAAAATCTAAAGTGAGTGTATTTAGCTTTCTTTATCTTTTCCAAATTCTCAAACAACTATATTCTCATAATTTCACACATATCCATAGGCTTCTTCTCCACACACATCAAATAAGAAATGTGTACCATACCTGCTGACATATCATCTTCTCTAGAGCTTCCACAGAAATTTGTTGTCAAAATATTACACAAGTATTTTACATCATCTTGCTTAATCTTACTAATGACTATACCTCTGCCATTGTATATTGAACCGGTGTTTTCAATCACAATCTTTCTCATGTTTTTCTCATTCAGTGGAAATGCACCAACTTTTGATAATCCAATCACATCATGAATTAGGTTTGCAGTTATGTCTATAACTCTATCTTCTAACCAAAATTTACCATTATGTATCCTACTCAAAATGATCTTAGTACACTCCTCATCATCAATTCATATTTCATAGAGTACTCAATGATTTCATTGTTTTCTAAATGTTCATAACCTTGTTTCACTTACATATCTGAGTTGTACAATTTCTTATATTCACCATTAAAATCACTCTCCCTTAGGGTTTCATACTTGCATCCAAGATAACTTTTAACATTCTCTAAATGAAGAACTCCATCTGGTACAGATGATAAGGCTAAACTAGCATCTCTTTCTGAGGGTTCAACTGGATCTTTCTTAGTTCTAGGTTTGTTCTTATACTTAATGTTGTGAATCAATGACACATCCATGATTATATCTGATTACTTAAGCTAATTCAAGATCGTAGTCAGATAAATACCTTAAATTCACAAAATTAGGGCTTTCGCTAGATCGGCACTTAAAACTTTTGCAAATCACTTCCAAACTTCTTTCTTCACTTCCAAAACACTTCTAATCACTTGCTAATCATAATAACTTCAATTTCAATCTTTTAATACTTAGCATTTACTTGATCTGACATCGCATTCAATTATTTTTCCACTAAAATGCCAAAAAAGCTAATTTTGTAAACCTGCAACCATAAATATTATTGCGACCTCGCAAAACACAATATTTCTTTTTGTGCACTTAACCATAGCATTATTATAACATAAAAAACCTTCATGTAACTGCACAAAACTTAACTCATTCAAAATCTAATTCTATACTAATTCTAAGCTCCTAAACTATAGAAATTTACATAATTTAAGTGCTTAAGGAAGGGTTAGGTAAAGACTCATTCTTACCTTTAGATACATTACCTTCCTTATTACCTTCAATGTTGAATATACCTCCTTGATCTATGCCTTTAACAAATTTTACTTCATCTTCATTGCTACAACAACCTTTCTCTTTGTTTCCTGCATTTTCATTCCTTCTTGCATAGTTTCTAGGGTTAGGGTTATGATGATAACCTCCATTGTTCATTCTACAAAATCTTGTTGTGTGTCCAATCTTGTTACATATCTGACAAGTGATTCCATTGGTTCCATATCTAGGTATTTGCTGATTGATTTGTGTCCTGCAATTTCTAGCAATATGTCCAATTTTGTTGTATCTAAAACATACTATTCCATTTCCTCTTTTCATTTCTTTAGTTGATCTTTGATCTACATTGTTAGTATTTATAAGCATTCTTCTATTGTAATTATTCTCAATAACTTTAGATCTTCTACATTCAATAGCTCTATGTCCAAAACCATGACAATTATAACAATAACCATTAAGAGGTTTGAATTGTTTACCTGTACAATCTCTCTTCATATGACCAATAGTATTACAAGCAAAACATCTACCTTTGAATTCTCTTTGCATACCTTTGGATGATTCATCTTGCCTCAATGGTTCTTCTTGCTTTGGTGCATCTTCTTGCTTCAATGATTCTTCTTGCTTTGGTGATTCTTCAGATTTGTTCTCATCTAACTTCTTTTCTTCACTGCTTTCACATTCATTCAGATCTGGTTTCTTGCTTTCACTAACTATCTTCAATATGTTAAATCCAAGACTAGTTTTTTCATATAATGTTTTTCCATAAGATACTTACTTATCAATCTTTTCACTATTTTAATATAGCCTCTCAAGTTGTTGTTTGGATTGAGTCAATTCACCTTTCACAATTTTGTTGTATTTCTCAAGTTCATCATACTGTAGTTTGACTTTATCAAATTCAGATGTTACCTTGCCAAGTTTAGATTTTAGATCTTCATTCTCATTCTTCAAGTTTTCATTATCAGATCTTAAATTGTCATTTCCATCTTTCAAGCTAAGCTTCAGATTTGCTATCTTCAATTCATGTTTAAGGATCACATTTTCTTTTTCTAAATCATCACAATTTTCAACAAGAATTTCAGATTCCTTCTTAGATTTTAGATCTTCTATCTTACCTTTCAATTTGTCAATAAGATTCTTTGCATCATCATACTTTCTTTTCAAAGTGTTTCTTTCATCAGTAAGCATATCAATTTGCTCAAGAGCTTCTTCAAGATTCTTCTATAATTGATCCATATCCATAGAGATCTTACTCAAGCTGCTAGGCTTTCCTTGAATGTTTCTTCCCCGAGTAACTATGCTTTGATACCAATTCTTAGAAATAGGAAATACTAAGAGGGGGGGTGAATCAGTATTTCAAAAA
The DNA here is from genome assembly GCA_027943335.1 of Chamaecyparis obtusa. Taxonomy (NCBI): domain Eukaryota; kingdom Viridiplantae; phylum Streptophyta; class Pinopsida; order Cupressales; family Cupressaceae; genus Chamaecyparis; species Chamaecyparis obtusa. Next base: position 6,453,841 of record BSBK01004228.1, on the reverse strand, counting down.
CTTTTACTTTTGCCCACTTATGGATATAACAGATTACTTTAAAGCATAAGAAACTAAATAGCATACATAACAGTAAATGTAAAGAACTCATAACACATGATATGTTCTCAAGGAAACCCTGGCCAAGGGAAAACCCTGGTTGGGATGGTACCCACAAAGATCCACTAATCAAAAGATATCCGATTAAGGATGTTGACCCTGTTAGGAGCCTATTACAGTCATATAGTGTATCGGTCCTGGTTAAGGGACTATAGGCCTTGTTAGAAGCCTCAACCCTATTAGGAGTTGTAGATACAAAACCTGATTACTAGATGAGCTCACTACCCAAACAAGTAATACAAATTTTTACTGATTACAGTATGGTACTGCTTACAACTTCGCATCAACAACTTTCACTGCTATCATAATTTACATATATTACATGTTACATTTCAAGTATGTTCGATACATCTTTATTTATACAAGAAACAAACATAATATCTTTCTCCTGTCAGCTTACATATCTTTATCCAAGAGTAAACATCTAGGATGTTGTCTCTTTATAATATTAAGTCATTATTTTGACAAGCAAAATAATCCCTTAATTCATTTACTAGTTCTGTCTTCAAAACTACTCTGTCAGCTGTACTTTGTCATCGGTAAAATAGTCATAACTTTGTTTGTACTATTCATACTCTTTTGTGCACTAAGATGGGGTATCCTTAGACACCATAGAGTCTATGTTCAACTATGCAAACTCTGATCATGCTCCAGTGAACATCACCAAAATAAACTGTATCGAGTGCTCTGTCAAAAACACTGTTTCATACTTAGACAATTTTAGTCTGCGATCTTCCATACTTACTTTCCAGCTTATGCGATCTTCATAGGGAACATATGTTTCCATAATGACAACATCTATGTACATACCTCAGCCAAATTGCCAACACTTTCATCTTCTAAGTCTTTTCATTCTTCCTCATCTTCCAAGTCTTCTTCCTCCACTAGGTCTTCACCTTCCTCTTCTCCATGATCTCGTCCCTCTTCTACTTCTCCCAAGAGTCTTACTCCTCATCTTAAGACATACCATGTTGAGCAACCTAATAACCCTTATGATACCTCTTCCACGGAGAGTGACACACCCATCTTTGAAGACTATGATGACTATGATGACGGATAATATAATGATACCTATGACACCTCTATTCCTAAGAGTCCTCCTTGTCATGTGCTTGTGCTTACTAGAAATGGGACATCACATTGGAAGGATCATGATGGTGATCCATATGATTCTGATTTTGAAAGAGACTTTGATGATTTATGTGCACAATACCTAGATGATCCATCTATTTCACTTGAAGAAGAGAAAGCTTTTCGCACTGATTATAAATGTCAATACTATAAGGATCTCTCCTCTAAGAACTCTCATGTTGAAAATAAAGATTACACTCCTGAGAAAGATCATATTAATGTTGAACCTTTGTCTTATGATGATTCCCTTCCATCCCCTACTTCCTCCAATACCCATACATTTCCTAAAGCTTCCAAGCCTACCAAATCTTTCACAAGTCCTTCATCCACCAAAGGTCCTAATACTTTTCATGTGGTTTCCTATAGTTATCCTCAAGGGCTACCTCTTAAAGAAACTCAAGCTAACCTTCACTTGGCTACAAATGCTTTCAATAATGCTAAACCTAAAGAGCCTAAGCCTTTATATGCTATAATTCCTACTTCAACTAGTCCTCCACCATCTCTTCCAAAGTCTTCCATACAATCCTAATATGCTTCCTTGTCCTTAGAAGTGGCTCCATGTCAAGAGGACTCTAAAAATGATAAAGAAAAGAACATAAAGAAAGATCAAGATCAAGAACCCTCCATGTCATCCAATCATTTTCATGATGTTTCTTATTCATTTCATGGTTCTTTTGATCCTGCACCCCCTTTCTCATTCATTCCACCATGTCTTCAATCTTCTCCTAAGCAAGATCAAGATACTACTTACACTGTTGAGCTTATTAACAATCAAAATAACCTTACTACACTCATGCTTTCCAAAGATGATACTTCCAATGTTAAGCCTATTGAAAATTAAGAGAAAAATTATGCGCTTATGCTATCCAAAGATCCTTGTCAAGATCAAAGTCTTCCATCTTCTTGTTCTACCACTCCATGTTCGCTTCCACTTTCTACTCTTCCTAAGTCTTTGCAAGCTCTAAACAATCCTATTAAAGAAGGTGCTCATATTCAAGATGTCCATGATCCTATTGAAAATCCTAATGCTCACTCTAAAGATGTTGATGTGCTTAGTTGTCACATAGATGTTGATGAACTTATTGATTATCCTTTTGTATCTTCCATGTCCTTCCTTGGACCTCTTCCACCAATACTATGGGCTTCACGTCTTCCTTCCATATTGGGCCCTTATGTCCCTTCACTTTCCCCTCCTAACGCTCCCAATTTTCCATCCATCTTGGGTCCTTACGTCCCTCCATCTCCTATCTTTCCTCAAGATCAACATAGATTCATACCCTTGAATCCTTTTCATCCACTCACCCATCTAAACCAATCATATCATCCTTCTTTCACAAGTCCCAAGTCTTTTGGAAGTAACTTGAATGTTCAATACAAGAAAAAGAGGCAATACAAGAATCCATCAAAAAAAGAAGATCACCATGTCTCCTCTAATCGACATGGAAGCATAAAGTTGAAAGAGATATCTAAGAAGAAAACTACAAGACAAATATGGGTTCCAAAATCCATCATTGAAGATATTCTCTCTAAATCATCAAAAAGAAATAAAAAGTCTATGGCTATATGGATTCCAAAGTCCCTCTTGAAAGAGTCTGATGTTGAGCAACAAGTGAATTTTACATTCAAGCTTCCACAGGCTTCCACTTCATCTTCTTCCAAAAACATTCTTCCATTTCATGTGCCTAAACCACAACCTCTACTATCCATTCACCATATTCCTTCACATATTCCTTCATTCACGTGTCCTCCATCCTCTCACCACCCTTCAAGGTGTGTGTTGATGTTGATCTTACCTTCCTTTCCATCTACCCTTTCACAATCCTTCCATTCATTATCCTTCTACCTTCTATCATTTTTCTTTATTTTCCTATTCCTCCTATCTTCCAACCTCACTCGCTTTACATAAAACCTTATCCTCCATTTTTCTCTTCCATCTTCCTTTCCCTATCAGCATCTTTGAGCATATCATTTTGAATCCTTGGCATATCATAGTTTATCCTTTCAAGGAGCATTATCTAAAAAGCTTTCCTTCTTCCAAAAAAATATAAAAAAAGAAATTTTAAAAAAAAAGAAATGAAAAAAAAAATTAAAAATGTGCCTTGGTGAAAACCTGGACATAGGCACCTTGGTAGCAAAATTAAAGAGAAATAAATTTTTCCTATGGTGAAAACCACTCCCTTGTGGCACCTTGGATAAGTATGGTGATGAAAACCTGGCAATCAGGCATCATGCGTAGTTCTTCTACATATTTCATCCATTCCATCTTCTCTCTTTGATCTTGACAATGTTGATCTATACACAAACATTTGGCTATCTTGTGAGCTATCTTATGATGATCCTACTTTCATTCCCTTCTTGTTTAGCCTTCATATTTATTTTCCTCCATTCATTCTAGCCTTTCACTATCCTTTTCCCCTTTGGTCTTGATCTAATAAAAAAAGAGTAGAACACGATGCTTTGAAACCTCTTGACATTTCTACTCCTTTGGACTACATCCTTTCCTTCTTTGGCATTATGCTTTTGTGATTTATCCTATGCTGGCCTTTCATTGCTTGTCCAAATGTTCTTTACATGACAATTTTTCCCTAGCTTGGGTACCCTTGAGGAGTTTTCCCTTGAGGATTTCTTCCCTTCATTCTCCTTCATTCTATTGTCTTCTATCTCTTCCACTAGCTTGCTAATCCCTCTTATTCTCCACCTTGCTAGACATTGGGACTACATGATGTGATCTTTCTTGGGAGTTCGATGCCCATTCTATTTGGGGGCATCCTTTGTACATACTAATTAGTACTGCCTATTGAGGTTGAAATACCATCACTAAGAATCAGAATGCATGGTCTAGTAACTGATGATGACTACAGAGTGTCTAGGTTGCAAGAACTTGAACTACTAGATGAGCACAGAAAAGTAGCATATGATCATCTCAGAGTATATCAGAATAGAATGTCTAGAGGTTACAACAAGAAATTCAGACACAGAGAATTTCAAGTTGGTGATCTAGTCTTGAGAGAGAATCCTAAAAATCAATCACATCGAGAACGCAAGGGGAAGTTTGAACCCAACTGGCTGGGTCCCTTTGTAATCACTGCTACTTTTGGCTTTGGTGCCTATCAACTCTCAATGACTAAAGGATAACAACTCTGAGAACCAATCAACATTCTCCATCTAAAGAAATTCTACGCCTAAAGCATTCAGTCTTTGCAAAATGTCTTGAAAAAATCTTAAAAATTTGAAAAAGTCCTAAAAAAATGAACATCTTGGTGAAAACCTAGCAATAGGCACCTTGATGATTCACAAAAAAATCAAAACATATCAAAAGTACAAAAAAAATTGAAAAAATGAAAAATACAAAAAAAATAAGAAAAAGAAAAAGTGCCTTGGTGAAAACCTGGAAACAGGCACCTTGGTAGCAAAAATAGAATCTCTGCCAAGATGGTGAAAACCCAACAAATGGGTGCCACTTGTTTCAAAATGCTCTATCTATCAGCACAGTCTTGGTCTTTCCCAGCTTTCAGTCTTGCTTTATTTTGTACATATCTCTTGGTTTATTTTCCCATTCCTATTTTCAATAAGTCGGTATGTACACCAATCAGCTCAAGTGTATGTATCCTATCAATGCTTAACACTTGGGGGCAATCAATGTCTCCAGTGTATCTTAGATGTATCATATCCAGTCAGAGTCCTTTGAAGCTTCATTTGATTCTGTCTATCTGTCTCATCTCCAGAAAGGATTTTGCATCTACAACGCAATCAAACATCAAACTGAAAACAATCTATGCTTTTTACATGCTTTTATCTCCTTGTATGCTTACTGATTCGCATTGAGATTTTTTCATATTGTGTCCCTTTGAGCTCTTTGATGATGTCCTTTATAGGATTTAGGGAGTGATGACTAGGGGCATAATCTTTTCTTTGTCTTCTGCTTGTATGTGAAAATCTAACAACTTTGGAAATTTTGGATTGAAATGGTGTCCGTCTGTAAGAGCCTCTATCTCGAATTGGATGGCCATGCATACCTCAACCATTGTTACCCAAAAAATTCAAGGAAGTTTGATCTAACTATTGTCTTTTTGAATGAGTTCTTTCTCCTACTATGAAACACGATCTTGCCTAAGGATGTGAATGATAAAGGGTCACTACGGGTAATTCACGTTTGATTTAGGATGATCTCTTAATTTCTTGATGTGTTTGTTACGCAAGGAATATTCTGGTCATCATGACATTTATGTTTTGATGCTTATAAAAATTACTATATCAAAATGGACATGATATTCAGGTCATCCTGGCATTTGTGCCTTGGTTCTTATATCTAATCTGACATTCCAAAAATAAAATCAATATTCATATGTCCAAGGTTGTTTACCCAGTGGGTGTTGTATTGATTCTTGTGCATACAAATCAATATTCATATGTCTATAGTTTCATGACTAGTGGATGTTGTATTGATTTATCCGGTTACCTAAAAAGTTCAATGATGATAACAAATCAACACATGATCAGTGACTAGGTCCTAGGTCCTAGGTTTGCATTTCATTCTGCATGTCATTTTGCATTTTGCACTTTGCATGATCTCACAAATTGCTTGAACACTTAAATGATTCTTCAAAAAAAAAAATGACACAAGAGTTGAATCTCACATGAAGGTTCTTCCAACAAAACATCAAGTAGAATCCTTTTTCAGGATCAAAATCAAAATCTGAGATCATTTATATTATTCACTACTTGCATAATCAACCTTCAATCATCATAGAAATCCAAAATTCAACTGATTATCTTACATCAAACTATTGAAATTTCAACTTGGTCAACTATGGTCAACTCATGGTTTAACCTAGTCAAACTTGGTCTCCAAGACCTCTAAATGATGCAAAACACGTTCCCGAGCATGTATAACGACTTCTCAAATCAATTAACATGCTTCTAAACTATAATGCTGACTTTTCTTGTCATATTTCAATTTTTATCCCGAAGGGGGCATGGTATTACACATCATTCAAAGTTTGTAACTCAATTCTGTTAATCAAATCTTTCCTCAGTAATCAAGACAACAACCACATCTAGTTACTGATTCATCAAAAGTCCTCATCGCTTGGGAAAAATCTATTATCACTTGGGGCATATCAGATTCATCGAGATCCATATCAATCTGATATCCTAAATCTATCTTGTAAATTGTATCAACTTTTGTAACTATCAGTTCATTAGCATCATTTCCTTGTTTCTTCGTAACTGATGGGTTTAAGATGTGATACCAATATGATTCATACAAGGACATTCAAGTCTGGAATCAGTTACTCACTTCTCTGCAATCATAAGGTTCAAAATCAGGCATTTTGACACTTTTTCGTAATCATTGGTTCATTGTTGCTATAGTTGACATTATCTATGGTCACTCAGGACCTAAATCTTAAATCTTTCTTCTTCAAATCTTTCAATTGGTTTTTGTCTCAGAATTAGTTAATCTTTCAAATCTTTTAAACTAGTTTCATATGTATATCAGACACAGACTATTCTTTGAACCACTACACTTTGCACAGTGATTCAAAGAGGGGCAAAATGTAATACCCCAAAAATGGGCTATAGGTTCATTAACCTCCTATATCAACAATTCGAATAAAATTGACATCAAAGTCCTAACCTAAGGCACATTTGCACATCATCGAATCCTAATTAATTTTATCTTAATTCTACATTGAGGAATATTCCTTGAATATTCCTAATTTATCTAATTATCTTTAATTTAATTATTATTTGGCGATAAATTTTATTTATCGTAAAATTTGATTAATTAAATATTCTAAATATTTAATTAATTAGATTAATACTGTCACTTAATTATTTAATTCGATTTAATTGCATTTATTCCTAATTAATATTGTTTTTATTTTGACAATAAATCAAAATTCCTACAAACAATCAATTGAATATTTATTGAATTGATTTAAAATCAAAGTTGTCAAATTTAATGATTTAATTGGAATAAAGTTTGATTTAATAATTGATTAACCCATAAATCAATTGTTTTAATTCAAAATCAATTAAGTGGAAAATAAATCACTTTATTTATTAAATTAATTCCATATTAAATCATGCACAATCACAAAAGTAGTCAACTTTAAAGCAATTGCTAATTTCAATTTGTAAACTTTCTAAAACTCAACATCTCATGATGAGTTGAAAAAAAAACACTAAAACTCTATTTTGAGATAAAAAATACTTTTTCATGATTTTATGAGTTTGTTTCTTCTTAATTTCTTGTTAACTCAAAAATCAACCTAAGTTTATCAAGAGTGATTTATGACTTTTCTTATGCATCCTCAAACCCTGGATTTCTATAAAAACAAGGCTCAACTCTTCACAAATCCCTCTCAAAAATCTCTCAAGCTTTCAACCTCTCTAAATCCCTCAAGCTTTCAATCAATATCTCTCAAATTTGCACAATTACTCTGGTGAAATTACATACGAAGAATCAAGCTTTTGCGACAAACAATTTTGTGAGATCAATTCATAGTTTTTGCATAGATTTTCATATCAATTCGTATCATTGTTAGATTAATTTGCATATTATTTCAATTCATTCTAGATTAGTTTCATATCAAATTTTTCATCCTAATTGCATACAAAATACAAAAAAATAGATTAATCTGCATTCATACAATTTTTCATTCTTAAGCATTAAATCCTTCATTTAGGTGTTGCATTGTCACTGATCTCAATTTCAATCTGAGAACATCATACTCACACCTACTAGAAGGCAGTAAATCACCTAGTTAGCTTCGTTTCATTTATCTACAGATTTCTTTGATTTGCTAACCTCTAATGTTTTACTGAAGTGTTGTGTCTACAGCTAGGTACAAAATTCACACACACTGATCACCCAAGTCTTTGGCTGTGATTTGCATGCTGTGAGATTTTTCAGAAGTGGGGGTATGACATGCTAGTTGGATTATAACATATTGACACTTACACCATGAAGAAGACAAATGATTAAACAGAAAGAGAGGACCAACTAAACCATCTTGTGGTCAGTCTATATCACATTGAGAAACAACGTCAAGACTCAAGAATCAAAACAATCAAAAGTTTCTTCAAGACCATGAATGATCAACAACATTCCATCAGAAAAAAAAACACTAATCTATGTTATCATTAAGCCATAAAATATGTCTTTAAAGTTTAGAAGCATCACAAAAACTTTCAAGAAACATAGTACTATCCAAAATATGTCTTTAAATTTTATTTCTAATGATTATGATGATGTTGATGTTGATGTCTATAATTTATTTCACTTACTGATGCTTGCCTAGATTGAATTTTGAATTGCCAGGTAGGAGAACACTTTCAAAGTTTAGGGTATGTTCCACATGATACTCTTAGTTACAGCTCAAATGCAACTCAACATATTTTTGATGTTGGACAACCCACTGCAGAAACTCATCCGCAGGTGAAATTTAATGTTGTGAATCTTGGCATTGTTAATGTTATTACTTTTCCTCACATTTCATATTTGTGAATACATTTCTTGGCACTATCTTCTTTTTCAATTCCTATATTTGCAGCTTTTTAGATCATTAACTTAAGCATTACATGTCTTTGTTCAAATTTTATTCTAACACTATATTATATCTTATTCTTATTACAATGTTCTTTGTTGTGGGGCAGGAGGTCAATCTTCATTGTCTTCATTGTGGGTGACAGTGAAGATTTCTCTGACAAATAGCAGGTCTTCTTTAGTATCTTATAATAACATGCTAAACTAATAAAGGTGTTATGGGCATTTAATCTGCAATTACTAATAGATTAAGCATATTATTACTATGCTTAATGTTCTATTTAAATGCATTTAACACAAAAAACAAATTTACAAAACTGAACCAATGGCATGTTTACAACAAAGATGTGTTGAGGAGTTTGCTCCTTGTTTAATGTTAATTGTTCCTGCACAATCCACTCATACAATAGTGAAATGCTATGTGGAAGGGATGGTTGATAGTGTTCCTTGAGGGAAGGGGGATTGTGAAAGACTTTTTATCATTGTATTATGTATTTCCAATATGTTTGGATGCAGGGTAGACCAAGAGAATGAAGGATCACTCACTGAATGCATGATAACCCATTTTTGAAGGGTCACTGGTTGAGGGGACAGTCAAGGTTCGGATGATTGGGCCATTGGAGGACCCTATTTCTTTGTATTAATTTCTATTCAAATTGGATGCATGGATTTCTTGTGAATTATCGGCTACTATGTATCCTGCAACTACATCGGTAAATCTACATATACTTCTCTAGGGTTGTAAGCCACTTAGAGATCAAAATAGAGAAACTAAATAAAAATAATTATTTTTCCTATTTCCTTTTAACAAAGTCTCAACTATCAATGATACAATACATTTGATGCCCTAAGCTATCAATACAAATGATGCCTAGCTAGAAGCTCACAGGCTGTCCATTTGATAACCACAGTCAACATTTCAAGAAAATGGATATCCTTGAACACAAGCACCAATAACATCAAATAATGGAGTTAAAGCAGAGGCTAGGGCATGACACCAGTAGAATGTGGTCATTTCAGTGATAGAAATATATAATGGCATCATTAAACATACCAGTAATATCAACAAACGTGAATCCAAACATTTGAAAACAAATGGCATGTTTACAACAAAGGTCTAATAGAACTCCCAACAATTCTTAAACATACTTTATCTGATATGATGAATTCTTAAACAATTAAGGTTGGAGTAGACATAATTATCACACTCTTTTTTTGTGTGGTACAAGGAAGATTTAGCTAGGTCAAATCTTCCTTCGTGCTAGTAGTCTACAAAATTAGACCTTTATTAACAATTGATCATATCAAATAACTAGTATGTTTAAGAATTGTTGGGACTGGTCCTTTCGTGAGTATTAAATAGAATAGAATTTTCAGCATATTATTATCATTTTATTTCTTTGTTGTAAACGTGTCATTGGTTCAATTTTGTAACTTTATTGTTGTATGAGTGGATTGTGCACGAATAGTTAACATTAAACAAGGAGCAAACTCCTCAACACATCTTGGAAACCATTGAATTCAATAATAAATGAAACCTAACACCAACACTATTCCTTCCATTTACTTTTACCAAGAATAAATCATTTAATCCATTCAACATTACATATAATCATTAGATAGTTACATTTTCTGACTGTGTAGAGGAACAGTCACGACCAAAATGATCAAAACTACTTTCACCCTTGCACAAGCTATTCCAAACTTCAAGTAAAATGAGAAATATGCTATATCAAATCATTCATATTTATAGTAACCATTTAAAGGATCATTTTTTCAATGAACCCTCTGACTGTACCCCTGCGGCAGAGAAAGGAAACCTCAAAATAGAGAAAAGAAACTTAGTAAAACCAGTTTATGCCATTGTTTGTGAGGGTACAGTCATAATAAGTGCCTCTCAAACCTCTCCAAACATGTAAGATTGTCTTTAAATACTTTATTAATCTCTTTTAAACATTAACCAAATCAAACCTACATTTGAATCCACACACAATAACCCCAAAATGAAGGGTTTTGTATCCTTTAATGAATTGCAATCACTGGTAACGCATGGATAGTCAAACCAGTAGTCTCCAAAGCATTCAATAAGTGACTGGATTATATTTAATACACACCCAAGGACTAGTTGTATGAAATTTTCAATCACATAGCATTTCACTTTTGTATGAGTGGATTGTGCAGGAACAGTTAACATTAAACAAGGAGCAAACTCCTCAACACATCTTGGAAACCATTGAATTCAATAATAAATGAAACCTAACACCAACACTATTCCTTCCATTCACTTCTACCAAGAATAAAGAATTTAATCCATTCAACATTACATATAAATCATTAGACAATTACATTTCCTGACTATGTACTAGAGGAACAGTCATGACCAAAATGATCCAAACATTTGAAAATAGTGAATCGATAGCCTTGAGCACAAGCACCAATAACATCAAATAATGGAGAGAAAGCATGGGCTAGGGCATGACACTAGTAGAATGCGGTCATTTCAGAAAGAATTCATGATCAAATAAAATGCAATGCATTTGAAATTTGCGGTCAAATATGATGCCAGATGCTCGAAAGATGAAGAAATCGCATACGAAGAACATGCCATTGGTTTAGTTTTGTAAATTTGTTTTTTGTGTAATTAGTAATTGGAAGATTAAATGCAGATAACACCTTTATTAGTTTAATTAGCATGTTATTATCATATCAGATAAAGTATGTTTAAGAATTATTGGGACTAGTCCTTTTGCGTGTATTAAACATAATAGAATTTTCAGCATATTATTATCAATCTATTTCTTTGTTCTAAACATGCCATTGGTTTAGTTTTGTAGATTTGTTTTTTGTGTTAAATGCATTTTTCGTGAGGCGGGGTCTTTTTCTGAGGAGATTGATGAAGATTGTGCACCTCAAAAACCAATTCATAAGGTACCAATCATGTTTCCTATTCGCTTATATTTTTGGATTGGTAAATCTCCTTATAAGTTTCATGTCCTTTCTTTTGATTACTATGGATGAGATATATATATTAAATTTAACATTCAACTTCTTTACATTTTAGAACATGTAGTGTGTTTTTTAAGGATTTTACCAAATCAACTTTTAACATAAACCGAAAACACCACACTGATATCTTGCCCTTTCAACTTGACAAAATATTTGCATTTGACCAATAACTGCAAGTAACTGAATGATAAATCCACATACTTGTATCTTTTTAAAATACTTGGAATATCAAAAAGATGGCTAAGTGGTTGCCGCCATGATTTTTATCTACTAAATATGGGGAAAAAAAGCACCAAAAAGAATCGAATAGAAAACATGATTGGTCATTTCAGAGAGCATTCATGATCAAATAAAATGCAATGCCTTCTCTTGCGCTCGATCAGCTTTCACCCGCTCATTTTCTCCCACTCCTTTTCTCTACAATCGAAATAAAATTGATTTGGTTGTTTCAAAATAGTGAATCAATATCCTTGAGCACAAGCACCAATAACATCAACTATTTTGATCTGTGGATATCCTAATGTTGGCAAGAGTTATTTTATTAATAAGATTACTTGCAAGCTTGAAGAAGTGGTATATTTTGGCAAATGAAGAGTGGAAAGATGATGATGTTCCTGAGATCATGGATGGACACAATGTTGCAGACAGAATTAGAAGATAGCTTTCTAGCCTAACCCTGGATCCTTCGACAAATGGGGTAGGATCCAAACCCAGGCTAAAAAGATGTCTTCCTTTTTTTTGTGGAATATAGGCTATGCTACTACAACAATGATAGACTATAATGTAGATATCACAACAGCTGAGAAACAATGACAGACTGCAATGTAGGCATCATGGTCACAATTTTTTGGAGACACAACATAATTGAGTGCTATTCCCAGATGATGCAAAAAAACCACTACTTTGCATCATTTGGGAAAACCACTCAATTATGTTGTGTCTCCAAAAAATTATGACCATGATGCCTACATTTATGTTTCTTAGTTGTTGTGTCCCATGACCCCTTATGACCCTTTACGATCCCTAAGAATACATCTTAGAGGTCTTACAATGTCGTAAAGGGTTATAAGAGGCTCCTAGGAGGGGCCAAGTGAGCTTCCACCTTCACATGGATGGCCTTGTTAAGTAGAGAATGTTAAAATATTCTAGAAATAAAGAGAAGCTCAATAATTTAAGGTCTCAGTCCACGGAGATGCTGAAAAAATGACGGGAATCAATGATTGAGAGTTTTTAGATTCTTAGAAGACATATATGGAGTGGAGGATAGATTGAGTACTAGTGTAGAGATGATGATTCAGTAACCTACATCTATAAAACCTTCACAATTATCCCTTCTTTGACCTCCACTCATTCCTCTTCTCAAAAATAGTTATCTAGAAACTTTGGATATTGTTTCTCATCCATGCATGAAATGTGCTAGTGATCATATAAAATTACTTTAGGCCTCTAGTATTCATGAGATGTACAAGTGTAAAAAAAATTTGCGAGACTGGGATCAATTTTTTTAGTGTACATAAATGCAAGGTGGTGATTATTCTCGACAATCAACAAGTATAAGTATTCCAAGCCTTACCCAGTAGCTAGGACTAAAGATAACACAGCTCAAGAGACCATCATAGGTTGTCTCTTTCTTCAGTCTATATTATTGACATAATGTTTTACCTATCATTAGCTCATCAAATCCAAGGATTTGAAAGAATTTAATAGAATATTTTCATGACAATGTATATTATTTAAGTTGATGTTGCATGAATTTATCTACTTCATGCACTTGTAGACTATTAGGACGGTGATAAAGAAGCATCTCCTCCCATGGCCATGCTTCTTAATCGCCATCCTCATAGTCTACAAGTGCACGAAGTAGATAAATTTGTGCAACGTCAACTTAAATAATATATGTTGTCATGAAAATATTCTATTAAATTCTTTCAAATCCCAGGATTTGATGAGCTAATGAAAGGTAAAACATTTTGTCAATAATATAGACCAAAGAAAGAGACAACCTATGATGGTCTCTTGAGCTGTGTTATCTTTAATGTGAAAATTCATCAATTTTTCAACACTTTATAATTCATTCCGACAGAAGTGCTATACATCCAACAGATACAATGTCAGAGAAAAATACTTTACGATAATTCTTGCAACAATAATGTTGTACGTCCGACAGGGCAACCTGTCAGAGATATGTTGCGCTACCATCACTCTTCCAATAGTTCAAATGTCGTAGATATCCAATTTTTGATAGAATGTTCTAACAGTAATGCTATGTCACCAACGGGTTTATCTGTCAAAAGTTGGTGGCAGATTTATTGCTATTCCAACAATTCTAATGTCGGAAGGGATATCTTTTCGACAGTTAGTTCTGACAGTGATTGTATATTTCTGATAGGTCTTTGTGTTAGAATTTTGATAGATGGATCATAGGAAATTCCATAAAAAAAAATTTATCATGTGCAATTTTTCGACATAAAGGGGTGTCAGTAAACCAACAGATGTCTCTTCCATCACAATTTCCAACACAAAAATTGGGATGAACACATGTGTCGAAATGCTGACAAATTAGCATTTCAAATCTAACAAATGGCCATCAAAATTTGACCTCAAATGTACTAGTGCTAGTAGACACAAGCTCATAGCTTTCACAATCTTCTTTACATCACATATATTCTCACCATGTCTTTTCCAAAGAAAAGATCTTACATATATACCCTATTATATTCTACATGATTAGGTCAGCCAATTAGGCTTTCCTAATTATATAAACATTTACATAAACTCTTGCAAAGATACACATGGTATCTAAAACAAGTATACAATGATTCTATTACAATGATTAAGGACCAACATCCTTAATTTACATTTGCCAAAAAAATGCACACTACACCTTTGAAGTCGGCTCCCAAATAAATCTTCTCCAGATCACATGCTACAGTTGATATCATCCAGCATTCTATACCTTGTGCTGACCAATGAACATCCTTCAGTACCTTGACTTTCATCTCTTAAGCTCACACACACCTAATCCATATCTTCTATAAGATATACCAGAAACACAAAGACTCGCTTTGTCATCTTCCACTATCACTGTCTAGTAATCAGTCTTCACCAAAATATTTGTAACCCTCCCAATATGGAACATTACATGATGCAATCTTGGATATAAGATCACAACATCTTCTTGTACTCTCATCTATCTTCGCACATTTTGAAACATTTTTACAATGTCTGTACATTGTCATAATCAGCCTGTACTCTTCACATAAACATATGTTGACATTAGTGACAAACCATAAATGACAACAGTATGAATGTCCATTCAGTAATGTAGTGATTAAACATATAAAATGTATCATTCACCACCCTATCCATTAGAAATATCCAACAATCTCCCCCTTTGGCATTGATGTCAACATATGGGAAAATTCATCATCCCAAAGTTATATCAATCCAAAGTTCTGCAACCAAACAGTACTCTCACAGTATTCCTTCATACAATCTCCCCATACAATAGGGATTTTCTCATAGCAACACTCCCCATTTGATAGAAATGGAAAAGGGTGCCATGAGACATCAATTATCTTTCAACACCTTCCTTCCACAATCACTCCCCCTAAGGATTAGATCCCTACATCCAGTCCAGAATATGATAAGGCTCTAAAAACCTCTAGATTGATGCATCCCTACATCATTTAATTCTAACTAGTAGGGGCCTAGACCCCAAGCATACCTCTAAGATATTCAAAGGTATCTTTTGGCAATGGCTTTGTGAAGATATCTGCAATCTAATATACTCTAACTTTATTTCCTTCTCTTCCACCTTATCTCTCAAGAAGTGATACTTGATAGAAATATGTTTAGTTTTAGAGTGCATCACTAAATTCTTTGACATATTCATTGTACTAGTGTTATCACAATGGATAACCATTGGCTCATCAAAAGTTATTCCAATGTCTTTAAGCATTTTCTTCATCCAAACAATTTGAGTGCAATTTATAGCAACAGCAACATACTCTGATTCAACAGTAGATTGAACTATACAATCTTGCTTCTTACTTAACCATGAAACCAAATTTTTCCCAAGGAAAAATGCACCACCACTAGTATTCTTTATGTCATCATTGTTTCTTGCCCAATCAGCATCAGTATAAGCATGAAGTTCAAAGATATTATTTCTATCATACCATAAGACATAGTCTATTGTTCCTTTCAAATATCTCAATATCCTTTTCACAGTAGTTAGGTGTGTCTCTTTGGGATCTTCCTGATATCTAGCCACAATCCCAATAGCATTAGCAATATCTGGTGTTGTGTGAGTCAGATATTGTAATCCCCCAACCATTGATCTGTACTTGGTCTGAAAAACACACTTTGATTCATCATCAACTGTCATCTTATTACCAGTTCCAATGGGTGTACCAACTAGTTTACAGTCCTCCATTCCAAACTGTTTCAACATTTCTTTAAGATATTTGGTCTGAGAAATAAAAATTTCATCTTTACTCTGAGTTATTTGCAGTCTAAGAAACAATTTCATTTCACCTATCATGAACATCTCAAATTCATTTTCAATCTCTTTATAAAATTTCTTGCATAGATCATCATTACCTCCAAAAATATTATCATCAACAAATACTTCTATTATCAAAACTCCATCTTCACTAGTTCTTAAATACAAATTTCTATCAGGATTACCTTTTTTAAATCCAAGCCAAAGTAGGTATTTGTCTAACCTTCTATACCAAGCCCTTGGAGCTTTCTTTAGCCCATACAGAGCCTTCTTCAACTTGCATACCATGTCTCCATCTTCGCATAAAGGAAATCCATCAAGTTGTTCTATATACACTTCTTCTTCAAGATCCCCATTCAAGAATGCATATTTCACATCCATCTGATACACCTTGAAGTTCTTATGTGCAGCATAAGCCAAAAATAATCTTACAACTTCTATTCTAGCAATAGGAGCAAATGTCTCTTCAAAGTCTATGCCTTCTTGTTGTGAATATTATTTGCATACCAATCTTTCCTTTTTTCTTACAACAACCCCTTCTTCATTCATTTTGTTTTTGAAAACCCATTTAGTTCCTCTTACATTTTTGTTTTTAGGTATATGAACCAATTCCCAAGTGTTGTTCTTCTATATCTGATCTAATTCTTCCTTCATAGCATTTTTCCAGGATTCATCTCTACAAGCTTCATCTATAGTCTTTGGTTCAACTTGTGAAATCAACAAATTTCTTCTCTAGCCTTTGATCTAGTCATTACTCCTTGATTAGTATTACCAATAATTTTATTTTCAGGATGATTATTCTTTACATACCTCAGAGTTTTAGGAACCTCAGTAGTCTCATTTGTGTCATCATCACAAGTCTCATTTTCACATTCAGCCTCAAAAATTTCTTCTTCTTCTACAACAGCAGCCTCTTTGATCTCTCTATTCTAATTATAGTCATACATTCTCTCTTGTATCTGAAACCTTTCATCTATCTTTACATTGTGACTTTCAATCATCTTCCTCAATCTCATATTGGAACATTTGTAAGCCTTTCTCTTGGTAGAATAACCAAGGAAAATTCCTTCATCACTTCTATCATCAAATTTCCCTATCTCATCATCTCTCTTGATATACCACTTACTACCAAATATTTTGAAGTATTTTATAGTAGGAGTATGATTAAACCATAATTCATAAGAATTCTTAGTTGTACCTTCTTTGATTTGAATTATGTTCAATATGTACACCATTATCCCAACAACCTCTCTCCAATGCATATGAGATACATTTCCATCAAGCAACATTGTCCTAGAAGCATCAAGTATAGACCTGTTTCATCACTCTGTTATCCCATTTTGTTGTGGAGTCCTAGGAGCAGATGTTTGTCTTTGTATTCTATGCTCTTCGCAGTATGAATTGAATAGATCTGAAGTAAACTCTCCACCTTTGTGGGACCTCAAACATTTTATCTTTAACCTTGATTCATTCTCTACTTTTTCTCTAAATATCTTGAATTTATCAAATACCTCTAATTTCTCTTTCAAATAAGTAACCCGCATCATTCTAGAAAAGTCATCAACAAAAAGTATAAAACACCTTTCAACATAGTATGATTTTTTCCTTGTACATCCACATAGGTTTGTATGTACTAGATCCAACTTTCCCTTTGATGTATATGATTTTATTTTATAACTGCTTCTAGTATTTTTTCCCATAACACATTCTCTGCATACAATGTTAGATGGTTTCACAATCTTTGGTAGATCTCCTACTGCAATAGTCAAAATTACCTTCACAATCTTATCAAAATTAACATGAAAAAATCTTTTATGCCATAACCAACTGTCATCTATATTGCAACAAAACAAGAGGCTCCAGATGTATTTAATTCAAATACATTACCTCTAGATTTAGTACCAATTGCAATCAGCTTTCCTTCCTTACTTCTGATAAAACATTTACCATTACTGAATTGTAATTGAAACTCTTTGTCCATCAACCATCCAAAACTCAACAAGTTATGCTTGATTCCATCAACAAGTAGTACATTATCAGTATTAGTCTTTCCATCTAGAGTAATAGATCCTACTCCTATGATAGGTTTAGGAAGATTATCTTCAAACCTTACAACACCACCATCATACTTTACTAACTTAAAAAACTTATTTTTGTCTCCATTCATAAGATGTGAACAACCACTGTCTATAATCCATTCAATTTTCTTATCAACATGTGACACGAAAGCCTTTTCTTCATGTACTAGTTCATCTAAATAGCAACAAACCCAATCTCCTCATAATCTAAATCATCATCATTAGAAATACCTTCACTAGCATAATAACATTCCTTATCCTTCTTAGACTTGAAAAATTAGGCTTGTACTTAGGAACTCTTATAGGACATCTAGATGCAAAATGACCAACCTTATTGCATGAAAAATATTTCAAAGATAATTTGCCTTCAAATTTACCCTTACCTCTCTTTTCTTTTCTAGCAATCAGTGCAACAAGTTCATCCATATTTCTTTCATCATCCATTATCTATTCCCATTCCTTTTCATATTCTCCAAGATCTTCTTTCAGGCTCTCACTGCTCATGCTCGAAAGTGTATACATTATCTTCTTGTGTGTAGATGCCTTAAATGCATATTCTACTTTAGGTACAAAGTCTCCCATTTCTGTAGCTTTAAAATTAGTTAACTTTGCAATCAACATCTCTCTACTAAAGTTTGAAGTCAAAGGTAGAGTCTCTTGAATAGATAGAGCCTTAAACTTGTAAGCAGTCTAAGTTAATGATCTAAGGATCTTCACAATGACTTCTTCTTCATCATAAGTGCCTCCACAATTTTTGATTCCGACCACAACTTCTGTAACCCTTTGAACATAAGCCCTAATGCTTTCATCATCATTCATTTGTAGCTTCTCCAACATTTTTTTATAGTTCTGTAACTTCACTTGCTTGGTATACTTGTCTCCTTCATATAGTGTTTCTAATCTTTTCCAAATCTGGTGTGTCAAATCCAAGTATTTAACTTTAGTAAATTCTCCTTCAGAGAGTGAATTGATCAATGCTTCTCTTAAAACCATGTTATGAGAGAATACCTTCTTCTCATCATCAAGTCATTCTCAATCTTTATAGTCACCTTATTCTTTATGATCAACCAATAGTCAATGCCCAAACATATCAAATGAGTTTGTAACTTATTCTTTCAACTGTCAAAGTTTTTAGGATCAAATTTTGGACCATCCTCCCTATAGAATGCCATCTCCAAGATCACCTCAACCTGTTAAGCTTTCTCTCTAAGGACCAGTAGCTCTGATACCAATTGTTAGGAATAATAGCCCATAATACAACTGAGAGGGGGGGATGAATTAGTTGTATGATAGAATATTAAACTTTAAACTTTGAATAGCAGCAATATCAAATCCAATGAAAACAATGAATGCCAACACAATAACTCAATATTTTGGTCTTGGGGAAACCTTGTTAAAGGTAAAAACCCCGGTGGGAATTAGGACCCACAAATGATGTACTAAGAGTATAGTATCCTTGTTAGAAGATTTATCCATGTTAGGTGCTTATTGAAACATTAAATTACATAGTCCTTGTTAGAGGAAAAACCCTGTTAGGAGTCAAGAAAAGAAAGGGGGCTCACTACCCAAGCTCACTACCCAAAGAAGGTTAAATCCACCTTCAGTACTCACTATTCGCAAAAAGTGTATATGAAGAAATACACAATAGTTTGAACTGTCTAATAGAAACTATCTTTCTTGATCAGCTCCAATGAAGTTAACTAGTAATCCTCTACTCTACATCTAGCATACACAAGCTTGCAGCTTTCACAATCTTCTTTTCATCACATATATTCTCACCATGTCTTTTCCAAAGAAAAGATCTTACATATATACCCTATTACTTTCTACATGATCAAGTCAGCCAATTAGGCTTTCCTAATTATATAAACATGTATATAAACTCTTGCTAAGATACACATGGTATCTAAAACAAGTATACAATGATTTTATTACAACAATTAAGGATCGACATCCTTAATTTGCATTTGCCAAAAAAAATATATGCTACACCTCTGAAGTCAGCTCCCAAATAAATCTTCTCTAGATCACACACCATAGCTGACATCATCTAGAATTTTGTACCTTGTCTTGACCAACGAAAATCCTTCAATGCCTTCACTTTCATCTCTTAAGCTCACACACACCTAATCCATATCTCCTGTAAGATATACTAGAAACACAAAGACTCACTCTGTCAACTTCCACTGTCACTATCTAGTAACCAGTCTTCACCAAAACATTTGTAACTGTCCCAATATGAAACATTCATGATGTGATCTTGGATATAAGATCACAACATCTTCTTGTACTCTCATCTGTCATTGCACGTTCTAAAACATCCATACAATGTCTGTACACTATCATAATCAGCCTATAATTTTCACAAAAACATATGTTGACATCAGTGACAAACCACAAATGACAATAGTATGAATGCACATTTAGTAATGTAGTGATTAAACATATAAAATGTATCAGTCACCACCCTATGCATTAGCAATATCCAACACTTTCTTCAAGTCCTGTATTTCTTCTTGCCTAGCAACTTTCATGTTAGGATTGATATAGGAGTAATATATTAATTTTTCTTGAGTTGATTGGTATCATAATCTTTAGGTAACTTTACTCCTTGTGATGATAGATTCAAAAAGTATTTCTCCTTGTTTTCATCCAATTTTATTTCAAGTATCTTTTGAAATATTTTGCTTTTCAAAGCTCTTTGATATTCTTGTTCAATAGGATTTTCATCACTATTGGAATCATAGTGCACTCTTTGATTTTATTCATCTTGGTTTACTTGTGTAATACCCCAAAAATGGGCTATAAGTTCATTAATCTCCTACATCTTCAATTCAAACGAAATCGACATCAAAGTCCTAATCTAAGGCACATCTAAACATTATCGAATCATAATTAATTATCTTAAATTCTGCATCGGAGAATATTCCTAGTAATATTCCTAATCATCATAATTATCTTTAATTTTATAATTATTTGGCAATAAATCACATTTATCCTAAAGTTTGATTAATTGAATATTTTTATATTTAATTAATTAGATTTAATATTTGCCACTTAATTATGTAGTTAAATTTAATTCTATCTATTATTAATTATATTATTTAATTTTGACAATAAATCCAAAATCTTATGAATAATTGATTAAATTCTTATTTAATTAATTAAAGTAAGTTGTCATTATTTAATAATATAGTTTTTAATAAAAGTTTGATTAAATGATTGATTAACCCATAAATCAATTATTTTATTTTTCTAAAAGCAGTTAAGTTGGAAATAAATCACTTTATTATTAAATTAATTCATAAATAAAACATCCACAATCATAAAAGTAGACAACTATCAATTATCAATTAAAGCTAAACTCTATTTTGAGTTAAAACTTAGCTTTTGCATATTTTTGTGAGTTAATTATCTTTATTTAAAAATAACTCAAAAATCAAGCTGAGTTATTTGAGTGATTTATGGCTTTTTTTCCATGCACCTCCAAAGCCTTGGATTTCTATAAAATCAAGGCTTCAGCTCATCTCTCAATCATCTCTCAAATTCGCATCCACAGAATCTCATAATTTCGCAAGCTTACTTTGCCAAAGTCATCTATGAATTGCATAACTATTTTGAAGAATTGAAATTTGGAGAATCAAAGCTTATTGTGAATCAAGGCTATTGTGAGATCAATTTATTTATTTTTTTACATTCATTTAGATTCTTTTTTATATCATTGTTAGATCAATTCATAGCATATCAATTTTCCTTATTAGCATAGATTCCATATCATTTTTTATATTATTGCATAGAAAATATCAAAAAAAAATAGATTAATTGCATTCATATTTCATATCAGTTTGGCATTCAAATCCTTCATTTAGGTGTCATCTAGGTCACTGATCTCGACACAATCTGAGAACATTAATCTCGCACCTACTAGAAGGCAGTAAATCGCTTGGTTAAATTAGATTTTAATTTTGCATGATTTTGATTTTTGCTAACCTCTAATGTTTTACTAAAGTGTTGTGTCTACAAATCAGATACAATTTTCACACACACATTTCTGGCACCCACCGTGGGGCAACCCACCTTTGCATGCTGGTTTTAATTTTTTTTTGGAGCTAAAACCCCAAAGTTTCAAAGATTTCATTTTATCTCCCAAACAGCTTAGATTTTTGGTTTGAAATTTTTTTTTCAAGTTGGTGACATATCAAGGAAGCTACAATAAAAAATTTAAAATTTTCTGAGATGTTTTGAATTTTTAATAATTTTTTCTTGAAATTATAGAAAAAATTAATATATGACGCAAATCAGCATATTTTTTAGAAATTTTTATATTTTCAGAAATCTCTTTAAATTATACAAAGGGTCTATTTTTTATGTTTTAAATTTGGACATGATATAATAGCTCAAATAGTCAATTTATAAAAACTAGTTTGTTTTGATAAAACGGATCTCTAGGGCACAAATGAAGAGATTTTTTTAAAAATTTTGCATTTTTAGAAAGCTCTCTATTTTTTAGTAGGGGTCTCTATTTTGAATTTCTATTTTTGTGGCCAAAATCATATCAAAAAAATCAGATCTTGTTGACTAGGTCAAATGCAGTGCAAAAAAATAAAAATTTTGTGATGGGTATACACTTATTTTTCATATGATTCAATGCATGATATGAGTTATCATTTGGATTAATTATTGGTTATTATTGCTGATAATAATTGATTTTTAGAGCTAACTCTATGGTTTTCATAAGTTGAATATATGTTGCATATCTTATTTGCTTGTTTGTTTGTTGGAGAGTTCGTAGCTTGCTTGCATGGAAAAGCTCAACAAAAATTGCTAAAAATCAGGTAAAATCTACTAAGCGCATTGCAAGGATCCCAAGTATTCTCCTTCATCTAATGACATTTTGATTTGGGACTTAAAATAAATCTCTCGTGTGTCTAGCTTGGGTGATTCTTTTCATGCTTTTGTTTTACACACTTGCATAATTGATACTAGGTTGTGACCCTTTAAGGATTCATTAAGTAGTCTTAGATACTTGTGATTGATCTTGATTGCTATCTTGGGTTATTAGACTCGCTAATCTGTCAGCCCCTCATTTCCACCCCGTGGTTGCAATCTCAGCGCCATAAAGGGGAGGGGTCAACAGGATAGAAGCGTTAAGTGTTCCACTTGGCAACCCTTTTGTGCTTTTAGGAACTCACTTGTTTTCTAAGTTGGGGACTCATTTTCAGCTTGTGTGAGGTGTTAAGTGTTCCACCTTGTGGACTCATCTCATATTCGCTTTAAGCGTTAAGTGTTCCTCTTTCTACTTTTTGGGTACTTTTGGTAGATTTGTTTTCGGGAATATATCTGTGCTCACATAGTAATTAGGCCCTATGAACACTATTCGTGATTCTTGAGAGATTGGATTCCTAGTGAAATCTTTCTTGATGATAGAATCCTTGTAGGTAGGGAGGATACTTAGTGCATTTCACATTCAACTTGGTTAGTGTGTCTTCTCTTATTGATCGATACATTCTCTCCCAGGAGAGGTTGATAGATCACGTGGGGTTGACATCATGAGCTTTGGTGAATCAAAATTGGTTAGTGCACCTTCTCTTATTGATTGATACATTCTCTCCCCGGAGAGGTTGATAGATCACATGGAGTTGGCATCATAGACCTTGGTGAAGCAAAACTTTGTCTTAGCGTGTCGGATTAATCTGCTTGCTTTGTTTGGGTTAAAAGTGAAAAGGTGTCAAAAACCTTGGATCTAGAGCCAAGTCCCCTTATGGTATACTATTGTGAGTCATCTTTAGAGAGGGTTAACCATAGCAGACAATCCCTTCATAGGGAAAACTATGTTCACGAAACCTCAAGCGGTAATAGTCATTTTCGCCATGGTAGTGACAGCCGCTATATAAATGTCCTTGTGGAAGAAATCTCCACGGGTATGGTTCATTATTGGGTTGTCAGATCTCCCTAGCAGCTCTTGAGGATTAAGTTCTCGGACTGTGTCAAAACCCTGGTGCACCAGGATTGGAGTTCACCCCTTTGGATCATAAAAGTTGCAGAGTCAAACCATTACTAAAAACCCTAGCAAGGCCAAATTTTCATTTTATAGGGTATATGTGCATTATTACAAAACATTTTTGGAACATACACAATTAGCGCTTCTGAGGATTAGAATGAATAAGTCACTTGATTGTTCATGCACAAGGTTGCTTTTGCCCTTGTTCATTGTTTTCAAACATGCTTGAAATCACTTGCTTGCTATTTTGCGTGCTTGTTTATCTATCTAGTTATTGAAAATGGACAAATCTGTTACAATCTTCAAATCTAGACATTGAAATTTGCAAACAATTCAAAT
Source organism: Chamaecyparis obtusa (assembly GCA_027943335.1). Taxonomy (NCBI): domain Eukaryota; kingdom Viridiplantae; phylum Streptophyta; class Pinopsida; order Cupressales; family Cupressaceae; genus Chamaecyparis; species Chamaecyparis obtusa. The sequence goes on along the minus strand of BSBK01004228.1, from coordinate 6,429,128 downwards.
CTGAAAACTCAAAATTTGTAAAATCTGAAGTCAAATTCTTTTCTGGAGTCAAAAGTCATCTCAGGAGGTCAGAAAGTCATATGAGTTTCCATCAAGTGTCATTTCATTGCAACCCATCTGTCGTATGATAGCAAACCCAGTGTCGTACAATTTTTCATGCCAGCAAATCTTCAAAGTCAAAATCTTGCAACTGTCATATGATATTGTCAACTATCATTTCATTACTACCCAACTGTCGTATGATTGAGTACCCAGTGTCGTACGAGTTTTCATGCCAGCATATTTCAAGAAATCAAATCATGCTGACAACTATCGTATGAGATTTTCAACTATCATTTCATTGCATACCCACTGTCGTATGAGCTTTGCAACTATCGTATGAGTTGTGCAACTGTCGTTTCATAGCCTACCACTGTCGTATGAGTTTTTCAGAGTGTCATTTGGGAAATTTTTGAAAGTTGTCAGAAAATTGTTAGGATTGCCAGATATTTAGCTCTTTCAGCCTAGTTTTAGAATCTGTCAAACGGATCATTGTGTTAGGAACAGAGCAGTAGCTATTAAGAGTCCAATCATTTTCTTAAAGTGGCCTTTTGAATCTGATTCAGCCTTCTATCTAATCGATTTGAGTCTTTATCATCTTATGTCAAAACTTTATCATAACTATCAATCTTCAATCAATCAATCATCAAAATGACTAAGTGTTGTGATATCTTGTCTACTATCTTTTGGGAACCTACCCATACATCCAGGGCATAGTATCCTTCATTCACATCTAATCAATTTTTCAAAATTATTGTGTCAGGCATAGAGTAGTAGCTATTGAGAATTAGTACACATGTCTCAAAGAATCAGTACACAAGAGGAAGAAGCTCTAATCACCGCTATGATGAAGTAGTTGCAAGCTATGCAAGTTGAACTTAACAATCTTAAGAAAGAGAAGGAACCCAAGGAATTCTCTAGGGAAGCTCTATGCCCTTTTCCATTTGATAAAGACTTGTACATGTCACCATGCCCCCGGATAGAATTTGAGCAACGTGATAACCCTTATGATACCTCTTTCATGAAGAGTGACACATCCAGCTTTGGAGACTATGATGACTATGATGACAGACAATGTAATGATACCTATGAGACCTCTGTTCCTAAGAGTCCTCCTCGTCGTGTGTTCCTACTTACTACAAATGGGCCGTCACATTGGATAGATCATGATGGTGATCCATATGATTCTAATTTTGAAAGAGACTTTGATGACTTTTGTGGACAATACCTTGATTATGATCCATCTACTACTGCTGAGGACTATAAAATGCATCGTGCTAGCTTGAAACATCAATACTACAAGGATCTCTCCTCTAAGGACTCTCTTGCTGAAAATAAAGATTACACTCTCAAGCAAGATCATGTTAATGTTGGACCTTTGTCTTGTGATGGTTCCCTTCCATTCCCTACTTCCTCCAATACTCGTACATTTCCTAAAGCTTCTGAGTCTTTCAAATCTTTCACAGAACCTTCATCCGACACAAGCCCTAATACTTTTCATACAGTTCCCTATTGTTATCCTCTAGGACTACCTCTTAAAGAAACTCAAGCTAACCTTCACTTGGGTGCAAATACTTTCAATAAAGATAAACCTAAAGAGCCTCAGCCTTCATATGCTATAATCCCTACTTTAGCTAGTCCTTCACCATCTCTACAACAGTCTTCCATAGAATCCCAACATGCTTCCTTGTCCTTAGAAGTGGCTCCACGTCAAGAGGACTCCAGAAATGATGAAGAAAAGAACATAAAGAAATATCAAGATCAAGAACCCTCCATGTCATCCAATCCCTTTCGTGATATCTCTTATCCGCTTCATGGTTCTTTTGATTCTACAGACCCTTTTTCATGCATTCCATCATGTCTTAAGTCTTCTCCTAAGCAAGATCAAGCTACTACTTACACTGTTGAGTTTATTGACAATCAAAATAACCTTACTACAATTGCGCTTTCCAAAGATGATACTTCCATTAAAGTTGTTAAAAATGGTGTTGTTACTTGCAATGTTGAGCCTATTGAAAATCAAGAGAAAAATTATACGCTTATGCTTTCCAAAGATCCTTGTCAAGATCAAAGTCTTCCATCTTCTTGTTCTACCACTCCATGTTCATTTCCACTTTCTACTCTTCCTGAGTCTTTGCAAGCTTTGAACAATCCTATCAAAGAAGGTGCTCCTATTCAAGATGTCCACAATTCTATTGAAAATTCTAATGCTCACTCTAAAGATGCTGATATCCTTGGTTGTCATATAGATGCTGATGAACTTATTGATTATCCTTTTGCATCTTCCACTTCCATCCTCGGACCTCTTCCACCAATACTAAGGGCTTCATGTCTGCCTTCCATCTTGAGTCCTTATGTCCCTTCACTTTCCCCTCCTAACTCTCCTAATTTTCCATCCATATTGGGTCCTTACATCCCTCCATCTCCCATCTTTCCTCAAGATCAACATAGATGCATACCCTTGAATCCTTTTCATCCACCCACCCATCTAAACCAGTCATATCCTCCTCCTTCTTCCACAAGTCCCAAGTCCTTTGGAAGTAACTTGAATGTTCAATACAAGAAAAAGAAGCAATACAAGAATCCATCAAAAAAAATAAAATCACCATGTCTCCTCTAATAGACATGGAAACATAAAGTCAAAAGAGATATCTAAGAAAAAAATTACAAGACAAGTATGGGTTCTAAAATCCATCATTGAAGATATTCTCTCTAGATCATCAAAAAGAAATAAAAAGCCTACGGCTATATGGATTCCAAAGTCTCTCTTGAGGGAGTCTCATGTTGAACAACAAGTGAAGTTGACATTCAAGCTTCCAAAGACTTCCACTTCATCTTCTTCCAAAAGCATTCCTCCATTCCATGCACCTAAACCACAACCTCTACTATCCATTCACCATATTCCTTTACGTATTCCTTCATTCACGATTCCTCCATCCTCTCACCACCCTTCAAGGTATGTGTTGACGTTGATCTTGCCTTCCTTTCCATCTACCCTTTCACAATCCTTCCATTAATTATCCTTCTACCTTCTATCATTTTTCCTCATTTGCCTATTCCTCCTATCTTCCAACCTCACTCGCTTTACATAAAACCTTATCCTCCATTTTCCTCTTCCATCTCCCTTTCCCTATCAGCATCTTTGAGCATATCATTTTGAATCTTTGGCATATCATGGTTTATCCTTTCAAGGAGCACTATCTAAAAATCTTTCCTTCTTCCAAAAAAGAAAAAAAAAAAGAGAAATAAAAAAAATAAAATTAAAAATGTGCCTTGGTGAAAATCTGAAAATAGGTGCCTTGGTAGCAAAAGTAAAGAGAAATAAATTCATCTTATGGTGAAAACCACTCCCTTGTGGCACCTTGGATAAGTACTGTGATGAAAACCTGGCAATTAGGCATCATGCATAGTTCTTCTACATATTTCATCCATTCCATCTTCTCTCTTTGATCTTGACAATGTTGATCTATACATGAACATTTGGCTATCTCATGAGCTATCTTATGATGATCTTGCTTTTATTCCCTTCCTATTTAGCCTTCATGTCTATCTTCCTCCATTTGTTTTCGCCTATCGCTATCCTTTTCCCCTTTGGTCTTGATCTAATAAAAGAAAAGAAAAAGAGTAAAACACGGTGCTACGAAGCCTCTTGACATGTCTACTTCTTTGGACTACATCCTTTCCTTCTTTGGCATTACACTTTTGTGACTTATCCTATGCTGGCCTCTCATTACTTGTCCAAATGCACTTTACATGACAATTTTTCCTTAGCTTGGGTATTCTTGAAGAGTTTTCCCTTGAGGATTTCTTCCCTTCATTCTCCTTCATTCTCTTGTCTTCCATCTCTTCCACCAGCTTGCCAATCCCTCTTGTTCTCCACCTTGCTAGACATTGGGACTGCACGATATGATCTTGCTTGGAAGTTTGCAATGGAAAAAGATGCTATCAAGTATACCCAGTATCAGAACCAGTATCAGAATAAGTATCAGAATGCCCACTAGGGCTACACCATTCACTTTAGTTTATGGGTCTGAAGCGGTACTACCTATTAAAGTTGAAATCCCATCACTAGGAATCAGAATGCATGGTCTAGTAACTAATGATGACTACAGAGTGTCTAGGTTACAAGAACTTGAACTACTAGATGAGCGCAGACAAGCAGCGTATGATCATCTCAGAGTATATCAGAAGAGAATGTCTAGAGGTTACAACAAGAAAGTCAGACACAGAGAATTTCAGGTTGGTGATCTAGTCTTGAGAGAAAATCTTAAAAATCAATCACATCAAGAATGCAAGGGGAAGTTCAAACCCAACTGGCTGGGTCCCTTTGTAATCACTACTACTTTTGGCTCTGGTGCCTATCAACTCTCAATGACTGAAGGAGAACAGCTCTGAGAACCAATCAACGTTCTCCATCTGAAGAAATTCTACGCCTAAAGCATTCAGTCTATGGTAAAATGTCCTGAAAAAATGAACATCTTGGTGAAAACCTAGCAATAGGCACCTTGATGATTCACAAAAAAATCAAAAAATATCAAAAATTCAAAAAAAATTGAAAAAGAATGAAAAATACAAAAAAAAAAGGAGCCTTGGTGAAAACCTGGAAACAGGCGCCTTGGTAGCAAAAATAGAATCTCTGCCAAGATGGTGAAAACCTAGCAAATGAGTGCCACTTGTTCCAAATTCTCCATCTATCAGTACAATCTTGGTCTTTCCTAGCTTTCAGTCTTGTTTTAGTTTGTACATATCTCTCGGTTTGTTTCTGCATTTCTAGTTTTCAATAAGTCGGTCTGTACACCAATCAGCTCAAGCGTCTGTATCCTATCAATGTTTAACACTTGGGGGCAATCAATGTCATATCCTATAGTCTCCCATGTATCTTAGACGTATCATATCCAGTCAGAGTCCTTTGAAGCTTCATGTGAGTCAGTCAGTCTGTCTTGTCTCCAGAAAGGATTTTGCATCTACAACAATGCAATCAAACATCAAAACTCAACTGAAAACAATCTATGCTTTTTACATGCTTTTATCTCCTTGTATGCTTACTGATTCGCATTGAGATTTTTGCATATTGTGTCCCTTCAAGCTCTTCGATGATGTCCTTTATAGGATTTAGAGAGTGATGACTAGGGGCAAAATCTTTTCTTTGTCTTCTGCTTGTATGTGAAAATCTAACAACTTTAGAAATTTCGGATTGAAATGGTGTCTGGCTATAAGAGCCTCTATCTTGAATTGGATGGCCATGCATACCTCGACCATTAATACCCAGACAATTCAAGGAAGTTTGATCTAACTATTGTCTTTTTGAATGAGTTCTTTCTCCTACTGTGAAATGCGATCTTACCTAAGGATGTGAACACTAAAGGGTCACTACGGGTAATTCACACTGGATTTAGAATGATCTCTTGATCGTTTGATGTGTATGTTAAACACAAATTGCTATATCAAAATGGACATGATATTCAAGTCATCCTGGTGTTTGTGCCTTGGTGCTTATATCTACTCTGACATTCCAAAAATAAAATCAATATTCATATATCCATGGTTGTTGACCAGTGGGTGTTGTATTGATTCTTGCGCATACAAATCGATATTCATATGTCTATGGTTTCATAGCTAGTGGGCATTGTATTGATTTATCCAGTTACCTAAAAGTTCAATGATGATAACAAATTGACACATGATCAGTGACTAGGTCCTAGGTCTTAGGTTGCATTTCATTTTGCATGTCTCATTGCATTTTGCATGTTGCATGATCTCACAATGACTAAACAAACTTCAATGCTTAAACAATTCTTCAATCGCATCTTCAAGTCTAACAAGAGTTGAATCTTACATGAAGGTTCCTCCAACGAAACAAGTAGAATCTTTTTTTTTTTTTGGGATCAAAATCAAAATCTGAGATCATTCATATTATTAACTACTTGCATATTCAACCTTCTATCATCACAGAAATTTAGTATTCAACTTAACTAATTATCTAACTGTAGACATGGAAAATTGGCAAAGGCTTAAATCAATTAAAAAGTGCAATCAAATCATCAAATAGCACTAAAAATCGATAAATGGAACAAAGGCAATTCAAATCAAAGGAAAATTCAATTAAATGATTAAATGATTAAATAAAGCTTGAAAAGGGGAAAAACACTAAGAAATTGATTAAATTCAATTAATGACATAGTTGTTGAAAGCAAAAATCAAAATGAACCTCTTACCCTTCATGGCTAAATTTAATTACTTTAATTAATTAATAAATATGAATTTCCCTCAACAAAGGAAAAAAGAGACAAAATGGACACAAATCACTCACTTTTGTTGAAATGGTCCAGCCTTTTGAAACCATTTAAATGTTTGTCCCCCAATTTAGGGACAAAGCAAAGCCAATTGACCTTACCCAAGCCTAACCATGGTTATCTCACTCTACCCCCTACCCTTGGGAAAATCTTATAAATAGAAGGCATTTTGAGGCATTATGAATCCACTCCATATCTTTGAATTGCAGCAAAAGCTCTTGCAATTTGCATCCACACCACTCACTTAGCATTTTCATTGATATTTAGCTTAAATTGTTGATCATTTTAGAGATTTTCTTATCAAATAGAGCTAGAATTTGATAATTAGATCTAAATTTGCATATCATATAGCTTAATTCTCATCTTTAGAGTGTCACTAGTGAGGATCATAGCTGAGAGCCTCATTTACCACTTTATTTTAGAGAACCATGAGATGTTGATAGATTAATTGTGCATTATTTAGATTAGTTTGCTTTGAATAGTGTAAATTCTCTTTAAATCTTGTAATTTCATGAAGGTGTAAATCACTCACACACAAATGGCACCCACCGTGGGGCCCTAGGCCTCAAATTTATCATAATTTCCATGTTATTTGCAAAATTTAGGCTAGAATTGCATGATTTTGCTCACTGTTTGCAGGTTACAGGAAAGAAATCACGCCTACCAGTAAAGAAATCACGCCTACAGTAAAGAGATGTCGCTCGCGGTAATTCAGATGTCGCCTGTAGTCTGAACGCTCACGCTTCTTACCAGCAGAATCACGCTTCTGGATAAAGAAATCACGCCTGCGCACATTATATTATCGCCTGACGCACAAAGATCTGATGCCTTTGGCTATTTGGATGTCGCCTACAAAGAATTAAAAGCCGCGGCCGACGAATTAGTTCACGCCTGGTGTAAAGGGAGTTCACTGCATTTTGCTTTTGATTTGTCGCTCTTATTATTTTAAATGTCGCTTTCATTTAATAAGATGTCGCTTATCTGAGTTAGTTTGTCACTTTTGATAAATAATTCACGCGTTCATTTAATTTGATATCGCACTTAATTACTTTAATCTCGCTTGAGCCCCTTTTGGTGACGCTCGCGGTTAAAGTAATTACGTCTTTGTTAAATTAGATATCGCCTTTAGAAAAAGAAATGTCGCCTGGTATAGCATCTATTTTCTATTAGAGTAATTGCTGTTGTCGCCTGTAATAAAGATTTCACGCATTTGCTAAATTTAATATCGCACTTGACTATTTTGATCTCGCTTGAGCCCCTTTTGGTGACGCTCGCGGTTAAAGTAGTCACGTCTTCATTAAATTTGATCTCGCCTGTAGTCTGGACAATGTCGCCTGACAGTATTTTCACTATTTTGTCAAAATAAGGACTGTATGCTAACTTCACTGTCTGTTTTTCTGTCTCAGGTACATATTCTGTCACAGAAAAGTGCTCAAAAAAAAAAAAAAAAAAAAAAAAAATTTGCATGCAAAAAAGAAACAAAAAAGGACATCCTATTAGAGTATACCTTGCACCTTTTGGATTTAATTTGCAAATATTTGAGTTCAAAATACATCAAGAGCATAATCAATTTGATCATTTTAAGCTTTTTGATTTTGGTTTCCCCTCACTTTGTATGAATTTGTGTTGACTAACTTGTTGGTGGAGGGAACGTTTTGCTAAGGTAAGGGAAGGATTTGGAGAGAAAACAAAAATTTACTACTTAAAAATGCGCCTAGCCTTTGCTAGCATCGTTTGAGGTATTTCTCTCATCAAGCTTGCAAAACTTCCCTTAAATTGTGGCATTTTCAAAGTTCAAAACATAGTTTAATCATTAAGAGGAAAGAATAAACACTTCAATTCTAAGAACCCCTTTGTCACGGGGTTGAAAAAGAACCAAATTGATTGTGAGTGTTTGGGATAAGGGAAAAGCAATAGGGATATGCTCTTCACTCTTTGAGTGAATCAAATTCCCAAACTTGCTCTACCAAATCCACTTTTCATGCTTTCAAATGAACATGTTTAAAACTTAGTGGGCTCGCCTCCCGAGATTGCCTTAGAAGGGCCGGTGAGAGGGACAGCCCAAAGTGGGATACACTTGCTTTTGCCGCGAGAATCCGACCCACTATAAAATGAAATGCGGGTATCCTTAATGGGGTACACGACAAAAAGGATTTTAGCTCTTTCAAACTTCCTCTAGTAGTCCTAACGGATTGCGCAAAATCGTGCTTTTGTGCGTGTGGGAAGCCCCTTAACATACTTGGGGGATGAAAGGCTAAGATCTATTTTGAACGGAAAACTTACTACATAACGGTAAAATAGCAAAACTACCTATTAGAGCCATGTTTAAAAGCCAAATTTGTGCTAGGTAGCTTGCTTGGAAGTCTTTCTTGTGATCAAACCCATGGAAACATTTGAGAATATACACATTAGAATGATCTAGGGATATGGTGAATTATTGATGTGTGTGTTGAGATTGTCTTCAACTTTTCAAACAAGAAGTTCTAAAGTACTTGATCAAAATACAATTAAATTTTTAAATCTTATAAAATTGATCAATACCATTTACCCATTCCAAACCAACCCAACCGGATTGAAATTCACGAAGGAAGTTTATTTGAGAAACAAATCAATCCTATTATGGAGCATAATTATCAAAGTCAAGATCAAGATCTCCATAGGAATCAAAGCGATGAGGTTTCTGAAGATGACGTTGTTGAAGCATCCCAAAGTCCCGTGTTTCTGGAAATAATGGAATTACTTTTGAAGTGGGATAAAGACACATATTTTCTAGCTTTCACTCAAGCAGGAGCTAAACTTCCTTATAATTATGACACATCAACCTTGAGAAAGAATGAGGAAAACCAAAGAGATACATCATATAAAATGCCCTTATTAATATCAAGCTATTCTTTTCAAAGTGATGAGGTGTCTAAAGATGATGTTGTGAGAGCATCCCAAGATCCCATGTTTATAGAGATAATGGAACGAATTTTGGACTGGGATAAAAAAGCATATTTCCTAACTTTAGCTCAATCAGGAGCTAAGCTTCCACATAATTATGACACATCAACCTTAAGAAAGGATGAAGAAAAGAAAAAAGATACTTTATCTAAAGAGCCATCATTAAGATCAATTTGGCCATTCCTTTATGATGATGGGCCATCCATATCTTCATCCTCCTCACAAAAAGAAGCATTTCAGAGAAACAAAGTTATCTCAGATCAAAGGAAATTGCATAATCAACCTATTGGTGATCAAGATAATAAAGAATATGGAGTGAAAAATACCGCTCTCAAGCAAGATCTAATTCAAAAACCTCCATATAGCAAGAGTAATCCATTCATCCTTTGTCCATCTCCTAACAAGGTTTCTCCCTGGATGACTTGTACACCTTTCATCCTTCATCCATCTCCCAAACCTCTATCTAGCAAAGACCCTCCCATAACTAGCATTCCTTTCATTTTTTCTTCATCTCCCAAAGCTCCACAATTATCCAAAATTCCTCCATCAAAGAATGAGCCTAATGATGACACTTTTCCCATTGACTATGTCTACCCTCAAGGGCTACCTCTAAAAGAAACCCAAGCTAACTCACATCTTGCTGCAGATTGTTTCCATGCTTCAAAGATCTTAGAACCCAAAGCTTCATGTGCCTCAATGCCTATTATACCTATTCAAGAGGATCCTACACCATTCTTCCAAACATTCCCCACACATATCCAAACATCTACCTCATCCTTAGAAGTGGCTTCATGTCAAGAGGATAATCTAAAAAGAAAAGAAACAAATATTGATAAAGATCAAGATCAAGATTATATACAAACCCCTCCCATATTTGATGAAGGTCCCATATCCCTTGAACCTTGTGATGATCCCCTTGCATCCTTTCATGTCTTTCAAGATGATATCCTTCCATTCCAAGAACAAAATACCCTTCCAAGTTCCATATTTTCTCCACTTCCCGAGCAAGATCAAGATATCCCTTCCATAACTTCCAATGAGCATATTGAAAATCAAGAGAAAAATACCTTCGCTACACAATTCGAAGATCCTTGTCAAGATCAAAGCATCCCATCATTTCCTTGTCATATTCCTCCATGTTCACCTCAAGAAAACATCATTCTTCCAAATCCCTTGCATGATAATGCATCCCTTCAAGCTACAGTTGATCCTATCAAATGTGTTCCTATCAAAGCTACTCATGAGCCTATTGGTATAAAGATAAATCTTAAAGATAAGAATGTTGACGATGGAGCTCCTTCCAAAGATATTGCTATCCCTTTCACACCTTATATCCCTCCATTCAAATACAACCACATACCTCCACTATCCTCCAAATCCATTTTGGGTTCCTATGTCCCAAAACAAAAGTCTTCATCCCTTCCATCCATACTAGGTCCATATATTCCTCCATCCACCATTCCTATCATCCCTAGCTATCCATGCACTTACCCTACCATGTATCAAGATCAATAAAGACACACATACTTGAAGAATGTCCAAACACCAATCCATATGAACCATCCATATTATTCCTATTCATCCACTCCATATCTTTGAATTGCAGCAAAAGCTCTTGCAATTTGCATCCACACCACTCACTTAGCATTTTCATTGATATTTAGCTTAAATTGTTGATCATTTTAGAGATTTTCTTATCAAATAGAGCTAGAATTTGATAATTAGATCTAAATTTGCATATCATATAGCTTAATTCTCATCTTTAGAGTGTCACTAGTGAGGATCATAGCTGAGAGCCTCATTTACCACTTTATTTTAGAGAACCATGAGATGTTGATAGATTAATTGTGCATTATTTAGATTAGTTTGCTTTGAATAGTGTAAATTCTCTTTAAATCTTGTAATTTCATGAAGGTGTAAATCACTCACACACACTAACATCAAACTATCAAAATTTCAACTTGGTCAACTATGGTCAACTCATGGTTTGACCTAGTCAAACTTGGTCTTTTGGGACCTTCTAATGATGCAGAATGCATTCTTGAATGTGTATAACCACTTTTCCAATCAATTAACATGCTTCTAAACATTCAACACTGACTTTTCTTGTCAGATTTCAATTTTAATCCTGAAGGGGGCATGGTATTGCACATCATTCAAAGTTTGTAATCAAATTTGAAATCATATCTTTATGGCAATCGTATCTCCCTTAGTAATCAAGACAACAATCACGTCTAGTTACTGATTCATCAAAAAGTTCTCATCGCTCGGGGCAAATCTATCATCACTTGGGGCATATCAGATTCATCAAGATCCATATCAATCTGGTATTCTCCTAATCTTGTAAACTGTATCAGTTTTTGCAACCATCAGATCATAGTGTTCTTTCCTTGGTTCTTCGGCAACTGAAGGATTCAGATGTGATACCTGCTAGTTCTGCTAAGACAATTGAGTCTAGAACTGGTCACTCACTTCTTAGCAATCCTAAGGTTTGGAATCAGGTGTTTTGACACTTTTTCGCAATCATAGGTTCATTTGCTGCTACAGTGAACATTATCTTTGGTCATTCAGGACCTATTATCTCCATATCAATTCAATATCAATCAGATTCTGTCTCATATCAATTATCAATTTCAAACATCAGTTTCATATCTTTATCAAACACAGACTATCTTTGAACCACTGTGCTTCGCACAGTAATTCAAAGAGGGGCAAAATGTAATACTCCAAAAATGGGCTATAAGTTCATTAATCTCCTACATCTTCAATTTGAATGAAATCGACATCAAAGTCCTAATATAAAGCACATCTAAACATCATCGAATCATAATTAATTATCTTAAATTCTGCATCGGAGAATATTCTTAGTAATATTCCTAATCATCATAATTATCTTTAATTTTATAATTATTTGGAAATAAATCACATTTATCCTAAAGTTTGATTAATTGAATATTTTCATATTTAATTAATTAGATTTAATATTTGCCACTTAATTGTGTAATTAAATTTAATTCTATCTATTATTAATTGTATTATTTAATTTTGACAATAAATCCAAAATCTTATGAATAATTGATTAAATTCTTATTTAATTAATTAAAGTAAGTTATCATTATTTAATAATATAGTTTTTAATAAAAGTTTGATTAAATGATTGATTAACCCATAAATCAATTGTTTTATTTTTTTTAAAGCAGTTAAGTTGGAAATAAATCACTTTATTATTAAATTAATTCATAAATAAAACATGCACAATCATAAAAGCAGACAACTATCAATTATCAATTAAAGCTAAACTCTATTTTGAGTTAAAACTTAGCTTTTGCATGTTTTTGTGAGTTAATTATCTTTATTTAAAAATAACTCAAAAATCAAGCTGAGTTATTTGAGTGATTTATGGTTTTTTTTCCATGCACCTCCAAAGCCTTGGATTTCTATAAAATCAAGGCTTCAACTCATCTCTCAATCATCTCTCAAATTCGCATCCACAGAATCTCATAATTTTGCAAGCTTACTTTGCCAAAGTCATCTACAAATTGCACAACTATTTTGAAGAATTGGAATTTGGAGAATCAAAGCTTATTGCAAATCAAGGCTATTGTGAGATCAATTTGTTTTTTTTTTTACATTCATTTAGATTCTTTTTTATATCATTGTTAGATCAATTCATAGCATATCAATTTTCCATATTAGCATAGATTCCATATCATTTTTCATATTATTGCATAGAAAATACCATAAAAAAATAGATTAATTGCATTCATATTTCATATCAGTTTGGCATTCAAATCCTTCATTTAGGTGTCATCTAGGTCACTGATCTCGACACAATCTGAGAACATTAATCTCACACCTACTAGAAGGCAGTAAATCGCTTGGTTAAATTAGATTTCAATTTTGCACGATTTTGATTTTTGCTAACCTCTAATGTTTTACTGAAGTGTTGTGTCTACAGATCAGGTACAATTTTCACACACACAACTTGTTCTTCTTGATCATTTTGTTCATTGTTTCATTCTTCCCAATGGAAATCATTTCAATTTGACATGTTGGTAGTATTAGGAATCATTGTATGTTTAGTGCTAGGAGTAGCTATAAATAAAGGATTGATTCTTGATGTTTCTCCTTGTTCAAAGGTCAATAATGGAACTTCATTTGAAAATGGATTTCATTCAAATTGATAAGACTTATGTCTTGTATTAAGCATGAAAGATTTATTAGGTAATTGTTTGAATGTCCTTATATGTAAGTGGGTCTAAAAATTATCCAAGTGTGTTTGTCCAAGGTTGTAATTGTGGGTTTAAAAATGCTATAGGATCCAATGTCAAAGGGTTAGAGTACCCTGTTAGTGGTTGGGAACCAAGTACAGAAGGATCGTGATGTTTCAAAAGTTCTAGCATCTAAGCATTGAAATGCGTTGTTTGTGAGATAAGAACTGATTGGGTTGGATTTGATTAGGACTACACAACTTGACAAATGTGGGATAAAGACCAAATGAGTAGGTAAGGTACATTCAAAAATTGACTCTCTCAGACTTGCAATTTCATTGGTTTTGATTATAGAAGTTGAAAGAAGACTCAAAAGGGTACTCAAAAATCCAAAAATTAAGGTTCTAGCACGTCCAAAAGTGCTCACTATTCTAGATGCAACAATCTAGATGTGACTTCTAGTAAATGTTCTCAAATGTGATCCAACAAATCCCAGATGCGACCCCTAATCTAGATGCAAACCTAGGGTATATCGTATGTGACTTTGTAATGACCATATGTGACCTGGAATACAAGATGCAACATAAGAAACCAAATGCAATTTATTGATGGTCGATCCGAGGAAAAGTTTGTCAATTTTACAAAATTTTAAGATTTGTTTGTCTGATTCCAAGGAGTTTGATTGTATGAAAATGTCTGTGGTTTTTTCATTTAGGGTTTTTATCTTGTATTTCAATTCAAGTACATCAAGAAGCTTTATTTTAAGACCCAAAAACACACCAATTTTTCCCTAAACTTGACATAGATTGGAAATGCTTGTTCATTTACTTAGGAACACACTCAAAGACTCCTTAGAATATGACAATCCAAAAATACACAATGGATGTTAGAGGCCATATTAGCCAAGGAGTAACGTCAATGAGGGCTCGATATGATGAACTTCTTGGGGCAATTACTATTTTCTTTACACAAGCATCACCAAAGTTTTAGGGTAATCTGGGTGGTCTCTAACTTAGGGTGCTTAGTAAAGGAATTCATTCATAATCATCTCATAGTCCCACAAGTTAGATTTAGGCCATAGCCCTATGAGTACTCAAACTTGTGTAGTCTCGCAAGCAAGATTAAAGCAGCTCCGCTCTACACAAATATTAGAAAGTAAAGTCCACCAAGATAACTAAGAGGTGGGGGTGAATCAGTTATCAGATAAATATAACTTTTATTACCTTTAACATATTTCAACCATGTAAGCAATGTAATCAACAACCATAGAAATATATACATACACAACAACACAATAACACAAGATATGTTGACTAGGGAACCTCTTGATCAAAGAGTAAACCCCGGTGGGAATGATGCCCACAAAAGATGCACTAATATGAAAATTCCTTGTGAGAGGGTGGACTATGTTAGGAGCCTTATGAAATAAATTTAGTACATATGAATCTCTTTTAGGAGACTTTGAATCCCAATTAAAAGATTCTAACCCTGTTAGGAGTTATGGAAGACAAAAGGACCCACTGTCCAAACAACTTCAAGGGAAAGATCACTAAACACACTGTCCAACTAATATATGTATTACTCAATAGAATAATACCAAAAGATTACTGATCTCAACAACTTATTAATTATCCTCTGATTGTGCCAAACCGCAACAACTGATTCATCAGATCTCAATACTAGATATTTGTACTTTACATGTCCTCTTACAACAAGTATTGCTCAATTCTGCAATTCACTTCCACATAATTCTACATTACAATAAGGAAAATAATCCTTCCTTTATACCACACTCAAATAATTACAAATGAGTCAGCATACAAATTATAAAATAAAATCTTCCACACGTTACACAATATTCCACAATTACATAAAAATGTTGGCTACTAATTAAGATAATTCTTCACTCATCTGACCTCTGACCTTGTTGTCATTTCCACATCACAATAATCATGTCTTCATCATCTGTACAAATTCACATGCTCATATTCTATCCCAATTAGGAGATATCATCTGATTTCCACAAACTGCTTCTCGGGAACACTGTCTAAATACTGCTTCCACTGATTTACACATAACTATCATAAATAGTTAATTTTTTGTATGTGCTCTTAACTATGTTGACATCAATGACAATCACAGTCATGAATGCAACAACAACTCCTATAGAATGGCTATGAATACTCCCCCATAGGATATATTTAGCATTCATTCCTAACAATCTCCCACATTGGCATTTATGGAAATATAGATGAAAAAACATCCAAGTTCCATGAATACCAACACTACAACACTACTACTCTGAAATGTTTTCAAGTTCTCTTCATCAATAAAATCTTGCTTCATTTTCCTGCTCAATTATTTTAGTTTTCCTTTTTATATTTCTTGTATCCTTCTCCCTCAAATTATCTTCAATAGATGGTTTTTCATGTATCCTTCTCCCCCATTGACATCAATGATAAATGCTACATCACTATGTCAACAACAACTTCAATGTCAAAAGACACTTTTTAGAAAATACATTTCACTAGAGTCCTCATGACTTAGCTCAGAAACACACACTCCCCCATAGAGGAAGTACCAACATCCTGTCCAAAAAAAGATAAGGCTCATATACCATTGGACTGATGCAACAATCTACATCACTTCTCAAAAGTAGGTTGGGGCATAACCCCAAGCATACCTCTCAGATACTCAAATATATCTTTAGGTAAAGGCTTTGTAAATATATCTATAATCTTCTCTTTTGTACTTATTTACTCAAGTCTGACTTCTTTCTCTGCAACTTTCTCTCTCACTACATGATACTTTATTTCTATATGCTTGGCTTAGAATGTAGTACAGGATTCTTAGACATACTAACTGTAGTGGTGTTATCACAGTGTATAACAACAAGCTCATCAGATTTTATTCCAATAGCCTTCAACATTTGTTTCATCCATATTATTTGGTCACAATTATTTGTTGCTGCTACATATTTTGCTTCTGTTGTGCTCTGTGAAATATAGTTTTGTTTCTTTCTTAGCCAAGAAACCAATCTTCCTCCAAGGAAAATGCTCCACCACTTGTACTCTTTTTTTCATCAACACTACCTCCCCTATTTGCATCTTTATATGCACATAGGGTAAAGTCATCAGATTTTGCATACCATAATCCATATTCAATTGTGCCTTTCAAGTACCTCAGTATCCTTTTTATTGCTACATAATTGATTCTTTAGGGTCAGCTTGAAATCTTACAATGATTCCAATCACATGTGATATGTCTAGTCTTGTATGAGTTAAATATTTCAATCCTCCAATCATAGATCTTCACTTCTTTTGTTCAACTGCAGGAGTCTCATCTATGCTAGATAACTCTTGTCCAGTTACCATAGGTGTTCCAACTGGCTTACAGTTATCCATTCCAAATCTCTTCAATAAGTCATTCAAGTACTTTTTTTGACATAAGAAGACACCAACATTGTTCTGTGTTATCTACAATCCTAAAAAATATTTCATCTCACCAATCATACTCATTTCAAATTCAGTCTTCATTTTATCTGCAAATTTATCACCAGCTTCATCTTCTCCTCCAAAGCTAATATCATCAACAAAAATAACTACAACCAACAAACCATTTTCAATTTCTTTCATATACAAGTTACTATCTGTTGTGCGTTTAGTAAATCCTAATTTTATCAAATACTTATCCAATCTTGCATACCAAGTTCTAGGTGCTTGTTTAAGTCCATATAAAACTTTGTTCAGTTTACATACCATGTCTCCTTCATGAGTTAAGGGAAAACCTCTGGCTGCTCAATGTAAACTTCTTCTAACTCTCCATTCATAAATGTTGACTTCACATCCATCTGATATAATTTAAATTTCATATAGGTTGCATAAGCCAAATACATTCTTACTGCTTCAATTCTTGCTACAGGTGCAAAATTTTCTTCATAGTCAATTCCTTGTTGTTGTGAGTATCTTTTACATACCAATCTTTCTTTATTCCTTACAACTTCTCCTTTTTCATTCATCTTGTTCCTGAATACCCATTTAGTTCCTATAACATTCTTATCTTTAGGTCTAGGTACCAACTCCCAAGTCTTGTTCTTTTCAATTTGATCTAGTTCTTCCTTCATAGCTTTAATCCAATTTTCATCTTCACAAGCTTCACTAGTAGATTTAGGTTCAATTGGAGAAATTAAACATAATTATTCTTGTACCTTATTTCATGTCAGAACTCCTCTATTTATGCTCCCAATAATCTACTCAACAAGATGATTTCTTGTTAGATTCATGTTAGGTGTCACTATCTCAGTTCTTGCTCCAACTTTAGGTTCTTCTTTGATTTCCTCAATGTAGCTCTCATCCTATAAATTATTTTTAGTTTCATAGAATAATTCAACATTTTCTTGATCAATTCTAGGATGAGTTCCTTCATCTGATTCATAATCAAGCATTCTTTCCTAAATTTTGAACTTTTCATCAACTTTAACATTTGCGCTCTCAACAATAGTTTTAGTTCTTTTAATGGAACATCTATAAGCTTTGCTTTTCAATGAATAACCAAGAAATATACCTTCATCACTTCTAGGGTCAAACTTTCCAATGTCATCATCTCTCTTAATATAACATTTACTTCCAAAAATTCTAAAATAATTAACTGATAGTGCATGTCCAAACCATAGTTCATAAGGTGTCTTATCTATGTCTGCTCTGATCTGTACTCTATGCATTGTATATATTGTTTTATTCACTGCTTCTCTTCATAATATCTTTGCCAAGTCATTTTCAAATAGCATGGCTCTTGCTTCTTTAGTTACTGACCTATTTCTTCTTTCTGCAATACCATTTTGTTCAGGTGTTCTAGGGGCTGAAAATTGTCTCTTAATGCCATTCACTTCACAAAAAGTTTTAAATTATTTTTAAGTAAATTATCCACCTCTTATCTAATCTCAAACATTTAATCTTCATTCCAGATTCATTCTCAACGTTGTTCTTAATTACTCTAAACTTATCAAATGCCTCAGATTTTTCTTTAAGAAATGCAATCCACATCATTCTTGTAAAATCATCAACAAGAATCATAAAATACCTTTCACCATAGAATCCTCTTGTCCTTGTGGGACCGCTCAAGTCTATATGAACAATTTTTAACTTCTCTATTATTGTAAACTTCTTGCTAGGAAATGAGCTTCTCTTTTGTTTAGCCATAACACATTCCTTGCAAATCATGTTAGTAGGTTTCATTATTTTAGGCAAATCTCTTACTGCAAGTGTAGTACTCACTTTCACAATGTTATCAAAGTTTATATGACAAAATCTTTTGTGCCATAACCAACTATCATAAATCTTAGTAATCAAGCATGTCATCTCAGTAGGATTCAACTAAAATACATTACCTCTAGTTCTTGATCTAGTTCCAATCAAATTACCATCCTTGTCTTTGATTACACAAGTTTTCTCAGTAAACTAAACTTGATATCCCTTATCAACTAGTTGTCCAACACTCAAAAGGTTATGTTTTAATCCATCCACAAAGTAAACATCATTAGTGTTAGTCTTTCCATCAAGAGTAATAGATCTTATTCCTTTTATCAAACAAGGTGCATTGTTTCCAACTCTAACAATTCCTCCATCATTATTGTTAAACTTAATGAATTTCTTCATGTCTCCAGTCATATGATGTGAACAATCACTATCTATAATCCAATTCGATCTATTTTCTACTTGAGAAACTAAATCTTTTTCTTCTTTAACTTTTGTTTCGGGGTTTTCTTCTTTTATTTCTACAAATCCTATATCATCATTCTCATTATCACTTTCACTTAGAGATTTTTTCATACTAGCTTCAAATTCTTCATCATTGGCATAGTAACATTCTTTAGATCTTCTAGGTTTAAATTTATTTGTATACTTCTTTACTCTCTTAGGACATTTAGATGCAAAATGACCATATTCTTAACAAGTCCAACATTTAAAAAATTTCTTACCGTCTGGTTCTCTTTTCACAAGCCAGGCAATTCCTTCCTCAATCTTCATGTCTTCTTCATTCTTAAATTTACTGCTACTAGCATAGTCTCTTCTTACACTAATGCTTCTTGACAAAGTAGGATGAATACTAAAAGCATTGAATGTTATCTCCATTCTAGGTAGATCTCCTGATTGTCTCAAGTTCATTTCTGTTGCTTCTAGTCTTCCAAGAAGAGTTTCTCTAGTGAAGTTCTCAATACAAGGTATAACTTACTCAATCATCTATGTTGTCTACTTAAATGCAGGAGTTAATGTCCTTAGAATTTTCCATATCACTTCATTCTCTATCCTGATTCCTTCAAAGGATTTTATACCTGCAACAATTTCTGACATTCTACCAATATAGCTTCTAACAATTTCATCTTCCATCATTCTTATATCTTCAAATGCACATATCCAATTATGTAATCTAACTTTCTTTGCATGTTCATCAACTTCAAAAGTAGATTGTAAAGCTAACCAAATTTCATGAGATGTTTTTAGATATTTTACCTGACTGTACTCATTTTTTGGAAGAGCTAACAAGAGTGCTTCTCTCGCAAATATGTTACACATGAATATATCTCTTTCCTCATTAGTAAATTCTTTAATTTTTTCTTCATCAATGATAGTCTTCTTGTTCTTTGTGATTAACCAATATCCTGGTCCTAAACAAAGCAAATGTGTCTTCATCATTTCTTTCCAACCGTCAAAATTTACTCCATCAAAATTAGGGCTTTCTTTCCTGAAATGACTTGTCATAGATCTCCTTAAGTTTTTAAACTTTTCCTTCAAGGACCTACTGCTCTGATACCAATTGTAGAAAGTAAAGCCCACCAAGATAACTAAGAGGGGGGGTTCATCAGTTATCAAATAAATACAACTTTTATTACCTTTAATATATTTCAACCATGTAAGCAATGTAATCAACAACCATAGAAAGATATACATACACAATAGCACAATAACATAAGATATGTTGACTAGGGAACCTCTTGATCAAAGAGTAAACCCCGGTGGGAATGATGCCCACAAAAGATTCACTAATATTAAAATTCTTTGTGAGAGGATGGACTCTGTTAGGAGCCTTATGAAATACATTCAGTACATATGAATCTCTATTAGGAGACTTTGAATCCCAGTTAAAATATTTTAACCTTGTTAGGAGTTATGGAAGACAGAAGGACCCATTGTCCAAATAGCTTCAAGGGAAAGATCATTGAACACACTATCCAACTAATCTCTGTATTACTCAATAGAATAATACCAAAATATTACTGATCTCAACAACTTATTACTTCTCCTTTGACTGTGCCAAACCGCACCAACTGCTTCATTAGATCTCAATACCAGATCTTTGTACTTCGCATATCCTCTTACAATAAGTATTGCTCAATTCTACAATTCACTTCCACATAATTCTACATTAAAATAAGGAAAATAATCCTTCCTTTATACCACACTTAAATAATTACAAATGAGTCGGCATACAAATTAAAAAATAAAATCTTCCACACGTTACACAATATTCCACAATTACATAAAAATGTCAGCTTCTAATTAAGATAATTCTTCACTTGAGTGACCTCTCACCTTTCTATCACGTCTATGTCACAATCCACAATCATCACATCTTCATCATCTATACAACTTTGCATGCTTAGATTCTATCCTGATTAGGAGATATCATCCGATTTCCACAAACTGCTTCTCAGGAACACTACCTGAATACTGCTTCCACTGATTTACACATAACTGTCATGAATAGTTTAATTTTTTTATGCACTCTTAACCACAATCTCAAAAAACATCATAGCTTAAGTCCTCAACTCTACATAGCTTGATCTTCAATATCCCACATGTGCTAACACAAACATTGTCTACTTCTCTACTAACCTTCAATAGATCACTGTGTTGACATCAATGACAATCATAGTCATGAATGCAACAACAACTACTACACAATGGCTATGAATACTCCCCCAGAGGATATATTCAACATTCATTCCTAACAACAAAGTCCAAGCATGTCCATGGAAAAGATCAAATCAACGTTCTAAGGACAAATCAACCAAATCTTCTAATATTTTCATCTCAAGGAAGAGTCTTTATTATAGTGAGGTGGAAGGGTTGGATTCTACCTATCCTCACTTGGGTCATTCCTAGGAGCTTTTTACCTCAACCGAAAGGCCCTTCAAATAGGATTGCAATAAAGTAAAGAGGATTAGCGGCTTAGGGGTCTAGATTTCTGATTCTCCATTAAGGAGAAGAGCATAATTTTCTACAACTCCAATTTGACTCCAAATCTCAATCAAATTTTTAAGTTTTTAATTTTCCCAAAGGGAAAAGAGTATAATCCTCTAATTAGATTGAAAATTGATTTCAAATTGTGATTAAGTTCCTAGAAATCAAATGAAGACAAGCATGAAAGTTTGGTTGATTTTCCTTTGAGGCAACCTACAAAATAAGACTTTAGTAGTTTTCTTGTTGTTTTCTTGGAAAATTCAACCTACAAACCACTATTAAACTATAATGATTAAACAAAATCACAACATTCATGCATTAGTTGTTAGGAAAATCAAATTTGAAAGCAAATTAACCAAATGTGATTTAATTTTTAACCAAATGCGATCTCATTTCCTAGATGTGATTAAGGACCCCAAAAGTGCTACAAAGCTTATGAAAAATGATACTTTTCAGATGTGATTCAGGAAATCTCAAGTATGATCCAGTTTCCCAGATGTGATCCAAAGCCCAGAATGTGATCTTCTCATGGTTAGGTAACAACACAAAATTGGTTAAAATTGCAAAAATCATGGGCTTGGCCCCACGGTGGGCGCCATAAATGTGTGTATTTTATTGTACCTACTATCTTGCAACACAACACTTCAATAAGATATTATATTGTTAGCAAATCAATAAATTGAAGAATTAAGCATACTAACAAAACCGTCTTATTGCTCTCTAACTAACAAGAGTATATCTAAAATCTAAATTGCTCTCAGCCTTAGACTCTAAATAGTGACAACACAATGCTAGAATGAGAGATTGTAATCTTTTGAAGCTAAAAACCATGAAACATCAAGTAAAGCCATTAATTCCTTAACAATGACACTATGAAATTGAAGTGTTATCTAATTAGCTAGGAATTAAATTTAGCAATATGTAGATTTAAATGCAATTAACTATTATGTTTTGATTTTGAAAATCCTTCTTTTATATAGCTTCATCAAATTGAACAGTTGAGATGCATCTTTACTTGATCCATGTGAGTGATACATGTGACTCTCCTCTCATTGGTTGAATCTGTCCTTGTTGTCCCTTAAGAGGTGACATGTAATTTTGATCCTTTTATTAATGTGTTTTAATTAATTTCTTTATTCATGCATTTAATGGGAATGATTTAATGAATTAGGCTTAGAGGTAATCAATATAATTTATGATCAAATACTTGATTTATAAAGTTTATTGATTTTAACAAATTTATTAAATCATGTTAATAATCAAGGATCAAATTAACATAATTAGGAGATTACTCCAAATTAGAGAAAATAGGGCCTTAGGTTTTATTATCTCAATTTTGGGTGATTGTAGTCCTAAAAGACTGTAGATACATCTAATCGTGTATCAGCCACTCCTAATCTAGTGAATCACTCAGAAAGTGACATATTGTAGCCTTAACTAACAAAACATTTTAGTTGCAGTGAAGAGTTGTGGGTGCCATCCCTACTGCAATTTTTTCCTCTAAGGAATTTTGTGACACCAAAAATTTGTGTTATGGGTGTGTGAATCATTGCATGAGTTATTGTTATTTATTTTATATTATTTCAATTACAACATATCGATAATATTGAATAGACTATCGATAAACTGGAATGAAACTAAATGTTTGAGAGTGAAATTTTTAGTTGATGAAAATTTTTAAGTACTAATTCACCCCCCTCTTAGTACCTAATCTTTCCAGTCAAAAACTAGTTCCTAGAGTGGCACCACGATAGTAGAGGATAGAGGTGGAGGTGGCTACAAAGGGTGAGACAATAGAGGCATCTATGGAAAGAGTAGAAGAGGGATAAGATAGCACTATGAAGGCCACAAAGGATGAGGAGGATGTGGATGATGGGGATGAGGAGCATAAGGAAACATAAGATGATGAGGAGATTAAGTCAAGAAATGATGAAGATGATGATGATGATGATGTTACTCATAAATGGAGTAAATGTTGTCATTAGTATCCAATTGTACAGTCGGTAAACATAGGAAGACAATTCAGTCAGTTATCAATACATAGTAGTCACCGAATAGAGAGATCACTAAGTGTAATAGTTACCGAGTACACAAGATTATCGAGTGCCTGTAATAACTGAGACTGAGAGATAGTATTTACCGAGTAATCCAGAGTTCACATAAAAGTTTGGAATGGCACATTCTTCAAGGTGAACAACTTTTTTTTGAGTAACAAAATGGTTTACCAAGATCGAGGTGAATATTTATTACGGATGTATCATTTAATGAATGATGATTCCTATGTAATGATGATCTAGGTTATTTTTGTGAACCGTTGATCTTAGGTTTTCTAAGATAATGTAAAACCCTAATTAGGTCAAGGTCAGTTTGATATAAAAATTAAAGGATGTCATTTTGACAAGTATCTTCATGGAGTAGCTGTAGTCAAGGACATCTGAAGTTTAGATAGGTTTTTGACAGAAGGATTTTGAAGGAAGTACTCAATTTAATAGAACAATTATATGGCTACCAAGTAGTTTAGAAGGATATACTCATCATAACAATGTGATATCTTTATTGTATTTAAAGGATCTGATATCAACAATTTGAGTTGTATCACATAAAAGTCATATATCACTATTACTCTCTAAAAATTGTAGCAGATTAAAAATCTCCTAATAGAGTGGACTTAACCATTCTTAGTTAAATTTCTTAACTGAGTGCACACATATATTGTGTTGCTAAAATCCTTTAACAGGGTAGATCTAGCTGATCTTTTTGTTACTCCTAACAAGGTAAGATCACCAGAAGTGATCATTGTTGTAAGCCTTAACCGACAACTTTATTTCTACAAAAGTGAAGCTTTGGGGGTTCCATCCCCACCATATTTTTTACCTTCTAATAAGGGTTTCTACAATATCAAATGCATGTTTCATTGTGTATTGAAGTTTCATGAATGTTTTATTCATTTACATTTCATGTATTTACATTTTAGTTATACTATTAAATGTATGTTGAATGCAATTTACATAGTTGATTATTGAAGTTGATATTTACAAGGATTACTTTGAAAATATTTAAGGATATTGATTCACCCATCCCCTCTTAGTATACACCTTTCCATAATTCTAAGAATTAGTATCAGATATAGTTCTCTTGTTAAGGAAGTTTAACCATTGGAGAGAAAAGATCTTAACGATGGAAAATTTTAAGCTTGACAAAACTATTGAGAATCATAAGATATAGATGTAGATCTATATTGAAAAATTCAAGGAAGCTAAATAAGAACTAAGAAAGCTACTAATCAAGAGGAAGGATATGGAACTTTGATATAAAGAGAATGATTATCATGAAGAAGAGATAGATGATCCCTTTGAAGGATTTGGATCTAGATCTAGTAGCATATTTGATGCATCTGAAGGAACCATATCAGATCTATCTAAAAAGAATCAACATCTTAATGAACAAGTGAAAAACTTGTAGATCAGTCAGGAATCACAAATGGTTAGAATGATTGATGTCATGAACAATGCAAGGTAGGTAGAATAAGAAAGGAATCTGGCTATTGATGACAAAAGATAAATGACTAAAAACCTGGAAGAAAAGAAATCTAAGATAATCAGACTCACCGAGAATCATTTTTAAATCTCTAATCAGATGGTTGTCATGAGTTAGGAAGTCAACCAAGACAACAATGAACTTACTAGAAGATTGGAAGACATTGGTGAATTGAGAGAAGAAAATGAAAGGTTAAATAATGAAGTAAAGATTCAACAATAGCACAATGAGATGATTAAGAAAGCTTAAGAAAGTACAAAAAGGATAGATGAGTATCTATGCAGTCAAAAAGGACTTGATAGGATAACTAGTCTAGGCTATACCGAGCATGGAGAGTCCTCATGAAAAACTAATCAGAACAATGCATATACAAAACCAAGGCCAAAGAAGCTATCAAGGAGATCGATGCCACTATGGTGACATATGATCAAGGTCTGAGTACATATTTGGAGAAGATGGAGAAGTTAACATATGCTTTGTGCGCCCATCTCTAGACAATAGACTCATTGAAGAAATTTTGGCAGAATGAGATTGCTAACCTAAAGATAGCATATCCGGATGTCTTCACTTTGTGAGTACTTGTAGATACATTTTTTGTTTTTTTTTAGCACCTTTGTCATTAATGTCAAAGGGGGAGTATAGTATGTAGAAGAAAGAATATGGAGCTTTGTATATGATGTAAAGAAAAGTATAGTACATAGTGAAAGGGGAGATATAAGTTAGAGTATGTATTAGAAAATTTTGTATAAGGATACAATTAGTAACTTCGCCATATTCCTTTGTTGCCATTAATGACAAAGGGGGAGATTGTTGGAAAGTTGACTATACTAAAGTATATAACTATATTTAGTGTTTTTATTATGGAAACAAAGTCATATTAATTTTTGGCGTCATTGCATAATGTAGAAGATCATAAATATGACTAAGTATGGAAGACTGGATAGATAGCAGAGCACCAGGTGAACAAAGCATCAGTGCACATGCGTATAAAAAATTTATGACATGCGCCCTTGAAGATAAGCTTCTAAGTATGTATTTGTGCTAAGTCTAAGAGTGCATGATGATATGAGTCAGTATGAGGAATTTAAAGTCAGATGAAGTGGCACAGATAGTGAGTGGCAGAACATAACAGAGCATGGAGCTGACTGTTTGTATTTTGGTTAGCGCTTGCAATATTTTTTTGTAAAGACTATGTGCCTTTTGTATTTAGGTCATAGACATGTTAATATAATTATATGTAAACACACTTGATCCAATTCATTTGGAAGCATTGTATGTAATTAGTTATAGGCTGACTTGATAAAGAGTTTTGTATGTGCATATAAATAAGACATGCGCCCTTGTAATTCAGTATGGAATGAGATAGAGAGATCAGATAAGCAGAGAAGAAATATGCAAAGAGTAGATAGAATGAGGTATATCTTTATAAGAGGCTAAAGTATCAGCGTACAAAAGGAACTGATCAGACAAGCAGTGTCAAAGCAATAGTTCACCCTGCAAATATAGTGTTTATCTGATATCCAGAAGGTTGTATCCTTCACTACTTGAGAAGTGAGCTCTAGGATAGTGTGTCCCCACCCCTAATAGGGTTAATTATAAAAGACTCCTAACAGGGTCTGACCCTTGACTAGGTCACTGTACTAAATCATTGTAAAGAACAACTCCTAACAGGGTTGCAAGATCTTCTAACATGGATCATAATACACTAGTGTAGTTCTTAGTGGGTGTGAAATCCCATCGAGGTTTTTCCTATTTGGGTTTCCCCGTAATCATATTTGGTGTCATGTGTTACAAATGTTTATCTTACTTGCATTGATGTTCATTTCAGTAACTAATCAATTAAGTTAAGTTTCAAAGTATCATAAAAAGTAATAAAGTATAGAACACTGATTCACCCCCCTCCCCTCTTAGTGTTCCCATTCCTAACAAAATCAGCATTTCTGAGTGGAGAATTGGAAGAAGTCTACATTGAGCATCCTAAAGGTTTTCCTTTAACTCAAGGACACATGGTATGTAAACTGAACAAAGCTCTAGATGAACTGAAACAAGCACCTAGAACATGGTATGCAAGATTAGATAAATATTTGATAAAATTGGGATTTACTAAAGGCATTGCAGACAATAATTTGTATCTAAAAGAGATTGAGAATGGTTTATTGATTGTAGTAATTTTTGTTGATGATATTATCTTTGGAGGAGAAGATGAAGCTAGTGATAAATTTGCTGATGAAATGAAGACAAAATTTGAAATGAGCATGATTGGTGAGATGAAATATTTTTTAAGATTATAGATAGCACAAAATAGTGATGGTATTTTCTTATCTCAAACAAAATATCTAAAAGACTTGTTGCAGAGATTTGGAATGGAAAATTTTAAACCTGTTGACACACCTATGGTAACTGGTCATAAGTTATCTAGTACAGATGAAACTCCTGTAGTTGAACAAAATAAGTACAGATCCATGATTGGAGGATTGCAATATTTAACCCATACAAGACCAGATATATCACATGCAGTTGGAATTTTTGCAAGATTCTAAGTTGATCCTACAGAGTCACATTTTGCAGTAGTAAAAATAATATTTCAGTATTTGAAAGGCACAATTAACTATGGGTTATGGTATGATAAATCAAATGAATTTACCCTATGTGCATATACAAATGCAGATTAGGGAGGTAGTGTTGATTAAAAAAGAGTACAAGTGGTGGAGCATTTTATCGTGGAGGAAGATTGGTTTCTTGGCTAAGCAAGAAACAAAATTGTATTTCATAGAGCACAACAGAAGTAGAATATGTAGCAGCAGAAAATAATTGTAATCAGATAATATGGATGAAACAAATGTTGAAGTACATTGGAATCAAGTTCAATGAGCTTGTTATCATACACTTTGATAACACCAGTACAGTAAGTATGTCTAAGAATCATGTGTTACATTCTAAAGAAAAACATATAGAAATCAAGTATCATGTTCTAAGAGAAAAAGTTGCAAAAAAATAAGTCAAACTTTAGTATATCAGTATGAAAGAACAAATTGTAGATATATTTACAAAGCCATTATCTAAAGATACATTTGAGTATTTGAGAGGTATGCTTAGGGTTATGCCCTATCCTACTTTTGAGTAGTGATGCAGAAAGTTGCATCAGTCCAGTGGTATATGAGCTCTATCCATTCTAGATTGTATGCTGATACTTCCTCTATTAGGGAGTATGTGTGTTTTGAGATGAGTCATAAAGGACTCTTATGAATGTATTTTCTAAATAGTGTCTTTTGACATTTGAGCTTGTGGATTGACATATTGATGCTTTCTTTGTCATTGATGTCATTGGGGGAGAAGGATACATGAAAAATATTTGATGATTGATTGATTTGATTGATGAAGAGGATTTGAAAAATTGAAGTACTAAGGAGAAGGATACATTTGATGATTGATTGATTTGATTGATGAAGAGGATTTGAAAAGATAATGAAGAACAATAGCATTGTAGTTTGGTATTCATGGAACTTGGATGTTTTTTCATCTATGTTGCCATCAATGCCAATGGGGGAAATTATTAGGAATGAATGCTAAAATGTCCTATGCGGGAGTATTCAAAGTCATTCTATAGCAGTTGTATGTTTCATTCATGACTGTGTTTCTCATTGATGTCAACACATTGGTTCACTACAAATAGCAGAGAAGCAGAC
Source organism: Chamaecyparis obtusa (assembly GCA_027943335.1). Taxonomy (NCBI): domain Eukaryota; kingdom Viridiplantae; phylum Streptophyta; class Pinopsida; order Cupressales; family Cupressaceae; genus Chamaecyparis; species Chamaecyparis obtusa. Next base: position 6,400,179 of record BSBK01004228.1, on the reverse strand, counting down.
AATTTTTTTATTACCACACATGGATAATTGCATATCAAGCTATGCAAAGTTGAGAACTTGTTCTATATTGTGTCATGAGATTATGGCTAAGAGTGTGTATGGAAATTCAATTATTCATGACAGTTATGTGTAATTTAGTGGAAACAGTATTCAGACAGTGTTCTTGAGAAGCGGCTTGTGATAACTGGATTATATCTCCTAATCAGGATAGAATCTAGACATGCGAAGTTGAATAGAGGTTGATGATATTTTGGAAGTGACCTAGATGATACAGGATAGTCAAAGGTCGCACGTGTGAAGAATTATTTAGTTTGGAAGCTAATAGTTTTATGTGGTTATGAAATATTATGTAACATGTATTGATTTATATTTTGTATTTGGTTAAGCCTTGTTGGCCGACTCAATTGTAAATTATTTGAGTGAGGTATAAAGGAAGGATTGTTTTCCTTGATTTGATATAGAAATGTGGAATGAGAAATAATATGATATTGGAAGAGGATATGTGAATTAAGCAGATCTGGTATTGAGATCTGGTTGAACAGTTGATGTGGTTTGGCACAGTCAAAGGAGTGAAGATAAGTTGTTGAGATCATTAATTATTGGTATTATTTTGTTCAGATAATACAAAGATCAGTTGGATAGTTAGTTTTATGATTTTTCCCTTAAAGTTGTTTGGACAGTGGGTCCTTCTACCTTCCATAACTCTTAACCGGGTAAGAATCTTTTAATAGGGATTCAAAGTCTCCTAACAGGGACTGATATGTACTAAATGTATTTCATAAGACTCCTAACAGAGTCCATCCACTCACAAGGAACTCTCATATTACTACATCTTTTGTGGGTACCATCCCCATCGGGGTTTTGATGAACTACAATTGATTGAATACTTGAATGACTTGAAGATCAGTGATTAGAGATCATTGAGTACTGAAATGATATGTAAGATAATTAAATCAGTCATTATGTTGTCATTGATGTCAACTAGTTTGACAGTACTTATCATGTTAGTTACAAATATCTAAACATCTGTAAAGAGGAGAGAAGAGATGAATAACTAAGATATCTACATAGAGGAAGATGGATATAATAGATGAGGATAAGGAATACTTTGGGTAACTTATTGATGAGTCCATGACTTCATATTGTTGACTTGATTATGTTGCATTAATCTATTATGGAGAAGGAAGAAAAATGTACCAGGTAATGTGGTTGGTAAATGAAGCACTTTAGTATACACTGAGATAGTGTAGTGTATACCGAGTGATAGTATTAACCGAGCTTGTGTTCGTCGACACATTTCTTTGTTAATCGACTATGGATGAAAGTATTAAATGCTTAAGTTTAGCTGACAGAAATTGATGAGCTAGAAATTGTTATGATTTCAAGATTGAGGATAAAGTTTTTTATAAGATCCATGGCTGACAAAATTTAGAGAAAATATAAAGGATGGAATTGAAACATGTTACTGACACAACTGTTGAAGAAGGTTTAAGAGGCAAAATCTATGAAGGATATTAAGCGGAAAAATTTGATGGTTGATATGAAAATGGTTTATCTGTCTATATAAGAGATATGAGTTTCTTTATTGAAACATGTTGGAAGAAAGAAGACTACAAAGATTTTATGTGAATACAATTTCATGCATGCCTGGTTAGACTAGCTGAAGGAGAACCGAACTGCAGAACAGTACCGAGCGTCAAAGAGCTATTACCGAGTGAAAGTAAGTTAAGGAAGTGAATTGATATATTGATCAGAGGATTTGTATGTGTTAGTAATGAATGATAAATATATCCTATGGGAGTATTGGCAGCCATTTTGTAGCAGTTGTTGTTGCATTCATGATTATGATTGTCATTGATGTCAACACAGTGATCTATTGGACATTAGTAGAGGAGCAGATAGTGTTTTTATTAGCGTAGGTGGGATATTGAAAATCAAGCTATGTGATGTTGAGGATTTACTCTTTGATATGTTATATGGTCATGGTTAAGAGCACAGATAGTAATTCATTTATTCATGAAAGTTATGAGCATTTTGGTGGAAGCAGTATTTAGGTAGTGTTCCTGAGTAGCGATTTGTGGAAATCGGATGATATCTCCTAATCGGGATGGAATCTAGTTTTGTGCAGTTAGAGAGTATTTGAAGACATATTGATAGTGATGTGGATGATAGCACAAAATTTGAGGTCACATGAGTGAAGAATTATTCTAATTGGAATCTGACAATTTTGTGTAATTTTGATGTAAAGTGTGGAAACTTTTATTTTGTAATTGGATGTCAACTCATTTGTAATTACTTGAGTGTGGTATAAAGGAAGGAATGTTTTTCCTTATTGTAAAATGTATGGAATGAATATGATGAAATGAATGAAGTTGTGAAAGCAAATTTATGAAGGAAGACATGCAAGGTACAGAGATCTGAAATTGAGATCTAGTGTAGCAATGAGTGCAGTTTGGCATAGTCAAAGAAGAGGCAACATATTGTTGAGATCAGTGATGATTTGATATTATTCTATTGAATAATCTAGAGATCAGTTGGATAGTGTGTTCAGTGATCTTGCCATTGAAGTTGTTTGGGCAGTGGGTCCTTTTGTCTTCCATAACTCCTAACAGAGTTAGAATCTTTTAGCAGGGATTCAAAATCTCCTAATAGGGATTCATATGTACTGAATGTATTTCATAAGACTCCTAATATAGTCCATCCTTTCACAAGGAATATTCATATTAGTGCATCTTTTGTGGTCATCATTCCAAAATCATGCCTTCCTCTTAACATGGGACAGGTCATGTTGAGTCGGACAAGGAAACCTTAATTGGTTACTTTCCTTTCCTCATCATGCCTTCCTCTTAACATGGGATAGGTCATGTTGAGTCAGACAAGGAAACCTTCATTGGTTACTTTCCTTCCCTAGTCATGCCCTCCTCTTAACATGGGACAGGTCATATTGAGTTGGACAAGGAAACCTTCAATGGTTACTTTCCTTCTCTAACCATGCCTTCCTCTTAACATTATCTTACATCATAAAGGAATGTCAGGAAGATGTAGCAGGGTACCCTGGCTTGATTTGTCTAAGCACCAAGAGTAGATTTGCATCCCTCTTGCCTTAGCATTTAGCCCTACCCTCTTACCTACTCTCCTCCCTCCAACTATGATGGGGCAAATTTATTATTAGATTTTCATCACAAAGGAATGTCAGGGAGATGTAGTGGGGTCCTCAGTTCGTATAGCCTAAGTTCAAAGGGAAACTCATCCCTCATGGCTTCACTTAGGGATCAACCTTATACCCTCTTACCTACTCTCCCTCCTTCCAACTATGATGGGTGAGTTGATAATTCATTATGCGATTAAGATCACACTCATAAGATATATCAACCTTATTAACATTAATTATTCACATGTTTATTTTACATTGATTGCTAAGTTCATTCAAATAATGGATGGATTAGAAATTATCTTAATCTTCATATTTAGTGATGCGTACCTGGTCCTTGACTCATTACCTCATCTTTGTGATCAATCTTTGTTTTTATATATGAATCTTTATTTTAGCTTTACCCTACAAGATGGAAAGATCATGATCTAATACCACAGTAATGTCCCCATCTTAGGTCCACTTGGAATTTTGAATTGTAAGAGACTTGGTCCTATTAAATCTTACTTTTAAAAGGTTTTTAAGTAGTAATTGTGCGCTTATAGTAATTATCAGCTTCCTTACTGTTAATATATTGTTTATGATGATATTTGCTTTACAACACTAGTCTTTATATCTAAGTGTGTGGATCAATAAGACTGATAAGAATGACTGGTAAGCAGACTTTAGTCAATTATATATTGATGTAGGTGACTTTAGTATATAAATGGGTCACAATAATATTAGTGCGATCTAGGGACTGAATGTCTAGATTGTTATCTTAATCTCTGAGTATGAGTACCATGATCTGACTTTTAGCATAATAGGCTTTATCTAGATTATGTTCTGCTATATATCTCTTATATTGTCTCTCACTCAGAGGTCTCTAAGTTGATGATAAGAAATGTCAGTCTAGTATGATTTTAGTAATACTGGCTTTACTAGTAGATCCTCTCAACCTTACTATCAAAATTCTAGCTTAATCTCGCAATCATCAATCATATCATGTATGTTCTACAAGAAGAAATTGAAATATGGGACCACGTAATTCCTGATGTAGTGATGAGACTCTGTTCCCCTAGCAATCACCAAATAATATCCACTAAAGTGTCATTATTGACTGTATAACATATCCAATGTGTCACTGATGTATCTACCATCTTGAAGATTGTATCTCATTCTTATGTATGTTGCTTCTATTAAACACCCAAGAGTAGTTGTTTCTAAGTATGCAAACCCGGGGATCAAACATCAACTGTATTTAGCTATGCTAGTAGTTATTGGTACTCCTTGGTGTATATTTCATGATCAACCTTCGTATTTTATATCAAAGTCTAATCCCCTATGAATGTATTAAATTCCAAACCGACTATATTTTCCTTACGAACTCCAACTTCTTCTTTGGTCTATAATATCTGATATAACTTGGTGATACATTTATATGTTGGCCACAAAACTTCTTTATCAATGATACTGTAACCCTCGATGTAGATTTTGGTGTATTAGATGTGCACACTTCCATATCTTTCTTGCATACTCTTATGTTTCTCCCGTTTGTATCCTCCGTGTGGATTCATATGTGTGTCCGCATGAGTCACAAGGAAGTCGCGACCCATTCCCAGTGGTCACCGACTTCTTAATTATTAATTTATTTTAATAAATATTTTCCATTTAGATTATTATATTTTTATATATTCTATTAATATCATTATATATCATATTATGATATATTAATAATAGATTAGTTAATGTTTATTTATTTATTTATTTCGAATTATTATCATTTATACTATGTTATTATTTATCTTGTAAACATAATAATATTATATCATAATTATGTTTATTTATTTATTTTGATATTTAATATTCTAGAATTATATTTCTAATGTATAATGGTAATCTTTAATTATCATTATATTATATTATTTCTTTATTTATTTGATATTCAATCATTATTATTTATAATTTATATAATGATTATAATTTATATTTACATTTTATTTCCAAATGGGGACATGATAGGTTCCCTAGTCAACATATCTTGTGTCATTGTTTTATTATGTATGAATATCTTTCTATGGTTGGTAATTATATTGCTTACATGGTTAAAATCTATTGAAGTTGATAAAAGTTATAATTATTAGATAACTGATTCACCCCCCCCCCCCCTTCCCAGTTATCTAGGTGGACTTTACTTTCTAACAATTGGTATTAGAGCAACAGGTCCTTGAAAGAAAAGTTTAACAGCTTAAGGAGATCTATGGTGAATTTTAGGAAAGAAAGCCCTAAGTTTGATGGAGTGAATTTTGATAGCTGGAAAGAAAAGATGAAGACATATCTACTATGTTTAGGACCAGGTTATTGGTTGATAATGAAGAATGTGAAGACTATTTTTTAAGAAGACAATATTGAAATATGTAGTAATGATGAAAGAGATCTATTCATGTGTACCATACTTACCAAGGAAGCACTTTTGTCAGCCCGTCTGGAGAATGAGTACAATCAGGTAAAAAGTTTGAAAACATCTCATGAAATTTGGAAATCTTTACACTCTACTTTTGAAGGTGATGAACATGCAAAGAAAGTTAGATTACATAATTGGATATGTGCATTTGAAGATATAAGAATGATGGAAGATGAATCTGTTAGAAGCTATATTGGTAGAATGTCAGAAATTGTTGCAGGCATAAAATCTTATGGAGGAACAAAGATAGAAAATGAAGTTATATGGAAAATTCTGAGGACATTGAATCCTGCATTTAAACATACAACATAGATGATTGAACAAGTTATACCTTGTACTTCAACTTTACAAGAGAGACTCTTCTTGGAAGATTGGAAGTAGTAGAAATAAACCTGAGGTTATCAAGAGATTTTCCTAGAATGGAGATAGCATTCAGTGCTCTTAGTGTTCGCCCTACTTTGTCAAGAAGCATCAATGTGAGCAGAGATTATGCTGGCAGTAGTAGATCTAGAAATGAAGAAGATAGGAAGATTGAAGAAGGTATTACCTTACTTGTGAAGAGAGAACCAGACGGTAAGAAAAAATTTAAATGTTGGACTTGTCAAGAATATGGTCATTTTGCATCTAAATGCCCTAAGAGAGTTAAAAAGTATAGAAACAATTTCAAGCCTAGAAGATCTAAGGAATGTTATTATGCTAATGATGAAGATCTTGAAGCTAGTATAGAGAGAACTTTAAGTGAAAGTGATACTGAGAATAATGATGACATAGGATTTGTAGCAATTAAAGAGGAAAAACCTGAAACGGATGTTAAGGAATAAAAAGCCCTAGTTTCTCAAGTTGAAAAGAAAGTTGATTGGATTATAGACAGTGGTTGTTCACATCATATGACTAGAGACATGAAAAAGTTCATAAAGTTTAATAATTATGATGGAGGAGTTGTTAGAGTTGGAAACAATGCACCTTGTTTGAGTAAAGGTATAGGATCTATTACTCTTGATGGGAAGACTAATACTGATGATGTTTAATTTGTGGATGGTTTGAAACATAATCTTTTGAGTGTTGGATAGTTAGTTGATACAGGATATCAAGTTTGGTTTACTGAGAAAACTTGTGTGATAAAAGATAAAGATGGAAATCTGATTGGAACTGGATCTAGAACCAGAGGTAATGTATTTCAGTTGAATCCTACTGAGATGACATGTTTGATTACTAAGATTGATGATAGTTGGTTGTGGCACAGAAGATTTTGTCATATAAATTTTGATAACATTGTGAAAATAAGTACTACACTTGCAGTAAGAGATTTGCCTAAAATTATGAAGCCTACTAACATGATTTGCAAGGAATGTGTGATGGAAAAATAGAAGAGAAGTTCATTTCCCAGTAAGAAGTTTACATCTGCAGAGAAGTTGGAGATTGTTCATACAAATTTGAGCGGTCCTACAAGGACTAGAGGATTCTATGGAGAAAGGTATTTTATTATTCTTATTGATGATTTTACAAGAATGATGTGGATTGCATTTCTTAAAGAAAAGTCTAGAGCATCTGATAAGTTTAAGGTCATTAAGAATAAGGTTGAGAATGAGTATGGAATGAAAATTAAATGTTTGAGATCTGAAAGAGGTGGATAATTTACTTCTAGAGAGTTTAACACTTTTTGTGAAGTGAATGGTATTAAGAGACAATTTTCAGCCCCTAGAACACCTGAACAAAATGGTATTGCAGAAAGAAGAAACAAATCAGTGACTGAAGCAACAAGAGCTATGTTATTTGAGAATGATTTGGAAAAGATATTCTAGAGAGAAGCAGTGAACACAGTAGTGTATATAATGAACAGAGTACAAATTAGAGCAGACACAAACAAGACACCCTATGAATTATGGTTTGGACATGCACCCTCAGTTAAGTATCTTAGAATTTTTGGAAGAAAATGTTATATAAAGAGAGATGATGATGTTGGAAAGTTTGATCCTAGAAGTGATGAAGGTATATTTCTTGGATATTATTTGAAGAGCAAAGCTTATAGATGTTATAACAAGAGAACTAAGACTATTGTTGAGAGCGCAAATATTAAAGTTGATGAAAAGTTCAAAATTCAAGAAAGAATGCTTGATTATGAATCTAATGAAGGAACTCATCCTAAACCTAACACTGAAACTACTGAATTATTCTATGAAACTAATAGTGATTTGTTGAATGAAATTCATAGTGAAATCATTGAAGAACCGACACCTGAAGTGAGATATGAGACAGTGACACCTGATAGGAACTTATCAAGGAATCATCCTATTGAGCAGATTATTGGAAACATAGATAGAGGAGTTCTAACTCAAAATAAGGTACAAAAAAAATTATGTTTGATTTCTCAAATTGAACCTAAATCTACTAGTGAAGCTTGTGAAGATGAACATTGGATTAAAGCTATGAAACAAGAACTAGATCAGATTGAAAAGAACAAAACATGGGAATTGGTCCCTAGACCTAAAGATAAGAATGTTATTGGAGCTAAATGGGTATTCAGAAACAAGATGAATGAACAAGGAGAAGTAGTAAGAAATAATGTAAGATTGGTACGTAAGGGATACTCACAGCAAGAAGGAATTGACTATGAGAAAAATTTTGCACCAGTAGCAAGAATTAAAGAAGTAAGAATGTTTTTGGCCTATGCAGCTTTTAAGAAATTCAAAGTATATCAGATGGATGTGAAGTTAGCATTTTTGAATGGAGAATTGGAAGAAGAAGTCTATATTGATAAGCCTGAAGGTTTTCCTTTGACTCAAGAAGGAGACATGGTATGTAAACTGAAGAAAGCCTTATATGGACTAAAGTAAGCACCTAGAACTTGGTATGCAAGATTGGATAAGTATTTGTTAAAATTAAGATTTACAAAAGGAACAGCTGATAGAAACCTGTACACAAAAGAAATTGAAAATGGTTTGTTAATTATAGTTATTTTTGTTGATAACATTATTTTTGGAGGAGAAGATGAAGTTAGTGATAAATTTTCTAATGAAATGAAAATTGAATTTGAAATGAGTATGATTGGTCAAATGAAATACTTTTTGGGATTATAGATAACATAGAATAGTGATGGTATCTTTGTAAGCCAGACAAAGTACTTGAATGATTTGTTAAAGAGATTTGGACTGGAGAACTGTAAACTAGTTGGAACACCTATGGTAACTGGACATAAATTATCTAGCACAGATGAGACTCCTACAGTTGAATAGAAGAAGTACAGATCTATGATTGGAGTATTGTAGTACTTGACACATACAAGACCTGATATAGCACATTCAGTTGGAATTGTAGCAATATTTCAAGCTAAACCTAGAGAATCACATTATGCAGCAATAAAGAGGATACTGAGCTATTTAAGAGGCACAATTGAGTATGGATTGTGGTATAAAAAATATGATGATTTTAGCCTATGCACATATACAGATGTTGATTGGGGAGGCAATGTTGATGATAAAAAGAGCACCAGTGGTGGAGCATTTTTTCTTCGAGGAAGATTGGTTTCTTGGCTAAGCAAGAAGCGGAATTGTATTTCACAGATTACAACAAAAGTAGAATATGTAGCAACAGCAAATAATTGTAACCAGATAATTTGGATGAAGAAGATGCTGAAGGATATTGGAATAAATTTTTTTGAACCTATTGTTATACATTGTGATAATACCAACACAGTTAGTATGTCTAAGAACCCTGTATTACATTCTAAGACAAAGAAAATAGATATTAAGTATCATGTAGTAAGAGAGAAAGTTATTGAGAAAGAAGTCAGACTTGAGTACATAAGCACAAAGGAGTAGATAGCAAACATATTTACAAAGCCTTTACCTAAGGATACATTTGAGTATCTAAGAGGTATGCTTGGGGTTATGCCCCAACCTACTTTTGAGAAGTGATGCAGATTAGTTGCATCCGTCTAGTGGTATATGAGCCTTATCTTTCTTCTAGATTGGATGTTGGTACTTCCTCTATGGGGGAGTATGTGTATCTAATCTGAGTCATGAGGACTCTAGTGAATGTATTTTCTGAACAGTGTCTTTTGACATTAGAGTTGTTGTTGACATAATGATGAAATTTCTATCATTTATGTCAATGGGGGAGAAGTGTACATGAAAATTCATTTGTACCATCTATTGGAGAGAACTAAATAGGAAAATGAAGCAAGATTTGATTGATGAAGAAGACTTGAAAGCATTTTTAGAGGAGCAGTGTTGCAGTATTGGATTCATGGAACATTGGATGTTTTTCATCTATGTTGCCATCAATGCCAATGGGGGAGATTGTTAGGAGTGAATGCTAAATATATCCTATAGGATTATTGGCATCCATTCTATAGTAGTTGTTGTTGCATTCATGATTATGATTGTCATTGATGTCAACATAGTGATCTACTAGAGATTAGTAGAGGAGCAGACAGTGTTTTGATTAGCACACGTGGGATATTGCAGATCAAGCTATGCAATGTTGAGTAGTTACTCTTTGATATGTTATATGGTCATGGTTAAGAGCATAGATAGTAATTCATTTATTCATGAAAGTTATGAGCATTTTGGTGGAAGCAGTATTTAGGGAGTGTTCCTGAGTAGCGGTTTGTGGAAATCGGATGATATCTCCTAATCGGGATGGAATCTAGTTTTGCATAGTTAAAGAGTAGTTGGAGACATATTGATAGTGATGTGGATGATAGCGCAAACTTCGAGGTCACATGAGTGAAGAATTATTCTAATTGGAAGCTAACAGTTTTGTGTAATTTTGATGTAACGTGTGGAAACTTTTATTTTGTAATTGGATGCTGACTCATTTATAATTACTTGAGTGTGGTATAAAGGAAGGAATGTTTTTCCTTTTTGTAAAATGTATGGAATGAATATGATGAAATGAATGAAGTTGTGAAAGTGAATTTATGAAGGAAGACATGCGAGGTACAGAGATCTGAAATTGAGATTTGGTGTAGCAATGAGTGCGGTTTGGCACAATCAAAGAAGAGGTAACATATTATTGAGATCAGTGATGATTTGATATTATTCTATTGAATAATCTAGAGATTAGTTGGATAGTGTGTTCAGTGATCTTTCCATTGAAGTTGTTTGGGCAATGGGTCCTTCTGTCTTCCATAACTCCTAATACAGTTAGAATGTTTTAGCAGGGATTCAAAATCTCCTAACAGGAATTCATATGTACTGAATGTATTTCATAAGACTCCTAACAGAGTCCATCCTTTCACAAGGAATATTCATATTAGTGCATCTTTTATGGGCATCATTCCCACCGGGGTTTACTCTTTGATCAAGACATTCCCTAGTCAACATATCTTGTGTCATTATGTTATTGCGTATGAATATCTTTCTATGGTTGGTAATTATATTGCTTACATGGTTAAAATCTATTGAAGTTGATAAAAGTTATAATTATCAGATAACTGATTCACCCCCCCCCCCCCCTCTCAGTTATCTTGGTGGACTTTACTTTCTAATAGTATGGGCTTAGAATAGATATGAACATCTACAAATTGAGTTGTATTGTAATTAGATCAACTACTATTTCAATTTAACCATTGATATAGAAAAATCTCTTAACCGAGTGGACTTAACTGTCTTATGTTACGCCCCTATATCATTAAATGAATGTACATTGTTATCTTATCGACCCCATAGTGAATGCTGGTTGAATGATAACTATTAGTCTTAAATCCTCTAACAAGGTCACACCTAACAGTGTGTTTGTAACCTTTAACAGGGTTGGATCTTCACCGAGCTCACTTCAAAAAAGTGAAAATTATTTTGGGTTACCAGTCCCGGGTGGTTTTTCCCTTAACAGGGTTTCCACATTAAATCATTGTGTTATGTGTTTTTGTGATGATTTCTTTATTGTCATACTTTACATACTACATATTTAATTTGATCGGTAATTACTGTGAGTTAATTAACTGGTAATCGGTAAAGGCACAGACAGTTTAAGAGTTTTTGTTACCGAGCTGCAGAATTTGTTGAAATTATTTTTAAAGTTACATCTTAAGATTTGGGACTGTAGGATAACTGATCTAACTAATTCACCCCCCCTCTCAGTTATTCTAACAATTGGTATCAAAGCATTGGTTGCTTGGAATAGAGTTTTAAGGACTTCAGCAAAAAGATCACAAGATGTATAAGAGGGAGGTGTCGAAGCTGAACAAGGACAACTTTACTATATGGAAAAGTTGAATGAAACTTCATATATCAAAAATCAGAGATTCTACCTTACATCTACTTGAAAATGGCTACTTACAACCGACGAATGGACCATTAACTCTTGATCAACTAAAAGATCGACATGAACACAACATTACTATGATAGAGATTGTTGTTTCTCTATCTGATGTTTAATTTGAGGATGTCAAAGATTGCACTACTACAAAGGAGATGTGGGATAAAATTGCTCAAGTCTATGGTGGTGATGTTAATGTCAAGAGAGCTAGAGCTGAAAGCCTAAGAGGTAGGTTTGACGATATGAAAATGAAGGAAGGAGAAAACATAGTATAGTATACAAACTAAATAAAGGAGGTATTCAATGCTATCAGAGGATCTGGTGGTGTCATTGATGAAGATACAGTAGTAAGTAAAATTCTAAGAACCTTGTTGCCTACTTATGCAATCAGAATATTTGCTATACATGAAATGAGGTCTGCACCTATAAATAATCTTACTCTTGATAGTCTGATTGGTAAGCTAACAACTTTTGAGTTGAACAATTTTGATAATAGTGTTGTACCATTTGTTGAGTCTACTTTCATGTCTTCTCTAAAGATCACTAAGTCTAGTAGTAGACATAATATAAAGAATGATAGTGATAGAAATACTGATGATGAGCTTGATGAAATTGAATCTCTTATGGCTCAGAGATTACCTAAAGGTAAAGGTAGATATAAGGTTAAATTACCTTTAGCATGTTTTAACTGTAAAGAAGTTGGCCATATTACTGCTAGATGCTCGAACAGGAAAGAAGATAGAAACAAAGATCGATCTAGTGAAGGAAGCTATGGAAGGAGAAATAATAGAAGTTACTGACACTACAACAAAGACAACCAAGATCACAGAGATAAGGAAAAAAAGATATGTTACATTGCTGAAGAGAATGATGCTAATACCAACACAAATGATGATGTTGAAGTAGTATTTGTTGCGATGAAGGATGATTCTGAGGAAGAAGAAAGGTATGTAGAAACAACACTCATTTCTAAAGTTAGTAACAATGATACTTGGATCATTGATAGTGGCTATACACATCAGATGGTTAGTGATAAAGAAAATTTTGATCATCTTGAGCATTATAATGGAGGATCAGTAAGAATGGGTAATGATACACCATGTATGGTTAGAGGAAAAGGATCTTTATTGATAAATGATAAAATCAAATGTGATAATGTTTATTGGGTAAAAGGACTAAATTACAATTTTCTAAGTGTGGCATAGCTTAACAACTCGGGTCACCGAGTAGCTTTTGAAAGCAAGAAGGTAACGATATTTGATGAAAGTGGAAAGCTTGTCGGAACATGAGAACAATCTAAAGGTAACTTATTTTATCTTGACAATGCTGAGACTTCTTGTTTACTGATGAAAAATAAGGATGCATGGTTATGGCATAAAAGGTTATGTCATGTAAATTTTGATAATATGATTAAGATCAATAGAAAGAAAAAGGTTAGAGGTCTACCTAGCCTAACAAAGCTTGATCATGTTATGTGTCATGAATGTCAAAAGGGGAAAATGACAAAATCTAGATTTAAGAGTAAAGACTATTCAACAAAAGGAATCTTGGAGTTAGTTCACACCGACCTATGTGGTCCCATGAGAACTCAGAGCTACTATGGAGATAGATATTTTATTATGTTTGTTGATGATTACACTAGATTGATGACTGTCATGTTTTTAAAAGAGAAATCTGAGGCATTTAAAATGTTTAAATGGTACAAAGAAAAAGTAGAAAAATAAACTCAAAAAGAACTAAAATGCTTGAGGTCTGATAGAGGTGGTGAGTTTATTTATGTTGAATTAACTAACTATTGTAATGAGCATGGCATAAAAAGATAGGTTTCTGCTCCTAGAACACCACAGCAGAATGGGATTGCTGAAAGGAGAAACAAATCAATTGTTGATTGTACAAGGACACTGATCTTAGAAAATAATGTTGCACAAGTATACTAGAGATAGGCAATTAGCATAGCTATATATTTTATGAACCGAGTATAATTGAAGAAAGACACAAACAAAACACCCTATGAGTTATGGTTTGGTAACACACCGAGTGTAAGTTACTTCAAAATTTTTGGTAGCAAATGTTTTATTCTGAAAGATGATAGGAATGGTAAATTTGACTCTAAAGGGGATGAGGGAATATTTCTTGGATATCCTACTAAAAGTAAAGCTTACAAGTGTCTGAATAAGGTCACTAATAATATGATTGAAAGTGCTAATGTCAGAGTTGATGAATTTAATGATAAAAATGAGGAAGAAAGCAATAAGGAGCCAAAAGACTATGGTAGATTCACTTATGTTGAGCATCCAGAGTACCTACCGAAGCCACAGGCTAAGTTGACCGAGCATCAGGAAAATAACATCGAGGAATAGAAAAGGGAAACTGAAGAATAGGAAGAAGCTACTGAGCAAGGAATTGAACCTGAACCAAATGAAGAAAAAAGGAGAGATCAAGTGCTGGCAAGATTTGTTAGAAGGCATCATCCAAAGAACCAAACCATTAGAGACAAGCAAGTTGGCATGCTGACAAGAAGTAAGTTAAGACAGAATACATGCTTAGTTTGTGAGTTTGAACTGAAGAATGTTAAGGTTGCACTTGAGAATGATGAATGGATAAATGCAATGAATGAAGAAATAGAAGAAATTGAGAAAAGAAAGACATGGAATTTAGTACCTACACCAAAAGATAATAATGTTATCGGTACTAAATAGATTTTCATAAATAAGCTGAATGAGAATGGAGAGGTTACAATAAACAAAGCTAGACTAGTTTGCAAGGCGTATGCACAGGAAGAAGGCATTGATTATGGTGAAAATTTTGTGCCTGTTGCTAGATTGGAAGGAGTCTACATGTTACTTGCATATGCTACACATAAGAAATTTAAAGTCTATCAAATGGATGTTGAGTCTTCTTTTCTAAATGGAATACTAGAAGAGGAGGTCTACATAGGAAAATCGGAAGGGTTTGTTGATCCAAATTAGAAATACATTTTATGTAGACTACATAAAGCTTTATATGGTTTAAAGCAAGCACCAAGAGCCTGGTATGAACGGTCTCATACTTATCTTTTAAGTATTTGTTTTGTAAGAACTAGTGAAAATAGTAATTTGTATATGAAAGGAGGATCTGATGATACTATTTTGATTGCTATAACATTTGTGGATGATATAATCTTTGGAGGACAAGATCATATTTGTAAATCATTTACTGATGAGATGAGAAAAGAATTTGAAATTTTTAGGAATAGTCCCAAGAGATAACTGAGAGGAGGGGGGGTGAATCAGTTATCTACAAGTTTCAATTCTTTATCCAATTAAGTATACTTAAACTTTAAGCATAAACATAATGAAAGAACACTTGAACACAACACCAATATTTTGGTTACAGGGAAACCCAAATAGGTAAAAACCCTGATGGGAATTGACACCCACTAATAAACTGCACTAGTGTATAATGATCCTTGTTAGAAGATCTTACAACCCTGTTAGGAGTTGATCTTTACAATGCAATAAGTACAGTGACCTGGTTAAAGGTCAGACCCTGTTAGGAGTCTTTTATGATTGACCCTGTTAGGGGTGAGGATGCACTGTCTGAGAGCTCACTACTTAAAGGGGTGAAGGTTGCAACCTTCTGAATAACAGATACACACTATATCTGGATCTTGGTGAATTGCGAGGTAGACCTGTTGTCTTGATCAATTCCAATGAATAGCATATACTCTTTACTTGGTCACATAGACCTTCTTATGGCTCAACACTTCGTACTCTTTTCTCTACTCTTCTCTTTTCAACTCTGAGCCATATCTTAGCAATCACAAATGACTGCCTATAAATATCTTCTCTCTAAATGATATAATCAAGTTGACCTATTAGAACCACCTTGAAATCATATTAGAGAAACAATAAAATTTTCCAATAACATCTTTGTCATCTCTACTAAGCACGCAACACAATCTAGGACCTATCCAAATTAATAAATGTAGACGCACACTACATATTATCGGCTCTACCAAATTAACTGATACTTTCTCCTCAAGCTAAATTACATCATGCGCTCTTAACCAAACCTTCTTAACTCTTCTCTAATCACTAATCCAAGAACGCATACTGAAATGATAGGTGCAACTCCTGTACCAATATAATCTCTTTCGACTCTTCTGGATAAACACAAGAAACTGTAACTGGTGAATAGCGACTACATAACTTCACTTCTACTGCATATCAAACTCTGTGTCCATGAATGGAGAAACACTAACATATCTCCATCACATATCCAAAGGCACAAGGATCCATGATAACTGTACAGACAATCACTCATA
The DNA here is from genome assembly GCA_027943335.1 of Chamaecyparis obtusa. Lineage (NCBI taxonomy): Eukaryota > Viridiplantae > Streptophyta > Pinopsida > Cupressales > Cupressaceae > Chamaecyparis > Chamaecyparis obtusa. The sequence goes on along the minus strand of BSBK01004228.1, from coordinate 6,384,018 downwards.
GAACATTATCTATAACTCTGTTAGGAACACTACTAACACAAGCTGCTACATAATTGTTTGTACTAACAATTAACCTCTGCGTCCATCATATCATGTTGATAACATGTCTATGTTGCATATACTCAAAGATTACTACATAAGTCTTCCATGCATGTTGCTTACCATATGTTGTCATCAGTGAAAAACATACAGTGAAAAACATACAGTTAACACTGGCTTGCTGGAAAATCTCCAACAGAAATGTCTATGTTTGGAGAGATTAAATGCTTTCTAGGCTTGTAGGTTATTCAGCAGAATGATGGAATTTTCATCACACAATCAAATTACATAAAGGAAGTATTGAGAATATTTGGCATGGAAGATTCTAAACCAGTTGGAACACCAATGGTCACAAACTACAAACTAACTAAAGATGATCAATCTACAGAGGTAAACCAGACATTGTACCAATCTATGATTGGTAAACTGATGTATGTAGTACATAGTAGACCAGATATTGTACATGCAGTGGGGATTGTTGCTAGATTTTCTATCAATCCAAAGGATTCACATATGGTTGCAGTGAAAAGAATCTTGAGATACCTAAAGAAAATAGAAGAATATAGATTATGGTATCCTAAGGAAGGAAAATTTGAACTAAGAGTCTACACCGACATAGATTGGGTTGGAAATATAGATGATAGAAAGAGCACAATCAAAGGAGCATTTTTCTTTGGTGAAAGACTTGTTACTTGGACAAGTAAGAAAAAACCTTGTATTTCTTAGTCTACTGTCAAAGAGAGCATGTTGTTGCTGCTACAAACTATTCAAACATTGCTTATATCAAACAAGTGTTGAAAGGGATGAATGAGGTAATCACTGAGCCGATGATTATATATTGTGACAACATTAGTGCAATAAATATTTCTAAGAATCATGTAATGCACTCAAAGACAAAGCATATTTCTATTAAGTATCACTACTTAAGAGAACAATTATAGGAGAAGCAAGTCAAACTAGAATATGTTACATCAAAGGAGCAACTTGCAGATATTTTTACCAAGCCTCTATGAAAGGAAACTTTTGAATACTTGAGGACTAGACTTGGGGTATGTCCCTTGTCTACTGGTCACTAATGTGATCTGGAGGTTGCATCAGCCTAATCTTATCAGAGGATCATTCATGTTGAGGAAACATAGTTCACACTTTGGATTATGTCTAAGTTTGTGAAAGATTTGAGGAACTAGAACAAAGAATTGGCATATCAGTATACTAAGATACATAGTCTGTACTGAACAATAGAAAGTCACTTTCCTATTGCAAAGCTATATGTTTTATGTTTTTCTTTTGCATTATTGTCAAAGGGAGAGATAAAAAATATGATGAATAGATCAAGATCACATCTATCTAAGGGAGAGATAATTTGAGAAATTTAGGGAGAGTTTTGAAGATTTGTTGCTGAGAACAGAAGGAATTTGAGAGCTAAAAAGATCAAATCCATAGAGGAAAGTCTACACTCTTAATGTTGTCATGTAACGTAGTGATTAAACATATTAAAATATCAAGCTAGGGAGAGCTTACCGAGCTACAGTATTTACTTACATAGTTGTAGAATACATGTTTGGTATGTGTATGGCATATTTCATATTTCTTGTGTTTTTAGCAATGCCAAAGGGAGAGATTGATGAACTACAACTGATTGAATACCTAAATGACTTGAAGATCAGTGATTAGAGATCATCGAGTACTGAAATGATATGTAAGATAATTAAAATAGTCATTATGTTGTCATTGATGTCAACTAGTTTCATAGTACTTATCATGTTAGTTACAAATATCTAAACATCTGTAAAGAGGAGAGAAGAGATGAAGAACTAAGATATATACATAGAGGAAGATAGATATAATAGATGAGGATAAGGAATACTTTGGGTAACTTATTGATGAGTCTATGACTTCATATTGTTGACTTGATTATGTTGTATTAATCTATTATGAAGAAGGAAGCAAAATGTACAAGGCAATGTGGTCGGTAAATGAAGCACTTCAGTATACACTGAGACAGTGTAGTTTATATCGAGCGACAGTATTAACTGAGCTTGTGTTCACCGACGCATTTCTTTGTTAACCAAGTATGGATCAAAGTATTAAATGCTTAAGTTTAGCCAATAGAAATTGATGAGCTGGAAATTGTTATGATTTTGAGATTGAGGATAAAGTTTGTTATAAGATCCACGATTGAAAAAATTTAGAGAAGATCTTAAGGATGGAATTGAAACATGTTACTGACACAACCACCGAGGAAGGTTTAAGAGGCAAAATCTGTGAAGGAGATTAAGTGGAAAAATATGATGGTTGATATGAAAATGATTTATCTATCTATATAAGATATATGAGTTTCTTTATTGAAACATGCCAGAAGAAAGAAGACTGCAGAGATTTCACATGAATACAGTTTCATGCATGCCTGATCAGACTGGTTGAAGGAGAACCGAATTGCAAAATAGTACTGAGCGTCAAAGAGCTATTACCGAGTGAAAGTAAGTTAAGGAAGTGAATTGATATATTGATCAGAGGATTTGTATGGGCTTAGAATAGATCTGAACATCTGCAAATTGATTTGTATTATAATCAGATCAACTACTGTTTCAGTTTAACCATTGATATAGAAAAATCTCTTAACCGAGTGCACTTAACCATCTTATGTTATGCCCCTATGTCATTCAATGGATGTATATTGTTATCCTATTGACCCCATGGTTAATGTTGGTTGAACTATAACTGTTAGTCTTAAATCCTCTAACAAGGTCACACCTAACAGTGTGTTTGTAACCTTTAACAAGGTTGGCTCTTCACCGAGCTCACTTCAGAAGAGTGAAAATTATTTTGGGTTACCGGTCCTAGGTGATTTTTCCCTTAATATGGTTTCCATGTTAAATCATTATGTTATGTGTTTTTGTGATGATTGCTTTATGTCATACTTTACATACTACATATTTGATTTGATCGGTAATTACTATGAGTTAATTAACTAGTAATCGGTAAAGGCACAGACAATTTAAGAGTTTTTGTTACTGAGCTGGAGAATTTGTTGAAATTGTTTTTAAAGTTACATCTTAAGATTTGGGACTGTTGGATAACTAATCTAACTGATTCACCCCCCTCTCAATTATTCTAATAGGTTTACTCTCTGATCAAGAGGTTCCCTAGTCAACATATCTTGTGTTGTTGTGTATGTTTATCTTTCTATGGTTGTTGTTTATATTGGTTACTTGGTTGAAATCTGATAATGGTATTATAAGTTATTTTTATCTGATAACTGATTTACCCCCCCCCCCCCATCTCAGTTATCTTGGTGGATTTTACTTTCTAACAAGTTCACCAATGGAAGGTGCAAGGACAGAGTGTTATGTGATGTTTTACCTATGGATGCTTGTCATCTTTTACTAGGGAGACCATGGTAATTTTGTTGGAGATTTTCCAGCAAGCTAGTGCTAACTGTATGTTTGTCATTAATGACAACATATGGTAAGTAGCATGCATGGAAGACTTATGGAGTAAGCTTCTAGTATATACAGCACGGATATGTTATCAGCATGATATCATGGACGCAGAGGTTAACTATTAGTACAGACAGTTATATAGCAGCTTGTGTCAGCAGTGTTCCTGACAGAGTTATAAGTAGTGTTCTATGAATGATTGTCCGTACATTTATCATGGAACCTTGCACGTTTGGATATGTGATGGAGACATGTTAGTGATGTTGCATTCATGGATGAAGAATTTGATGATCAATAGAAGTAAAGTTATGCAGTCGCTATTCAACAGTAGCAGTTTCATGTGTTTATTCAGAAGAGCCGACAGAGATTTAGAGGAAATATATTTATAGGTAGTCATTTGTGATTGCTAAAGTGTGGTTCAGAGTTGATTTTGAAGAGCAAAGCAGAGTGTGTGAAGTGTTGAGCCATCATAAGAAGGTCTATGTGACCAAGTAAAGTATTTGTGCTATACATTAGAACTTATCCAGATAGCAGGTCAAAGCGCAGTTCACCAAGATCCAGATATAGTGTGTATCTTTTATTCAGAAGGTTGTAGCCTTTACCCATTTTATTAATGTGCTCTTAGATGGTGCATCCTCACCCATAATAGGGTTAATTTTAAAAGACTCCTAACAGGGTCCGACCCTTGACAAGGTCTACTATACTAAACATATTGTAAAGCAACTCCTAACAGGATTAAGGATCTTCTAGCAAGGATCATAAAACACTAGTACAAATTATTAGTGGGTGTCAATTCCCACTGGGTTTTTTACCTATTTGGGTTTCCCCATAACCAAAATAGTGGTGTTATGTTCAAGTGTTCTTTCATTGTGTTATGATTTATGTTTAAGTATACTTAATTGGATAAAGAATTGAAATTTGTAGATAACTGATTCCCCCCCCCCCCTCTCAATTATGTCTTGGGACTATTCCTAACAAATTTGATAGGAAAGCAATCCATGATGGAGCCAAGAACTCCTATTCATTCAAAAAAGATGGAGTTACCTTTTAGATTCAATCCCTTCTAGAAGATGGAGAAGTGAAACCAGTGGGTCCTAATGTTCTTTTGGTAGGGGAGAAAGAATTCCTAAACACCTTAAAGGAAGGTGAAGGAGTGGGGTATGCCTTGGTGTTGAAGCCTAAAGAGGAGAAATAAGTCAAGAAATAAGAAGTATGTTCAAGGGTTGTTAGAACAATACAAAGACATAGTGAGTGATGGAAAGCTAGATACCCTACCTCCTAAAAGAGACATAAGCCATCAAATTGACTTTATCTCAGGAGCCTCCTTACCTAACAAAGCTTCATATAAAATGACCTTTCAACAAAATGAGGAAATAGCCAAAAAAATCCAAGAGCTAATTGATCAAGGCCTTATAAGGAAAAGCATTAGCCCTTGTGTTGTCCCCATAGTCCTAGCACCAAAGAAGGAGGAACTTGGAGGTTGTGTACTAACTCTAGTGTCATTAATAGGATTACCTTAAGGTATAGGTTTCCTATCCCTAGTATTAAAGACTTGATGGATTGCTTAGAAGGAGCAAATTATTTTTCCAATATTGACCTCAAAAGTGGATACCACCAAATAAGGATTAAGGAGGGAGATGAGTGGAAAACCACTTTCAATACCACTAAAGGCTTATATGAATGGCTAGTTATGCTCTTTGGGTTACCCAATGCCCCTAGCACCTTTATGAGGTTAATGAATGAAGTGTTGAAAGACTTCATTGGAAAATAGGTTTTGGTTTACTTAGATGATATCCTCATCTTCAGCAAGTCCAAGGAGGATCACTTGGTGCATTTTCAAGAGGTATTACAAAAGTTACATGAAGAGAAGCTCAACATCAATCTTGACAAGTGTGAGTTCATGAAACCAAAATTAGTGTACCTAGGCTTTGTGATTTCACAAGGTAACTTGAAAATAGATATGAGCAAGGTAGAAGCAATCTTGAAGTGGCCTACCCCCAAATTTTCTATAGAAGTGATGATATTCCATGGATTGGCTCAATTTTATAGAAAATTTATCAAACATTTTAGTGAGATTTGTGCACTAGTTCTAAACACCATCAAAGGAGGCATGAAGGCTAAATTCCAATGGAGTGAGCAAGCTAAAAAAGGTTACGAGTCCTTGAAGAGGAGGATTGCAACTCAACCAATCTTGGTGTTACCTATCATTGAGAATTTGTTCGCTATTGAGTGTGATGCTAGTAACATTGCAATAGGAGCAGTCCTAAGCCAAGAAAATAAACCAGTGGCCTTCCATAGTGAAAAGTTGAGTGAGGCCAAAAATAAGTACTAATCATATGATTTGGAGGTTTACGCTTTGGTCCAAGTGCTAAGGAATTGGAGGTAGTACCTACTTCCTAAGGATTTTGTAGTATATACTGACAACCAAGCTTTAAGCTTTCTCAACTCACAAGATAAGTTAAGCCACAAGCATATGAAGTGGGTTGAGTATATTCAGGCTTATACCTTCACAAAAAGCACAAGAAAGGGTAGAAAAATAAAGTAGCAGATGCCTTAAGTTGGAGACTCTTGATAGTCCAATAAATTTAGCTAAGAAGCATAGGCATAGACAGTTTCAAAGACTTGTATCCAGAAGATGAAGACTTCTCAGCACCTTACAAGGTATGCAAAGACTTTTAAAATCATTTTCATAGTGAATATGTTGATTACCTTATCGAAGAAGGTCTTTTGTTTAGGGGAGGGCAACTATGTGTTCCTAGAGGCTCCATGAGGGAGAAGCTCATCCAAGAAAATCATAATGGGTCATTGAGTGGATATTTTGGAGTCCATAAGACATTGGATTTGGTTCAAAGATTTTACTATTAGCCTAGGATGAATCAAGACATAAGAAGATATGTGGAGACTTACATAGTTTTCCAAAAGGCCAAAGGTGCCTCATCCAATACAGGGTTGTATCAACCTATTCCAATCCCCAATAGACCTTGGGAATGTCTCAGCATGGACTTTGTGGTAGGATTTCCTAGGACCAAGTAAGGATTTGACAGCATCTATGTGATTATGGATAGGTTTAGCAAGATGGCTCACTTTGTGTCATCCAAGACTACTCATGATTCTTGCCACATAGCCAAAAAAAAATTCAGGGAAGTAGTCAGGATCCGTGGATTTCCCTTAAGAATAGTATTTGACAGGGACTCTAAGTTTATGAGTCATTTTTGGAAAAAAAATTATGGAACAAGCTTGGCACCAATTTGTCTTTTGGGTCTGCATACCACCCCCAAATGGATAGGCAGATTGAGGTAGTTAATAGGATCTTGGGGAACCTTCTAAGATGCCTAACTAAAGAGTATGGTCATTCATGGGATCAAGTGATAGCACAAGCAGAGTATGCCTACAATGATACCATCAATAGAACTACCGGCAAGAGTCTATTTGAGCTAGTCTATGGGCTACACCCAAGAGGCATCCATGAATTGAGAGAACTTAGAGACACAACAACAAGGATTGGATATGTAGAGGATATTTCTCAGTCCATGATATAGTCAAACAATCTCTCAATGATAGTACCACTAAGTCCAAGAACAAGGTGGATGAAAGGAGAAGAGAACTACATCTCAAGGTGGGATTTCTTGTCATGGTACACTTGAACAAGGCCAAATTGTAGGAGGGGATCCCACAAAAGCTATAGATGAAAAGGATTGGCACATGTGCCATCCTATCCAAGTATGGATCTAGTGCTTACAAAGAAGACTTGAAAATAGACTTGGGCATCTCACCAGTATTTAATAAAGTAGATTTAGTGCCTTATAAATAACCCATCCTTGTTGTAGATAATGAACATTCTAAAGTTGTAGAGGACTTGGAAAATATGCAAATACCTATCACTCCAAGCCCCCAAGATGAGAAGGTCTTGAGCTCTTGGGTCATTAAGAAGATTAGGCACAAAACTTACTTGGAATACCTTGTCAAGTGAAAAGGTAAGGAAAATGCAAAGGCTACATGGGTCTCATAGATAGAGTTGCAGAGGTTAGGCATTATTCTTGAGTTGGTCCCCACCAATGGGACTTGATTTCTTTGTTTAGGGGAGAATGGTGCAGGAGCACCTAGGACCTAGGCTAGACTGTCCTTCTCCATTTTTGGTTTGTACTGGTCCTAGCCAGACTAGAGGTTAATAGTCCTAGCCATATGAAAGGTTAATAATCAGTTCCAAGAGGACCTAAGTGTGTTAGGAGAGTAGAGGTTAGATTTAACCTAGGGTTTGGGTAGATTGACTAGGTCAATGAGTCAAAGTACCCTTAGGACCTAGCTTGGTCCTAAAGATGCTAAAATGGGTACAAGTATGGAAATATGGTCAAAATGATTATTTTTGGTCTAAAATGACCCAAAATTATTTTAGATAGGTTATTTTATCTTTTCTTGAGTCTTTCTGAGGTTTGAGAGAAGAAAGGAGCAATTTAACAAAAGTTGCTAAAAAGTTGTCATGACAACTTTTGTCCTAAAAGGACCGACCAATATTTTAGGTCATTATGGTTCCTAAACACCCTATACCTTGAATCTAGAAGCTATATAAACCCTAATAGGCCCAAATCCTAAGGTTAGCATCTTTTACAATTTCTCATTGTGAAGAATTTAATCATTGTTACTAGTTTTGACGACACAATCTGAGCTTTTGATGCAACAATAGCATAAAGTTTAATTATTTTTTCTTATAAAAGAATGATTTAATCCATATTTTGTGTTTCCTTTCTATTCTATATCATTTGGTGTGTTTTTTAGGTGTTTTATTAGTCTTAGATTAAATCTTTTGTATTTGCCAGTTCACTGGCCTATAAATAGACTTGTGTAGAAACATGGCTCCCCCATGAAGCCCTATTGTGTGTTCATCATGACCAGTTGGAGAATGGTAGATGAGCCTATTTATAGTTTAATTATCTTTGGTGGAGGCCTGGAAAGATGAATGACCAATTTTAAGTCCTTGCCTTAGGCGAGCACTTTCATTACCCCGCTAGGGACAAAGAAGTGTAAACTTATTTTTACTTGCAAGGGTGACTTGAAAGATATACTCCAAGGATTTGGAGACCAAGAAGAGGACCAAAAAGTGTCTCAATGGAGATCTTAGAGCATGATCAATCCATTTCATAAACCTAAACTTACTTTGAGCAGTGAGCACCTAGAAACCTTTGAAACCCTTGTAAAACCCTCCATTTTGTGTTAGGGAAATGTATAGAGGCTTGAGCCCCCAAGACCCAAAAAATCCTTGAGGAAATTCCATAGGTACCAAGAATCCAAAACAATCTTGGTGGAACCTTTGGGAATATTTTGAAGAAAGTCCTAAAAACCTGAACTAGGAGGCCTAATTGGGGCTCTAGGGCTACAAGGCTAAAACATAGAATTTGAGAAGATCGATAAGAAGAAAAAGTAGAGACCTTGATCAATCGAATCAAGAAGTGAAAAAAACACACAAATAGATGACCTTCACACCCCTACAAGATTCATCAACTTTCTAAGTATGTAAGGAGCATTTGGCATGAGTATAGGCAATGAAGAGAAAGAACCTTCAATCAATGATGGGTTACCTAGGATTTGAAGTGTGAATTGAGGGAGTGAAGGACCTTGAGAGATTCCTTAATAGTAAAATTTGAAGCCTTATGAATCCCCTGATCAATATTTTGGGGGATTGGAGGGTTGGTAATCTTAGTGATCCTAACCAAGTAACTAGGCTCCTTGAGTGATCACATCACTAGGCAAGAAGAGAAGTACAGAACACGTACACATTCAGAAGACAAGAGCTGAAAGGTCAATCACCTTTTGAATTGTTATCAAAGGGGGATAGATTATTTTGAAAGGGGAGAGATAAGATATAGGAGAGATTAGAATGCTAGAAGACCAGATAGGACAAGGAACGAGACATGCATAAACCAGAATCTCTAAAGAAGTGAATAAAATTAGTGTGTCATCAATGCCAAAGGGGGACATTGTTGGTTGTTGGCATAACAAATTGGAGATTGTTGATAATAATTGGTATACATGATAATCAATTTTATGTTTTTCATTGATGTCAAAATATTTGGCATAATGTTTTGACTTGATACTATATCTATCAGAAGGAAAATATTGTTGTTATAATGAGAAGTTAAGGTAAAGGATATGTCAATAGGAACCTTATCGGGTAACAATTAAGAAAAATAATGGTGGACAGATGAATGGTTTGATTGTTTATCAAAATATGCTAAGGATTAAGTTGAAGGATACTATTCATAAAGATATTAATCGGATATGAGTAAAGGTGAAGATAATTTGATTAAGATACTTACCGGTAAACTATTGTCTTATTGGTACAAAGGAATTCTTATTGGAGATAGTAAAGACTTAAAGGGAAGAGAGGAATAGATGATGAAATAAGAAAGTGGGACAACTCAGGAACAATTTAAAGAGAACGGTGATGACACAAAGATCAAAGCAAAATGTATTAAGGAAGTTTTTACAAGAGTAAAATGTTTTATCAATTAGCAGGTCGCAAGGATATAAAGAAAAATAAATATGGATGGTTAGATTTGATATGAAAGATACAGATCATTAGATTTATGTTTAGGTTTATGATTGAGGAATTCATACTTAAGGAAGAAGAAAGAAGGATTCTGGTATCGCGATGAAGACATGAAGAAGACTGTGGTGAAAGATTAGATATTGGTAGAATAGAGAAGTATTGTTGCGATCACAAAGAAGGATATAGAGAAGAACAAAGAATTGAATTGGTATGTTATTGTGTTAAGGAAATTCATTGGATCTGAATTAGCAAGATTAGTGAAAACTACACATCATTTTTTATCTATTACTCTCTAAAAATTATGATGGTAAAATCCCTTATCAGGTGACCCTAATAGGTCTATTGTAAAATCCTCTAACTAAGTGACATTCTCAAAAGAGTGTTTAAAATCATCTAACTAGGTTACTCCTAATAGGGTAAAAGACTTTAACAGGTCTCAGAGAAATCCCTTAACCAAGTAGCATTAAACCATGCTTTTGTAACCCTTATCGGGTGAGCCCTTAACAAGGCAGGCTCTTACCTAGACGTATTTCAGAAGAGTACTATTATTTGTGGGCATTGTTCTCACATTGCAGTTTTCACCCTAGTCAAGTTTCCACAATATAAATACTTGTGTTATTATAGTGTGGATGATTTTATATGTTGAATGGATGTTTAATGTTTAGTTAACCAATAATGATGTTAAAGGTTAATTTTATCTTATTCGGTAAATATGTAAAGAAGTTTTGGAGCTATGAAATTTAGTTTGGGTTGGTGATTACTGATTCACCCCCCCCCCCCAAGTAATCAATCCTATATCTACAACTACAAGTAGCAACCCTTTTCAGATTTGTTAACCATTTTGTGCAAGATCTTAAGGATTGTGTTTTATTTGAAGCTTTTTCCCATTCATTCCCCTAGGGATAGTATATAGAAGAGGAATGGTGTGTGATGTGAAAATTAGTGCACAGATCATTGATGTCTTTATTCTTGAATTGTCCTCCATTATTTATGAAAATTAATGAGGGAATACCATATCGGCAAATGATGTAGTTAAGCATAAACATGGCCACGTGTTTCCATGTTTCTTGGATAAGCGGTACAACTTCAACCCACTCAATGGTGGTGATAATGAACGTGTTCTCATTTGATGATGAGGGGTATATCTAGCCCACAAGATTGAAAGCCCATTGTTGAAATGGAAAATGAGTGTTGAAAGGCAACAAGTCCCTGGTAGGAGCATGAATTAGATTTTCATGGAACTGACATTTTTTATAGATCTTAGCATATTGAACAACATATTTCTCCATGGTAGGCCAATAATACCCATCTTTGGGAAGCTTCTTTGCTAAGGAAAGACCATTCAAATGTGATCCACATATACCATCATGAGCCTCCCAAAGTTCTCTTTCAGACTCCTCATGCTCTAGACACCTAAGAAGTGTACCATCAAGACCTCTCCTAAACAAGTCATTTACAATGATGAGATACCAAGAGGAATTCCAGATGAGATTCCATTTTTCATTATAGGAAAGAGAGTTGGGAATGGTTTGATCTTTGAGGTAGGCGTAGATTTGGCTATAGTGAGAAGTGTCATGAGAAATGATAGTGCAGACAATTTGAGGGTCAGGTGTGTCATGAGCAAGGAAAGGGGGTTCCTCCACTAGGAATTCATAGCAGAATTGATGTTCCTCCAACTATAGCATTGAGGCCAAAGTGGCCATAGCATTTGTTGCTATATCTTTTGCACGTGGTATCTATTGGAAGGTCTCTTTCATCCCTACCAATTACACCCACTTATGGAATGTGGGATAAATAATCTCTTAGCCGCTTCCAACTACATCTTATTATCCCACATCCTTCCCTCAATGTCTTCTCCCATCTAAGAGCAGCCATAAAAAATCTTCCCTCTCACATTCTAAGCCTCTTGTATTTTTAATTGTTTGATGTCATAACTATCTCTGAGTTCATTGAATCATTTTGACATATTTTTATTTTTATTTGAATTCCTTCATTCTTCAATACTCTTATGTGAAGTGCTCTGAGAGCAATAATATTTAAAAGGCAATATTTTGTTGTTAGGAGGGCAATGAACTAGGTTCTCATTTAATGCATCCACTTTTTCTTTAAAATGATATTTATTTGCATTCATGTGATGGATTTCATTGTTGTGATCTTTGAAGGGCTTGATATTTGATCTTGTCCACCATTTCCTCTATCTACAGTGAGATGTATGCATGTAAATAAAGCCAATTTTGGGAAAACTCATTGAAGATTTATATGCCCGAGTCCATACAAGTTAGGCAATCACATGAGAGATATGTATGCTCGAGCCCATAGAAGTTAGGAAATCTCATGGGAGAGATGTATGCCCATGAAATCCATATGTGAGAGTTGATACAAATTGGCATTAAAATTGACAGACGAGATGTATGTCACAACTTGACAAACTCATCCTAAGAGTTGTATCCTTATCACTCTGGCTATTAGATTCAAATTGAGCTTATTTATAAATATTCAACAAAGTTGAAAGGTTGCCACATTATTGTCCTCATTGGAATTCAAATGGACAATCCAAAATTGAAAACTTATTACAATTGATTGAAGATGTAAATTGATTTAATATCTCATTTAATTTGATATGTCAACTTATTTATGATCATATTATTTCAATAAGATTTAATGTGGCTTCCAACTTGATAGTATACACAAGGATTATTAGTGTAAACATCATTTACACATTAAGCTTACTTAGGCTTAGTTAGCATAAGTTAGAGTTGTCATAAATTACTTTTGTAACTTGTCATTTAATATTGTATTTAGGATCAAGTTAGTTATTCTAAATAATAATCTAGAATATAGATGATAGCTCAATATTTGGTATTTTCTTTAGGCATTTATTATTTTCATAGTACATTTAATGGTTGTATCAAGGGTATTTGTAATCCTACCTCGTCACCTTGACTATATAAGCAAGGCTTATTTGTACATTGTATCATATCAATTGAATCATTATTATATCATTCAATCTCATTGTTCATGCAAACTCATGTTCAAACATTCTCTTGCAGAAAGTATGTTTCTTTGTTGATCCTTTGAAGTGTGTGTAGCTTCATCATAGATTCATTATATTCCAACATGGATAAGTAGGACTTATCATAATTTGTGAGAAAATTTGAGGATGAAGAATTGAAATTATATATAAATGATATGGAGATATATATGCTATTATATGTGAGGTGTTAAGTATTTAGCTTTCAATCATTGCATATATATAGAAGAACCACTAACAATAATTAGTCTTCAATTATTGCATATATATACTAACAATAAAATAATAGCCTTCAATCATTGTGTGTGTGTGTAACTAAAAAATGAAAAACTTAATCCATCCCATAAGTTAATTTTAAATATTAAATCAATTAATATAATTGTTTTAACAAAAAAAAAATTGTAGACCTAACTATAAATCCACTTATTATACTTCATCTTTAGTGAACCATTTAAATATGAGATTTGTGAATGTAGATCTAGTGATGAAGGGTGCTCCCATTAATACCACAAACACATAACAAAAATAGAGACACAACAACAATTTGCAAGCAAAGAAAATGGGCTTCTTATTATCTCCACAAGTGTGGAATTACAAATTTCAGAAATTACAATATGCAAAGCCACATGGGCATTTTCCTTACAATATTTTGTAAGAAAAAGCCTTGAATAACTACCCAAAACTACTCTAGAAACACTATGGGCCTTCTTTATATAGGCAATTTTCCACCGCCCAGGAAGGTTCTCGAATTTTAGCCATTGAGGTTGACCAACACTATAATTATGTATTTTTCATTTTTATTACATTAGAGTTGGGTCAAACAAATTTTGGAACTCAAAAAGAAATTTTGAAGGAAATTCATATTCTTCTGTTTTAGGTAGAGAAACTTTTGGGACCATAAGTCATCGCCTATTGACCCGATTGACTATTATGACCCCATTTCAGAAATGGTGCAAAGTTCTCTACAACACTTTATTTGAGAAAGCTCTAGTTAGTCAAAGTTTCGACCCCTTTCAAAGCCTCTAAATCCTTCAAAATTGAGTTCAAAGTTTTTGTACTCTATTGCCAATACTGAAAATTTTCAATATCTTCAAAACTAGACTTGATCTAACAATGAAACTTTACTGGAAGGCCGATATGACCAAAGTGAAACTCCAAGGAAGAAAATAGACCATTCTGAGCTCAAAAAAAACTTACTAAAAAATAGTAAATTTCCAAAAAATAGCAACTCTGCACAAGATAACCCTTATTGAAAAGAAACCAGAAATATTTTTGGGTGATGCAAGCTTGCCCTTACACCCAAGATGCTCTTGCATTAGACACCTAGGATGATTTGAGAAGTGACCCTGTCACATCTCAGGTGTGCAAAGGAAAACCAAGATGGTTAACCTCCTTTCTTGTTAGCCATGATGAATCTTCTACAGGTCATATTTTCCATTTAGCCAGATATTATTCATATGTCTTGTTCCTTGTGCTTCTGCCAACATGACTATCTAGTATATCCTCAATCTCTTTGGTAGCTGAAGTAGTTGTTGGAATACTCCACTATGCCTTTGTGACCCCATCTTCAACACCCCCTTCATGATACTCTATCAGATCTAAATGTTAAATACTGGTGATATATTCATCTTTGTAGGCAATTCTACCTCATAGGCATTTCTTGAATCATGCTTCTTCAGTATCTTACATGGCCCAAAATTCTTCATTTTCAACTTGGTATATGTACCTACTGGAAATCACTCCTTCTGCAAATGAACCATGACTTCATCCCCAACCTAAAATTCTTTATTCCTCATTTTCTCATCTGACTTGGCCTTATACTTTGTATTCATCTTGGTAATGTGCTTTCTTGCCTCCTCATGGATGTTCTTCAAATGTTCTACAAAATCCTCAGCTTCGGCACTACTTATCTCTCCTTTGTCTATCTTCCTCAACTCAAATGAATTTCTTGGACTACTTCCATATACAATCTAGAATGGTGATTTACTAGTGCTCTTATTGACAGAATTATTGTATGCAAATTATGCCTGTGGTAAAATCAAATCCCATCCTATTGGTTTATCTCCAACCAAACATCTCAACAAATTCTCCAAACTCATATTCACCACCTCTATTTGTCCATCAATCTATGGATGTTGTGATGAACTAAACTTCAAATCTATCTTTAACTTCGTCCACAATGTACGCCATAAATATCCAATAAACTTAGCGTCTCAATCTGAAACCATGCTCTTTGGTAGACCATGTAGTCTCGCCACTTCTTTGAAAAATAATTTTGCCACATGAATAGCATCATTAGTCTTATTGCAAGGAATGAAATGTGACATCTTTGAAAACCTATCAACCACCACAAAAATTGAATCATGTCCCCGATGAGTCCTTGGTAAACCAAGAACAAATTTCATACTGATATCCTCCCATGGCTTCTCTGGTATAGGTAATGGCTGATACAACCCTATATTTTTCTTTTTTCTTTTTTTCATTTGACATAATCTGCAACTCTATACAAACTTCTTGACATCTTGATTCAATTGTGGCCAATAATAATTCTCACTAACCAAAGCAAGGGTTTTATCTCAACCAAAATGTCTAGCCAATCCTCCAATATGCTTCTCCTTGATAAGATTTTTCCTCATAGAACTTTGTGGAATACACAACTGACTCTCTCTAAATAGCATACCATCCTAGATGATGAAATCCAACCACTTCATTATGTCTAGAGTAACAGGTTTTGTACAATCTTTCCAAGCTTCACCAAAATAAGGATCCTCTGGATATGAACTCTTGAGTTCCTTGAACCCAACCACCTCAATCTACATCGTTGTCAGCAAAAGTTTCCTTCTATTAAGTGCATCTGCAAAACTGTTAGACTTTCCACTTGTATGTTTCAAAGTAAATGTGTAACTCTACAAAAACTCAACCCATTAAAAATGCCTCTGATTCAACTTTCCTTGATTGTTCAAATATTGAAACATCTTGATGATTAGTATACAAAACAAACTCCTTAGGAAGAAGATATTGTCTCCACTTTTTCAATGTTTGAACTATAGCATAAAATTTCTGATCATAAACAAAATATTTCATCTTGGCATCATTTAATTTCTCACTGAAATAAGTAACAGGTTTACCTTATTGGCTCAAAATAGCTTCTATTGTAGTACCATTAGCATCACAGTCTACTTAAAATACCTTATTAATATATGGAAGTGCTAAAATAGGTTGTTCTGTAACTTTTTATTTCAATAGTTTAAAACTCTTATCTACCCCTGTAGTTCACTTAAACTCTTTCCTATCCCCTCTCATTGTTTCAGTCAAGGGTCCACAAATATTGTTAAAACTCTTGATAAAATTTTTGTAAAAGTTAGCCAAACCATGAAAATATCTTACCTCAGTAGCACTCCTTGGAGTAGTCCATTTGAGGATAGCCTTCACATTTTTTGGATCCATTTTTAGACCTTATGTTAAAACTACAAATCTCAGATACACTAACTCCTTCACAAAACTGCACTTCTTTAAATTAATCAAGTTCATCTGATGACTGATCTTTCTTATAGGTGGTAATCCATCAGACACAATATCCTGAAACTCATTCATTAGATCTGAAACTTCTGTAGGTACATCTTCTACTTCCTCTTTACCAACTTTTGGAATTAAAGAAAAACACATATGCTCATGCATCATACCCTCTAGGAATTTTCTTTCATCAACAAAACTTATTCTTGCATTGTTACATACCTTTTCTTCTATGTCCTTCAATGGTTTTATCTTATGTCACCCTCCACCCTTTGTCAGGGAATAAGTATCTACATGACCATCATGTACACCACGCCTATCAAACTACCATAGCCTACCCAACAATATATGGCATGCATCCATAGGTATGATATCACATAGTACCTCATTATGATATCCTCCAATATTGAACTTCACTAGGCATTGTTCATTGACCATGACCTTGCAGTCATCCTGCACCCAGGCAATCCAGGATGGATGTAGGTATTTCTACCTCTTCAGCTTTAACTTTGTGACTATCTCTTCTGAAACCAAATTGTCAATGCTTTTACTACCAATAATCACATCACAACACTAATCCTCACACTTGCACCTAGTGCGAAACAAGTTCCTCCTTTGTTCAAGTTCATTCTCACCACTCGATAGGACTCTTTTGTTAATTAGAGCTTCTCCTCTTTCAACATCTTTAGAATGTGATGATTCAACATCTTCATCCACATGTGTAACTCTATCCTAACCTTCAAATCTCCTATCTATCCTTTCTTGGCATTGTGGACATTCATATGCCCTATGACCTTCTTATCCATAGTGAAAACATGTTCCATGGAAGCCTCCTCTTCCTGATCCTTGTCCTCTTCCTCTTCCTCTCTGATCTCTATGATTTTGATCATGGAAGTGATTGAAATTATTTCCTCTCTGATTTTGACTGCTACTGGCCTCATTCTTCTTTTTCTCTCATCATTTCAGCTTCCATAAGACCGTCTACTAGATCTTCCACCATGAACTCTTTCACTTTGTCTTCTTTCAACTTCTTGTTCATCTTTTCCTCTACTTTTAGAGAAAAGTGGTATGCCTCTTCAATATTGTTCATTCAGACCAAATTTAACTCCTCTTGAATGCTCAGCCTCAACCCATTAAGGTAACAAAAAACTTTCTCCTTATCAACTTTTGCATGGCCTGTTCTGATGAGGACTCGATATAACTCCTCCATGTACTCATGAACTGATCTCCCTTCTTGTTTCAACCCATGCATTTTCTTTAGTAGATCAAGCTCATAATCAATAGGAATGAATTCTCGCTTCAATTTATCTACCATTTGATCCCATCTTGTGATTTTCTCCTTTCCTCTTCTATTTCGCTCCAATTTAATCTCCTGCCACTAGTTTTTTGCATGACCCTTCAGTTTGGCCTTCGCAAACTTGATCCTATCAGGATCCTCAATATCTTTATACTCAAAATATTCTTCTAATTCATTGATTCATTCAATCAACTCTTCTAGGTTAAGATTTTTTGAAAATGTGGGAACCTCAATCTTAGGTCTTTTTCCAATCTTAGAAATGGCCCAAAAAAGTCTTTCTTCCTTTTGGTTCAAAATTTCTCCTTCTCCTTCCTGATCAAAATTTCCTTCATCTTCACCTTCATCCTCACTTTCATCTCTTCCTACAAGATTCATCACTCTTCAAATCTCTTCTTGCAATGCTCACACTTGTCTCTGGAGAGCTGTAACCTTAGGTGACATACCTCCAACTCTTCCACCACATTCCTTTCATGGAGACATTTTTGCGCTATCATTGAAACCCTAAACCACGGTCCTAGTGCAAATTGCCTCATAGTTGGTGATCTATCTACACACTCAGGAACTACTCTTATATCACTTGATGAAGGGTGCTCCCCTTAATATCACAAACACATAACAGAAATAGAGACACAAGAACAATTTGCAAGAATAGAAAATGGGCTTCTTATTATCTCCACAAGTGTGGAATTGAAAATTTTAAAAATTACAATATGCAAAGGCACATGGGTATTTTCTTTGCAATATTTTGTAAGACAAAGCCTCAAATAACTACCTAGAACTACTCTAGAAACACTATGGGCCTTCCTTATATAGCCAATTTTTCACCGCCCAGGAAGGTTCTAGAATTTTAGCCATTGAGGCCAACCAACCCTAGAATTATTTATTTTTCATTTTTGTTACATTAGAGTGTTGGCATGTGATGTTTTGGAGTACTAGGAATCACTTAAGGGTTTTCATTTATGGAAACACTTATGATAGAGTGATCGCATGTTGTGGAGATTGTCACCAAAGTCTCATTTTCATAGTCTCAATCATGAAAATGACTAAGTATAGAATTGGGATGATAGGGTACAGTGGCACAGTTTTGGTCAGTGATGAAGATATATGAGGTATTATGGCTTGTGAAGTTAACTGGAGGTATTTTGGGATATACACATGCATTAGTTAAGATAACATAAGTTTTGGTTATCAGATTTGTGAGATACAGTGTTCGGAAGATATGCGAAGGCAGTAAAATAGTGTAACAAGGTATATGAATAGTTGTGAAGATTAAGGAAGGAAAAGTGAATATGGTAACATGCTACGACAATTGAATAAAGTATATTGTTGACTCTTTGGTATTGTAAGAGTGTTGAATCCATAGATAACATTTGCATGAGTTATTATTATGTTTTGCATGATAATTGTGAAGCCGATTGGAAGGCTAATTTTGTATAAGTATGGAGTGTTTTTTGTAAAAGCGAAGTATGGTATGATGATGATAGATTAAGTTTTCAAATAGAAGAGTAGATATCAAATGCGAGATCAGTAAGAGGCCGAGCTACAATTAGAACTATCTAAGCAAGATAAGTTCTTGTATTGTTCCCCTTTTGAGAACTATTTTGAGACAAGTATTGATCGTAAGAGTAGTGTGCTCACCAGCTTTAACCAGGTGTTTTGTATACCCCTAACAAGGTTTTGTATTCCTTTAACAAGGAAATGTACTATTTAACAATCAGCTCCTAACAAGGCTAGATCTCCTAATAGGGATATTATATTTTAGTGCATATTTGTGGGTACCATCCCCACCGGGGTTTTCCCTTTGGCCAAGGTTTCCTCAAGAACAAATCATGGTGTAATGAATATGTTATGCTTATATGCTCTTTTTATTTCTCCATTACTTTGGATTATATATAATTGTTTAAAGTTGAAAAGATCAAAGTTTTGTAATACTGATTCACCCCCCCCCCCCTCTCATTATTACCTAATCCTAACAAGTGGTATCAGAGCTATTGGCCCTTGAAGAAAAAGTTTAAAAACTTAAGGGAGATCGGAATGGATTCGAAAGTTTTGCAAGAGAACTTTGAAGCTACACTTGAAGATCTGGATAAGATGAAAGTTGAGAATGGCAAACTAAATTTTAAGTTGAGAAGAGCAGAAGGTTTTATGAGGAAACTTAAAGAACAGCTTGAGATTGTAAAAATTCAGAGACAAGACCTTGTGGAGAAGATCAAAGAAGGTTCAGACAATGATACATCAGACAAAGTAAAGATGTTGGAGAAAGAAAAAGAACAAATCAATCTTTTGATTATCAAAGAGATTCGGCATGAAAAGGATGAAAGAAACAAAGTTGAAGAGTCACTAAAAGAAGCTAACTTGCAAATAGGACAAATGAAGACCGAACTTGACCACTACAAGGATAAATATCAGGAACTGGATAAATACAATTAGATCATTAAAGGTGAACTCACTCAAGCCAAATTATTCATTGAAAAGTTACACATGAGCAGTGATAAGAGTGATGAACAAAGAGAAAGACAAAAGTCTAAAGGAGATATGAGTGGATTCAATGAAGCAAAAAGTTCAAAAACTCAAGAAGAACCAAAAGAAGCCAAAAATGAGGAAAGACCTATTCCTAAAGAAAGGCCTACAAATGAAGAACCTAGAGAACAGTTCAAACCCTTCAGAGGTAGGTGTTTCAGATGCAACAAAGTTGGACATATGAAAATAGATTACAGAAGTAAAGGTAACTCTAATCCCTTTACCAGCTACTATTTTAATTTCTATGATTATGGACACAAGAAGGTAGATTTTAGAAAACTTGATTAGGCCAGGTATAAGCAAGACTATGTGAGAGAAGAATCTATAGCCAATATTACACATCAGAAATGCAATAACTTTGGGCACACAGCAAGGTACTGTAAGCTACAGAATAATCAAGAAAGAAGACCACCTATTTGTTACAAATGTAACAATCTAGGTCACATTGTGAATTTTTGTAGATATAATGGAGATGACAACAAAAGATGACCAAGGAGATCTAGTGAACTAGAAGGACCACCTCATGTGGTTATAAGGAAAAATGTTGGTGATAGTGGTAAAAGCCTAAATGATTACATGAATGAATGTGAGAGTCAATTCAATAAATCAAAGGATGAGAAGATATGGAAATTTAAAGTTCTAAATAAGGCAGTGGTTTAGAGAGAGACAACCGATGATGTTGTGTCTTCGCATGATGAGTTCTTTGAGGTATCAACCTAGAAGACATCATGGCCTTATGGGGAGCATTGGATGCAAACAATAGAAATTATCTAGCCCCTGTATAAGTGGATTAAGCTCATACGAGCTTAGGTGTGATGTGTACAAATGTTTTGGAGTATGTGGATGAGATCGCAGCACTTGAAGATTCATCTTCTATGTTGATGAGTTTTGCATTGACTAGACGGCATGCGAAGTTGAGCTACATGTGTTTAATGCACACACTCAACTTGTGATAAATAAAAAGACTTGAAGGATTTCATTCCTACACCATTTGTTGATCAGCAACTAAAGAGAGCAGAAGTGTGAAAGCAAAGTAGTGATCTAGCAGAGAGATTTTGTGTTCGCGTGAAGCCAAACATCGAATTCAAGTGCATTTAAGGTATTTAGACCTATTCTCTTTGGAAATTCATGGATGCACCAGTAGTTTATCATGTTGTAGATAGACCTAGATACAAATTCAAAAGGCATCCATTCAAATCTTGTGAGGATGATCCGGAAGGGGCATTTTCTCAAACCCTCGTAGGTGTGTTACATGTAGAGGATATTAGGGCATACATACACTACAAGTATGAGATTATTGGGGAGGTTAACATCTTCTATGAGTTGAATAGTATGTTAGAAGTAAATGGGTCTTTGGTAGAAGAATTTAAACACCTAAAAGATCTATCAATACTCATGTTAACCCGACTCATAGAGTTCACGGAAGTTGAGTGGTTCAAAATCATTCTAAGCAGAGTTTATGATCAGTTCTTATGGATAGGTGATCAACCTGTTAAGATATGTGCTTAGTTGATCCATGATATCATAGGCCTTGACAATGAAGGAGCCATACCTGTTGGTGAGAAGAACCTGAGAAAAGAAGTTGAAACCCTAACACACTCTAAATGGGATAAGAGGGAAATGACAATAAATGATGTTTATTTAAAAGATGTCAGATTGGTAGCAATGTTGATAGGCTACAAGTTTTTTTATAGTTCTACACTTAATTCTATATCAGCTGGAGTTATAATGATGGCATACAAAATGGTAAAAGAGAACAAGAAGTACAATCTTTGTGAAATTCTATCTCAATAATTCATTGAGAATGTAAAAGTTATAAAGAAGGATAAATCTAAGGCATTTAGGTTTGGTTCATTGCTAGTTCACATGTACATTCATATCATTAACTTTCCTGGCATGCATCCTAGAGCATGGAAAGATAATGAACCCACTGGACTGCAGATCTCAGAATCCTATAGAAGACAAAAAAGGGACTGGATTGATGGATAATTGTTTGGCATGATTAAGATTGTGCAGAGGTAGATGAAAGAAAGGTACAGGATGTTGGAGATTTTCTAGCTAGCCAGTACTAACTGTATGTTTGTCATTGATGACAACATATGGTGAGTAGCATGCGTGGAAGACTTATGAAGTTATCTTTCATTATATGTTGCATAGACATGTTATCAGCATGATATCATGGGCGTAGAGGTTAATTGTTAGTACAGATAGTTATATAGCAACTTGTGTCAGCAGTGTTCCTGACAGAGTAACAGGAAGTGTTATGTGTATGGTTGTCTGTATAGTTATCATGGAGCCTTGCGTGCTTGGATATATGATGAAGACATATTAGTGATGTTACATTCATGGACATAGAGTCTGATGATCAGTAGAAGTGAAGTTATGTAGTCGCTATTCACCAGTAGTAGTTTTATGTGCTTGTTCAGAATAGCCGACAAAGATTATATTGGTTCTGGAGTTGCGCCTATCATTTCGGTATGCACCCTTGGATTTAAGCTTGAAGAAGAGTTAGTGATGTTCAGTTAAGAGCACATAAAGTAATTCTACTTGAGGAGAAAGATAAAGTTATTTTGGTAGAGCCGACAGAGTGTAGCATGCATCTACAATTATCTTATTGGACAGGTCCCAGAATGTATTGTGTGCTTAGTAGAGCTGACTGAATTATTATTGGAGTTGATATGACTTCTCTAATATTATTTTAAGGTGGTTCTCATAGGCTGACTTGATTATATCATTTAGAGGAAAGATATTTATAGGCAATCATTTGTGATTGCTTGAGTGTGGTTCACAGTTGATTGTGAAAAGCATAGCAGAGTGTGCGAAGTGTTGAGCCATCAGAAGAAGGTCTATATGACCAATTAAAGTGTTGTGCTATACATTGGAACTCATCTAGACAACAAGTCTAAGCGCAGTTCACCAAGATCCAGATATAGTGTGTATCTGTTATTCAGAAGGTTGTAGCCTTCGCCCCTTTGAGTAGTGTGCTCTCAGACAATGCATCCTCTCCCCTAATAGGGACTATTGTAAAAGACTCCTAATAGGGTCCGACCCTTGACCAAGTCTATTGTACTAAATATATTGTAAAGCAACTCCTAACAAGGTTAAGGATCTTATAACAAGGATCAAAATACACTAGTGCAAAATATTAGTGGGTGTCAATTCCCACCAGGGTTTTTACCTATTTGGGTTTCCCCGTAACCAAAATATTGGTCTTGTGTTCAAGTGTTATTTCATTGTGTTTATGCTTTATGTTTAAGTATATTTAATTGGATAAAGAATTGGAACTTGTAGATAACTAATTCACCCCCCCCCCCTCAGTTATCTCTTGGGACTATTCCTAAAAATTTGTATCAGAGCTTGGTGCCTTAGAGAAAAATTTTAATAGCTTGAGGTTGATCAGATGGCATACTTCAGAAAAGAAATTCCTAAGTTTGATGGAGAGAATTATCTTGATTGGAAGAACAAGATGGTGACTCATTTGCAATGCATTTCTTTTGAAGTTTTTGATGTAACTATCAAAGTAGTCAAGATCCCTACCTTGGAAGACCTTGCTAAGGATGATGCTACTGAAAAGAAAAAGGAATTGTTTCATCATAATGCAATATCCAAAGAAGCCCTTATCAGCGCCCTTTCTGATAGTGAGTTTTCAAAAATAAAGAAGGTAGATACAGCCCACAAAATATGGAAGTACCTAGAAGCCATATTTAAAGGAGACAAACAAGCAAATGATGCGTGCAGAAAAACATGAATGAAAAGATACAATGCATTAGAGATGCTACTTAAAGAAAACATTAGAGCTTACAATCAAAGGATCAATGAAGTAGTTGTTGGAATCAAGAACAATGGTGGAGAGATCTTAGAGGAAGACATCATGGATAAATTGATGACTACTCTCACTCTAGAATATGAAAACAAGATCAACATCCTTGATGAGACCATGTAGCTTACATCAAATTTCAAGAGAGAGACCTTGATCAGCAAAATCTAAGCTTTTGAGATTTCAAGATTGAAGACAAAACCTAAAAGTGACACAGCCTTCAAAGCAACAGTTAATGGTAAGAAATCTACAAACACTTCTCGTAATTTTGATGATGATGATGAAGAGAAAACATTAGATGATTTCATTGCTATGATTGCCAAAAGAGAGAAGAAAGGAAAAGGAAAATATGAAGGTCAATTTCCATTTAAATGCTTTTCATGTAATAAGATTGGTCACTTTGCATCTAAATGTCCCTTAAGAGCTAGACAGTTCAAAAATGACTACAAGCCTAAATTCTCTAAGGAATGTTATTATGTTGGAGATGGAGTCTCAGATGATGATTCAGCTGAAGAAGAAATTGGATTTATTCCTATCATAGAGAAAATGAACAATAAGACAGATCATGAAGATGAGAAAGAGAAACAAGAGCTAGCATTAATTTCCCAAGCCAATATAAGGACAAACTGGATTATAGATAGTGGTTGTTCACATCACATGACAGGTGATAAAGACAGATTTGTTCATCTAGACAAATACAATGGTGGCATGGTTAGATTTGGAGATAACACTCATAAACCCATCGTTGGTAGAGGAGCCATCACCTTGGATGGAAAGAATAGTACTAATGATGTTCTTTATGTTGATGGTTTGAAACATAACCTTCTTAGTGTTGGGTAGTTACTTGGAAAAGGTTATCACCTGGAGTTCAAAGATGACAAATGCATCATTAACAACAAGGATGGTGTTATGATGTCATATCAATTTTGATAACATAGTAAAGATAAGCAATGTAAAGGCAGTAAGAGATCTACCTAGCATAGCAAAGCCAATTGATACTATATGTAGGGAATGTGTGATGGGAAAGCATGTGAGAAACTCATTCAGGAGCAAGCACAATTCAACAAAGAACAAGTTGGATCTGATTCATATAGACCTATGTGGTCCAACTCAAACAAGATCATACTATGGTGAAAGGTATTTCATTTTGTTTATTGATGATTATACTAGGATGATGTGGATTGCATTCTTGAAAGATAAGTCAGAAGTATTTGAAAAGTTCAAGATATTCAAAGCTAAGGTTGAGAATGAATTTGGACTAAAGATAAAATGTCTGAGATCGGATAGAGGAGGAGAATTCACCTCTGACAGATTCTATGAGTACTGTGAAGAACATGGCATAAAGAGGCAGTTAAGTGCACCTAGAACCCCTCAGCAGAATGGAATTGTAGAGAGAAGGAATAGGATCATCCTTGATACAGTGTGCACCATCATGATTGAAGGAAAAGTTGCTCACACCTATTGGAGAGATGCGGTCAATATAGCAGTCTACACCATCAATAGAATTCAATTGAGGCCTAGCGCTGACAAAACACCATATGAGCTATGGTTTGGTAATGTTCCCATAGTAAAATAATTTAGAATCTTTGGAAGTAAGTGCTACATCAAGAGGGATGAAGGAGTAGGCAAGTTTGATGCAAGAAGTGATGAAGGTATTTTCCATGGTTACTCTACTAAAAGTAAAGCTTATAGATGTTTCAATTTAAGATTGAAAAAGATCATTGAAAGTGCTAATGTTAAGATTGATGAAAAGTTTATGGTTCAAGAAAGATATCATGATTACTCACCCATGATTGAAGAATAACCCAGACCCTCCCCTAGTGAGACAGTTATTGAAGAAATGTTTGACAGTATTGATGTGTTATTCAATGACCCTGAGACAAGCGAAGAAGAAAATCCTAAGGCTAATGAGTCTGCATCACCTAAAGTTCCAAAGTTTACATCTAGAAACCATTCTAAGAAAGATATCATTGGAGATCAGAGCGGAAAAGTTTTAACAAGATCACAAGCAAACAACTTAGCTAGCAATGAGGCGGTATGCTTACTATCTTAGATTGAACCCTTAAGTGTTGAAGATGCATGTAATGATTCAGATTGGCATGATGCTATGAAAGAAGAACTTGATCAAATTATTAAGAATGACACTTGGGAACTAGTCCCAAGACCCAGTAATAAGAATGTGATTGGAACAAAGTGGATATTCAGGAACAAGATGAATGAATATGGTACAGTAGTAAGAAATAAAGCAAGGTTAGTATGTAAGGGATATGCGCAAAGAGAAGGCATTGATTATTCAGACACATTTGCACCAGTGAGCAGATTAAAAGCTATTAAGTTGTTTCTAGCCTATGCAACATTCAAAAACTTCAAAGTTTATCAGATGGATGCCAAGTCAGCATTCCTGAATGATGAATTAAAAGAAGAAGTATATATTGAGCAGCCTGAAGGATTTACTCTATTAGACAGACCTGATATGGTATGCAGATTGAAGAAAGCCCTCTATGGACTTAAGCAAGCCCCTGGAGCTTGGTATGAGAGACTTGATGGGTATCTAACAAAGATTAGATTCAAGAAAGGAGCAGCAGATTGTAACATATTCATAAGAGAGACATCTGAAGGACTACTACTTGTAGCTATATTTGTTGATGACATTATCTTTGGAGGTAATGAAAAACTCAGTATTGATTTTGCTAAAGAGATGCAGAGTGAATTTGAGATGAGCATGATTGGACCTATCAAATACTTTTTGGGATTGAATGTACAACAGACAGAGAAAGGAATTTTCATTAATCAATCAAAGTATGTGAAGGAGATATTGAAGAAATTCAATATGGATGATTGTAAGCCAGTAGGGACACCTATGATAACTGGATGCAAGCTTACAAAGGAAGATGACTCACCAACAGTAGATATAATATTGTACAAGTCTATGATTGGAAAACTTATTTATCTTACTCAAACCAAACCAGACATTTCCAATGTAGTAGGTATAGTTGGAATATTTGCAGCAAAGCCTAAACAAAGTCACCTCATGGCAGTAAAAAGGATATTCAGATATTTGCAAGGCACTATAGACTATGGTCTATGGTATCCTAATTCAGAAAATGTTGAGCTTCATGTGTACACTGATGCTGATTGGGCAAGATGCGTTGATGACAAGAAGAGTACATCAGGTGGAGCAGTGTTTCTTGGTGATAGACTCGTCACTTGGACAAGCAAGAAATAGAACTGTATTTCTCAATCAACAGCAAAAGCAGAGTATGTTGCAGTAGCCTTGAATTGTTCTACAATTGTTTGGATCAAGCATATGATAAAGGAATTTGGAATTCAGATTGAATATCCTATTATTATTCACTGTGATAACACTAGCACTATCAACATGTCGAAGAACCCTGTGATGCATGCAAAGACAAAGCACATTGAGATCAAGTATCACTTCCTAAGAGAAAAAGTGGCAGAGAAAGAAGTCAAGGTGGACTATGTAAGTACTAAAGATCAATTAGCAGACATATTCACAAAGTCTTTGCCTAAGGATACTTTTGAGTATCTCAGGGAAAAGCTAGGAGTAATTCCCTTCCCTGATTTTGCTTAGAAGAAAGAAGGAAAAGCATCAGTCCTCAAGGACTGATGGATGGTTGACTACTCTACTTCTAGAGTAGTACCGGTCCTTAAACTGTTTGGCACCCGTTTCCATTGATGTCAAAGGGGGAGTAATATATAGTCATGAAAAATAGGAGTAAAAGGAGAAGTAATATACTAAGGGGGAGTAACATTTAGTTATGACAGCAGTTCAGTTGAGGAAATGGAGAATGTTGAAGAATATTGCAGCAAATAGAGGACTCATCTTTGGGGGAGTCTTGAAGAGGAAATGGAGAATGTTATAAAAGAATTACTCATTTGGATTGGTGGAGTTTTTCATTCCATATGTTGTCATCAATGCCAAAGGGGGAGATTGTTGGAGATTTGCCAACTGGCTAGTACTAACTGTATATTTTTCATTGATGACAACATATGGTGAGTAGCATGTGTGGAAGACTTATGAAGTTAACTTTCATTATATGTTGCATAGACATGTTATCAACATGATATCATGGGCGTGGAGGTTAACTATTAGTACAGACAGTTATATAGCAACTTGTGTCAGCAGTGTTCCTGATAGAGTAATAGGCAATGTTCTGTATATGGTTGTCCGTACAGTTATCATGAAGCCTTGCATGCTTGGATATATGATGAAGACATATTAGTGATGTTACATTCATGGACGCAGAGTCTGATGATTAGTAGAAGTGAAGTTATGCAGTCACTATTCATCAGTAGCAGTTTCATGTGCTTGTTCAAGAAGAGCTGACAGAGATTATATTGGTTCTGGAGTTGCACCTATCATTTCGGTATGTGCCCTTGGATTTAAGCTTGAAGAAGAGTTAGTGATGTTCAGTTAAGAGCACATAAATTAATTCAGCTTGAGGAGAAAGATAAAGTTATTTTGGTAGAGCCGATAGAGTGTAGCATGCATCTACAATTATCTTAGTGGACATGTCCCAGAATGTATTGCGTGCTTAGTAGAGCTGACTGAATTATTATTGGAGTTGATATGGCTTCTCTAATATGATTTCAAGGTGGTTCTAATAGGTCAACTTGATTATATCATTTAGAGGAAAGATATTTATAGGCAGTCATTTGTGTTTGCTTGAGTGTGGTTCAGAGTTGATTGTGAAAAGCATAGCAGAGTGTGCAAAGTGTTGAGCCATCAGAAGAAGGTCTATGTGACTAAGTAAAGTGTTGTGCTATACATTAGAACTGATCCAGATAGCAGGTCTAAGTGCAGTTCACCAAGATGCAGATATAGTGTGTATCTATTATTGAGAAGGTTGTAGCCTTCACCCCTTTGAGCAGTGTGCTCTCGGACAGTGCGTCCTCTCCCCTAACAAGGACTATTGTAAAATAATTCTAATAGGGTCCGACCCTTGACCAGGTCTACTATACTAAATATATTGTAAAGCAACTCCTAACAGGGTTAAGGATCTTCTAACAAGGATCACAATACACTAGTGCAAAATATTAGTGGGTGTCAATTCCCACTGGGGTTTTTACCTATTTGGGTTTCCCCATAACCAAAATATTGGTGTTGTGTTCAAGTGTTCTTTCATTGTGTTTATGCTTTATGTTTAAGTATATCTAATTGGATGAAGAATTGAAACTTGTAGATAACTAATTCACCCCGCCCCCCTCCTC
Organism: Chamaecyparis obtusa; assembly: GCA_027943335.1. Taxonomy (NCBI): domain Eukaryota; kingdom Viridiplantae; phylum Streptophyta; class Pinopsida; order Cupressales; family Cupressaceae; genus Chamaecyparis; species Chamaecyparis obtusa. The sequence continues at coordinate 6,354,585 of BSBK01004228.1, read as the reverse complement.
TCAGTTATCTCTTGGGACTATTCCTAACACGGGATTCCAAAAATTTTAGTCAAGAAATATGAGGACACTATTTGTTTCATGATCAATACTAATTGTGTCTGCTTTGAGGAAGTTGAGCCTAGAACCAAATGGTGCTATCCTATGAGATATGAGGTAAGTGTTGAAGTACTGACTATGCAAGTAGAGCATGTATTAGCAGCAGAAAAGGACCCTACTCAAGAAAGATGGGGTACATACAGGGAGAAATATGAGAAAGTCAGAGAAGAACAAGAGAAAGTGACAAGGAAAAGAAAAGTAAGCAAGATTGTTGAAGAAATTACTGCGAAGGTAGGAATTACAAAGAGGTAGTATTTATATTTGAAAAATCACATGGAGGCATCTTCCAGTATGGCCACAGATGCACCCACTCCCTTAGAGACAGAAAAGACAGCAACTCCCACTGATGATATTATTGATTTATCAATATCTCAAGAGGAAGAAACACAAGAAGTTGTGACTGCAGTTGTTCCCAGAAGATCATCAAGATCAGTTAAGCAGGTCAGTCCAAGGGAAAAAGAGACAGAGGTAAAGAGGAAGAAGAAGGAAGAGAAGGTAATGGAGAAAGAGGAAGATAAAACAGTTCAAAAGAATCCACAATCCTTGTGGAAACTAGATATGAAATCACTACATAAAAGATTTATCAAAGATGGATATCTGATATCAGTAAATAGATACTATGAAAGATATAGCCCTGAGGACCAAGTAATCATTGAGAACACTATCATTGAGCACCTGCTAGTTTTTAAGAAGAATTTGTTGGAAGTTGAAGCAAGTGTCCCCAAAGACCTGTACAGCAAACTAGAAATCAGGAAATATTTAGCACATTTGAAAGATGAGAACATAATAAATAAAACAATTGATGATATGTTGTCGGTTGTGTCAATTCAGGAAAGAGAAAGAATCATAAACACACTAAAACCCCTACTAAGGACATAAGTCAAACTAGTCAAGATTATGGGTAGAAAATATGATGAGGTGATTAAGGACACCCAAAAGGCATTAGACCAAGTTCTAATGTATGACATGCCTAAAAAGGTTTCACCTCCTAAGGCTTCTAAGCCTATATCCTTGGGTTTATGAAAGAGTTCAAAGGCAATAGATGAAATTACTCAAGTTAGCATGCAACCAGACTTCTTTGTCACTAGTGTGCCTATTAGCCTTGACACTTCGCAGGATTTAAATGATCTATTTATGGACAATGTGGATAGTACGATGGAGGTTGAAGATCAGGAACAGATAGAGGAAGGAAAATTAGAAGAGAAACAAGTAGAAAAAAGCACAGGAGAAGGAATTACAGCAAGAAGAAAAGCAAGAAAGACAGCCAAAATCAGAAAAAGTTGCTTGAGGTCAGACTGGATACATCCCTATTGTTGGCAAGTGTGGTCAAACCAGTCAATTTAGATGTGGACAGCATGGATGAAGATGAGCTTATGAGACTTTCATTTATGGATTTTTCTAAAGCTAAGGAGAGATCAGTTCAGAAAAGAGACAAAAGAGCTAAGATAATGGTCATGGTTGTAGAAACAATGAACAAGCTACTCCCCTCACCAGTTATCCTCAAAGACAAGGATGAGGTTGAGAATCTTGGTACAGTATTGGATAGCTTTGATAGTCACTTTGACTCATTGCTAAAGACAACAGAGGAAAAGGATGAAAAGAACTTCTTGGAGAAGAAGTTGAGTAAAGTTTGTAAGTCCATTTCATGGGACTTAGGCATTCTTAAGGCTACCACTCTTAAAGCCAAGAGTTGTGTAGCACAAGGAAGGAAACTTTACAGCTATTGCATAAACCCCTACAGACATTTAAAGAATATTGAGGAGGTCATAGCCAAAGACAGGGCTAGCCTTGACAGTATAATGGACAGTTGTGAATCATCTTCACAAACTGTAGGAGAGGTAGTTAAGGATACATCCAGGCTATTGGACAAGATAGGAGTACTGGAAATGGAGAAAGGGAGAGTTGTAGACAGATCTAGCTTATTAAGAAGCCTATTGACTCCTAAGCTCACAATGTTGGAGACTCATCTCTCGGAGATGATAAAAGTTGAAGGTTTAAGGTCAGTATCTACTCTTACTGAGCTTAAGGCAACAAAGATAGCGTTCTATGCACTAAATGGATTAATCCATGTCAGTGAACTACTGATAAGTTCATGGATTGAATAAGTTAAGACCTTGGAAATCTCCTTCCAATATGTCTTAAATTTGGTGAGTAAGCACTAAATCACTTGTGCTTGAGTTCTACAATTTTGAGAATACCTTTGCCATTGATGTCAAAGGGAGAGGAAGAAAAAGGAAAAATGAGGAAGAGAAAGAAATATGTAGAGTTGTATGTAGAAAAAAAAAAAAAAAAAAAAAAAAAAAGTAATAGAAAAGAAACAAAAAAATATTAGAAAAGAAGGAAAGAAAAAGAAAGTTGTATTGTAACACTTGGTCATTTTTCTAAGTGTTGCCCTCAATGCCAAACGGAGAGATTGTTGGCATGTGATGTTTTGGAGTACTGGGAATCACTTAAGGGTTGTCATTTATGGAAACACTTGTGATAGAGTGATCGCATGTTGTGGAGATTGTCACCAGAGTCTCAGTCATGAAAATGACTAAGTGCAGAATCAAGATGACAAGGTACAGTGGCACAGTTTTGGTCAGCAATGAAGATATATGATGTATTATGGCTTGCGAAGCTAACTGGAGGTATTTTGGGATATACACATGCTTCGGTTAAGATCACACAAGTTTTGGTTATCAAATTTGTGAGATACAGTGTTCGAAAGATATGTGAAGGCAGTAAAATAGTGTAACAGGGTATATGAACAGTTGCGAAGATTAAGAAAGGAAAAGTGAATATGGTAATGTGCTAAGATAGGTGAATAAAGTATGTTGATGACTCTTTGGTAGTGTAAGAGCGTTGATTCCATAGATAACATTTGCATGAGTTATTATTATGATTTGTATGATAATTGTGAAGCCGACTGGAAGGCTAATTTTGTATAAGTATGGAGTGTTTTTTGTAAAAGTGAAGTATGGTATGATGATGATAAAGTAAGTTTGCGAATAGAAGAGCAGAGATCATATGTGAGATTAGTAAGAGGTCGAGCTACAATTGGAACTATCTAAGCAAGATAAGTGCTTGTATTGTTCCCCTTTTAAGAACTATTTTGAGACAAGTATTGATTGTAAGAGCAGTGTGGTCACCACCTTTAACCAGGTGTTTTGTATACCCCTAACAGGGTTTTGTATTCCTCTAACAAGGAAATGTACTATGTAACAATCAGCTCCTAACAGGGATAGATCTCCTAACATGGATATTATATTTTAGTGCATATTTGTGGGTACCATCCCCACCGGGGTTTTCCCTTTGGCCAAGGTTTCCTCAAGAACAAATCATGGTGTAATGAATGTGTTATGCTTATATGGTCTTTTTATTTCTACATTACTTTGGATTGTTTATAATTGTTTAAGTTGAAAATATCAAAGTTCTATAATATTGATTCACCCCCCCTCTCAGTATTACCTAATCCTAACATAGAGTCGGCTCAAACAACTTTTGGAACTCAAAAAAAAAATTTGAAAGAAATTCATTTTCTTCCATTTAGGTAGTGCAACTTCTAGAGACCACAATGCATTGCTCGTTGACCCGATTGGCTATTATGACCCCATTTCAGAAATGGCATGAAGTGCTCTACAACACACAATTTGCGTAAGCTCTAATTAGTCAAATTTTCGACCCCTTTCGGAGCCTTCAAAGCCTTCAAAATTGAGTTCAAAGTTTATGGACCCTGCTGCCAATACCGAAAATTTTTAATATTTTCAAAACTAGACTTGATTTGGCAATGAAACTTTACTAGTAGGTTGATATGACCAAAGTGAACCTCCAAGGAAGAAAATAGACCATTCTGAGCTCAAACAAAAAACTTACTAAAAAATAGTAAATTTTTTAAAATAGCAACTTTGCGCAAGGTAGCCCTTATTAAAAAGAAATCAGAAATATTTTTGGGTGATGCAAAATTGCCCTTACACCCAAGATGCTCCTGCATCATCTAGAATGCAAAGTGTACACATGACTCAAGAATCTATAATTACTGAGGTAAAAGAAGACATGGTAGGGCTTCGTAAATGCTTGATCAACTAGAGACGCCAAGCATTGATTCCATAATGGTGACTGTTCATAAACATTGAGGCTAGGTTGTTTTTGAGAAAGTTCAAGAAAATAAATTTTGTTGATGAATGATGAATTGTTATCATATGCTTAAGGATGTAGAATAGGAAATAATTATAGCAATAAAGTATTACCACTCCCACTTGAAGAACCCTTTTCTTAAGATAAATGCATATGGATATAGATCACAAGGTCGACTAGTAGGTCAACCTATTATAAATATAGTTTAGTTGCATGTTAACAAGGAGTATGTCTTCAATGGGATCTTCAAATTTGAAAAGATGGAAACCTTTGTGCTCCTTGAGTTTTCTTTCATCATGATGATGGATCACAAAGTGTGATCCGAAACTTTGATGCAAAAGGACGCACATAGTCTAAACCATAAACAAAAGCAATAACTATTATGGATTGTGGAAAACTAATATTTTTAAGATGAAAATCTATCATGGATTAAAAATTGCAAATTCTCAATATGCATGTAACTATTTAAACTATTGATAGTAATATGTCTTAGGTAAAAAGTTAGAGAATGTTTCTATTATCATGAATATTTTTAGATATTAATTAGAGGATTCATTAGTTTGTCACCTACATATTATCAAGAATCTTAAAAAGCTCTATCCTTTCTCCTCCACTTTTAACACCTAGTACATTAATGAAAACTTTGTTAATAAGAACTAAGCTTTAAAATCTTCCACACAAAACATAAAATGATAAGAATAAGAAAATAATCTTACCTAATAGATCTCAAAAAGCATTCATAAAATTTATTAAAAAAAGAAGAATCAAATATCTTGCTGGCACAACTTCAAAGTAAGTTTCTATAGCCTTTTTCACATTCAAAAGTAAGGACATGGGTAGTAAAAACACTTCTATAATATTCAACAAAATTGTTGAGGAAGAATATAACAGTTTGAATATGTATATATTTTATAATTAATAAAACCAGACACACCTATTTATTAAAAAATATTAATAAAAAACATGTAAAAACAAAAAGCGGATTGGCAAGATTTTGTATACTTAAAAAAGATGGCAGTTATTAAAGAAAAATATCTCCCCACTATCCGTTAGATTTCTGATTACTTACTATATAATCAATCTTTCAAATTCTCATCCCGTCTCTGGGCTCTCGGGAATTTGAAGCCCAGGAAGGCAAAACAAACCTCGTTTGGCTTTTCCTTATATAAGATGACCCAGCTCGATAATAGCTACTCTTCTGAATGTAGGTGGGTTTTCTTCATATAATTCCTTAGTACTGGGCTAAACAACCATTTATCTGGCCAGAGTAAGTCATAACATTGTCTTCTGCTCCTCCTATTCTTATTTTTATCTATTCATTCATTATATTGTGTCAGAATGATTTATTTTTTAGGTTTTTTTGTTTAAATTAATCATGACTGTAAATCTATTCATTGAATGATTCTGCAGTAGCTATACGAAGCTTCGGACAAAGCAATTCTGCAATGGCCAGACCCAGGAACAGTGCTCATGGTAATCACTGGTCACTGTCACCATTTACATGATTTTTAATTTTTTTTAAGGTTTGTAATAAAATGCTCAAAACAATTAATACGTGGTAGTCACTATTAGAGTAAGAATTCCATGTGTGATTCTCAGTTTAGTGCTTAGCACAAGTTTTTCTGTACATGATCAGGTTATTGAATTTAAAACTGTTGAACTTCTTTGTTTTTTTATTTCAATTTTTTGTTTTTAAATTTAGTATCTAGCCTACAACATAATTGGGTATTAACCTGGAATTGGAAAATGGGAATTGATTTGGCCAACAGCACAATTGTGAAGAGGAAATGTCTCAAACTTCTTGTATCTGGCACACACAAATTGGGCAGTAAAATTGTCCAAATCCCTGTATGTTTTGGGGATGTCTCCCACAATCAAATGCTTAGCTTGAACCCTCCTGTTCAATATAATGAGAGACGGGAAAACATATTCTTCAATGAGACTAGCAGGCTTTTTCATGGTTAGGGTGATTTCTTAGGGAGTTGAGCTGGCTGTTTTTTCCAAAAGATGCATATGTTCAAAAATTTGCTACTACTTCAGTTGAGGATTTCAAATGAGATTGTTAAACCATGTCACAAATTTCTAAGAGAGATGCTGGACACAGTCCAACAATCTTCCCCACACTGTTATCCTGTGATACCACTTTAAGGGAGTTAGCTGGCCATTTTTATCAAAAATGCACCTGTTCAAAAAACCGTTACCATCCCAGTTAAGAATCTCATTAAACCATGTCACAAATCCTTAGGAGAGATGCTCAACACATTCCAACAATTTCTCTCTAGTAAGGTATAATTAAGTCCCTTCATTACTGTAGATGGACATCTAATAGTGTGCCTATCAGAAATTCTTGATTTTAGCTTTAAAGCTTGACATCTCGAAATGAAAAATCATCTTTGATGAGAAAAAAGGCATATATTAGGCTATTGGACCTTTAACATGCCCATGGCTGGGTTGGTTCCTTCTATAATTTTGTGGGTATTTAAATAATTGCCCAGCAGCATTTGAGCGGTTAGCCTTGCAAACTCAAAATTTAATGATACTAAACATTGTTTTATTCCTCGTGAATCAGTAAGTGAGATAATTAGGCTTAAACACTTCATATGGATATGGTTGAGGTGATGCTTCCTGCAACTAAGGGCTTGGTTGAAGTGATTACAGATGCATATAGGGATACCATTCAGCTCCTTTCTCCTGCAATTAAGGAAAATCTAAGGTTTTTTACAGTTATCATAACTGAGATTATTCCTTGTGAATAAGATATAACCCATTGATCACCTGGAACACCAAAGGTCTCTGCAGTGGAGGAAGAATGTCTCTGTAGTGGAAGCCTGGAAGTATGGAAGAATGTTTTTGCAGCATAGCTGTGGAATTATTAGTCCTAATGTGTGTTGGCTACCACTTAAGTATTCTAAATCTAGCAAAAATAAAATTATCCCTTACAGAGTTTACCACTTTTGAACTAAAGTTGGATTCTTACAGGCCAGAGAATGGGAAGAGGCAGAGGCAGAGGCAGAGAAACATCAACACAAGGAGGTGACAGACGAAGAGCACTGGCAATACAAGAAGGTAATCCTCCACAGCAGCGTAATCCTAGAAGGCCACTGGAAGATATTGGAAATATCACTGGTCACATCGCATCAGGAAGCAATGCTCCAAAAAATGAATCTGTATCAGGGTACGATGCTTCATAGATTTAACATTGTTCATATTGGTTTGTTTGTTTGGTCTTCTGTTTGTTCTTATAAGCTTCTTGCTCCCATATTTCAGGACACAACCTGGTCCTACACACAATCCCACCCCTACCGAATGCCCAGTAACAAGGTGAGGCACATCATACAGTTTTTCCTCAGCAATTGCTTTATTTCTTTTGGCATCCACTCAGAGCTGGTTGTATCTCTTATAGCATCCACTGGTAGGTTAAAGTGTACCAACATACCTAATAACTTAACTCACTTGTACACGAATATGTAGTATTCTATTCATATCCGTGTTTTAGAATATATTCCAGTGATAACAACCACTAGGCATAGTCAACTTGGGGCCTTGCCCCTGATACTTTTCTCTTGCACTTACCCAACTTAAGGAAGAGAAAAATTGCATCACTAATAATCACAAGGTAACTGAATCCACAAAGCATGTGCATGCACAGGTAAACAATTTTAGTACAAAGAAGAAAATGTACGAGAATGAAACCAAAAAAATGCAGGATTATCTTGCACTCACATCCAACAAAATATGGAAGCTCTAATGCAAAACAAAATCTTACATTTTAGAAAATGTCACATATAATTCAATAGGTTGTAGAAAATAATTGCCTACAAATAATAATACACCACCTTTGGGTCTTTAGCTTGTAGAGAACAACAGTTGGTCATTAACATTTCATGGAAACTATTTTCTGTCGACCCTTAATTTAATTCTTTTGGTAGTTTTTTATATTCTATTTGATAGCTTGTATAAATTTGGCTTGTGATTCAGGGAATATGATGAGACAATGGCCAGTAACCAACATCTGATACAGGTTTTTCATTTTAATTGAGTAAATTACCATAATTAGGTCTTCTCAATTCTTCCTTTCCTAATCTTGGGTTAATGTCCTTTGTTTATGAATTCAGGGACATGGAGAACATAATGAAAATGGTAACAGACGAAAGAAGCAGAGAGGCTCCCAAAGCAGGTGCCTGAGTGATGAAGTTCATGAGTCTGCTGAGCCTCCAGAACTTATTCAAGCTAGTGGGAACACTAATGAAATAATGACTCCATCCCAAATGACATTGTTGAGGGAGGAGAATAATGAAGTTCATGAGTCTGCTGAACCCATGGAAGTTAACCCTGAACCCATGCAAGTTTCTCCAGAACTTATTCAAGCTAGTGGGAACAGTAACACTAATGAAATAATGACTCCGTCCCAAACGACATTGTTGAGGGAGGAGAATCAAACTCTTGCAAGGCAGGCTGAGGTTTGTTCAAGGCATTTTCCCTTTGTTAGTATTAGTGTAGAGTTGGGATTGGATTGATTATGAAGTTGAGAAATTTTTCACTGAACTTTACCATAATTTTGCATTGATTATTATACTGTCTTCAGACTTTGGTACCAGATATTGATGAAGCTGATGTAAATGACCCCATGTGTGTTAGGGACTATGTCAAAGACATTTATAACTACTATCGTGAAACAGAGGTTTGAATGTTATGTCTTGTTTCCTTCATCTATCTAAGAGTTTGGTTAAAATTCATTTTATGCATCTATATTTTATTTTCTCAAAGTATCCCGACATGCAGTCGCTCCGTAGACAGATAAAATAATAAGAGTTCAAAAGTTAGTAACCTAGGTTTAAGATTAGTTTGCAGTATATAGGGATATAGGATTCCATGGTAATTCGTTTTGTTGGGATTAATTTTGAGGAACAATGTTTTTCAAACAATTTATAAGTTTTAGATTATTATCAATCAGAATATAAGGCAGAGAACCTAGAAACAGGACATTCTGAAAATGCATGAATGATAGTTTTAACAATGTGGCATCCAGTATACTAAGATTTCATGAGGTTTTAATTTGTGATAGATTACGAGTTCTGTTCGAGGAGATTACCTGTCTCATCTGAAGTGAGTGTAAGGCTGAGGAGAATTCTTGTCGACTGGATCATTGAGGTGTAGCTTCTACTTGACAGAGACATTCTTCCATTCTATTATTCATTGCAAAGCAGAGATAAATTGAATATTCTTCATTTGATTTGTTATTTCTGCAGATCCACCAAAATTTTGATCTGAGGCAAGAAACTTTATTCCTGACTGTGAATATCATCGATAGATATCTTTCAAGCCAATCTGTCCCCAGAAGCAAATTGCAGCTTCTGGGGGCGACTGCAATGTTTTTGGCATGCAAGTATGAGGAGGTTTCGGTCCCCGCCCTTGACGACTTTGTTGCTGTTTCTAACTCAATCAGTACCAACAGTGAAATCTGTAGAATGGAGATATCTATTCTGACTGCCCTGGAATTCAACTTGACTGTGCCCACTCATTATGTCTTCATGAGAAGGGGTCTCCAAGCTGCGGATTCAGATGATGAAGTAAACTTCACCTTAATTTCAAAAGATTAAAAGGTTGATTTAAGCTTTTCATTCATTGCCGGAATTGTTTTTAATGAACTTTTGCCTTTTTCAGTTGAAAGCAGCTGCTTTTTTCCTAATTGAATTGGCCCTGGTGGAATATGAGATGGTGATGTACAGCCCCTCCATGCTAGCAGCTGCAGCAGTATATACTGCACGCTGTACTTTGGGAATACATCCATCTTGGAACCCAACTCTTGAGTACCACACCGGTTACACCGAAGCTAATCTTAAGTAAGTTAGGGTTTTTGTTTTTTACTGTGTTGAATTTCTTTTTGTATAAATAAAAAGTCCAAATATTAGAGTTGGTTAGAAGCACTGTTCCACGGAGACATGTCCCCCCCTTCTCCATCCCTCAGAAAAAGGAAAAACCCTGCGTCCCTAGTAAGAGACATTTCTGAAACTTCAGGGAAACTTTCCCCTGCAGCACCACCACTTCTGACACTTCTGCTGGGGACGCCACCAGGTCGCTTGTTACATGGTATACATATATGCTATTACATATTGATTGTAATCTTTAATTTTGTGAAACTAGTTTATTTTCATGGGGCACTCGTAAAGATGTTATATTACAGATTTTCTTGAAGATTTCAATTTACCTCAATCTATATATCAGTGCCACCCCCAAGAGCCGCTCCACCACTGTCCCGTGGCCCCCTCACGTCCCCCAAATTAAACCCTTGGTCTCCTGTCCCTGAGATCTGTCCCCACGTCCCCCCTCAGGTAACACCATGGAACTATGGTTAGAAGAAACCTTGTTACACAAATCAACTAAAGAAGCAGAGAATTTCCTCTTGGGTTTATTTCTTTTTATCTTTTCACACTTGGGAAGCATGTTGACTACCACAACTTGTTTTGGATGCTCTCTTTTGCATTATTGCTGTTATTTTTACCATCATTTTGGTGCAGGAATTGCAAGTTAAGTTTACAGTTATATGATTGCACATATTGTCCATCATATCTAATAAAATGCACCCTGAATTATTTCATGCATTCTTTTTATCTCACCCTGAAAACCCTATGCGTGATTTGTTAGGATGGCATCGTGTGTGTTTTATGTGACTTACATTCAATTTCTTCATTCTCTATATTGTTTTTGTGCAGAGAATGTGCCAAGCTTATTGTGGGTCTCCATGAAAATTCAAACATCAACAGTCAGATCAACTCTGTTCATAGAAAATACATGAGCCCCAGTTTCTCCCGAGTAGCCACTTTGTCACCAGCTCTGTTCATTAGAGACACGTAACAGCGTATATACTACATATGTGATGTGTTAAAGAAGGTTATCTTTATTTTTTTGACACCGTTAGTCTCATTCATTCTACTCAAAATTTTGAAGAACCTGGACTCCTCAGAACTTATAAGAGAAGTCAGGATAATAACAAATGAGTATTAAATACAGCAGAGAAGTGGTTTGGCCAAAAAGGCACATTTTGAATCTTGCATTTAGTGGTCTGATGTTCAATCTTGCACTTAAAATTTTTGTTGCTTATAGAGTCAAAAATTGGTAGCAACGTGAGAAATAATGGAGAATAATTAATGAAGTTATAGTCAGTTAGAAATAATATGTTTACATAGTATAATCTTAAGTTGTGATTATTAGTCTTTCATGGGTGATTTCTAATGTAGTTGTTTATAAGGAGTTTGTATTGATTTAATATTGGCACTTATATAAGAAAGATATTTGTAATCGATAATCAGCTCAAAAAAATGTATATATCATAGTTACTTTAGACACAATGACACTTTATATTGAAATTTAATAGGCCATTATTACTATAGAACTTCTTTGAATTCTTAAACCTTCACATTTCAAAGAAGCCCAGCTAAGGAACATAATTGAGGAGAAATAAAAGGTTATGCTACCATCAAACTATTTGGTTGTACATTCTCAACTTAGGTGGCATCGCAAGTCACACTATTAGGATTAGTTTGGAAAGTAAAAAGTTCAAATTATGAACATTTTATGAGTCACAAAATGAAAGGTGCACATCCTCGCTAGTTTAAGTTTTAGGTTTCACTTTATTTAGTCAAGATGGTTATGCTACTATTCCTCATATCATATGTAGGTTTAATACGTAGTTTTATGTGGTAAGAGAATATGATCCAAAGGGACTTATTCATATCATGAGAAAATATGTGGGATTGGTAGTTTTGAACATAAGTATAATGACAATGAGGACCTCATTAAGAGTAGCAAGGATAAAGTTGAAAATAATTTGAAAGGGAAAGATGGTATAAGATAAGAAAGGTTAAGACTAGGAGACTAAACAATGATCAAGTTTTGTGGATCTTATGATAATATTAAGAATCCCATATGTTGATGTTTTGCAATGGCCCCAACATTATAATTGTCAAAAGTTCCCACACAATATTTAATTGATCTTGTATATTCTAATACACCTAATAGAAGGATTAGAACTAAACAATATGTTACTTTTCAAGTAGGACAACCAAAGGACAAGGTATGTAAGGAAACTTGCAGCCATACAATGACAATTTTCACATAATCCATATGGTAAATTAATCAAATAAGTATTTAAAATCCACTTGCAAGAGAATATGCAACATACTCACAAAAATGTGCCAAAATATACTCTCAAAAAATCCTTGAGAGGGAAAAACCTAGCTTCCAAAAGTATTCATCATCCATGTATTGTCCAACAATGCAATGTTACAATACATCCATGAAAGCCTGGAAAACCCTATCCATCAACAACACTCCATGTGAACAAGCAATGTAACCACACATCCTATGTCATGCTTCCAACCTCCACAAATGCCAACTTCAACCTCGGCAACTACCATTGTGGTTGTTTTTTTATAGAAACAAGATTCAAAAAACCACCAAGTGGTATTACATTAACCATGTGCTACCTAACCCGTTGACCCCACATATAGTATTGGATACTTTATTAATTGTCTTTCCCCAATATTAAATAATCACAATTATAATATTACAATGTTAAAATACAATATCAAGTGGTCCCAAAAATATTTCAAAATAATATCTACATGTTGCATGTGATCTAGGTACTTTTGAGTGCAACATGAATAATAAATAAAATATTCCAATTATAAACATTATTAAGCAATGTCTACAACACCTATTTTACCAACAAAAAACTAATAGCAAAGGGAGTTTCTACCATTCCACAAGCAATACAGTAGATAATAGGATTTTAATAACCATTGGCACCCTATAGTGAAATAGAAGGGTTTTATGAATTTATCTCAAAGGTAGATGAATGGTGCAGGGGTACCAAGGACACTCAATACAACCATGAAGACCAAGAAGACCTACAAGGCATCCAAAGAAGATCAGAGGAATGGCATGCACAAGAAAAGCTCTGAGGAGGTCAATTGGGAAGTATTAGAGCCTATAATGGCTTTCAAATCATGTAATGAACCAGTGTGTTTGAAGTGTCCAAATGTCCTTAAAAGGACCAAAATATGATTGTATGAGGACCAATAGTGTCCAAGAGTAAAATTAAGTTTCTAGGAGTCTAGAATAGGACAATGAATAAGTTTAAGGCATTAGGGGTCATTAGATTGGAGTTTGGCATTCATAAAAATCTTTTTAATAGTTTAAAAATTTAAATTTTGAATGTAAATGGCTAGTTGAGTATTATGGAGGGAAGTTAAGTTTTAGTGTCTAAAACCTTAAACTAATCCATCTAACCTATCAAAGAGGTTATGGAAGTTAAGGGAAGGTCATTTTAATGAGAGAAGAATCCATTGTATGGAAAGAAGATCTGGAGTAGTGCGAGTTGTTACAAAAATAGAAGGAAATCACATATTTTTGCAAAGTTGTGTGATGTCTTATATGCTTGGAAGTTGATAATCTATTGAGATTGATATATTGATGCCCTAGGAGTTTTTCCTTATTAGTTTGCAAACATTTTGGATGAACTTTGCATTGTTTTGAATCCATTTTATTCTTTGTTATAGCACTGTCACATTTTGAGGGCTTAGAACTCACTGTTTTGATAGGAAGTTAAAAAAGATGAATGTCATTCCATGAAAGTAAAGGCCTAGCCTTCATGGAATGATTGTATCTAACATGTGCAAGTATGAATCTAACCAATGATGTGCAAATAGTATGAAGAGAGGGTGATCACCGATGAGTTGTTGCAAGAAACATAAGGAAATTGCTTGATAAGATATTGCATTAGCCATTTGGATCTAGTAAGGGGTATGTATGATGATTTGGATCATATTATAATGTTTTTATATATGTGAATCAAGTGCCAATTGAGTCCAGAAGTGATTAGAGAACACAAATTCAAGAAGCCCTAGATTTGAGGGTTTTTGGGTGAGTAAATTGGGGCTTTTGGTGTTGCAGGGGGTCTGAGTCTAATTTCTTTGAGATTTATTCATTTGAAGTCATAATAAGACACTTTTGAGAGTATAGGGTCTTGAGAGTAAAGGAGACATATAGTTTCTTTGTTAATTGGGTTATTTTGTGCACTTTTGTGGTCACAATGTGTAGACAGCAATACATGGTCCAAAGGAGTCTATGAAATGCTTTTGATATGTTGTAGTATGGGAAAAAGGGTATCTAAAATAATGATCTATTTTAACAATCCTTTGTAAGTTTTCAAATTTATAAATCATTCGCTGTCGTTGCAGGGCTACTAGAAGGGGCTTTAGGCCTGTGACAAGATTTGGAGAAGTTTCAAGAGTTGGGTATGTTGGGTAGTGCTTGAAACCCAAAAACCACTTGAATCCATCCAAATACAATCTTAAGATGCCAAATATACCACCATTGGTCATTGGGAGGAGTCTTGGTCATTTTGAGGTCATTTGAAGAACTTGAGGGCTTGGGAATAGTTCCTAAGCCTCTCAAATTTGTAAACCTTCACCAATTGATTTAATCCACCAACCTTACCTCTACTTCAAGTGGTATCAGAGCCCAATAGGAATCCTTTGGGGAATTTTGTGAAGTGGTCTTGAGAGCTTTGGTAGTTGGATCCTTAGTTAGCCCTTGGAGTTGAAGTATCCTTTGAGGAGGAGCCCTAAGTTGATCCACCTTATCTAGGAGATCAGGAACCATGTCTGAAGGAGAAGAAGAGTTTCCCACAAGGATGACAAACATGGAGTTGGCAAGGATAGTAAGAGAGAAAGTGGAAGATAATAAGAAGTTAAAGGCAACATTGGAACAAAGAGAGAAGGAGAACAATGAGAAGGTTAAGTTGATGAGAACTATGATGGAGAGAATCTTGGCATTAGAGAAAAGAGATAGAAGCAACAAACAGGATGAGGAAGTAGAAATTGGAGAAGAAGAAATACCCCAAGAGGAGGAACAATTAGATCCTGAAGATCTAAGGATGGTTAAGTTTGTAAAATCCATAAAGAGTGGAGATCCAAGGGCAAGAGCAGATTTGCCTACGTATGGAGGGAAGATGGATGATGAAGAGTTGATTGATTGGTTTAGTGTGTTAAGGTTTTAGGATCATTGCAAATGTAATAGCACTATTTTATTGTATGTTTTTTATGTGTTTTCCAAATGCAACAATCTCTTGCATTTATATTGAGAATGAGTCAAGAAGAGACATGTCTCTTCATGGGACATGTCTATTCATTATTATGTAATTAACATAATGACAATTATGATTATATATATATATATATATATTTCTTGAGTATTATATTAATTTATCTAATATTTACATAATAATAATTATTATTATTATTATATCAATTTAACTATTTAGTTATTATAAGAATAATTATAATCTAACTTTATATATACATATATATGGGTAAGTACACAAAGATGGGGGACCAAAAAGGGGGTATAAGATGCCACTTTTTTTTTTAAATCAGCAAACTTTGAACTTCAACAAGAAATTGAAGATAGTTAGACTCCAACTTTTAAGATGTGACAAGAACAAGAGTTGTAATACTCTGAATCTAGTTTCTAAACTACTAAAAAAATTTTAAAATGGTGCAGATTAAGGCCCTCAAAAAGGGGGAGCACAAAAAGTGGTCCTATTTTTTGTGAAAAAACATAACATAGCGTCTGGTGTGCTCCCCCTAAAATGTTAACTTTTTTTTTGAATTTTTTTAATTGCTCTAGTGAGAAGTTAGCTAACACCACATAGTTTATCCTGAATTTTTCTGCTAATTTTTTTATGAATGTATAATTTTTTATGAATTTCCAAAGTGCACACATCTTGAAAACGTGAAATTTTTGTGTACTCCCCCTAGAAATCATTGAAAACTAATCGAAAATCAAATTTTCTTTTTGTTAAAGTGTGTAGAATGGAGTCTAGTTTCTAAAAAAGTAACTTGTTACAAAATTCGACGAACGAGGCAAAATCTATGCCCGAAATACTACACGTTGGTTTTTGAGAAAAATCAGACATACATACAAAAGAAATTAGAGATCAAAAGCTTAACATAATCAGAATTCAAAATAAATTTTATGGTTAGATAGCTAACAGAGAGATCTACAATATCACATCGTCTAATTTTGATGTTATTGAACCACAAGTAAACCTGACGAGGAGCACACAAGAAAAGATGTGGATTTTTTATATGTCTGTTTGAAAACATGTCCCAGGCTTATTTGAATCCTCCAAGCCTTTGGGTTGGATCTCCAAAGAAAATCCAAGCCTTAGGCTTGGTGCAATCCAATGCATTACAAAGCGCGCTCGTACTATAGCGCGCTAGCACTATTCAAAGTTATGACTTCCATAGGGTGTGCGCCCTATGAAAGTCATAGATTTAAATAGTGATGAGAAATAGTCACAGAGAGAGAGAGTGCGTGTGTGCATCTCTCTCTCTCTCTCTCTCTCTCTCTCTCTCTCTCTCTACTTATTTGTTTCTTGCAAAGGGCGCACGCGCTATAGCGCGCTAGCGCTATGCAAGACTTTGCATGTTACGCTTTTCTAATTTTTTCACCACTTTTTGTTTCTTGCAAAGGGCGCACGCGCTATAGCGTGCTAGCTCTATGCAAGACTTTGCATGTTACACTTTTCTAATTTTTTCACCATTTTTTGTTTCTTGCAAAGGGTGCACGCACTATAGCACGCTAGCACTATGCAAGACTTTGCATGTTAAGCTTTTCTAATTTTTGCATAGCGCATGTGCCCTATAGGGCACACACGCTATGTTTTGAATTGCCCAAGCCTAAGGCTTGGGCAACCCAAGCCATAGCGTGTGCGCCCTATAGGGCGCACGCTCTATGTTTTGAATTGCCCAAGCCTAAGGCTTGGGCAACCCAAGCCATAGCGCGTGGGCCCTATAGGGCGCACGCTCTATGTTTTGAATTGCCCAAGCCTAAGGCTTGGGAAGCCCAAGCCATAGTGCATGTGCCCTATAGGGCACACGCGCTTTAGTGCGTACGCACTATGGACATTTCGGGGCCAAAAAGGAAAGTGGCACCTTTTTGGTCCATCTTTGTGCATATACCCATATATCAATGTGTGTGTGTGTGTGTGTGTGTGTGTGTCTATATATATATATATATATATATATATATATATATATATATATATATATATATATATATATATATATATATATATATATATATATATATATATATATATATATATATATGTATGTATGTATGTATGTATGTATGTATGTATGTATGTATGTATGTATGTATGTATGTATGTATGTATGTATGTATGTATGTAATAAATCATTTCTCATAATAATCATATAGTCAATATTATTTATCTGAGCGATGCTACAAACATCACCACTCCCTCTTAGTTAGGGAGGATAAATCAATCCAATGTCAACACTTATGAAACTTGACAAGATCAATCATAAGCAATAAAGGCATCATCCTCATGATGTAATCAATAGAAACATAGTCTCAATATGTGGATTGCCTCCATCGGTGATTCTATCCACAAGCTCTCATGTGGATTGTCTCCATCAGAAATTCTATCCTCAAGCTCTCAAGTGGATTGCCTCCATCGGCGATTCTATCCACAAGCTCTCATGTGGATTGCCTCCATCGACGATTCTATCCACAAGCTCTCATGTGGATTTCCTCCATCGACGATTCTATCCACAAACTCATGAGCTTTAGTGTGGATTGCCTCTATCGACGATTCTATCCACAAGTTCCCAGGTGGATTTCCTCAATCAGCGATTCTATCCACAAGCTCTCATGTGGATTGCCTCCATTGGCGATTCTATCCACAAACTCATGAGCTTTAGTGTGGATTGCCTCTATCGGCAATTCTATCCACAAGTTCTCGAGTGGATTGCCTCAATTGGCGATTATATCCATAAGCTCTCATGTGGATTGCGTCCATCGGTGATTCTATCCACAAACTCATGAGCTTTAGTGTGGATTGCCTCTATCAGCGATTCTATCCACAAGTTCTATCTATTATGATCGGTTTCAGCCATCACAGGATGTCTATCACAATAGAAGGCCAAGTTATTGTAAGATCGTCACCTTACAATAAATTTTACAAATACAAGTGATAATCATTTGGAAGTCGTCACTTCCTCATGATTTACACAGGGGGGAGGCCTATTAAAAACATTCATGATTCATTAGTATAATAATCAATTATATCAAGTTTACCTCATAAATGTTTCACCTTCAATAGTGAACTCCCTCTCAATCAATATGATCAAGATTGTCATAAGTTGAGTGAACCATCTACTCCCTCTCAAGCTCAATTTTATCAACTTATTGACCTCTTTTGAAATATCAGACTCCCTTTGCATCTAGTCTCAATCGTCAATTTATTTGCAAGCATCAAGTTCTTTCTCCCTTGAATGCAATTATCTTGTGCTTCAATCCTGAAGGTATGTCAGAGAGAGATTACAAATAGCTCACTAAACTATCTCGACTATAAATACCAATGATATAAGAATACAATATTTTACTAACCAATAGTATAGCATGAATTACAAACTCAAAAATTATGTGCATTAATAAAACATGAAATACTTATCTTTTATAAATTTCAAGTATTTCATCCTATAAGGTGAGCCCATATAGAAAATATCATGCAAATTCAAAGAATCATGTCATCATTCTTGAACATTACTAGAATTATTCACATGACATGTATTGAATATCCAAAGTTTCTATACACTATGAAAACCTTCAATTTGATCGGATCTCCCTTCACATGGTTAGGCTTTTAAAGAAGGAACAACGTTCTTTTACAGATTTTTGCATAGACCCGTACACAGTTAGTCATAAATTTTGAATCTGACATTTTCTCTCCAATCGCTCCAGTCATATTCTTCTAAATTTGTTTATCATCAATATATCCAAAATTTAACAAGATCCAATGGTCCTCATAATGAGACTGTATTTTCTATGACAATCACACATTCACCATCAATAAACTACTTTCTTACATTTGCAACCCAGCTCTGATACCATGTTAAGGTTTTAGGATCATTGCAAATGTAATAGCACTATCTGATTGTATGATTTTATGTGTTTACCAAATGCAACAATCTCTTGCATTTATATTGAGAATGAGTCAAGAAGAGACATGTCCCTTCATGGGACATGTCTATTCATTATTATGTAATTAATATAATGACAATTATGATTATATATATAATATTTCTTAAGTATTATATTAATTTCTCTAATATTTACATAATTATTATTATTATTATTTTATCAACTTAACTATTTAGTTATTATGAGAATAATTATAATCTAACTTTATATATACATATATATCAATGTATATAGTAATATAAATTATTATATATATATTGATATATATATGTATATATATAATAAATCATTTCTCATAATAATCATATAGTCAATATTATTTATCTGAGCAATGCTACAAACATCAACATAGTGCAGTTGAGAACTTCTTTGAATGTGAAGATGTTGAAGAAGGACAAAAGGTGAATATTGCAAAGTCAAGGTTGAAGGGACACACTCTACTATGGTGGGATTGTGTTCAGGCAGAAAGGTGGAAGAATGGGAAGTCCAAGATCACATCTTGGTATACCATTATGGATAAGATGAAGGCAATTTTTTTACCAAATGACTATAGGGTGTAGTTGTATAAGAAGTTGAGGGATCTTAGAAAAAAAGATATGGATGTTCAGAAGTACACTGAGGAGTTCCATAAGTTGGACATTAGAGTGGGTCATGAAGAAGAGATTGAAGAAAAGATTGCTAGGTACATGAGAGGACTAAGTTTCAATATCCGGAATGAACTTAGTCTTACTACCCCAAGGTCAGTTGAGGAATGTTACAAGTTGTCCATTAAGGCTGGAGAAAAGATAAAGAGAAGGCATGAGAGGCAAGGAGGCACAAGAGGAGTTTCAACAATGAGGGGAAGAGGTGGTAGAGGTAATACTGATTTTCAGAATAGCAGTGATAGAGACAAGGACAAACCATACACATCAGAGACAAGAGGGGGATATAGAGGTGGAATAAGTGGAGGAAGAGGAAGTGGAGTGTTCATAGGAAGGTGCTTCAATTGTAATGAATTGGTTCACCAATCCTTTAAGTTTCCTAAGGGGAATGAGGACAAGGGTAGAGAAAAAAGAGTGAACTTGGTAGAAAAAGAAACAAAGAGGGAAGAGAAATAAGAACCCATTGAAATTCATCCAAAAGAAAGAGAATACTTACCGATGGGAAGAATAAATCAAGTACCACATAGTCCAAGCATTTTCAGATCAAATTGTTTGATCCAAGAAAAGGTATGCAGACTCATAGCCTCGGGAGCCAATCATAATGTAGTGTCTCATGAAGTTGTTAAGAAGTTGAATTTGAAAACTTTTCCACACCCTAGGCCATATTATACAACTTGGGTGAATGTGAATCAGAATATTTTTGTTAGTGATCAAGTCATGATTGAATTTTCAATTGGAAGGTATAGGGACAGGGTATTGTGTGATGTCCTAACTATGAGTTGTGGGCATTTGATTTTGGGAAGATCTTGGCAATGGTCTAGAACAGTTATCCATGATGGCTACACAAACAAAGACTTAGTCCATCAAGAAGGTAGGAAATATGAGTTACAACCATTATTGAGGAGCCAATTTGAGCCTATAATAATGTGTTTTGGACAAGAGCTTAGTATGTAGATGCAGTATGATACTGGTTGGAATAACACTAAAAATTTGCAAATTAAGGAAGGATAGGACAGTCCTAAGAAGAGTAGATTGTTGGGGCAGGATTTTGCGATGGTTGGGACAGTCTAATGTCCTATTGGAGTGCAGATACATGAAGGTAACTTGGTGATAGGACAAAGACAAATGAAGTATGATCAGGAGTCTCAAGAATGGATATTCAAGCAGCAGCAACACTGTTATAGGAAGGGACAGTCACACACAAACAATTTTTTCTCTAACTCTTGGTGTATGCATGCAAGGTCTTGGAAGACAAGGCAGGTACCTTTGGTGAAATCTTTCATCCCTGATTATCAGAGGTTACCATAGATAAGTAGTTGGCATCAAGAAGACAACTCTTGGGAAAAGAGTTCCACTGGAGGAGGGGAGTATGGTGCAGGGGCACCAAGGACACTCAATACAACCATGAAGACCAAGAAGACCTACAAGGCATCCAAAGAAGATCAGAGGAATGGCATGCACAAGAAAATCTCTAAGGAGGTCAATTTTGAAGTATTAGAGCCTATAATGGCTTTCAAATCATGTAATGGACCAATGTGTTTAAAGTGTCCAAATGTCCTTAAAAGGACCAAAATATGATTGTACGAGGACCAATAGTGTCCAAGAGTAAAATTAAGTTTCTAGGAGTCTAGAATAGGACAATGAATAAGTTTAAGGCATTAGGGGTCATTAGATTGGAGTTTGGCATTCATAAAAGTCTTTTTAATAGTTTAAAAATTCAAATTTTGAATGTAAACGGCTAGTTGAGTATTATGGAGGGAAGTTAAGTTTTAGTGTCTAAAACCTTAAACTAATCCATCTAACTGATCAAAGAGGTTATGGGAGTTAAGGGAAGGTCATTTTAATGAGAGAAGAATCCATTGTATGGAAAGAAGATCTGGAGTAGTACGGACTATTACAGAAATAGAAGGAAATCACAGATTTTTGCAAAGTTGTGTGATGTCTTATATGTTTGGAAGTTGATAATCTATTGAGATTGATATATTGATGCCCTAGGAGTTTTTCCTTATCAGTTTGCAAATATTTTAGATGAACTTTGCATTGTTTTGAATCCATTTTATTCTCTATTATAGTACTGTCACAATTTGAGGGCTTAGAACTCACTGTTTTGATAGGAAGTTAACAAAGATGAATATCATTCCATGAAAGTAAAGGCCTAACCTTCATGGAATGATTGTATCTAACATGTGCAAGTATGAATCTAACCAATGATGTGCAGATAGTATGAAGAGAGGGTGATCACTGATGAGTTGTTGCAAGAAATACAAGGAAATTGCTTGGTAAGGTATTGCAGTAGTCATTTGGCTCGCGTAAGGGGTACGTATGATGATTTGGATCATATTATAATTTTTTTTATAGGTGAATCAAGTGTCAATTGATTCCAAAAGTGATTAGAGAACACAAATTCAAGAAGCCCTACATTTGAGGGTTTTTGGGTGAGTAAATTAGGACTTTTGGTGTTGCAGGGGGTCTGAGTCTAATTGCTTTGATATTTATTCATTTGAAGTCATAATAAGACACTACTGAGATTATTGGGTCTTGAGAGTAAAGGAGACATATAGTTGCTTTGTTAATTGGGTTATTGTGCACTTTTATGGTCACGGTGTGTAGACAGCAATACACAGTCCAAAGGAGTCTATGAAATACTTTTGATATGTTGTAGTATGGGCAAAATGGTATCTGAAACAATGATCTATTTTAACTAATGAACTACAACTGATTGACTACCTGAATGACTTTAAGATCAGTGATTAGAGATCATCGAGTACTGAAATGATATGTAAGATAATTAAATCAGTTATTTTGTTTTCATTGATGACAACTAGTTTTGATAGTACTTATCATGATAGTTACAAATATCTAAACATCTGTAAAGAGGAGAGAAAAGATGAAGAACTGAGATATCTACATGGAGGAAGATGGATATGACAGATGAGGATGAGAATACTTTTGGTAACTTATTGATGAGCCTATGACTTCATATGGTTGACTTGATTATGTTACATTAATATGTTATGAAGATGGAAGCAAAACTTAACAAAGCAGTGTGGTCGGTAAATGAAGCAGTTCAGTATACACCAAGCCAGTGTAGTGTATACCGAGCGACAGTATTAACCGAGCTTGTGTTCATCGATGCATTTATTTGTTAACCAAGTATGGATAAAAGCATTTAATACTTAATTTTAGCTGACAGAAATTGATGAGTTGTAAAGTGTTTTGATTTTGAGATTGAGGATAAAGTTTGTTACAAGATCCATGGCTGACAAAATTCAGAGAAGATCTAAGGGATGGAATTGAAACATGTTTCTGACACAACCGCCTAAGAAACTTTAAGAGGCAAAATCGATGAAGGAAATTAAGCGGCAAAATCTAATGGTTGATATGAAAATGGTTTATTTGTCTATATAAGAGATATGAGTTTATTCATTGAAACATGTCGAAAGATAGAAGACTGTAGAGATTTCATGTGAATATAGTTTCATGCATGCCTGATCAGACTGGTTGAAGAAGAACCGAACTGTAGAATAGCACCGAGCATCAAAGAGCTTTTACCGAGGGACAGTAAGTTAATGAATATTGAGGATGTGAATTGATATATTGATCAGAGGATTTGTATGGGCTTAGAATAGATCTGAAAATCTACAATTTGAGTTGTATTGTAATCAGATCAATCACTGTTTCAATTTAACCATTGATACAGAAAAATATCTTAACCGAGTGGACTTAACCATCTTATGATATACCCTATGTGATTCAATGAATGTACATTGTTATCCTATCGACCCCATAGTGAATGTTGGTTGAATGATAACTGTTAGTCTTAAATCCTCTAACAAGGTCACACCTAACAGTGTGTTTGTAACCTTTAACAAGGTTGGCTCTTCACCGAGCTCACTTCAGATTAGTGAAAAGTATTTTGGGTTACCGGTCCCAGGTGGTTTCTCCCTTAACAGGGTTTCCACGTTAAATCTTTGTGTTATGTGTTTCTGTGATGATTGATTTATTGTCATACTCTACATATTACATATTTGATTTGGTCGGTAATCACTGTGAGTAATTAAATGGTAATCGGGAGACACAGATAGTTTAGTATTCTATGTTACCAAGCTGCAAAAATTTGTTGAATTTGTTTAAAGTGATACATTTTGTAATTGGGACTATTGGATAACTGATCTAACTGATTCACCCCCCTCTCAATTATTCTAACAATTGGTATCAGAGCATTGGTTTCTTGGAACAAATTTTTAAGGACTTCAGCAGAAAGATCACAAAATGTATAAGAGGGAGGTGTTGAAGCTGAACAAGGAAAATTTTACCATATGGAAAAGTCGAATGAAACTTCACATATCCAAAATCAAAGATTTTGCCTTACATCTACTTGAGAATGGCTACTTACAACCACCAACTGGACCTTTGACTCTTGATCAACTAAAGGATCGACATGAGCATAACATGACCATGATAGAGATTGTTGTTGCTCTATCAGATGCTGAATTTGAGGATGTCAAAGATTGTATTACTTCAAAATAAATGTGGGATAAACTAGCTCAAGTCTATGGTGGTGATGTTAATGTCAAGAGAGCCCGAGATGAAATCCTAAGAGGAAGGTTTGATGATATGAAAATGAAAGAAGGAGAAAATATAGTGCAGTATACAAACTGAATAAAGGAGGTAGTCAATGCTATCAGAGGATCTGGTGGTGTCATTGATGAAGATACAGTGATAAGCAAAATTCTAAGGACCTTGTTGCCTGCTTATGCAATCAGAATATCAGCTATACATGAAATGAGGTCTGCACCTGGCAACACTCTTACTCTTGATAGTCTGATTGGTAAGCTAACAACATTTGAGTTGAACAATTTTGATAATAGTATTGTAGCGTCTGTTGAGTCTGGTTTCATGTCTTCTCTGAAGATCGGTAAGTCTAGTAGTAGAAATAATAGGGATAATAATGACAGTAACACTAATGATGAGCTTGATGAACTTGAAGCTCTTATGGCCCAGAGGTTACCTAAAGGTAAAGGTAGATATAGGGGTGAATTACCTTGGCATGTTTTAACTGCAAAGAAGTTGGTCATATTGATGCTAGATGCCCAAACAAGAAAGAAGATGATAGAAACAAAGATCGATCTGGTGAAGGAAGCTATGGGAGGAGAAACAACAGAAGTTACCGACACTACAACAGAGATAACCAAAACAACAATGATAAGGGAAAAAATGTATGTTACATTTCTGAAGAGAATGATACTGATACTGACACGGATGATGATGTTGCAGTAGTATTTGTTGCGATGAAGGATGATTCTGAGGAAGAAGAAAGGTATGTAGAAACAACACGCATTTCTAAAGTTAATAAAAATGATACATGGAGAATTGATAGTGGTTGTACACATCAACATGACTAGTGATGAAGAAAAGTTTGATCATCTTGAGAAATATAATGGAGGTTCTGTAAAAATGGGTAATGATACACTATGTATGGTTAGAGGAAAAGGATCTTTACTGATAAATGATAAAATCAAATGTGATAATGCTTATTGGGTAGAAGGACTAAATTAAAATTTGCTAAGTGTGGCACAACTTAACAACTCAGGTCACCAAGTAGCTTTTGAGAGCAAGAAGGTAAAGATATTTGATGATGGAGGAAAACTTGTTGGAACAGGAGCACAATCCAAAGGTAACTTGTTTTATCTTGACAATGTTGAGTCTTCTTGTTTAATGATGAAAAATGAGGATGCATGGTTATGGCATAAAAGGTTATGTCATATAAAATTTGATAACATGATTAAAATCAGTAGAAAGAAAAAGGTTAGAGGTCTTCCTAGCCTAGCAAAGCCTGATCATGTTATGTGTCATGAATGTCAAAAAGGAAAAATGACAAAATCTAGTTTTAAGAGTAAAGACTATTCAACAAAGAGAATCTTGGAGTTAGTTCACACTGACCTATGTGGTCCCATGAGAACTCAGAGCTACTATGGAGATAGATATTTCATTATGTTTGTTGATGATTACTCTAGATTAATGACTATAATGTTTTTAAAAGAGAAATCTGAGGCAATTAAGATATTTAAATGGTACAAAGCAAAAGTAGAGAAAGAAACTAGGAAAGAACTGAAATGCTTGAGATCTGACAAAGGTGGTGAGTTTATTTTTGATGAATTCACTAACTATTGTAATGAGCATGGCATAAAAAGATAGGTTTCTACTCTAAGAACACCTCAGCAGAATGGGATTGCTGAAAGGAGGAATAGATCAAATGTTGATTGCGCGAGGACACTAATGTTACAAAAGAATGTTTCTCAGACATACTGGAGAGAGGCAGTTAGCACAGCTGTATATGTTCTAAATCAAGTACAATTTAAGAAAGACACAAACAAAACACCCTACGAGTTATGGTTTGGTCACAAACTGACTGTAAGTTACTTCAAAAATTTTGGTAGCAAATGCTTTATTCTGAAAGATGATAAGAACGGGAAATTTGACTCAAAAGGGGATGAGGGAATATTTCTTGGATATTCTACTAAAAGAAAAGCTTAGAAGTGTCTGAATAAAGTTACTAATAAAATGATTGAAAGTGCTAATGTTAGAGTTGATAAATTTGATGATAAAAATGGTGAAGAAAGCACTAAGGAGCTGGAAGACTATGGTAGATTCACTTGTATTGAACATCCAAAGTACCTACCGAAGTCACAGGCTGAGTCGACCGAGCATTGGGAAAAGAATACCGAGGAACAGGAAAGGGAAACCAAGGATTAGGATGGAGCTACCAAGCAAGGAAATGAACCTGAACAGGATGAACAACAAAGAAGAGATCAAGTGCTGGCAAGATTTGTCAGAAGACATCATCTTGAGAACCAAATCATATGGGAAAAGCAAGATGGCATGCTAACAAGAAGTAAGTTAAGACAAGGTACATGCTTAGTTTATGAGTTTGAACTGAAAAAATGTTAAGGTTGCACTGGAGAATGATGAATGGATAATGCAATGAATGAAGAGATAGAAAAAATCAAGAAAAACAAGACATGGACTTTAGTACCTAGACCAAAAGATAAGAATGTTATCGGTACTAAATGGATTTTCAGAAATAAGCTGAATGAGAATGGAGAGGTTACAAGGAACAAAGCTAGACTTGTATGCAAGGGATATGCATAGGAGGAAGGTATAGATTATGGTGAAAATTTTGCACCTGTTGCTAGACTAGAGGGAGTTCGCATGTTACTTGCATATGCAGCACATAAAAAGTTTAAAGTCTATCAAATGGATGTTAAGTCTACTTTTCTGAATGGGATACTAGAAGAAGAGGTCTACATAGAACAACTAGAAGGGTTTGTTGATCCAAATAAGAAAGACATGGTATGTAGACTACACAAAGCTTTATATGGTTTTAAAAAAGCACCTAGAGCCTGGTATGAAAGGCTGCATACTTATCTTTTAAGTATTGGTTTTATTAGAACTAGTGAAAACAGTAATTTGTAAATGAAAGGAGAGTCTGATGACACTATTTTGATTGTTGAAATATTTGTGGATGATATAATTTTTGGAGGACAAGATCATATGTGTAAATCATTTGCTAATGAGATGAGAAAATAATTTGAATGTCTATGTTTGGAGAGAATAAGTTATTTCTAGGCTTGCAGGTTATTCAGTAGAATGATGGAATTTTCATCACATAATCAAAGTAAATAAAGGAAGTACTTAGAACATTTGGCATGGATGATGCTAAACCAGTTGGAACAATGATGGCCATAGGCTACAAACTGACTAAAGATGATGAATCTACAGAGGTAAACCAGACATTATATTGATCTATGATTGGTAAACTGATGTATGTAGTACATAGTAGGCCAGATATTACACATGTAGTGGGGATTGTTGCTAGATTTTCTACCAATCCAAAGGATTCACATATGGTTGCAGTAAAAATAATCTTGAGATACTTGAAGAAAATAGAGGAATATGGATTATGGTATCCTAAGGAAGGCAAGTTTGAACTAAGAATCTACACCGACGCAGATTGGGCTAAAAATATAGATGACAGAAAGGGTACAACCGGAGGAGCATTTTTCTTTGGTGAAAGACTTGTTACTTGGACAAGTAAGAAACAACCTTGTATTTCTCAGTCTACTGCTGAAGCAGAATATGTTGCTGCTGCTACAAACTATTCAAACATTGCTTATATCAAACAAGTGTTGGAAGGGATGAATGAGGTAATCACTGAGTCGATGATTACATATTGTGACAACACTAGTGCAATAAATATTTCTAAGAATCATGTAATGCACTCAAAGACCAAGAATATTTCTATTAAGTATCACTACTTAAGAGAACAAGTACAGGAGAAGAAAGTCAAATTGGAATATGTTACATCAAAGGAGCAACTTGTTGATATTTTTACCAAGCCTCTATCAAAGGAAACTTTTGAATACTTGAGGACTAGACTTGGGGTCTGTCCCCTGTCTACCGGTCACTAATGTGATCTGGAGTTTGCATCAGCCTAATCTTATCATAATATCATTCATGTTGGTGCAACATAGTTCACACTTTGGATTATGTCTAAGTTTGTGAAAGATTTGAGAAACTAGAACATAGATTTGCATATTAGTATACTAAGATACATTGTTTGCACAGAACAATAGAGAACAATTTTCATTTACTCACAATTTACTCATTTGGCGTAAACCTCTGAAAAGGGTATATCATAATCTGAGAAAGTCAGGGAGATTTTTGAAGATTTGTTGCTGAGAATAGAATGGAACCTGAGAGCTGAAAAGATCGTATCTGTAGAGGAAAGTCTACACTTGCAATGTTGTTATGTAACGTAGTGATTAAACATATTAAATATCAAGCTAGGGAGAGCTTACCGAGCTACATCATTTGCTTACATAGTTGTAGAATACATGTTTGGTATGTGTATGGTATATTTCATATTACTTGAGTTGCCATCAATGCCAAAGGGAGAGATTGATGAACTACAAGTGATTGAATACCTGAATGACTTGAAGATCAGTGATAAGAGATCACCGAGTACTGAAATGATATGTAAGATAATTAAATCATTTAATTTGTTGTCATTGATGACAACTAGTTTTGATAGTACTTATCATGATAGTTGCAAATATCTAAACATCTATAAAGAGGAGAGAAAAGATGAAGAACTGAGATATCTACATGGAGGAAGATGGATATGACAAATGAGGATAAGGAATACTTTTGGTAACTTATTGATGAGTCTATGACTTCATATGGTTGACTTCATTATGTTACATTAATATGTTATGAAGATGGAAGCAAAACTTAACAAAGCAGTGTGGTCGGTAAATGAAGCACTTCAGTATACACCGAGCCAGTGTAGTGTACATACCGAGTGATAGTATTAACTGAGCTTGTGTTCGCCAATGCATTTCTTCGTTAACCGAGTATGGATGAAAGTATTTAATAGTTAAGTTTAGCTGACAAAAATTGATGAGCTGTAAAGTGTTTTGATTTCGAGATTGAGGATAAAATTTGTTACAAGATCCACGACTGACAAAATTCAAAGAAGATCTAAGAGATGGAATTGAAATGTGTTTCTGACACAACTGCCTAAGAAATTTTAAGAGGAAAAATCAATGAAGGAAATTAAGCATAAAAATTTGATGGTTGATATGAAAATGGTTTATCTGTCTATATAAGAGGGATGAGTTTATTTATTGAAACATGTCAGAAGATAGAAGACTGTAGATATTTCGCATGAATACAATTTCATGCATGCTTGATCAGACTGGTTGAAGAACAGTATACTGAGATACATTGTTTGCACAGAACAATAGAGAACAATTTACTCACAATTTTCATCACATAATCAAAGTAAATATACCCTATGTCATTCAATGAATGTACATTGTTATCCTATCGACCCCATAGTGAATGTTGGTTGAATGATAATTGTTAGTCTTAAATCCTCTAACAAGGTCACACATAACAGTGTGTTTGTAACCTTTAATAGGGTTGGCTCTTCACCAAGCTCACTTCAAAAGAGTGAAAAGTATTTTGGGTTACCAGTCCCTGGTGGTTTTTCCCTTAATAGGGTTTCCACGTTAAATCTATGTGTTATGTGTTTCTATGATGATTGATTTGTTGTCATACTTTACATATTACATATTTGATTTGGTTGGTAATCATTGTGAGTAATTAACTGGTAATCGGTAAAGACACTGACAGTTTAGTATTCTATGTTACCGAGCTGTAAAAATTTGTTGAATTTGTTTAAAGTGATACATTTTGTAATTGGGACTATTGGATAACTGATCTAACTGATTCACCCCCCTCTTGGTTATTCTAACATTAACAATCCTTTGTAATTTTTCAAAGTTGTGTATCATTTACTGTCGTTGCGGGGCTACTAGAAAGGGCTTTAGGCCTATGACAGCATTTGGAGAAGTTTGAAGCGTTGGGTGTGTTGGGTAGTGCTTGAAACCCAAAAACCACTTGAATCCATCCAAATACAATCTTAAGACACCAAATATACCACCATTGGTCATTGGGAGGAGTCTTGGTCATTTGAGGTCATTTGAAGAACTTGAGGGCTTGGGAATGGTGCATAAACCTCTGAAATTTGTAAACCTTTACTAGTTGATTTAATCCACCACCCTTTCCTCTACATCAATGAAATTATGGAAATTGTTAAATCCCTTGAAAATGCAAGGGGAATTTAGGCTATGGTCCCTTATGTTGTCACTTTTCTTGTAGACATTGAAGTGATGTGATTATAAAAGGTATTAAGACTAGAAAATTATTGTTTAATAGGAAAAGGAATTTTGATGATCTAATATCCAAAATGTTGACCTTACAATAAATCAAAAACATTAATTATATTTTGATTAGTTTCTAGATAAATAAGAAACTAGCATTAGAAATCAAGGTAGATAATTCTATCAAGAAGTTCAAGATTGTTTTAGATGTTAGAGTTTATGTTGGCAGTTACCTCTACTTGCTGGTAGTTGTGAGATTGTTGGCAATATGCATTATGGTCTTGTGTTATAGAAGATGATGTCATAGAATGTAAAACATATCCACCTACTTGGTGTCGATTTCTACATTTGGTATGATGTGATAGTAGTGATTATTTCCTTGTAGAGATGGTGTTTTGCATTGTTTTCCTATTATTTATTTATGTTATCATTGCTATGAGATGTTTAGTTGTGTTGCTAATCAAAATATTCTCCATGACAATGCAATGTAAGATTGGATGTCAACCCTCATTAGTGTTGATAATGGTGTATTGAAGATTGGAGATGAAGATGAGAGATGGTGATAAGGCTCATTATTTGGTGGCTAAGATGAGATCTAAAAGCATTGATGATATTAGAAGTATTGAAATCAATATTAGAAGCATGACAACTATGTCGATGGATGTGTGATGCTACAAGATGTTATACTATCTCTCATGTTGTTCTCGAATGAGAAACGGGTGCTAGAAAAATGGTTTGGACATTAAAGAATAATGAAATATGAATTTACAGAGAAAATACTTCTTGAATGCCTAGAAGAATGCTTTGTGTTCCTTTGCATTAAATGTTATAACCTTGCAGTTTCGAACATAGATATATCTGTTGTGGAGTTTTCAATCTTATCTTTCATGTCTCTGATGTTGCCATGGATGTATTTGGTGTATGCAATGTATTGGCAATTTGGATGTCTATCAAAAATAATTTGGAAAACGCTCTAGGTTTCTTTGGATTAATGTTTCCAAGGTTGCAGCTTGGAGGGAAGGCTTATAATATTTGTGTAGTATCTTAGTTCAAATTTTTGGCAAGGAAGTGTAACACAAGAATATGTATTGTGTTGAGTTTCATAACTATGTTTCTTGGATTTTTTGTTATGAAGAAGTTTGTATCATAATGGATGTAGCAGCTTGGGTCAATATGAGAACATGAAATACAATTTTGGGAATGATGTTGGATGTTTATGAAAAATATTTATGTGGCCCACATAGACAATATTGATTTCTCTCATGATGTATTATGTTTGAAGTTAGTTTCCTATGTAACTTGTGGATGCATGGCCGACAGGGTCTTTATTCTTGTTTGCACTTTGTGATCAAGATTTGTGTAGGCATCTAATGAGTAATTTATTTGAAAGATGACATTGAGATATTATTTATGGTCTACAATGACTTTGTGTTGGTCCACCTAATGATTCTATTTTCTCCCCAAAAGTGTAAAAAATAAATAATAATAGTTTTGACATATGTGTTAATATTTGGGCCAAGAGCATAAGTTCCCCTCGTCGTGGATCCTAACCTATCTAATTTACTTTGAAGGATGTGTTGAGATTTTTATGGAGTACATTCATGCTTTGAGTTGATCGACAACTCATAATATTTATTGGTGCATGTGTTGGAGGCCAAATAGTGAGGTGTTGTATAATTGTGCCAACCTAATTGGGTGTGTTGAAGTGTTGTGGATGATACCATAGATTCTGTATCAGATGTGCCAACATAATGAAATTGTTTTGGTTTCAAGTAACCTCTGTACATAATCCACTATTTTCTATATGTCATGGATCATTTGATTTGAGGCTAACCTATATGCTACTACATATTTCTCCTTTAGGTGCTATTGATGTCGACCTAATTAGTTTTTTAAGGTAAAGAGAAGAATATATAAAGGATGGATCATTTGAGAAAGTATGGGATATGGTGTGTGATATAGAGATGTGAATCATTTCAAATAAGGATGAAATATAAGAAGTCATTTTGATAAGATAATTGTGCTACAAAGGTAATGCAACATCAACATATGACAAATGCTCCTTCTAATACAATTCTTGTTCAGAGATAGTCTATCTTCTCAATAGGCTTTCATATCATTGTACCTTGCTCGACAAGTCACTTCTTGAAGAAGTGAGATTCCTTAGGCAGAAATCCTTAAACAAATATTGTAACTTTTATTTCATATAGTGTGAGTTAATTGTCAATGTTGTTTTTCCCTCAGTGGGTTTTCCACGTAGAGATCTTGGTGTTCCCATGTTGATTTTTGTGATCCATTTTGCTCTTTCAAGTTCTACATTATTTATGTTTTGATGTTTTATTTAGAAAATGGAACAGCTTAATTTTTATTACATGTTGACTAACCCCCTCCCCCTCCCCTCCCTCGACCTTTCAATGTTCTCAACAATTTTTACTAGTACAAATAAAATCTAAACTAATTTAGAAGAATATTATCCTAATTATGAAGATTTTAAAGAATGAAAAAAAGGTTCAACAAAGAGTATTTAATTTGTGTTTTTTTCTTTTTCTTGTCAAAAAATTGTATCCACATAACTAAGTAAAAAATCCTATGTTCTATCCAAATAGAAAATCAAAAGTAATCTACTACAATTGGTTCAAGATCTCTGCCACTTGGATATTAAGCCTTCCCTTTTTTAGGTTTAAAGCGATTTCATGGATAATTATTTAGAGGACACCAATTTGTTTCTAGAGATCCCATTTTAAAATTTCATTCCTCTAGACATGTCAAATAGTGTGTTGGGCTATATATCGAGTTGATATTTTCTCTTCTTGGAATGAATTTTTCTTCAATATATCTTTTTAGGATTATTGCTAATACTATTAAATGGAAGGGTTTAGGAACTGTAATAGGTTTTACGTATTATAATTTAGGTCCTATATAGCTTTTTGTGTTATAAAGTATATTGTTGTAAATTGTATCCCATATAATTACATGCTCACTTGGACCTCAATTTTGTGCTCTTGATTCCATGCCCTGTGATTTGACTAATATTTTTCATCTAAGGGCTTGACATTGCTAGAATAATGGATTTTGAGTTCCCCTAGACTCTCTTAAATCCCTCTAGGATTGGACAAGGGAACCTAGCACCATAGTCCCAATAGACTCTAGCGCTAGGCACTAGTGGCTAACCAAAAAGGGCTCAATTTTGAATATGTTACTGGTCAAAATTTTGTGAATGAAAAATATTATCCATGTCAACTAGTTTTGGGTTTTTCATAGATTTCATTGAATTTCACTATAAAAGGATTCCTCCCCCTCCCTATTGGAACATCTACACATCACACATTCATCTCATCAAGCATTGAAGAAAGTATTTCAATCATTTCTAAGATAGTGAAGTAGGAGATCTAGTATTGAAGAAGTTGAGCATTGAAGATGGAATCTATGATCAAGTTTATATGTTTCCTCCATGAGTGAAGACATACTTGAGCTCTCTTCTTAGTATCATCTACCTTTCATGAAGGTTTAAACATAAAGAGAACCCAAGTCTAGTTGTATCTCTCAGTTGCCTCTGACCTCTAAGTTGCTCATCTAGTATTCTTAATATTTCTTCATTCCTTTTCAATACTTCATTTGCATCCTTTTCATATTTCAGCTCATTCTTCAAATGTTCATTTTTTTTATCTCAGTCCAGCAATCTCTTCAACTTTCCTTGCAATCTCCTGATTAACACTGATTAATTGATCTGTCATATTAAAGTGATTTTGTATCAACCTTTGTATTTCCACATCTTTCTCATTTAGTCTTGCACTCATTTTTCTTTTCTCATCTTCAATTACTCTCTTATCATCTTCAGCTTTTCTCTTTTGTTCTAGGACTTCACACATTCTTACTGATTGATCTTCTTGTTCCCTTTTCAATGTTTTTACTTGATCAGTTGGGATTTTGTTCTTTCCAATCAGTTCTGATATGGTAGCTTCAAATTCATCAAACAAAATTCCCTCTGATTGTTCTTCAAGTTCTTCAACCTGATCTTGAGTATCTTTCAGTTGACGGGCTAACTCATTTCTCTTGTTAAGTGAATGCTTCAATTTTCATCTAAGTTCATCAATTTGTTCATTTGAAAACTTTAGTTCCATGTTAATATTGTCAATCACCTTTTCATACCTATAGCTTTCCATATCTTCAGATCTTTCCTCTCAAGTGATTAAACTTCTGAATA
Source organism: Chamaecyparis obtusa (assembly GCA_027943335.1). Lineage (NCBI taxonomy): Eukaryota > Viridiplantae > Streptophyta > Pinopsida > Cupressales > Cupressaceae > Chamaecyparis > Chamaecyparis obtusa. Next base: position 6,319,720 of record BSBK01004228.1, on the reverse strand, counting down.
AGAGACTAAGCTTTGATACCAATTGTTGGATTAATTATGGAAAGATAATTACTTAGATGGGAGGGGTGAATCAGTACTCCAAAACATTTATCTACTTTTCTAATCATTCATCAAATTGAAATCTTTGCATACATCACCATAAAACATATAAATCAAAACATAATTCACAACTCATAACAACATAATTTTTTGTCTCGCAGAAATCCTTGGTCAGAGAAAAAAACTATGGTGGGGATGGTACCCACAAAACTTCACTACTACAGTAAAAAGTTTGCTCAATTAGAGCTACAAAATTTAGCTATTTATGATAGCTTACCCCGTTAAGAGTATTTACCCTGCTAAGAGTATAAAGACTTATTCAGTCTACCTTGCTAAAGGATTTTACAACTTTAGTCTAAGAGATGTACCTTGTTAAAGGATTTACAATTAAGACCTATTAGGGCCTACTCGATTAAGAGATTTTACAACTCTAATTACACAATAAATCAGTACAAAAACTATCTTTAATGATGCATCAACATATTCTTGTCATACTCAATATGTTCAATATCATTTACCTCATTTTGTATTTCACTCACAATTCAACTTTTGTGCTCAGTAGCCTCTACTTTGATTCACCTTCACAGTTCTTCTTTTGCTACTCTGTTACTCAGTAGATTCTCTTCTCTTCATAATCTACTCACTATAATTTCTCTTCCTCCGCTCTCTTTGTCTCATACACTCTGATCTTCATATATTGATCCTTTTATACTCAATCTAGAAGCGATGGAAATATTCTAGATTCTTCTCCTTGAACGGTGCTAGCATTGGTTATATCTCCAATGTATATATTCCACTTAATTTCCATTGGTGGATCTTACCTTGTAATCATGCACAATCATCATGTTTAAATCTCTAATACATTACCAAACAATCTTCTTGGAATCCGTAAAATATTTTATGCTCAGTGTCCAGATTCAATGTATCTATTAGATTGAGTTATGTCGGCTTGTGTTACTCGGTAGCACATTTTGTTCTTACACGGTAACATGTATACTCTCAGCTTGGTAAGTGTCGTCATACACTTTGACTCGGTAACTATTTCGCACTGCTCGGTGTCTGTCGCTCATTTCCCTTTACCCAAATTATCTCTTCCTTTACCGAATAACTCATTTTCTTCACCGACTGAGTCCTATGACTCCTTCCTTATTCATCGACTGACTTTGACAATCAATATGACTTACAAAAGATTGTTTCATATTCAAACTTCTAATCAATATTATCAAGGAGAGCCCTATATACCATCTCAAGTGCCTCAAGAAAATGACCCAATGGAACCCATGGATCTAGCAGAAAATGGCCTTAATCAAGAAAATCTCACTCGATCTCCTGAGTCAATCACTACTACTGCTAGTGGTAATGTTGCCACTACTCTTGTTGTTGAAAACATTGTTGAGCCTGATCAAATGCATCTTAATTAGGGGCAACTTATTGATATTTCCCATGTCTTGGATATGCCTAGATTCATGCCTATTTTAGACTACTCTATTACTGCTGCTACTACTACTGAATAAGCTCCCGCTACTGAAAGTACACCTCTTGAGATAAATCTTCCTCCTACAATAACCCTAGCTGACTAAATTAGATAGTACCATAATAGTAAAATAGACTCACATGAATATGAATGGGACTTAGTATCAGATGCTACGGTAGAAATTCAAGTTGATTTTATACACAATGCTACAAATTTTGAAAGAGGAGAAAGCTCAAATTATCAAGGCCAAACAAATGACGATCCTTTCAATCCTCCTATGGAGATCATTCCCATGACTCCTAGGTCGTCCTCCTCTGACCAAGTCAACATTCAGGCTAATCAGGAGAGTCGTGGGTACATTAGACCTCATCCTACAACAGCTACATGGAATTTAGGGAGGTCTAGGATTGAGATGATTCTTGTTTATAAATTGTTGGAAAAGATGACTATTAAAGAATGGGATGAGGGACTTAGTTCTTGGAATAGGATATCTTGGTTGGATTTGCATAATATTCCTCTAAACTCCTTAGATTCTTCTAGGATAGCTCGTGATCGACAACGCTCTATGGAGGATAACTTTCTTGACCTCTCAGGGACATTCATGAATGATGAGGATGATATCGGTGTCTTTGCACTCACGGCCGTTGAATCTTTATCCCTTATCCATCCTAAGTTAATTGATTGGACTCCCTCTAAATCTATCCAACTCATATCCTTTGACACTAACCATGAACTAACATGTTATCTAAATGTTGTTGAACTTTCCCCTTCTTCCACCAGTGCAATGAGTGGCAGAATGGAGGTGGAGGATATCAAATATATCAGTCAAAGAAATAAAAATAAAAAAGGAACAAGCAATCTGATGGTGAAAACCACTATGTGGCAGTGTTAGACCCTAAAATAGTAAAAATAAATGATGCATCCAATAGTGAAAACCTCTCTGAGGCACCTGCAAATGAGATACTTGATATTTTCCCCGAGCACTTCCAAGAACAATCATCACTGCTTATAGAGCCTACACAATAGGTCAACTTGGGAACAGTTGAGAATCCACAAATTATACATTTGGCACAATCATTATATGAAGGTGAAAGACAACAGTTTATCCAATTCTTCATAGTAAAGAAAATCAATTTTGCATGGTCTTATTCTAATATGTCAGGCTTGGATACAAACCTTATCATGCATCATGTGTCTATTACTCCAGGCATCAAGCCAGTTAAACAAAAACTGAGGAAAATACATCCACATATTGCATTACTAGTTAAAGAAGAACTTGAGAAGCTATTGAAAGCCATGTTTATTTGGGCTATAGACTATGTTGACTGGATATCCAATATCATGCCTATCTCTAAAGATGACAAGTCAATTCACATATGCACAGACTTCAAGGATCTAAACAAGGCTTGTCCTAAAGATGATTTCTCATTACCTAACATTGACATGATTATGGACCTCACTGCTAGTTATCAGATGTATTCCCTAATGGACAGATTTTCTAGATACAATCAAATCCACATCGCACTTGAAGATCAAGAAAAGATAGCATTTACTTGTGTATGGGGAACCTTCTACTAGAATGTCATACCTTTTGGCTTAAAGAATGTTGGTGCCACCTATCAGCGGGAAATGACAACTATTTTTCATGACATGAAGCACAAAAGTATGGATTATGTCAACAATACATTGGCAAAATCTACTACTAGGGACATTCACCTTGTTGACTTAGACAAAATATTCACCAGAATGGAACACTTCAAATTAAGGATCAATTCTAAGAAGTACACTTTCAGAGTCACCTCTAGCAAGCTCCTTAGATACATAGTCTGAGCACATGGAATTGAGGTGGACCTGCCCAAAGTCAAAGCAATAAAGGAAATGCAACTCTCACAAAACATCAGTCAAATGAGGATGTTGCAAGGAAAGCTACAATCTATCAGGAGATTCATTTCACAACTAGATGATAAGGCGCAGCCCTTCACCAAGACTTTGCATAAGGGTGTCACATTCAAATGGAATGAGGATTGTGAAAAATATTTCCCACAAATTAAAGAATACCTGGCTAATCCTCCAGTGTTACTCCTACTCCTGGTAAGCCCTTATTGCTCTACATCTTAGCTACTGCGACATCTTTGGGAGCATTGTTTGTGTAGCATGATGATCAAGGATGGGAGAGAGATATCTATTATATTAGTCGAACACTAGTCTCTTATGAGCTCAACTATACAGTAATAGAAAAGGCTTGCATGGAAGTAGTGTTTTCTTCTCAAAAATTCAAGCACTATGTGTTGCCTTACTCTACACAACTGAGAGAATAAATAGATCCTCTCAATTCTTGAACAAGGCAACACTAAAAGGACAGTTAGCTAAATGGAAGATGTTACTCAGTGAATTTGACATCACATATGTTGACCGAAAGGCATTCAAAAGGAAAGTTTTGGAAGATCATTTAGCAGATGCACCTCTACAAGATAGACATCCCCTTATCGTTGAGTTTCCTAATGAGTCCATCTTACATTTAATGCAACATCCCTAGAAGGTGTACTTCAATGGCTCATTTACACAACAAGGCATTCATATTAGAGTTATGTTTATCTCCCCACAAGGTTCCAAAATACTTAAATCATACAAGATGATCTTCTCATGCACGAATAATGTGGCAGAATATAAAGGATTAGCTAATGGACTCAAACTTTCTATCGAATGGAAAATTGAGGAACTCCATGTCTATTGTGACTCTCAGCTGGTAATCAACCAAGTCACTGATGAATACCAAACTAGAGATGAGAATATCTTTCCCTACAAATGTCTAGTTGATGATTTGAAGAAATATTTTGTATTCATCACTTTCCAACAACTACCACGCACAGAGAATAGAGTGATAGATCCCATGGCTACCTTAGCCTCCATTTTACAACTTGAAGAGCATCAATTTTGCTATGATTTCTTGGTAGAAGAACTCTCATTCCCTTCCTAAGACTCACCTAATTCCTAAATTGTCTGCTCTATCATTGCTTCTGAGACTTCCCGATATAACCAAATCTATCACTACCTTCGACATCAAACCATTCTTGAAGGCCTATCCAAAAATGAAAAAAGAAACCTCATAAAAATTTCATCCTAGTATTTACTCATCGCTAATGAATTTTTTAAGAGGATTTTAGATGGTACCCTCCTTAGGTGTCTAGAACGTGAGGAATATGACAAAGCGTTAAGAGAAGTCCATCAGGTTATTTGTGGATCTCACTCGAATGGTTTTTCCCTGGCTAAGAAACTCTTAAGAGCGGGATATTACTAGCCTTCCATGGAAAAGAATGTCATTCAATTTGCTAAGACATGTCAGAAATGTCAATTCCGTGGGAATCTAATCCACACTCCTGCTCGAGACTTGCTTCCTTTTATCACTCACTGGTCATTTCAACAATGGGCTTTTGACCTTATGGGATAGATCTATCCTTCATCTTCCAATGGACACAAGTTCATCATAACAACTACTAAGTACTTTACTAAATGGTTGAATTTGTTTCCCTCGTTAAAGCAATAGAAAAGTAGATAGCTATGTTTATCCTCAAATATATAATCTGCAGATAGGGGATTCCCTCCTTGATTGTCATGGACAACGGAGGCCAGATCAAAAATAGTAACATTGATGATCTATGTGATAGATTTCATATCACAGACCATTCCTCCTCAATATACTATCTTTAGGGGAATGGATAAGAAGAGGCCTCGAACAATACAATCCTAAAAATCCTACACAAAAAATCAACAAATCATGACGGGATTGGCATCTGCAAATCAATCCAGCTCTATGGGCTTATAGAACAATCATTAGAACACCCATAGGGGCTATTCCATTTTCATTGGTCTATGGTTCTGAGACTATCCTGCCAATTGAAGTTGAGATACCTTCACTTAGGATATCACTACATGGGCTTATCACAGATGATGATTATAGAATTTCCTGACTTCAAGAGCTAGAATTACTAGATGAACGCAAAAAAGAAGCATTTGACCATCCAAGGGTCTATCAATAGCGAATGTCTAGAGGATACAACAAGAAGGTTCGACATCAAGAATTTTAGGTTAGTGATCTCGTTCTGAGAGAGAACCCAAAGAATCAACAACATCAAGAATAGAAAGGCAAATTTGAACCCAACTGGCTAGGCCCTTTCATCATCACTGCAACATTTGGTTTTGGAGCTTATCAGCTAGCTACTCTAGAAGGCGATGTTCTCAGAGAGCCTCTCAATGATCTGCACCTAAAACAATTCTACAGCTAGACAATATTCATCTTGTATAGAAACCTAAAGTCCTGAAGAAAAAAAATCCCAAAAATTATAAAATGTCCTGAAAAAATGATCATCCTGGTGAAAACTTGGAAACAAACGCCTTGATGTATCTCAAAAAAAATCAAATATTAAAAAAATATAAAAAAAGAAAAAAAAGTGAAAAGAATAAAAAATTAAAAAATAGAAAAAGTCCCTTGGTGAAAACTTGTAAACAAGTGCCTTGGTAGCAAAAATAAATAATCTCAAGTGGTAAAAACCTAGCAAATAGGCACCACTTGTAATTAGCACTCCATCTATCAATGTGTGGCTATGCTCTCGTGCTTCCATCAGCCTCCCTACATCCATCTCGCTCTTTGTTTCCTTGTGTCATCATGGGTTGGAACTAGTCTTAGTCTTGTCCTCGATTCGTATATGTCGTCTAGGGAAATCGTATGCCTATCTGAGTTGTTAGCACTTTATCACTTGATCAATCTTTTGAGCTTAATCTAAGTTAGTTTAGCAGTCCTTCTCAATAGGAAATTTACCACTAACACTACTTGGTGTTCCTCAACACCCCAATCTTACAGTGTTTCTTAACACTAGCAATCTAGACATCATTGTTTTTTTCAACACATATCGGATCCTACACTATCCACTACGCACTTGCACTTTGACACAAGCACAAAGGTGTTCCTTAACACCTAGCACAAACTACATCCTAGAAATTTGAAAATGACTGAGATATGTTGAACAATTTTCTTCTGTGTTGTCTGTTATCATTGCTTTTTTGCTTGCTATGTCTTCTAAGGTCTCTCAATGATGTCTACTTGACTAGAGATTCACGACTGAGGGCATAACATGTTTTCTTTGATTTCTGCTTGTGGTGTGGTTTCAATGATCTTACGTTGTCTAATAAATTAAGTGTCTGTGGCAAGAGCCTCCATCACGATTAGAACATTTCACATACCTCGACCCTCTTTATTTGGACTCTTAGGTGAGGTTGGAATTATCTCCTTGTATGTTGCTTGTGTATGGCACGTAAGACAATACTCCTGGTTATCTTGGTTGATTGTGCCTCGATACAGGTGTTATCTTACGAAATCAAACTAGAAACCATGTTTAGGTCATCTCGATGCTTATGTCTGGATGCTTACATGTTTTTCCTCCATCTTATCTGATAGGGTCGTATTCATATCTCCATGGTCTCTCTTGCACCAATGAGGGTTGTACTAACCTCCAATGTCCCAAACGCTCAAATGATGAAAAATGAACGACAACATGATCAATGACTTGACTCGTATCTTAGGTTGCATTTTCATTTTAGGGCTACATTGTAGTTGTGCATTTCTGGTCTCCCTTGAGCTATGCTTTCTTTTCATCCTTCCTTTCTCCTAGCTGAGGCAGTCGATTGTGAATCATCTTTGATCCTTAATCTATTTTTGGGATCGAAATCAAAATCTGAGATCATTTTATTGTCAAAAATAGTTAATCGTTGACACTATCACTGCCTGCTCGCTTCCACCTTCTTTCTTCCTTTCCATTTCGATCCTTAGGGGGCATGACAATATAGCAAATTTTTTCGTCAATCAAATCTCCTTATCTGTAAATCTAGCAATTCAACCAAATCTTTATTGATTAACTAGTCAATCAATGACTAAAAACTCATCACTCGTGACATCTCAACTTGAGATTCTTTGCATCCTTTCTGGAAGAGTGTTCTCATTTCTACACATTAGTTCACTTAGATGAGTATCTATTCGATCGCTTGGGGCATATCACGTTCATCAGGACCCATATCAATTTGATATTGTCTCTCAATCAGGTGATTAGCTTCCTTGGAATCCTTTTTGAGGTAACTATCTCAAATCTCTCTGACATATATTCAGTCTCATCGCTTCATATCAGGCTGGATACTCTGGTCTCGCTTCTCACTCTTTGCTCAATCAAGTCTGGAGTTGATGTCTCTCATTGATCTTCATTCGATCAAGTTCAGAGTCGATTCTTTATCTGCAGTCTATTCTTTGAATTAACGTGCTATTCGCACATCGATTCAAAGAGGGGCAAATGTAATCACCTAAAATTTGTCTAATAGAACCTAAGCCCCTAATTTTGATCAAATTGCCTCAAATAAAATCCTAAATCTCAAAGGCATAATTACTAGACACAATTGTGCAAAGTAACCCTTAAAATCCCCCTTTGCATAATTAAATCAAAAAAATCAAAATCTTATATCAAGCTTATACTATGGTCTAATTTCTAGAGCTTGCATATTTGTTTAATTGCTATAACATTGCTTTTAATATACAGTTCCTACACTTTTATTAAAAGAACACATTCACATGTGTACACATACTTAATCCTGATTAATTAGCAATTAAAGAGGATTTGTGCTTTCAAAGTTGTTATTTTGTCTTATCTTACCTAACATCTCTTATCCCTTTTAATCCCCACCACTCATCCCTACCTAACCTTGCATCTCCTTCACTCTCATTTTGCCTCTTGATCTCAATCACACATTCTTTTGCCTCTTAATCTCCACCCTCCATTCTTGAGGCAATTCCTTTAAAAGGAAGCTCTTCCTTAGCTCAAGGGTTTTGTAATCACCTAAAAATGGATTAAGATAATTTAACAATAATTCAAAGCAAATCAAGTCAAATCAAAGCAAAATTCAGGACAAAATTGAATCAATTGAATCACAATGCACAATTAGCCAATCAAAATTAAAATCAAGTCTTAATTCAAGATCAATCAAAATTGAGAGCATTTTAATCAAGTGTAATCAAATCAAAATATAATTAATTCAATTAATTGTATAGTCTTGGATTAAATTAAATTCAACCCATTCAAAGGGTATATGGCTAAAATAAATCAATTAAATCAATTAATAAAAATCAATTACTCTCAACAAACCAAAAGGAGAGGAAAATCAATCAACCAATGAAATTTGAGGAAAGGCATTCACATGGATCAAGCCAAATTGAATCTCATTCACTCAAAGTGAAAAGGAATCTTAACCATCCATCTTGTCTACTTGTCTCAAGCTTTGAGGACACAAACTTTGCTTTGTCTTCAAAGGGTGGAACCAAAGATTTAACTCCAACTCAACCATGATTAAACACAACTACACCCCCTACCATTGGAAAATCTATAAAAGGAAGGCTAAAATCCTTCATAATTCATCAACCACCTATCTGAGAATTGCATCAAACCTCTTGCAATTTTAATTTAGAAAAAGCATTTAAGAGCAATTTTAGCATTTATCTTGATAATCGTTAGCTTTAGCATTGTTTTATCTCTATCATTCTCATTCTAGGACTGTCATTAATGAGAGCTTGTTGAGAGTTCACTCATTAACATCTTAGTTAGAGAGCCATAAGATGCTCAATTGGTCATTGATTTTGTTAAATATTTGCTCAATTGTGGTTGTATTTAGTTATTATTTCACTTATTGTTGATGATTAACCCTAATTCTATGAAGATACATTCACTTGTATACAAAATGGCGCCCACACCACATCATTGGCCTATATTGAGATATTATTTTTCCCTAGCTTGGATAATCTTGAGGAGATGGTCCTATGGGTAAGGGGGAAATTCAATTTGATCTTGCTTGAGAACTAGTGATCTCTAAAAATCTGAAAAAGTCAAAAAGTTCTCAGAAAATTCAAAAACATCAAAAATCTTTTTAAAAAAATTTTAAAACATCAAAAAGTTCTAAAAATTCCAAAAACATCAAAAATCTAAAAAAAAAATCCAAAAACATCAAAAAGTTCTAAAAATTCAAAAAAAATAAAAAATCTCTAAAACAAATTTTTAAAAAAATCAAAAATCTCTAAAAATCTAAAAATTGCAAATCTTAAGTAAACACTCAAAAGTTGCATTACCCAACAAAGCATGATCTTTGCTATATCAAACTGGGGGCACCAATCCAAATTCAACGAGCTTTTGTAAAGAAAACATCAGTTGGCTCAAATCATTGCATCAAAATTGGAAAATGGCTACACTTGAACTTCATGATCAATATCACATTTCAAAAATCCAAATACTTGATTTAAACGACAAAATTTAAAAAATCAGATCAAAATCTAAAAAGCTTAAAAATAACTAAGGATCAAAGTGGATGAAGTTTTTGAAATATGGATCTACAAACAAAAGCAAAAATGTTCAAAGTGTTACTAAATTTATGGAATCATGTCTTTTTAGCAAATCGATGATGTTTGACTAGATGAGCGATGATAAAGACATGATATTTTCTTGATTTCTTCTTGAGTGTTTGTCAAGTTGATTCATAGCAGTATGTGAATCCATCTAATGACATGATCATCAAAGAATCATTGAGGACATTTGTATGTAAAAGGGATCAATTCTTTGTCTGTTTACTTGAAATTTGTTAAAATCCGAGGAAAGAGGTATTCATATCATCATGGTTGAACCAGTGAGGATTGTACCAATTTCATGTTCCAAATGCTCAATGATGATTATAAGCTCCAAATCTTGAATAATGATAGTTAGCTGCATACATCTTAGATTAGATGCATTGTATATATTATTTTTCCTTTCTTAGCTTAATTTGCAAAAGGAAAATCTAAAAGGGGGTGGAGTTATCATCATCAAAAGACCAAATCAAGATACATCAAATGATCAATGATATCATCAATGGTACATCATCAAAGTTCTGATCAATATAATCAAAGTCCTGATCAACATCATCGATGCTTGAAATATCCATCATCAAAAATATTGTTCAATCTAATCATCAAAGGTACATCAATGTCATCAAGATACATCTTCAAATGTTTGATCCATCAAAATGATTCATGCTTCCTCAAGGACATCATCAACAATCAATCAGGCTAATCAAATAGGGGCAACCTAATCTTGTTCATTACCTTCTCTTCTATCAATCCATAATTATGTATCATCTAATCATGCTGTATCAAATATCAATCAGTCAAATCATCCAAGTGATCATCTAACGTCAATCAAGTTATCCTATCATCCATTTGCTCATCGTGAGCACATCAAAACTCCTAACTCTATATCGTGAGGAAGGAAAATTATTGTTTTGTCTCTCTAGATCTTGAGAGCGAAATATCAACCCATCAACTTATCCTATCAGATTGACATCAACATCAACCAAGTGATTCTGACTGACATCAAACGATACCAAACCATCATCTACTTTTCTAGAGCATCAACATCTTATCAATCGCATCTTTTATCATCAAATTCTCTCATGTTTGGGGCATTTTTAAATTTCTATATCGGGAAACAAATCAAAATTTCTCATTCTCAACCAAATCATCCTAAATCATTTCCTAAGGGGGCATGCAATCATATCGAATCAACAATAACATCATCAAAAAATCAAGAGACCGATCATCGAAATCAAAGCGAAAGCTGTTATCAGAAAAATTTTCGTAATCAAACGAAAGGGGCATCATATCAAATACAAATATCATATCAGGATCAATCATCAAATCAACCATCATATCAAGAACGATTCAATCAAGAGAGTTTCATATCGATCATATCTGCATCAATCTCATATCAACAATCAAAGGATCGACCATCGAAAAGACATCAAAACAAACATCAGTGATCGACCATCATTGAATCAGGACCTATTATCAAGTCATATCAGAGTATTCTTTGAATCGACATGCTTCGCACGTCAACTCAAAGAGGGGCATTTGTAATCACCTAAAAATGGACAAAGACAATTTAACGACAATTCAAAGCAAATCAAGTCAAATCAAAGCAAAATTCAGGACAAAATTGAATTAATTGAATCACAATGCACAATTAGCCAATCAAAATTAAAATCAAGTCTTAATTCGAGATCAATCAAAATTGAGAGCATTTTAATCAAGTGCAATCAAATCAAAATACAATTAATTCAATTAATTGTATAGTCTTGGATTAAATTAAATTCAACCCATTCAAGGGGTACATGGCTAAAATAAATCAATTAATAAAAATCAAGTACTCTCAACAAACCAAAAGGAGAGGAAAATCAATCAACCAATGAAATTTGAGGAAAGTCATTCACATGGATCAAGCCAAATTGAATCTCATTCACTCAAAGTGAAAAGGAATCTTAACCATCCATCTTGTCTACTTGTCCCAAGCTTTGAGGACACAAACTTTGCTTTGTCTTCAAAGGGTGGAACCAAAGATTTAACTCCAACTCAACCATGATTAAACACAACTACACCCCCTACCATTGGAAAATCTATAAAGGGAAGGCTAAAATCCTTCATAATTCATCAACCACCTATCTGAGAATTGCATCAAACCTCTTGCAATTTGAATTTAGAAAAAGCATTTAAGAGCAATTTTAGCATTTATCTTGATAATTGTTAGTTTTAGCATTGTTTTATCTCTATCATTCTCATTCTAGGACTGTCATTAATGAGAGCTTGTTGAGAGCTCACTCATTAACATCTTAGTTAGAGAGTCATAGGATGCTCAATTAATCATTGATTTTGTTAAATAGTTGCTCAATTGTGGTTGTATTTAGTTATTATTTCACTTATTGTTGATGATTAACCCTAATTCTATAAAGATACATTCACTTGTATACAGGTTCCATCTTAGCTTTTGGTGAATTTTGCTTTCTTGCATTCTTAGAGTAATATTGTTATTTGAATTCCTAGCTCTTAGTTGCTTTCATTATATGCTCATAGCTCTCTTGCATTCTTAGTTTACTTCATCTCTTAGCTTAATCTTGCATTGTTAATCTAGTTTGTTTTCTTGCATTGTTTCATAGCATAATCTCTTGCATTATAATTCTAGAACACTATTTGTTTGCATTCATTATAGCTTAAATCTCTCATTCTAGTTGTTAATCTTGCATTCTAGTTCATTTCTAGTTTTGCATTTCATTTGAATCTTCAATTTTGGAGTAGTCAAGTCACTAATCCTTCATGTCAACTTCATCTTTCATCATGAGAAGGATTAAACTCGCTTCAAATAGGATTAAACTCTAATAGTGAATGAAAGGAAGTTGAGATGTGGAATATTTTTTCCACACTAATCTATGTTAGAAGACATGTAAAAATTAAACCAATCACATAGTTACAAGGAAACATACAAAATTGAGTGATCGAGCTCCAATTCTAAATGAAAGGAAGTAGAGATGTGGGATATTATAAAAATTAAACCAATCACAGTCACAAAGAAACATCCAAAACTAATATATCATAATATAATGACTTGCATAGGAGAACCCATATGAGATAAAAGTTTCACATGGCAAAATAACTGTATTATTCAGTAATCAAATTGCCACCTAGAGGAAAGTAATCAAATTGCATTACACTTGTAAAGTCTATTCAGTTACAAGAGTATCACCAACTAGAGATCTTATGTAAGTATAAAGCATTAAAACATCTACAATACCATCCAAATATTCATCCCAAGCACCAAATAAATAGAAGACTAAATAAATGAAACCATCAAATAATAATCAAGAAACCATGAGCAAATGTACACTCCACGTCCCTAGTTAGAAAACCAATACCCAAATCTTAAGCCAAGCCCATAGGCTAAAAATATCATTTTTTATTTTTTTTCCATATGCACATGATATTCGATTCGCCAAATTGAAATCATATTTGACTCCATTATTTCCATCCAAATATATGTTATGATGTATCATAACATACATCATAGGTTGGTCAAAAGCACAACTCCCTCTAATAATCTCAAGTGTCTTATTGTATTTACATTTGCAATGTAAGACATCAAATTTCTAGATGCCATAACTTTTGATCTATGACATTGTTAGGGCCTTTTTTTAATAGATCATAAAGAGATATACGCATTACACACCCTTGGAAGTGATCCCATGACCTAAATTATTTAGTTTAGTCAAAAAGAGCTCTACAACCTAGAAATTATTGATTTATTTCAATGTATGTGTGCATGTACATGCACATGCACCACATGCACCATTCATCCCAAGCATCAAATATATGAAACCATCAAATAATGATCACGAAACCATGAATAAATGTAGCCCCACATCTCTAATTAGAAAACCAATAGCCAAATCGTAAGAGGAGCCCATAAACTAAAAAATAGCATATTTCTTTAACTTTCCATATACACATGATAATCCACTCACCATATTGAAATTTTGGAAACATTATCTCCATCCAAATATATGTTATGATGTATTATAACATATGTCATAGGTTGGTCAAAAGTAGGACTCCCTATAATAGTCTCTTAATGTGCTTCAAACACTTTTACATTTCCAACATATGACATCCAACTTCTAGATGCCATAAATGTTGATCCATGAAATTTGGGGGGCATTTTTTAAAAAATTGGATCTCAAAGAACTCTATGCATTGCACACCCTTGGAAGTAATCCCAAATAACCTAAATTATTGAGTTTGTTCAAAAAGAGCTCTATAACATAGAAATTATTTGTTTACTTGAGTGTAAGTGTGCATGTACCATAACTTTTGATCCACTAAGTTGTTGGGACTTTTGTTTTCCAAATATGAATCTCAAAGATATCTACCTACTAGACACCCTTGGAAGTGATTCGAAATAACTTCAATTAATTAGTTTGGTCAAAAAGAGCTTTATAACCTCTTACGAATATTTAATCTAGACGATTTTCGACTCTTGTTACTGGTCGATCAATTCTTATAATATTTACAAGATTTGAAACATTGAAATATCCACAAGCTATCTTCTCTTCCTCACTAGAGCCATTTGAACAATCTTCATTTCCTCCCCATAGCCATTTGCATAAAGTCAACTTGTCACGTTTTATAACAATTAACATCTCTTGGCTGCTTCTTGACTGTTTTTGGTCTGTTTTTTGACTTATCGGTGTTGTCCTACTATGATTAACGCTCCTTTCTTATTGTAAAAGGATCCAGGGTCTTAAAACCCTGCTTATCTAATAAAAAAGAAGCAAAGTCTTTTTTTCCATTAACTTCCTCCTCCTTGCTGTTGTAGGACTTATTATCATTAAAATTGTTGTGCCTTCAAACCGCAAAGCAAAGGAGATGCAGCACCGTGATCTGACAATTTTCAAATGTTTGGCTTGAATGTCACTCAAAAACTGCCTGGCAGCCACAGGTGCCCGCCAGATTTATAGGCTATCTCCTTGCTCTCACTCTAAACAAAAAAGATTAACACGAAAGAACCCAGAAACATCCTTTAGCATACAAAGTTTGCACCCCACTGTCAGGGATGCTTTAAAAAAAGAGAAAACCAATAATTGAAAACCACATACGCTTTAGAATCAAAATATGATCCAACAAGCAAGAAACATACAGAATTGTGTCCTAGCCCACAGATAAGGCACCCCTGGATTGTACGGCCATAGATATCCATATATCAGTATAGCATCAGTCTACAGGTGAAAGAACTCCTAATGTGCTTGTCTAGATACTAACACAAAATTAGCTGGCTGATAAACGACAGCTAAATTATACAGTTGTCTGGATATGAATACAACTTTACCACCAGATCAAAGGCAGCTGGTTTGGGGGCTCACTTGCTCAAGGGAAATTTGATTTTGTTTCCCATTTCCATTATTTTTGGATGCCCAAAATGGGCCTATTCTTGGACAAGTCAATTCAATTGGTATAAAGATTTATGTTATTTTGACGTTGGTAGAGCATGAGATATTTGATATACTTTTCTGGTTCTTAACCGTAATATGCAATATTTTAAAGTTTGGAAAATTCTTTGCCTACTTCAAACAAATGAACCCTACATTGCCTTCCTATGAACGTTAGATTCAAGATTTGAACTCTATTTGCACACAAATCAAGAGCCTGAGAACATAGATTTGAAGCTAGCATCTCTGATGCACTATTCTTTATGCGCACAATACTTCTTAGCTTTCCACACACGAGAAGTTTTCCATAGCATGCTTTGAAAAATTTGACTAAAGTGTACCAATGGCCAAAAAGAAACATTCACTTTTGCTGCTAATATCCTCGTCATTAATCTCAAAATCCAAATATTATAGGACATCCTTACCAATGACGCTCCTGGCTATAAGTAGAGAAGCCTCAGAACCATTTCTACTACTTATTAACACTCGTAAAAGTCAAACTAGACAGTGATAATTTGTTGAATTGTGTGTTTTGATCATCATATTGCATAAGCTGTTTTAGTAGTTTTGTCACAGCTTGATCAATAATATACTAAACAGTACTGATTTGGGTACAGCTTGCTATACAGTGATTTTGTAACATAAGCAACAGATTTTTATATGCAAAGTGTCCATTAAAAACAGGCGTGGTTAGTAGATACCACAATAATGACCTAGGCATTACTGTTTCTAACTTCATTTTCTAATACCTTCATTACTGTTATCAAGGAAACTTCGTTTTATAATACCTTCTTATTCTGGTCACTACAGGCATGATGTAATAAATAATAATACTAGTCAAACTTTTCATTGGGCTTAAGTAAAAACATGTTGGAATGACCCAAATCAAACGTAGGCATAGATATCTAAACATTCAAATTCCCCATGAGTGCAAACAATCAAGTTGTCCTAAACAAAATAAATACACATAAAACAAAGTGAACTCGTGGAAAGTTAATAGATTCTGTAAAACTTGAAGGGCGTTTAGAAATTGGTGTATTATTCTTCATGATATCTGAACTCAAAAAAGGCATAAATTCCCATCTCAACTTTCCCAGATTTGGATCCCACTTTAACAGCAATAAAAACGGGTTTCACACAGTTAAGCATGCAAAATAATTATCTTAGTGCTCTTAAATCTAACATTGATGTATGAATGAGCAACTGACCATGATGAAATAGAAAATATAACTACAGCAATAGGCAGAAATCATACCCTAGCAAACTATATATGGCATGACTGATGACTCTAAAACAACCTCAACAGAAATGATGTTTAGCAATTTGTTTAGAAGTTTTCAAACTATGTCTAGCAAGATTAAAATGAATCCAGAGACCAACCAAAAGACTTTAAATATCATGATTGTAAGCAATCCTCAACAGTAATGGCATTTAGCAAATTGTTTTAAGAATTCTACAGTACAACTAGCAGCATTAAATTGAATCCAAAGGCCAAATACCAAAAGTTTTTGAAAGTGACTTAAACTTTGTACTAATCTTTATTTCAACTCCAGTTATGCTACCTCAAACATACAACATTCTTAATACATTCAAATCACACACCATTCAATACATATATTATTTCTTAGCATTCTTATTCCCAGCATCTTTCCCTCCAGCATCTGCTGCTGCCTTTTTTGCAGTTTTTTCCTGAAGCGCTTTAGCATCTCTGTAATACACAGGTAGTACATTAGTTCTTACAGAGAAAGAGAATTAGCATAACCTTAGATTACTTTTGTACTACAACGATAGCTAATTGAAAATTAGTTATAACAAGCACACCTTTCTCTGCGCTGTTCAGGTGTGAGGCCATCATCCTTATTCTTCCCTCCTTTAGTAGTCCGGGCAGCAGCTCTCTCTCTGTCACGGTCTCTTTGGTTTCCGCGTAAATAAAGTTAAAGGTCATAACAACAATTCACTATATGTACAATCACCATACAAATTCTGAAAAAACGGGATAAATACAAAAGTTTCTACCTAGGATACAGGGGAGAATCCTCTCAGAGAAACAATAAAGATATCAAGGCTTTATTCAACAAGGATCAATTCAAATTAAATCCATAAATGAATCAAGCCAAATGCAAAATATAATAACCTGGCTAAAACTTCGGAAGATGTTGATTTGCAAAAATTATTTCTCCACCTCCAACATCAGAAACTAAATAGCCTACATGCTAAAGGCTACTTTTGAAAAACGGGGTATTTTAAGCTTTCACTCCGGAAAGAATTCCTGACGAATAAGGAATCAGCCCATATATTCACAAATGGAAACTCCCTAAATAAATACAGATAAATCAAGCCAAACACAAATTAATATCCTATTTTAAATCCATAAAGATAAATTAAATCAAAGAATAACAGTTCCTCCACTTCTGATAAAATTTCAAAAAAAAAAAAGAAATTTCAGATCTTTTGGACATTTGTATGCTGGTTGCTAGAGGCGGAACCTCACCCGTCAGTGGCACATTAACTATAACAATCCTAATGCTATCCAAATCAATATCTTCACTATGTAATTGACGCCTACACATGGTGAAGATATCAAAGTAAAATGGGTAGGGACACAAAATTTTAACATTTCACCCGGCAGCCTCAATGCCCTAAAACGAAAAGATATTCATATACTGAATGCTGAACACAAAAAAAGGAAGATAGCGTACTAGTTCTTTACACAAATCAAGGCCTGTTTTATAGAACAACACCTAAATTACAAATCTAGAGACAGAGCTCGGGACAGGGGTTTACCCCTTTTTGAACCCTGCCGACGAGGGACTCATACTCAATGCTAAATACACAAAATAGGAAGATTGTGTACTAGTACCTTACACAACAACTTCGGGCTTGTTTTATAGAACAGAACCTAAGCTATTAATGATATCAAATTTCCACAATCTATAATTTAATTACAATTGTTTCTGATTTTAATTGCATACATTTTTTTGTATCGACATTTGGATCTTGCTCCGTGATCCATCATCAGAATAAAAAGAAAGCTGGGAGACATAAAACCTAAGCTACTAATATAGAAACAGAGTTTAGGACAGGGGTTCAACCTTTTCATGAACCCTGCCCACAATGTGGCTTCAGCGTGTCCATACAAAAACTAAAAATGACATACCCTGAAACCTTATTGTCCAAAACAAACCACTCGCATCATACCATTTTTGTGAAGTTAATCAAAACAACACAAATCCTAGATCCTAAAACTTTATTGTCCAAAAAAGGAACATTACTAAATGTCCTGGCAGATAAATGAAAACTTAAAACCACTCGCATCATACCATTTTTGTGAAGTTAATCAAAACAACACAAATCCTAGATCCTAAAACTTTATTGTCCAAAAAAGGAACATTACTAAATGTCCTGGCAGATAAATGAAAACTTACTGGACGATTTTAATCTTTTTTTCCAACAAATATCATTTGGCAAAGCAATTCTACAACCTAAGAAGCAGAGGTATACAATAAACTGCTTCAATCTATACCTTAAAGCAAAAAGAAAACTATCTTACACTGCAAAAGGATATGAGTCATGGTGTAGAAAGAATCAAATCTGGCTTCTGAATATTCTGAGTTGTTGTCGTCCACTCGCCCAAAAGGGCTTTCCAGTCTACATTACATCGCCCACAAAAGAGCCCAACATCAGCAATTACGAGAAAACATAAATATTAATATTATACCACCACACCCACACAAGTAACCAGCGCGAACTCCAGAAAAATAGGGCCCGTTACAGACCCAAAATTTGAAATTTCTTATTATCCAAAAATCTTAAGAACCAATATGCAGACAAGTAGCTTTTATAACTAATCACAAGAGCCCAACATCTGCAACACAAACCCTAAACTTATTGTTAAAAATTAAACCATAACCCCAAGAGAGGCCAAAATTAACAATACAAAAAAATAAGTCCAATCGTTTAAACTAAACCACACCCAAAACAAGAAAACAGGAAACTCCGTAAAATATGTGAAACTAGGCCTGTTATGGACCAATTTTACAATTTCTCAAATCCTTCAAGCCAACCAAAACCTTTTTTTTTACCAGATCCAGAAACTGGCAATTACGAAAAACAGAAAATTCAATGTGAAAAATTCTTGGAAATGCACAAAAAGCTTCAAACTAACATACTAATTTTTTTCCTAAGTTTGACCCTCCAAAACAAAATGCTAGCCCGAAAACATGAAAAATTCTTAGCCAAATTTTATAACAAAAAGCACAGAATCTTTGAGGCCATTACTTACCTGTCCACAATCTGAGAGAGGAGCCGATGGCCTTAACAATGACGCTCATACGTTCAAATAGCTCGTATATAAGAAGGCAGAACGTTGACAGAGTGCCCCTTCCACCTAAGCCGCACCATCAATAGTGCAAAGGCGTGAAACTAAAGCGACTTTTAAACCGCTAGCGGTCACAGTTTATGCTTTTTCAAGGATTAAATATGAATTTTCCCTTTTAAGTCAACACTAGTAGGCCTTCCTTTGGGGAATAAGTCGCACTGCATAAATAAGTAAATGCCAACCAATAAACACAAATTATTGGTGGTCCAGTCATAGCGGAAAGAATATTTAGTTTTGAAATTGATATGGAAGTATAATGTTTAGGTTGTACATAGTTATTTTGTTATGGTTCAAAGTTAATATTAGTGGTTTAGTCATTATTACAAAATTTGTGTTGTTTTTTGAAATTTGTGTTGTTCAATTTTGACTATTGTGTGTTTAACATTAAGTTATACAAATTTGGTCTATCATTTGGAATTGATTTTTATTATACAATAATGATTTACTATAATATATTTGTCTTAACAATTTTTTCATCTTTGTCTTCTTAATATGAACCTGTCAAAGTGGTGCATAAGGACTAATAAGGAGTTTGTAGACTTCATAAATGAATGGGTTCTCTTAGGTCAAAACCCTTTTGAAAAGAAGTAATGATGTAGACTACTATTCCTACATTAAACTTTGAGGGGGCATATGTGCACAATAATTAATTTTATAGTTATAGAAAAGTCTAACAAGAAAATGATACCATGACACAAAGAGAAAACCCGAGAGAGAGAGAGAGAGAGAGAGAGAGAGAGAGACTCCAAAGTGCAAACCAATTCTATTATTAGCAACAAAGGTTACAATACAATATTCAGGACATGTGCCTATAGAAGCTATTGGAATTGTAAATTTTTGCAAAATTTGGAGCTCTATATTTCATGTTAGGGAAGGGAATTTTCAAAATATCATACTTACGAGGCAAGAATGAAGTTTCATTTGTTGGACAAAATCTCAGAGGTGGCATTTCGCAACAAGGATAATAGTGATATAGCGAAGTGGTGAAGTTGTTGCTATTTCGCAGGATCAGATAAAATGGAGATGCGAATTAGCGATGTGTTGCTATTTCGCGGGGACACCTTGAGTAAAATTGTGAAATGGCAAAATATCATTATTTCATGGAGTAACAAATGACAAAGACACAAAATGGCAATAACTTGAGGGCTTCTCGACATTTCGCTAAAGAACATTAAAGGGAGTTGCAAAATAGTGTAGGTTTTTGAAATACACCCCTTTGAAAAACACTTGTTAGAGTTGCCAATGACGTACAAAGACTGTGATTTGTTAAAAGAATATATAAAACTCCAAAGAAAATATAAATCCATGTTTGGCTCAAATTTTGATAAGACAAACTGGAAATACATTGAGAGTTGGCCTTTAATTCTAAAAATTGGTGTTGAGATTTCGACCTGCCATAAAGATGATGTTGACAGAGGCTGGAAACGATCGAAAATGAAAAATCTAAAATAAACCCTAATTAGAAAATCCAATTTCCAACCTTCAATCAAAATATTACCTTTTCATGGGATGTTTTTGGTTTCTGACCAAAACCAAATCCGAAAGATAGGTAGTTATTAGTTAAATTGTTGATTAAGTTTTTTTTTTCTATTAATATAGTTAATCAAAAGTTACCAGTATAACATCATGGTTCAGAGTTTTAAAGAGAGACTATCACTCACAACCCCCATAACATATATGGTTACAAAATTGGGGGAGTGAAAATACCAACTTATAAGCTATCTAGCACTTAACATACATGTTCATCTGAGTTTATAAAAAGAGAGGAGTTAAAACTTTTATGAGCTGCTTATTCCCAGCCATCAAAGTGACTGGCTATGACACTAGGAATCCCTATAGATACACTTGGATTATACTGATTATAATCCTATTCAAAATTATTGTTTGTGACCCATCCTGATGGACTTTCCTGCGAAGGGGAGGTAGCAGCATTTTCCTCTTGGGCTCTAGGGTCAACATGGCAGTTTTGAAGAAGCTTGTTTAAGTGCTCCACCTCAATAGGGGCAAGGAAGCTCTGGTAATCTGCAACATAGTGTGTTGCATGCACTTTGTCTTTTCTAACTAAAATGCTACCCTCCTGAACCAGCTTCATGAACTCACTCTTCGTGATATTAAGCACCAAAGCAACTTGTGACATTATATTAAAATGGGTGAGTTTAAGATTAAACTCGGTAGGCTTCCTTTTCTCCATCTGAAAAACTTCTCTATTTCTATCCTTCCAAAGAGTCCATAGAACTTCAATAGTTAAAGTAAACCAAAAATTATTTAATCTAGAATCAAACAACTCAACATAACCAGCAAGGATTTCACTCAAAGAAATAACAGCATTGATAGTCTTTAAGCAGGGTGAGCCAAGAAAGATAGACCAAATCTTACCAGCATAAAGGCATTCAAAAAATAAATGCTCAAAAGTTTCAACAGAATTACAAATACTACACAAAACAGGGGCAAGACCAACAGAAGACAAAACAAGGCCAATAGCAAGCTTTTTGATAAGGAGCAGTCATTTAAAACAGAGCTTTTTAGGTTCAACTTTGCCTTTCCAAAAGTATTCAAAGAAAAACATCCAATTAGAAAATGGGTTAATTTTCCCCCAACACTGAGTCACACGAGTGATGAGAGAGGAATCTTTCTTCAAACTATGATACAATTGCTTAGTAGTGGTCTCAGAGAGCAAAGTCCCATCTATCCATTTACTCTTATTAAGAAAAGTGGTCGTGCTGATAATGTCTCCTTTAATCTCTCCATTAACTGCTTTCTTAATAAGAGTACATGTTTTCTTTTGAGAACTAGGGATATTAAATTTAGATTTAAGAAAATCCCATGACCCTAATTTCCCATCCTCCAAGAGGTCCTAAATCACCGATATCCCTTTCCAATTCCAAAATTTTGTTGAGCAACTCTGAGTGAGGGCCAATGGTTTACCATTAAGATTCAAGCCCCACCAAATAGATCTATCCCCAATAGCAAAATATGGAGGGCCGTCTGCAGCTCCCCTATCTGGAATCAACTGTCTCACCTAGATCCCAACCTTCCAGAAGGTTTGAAATTTTTTTGAACCAAACAATTTCATTTTAAAATCTCCTAGAACTATATCATAGGTAGGGACATTTTTCCACTGTTTCCCTTTCTTAATGATTGACCTATCAATATTATTTCTAATCAAAATTTTCCAGGGTTCATTACTCCATAATGCTTTGAGGACCCACTTAGCTGCAAGAACAGAGCCATGGACTTTAATGTCTTTTAGCCCCAAACCTCCTTGACTCTTTTCTTGACAACACCATTCCCATTTTACACAATGTCTTTTTTTTTCCTTTCCCATCAGACCGTAAGAAGTCCCTAAAAATTCTTTCCAACATGTTCACCTATGAATTTTCAAACAACCATGTCGAGGCATAGTAGATATGATGAGCTAAGAGGACTTTCTGAACCACTTGCAACCTCCCAACAATAGACAATGTTTGAGTCTACCATTTTAAATGTTTTTTGCTAATCTTTTCATATATCCAGTCCCACATGCAACCAAGATTAGGTTCTACAGAAAAGGGAATACCCAAGTATCTGACAATGCTATTAGGGCCAACCCACTGCCATCCTTTATTACTTAACCAGTTAGGTGGATCATTAGACCATCCCAAAATAGTGGATTTTCTTAGTGATATTCTAGATCCCGAAGCCTTGTAAAAAAGATTAATTATATTCATGGCATTATCAAAATTGTCTTCAAAAAGTACAAGGAACAAAGAAGTGTCATTCACAAATTATACATTAATTAATTCTTCACTGCTAAGGAGAGAGATGCCTTTAACTAGGGGACCCAAAGATTGAGCTCTTAGAATGTAAAACATAGCATATGTAACAATAACAAATAATGAAGGGGCTATCAGACACCCTTGTCTAATAGACCTCTGAAGTCTAATCAGTTCAAATGGGGATCCATTGACATCCACCACTGTAGAGGAATCTTTAAATAGCAGTTCTATCCACTTGCAGTATGTTGATGGGAAACCAAAAGCTTTTAGCATACCTAAAACAAAGTTCCATTCAATCCTGTCATATGATTTTTCAAAATCAAGAAGCACCATTACCACCTCCTGCCCATCTAATTTAGTCCATTGCATAGCTTCCTAGCTAGTTACAAGGTTTTCTAGTATATATCTTCCTTGAATAAAGCATGTTTGAGTAGGAGAAACAAATTTATTCAAAAGGGGAGCAACCTTCTAGCAAGAACTTTGGCCAAAATTTTATATGATAAGTTTAGCAATGTAATGGGCCTCCAATTTTTAACTAGGGTTTTATCCCCTACCTTGGGAAGAAGTTTAATAACTCCTCTATTGATGGACACACCTAAAGATCCTTTAGAGAAAACCTCCTCATAAACTTTTAAAAGTTCAAGCCCTACCCAGCTTTTATTCCTCTTATAAAATTCTACAGAAAGCCCATCAAGTCCTGGGGATTTCCCATTGGCAAAATATTATGTTAGAGTAAAGTATTAATTATATTAATTAACTTTACTCCCTTCTTAAGACGTCAACACTTTTATTTTTAGTTGTTTATATTTAAACACACATGCACTAGTTTATTTAAACTTATGCACTAGTTGTTTTAAATATAAACTTGCATGCATTAGTCTTGTAATAATTTAACTAATTATTACGTGCACTAGGGTTTGTCTTTCAAGGCTTTTGATCTCTTTTATAAGGATGATTCATTGTATATTTAATTCATTCATTATTTGAAGATATTTTCTTCTTCATATTTTGAGTCAAACCCTTGCCCTCTTCTTGTCTCTAATTCCTTGTAACAAGTTTTTTGTATGCAGGTGATCTTCGAGTTTTGTGGATTTTTATTGCTCAAATCCTACATGGTATCAGAGCAAAAAACTGCTACAGCTTGTTTGCATTTAAAGGATTCAGATTAGGGTTTTTTTGGTTATTTTTTATTGAAATTAGGGGGTCCCTAAATTTTGGTGCACTTTGAGCTCAAACGGAACTCACCATTGAGCTCACATCGCCCAAAAACCCTTATTTCGATATAAGGCACGTCCAATTTGGACAACTTTTCATTTTGGGTACCATAAGCTTGACACGGTTCATGAGACAAAAATTATACTGATCGGCACACTTCTTGAGACAGAACTTGTACAAATTGGTATGCAAAATGAGACAAAATTTTTGCTATTTGGCCCATAAATCAAGACTAGAAAAATTGGCATGCAAATCGAGGCAAAAATCTAAATGGTCTGTCATGGATCCCAAGGTGCGCATGCGATTTTTTTTTTTTAAAAATCTTTTTTTTTTCATTTTGGTCTTCAAATTTAAGCCAGTGCATGCAGTTTTAGCCCCTGGTCATATGGTGACCAGGGGCCCAGAATTTTAGCCCCAGGGGACTTGCATGCTGTGACGGCCATTTGGCCGTCAATTTTAAGCCCATGAAGTGTTGATGTCAGCACATCTAGACACCATTTTGGGCCCTCCATAGCACTTGGTGGTTTTTTGCTCATAACTTGAGCATACGGTGTCGAAATTGGGCAAACGAGATATCGTCGAAAAGTTGGTTCCAAGCTCTATCCGGATCTGGAGGTTTGAATTTCTGATTTTTACTGTCAAAGCTAGATGTTTAGTTTTACACTCTAAAAGCTCTATATTGCACATCCAGACTCTATTTTGGGAAAGCGAGATATCATTGGAAAGCTTGTTCTTGGAGCTTTCTAGTTCTATGAGTCATTTTTCCAGATTCTACTCCAGGTATATTTTATTTAGTTTTTTGCATTTCTGCACTCTAGTGGATATCTTGGATGTTACAGGTCCTGGGATCTCTTCCCTTTAAGGGATGGCTCTTCTTAGGTTGTTCTTTTGTTTTAGTAGCCTTCGCTCTTCTTTGAACAGTGTATACTTCACTTTTGTAGCATTCTTTTATGTACATGCTCTAAGATAAAGTGTCATTTTCTTGCATGTATGGGATCTTGCACATGTTCGTGCTTTATGTACTCGCACTCCATTATAAAGTGCTAGGGGGTTTGATGTTTTCCTTTGTTTGCCATCTACTTTTGTCATGTGAGCGTTCCTCCAACAACATTAGCCTCAGATATCTCTATATGTGTTTGTACTCTTTCTACACATTCGATGTTTCAGATTCTTCCTCATCATGCAGTTCATATTGGACGATCTTTTCAGTGTACCTATCATTACTCCCTTGTCAACAATATGGGGGGGTTTCTAATGTTGGTTCTACTACTTCCTTGGTTTGATAGTGTGAGCTATATATTCAGTATTTGTTCCTATGTACTAGGCGGTTGCAGTGGCTGGGTACCTATGCTTTCTAGTGAGATGGATCATTTACCATATGGACACTCTTTTCTTTCCTATTTTTTTGATGCACTCTTCCATCTTTGATTGATCAGCTCTTCAGAATTTTAGTGTTTATGCCATTTGTGTCTTCGAGTTCAAGTGTTTGCCTTTGTTTGCCTCCTGATTCGAGTAGTGTTATTTGAGGGCACTCATGCAGATTACAGTCTTCTCGACCTGATCATATTTCTGTGGAGGATCTTCAGATCATCAGTTTCTTCTTGACAAAGTTTGCATCTTATTGCTTCAGTGATGTTCTACATGTTCATTCTTGTTCCTATTTTCTGGAACATTCCTAGTTTTGGAGGCTTCTTCAGTCCTTCAGATTAGTCTTTGTCTCTTTTTGGAGTAGAGTTTTTCCCATGTGGTTTTATTTATTTCTCCACTTTATAGAGACTCTCTTTTGTACTTGGGTACCTCATCAGGTCATGTTGTTGGGACTCATTTTTATGCTTTTAGCATTGTAGTTTCCTTTGCTTTCTTCTTGCATTGTTTGTAGCTACATTGTTGCTCATTTTAAGGGGGGGTGTTAGAGTAAAGTATTAATTATATTAATTAACTTTACTCCCTTCTTAAGATGTCAACACTTTTATTTTTAGTTGTTTATATTTAAACACACATGCACTAGTTGATTTAAACTTATGCACTAGTTGTTTTAAATATAAACTTGCATGCATTAGTCTTGTAATAATTTAACTAATTATTACATGCACTAGGGTTTTCCTTTCAAGGCTTTTGATCTCTTTTATAAGGATGATCCATTGTACATTTAATTCATTCATTATTTGAAGATATTTTCTTCTTCATATTTTGAGTCAAACCCTTGCCCTCTTCTTGTCTCTACTTCCTTGTAACAGGTTTTTGTATGCAGGTGATCTTTGGGTTTTGTGGATTTGTATTGCTCAAATCCTACAAATTCAATAGCAGCCAGGATCTCACCAAGAGAGATTGATCTGTTGAGGTTGATTTGGTCATGGTTAGAGATTTTGCGAGGAATAAACTTGGCACAAGTATTCAGAGCTTCATTGTTGTCACCGGATACTTCTGATATAAATAAGTCACTGTAAAACTGGTGGAAGGCATACTTAATATCTTCTGGATTATTAGTTTGCCTACCTTCAAGTTGGATTTCATTAATCAATTCCCTACTTTGGTTGGCTTTGATTATGCTGAAAAAGTATCTGGAACCTTTATCACCCTCTTTGATCCAATTCATTCTGGCCCTAATTCTCTACCCCTGAATCTTATACCTCTAGATGATTCTTAGATTGTGTTTAGTATTAGAAAGTTGATCCTTTAAAATAAGACTATTACTTTTGCTTTGAAGTTCTTTTTCAACAGTGTTCAAACTGCTTTGCCAAAAGGATTCTTCTCTATTCCTATCTATGGCCAATTTCTTACCAATCACTTGAAAGATACTCTTCCAAGCATCTACCAATAACTCCCAAAGCATAATACTATTAGCATGAGGGTTACAGAGCTTAACCACTTCAGTGACCATTTCAATAGCCTCAATATTATATGGATCCTCCAAGAGAGAAGTATTAAGTTTAAAGGTACTGGGTCTATCACTATCTCCATCAAGGCTAAGGTTGCAGATGATCTTGACACAAGACTGGATAGGGGAATGGTCAAAGATAGAGGCAGGGCAAACTAAGACATGAGCATGATTACTATTAGGAATGAAAGAGAAGGTAGAGGAATCTCCATAGAACCCATCGAGTCTGCAGTAAACCCTATGCTTACCCTTTTGGTTGTTACACCAAGTAAACCAAATATATGGGAATTTGCCATGCATCTGATCCAATGGATCAAGGAGATTAAATTTCCTCTTAAAATTTTTGCCAAAAGAAAAATTCATTCCCTTTCCAAGAGTGAGCTATCCCTCCTATTTTGTTTGTTCTATGTTCCACCATATTAAAGTTTCCCACAAACAGCGAAGGAATTTTTCGCAAGTTTGAACAACATCAATCCCAAAGACCTGCTCTCTCTCTATAACAATTAGCAGCATATATATTACAAATTCCAACAACCTTATCATCAAATTTAAGTGTTAGCCAAATAATTCTCTGACAAGGTGAACACCCATGATTTACAATGTGGTTTTCCCATTTAGGGTGTAAGAGAATAGCAACTCCTCCTTTACCTCTCTCATGGCTAGAGTGGAATCCAATAGCTTTATCCCAAATAAATTTCAAAGTAGTATGAGCGTGGAAGCCAACAACTTTAATTTCTTGTATGCAAATTACATCCTTATCTTTTAATTGATTACACCATCTCCTAATTGAATATTTCCTATTTGACATCTCCAAACTATGAACATTCCAACTATGGATGTGCAACATCATGCATTACTTGGGAGGGGTTTTGGTGCTTTTGCACAATCTGTTAAAGCAGTCAGGAAGGTTTTTCCTCCCTCTACCCAAATTAGATACGGAACTTCTGTCAGTAGTCTTTCTTTTCTTCCTAACCACTTATGTGAACTGGCCTTCATTACCAAAAACTACAATTTGAAGGGATCCAAGGGGTGTAGTTGGTCCTATAGATAGGGGCTGAAGAGCTTTGCCATCCTACTTGAGCTTAGAAGCCCTTTCATTGATGGAGAGAATTGCTAATTGCTAAGCATTTAACAAGACGGGGCTTGAGGAACCAAAAGGTGTATCCAGGGAGACCAAACTTGGAGGAGGGGAGTTCGGAGTGGGGAGATTAATCTCATCTACACAATCCTTAGCACAGACAACTTCAAAATCATCATCGAAAAGGGGTTTCGAGAGAGTAATAAAACTGTTATTAGAAAAAAGGTCGGGCACTTTGCTAGAATCACCCAAGGTAATTAGGGCCTTCTCTGTGTGAACTGAGTCACCAGAATTAGGTTCAATAGTAGATTTACTAGGTGGATTATTGGATTTCTGGCCATCAAGAGGGTTATCCAGTTTACTGTTATTAACTTCTTTATTACATGCATTATTAACAACATTAATCTTTTCTTTCTGAAGATGCTTAAGGGTCGGGCAATCTTTTTTTGTATGGCCATTGCATCTACAATGAAAGCGGACATTAAGATTGCCTAGCAAGGGAACTTACCAACAAAATGTTTCTCCTTCAAACTCAAGAGAAATACAATCAGGGAAATCACATTCAAGGGTTAAGGCATATAGAACCCTAGCATTAAGATGCAGGAGGGTGACACGAGATTGCTCAATTTGCAAAACAAAACCCAGAGGCTTCAAGATTTGGGAAATGAAAGGCCAAAACTCAACGTGCAAATTTTTTATTTTGACCTAGTTAGGGGTAGACCTAGCCATGACCTTTTCAAAATTCCCTTTAGGAGACCACGGGTAGACTCTAAACATAGAGCGACTGACATTCTAGAATCTTTTCTCCAAAACTCTCTCCTGCATACTATGATTTTTTAGAAAGACAACAAAGAGACCTTTTTGTATCATTCTACAGTAAGTCACATAAATCCCTAATTTTTTCCCCCAAACTATCGCTAACCAATCATCAAAAAATTTATGAGCATGCATAGCATCCTTATCTAAGCACACAAAAAAGATAGCAATACTTTTCAGTCTATTATGTTCAGATTTGATAGCACTCACCATGTCTTCATTAGGAGAGAGGGAGAGGGTTTTCAGACCAAGAGAAGGAGGCCTACCAGTTTGTCCTCTGCTTCCACCATTCTCGACTTCTCCTCCAATGGATTGTCCACCTCTATTCGTTGTGATCCTTCCTCCTCCCAGTTCTCCCTGAATTGGTTCCACATTCTATCAGTGGAAAACTCCATTAAATTCGGCCTTGTCTAAAAAAATCAGAGAACTCTCGGCAACCACTTGTTTGTACGACGGTTTCCCTTGCAATTTAGCCTCATTGCTTCTTGGTGCATCATTAATATTACCTTCGGCACCACTTGCACTAACTTCAGCCATAATAACTTCCCCTTCCTCACCATTATGATTTGGCTCTCCCATCACACGAGTGACCCAGCCCGGAGAAAAGCCAAACCCCAAATACACAGAAAGAACAAAGGGCACAAAACCCACATACAAAAGTGAAAAAATAAGTAGCAAGTATAACAATTAAAACCAAGGTATACATAAATGGACACAAAGACCATAAAATGACACATAGAAGTTGCAAGGCATGAAAAATAATGAAGACATCATCAATGCTCATTTCTCAGAGTTGCTGAGCATTTCCCCATCATCTTTATCAATTATCCTTGATTAAGTTTTTCAAAAGAAGTTTCTTGATTTTAATGTAGGGTGGTGTCTTTTCACCCTAAAGGGATGTAAAAACCATTCAACCACATATATATGTGGTATAAAATGCAAACAAAGTAGGGGAAAAATATTATCAATTGTAAATATATCATTTTATACCATACTATCATGAAGAAATAAAATATAAAGATCCAATTCTTTCTCTGCAATTGTGGTTAAAAGTTAGTTTTCATTTCAATCAGTCTTCTGTAATTATTGATTGTTGAATCAATTTCCAATTTATGATGCTTGTGCAGAGAAGTTATTTGTTCCTAATGTTTACCTAATTATCAAAAAAAATTGTGAGATGTGTCTTTCCTCCCGTTTCTTGTCTAGCTGGTTTTCTCTGAAAGAAAGTAAATTCAATTAGACTGGTGAATGTGTGTGGGATTAACATTTTTTTCATTGATAGCATTGGTTGGTTGATGGTGTATTGGGAAATATATATTGTCTTACAAAATTGTACATAGGGTTGAGTTGGAATGACTTTGTAACCCAAATAGGATCCAAGGCACTCATCTTATCTATAATCAAGAAGTAGGTACTTGGTTCATTGTTAATCACTTAGATTTTGAAACCATTCATAAAGCGTTCAATTATTTTATTCAAGCAATTTCATAGAGTAAGCAAATGGTTGTGAAGTTACACAATCTGATCTATCTCAGTAATATTTACCATCTTGAGAGATCGTTCAATCCAAATCTTCTATAAAAAGCCTTAAGCCTGGTGTTTGGATGAAGGGATAGGTCTACCTGCCTTGGTTCTACAAAGCCAGATGTGCAGGGGAATTTGATCATTAATCATTCTTGTTCGTTGGCCAAAATAGATTGAGGAATGCTAATAAGAGAAGTGGAAAGATCTCTTGGATTTCCAATTTGTGGTTTTGGGAACCAACAGATTGGTGACTCTACTGGGGAATTATTTATAAAACATTTTCCAAAATCTTTGGTGACATAAGAAGTTTACTCTATTGGAAGTAAGAACCTAGAAGACCAATAAAACATATTCCTCAAAGAGAGGTGGTGACTCTCACTATTAACAAAGTATTTCAACTAGTGACTCTGCTGAGAGAGAAAACCTAGAAGGATAGTAAGATTTCCTCTTTGAAAGAGGTGGTGATTCTATTAACAATAACCTAATGAATGAAGAAAGAAGATTCAAGTATTCAAAATGTACCAGAATAAAAATTTAGTTAATTAGAAACAACCACAATGGAGAGAACCATTTATTCTTCCAATATTCAAGCCATTGGACCTTAGAAACTTCTAGTGGAATCATAATAAGCTTTTTCCTAAGTTTGTAGAGCTTACACCAAAGTTTCATGGTGATGAGGATGAATCAACTCTTAAACATTTAGAGGCATACTATGAATTTTCAAACTGCCATCAAATTCATTCAGAAGATCAGGTGATAAAATATTCACCAGAACATTGAGGGACAGTGCAAGAGAAGCATATGATTTATTTCCCACTCAGATCATTTCATTGTGGAAGGAACTTGTGCAGTGGTTTCTTGATGTATTTCATAGTGAAATTGAAGAAGATGGGAACTTATGTATAGAGGAATAAAATGATGATTACAATTGTTACAAGTAGCGGTTGTCGTTGCACCAAAAGATCGACCTATTAATGTCCGATACAACCACTAGACTTATAGAAGACACAAGAGGTGGTTAAGCCATGTCATGAATCTCGAGGGGAGTGCTGACCATTTTGCCAACAATCTCCCCCTCAGCGTTAGCCGAGGGGATTTGAACCTGTGACCAAGCTCTGATACCACTTGTTACAAGTAGCGGTTGTCGTTGCACCAAAAGATCGACCTATTAATGCATGATACAACCACTAGACTTATAAAAGACATAGGAAGTGGTTAAGCCATGTCACGAATCTCAAGGGGAGTGCTAACCATTTTGCCAACAACAACATGGATTTAGAACCTTACATTTCTCCTATAAATGATTTCCTTCAATAGATGTGAAGGAAATAATAACTTCAAACATGGAAGAATGATATTTCAAATACTTAAGAAAATGTTTCCTGATGAATTTCAGGACTTCATAAGAAGAGGGAACATGAAAGAAAGTGAACCAATCATTAATTTATGTGTAGTTCACTCTTTTGACAACAAGACCTGTGAGATGAATGCAGTGAATGAGGAATAAAATTTTATCAGTACATAACAGATTTCATATTTGTTGGATAGGGAGTATTAGAGGTATATTGACAAAAATGGCTCAAATTTTTTTCCAGTTTGCAGGGATGAACATAATAACAAAATAATGGAATTCTATGAGATGATCAATAAAAATAAAGGAGACCCATCTATATCAAGAAATAATGGCTTCATTGATCGAGAGAAGGCATTGAATAATTTTCAAAAGGATGATACCTTTAATCAATATGTGCACTCTGAGATGCGGGAGAAGGAGATGGTGAAGACAATTGATACTAAATATGATAATTTAGAGTATTGCATAAAGGCTCATATGGAGCCTGCTTCAAACATTATGGCTGAAGACATTTCAGAAGCAAATAACCCTGAGAAAAAACTTTTAAAAAAATTTCTTCCCACACTAATACATTTGGGGGCATTTTGCGACGGCTATGTGTCGCAATAGCAACACCCATAGACATCGCAATTTTTTAGTCACAAATTGCGACGTCTATGGGTAGCCGTCGCGATTGTGATGCCCTCCCGTCGCAATGTCGCTAAGTTTTGTTAGCGGCATGGGCGTCGCCCCCCCGTCGCATGGCTTCGGAGGGCCGTCGCAATTGCGACGGGCCTCCCAAGCAATTGTGACGGGCGCCTGCATCGCATTACGACGGGAGCCCGTCGCAATTGCGACGCCCATGGGTGGATAAAAAAAAAAAATTATTTAATACATTGCTAATGAACCACATTAATGCTTTTTTCTTTCAACAAATGAAGACAGTCACTGTAAAGACAACATGATAATGTACACTCACTGTAAGGATAGTCACAAATGAGGACATCTCACAGTGACTGTCCCTAGTGTAATTGCCACTTGAATGTATTGCTATTCAGCCACATTAATGCTTTTCTTCTTCAACAAATGAGGATAGTCACTGTAAAGACAACATGATAATGTACACTCACTGTGAGTGTACATTATCATGTTGTCTTTACAGTGACTATCCTCATTTGTTGAAGAAGAAAAGCATTAATGTGGCTGAATAACAATACATTCAAGTGGCAATTATTATCATGTTGTCTTTACAGTGACTATCCTCATTTGTTGAAGAAGAAAAGCATTAATGTGGCTGAATAGCAATACATTCAAGTGGCAATTACACTAGGGACAGTCACTGTGAGATGTCCTCATTTGTGACTGTCCTTACAGTGAGTGTACATTATCATGTTGTCTTTACAGTGAGTGTACATTATCATGTTGTCTTTACAGTGTCAATATATGCATTATTACTTAAACTGAAGAGTACTCTAAATAATATGTCATTGTGGAGTTCTGATTGCTTCCAATTTGATATACGCTTGTTCTACTTATGTATCCAGCATCATGTAAGAAAAGTTGATGCTTTTAAAATAGATTCATTTAGCCATGAAATGCCTGTGCATGTTACATACAAGATTCCAAGGCCCAAAATTGATTACTCATTATAATTCATGTACAGAATGATAATCAACCACAACGAGGCATGCGTAGGCGCTGCTTAGATTTTGAGGCATCAGAAGCTCGTAGAAGAAACTTGACCAATGGCTCATGGAATGCAACAAACTTATTGCCTAAAACAGGAGCATTGGTAACCACAGATGATGGTTCTGAAAAGAACACTTCACCATCAATGTCACGTGAGGGAACTGCAATTTCTGATGGCAAGCAACTTGTAGTATATAAGAGAGATGCAGGTACAAATGCTGGGAGAAGTTCCCAATCTTTATCTGTTGGATAGTTTTCATCTTGCTCTTATAAAACATCTGAGGGTAACTCAGACAAGTCTGACAGCTCACTTAGAAATAATGGGCATTCTTCTATGTCAGTGGGTATGCCAACTGGGATTGGTTTGCATTTAAATAGCCTTGCCTATTCAATGTCATTAAATTGTGGAACTGGGCTGCTAACAACTTCAAAGGGAGCTGCTGGCATGCAGGGAATGCTGACTTCATCTAGAGTGAAGGAGGCTCCCAGTGATAGTCGAACAAGTTCTTTACTTCCTGTAAGCTCAGGTGGAAATATTTCAATATCAACAAATACAAACATGGCTCCTGGAATGCTTGTGTCAGTTGTGGAAAAGACTAGAATTGATCAACAGGAGGTGCAGTCTTCTGGAAACACACAGATTGGAGTCAAAAAGTCCACTACATGTTTCCGATCCCTAATTGTGAGTCTTTGTGCACTAGAGTGGGTTTATTATTTGGTTCCTATGTCTTTTCTATTTGTCTCGGAACTTGAACATTGCTATGAAGGTCTGTGTGTTAGCACTTAAGAAAAGCAAATTGCAATCCAGAACATTCTACGTACCTCTTAGATGCAGCAGATCAGATAATTAAATAAATACATGTTTTTGGATTTTTGCATTTCAATTCATGTATTGACATGACTAGATTTATAGTTTTAATTTAAATGAAATTCTTACTAGTACTCTTGCAGGTATTGTGAGTGTTTTGTAGCAGGAGTATACTGCGTTGAGTCCTGCACATGTCAAGAGTGCTTTAACAAACCTGAGTATACAGATATGGTTGTTGGCACACGCCAGCAGATAGAATCACGCAATCCGCTTGCTTTTGCTCCTAAAATTGTTCATGGTGCTGACTCTCCACCAACTAATGGGGTGAGAAAATACTGAGAGGTTTTCCTTTGTTCTGGTGTTTTCTTTTTATAGTATCAATATTACTTAACTATCTATGGAGAGTTCTTATCTTTCTCGCTATCTTACTTCAGCAAAGAGAGTGCACCGAGACTCCAACATCGGCAAGGCACAAAAGAGGCTGCAATTGTAAGAAATCAATGTGTCTGAAGAAATACTGTGAATGCTATCAGGTAGATATCTTCAATTGATTGCTTAATTTAAGGTTAAAGGCTGGAGAGTAGTTTATGTGTATTCTGATTAGTGCTCGTATCTTTTATTTTAGGCAGGGGTTGGCTGCTCAGATGGCTGCAGATGTGAAGGTTGTAAAAACACGTTTGGCAAGAAAGAAGGTATCCGATCACTTTTTTCAAATATCGAATGCATCATATTATCTCAATCTATACATGAACGATAATACAAATATTGAATGCATTATATTCTGTCATTCTATACATGTACGATGATTCAAATATCGAGTGCATTATATTATCTCAGTCTATACATGAACGATAAATTTCATTTGCAACTTGTATAGGAGGATCAGATGACACAGAAGACAAAGAATCTCAGGATGAGGTATGGGAGAAGGCTATATCAGAGGAAAAGCTAGGGCTTTGTTATTGTCCCTTGTGACAGTAACAAAATTTGATGAAAATAATTTTTTTTCACTCAACTTTGACATTCACAACTTCCTCTTTTATTATAATAAGAAAAAATACAGTGACTTTAGAGAAAATAATGAAACTAATACAATTGCAATACGGTGGTATTTAGAACAAACAAAGCTTCACAACCATCAAAGAAGAAAAAAGCACATGCATATATCGAGTACTCCTCAATCAGAGAGATAGAGAAGAATTCAAAACATACCTAGACTGAACATGGCCATACCAAGACCAACATCAGACAATATTCTTATTGACTGCTCTAGGATAGCTGGCATTTCAACTTTCCATCTGCAAAATAGATTATAAAAACATGAAAATATATCAGAGATGTTTGATATTGATACAAAACAACACAGATTCATTTCTTCGTACACCTGTATATCATAAAAATCCTTACACACTTCAAAAAATTGTATTGCCTTTTACTTACTCAAAAGTAATTTACATAAAGCAGTCATTTGATTAACATGGATCCTAATATTCACAAGTACATGGTCATGTGCTCCATCGTAGCATCTTATAGATTTAGATCTGTTCTCTGAAATAATTCAATGTTTTGTTTACAATCCACAAAAGAAATATTTTCCCTCGTCTACTTAATCCTAAATAAAAGGCCATATAGCAATATAGATAGAACTATATAATAGAAACCATAAACAATGGTAACCTTAGCAGCAGCAAGAAATTGTTACAAAAACTTTACCTTATCATACCCAGATTGTTGCTTTGCTTGGCGGAGGGAAATTTGATCAGTAAAATTGACACAGAGTATGCTGTCTCCATTGTCATGCTGGATAACAAAACACCAACTTTAATGGGCATGTACTGTCCCTTGTGTAATTGCCACTTGAATGCATTGCTATTAAACCACATTAATGCTTTTTTCCTTCAACAAATGAGGACAGTCACTGTAAAGACAACATGATAATGTACACTCACTATAAGGATAGTCACAAATGAGGAAATCTCAGAGTGATTATCCCTTGTGTAATTGCCGCTTGAATACATTGCTATTGAACCACATTAATGCTTTTTTCCTTCAATAAATGAGGACAGTCACTGTAAAGACAACATGATAATGTACACTCACTGTAAGGATAGTCACAAATGAGGAAATCTCAGAGTGACTATCCCTTGTGTAATTGCCGCTTGAATACATTGCTAATGAACCACATTAATGCTTTTTTCCTTCAACAAATGAGGACAGTCACTGTAAAGACAACATGATAATGTACACTCACTGTAAGGATAGTCACAAATGAGGACATCTCACAGTGACTGTCCCTTGTGTAATTGCCACTTGAATGTATTGCTATTCAGCCACATTAATGCTTTTCTTCTTCAACAAATGAGGATAGTCACTCTAAAGACAACATGATAATGTACACGGGCTGTAAGTGTACATTATCATGTTGTCTTTACAGTGACTATCCTCCTTCAAGTGGCAATTACACAAGGGACAGTCACTGTAAAGGCAACATGATAATGTAGAGAAACGTTGTCATTTGTATTTTCAACAGTGCCGAGAGAGATTCCCTCCGTGAAATCACAGCTACAATTTCTGAGTACGTTGGGTTTATTTTTCTTTTGTCATTATTATGTAATCTGGTATTCAGCTGTTACAGAGCTAAAATACCCAGAAATGAGGACATATCTGTGTTGAATTTATTGTTAGCGGCTTTGGTTATTTAGAAGTTTAATTTTATTTGTTCATCTTTCAAGCACAAACATTTTGTGGACCGTAACATCTTCATTATTTCGGGTATGCAATGAAACAGCCCTAACTTGCAACTACCTTCACGGTACTTGTGTACATTATCATGTTGTCTTTATAGTGACTGTCCTCATTCAAGTGGCAATTACAGAAGGGACAGTCATTGTGAGATGTCCTCATTTGTGACAAGGATAGTCACACATGAGGACATCTCACAGTGATCGATTGTCCCTTTTGTAATTTCCACTTGAATGTATTGCTATTGAACCACATTAATGCTTTTCTTCTTCAACAAATGAGGACAGTCACTCTAAAGACAACATGATAATGTACACTCACTGTAAGGACAGTCACAAATGAGGACATCTCACAGTGACTGTCCCTTGTGTGATTGCCACTTGAATGTATTGCTATTCAGCCACATTAATGCTTTTCTTCTTCAACAAATGAGGATAGTCACTCTAAAGACAACATGATAATGTACACTCACTGTAAGTGTACATTATCATGTTGTCTTTACAGTGACTGTCCTCCTTCAAGTGGCAATTACACAAGGGATTTGTGTTTTCATTTGTGTTTTCAACAGTGTCGTAACCCTCCGCGAAATCACATCGAGATATAAGGGCAAAACAAACAAGAACGTTGTCATTTGTATTTTCAACAGCGCCGAGAGAGATAAACAAACTTAAAACTCAGACTTAAGAAAGATGAAGGCAATGCTTCAAAAGGCCGATGCCCTAAACACGGGAAAACACAATACCACCATTAAACAATGTCCTAGTCACCATATCAATGCTGCCAGCTCCGTACCAGTATGCTAACTGCTCACTTTCATCCTGTGATAAAGGTAACTTCATTAATCATACTTGAAATGGTAGCATATGAACTAAAGCTGATGAACATTTATAAACTAAAAGTTTAAAACTACAGATTACAAATGTAGTAGTTTCATACGAAAAGAACTTGATGTCTGAAATTTACCATTAGAAGTATCCAAAGGAATACCACAGTACTGTTGAACTTGGAGAATCAGAGATGCTCTACACAGCAAGGTTCAACAGCTGTAAGGACTGTTACACCATCTTTAGCATTTGAATACATTTTCTCCTTGGCTTCTGGTGGATCCTCAAAGACCCCCAATGACGTTTTCCCTACAATTATCAATTGTCTGTTAGTATGAGATATTAATAAATAAGCATTAATCACAATATTAGGCAAACAATGTTCTTGATGTCTGAATCTAAATCACAGAAAGCTCTAATAAAGCAGTTCTCAGTTTCACATTAAACCAAGTTTCAATTTCAAATGGTTATAATAATTTTTGCAAGTTATAAGTAGCTGGTTACAATATACGACATAAAAAGAAAAAAATCATTTCTATTCTTTTCTTCTTTTTCTCTTTCAACGAAGCTTTTGCACCACACAAATGCATACCAAGAATTTCTCAGGAGGTTTCAAGACCATTGCATACCAAACTTCTTCTCTGTAGATGCTACTGTGTGTCGTGCTCCAAACGAGCCCATAAATGTGGTTGAATAACAATACATTCAAGTGGAAATTACACAAGGGACAGTCACTGTGAGATGTCCTCATGTGTGACTGTCCTTGTCACAAATGAGGACATCTCACAGTGACTGTCCCTTGTGTAATTGCCACTTGAATGAGGATAGTCACTGTAAAGACAACATGATAATGTACACAAGTACCGTGAAGGTAGTCACAAGTTAGGGCTATTTCATTGCATGCCCGAAACAATGAAGACGTTACGGTCCACAAAACGTTTGTGCTTGAAAGATGAACAAATAAAATTAAACTTCTAAATAACCAAAGCCGCTAACAATAAATTCAACACAGATATGTCCTCATTTCTGGGTATTTTAGCTCTCTAACAGCTGAATACCAGATTACATAATAATGACAAAAGAAAAATAAACCCAACGTACTCAGAAATTGTAGCTGTGATTTCGCAGACGGAATCTCTCTCGGCGCTGTTGAAAATACAAATGACAACGTTTCTCTACATTATCATGTTGTCTTTACAGTGACTGTCCCTTGTGTAATTGCCACTTGAAGGAGGACAGTCACTGTAAAGACAACATGATAATGTACACTTACAGTGAGTGTACATTATCATGTTGTCTTTAGAGTGACTATCCTCATTTGTTGAAGAAGAAAAGCATTAATGTGGCTGAATAGCAATACATTCAAGTGGCAATTACACAAGGGACAGTCACTATGAGATGTCCTCATTTGTGACTGTCCTTACAGTGAGTGTACATTATCATGTTGTCTTTAGAGTGACTGTCCTCATTTGTTGAAGAAGAAAAGCATTAATGTGGTTCAATAGCAATACATTCAAGTGGCAATTACACAAGGGACAATCACTGTGAGATGTCCTCATGTGTGACTGTCCTTGTCACAAATGAGGACATCTCACAATGACTGTCCCTTGTGTAATTCAAGCGGCAATTACACAAGGGACAGTCACTGTGAGATGTCCTCATTTGTGACTATCCTTACAGTGAGTGTACATTATCATGTTGTCTTTAGAGTGACTGTCCTCATTTGTTGAAGAAGAAAAGCATTAATGTGGTTCAATAGCAATACATTCAAGTGGCAATTACACAAGGGACAATGTCATGAGCCATGACATATTGAACTTAGTATAATAATAAAATGATTAGATGATATATAATAATCTATTATTAACGGTATATAACAATAATATATAATTATTATCAACAGATAATAATAATATATAGTTAGCATAATAAGTAATATGTTAATTAAATAATATTAAAATATTAATAAGTAATATAATTATGATTATAATTATAATATAAATTAATAATAAATAATTATTAATAAATTATATATATTATATTATAATAATATATTAAGTAATAATATTAAATCAATTATTGATATAATAATTTTAATATATAAATAATATTAATAAACCTCTCAATATAAAACAATATGTTATCACTATAATAATATTTATTATAATATTATTAATATTACTAACATCATTAATTATAATATTTAATAATAACAATAACATTAATAATAATAATAATAATAATAACGTTTAAAGCAATATCGAATATCTGTAATCGATATACATCTACGTTAAACATCTGCATTATCTATCACGATGAGGAATGAAGAAGTGATACAACAATCACTAGTCATTACACATCGATACCATGAGAGGATGATTAATGAACCGAATACTATGAAGTCAAGATCAACATGATATGAATAAGGGATAGGTCGCTATGTGTTTCAGAAGATGTATTGATAAGCAAGAAGGATAACCATTCATATATTATAAATAATCATTAATTGCACAAGTTTAGACAATGACATATCCGATAAAGCAATATCAAACATGAAGACCCGCTAGCAAATATGCACCATCACTTCCTATGTTATCATGACAATAACAGAAACTAGATTGAATTCTACTATCTATATCAATAGACACCACATAGGAGGATATCGACTAAAGGATTGAAAGATTATCGATTGTCTGAGATAAACCACATCTTGTAGAAACACAAAAACATCAGTGATTATATCACAAGCTATCGATGAATGAGGCATCAGTCGCGGATAATAAGTACAATGTATCCTTAAGTATTAACAGGAATGGAAGTCAATTTGAAGATCAAACTCCATTACCAACAATCAACCAATAAATGGACAATTATCAGAAAATGATATCGACTTATATCAAAGTAGAAAGATTGGATATAATCATAACAATATGGGATAAGGCAAGAGTTAATATCGATTGACTAAATACTAATGATAGTTAGACCAAACTAATACAAACACAGTGGATGTTAACTACTGGTTGCACTACCAATTAGGGAAGATTACCTTCATAAAAAGATTTGATATTGAGTCAATCTGGGAGTTATCTATGATCAGAAAATAATGAAATAATATTATGCGAACTGTTGGATTATGGAAAGGTGTGATTAACAAAGGGACATGGAGGAAGAAACAAGACACGTCTCATTCATAGCATCTCTTCATTTGTTAAAGACAATATAAGAATGCATTCTCGTCAGTCACTCAAGGCATCATTGGAACTTTATTTACTTATCCATATTTGGATATACTCAATAGAGCATCTGCCTTTGGCAGTTTGGTTTCAAGTTTATCATTGCAGATCAGAGACAGCACCATGATTACATAGATAGAAAGGATAGTCAGAAACAGCATCAATATTTGAAGTTGCAAGCATATAATTCAGAATCTGAAATAGCAACATATCACTCATAGCGATATTACACATTTGCATAATTACATCATCATATCAGACACAACAAATACATTGCTGCAAGCAATACTTATTGATTGTATATCGATATTGTTTATATTAGACATAGCATCATTATACTAT
This sequence comes from Chamaecyparis obtusa, assembly GCA_027943335.1. Taxonomy (NCBI): domain Eukaryota; kingdom Viridiplantae; phylum Streptophyta; class Pinopsida; order Cupressales; family Cupressaceae; genus Chamaecyparis; species Chamaecyparis obtusa. The sequence continues at coordinate 6,277,729 of BSBK01004228.1, read as the reverse complement.
CACTATAAGTGATAGGAAACATCATATTCATAGCATATTTCATATCATTATATCCGACAGTGCTATTAAACATATTGGTATCAATATCATCTTGCACACATATTGTGATTGAATCTGAAATAGCGGTTGATATCTTAAGTAACCTCCATTACTTAGTTTAATTGTAAGTATCTGATAGAGTAAGTCTGAGAAGTGGAGTAATTGTTCCTATTTTCCAAGTTAGCCAAAAAGGGGACATTACAAACAATCACTGTGAGATGTCCTCATGTGTGAGTGTCCTTGTCACAAATGAGGACATCTCACAATGACTGTCCCTTGTGTAATTCAAGCGGCAATTACACAAGGGATAGTCACTGTGAGATGTCCTCATTTGTGACTGTCCTTACAGTGAGTGTACATTATCATGTTGTCTTTAGAGTGACTGTCCTCATTTGTTGAAGAAGAAAAGCATTAATGTGGTTCAATAGCAATACATTCAAGTGGCAATTACACAAGGGACAATCACTATGAGATGTCCTCATGTGTGACTATCCTTGTCACAAATGAGGACATCTCACAATGACTGTCCCTTGTGTAATTCAAGCGAAAATTACACAAGGGACAGTCACTGTGAGATGTCCTCATTTGTGACTATCCTTACAGTGAGTGTACATTATCATGTTGTCTTTAGAGTGACTGTCCTCATTTGTTGAAGAAGAAAAGCATTAATGTGGTTCAATAGCAATACATTCAAGTGGCAATTACACAAGGGACAATCACTGTGAGATGTCCTCATGTGTGACTGTCCTTGTCACAAATGAGGACATCTCACAATGACTGTCCCTTGTGTAATTCAAGCGATAATTACAGTGAGTGTACATTTGTGACTGTCCTTACAGTGAGTGTACATTATCATGTTGTCTTTAGAGTGACTGTCCTCATTTGTTGAAGAAGAAAAGCATTAATGTGGTTCAATAGCAATACATTCAAGCGACAATTACACAAGGGACAGTCACTGTGAGATGTCCTCATTTGTGACTGTCCTTACAGTGAGTGTACATTATCATGTTGTCTTTAGAGTGACTGTCCTCATTTGTTGAAGAAGAAAAGCATTAATGTGGTTCAATAGCAATACATTCAAGTGGAAATTACACAAGGGACAATCGATCACTGTGAGATGTCCTCATGTGTGACCTTTGTGAAGGCAAGTGCCAATTTGTACCCAAGTTACCAATATTGTGGCAAAAGTGGGAATGAAGCATTTAGGGGTCAAATTGGGCAAAGAAGTGTAGAAGTGGCCTATGTGAGGTCTAAATAGCATAACTAAGTCATGGTTAGGGTCTTATGGTGTTTGAACAATAAGTTTTGAACCAAAATCCCAAAGGTTGTAACAAGTTGTTAATGTTGTCATTCACAACATTGACAACATTTGTGCAAGGGAGCATTTTCGAGTAAGATGGTTATGTAACTATATGAAACCATTGAATTAGGCATCAGATCAACTATAAGAGGCCTCCATCGATTTGTGCAAAAGGTTGGGGGGAAAAACATTTGGAATTAAGAAGATTTGTAGAGTAACATGGTTTTAGTGAATTCTTGAGTTTTTTTGTTTCTTTGTTGTCAGTTGATTAATGGATTAGATAGCTCGCAGTGTCTATTGGAAAAGTTAGTACAAGTTGTTTTGTTATTCTGTGTTGTGTTTTTTTATAGTTTTGAAGCATTCCAACTAGTTTGTTAATTCTTTTGTTAAGTACCCTATCGTTGGTTTGAACCAGGCAGGTTGAACAAATGGAGTCTTAGCTCATCATTCCATTGTCAATTTTGTACGGGCTCTTGGAATGGGTGAGGAGACTCCATGTACTATATGTTTGGAAGGAGGGGCCCTGGGAAGCTCATTTTCTATGTCTGCAATGATGTCCTAGGTGAGTCAGTTGAGCACAGTTAGGGATGACAAATCATTACAAGAAGATTACAACAAGTTGAATGCATTGGTTGCTTCAACTAAAATCTCATGGAGAGGTAGACACACATCTAAAGAAGCCCCAAGTCAAATTAGAAGATTGGGTGAGTTTCTTTGGTTGCTAAGAAAACAAACTCTTAGTCAGACTGTCCAAGTTGTGTCAAAATACTTGTTTTCAGGCATGGCTGTAGGAGTTGGTGTACAAAAAATCTAGGAGGAGAAGACCTTAGATATCTTGGAGTTCTCAATAAAGGGCATCTGAATCCTAAGCCCTTTAGGTGGCTTAATATAAACAAAAAGGCTTGACAAAGGCCTAATTGCTAGCAGCCTATTTTTGGGTGCAATTGGCATGGTTTGATGAACCGGATTGAAGTACTGATGAAAAGTATAGGTGAAGGAGTAATATTGAAACCAATAGAGGTCCTAGTGGCCAGCCTCTCCATGGAGTAAAGTTCTAGTTGAATGTGTTTCAATTTGTGAAGACAAGACTAGGAGTGTCCTAGTAGCTAGATTGGTATTGAGCAGAGTTCGTTGTATTTCTTGTTGGTGTGCACTAGTTGAAGGAGTGGGATCTTGGGTAGAGATACCTAAAGAGTGTAGGGATAGTTAAGTACCCTATCAAGTCAAAACATTGGCCTAAAGAGACCCTAGTGAAGGATAGGGAGTGAGCAAGACAAAGTGTTACATCAATTAACAAGATCATTTTTTGGTAATTGTGTACATTATCATGTTGTCTTTAGAGTGACTGTCCTCATTTGTTGAAGAAGAAAAGCATTAATGTGGTTCAATAGCAATACATTCAAGTGGCAATTACACAAGGGAATATCACTGTGAGATGTCCTAAGTGTGACTGTCCTTGTCACAAATGAGGACATCTCACAGTGACTGTCCCTTGTGTAATTGCCACTTGAATGAGGACAGTCACTGTAAAGACAACATGATAATGTACACAAGTACCATGAAGGTAGTCACAAGTTAGGGCTGTTTCATTGCATACCCGAAACAATGAAGACGTTACGGTCCACAAAACGTTTGTGCTTGAAAGATGAACAAATAAAATTAAACTTCTAAATAACCAAAGCCGCTAACAATAAATTCAACATAGATATGTCCTCATTTCTAGGTATTTTAGCTCTCTAACAGCTGAATACCAGATTACATAATAATGACAAAAGAAAAATAAACCCAACGTACTCAGAAATTATAGCTGTGATTTCGCGGAGGGAATCTCTCTCGGCGCTGTTGAAAACACAAATGACAACGTTCTTGTTTTTTTTGCCCTTATATCCCGATGTGATTTCGCAGAGGGTTACAGCGCTATTGAAAACACAAATGACAACGTTCCTTTTTTTTTTGGCCCTTATATCCCGACAACGTCGCAATTGCAAGTTAGGGCTGTTTCACTGCATACCCGAAACAATGAAGATGTTACGGTCCACAAAATGTTTGTGCTTGAAAGATGAACAAATAAAATTAAACTTCTAAATAACCAAAGCCGCTAACAATAAATTCAACACAGATATGTCCTCATTTCTGGGTATTTTAGCTCTCTAACAGCTGAATACCAGATTACATAATAATGACAAAAGAAAAATAAACCCAATGTACTCAGAAATTGTAGCTGTGATTTCGCGGAGGGTTACGGCGCTGTTGAAAACACAAATGACAACATTCTTGTTTTTTTTGCCCTTATATCCCGATCTGATTTCGCGGAGGGTTACGGCGCTATTGAAAACACAAATGAGAACGTTCTTGTTTTTTTTGCCCTTATATCCCGATGTGATTTCGCGGAGGGTTACGGCGCTGTTGAAAACACAAATGACAACGTTCCTTTTTTTTTTTTTGCCCTTATATCCTGACAACGTCGCAATGGCGACGTTGCCAAATGTATTGTCATCGCAATTGCGACGGTGTCGGGCTATATTTGAAAAAAAAAAAAAAAAAAAAAAGCCAAAACCGCATGACATTTGCCTGCCGTCGCAAATTGTCGTCGGAATTTCACCCCAAATGTATTAGTGCCATAGGTGATGCACAGATGAAAGGTGAAACATCAGGTGAAAAGAATCAGAAATATGACATCATAAATTTTAATTATGAAGATGGATTTTCAAAAGAAAAAAGAGATAATGAAATATTAGGGTTTCTAGAAAGGTACAAAGTATATTAGAGAAATCGGTGTAAGGTTAAAGATCCTGAAGGAGGGCATAAATATAATAGTGTCTTTCTAGATCAAATGACATCAATGGAATATATTGGTAAGGAATATTATGATAAGGTGATGAAAAAGAATACAACAAGTGATATTAGAAGTAAGGATGATATGTTCAGAGGGTTCACATTACTGCATGATCAGAATTAGTTTTTTGACAAAGAAAAGAATTGGCAATCCATTCTGGGGGGCCTAGGGCCACCCAATGAGGTTATTTTATGAGAAATAGTATGATTGAATAATGCTACATGGTATGCTTCTCCAGAGATAACTAGGATCTCATAATGCTCACAATGAGCACATGTCCCCAAAAAGAGCCACTGTTGGAACTATAAATTTTTGCAAAATTTGGAGTTCCAGATTTCATGTCAGGAAGGAAATTTTCAAAATATCATAACTATGAAGTAAGAATGAAGTTTTATTTGTTGGAAAAAATCTCGAAGGTGGCATTTTTCCATTTTGCAACAAGGATAATAGTGATGTGGCAAAGTAGTGAAGTTGTCGCTATTTCGCAGGATCAGATAAAATGGAGATGCGAATTAGCGATGTGCTGCTATTTCACAAGGACGCCTTGAGTAAAATTATGAAATGGAAAAATATCGCTATTTCATGGAGTATTAAATGACAGAGACATGAAATGGCAATAACTTGAGGGCTTGTCGCCATTTCGTTGAAGAACATTAAAGGGAGTTGCAAAATAGTGTAGGTTTTTGAAATATGCCCCTTTGTAAAACATTTGTTAGAGTTTCCAATGATGTACAAAGACTATGATTTGTTAAAAGAATATATGAAACTCCAAAGCAAATATAAATCCATGTTTGGCTCAAATTTTGATAAGACAAAAGGGAAATGCATTGAGAGTTGGCCTTTAGCTCTGAAAAATGATGCTGAGATTTCGATCTGTTGTAAAGATGATGTCGACAGAGGCTGGAAATGATCAAAAATAAAAAATAAAAAATAGACCCAGTTCAGAAAATCCACTTTCCAAGCTTCATTCAAAATCTTAGCTTTTCACAAGATGTTTTGGGTTTTTGACCAAAATCAAATCTGAAAGATAGGTAGTTAATAGTTAATTTGTTGATTAAGTTTTTCAAAAGAAGTTTCTTTATTTTAATGTAGGGTGGTGTCTTTTCACCCTAAAGGGATGTGAAAACCATTCAACCAAATATATATGTGGTATAAAAATGTAAACAAAGTAGGGGAAAAATACTATCAATTGTAAATATATCATTTTGTGTCATACTATCATGAAGAAATAAAATATAAAGATCCAATTATTTCACTGCAAGTGTGGTTTAAAGTTATTTTTCATTTCAATCGGTCTTTTGTAATTATTGGTTGTTGAATCAATTGTCAATTTATGATGCTTGTGCAAAGAAGTTATTGGTTCCTCATGTTTATCTAATTATAAAGAAAATTTGTGGTATGTGTCTTTCCTCATGTTTCTTATCTAGTTGGTTTTCTCTGAAAGAAATTAAATTCAATTAGATTGGTGAATGTGTGTGGACTTAACATTTTTTGCATTAATAGCATTCGTTGGATGATGATGTATTAGGATATATATAATGTCTTACATAATTGTACATTGGGCTCAATTGGAATGTCTTTGTAACCCAAATAGGAGAAGGCACTGGTCTTATCTATAATCAAGAAGTAGGTACCTAGTTCATTGTTAATCACTTATATTACAAAACTATTCATAAAGCATTCAATTATTTTATTCAAGCAATTTTATAAAGTAAGAAAATAGTTGTGAAGTTACACAATATGATCTATCTAAAGAATATTTTCCATCTTGAGATATCATTCAATCCAAAACTGATATAAAGAGCCTTAAGCTTGGTGTTTAGATTAAGGGATAGGTCTACCTGCCTTGGTCCTGCAGAGCTAGAAGTGCAGGAAAATTTGATCATTGATCATTCTTGTTTGTTGGCCAAAAGTGATTGAGGAATCCTAATAAGAGAAGTGGAAAGATCTCTTGTATTCCTAATATGTGGTTTTGGGAACCAACAAAGGCATTGTCAACATGTAAAATTAGACAAAATCTAGTAGCATGATAATACACATAAAACAATCGTATATATAACTCCCACATGAGCACCAATTTATAGAAGGTACAATAGAAGAAACCATCAAATGGAAACCTTGTACCATGACAAGTACCACCCACAAATGTGATGCCCAAGCTTCATCAACTTCCAAGACCACCCATGAAGAGTCCATTGTGCTAGAAATAGTAGATTGCATTCCATATCATAGTTATAATAACTCTTAATTGACTCCTAAAATAGGATGCTCCATTTTTGGCTTTGTAATCTCCATGCAAATATACTCTTTTAATTGTTTTCATAATGTTGATCAAGATTCAAATGTAATTCTATCATTGTGTTCTTAAATGTCAAAAGTAAATCCCTTTATATAATATCATAATAACATAGATGATTTTACAACCTTCCCAAGGTATCCACTCCACAGAGCACCATTTCAACTCCTAGTGGGGCAATCCATTTCTCATATGAGGTCCATATAATAAAAACAAAATAATTGATAAATATTTAAACACTAGAATGTAGAGTTAAAACATCTTTCCTAACACTATTGGCAGTTGAATTAATAATTATGAGTGTGTTGGTTATGAAATTTCTTCTATCAATGTTCAAGGGAAAACTCTCATGAGAAGGACGTAGACCAGGGTACTTAACACTCATAGCCATGCATGCACATTTGATTCTTCTAGGCATACAAATTTGAGTCTTTATCCTCCATTTACCAAATCCAACAAAAATAGATGCTTTCATGTATTTGTTGGTTTTTTATAAGTTTCAATGGCATATGAACTTTTTCATCTATGATTTTTCACAAATTTATATGGAATCTTCAAAAACATTTAACTTCCTCTTATTTTTTACTCATATAGTAATACTAATCTAAACTACTCTAAGAAATACAAAACTAAGGTCTATTTAACCTAAGTTAATAATGGGAAAGGAAAAGGATAGGCACTTAGGGTTAAAAGGAGAGATGAAGTTACGAAGGGACTGGAATAGACAAACAAAAATGAAATGAAGTGCAATTAAGTGTACATGTAGTACCAACGTTCCCACCTAGTCAAACTGCTTGTCCTCAATCTTTCTCGATCAATGCACGATCTCGCAAAGATTAATTTTTTTAAGATTTTACAATTTTTAGCATTTAATGCCTTACGACTTACAAATAGTCAGGCAACATTCTTGCACAGTCAAAGTGTGTTCACGCATGGTCAAAGAGCGATCCCGCTAACTGTTAAAGGAGAAAGAGAAAGATAAAGGATATAAAAGAAAGACACAGAAGATTGGAGTGTGGGTTTGCATTCCCACACACTGATGTGACATTCCCTCCTTATGTCCAAACAATCCCATAGACTATCAAATTTTGTCATTGTGCAAATTTCAAGAAAAGTACCGAGAACACAAATGTCTTCCTTAGCTCCTTATGACCTACAAAAAACTAAAAAACCCTTGCAAAACACTCAAACAATAATAAAACATCAATTTTTCAGTAAGTTTTACAAGGAAAAATGATGAGGATAAAGAGAATGATCCTTGAAGTGGGTCCCACCAGACATGCCAAAATATATGCAATGAAATAATAGTAGAAAAGGAAATACAATAGAAGGTTTAAAACATTCACTACACTAATCAACACAACACATGATAAAACCTACAAAATAAATCTAAGAACCATAAGAGGATGCAAACCTTAAGCTCCAAACAGCTCCAATGTAGTATAGATTTATACAAGTAGAGGAATGTGTGGCCAATGATGTTCAAGCTTCAATGGTATATGAGTATGGATTCTAAGATAATTTTGGCATTATGATGTTAGGAGTCTTGCTTTTGAATCTCAAAGGGGCATGATGTAATACCCCTCTCATAGTTTTTTTTTCATTTTTATTGGCCAAACTCTCTAAGGCCACTTTTCATGTATGTATTAGATCTTCAGATAGATTTGATGTTACTTATATTTATATTTTACTGACCCCATACTTGCATGTGTATGGTTGGCGTGTATGTTTTATATTTCTATTTGATGTGCCTGATATGGTTAGGGGCAAAGTCATAGTTACTTGATTGTGAGATTCATATGATCGGTTGATCCTTGTCATTTTTTGATATATATTTATACATGTATATACATACTCATCTTTAATGCATGATTCAGACACCAAACATCAACTTCCCTGAATTTCTAAGATGAACATGCCCGATCACAATATCTCAATGGTAAGAGAGGGGAGATAACATACAAGTCCAATCCCAACCTAAACCATTAATTGTCCTAAAATAGTGGACAAGTATATGATTTTCTAGTTGTCTGGATTCGTCAAGGTGATGTAAATTTGTGAGCCCTTCCTTTAGGCTTGATTATTGCACTTTGATTTAATCAGTTTATGTCTGGTCACATGTCATGTGGTTTGATATGGTTTTGGTGTTAAAATGGGTTGAGAAATCAATTCAGATTAATTAAATGAGATTAAATAATTATACCTTATGATACATTAAAATATTAAATACAAGGTTAATTAATTAATGAGAATTATTAATTACCTATGGTTAATAAATAATTTAATTACAATGTCAAAATTAATAAATTGAGGAATTGAATAATTATTAAATAAAAATTAAATTTAAATGAGCAATTGGAGTTAAGTGGTTATTGATTGAGTTGCATATTTTAAATTGATTAAAATTAAATATTGCAACTTAAAAACACTTTGTTATTAAATTATAACTTAACCTTTTAAAATCAAGTTGAGTTAAAGTGACTTAAGTTGAGGAAAATTAAATAAATAATTCTTTTAATAAATTAAAGTTGATAAAAATAATGTTGGAGTTGAGTTCTTAGTTTTTAGATTTTGAGTTAAGTAATTCTTTTATTATTTTTAATAGTTGAGTTGTATTTCTGATTAGGAATTGCATGTTCCACTTTTGATTGCTGGATTTTCTATATTAGAATTTTTTTTGGTCATTATTGGGGACACACATATTATTAGTACTTGCCGATAGACTAGCAAGTACTATTGCAATGAGTTTTGGATTTCCTAGTTTAACTAGTGATTAAAACAATGTCTCTCGACCAATAAAAAACTACTATATTTATTATTGTATTATATATTTTATACTTTATCTAGTAAAAATGTTAAATTTTTAACTTTATCATATATAAATTTTATTTATTAAAAAATTGATTGGGTAAATCATTTGAAGTGTTATACACGAAATTTATGGGAATTCAGTTGTGTTGCTTTATTGTAGGCAAATTCGTGCATTAAAAAATGTTTAAAAATATAATTATTATTAATAAATATTTATTTTAATATAAATTATTTTACATATTTTTTATTATAGATTATAAAATTTTAAAATTTTATATTTAATAATTATATTTTTAATTTTACAATTATGAGTTGAAATAAAACTTTGAAATGAACTATGATTTATTTAATTAATTTATAATATATAATAAAAATTTTAAAACTATTTTTAAAATAAGATTTCAATTGTTAAATTAAAAACATAATAAATTTTTTAAAGCTAAATCACACTAGAATGTTAATTCTATTATAAATTATTTAATATATAATATTATACCTATTAATAATATTATTATATAAATATAACTATTATAAAAATAAATTATGATTATGATTTTATTTTAAAAATTTCTTTTAAAGGTAAATTATAATTATAATTAATCACAAAATTAAAGGCAAGTACTTGACCACTACGTGGCACTTGTTTTTTTTTTTGTTTTTTTTTTTTTCACTCAGTAATATATAATTTTATTAATATAAAAAGGATAATTACAAAAAGACCATCAAACTACTGGTCACCAACCAAAAAAAGATCGCATCTACGTCCCCATTCAAGAGTAAAACAAAAATAGACTGGGAAGAGTCACCAAGTCCCCGAACAAACCCTTTAGTGGTTTCATAGCATCAATGGATTGGTCTTTGGTGGTTTCATACCATCAATGGATTAAGGTAGGGTTTTGAAAACCTTTTGCAATTTTTTTTCAAAAAGATTGTCTACATCGTGTTTGCCAAATTGTTGAATAATTTTTGAATTGATTGTTTCATAGTTTCTATTATTTGAGGTTTTGGATTTGAAAGACTTTTTGAATTTTGTTGTGTGAGGAGAAATTCATGTTTATGTTAATAATTGTTAAACCCTGGATCTTTAGTTGGGGATATATATCCTTTTGGAAAATATATATATATATATATATATATATATATATATATATATATATATATATATATATATATATATATATATATATATATATATATATATATATATATATATATATATATATATATGAGCATACATATATTGATTTGCATATGAGCATAAATTTTTTCTAGAATTAAAAAAATATGAAAAATACATTCACTTACATGTTATTTAAGAAAGATATATTTAGTTGCATGTTATTTAAAATATATATATTCACTTGCATGTTGATTAAGAAATATATATTCAGTTGCATGTTATTTAGGAAAGATATATTCAGTTGCATGTTATTTAAGGAATATATTCAGTTGCATGTTACTTAGGAAATATATATTCAATTGCATATTGCATGTTATTTAAGGAAGATATATTCAATTACATATTATTTAAGAAAAATATATTTAGTTGCATGTTATTTAGGAAATATATATTCAGTTGCATGTTATTTAGGAAAGATATATTCAGTTGTATGTTACTTGTGAAATATATATTCACTTACATAATATTTAAGGAAGATATATTCAGTTGTATGTTATTTAAGGAAGATATATTCAGTTGTATGTTATTTAGGAACGATATATATTTACTTGCATGTTATTTAAGAAAAATATATTTATTTGCATGTAGTGGTATTCTATTTTTTAGAAAAAAAATTATTAAAAGAAACAAAAAGACTTTTTGGAATTTGCATGTAGCGATATCCTATATTTAGAAAAAAAAATTAAAATAAAAATTTCATACATGAGAATTCTTTTAGAAAAATAAAAATAAGAATAATAATGATATAGAATTAAATATTATTTGATGGGAATTTAATGTTAATGTGTTTATTATTGGAGTTTTGGGTTGTTGTGTTTGATTGTCGGTATGGGTAGCATTTTAAGTTAGCTTTTAGGAATTGTTATCAGAGGCTTGTAAATTTACCTTTTTATTGTGGCATAGATATTTACATATTTGTAATGCGATAATGGTTTCGATCTTTTTACCCAACCTTTGTTAATTTTAAGCTCATTATTTTGTGAGTTTTTTGAGAGAGTATGTTTTTATGATGTTATGATTTGAAGACCAGTGTGGATGTTGTGATGTGATGGTTTGAGGACCAATGTGTAATTATGAGTTTATAGTTTGAGGACCAGTATGTGTTCCTAGTAACTTTTATGGAATTGAATTTAATTATCATGTCTTTGGGATTTATGATTTATGTTTTTATGACTTATGAACTTAGGGTAGGCTATCTAGGTGTATAGATGAGAGTGACTTGCAAGAAGCGTTGGGGCCCACAAGTGACTGCTAGGACCACTTATTGTAAGTAACTTAATAAAGTGATAACATGATATATTAAATGGGGGGTTTTTAAATGAATTAATAAGATAATATGTTCCTCGCCCATGATTGAGTACTTGATTGAGGTCTTGACTAGGATGGGTGTGAGAGATGTTTGATTGAGGTCTTGCATAGTTAGTACCCTCATTTGTATGAGAGGTTAATGATATTGCATATGGTCACTTGAGTGTTGAGGTCCAGAGAGGCTACTAGGTAAAAACTTAAGGGTTAGATGTATGCGATGACACTTCCCTATATACATCTTAAGTTTTCTACACATGTTGGTTTCCTCAAGATTAGTGTGTATTACCTTTGTAGTTGTATTACACCTTTTGAGATAGAGAACTTTCAAGATCCCTTGCTTAGTTTGTATGATGGTTGAATTTGGTGTTTTCTATCCAAGTGGGGTATGTTGTTATCTTCTTCGTATGGTGGCAATGGACCTTTGGTTCTATGAGGTCAAGTGGTAGTGATTCTTTTACCATTTGAGATTCTAACATCCTTGTGCCAGTGTTGGATGATCCTTGTAGCACTTGTACCTTCTTCTTTCATTTTGGTGATGTACTCTTATCTTTCTTTTATTATATATACTTTATTGTTGGTTGTTATTACATATCATGTGACTTGTGCAGTGGATGCGGGGTTATTGTGTACACCTTGTGGTATCAGTTGTATTCATGTTCATATTTATTTGATCATGTATTTATTGTTATTTGCATATGTGATATTTAGTACTTGTAGTTATTCTTAGTAATTAATTAACACTTAAGCAAATCTACATCATGAAACCCTTGGGATTTGTAATCTATAAATGAGTTACATTTATGAGTATGTATTGGCTTATGTTGTATTGATTCCACTTTATTATTCATTATTATTTGTAAACTCTTAAGAAAAAAATTATTCTATACACTTAGTAGCATGATTTAGGTTATAGTAGCATGATTTAGGTTAATTTCTCATGGGTTTCCTAGCAGGGTATTACACATGATAAATTTTCTCTAGATGGTGGATGATTTGCGAGGAGATGAAGGCTCAATTTATAGGAAAATGGGACGTGAAACAGAGGGTCAAAATTGAAAGTTTGTGGATGGTCAAGATGCATTTGAGGGAGAGCACATGGATTGTGCTTCCTCAAATTCATAGTCTTGTGACAAGTGCCATAATGAGAGATCTTGAGATGACATTAGGGTATGGGGAGATATGCCATAAAGGCACATCTTGTCTCAAATCCCAAAGGTCAAGCCTTGAGGATTGTGACCATTTTGGGAAGAGGGAATGGGGGGAAAATGTGTAAGATTGTAGTTGAGGGTGTAAGGGCATTTAAGGTTGACAAGTGGAGAGGGAGTTGTGATTGGAGTTGACAAGACATGAGGTTGACTTCGGTATGGCTTAATATTTCTTAATCCTCATGATTAAGGTTGTGCAAATGTTTAGTGGGTAATTAGGCTTGGACTAGAGGACAAGTGGGAGATTTAGGAGGATGTGATGAGAGGAGAGAGAAGGAGTGGAGGGTTAGATTAGTTAATCAAAGGTAATTAGCTAATAAAGAGGGGTTATCATGTGTGAAGAGGTTAGGTTGAGTTAGAACCAAGGGTTAGGTGGTTGGAGGATGGTTAGGTTAGGGGTTAAATTAGTTAGGAGCCATGTGCTCCAATTGATTAAATAGACTAAATATTTAATCATGGGAGGAATAAAGAGATTTAAGAATTAATTTAAATAGATAAAACTATTTATTAAAATTAATAGATGTAGGAGGTTTAATTAATTAAATGGTAATAAGTTGTCATTAGATTAATTGGCTAGTGGGATGCTACAAATTAATTAAATATTTAATATTTAATTAATAATGGCCCAGGAGATAACTAAATTTGATTATGCTATTGTTAATCAGATTTAGGTGTCTACAATAACAAAAGCATTAGCAAATAGATACAAGAAGGTATTAGAGAAAATCATCTTCGAGGAACAAAATGGTTTCATCCTGGGGAGAGAAATAATTGATAGTATAATCGTGGAAAATGAGGTTGTCCATTTTATTAGACAAGAAAAAATCAAAGGCATGGTGATTAAACTAGATATCAACAAGGCTTACGACAGAGTGGATTGGCATTTTTTACAAAGGGTAATGGAAAGGTTTGGCTTATTGAAGGAATGTATTATCTTCATTAGTTGGGTAATATCTTCTCCTAGATTCTCTATCTTAGTAAATGATTCATTGTGTCATTTCTTTGAAGCTACTAACAGTCTTCGACAAGGAGATCTCATCTCTCCCTTTCTATTTGTTACTATCGTAGAATCATTAGGCAAGTATATAAAAGGATGAAAAATGAAAGGGTTTGGAAGGGCATAATAGTGGCAGAGAATATTACATTGTCACACTCCCAATTTGTAGATGACACGATCCTCTTTATGGAAGCAAAATTGAAGGAATCAAAAGTTATCAAAGACGTTCTATCTAAATATGCTAGAAAGCACCATGTTAGATTCTAAACTTGCAAAAATCAGGAATTTATTTCTTTAATGTTGATGAAAGAGTTTAAAAAAGGATATTAGACCTTTTGGGATTTTCCTATTCAAATTTACCTGCTAAATATCTAGGGGCTCCATTGATTAATGGGGAATGTAGAACACGACTTTCAGAGGATACCATTAATAATTGCAGGGGTAAAATTTTAGCATGGAAAAAAACATGGTTGACATTTTCTTGTAGGATCATGCTCATCAAAGTTGTTTTATCAATAGTTCCTATATTTGTCATGTCATGTTTTAAAGCAATGTGAAAAGCGTCAAGCTCCTTAGAGGGAATGATGAAGAAATTCTCGTGGTAAGGTGCACAAGATATAATAAGAGTCTCTTTGATTGGATGGGACAAGGCCCATCTTCCAAAGAAAGAAGGAGGAGTTGGGCTGCGGAAAATGGAGAAACAAAACTTAGCATTGGGTACAAAATTAATCTGGAAAATTGTAAAGGAAGAGAAGATTTGGACCATAATCATAAAGAAAAAATGCCTGGATTCTATAAAACCCCAGAGAATCCTCACCATGGAAAATGTAGGAAGAGGATCGATAGTATGGAAATTCATGTGCAACAATAGAGAGTTAATTGCAAGTCACACCTCTTGGAAAGTATGGACTGGGGTAAAAGCAAGGATGTGGATAGACTTATGGAATAGAGAAGTAGCTCTCAATGTTTTGTTGGGTCATTTGGATTGGATTCCAATGATCGAAGAAAATATGGGTTTGAAAGTAACAAACTATCTTATAAGGGTCTCGTGAAAGATCTATGTGGATTGGAGATCACTAGAGGAAAATGGTATACCAAAGGAATATCTAATTGCAAAAGGGGAAGTTTGGAAGAAAGGAAGATTAGCATTTTAGACAAAGAAGACAAAATTATCTAGATAACAACTAACTCAGGATTATACTTGGTAAGATTGGCCACATAATGCAAACAACCACTAATACAAACAATAATACACTATGGTTGATAAAGCTTTGCTGGTATAAATACAATCTCCCAAAGATAAGGGCATTTTTATGGGTAGCCCTTTATGGAAGGATTTTAATTGGGGATAAACTACAAAAAATAGGAATCCAAGGACCATCCAAATGTCCTATATGCTTGAAGGATAATGAACAAGACAATCTATTAGACTTCCTTAAAAGTTGGATGAGTGGGAACAAAAATAATACTTGGAGTGGTGTTTGGATTGTTGCTCCAGCCATGCTAGTATGACATATTTGGAACAAGCACAATAGGAGAGTGTTTTTGGGAAAACCATAAAAATATTGAAGAGGTGATTCTTAGATTAGAAGCAGGCATTTGTGAAGTAGCCAATTCAAACCAATTGTCTAAAAATAGCATCTACTTCACTTCATGGGATGCATAAATGTGAATAAGATGGGGAAGATTGAAAACCCTATCATCATTGGCTCCTAATATAAACCTTAAAAGGAAATGAGTAAAATGGATTCTACTCGATAAAGGTATATTCAAACTAAATTTTAACAGGGTGACTAAAGGGAACATGGGAGCAACATGAGCATGATTTATTATTAGAGATGATTATGGAAAATGTGTATCTAGTCTATGGTAGTTCAAATATAAAAGGCAACAAATAATGAAGCATAATTCAAAGAATTTGCTAGAGGCTTAAGTTTATATCTCCAAAAATGAATTAGAAACATTGATGTGGAAGGGGATTCCTTGATATACATCAACACGGTGAATAAAAACTTTGTACATAATTGGAGGCTTGAGAAGTGATTATGTATGACATAATCTATATTGGAAAAGTTGGAAAACTTCTCCTTATTGCATATTTACAAGGAAGCAAATAGAGTAGAGAATATTTTGGCAAAAAAAGGAGTAGAGTTGAATGCAACAAAGATTATTTGGTTGGGCTTAGAGATAGAGGAGGACATAGGAGAAGTCATTAGAAGAGATTGTGATGAGAAGACACAATCCGTTGTACAAATTTAGTAGTGTAAGCAATAGATGGGTGTAGTGGATAAAGTAGAGGAAGGGACAACAAAAATAGGGGAAAGCGGTTCTCTGAAGCCAAAATGGCAGAGGAAGTGATGGATTTGTAGAGAGATGCACAAACAAAGTATGCTAATTGGCACAAGGGGAGCCAATCATATCTACAATAGAAGGATATGAGCTCGATTAGGGTGGATTCAAGCCAACCTTGGATAGGTTTAAAGAGATTGTAGGTAGTATGAGATCTGTACGAGGAATTAACTATTCTGAATCTATTTAGATCTACACTCATAGACATTTAAAAAGAGGGGAAAAATCCAAAGGTTTTTGAAAGGAATAAGGAAGAGACCATGGCGTTCGAAGCATTTGGTTGTTGGAGTAGAGAGGAGAGTAGAGTCCAACATGTGAAGAGGATGTTCAAAATTAGATAGGATCACACATTAAATTTCATGAACCTGATAACGAATGCTAGTCTGAGTGGCTTTCATAAGCACGATGGAGATGTTTTTAAGGTATTTTTCTTCCCTTTTGTGCAAACATTGGGCTCTCATGATATCAAGTATTAGTTAGGGGATGGATTTGTTGCTCCAACCTTTTGGTTGTAGGTAGCATACCAGATTTTTAACATTGAGTTAGGAATCTTAAGATTTCCCCTATGTGTATTTTTTGGAAGTTGTTTAGAGGAAGAGGGGGATTCAGAGGAACAACTACACAAAATGAAGAAAAGACCATTCCAAAGAGTAACATAATTTGTAGGGAGTTCTAGGACAGGGTAAGACAAAACTACTTTGGGGAACTTTATAGATTGGTACATGCCAATGAATCTCCCTTCAATTCTAATGAAGCAAGGATTCTGATGAATCTATGTAGGGGAATTGGATATTTCTATAGCAACCATGTTTGATGCTCTTGGTTTGTAATTTGAGCATTAGTAATTGTCAAGATATATTTTTTTAGGGATGTAACGATAATGTTTATTGTTGTGTTATAAGCACAATCCAAGGGTGTGAAAGAATCTTCATATGTATTTGTTTTTTGGAAATCAATAGAGGGCTCTACCCCCATAGTGGTAGATCTTATCTCTAAAAAATAATCTATATTTAAGAAACACATAATAAAATAAGTTAAAGCAACTTATTTCATTGCACAAGAAAAAATTAGCTAATTAAATAATTATAATGGACTGGAAGAATCAATGAAAATAGATTGATTTAATAATTAAAAATTATTTAATTATTGTAAAGGTGGAAAGTTGTAAATTAATTAATTAATATAGAGGAAAAGAATATTTAAATAATTAAAACACATTTAATTTAAATGATGATGGAGGGAAAATTTGAATTATGTGAAAAACATATTAGACTATGTAGAGAGGTTTTGCGCATAAGATATTTGATCTCTTGACACTCTACTCAAACATCACAGGCTACTCGCATCGCTAAAGTAACTCTAAATTATTGAATAATGTATAGGTGTAGATTCATATTCAAGAGTTTGGAGTGTATTACAATGTCACACAAAAAAGTTATTTAAGCTATTTTGGGTAGGTTGACACTTAAAATGGTAACATGCTTAGTGACTAATGAGATTTTTCACAATGAACCATTCCTTTTTCCACAATGGAAAAGCTACCAAATTTTACCCAAAAAGTGTGTTCCAATTCCTACACATCTTCCAAGACAAAATTTTTACGGTGACATAATTTAGTTCTAATAAAATTTAGTTCAACTCTGATACATGATTTTAGTTGTAGTCATTTTCTACAACTCTTCAATAAAAATTATTTCCTATAAATATTTTTTATTATATATATATATATATAAAATTTTGCCAACGGATATCTAGAATACAAGTGTTATATAGAAAGAAAGAAACGAAGGAAAATAATTTTAACGTCCGCGAGGCTAAAGATAGCCTATGGGACAGACCGTCTCACACGCTGAAATTTTCATTTTCGCCCTTTTCTTGTGAAGCTTGATGATGAGTGTCCCCAACTACTCAACTGTCCCCTCATTGAAAAGATTGAACCATGAATTCATGGTCAAAAGAGTATTAAAACTATCCCTACTATCCTTGAAGGCGTCACATTCTAGAATGAAGTGTTATTTTGTTTCTACCTTACTGGAAGTGCAGTAAATACAAATTCTTTCCTCCTAAATTTCTTTAGGCCTTTTCCAATGCCTGATTTCACAATGAAGTTGATGTAAATTGGTCCTTAATTGGGCAATGAGAATCTTGGCTCTCCAGGAGATGTTAGCCCCAATGTACGCTTTTTGGTGGAAGTTACAAGTGAGACTAAACTCCACAATATAATACTCTTTCTTTCTAGTTAAACCTTTATCCCAAGAGTGCTTACGAAATTTATTCATAACAAAAGTCTTTATATCTTTACTATTTGTGGGGCAAGAATTCAAGTGAATATCCCATTTATTGAGCCGCTTGCTATTTTGACACATCCACGTCTTCTTTCTTTTGCACAATGTGTCTCTGAAGACAACTTTAGGCAATCTGTCCTCATCCATTTGTTCAATTCTTTTGAAGTATCTTATAAGATGCAACATAACAATAGCTTCAATAGGACCAGCTCCAACCTCACCCAACATGATATCATACAAAACTAAGTTTTTTTATTTTGAACTTGTTTGTAATCAGACATTTTTGGATTTTTTCAACTTCCTTCCATTGTAAATTTGAAGTGCTGCTAACCCACATTTCACACCCATAGAGAACAACCGATAACACTAAAAGACCAAAGAGAATTTGAGAAGTCTTCCAGTCCCATAGCTCAGCCTCTCTGCATCTATTTTGGAAGGCATAAAATGCTTTCCAACCTCCTAAAATACGCTTCTTTCTGCACCCTTCCCAACTCAAATTTTTATTGAAGTCAATTCCTAGGTATTTGTAATTTGACACCTCTTCAAGGATGCTGCCCTGAAAGTGAAACTTATGCTGATTATGTTTTCTTTTAATAAAGAAGACCATCATTTGACCTGCATCCCCACCATGTTGCAAAAATGCTCAAGAGCAAGTAAGTGTTTTTGTAAGCGATCGACAGAATTAGAGATCAGCACAAGGTCATCCGCATACAAAAGAAGTCTAATAATAAACTCGCCCAAATGTACACCGTCACCACCTTGAAGGTTTAACCACTCCTCAAGTTTATCAATATATAAACCAAAGAGTGTGGGGGACAAAGGGCACCCTTGCTTGACCCCTATATCACTTCTGAAACTCTCAGAGATGTCATCCACAGTTCTGATTTTAACTTTAACCTCCTTGTAAAGTCTATGGACAACAACTCTAAGATGGATGGGGACCTCAAGTTCCTCTAGTCTGAGCCAAATCTTGTCCCTAGGGACCGTATCAAACACTTTTCTAAAATCAGCAAAACAACGAAATGCTTCCTCCTTCTTCTCCCAAATTTACTTGTTGATTGTGTTTTCAACCACACTCCCAAATAACTTAGCAAACAAAGGATTAATCATTATAGTTCTATAGTTGGATGGGTCATTGACATCACTGCTCTTGAAAAGGGGAATAACAAGGCTAGTAGTTCAATCAAGAGGGAACCCACGCTGAATGATGCTGTTAAAATTTTTAGTGATGTGAGGAGCAAGAGTTATCATCCCCCACTTTAGATACTCTACTTGAAGGTCCACAAGATCTTTTGCCTTACCAACACCTAATTTCTTGATTCCCATCTCAACTTCTTGGACTGTGAAAAGTAAAGTAGAAGTGTTGACCAAAGAAAGATTGTCAACCTTGAATTCTTGCTCATAAAGTTGCCTAGCATAGTTGAACCAATGAGAAGCTCTAATATTATTCTCTATATATATCCTACAAATTTCTAGACTACAAATTAGAATCCTAACTCATTTGGTTTAGGTATCTAAGAAGAGCACGTGAATATAATGGTTAATCTCAGGTCCAACAAAACATAGGTAGGTGGGTACCTATTACAGAAACGTCCAGAAAACGACCGACCCACGAAACCCTATAAATACACTTCTAGTCGTCTTCAGACCCAAATAGCGTGGGAAGAGTTTGGCGGTATTTTTTAAGTTTCGAAGAAGGAAAAGGTCAAATCTGCGGGCTCGAGGGTAAAAGGTTTTCAGAAGAAAACTATACTTGCGATCGGAAAGCTCAAATACGAAACAACATTTGCCCATTTAATTCTTTTTTGCTATCGAGCTAACAATGGAGTCAAAGCCCTCTGCATTAGTTTTGACGGATTCGGTTGCCCTAAGTGCAAGCATCGTAACGTGGATTTATGAAAAATTACCAGAGAAAGCGAAAGATCTGCACATAATTACACAGGCGGCACGATTAGGTCTGATACCCTAAACTGTGAAACGAAAATATTCTGTTTTTTTCTTTTAAATCATATATGTTTGTATTAACTGGTGATAAAATCTGAATCTCTTGTGCATAATTATATAGGCTTTTCGATTAGGTGTGGCTTGAAATCATATGTTCTTGGATAACTTTCATACCTGCTTGGAGTAATTGATCTAGTAAAATTGGGATGTTTTGCTCTGTATGACGGAGGTAGATCGATTAGGCATGATAGATTTATTGTATGTGAAGAATGGTTTTGAAAATTTCTAGATCCGTTTGCAAGAACTGATTAGTTATTTTTAGGATCTTTTGCACATAATTACATAGACAGCTTGGCTAGGTACGATGGATTTCTTTTGCCCTGAAAAACTCGGATTTGTTTAGTGTAATCGATGTGTTGAAATTTGGATGTTTTGCATATAATCACATCGGCGGTGAGGCAGCTTGATTAGGCGTAATTCCCTAAATCGTAATACGAATATACATTTTTCTTTTAAAAATATACTTTTTAGTACTTTGTGTTAAAATTAGGGTCTTTTGCACATACATGCGGCTTTATTACGAATGATGTCTGTTATTTTACTGTGAATTATTGAATAAGTCTTAGTTTCTGATACTAAGTAGTTGATGTATTTATATATGGATATTTTGCAGAAGGAAAGTTGAATTTGGACTCGTCATCTCTGGAAGCGGTTGTATCAGTTTCAGAGAATTTGGAATTTCATAGCCAACCGTGGCTTGTCGAGCTTGCGAGGCTTTTGAAGTCTAATGGCATAATCTTTTTAAAAACCAACGTTTCTTCAAATCTTGTAAGTCTAAAATAGCTCCTTTATTGTTTATCTGTATTATCTGAGTTCCAGTTCGTTGTATTTACAAAGTTTGAAGCTGCTCTGTATTTTTTTCTCTGCAGTCAAATAATTTTTTTGTTTTCCATTCTCTTCTAATTTTGTTAGTTTGTAGTTGCTTCTTTCCGCCCCAGTTTAGTGCAACTCAAGGTGTTCCTGCATTATGTTTTGAAATTTTACTAGTCCATAGATCATCGTTTATTTTTCTCCCTATCCTGCACTCTCATTCAAGTTTTTCGAGGCATTTCTTTAAGTCTTGACACTTGTAAGTATAGGGATTTGCTTGCCAATTCTGTGAAGTTCTTAGTTCTTACTCAATTATTACTCGCATATTGTTATTCCATTGATCCTTCTTTATTGTTTTTCCAACTCTTTGAATTTTGTGATTTTTTTTGTTATTCGACTGATTCGTACATGCCTGTAACCCTCTGTTTAAGCTTTTTTAGTTGACAATTCTCAATATTGTAGTTTTGTAGCAATTTATTTGTAGTTTATCTGCATTTTGAGAATTCTCTTTGGCTAGAGATTACGAGGGGTTAATGGATCCTTGACCTGGAAAATTATTGTCTGAGATGAAGACCGCTATCTGGTATTAACTAACTAAACTGGACAATATAAAAATATGACTTGGACTTCAAAAGTCAAGCTTAAGCATACGCTTTTCTTCCTGCAGAGAAATCTCCATCCTTCAGCTCCAAGCATATTCCAACTGCAAGAAATTTGACAAAAATAAAAGCTGTGTTTCTCATCATTCATCAATCACTCGCTTCTTCCTTCATAATTCTACTTTGTTTGGTTCAGACATGATAAGGCACATCTGAGTGTACGGGGAGAAATTCCTTTCCCTAGAAGGCTTTCTTGATCTTCTCCTTGCTTCCGAGTTTTACAGATCTGTTTTTGGTCAGTAAAATTTTTGTTTATGAATAGTAAATAAAAGGTTCATACATTATATATATTATATAATTTGAAAATAAAGTTTCTGCAAAAACACCCTACCCCATCTGTCTACAGACGAATAGAACATATACATTTTCATGGTTGAACCAAAATCAACCCTCTATACACCAGTCTACATACACCAGTCAACACAGAGCAAAACCCTGAGCCCCCATTGCTACAGATGTACAACAATTCATAACAGACCAAAATTGGGCTTGAAACTTAATTGAAGATGCAAAAACCTGATGCATATTTGAAAACAGAACAAAAATGTAGTGATGAACCATCCCTGCTCAGCTCCACAGGCCACGCCCCCATCCACGGCAACCCTGACCTCTGCCAGCTCTCTAAGGTGGCATTTCTCTCCAGTAGTTGGCCAATTTGAACTTCTATTGACTCGTTTCCATCTGCTCCTTGGGTACTCTGGCAGTCACCACCAATACCTAGTCATGGACATAATCTGCTATGTAGTTCCAAAACTTTTTTGCCTCAGCTCTCTGCTCAAATTTGGTGTTCAGTGCCCTTCAAAGAAGAAACAGATGCACATGTCTCGGGTACCTTGGCATACCAATCCAATCCCCTCAGGCCGTAATGAAACCATGACCTGGTTCTGCCAATGCCAATACTTCATCAAGTCCAACCCTCCAATCATGGCTTGGCATGCCAATCCAATCCCCTCAGGCCGTAATGAAACCATGGCCTGGTTCTGCCAATGCCAATACTTCATCAAGTCCAACGCTCCATTCCGCACGAACACAGCACTCAACAACTCTTTTCACCTTGGCTCTTGACCCAAATTCCAAAACCCAGGCACAAAGCATGGAGGAGATATCAGTATTGATCCCGCACTTGAATTTCGACACCACAAAGTCAATACCAAACAATGCTCTCACCAGAATGTGAGGAAGAAAGGATCATCAGTTGCAAATACAATTTTTAGCCTCTCCTCAGAAATTAGTCCCCAAAATGACATTTGTTGTTTGGTGGCTTTGAAACTAAAGTTTGCTTCCATTTTGCAAAGACCACCTTGTTCCGCCGAGACCTCAAAACCAGCCTGAAACACACACCAAAATGAAAATGGGCAAGAACAATCTCAAAACCTCATAAGTACTGCCCTGCAATATATTCCCTGCCAAGACATCATTACCACCTTTTATCGTTTATACCAAAACCTCTGCCAAATTTGATCCAAACTTGTCTGCAAATGGCACTGCTAATTTTTACAAGGAGTCCACCAGGCAATCACCCTCCTTATATATATGGGGTACCTTGAAATTTTTAAAAAATGTAAGTTTCTTTGAATAGCATTGGTCACCTTGTCAATTTGCCACACTTGAGCATGCCCATTTGCAATTGCGTTCACTATCACCTGTGAATCCCCCTTCAAATGTAATTGCTCGACTCGTAATTTGGATGCTAAATCAATTGCTAATAGGTCCGCTTGAACTTCAGCCTCATTATTAGTTCCTTCCATGAGCTTGTTTGTTTCTATTGCAAGGATCTTACCTTCCGCATCCCGAGCCACACACCCGACACCTGAGTTTTACTAATCTTAATGAAGAACAAACTCTTCTGCTTTGTCACAGTCTTGTAATATAGCTTTAATGCTATGAAGAGAAAGGATGAGTATAAACCATCACATCTTTGTACCTCTCAATTTGGCCTCTAGATCTCCCACCATATTTGTTGTCCTCCAGATATGTGGTAATGAGATCATGGAATTCTCAGTTTGCATCTCAATATCTTGAATTAGTTGTTTATTTGCCAGTCATTTCACTGCACCTTTTTTATTGGTTCAATAGTTTAATGCCTTCTACCCAAAGTTTCTGCCATCTCTTTTTGTTACCCATTTCTGTTCCTTTTACGAGAGCTATTACTTCAGCCATAATATTTTTACTGTTCCAGGTAGAGGTTTTCTGTCATCATCTCTAAAGATTTCTCCCTCTCCTACTATTCTTGGATTTTCCTTTAGTGGTTCCATTGAAATTGAGCTTAACCAAACTCTAGGTGGATTTTTTCAGACACCTTTGGGTTTTTGCAGCCTATTTCCACCAAACCTTTTATGAGGTAATCTATATTTTGCTATTTTTTTGAGTTTTTTTTTTGCATTACATTTTCAAACACTACAAGTCAAAAGCCAATATTTGATGTTTTGTCTGATTTTGTCAAATTATTTTTGAATTTTTTTGGCTTTGCTTCAAATATTCCAGGTCTGTAGTAAATTCAAATTGCCTTTTTTATCAACCTGTTCTGCCAACTGTTTGCATTTATTGCATCATTTTCACAAATTTTGATAGATGGTTGACAATTCTTGGAGTATGGTAGGTTTTTTGGCAGTTGTATCCTATTTGTTTGATTGTTTGATTTTACTATTTTAATGGAGAACTTTTATTCTCAGGATGCTAAGCAGATTAAGATTACTTTGGAACGAAACCTTCTTCTAGCTGGATTTGTAGTTGATGATAGCATAGATGTCAAGGTCAGTGAGCTTGGGCCGCTGATGGTGAAAGCTCAAAAGCCTGC
Source organism: Chamaecyparis obtusa (assembly GCA_027943335.1). NCBI lineage: Eukaryota > Viridiplantae > Streptophyta > Pinopsida > Cupressales > Cupressaceae > Chamaecyparis > Chamaecyparis obtusa. The sequence goes on along the minus strand of BSBK01004228.1, from coordinate 6,252,853 downwards.
TTGGGCAACTGGATCATCCTTTACCCTTAAGAAGAAAATTTCTGAGAAATCTGAAATTGTGGCCAAGAGCAGTGCACTGCCAGCCTTTAAAATTGAAATACAAGATGACATGGATGATCTCATTGATGAGGACAGTTTATTGACAGAAGAAGACTTGAAGAAGCCTGAAATGCCACCTGGTCTGTATCAAATTTCTGAATTTAGGGTTTCCAAATTATGTTTTTTCCTCTGAAAAGCAGCTTTCAATTCCTTTTTTTTTGTCAAAATATTAAACAGAACATAATCTTTGAGCTTTGTTGTTTGTGAATTATCTCAACAGATAGACTTAAAAATCTTGTAAAAAAACTATAGCATTTAACCATCTTTTGGGCCTTTGATTTTCTGTATTGTGGAGCTCGATATACATGATTCATCTAGATTTATGTTAGGACCTTGCATACATATCATAACTAGACCTGCTACTTGAAAAAATGGTTTTAATGGCAGATGAAAAGTGAAAGTTTATATTGTTTAGTTCTATTGGAAATCTGTCCAGTTATTTTAGTATTTGAAGCCTGTTATGGTCTAGTCTAATAGTTGAGGCAGACCATTGGCATGCCATTCCTTAAACTAAATTTCTATTGGGCGTAGATTCTTATGTGTGTTTGGGAGTTTTAATCCACAGGGCTTTCCAAAACTAGAGAGAATTTTTTTATATATTAGATATAGGAAATAAACCATTACAAAGTCAGCATGTAGCAGTCTCTAGGTCTTGATCATACCATCTATATAGCTAAATAAGTCTATAAAAGATACTGGCAGATTACATCAGATGTGGCAGTTATACAAAAATTCCTCTAGCATCATACAACTGCAAAACATAGACTATGTAAAGGGCATTCATATGCCACTGCTGCTGCTCTCATTCCTGGTGTTCTTAGCATTAGCATCTTCATCCTTTTTGTTGTACTGTTTGACGAACTTGAGGAGGCCCTGCAGGAAGGGTTGGTTCTCTTTCTTGTTGTTCACCCAAGTCTGGCCATATAGAATCTCGGTTGCATTGACAGTCACCAACCTGTCTGAGAACAGCTTTTCGAGCTTCCTTTTCAAAATTTTGAGTCATTGTAACCTGAGGAAATGTTTTTCAATGCAATTTCTTTATAAAACTCAGTAAGTGGTCTTCCTCTACCTGGATACTTTTCCTCATCTCTAAGTTTCCATATATGCCATGAAATTTCAGTGGATAAAATAATCCAGAACTGATTCACCTGATTAGAGATATAATTTATTTTATCAGATAAGATATCAAACCAATTACAGTTACTGTGCCAATCTTGCAAATTATAACAAAACATGATATCTCTAGCAAAATAACATTAAAAAAATATATGTTACAGATTTCATCTGCCCTGCATAATGCTTGATATGACCATCTTTGAAGGAGTAACAGCCATCTGAATGTTTCCTTTTTAGGCTCCAAACTGTTCTTCCATATGCCATTAAGAATGTCCTGCCATTCCTTGTTAGTCAACAAAATATTTGATTTGATTTGTTATTAAGGTGAGTAAAAGTAGAGTCATTGTTACATATAAAATTATAAATACTTTTAGAGGAAGCAGTCCCAGACTTACAGCCATCTGGCCAACAAATCATATTTTGTTACATATGCCATTAAGAATGTCCTGCCATTCCTTGTTAGTCAACAAAATATTTGATTTGTTATTAAGGTGAGTAAAAGTAGAGTCATTGTTACATATAAAATTATAAATACTTTTAGAGGAAGCAGTCCCAGACTTACAGCCATCTGGCCAACAAATCATATTTTGCCAGTCATTTGTAGAATGAGTAAACTTAGGTGAGTTGGGGGTGGTGAGAGAGCTTCTCAAAATGGAATATGTGTTCGAATGGGTTGGAGGGATGCTGAATTCTTCACTGAGGCAGGCCCAAGATTTAAGCTGGCTGTTGATCAAGATGTCTTGGAACCTCCTAATGCCCTATTAGGCTATTTGTGCCACCCCTTGGCTGAGCAGCCTTGAAGTTGAGCAAGGGGCTTCTCTTGATATTGCAGATTCCACCATATTGAAGCATCGATGGGAATCCTAGAATCTTTCATGCCATTGGAAAGGATTTGTTTGACAAACTCCCATGCCTTCCATATGCTCCTGGAAACACAAGAACCCTCAGGGGTAACAGGGAAGGATCCAACCTAGTGGTCAAAGAGGGGAAGATCTTTCCGAGATTTAGCTTTTTTGGGAACAACCCTCAAGATTATGCCTAATCAGCACTTTCCAAGGTTCATGACCATTGATAGCCTTGATTATCCATTTCACAGCAAGAGCCATACCTTGGATTTTAAGGTCCTTGAGCCCCAAACCTCCCCATTTTTTACCCATTGTGCACTGTTTTTAATTCACAGCATGCTCAGCTTTTTATTCCCTTTGCAATCAGACCAAAGGAACATTCTGATAGTTTTCTGAATTTCAATTATCTGAATTTAATCCACAGGGCTTTCCAGAACTAGTGAGAATTTGAATATCTAACATCATTTTTTAGTTTTGCATGATTTCTTGATTTGTTAACAAATTTGCAACTGCTATTGAAAATGAATTTTCTTGTAAACCTTTGCAAGTAGGCAGGTAATTACATAAGCGAATGAGTAAATGGCATGTCTTGTTTTGCTTCCATTCTTTGTTGTTTTGTCATTATGAATGTTGTTTAGTACCTCAAATCTTGGATTGGTATGTTTTAGTGTGTGGCTTTGTTCATTTATATTGCTTGAAATAGGATTTGACCATCTTATGCCTTTCCATGTTCTAAAATCTTCTAAACACTGCAATAATCTCTAAAATAAATGCTTTCTAGAGTGAAAAGTTTCAATAAATGTGTATGTCCAGTCAAAGTCACACTAGTTAGATTATTTTTTCTTACAGCTTTCGTGTATCCTTACACTGATGATGGGTCCTGGAAAGTGATTCTGAATCTTAGACAATTTTAATACTAATTTATATCTAATTCTTTGGAACCTTTAAGGAATATTAACTCTTAGCAGTGGGCCCATTATATTTTACCAGAGATCATTTATTTTTTAAAGTTTACAGTGGATTCTTTTGTGCAAAGTTATCCATTTTTTGGCTCTTTTGGCCAAAATTCAATTGGTCTAGAAGTTTCTTAACTCTTTATTCAGGAGTAAGCTTTGCCAAAATAGGTGTATCAGCATATAATATATTAAGATTTGTAGTAGTTTTATTAACATATGATATATCAATATGATCATAGCTTTTAGAAATAATCACAAAATCACAATTAATTGGAACTCCCTACTGTTACTGTTGTTATTTTGAAAAATATCACTCGTTTTATGAATTGATTGGTCAACCAAAAGGGTTGGAAAAAATGGCAAACCTCAATTTTTTTGTGTTTTTAAATTTATTTTTTAGTTTTTAGATGTAGTTTTTACTTTTTAAAAAATTTCTGTATTTTTTAATGTGCCAATTTTTTCCCAGTTAAATTTTAATTAATTTAATAACTCTTTATCTTAAAGTTTGCAATTTATTTTTGAGAGAGATTTTTTTCACTATGAATATGTTTTTCATAAGATTATGTATATGTCTTTGTTTTCTGAAGGTTGTGTTAAAAAGTTGTCTAAAAATCTTCTATCTTCTTCTAACCAAATAAGTTGGTATTTTATTTGTTGCACAGCAGATGACTGTGAAGTAGGCAAGGCAGGGAGGAAAGCTTGTAAAAACTGTGTATGTGGCAGAGCTGAAATGGAAGAGAAGCAGGAGAAGTTGCAGTTGACACCAGATCAGTTGAACAACCCGCAATCTTCATGTGGAAATGTATGTTAGCCTTTTTTAACTACATTTGATTAATGTCAGCATGTTGTGATATTCTATATTATTAATTGTTTCTTGTTAATGTCTCTTTCCAGTAGTGACATAGGGACATCATGGGTCTCTCTAAGACTGATTTTAACACAGCCATTTTATAATGGATGGCTCAAGTGTCTTGTTACAGTATTCTTTAGATTAATTAAATTTAACAATGTTGTATTTTTTACCTTTGCTCAAACTCTGATTGTTGCTCAGAAAGTTTTTCAATTTTCAATCTTACAAGACAAATTTAATGCATTCAGTTCCATCTGTTAGAGATGATAAATAATTGCCAATGGAAGCCACTGATTATCAGAGTAGTATTAAATTGATCTATAGAATTTATCCTAATAAATTATATATAAAAAATATAAAATATTAAACAAAACTCAGCTAGCCAATGATTTGCAACAGGTAATCCTATCTCAGGTGCAATTATAGCATACATGCTTTGCATTAAATTTATGTCCCATATCATCTGCTCATAATTTTAGTACTGATATTAGTTTTTATAGCATAGACTATCATTTTCTATGATTGCCTACTGTTATAAATTCAAGATACGAAAACAGTATTAAATGTAACAGCTTAATAAGTCAAATCTTTGATTCTTGACACCAAAATAAAGCAATACAACACATGATAGACTGTAAGAAACCATAGTTTGAAAACTCGGAGTTGGCAGCCCAAAATTTGGGCTTGTGCAATGTCCTCTTTTGTAAATGCCCTAATTTTAGCCCTAAATTACAAATTCCAAATAGAACAAGAATAGAATTATTAACATCCATATACATGGTTGAGATCCTGTAACATGTTAGGAAATCGTTGAAACATAACCCACAAAATAGATCTTCCTTACTAGACATTAAAAGCACAGATCATTTCAACTACAGTTAGGAACATTAATTAGCTGATAGGCTTTATCTGGTGGGCATGCCCATCAGCATTCAGTATCCTCATGCCGGAAAAGGTTATCGGGAATATTCCACGGCCAGCCTACACTGTTGTTGCCAGTAATTTAGGTTGAGCCTGTTTCATGAGAATTTTAACAGAATTGAACTTCATTTTGCAAAAGCCAAGCTTCTGATTCAGATGTCTTTTTCCTTTCTTCCATTTTGTGTTCGCAAATGGGGCGTTATACAGAAGAAATGGAAATGAAGTTTTTGTGTGCTTGTCTCAGAGTCTATTTCAGTCCATGGACAAGAACCAGAAACCTGTGTACAAGTGTGAAAAAGTTATAAGCAAAAGATTAAAAAATAAAAAACTTATGCTGCCTTTCTAATAAATGTCTTGTGCATGATGTAGTGTGGTTTTTTGTTCTCCCTGCTATTTCTGCTTCCTTCTCTCTCACTCTTGTCCATTCTGCTTTCCTCTGCCACACTTGAAAAAACTTAGAATTATGAGTTCGATGACTGTGTCTGTCCAATTGCTTTATGAGTATCATACATCTTGTTTCTATCTTTGCTAGGCAGCCTTACTATCACAAAACGCAAGGTGTTATGTTTTAATCTATATCTATTATCTATAAATTTTTATGCCTAAATCCAAATTTTTATATGAATTTAGAAATCTAATTAATTTTAATTTTAAAAACGTTTTAACAAAATTATTTTAAATATGAATTTAGAATCCTTTATAATAGATAAAAAATAATATTTTAACATTTATTGTTAACAATTATTCATGATTATCATGTAGTATTAATATATATGATTCTACAATGTTTATTATAATTATATATTAATTAGAATCTTATCAAAATATAATATAATTGTGAATAAGATTAGTTAAATATGTCTAGCCAATTTAGAATTTTTAACATGTATTTGAAGTTGTTTTAGCTTATTTAATATTATTCGAACTTTTTAAAGTGGTAATCTTTTTAATGTTGCTTGCTATTTCTAGTTACATACACAGCTCATCTATTTTGCCTTAGACTATTTGGCACTCGTTTTATTAGTATTTACTGAAAACATATTTTATTTAAATTGAAAAAAATTTTATGCATTGCTTAGTTTGATTTTAAATTAATTTGTATTACTTTGTATTTAGATTTTTATATTTGAAAATCATTTGTATATATTACAAATGATTATTGCTACTAATTTTTTAATATATTATTGAATGCATATCTTGCTATCGGCTAACTATTGCACCTCTTTCTGTTGCAAGTGCTAGTGTAATCATAAGATATTTGATTTATTTAAGTATATTATTGAATGTATATCTTACTATTGGTTAACTATTGTACCTCTTTCTCGTGCAAGTGCTAGTTTATACATAAGACATATTTGATTTATTGATAGAGCCCAACCATAGGAGGGCTAGGATAAGGGGCATATTAGGGTGCCTTAATTAATCCTCTACCCTAGCTCAAGAGTGGATGTCATCCCTCTTGGCTTTATGTGGCCCTTGCCATCCATGTGAGGGGGTTTACCTAGTGAGGAACCCATAGCCGATCAATCCTCTACCCTAGGCCCAAGAGCAAATGCCATCCTTCCTGGCCTCATGCGGCCCTTATCCATCCATATGAGGGGTTGTACCTAGTGAGGAATCCATAGCTGTTCCCCTCTTCCACTGCAACCCTTATCCTCCTTCCTATGATTAGAGTTCGTTATCATAATGAACAACCAAGGTAAGGGTTTGAGTCAACTACAATAGGGTGTCTTGGCAAATTGAAGGTTCAAGAGTATAAATGGAATTCCATTACTTGGAATACTGAAAACCACCGAAAATATCATAAAATAAGGAAAAAAGGCTGTTTTGTTATGCCAAGCAAATTAAAGGGAAAAACTCCAGTCCAACTCAAAACAACTTTTATTTTTTGCTTTTTAAAATTAGAGCAGGGGTTGGGAGCAGCAGCCCTAGCGAGGTCAAGGAGAAATTTCCCCACCACCAGATCCAAGTTAGGCCTTTGAGGCCACAAGGTGCTACATTTTTCCATAATTTTATCGTTTTTTAGTTTTAGCCAACCACTGATAAATCTTTTAACCATAATTCATGCAACTGAGAACCTAATTGAAGAGGAAGGAAAAAATAAGAAAAAACATAAAAAATTAGGGTTTTTATCAAGGCTCTGCAAATTTTTGATGGTAGAGTCTGCAGAGGAAGCATGTGACTTTCAGGATATGGCATGGGATTTTTTAGTTTAAAACCTATAAGGAATCCAACCCCAAAATTTTCTGTACTGTATCAGCATGGTGAACCCTTGTACCCAAACCCAGATAAATGAAAACATATAAATCTCTGGGATCTTTGGTTGTGCAACTTTGCATATAAATGAAAATATAACAACAGAAGATCTAAATGTAGCTAAGGACTGAACAAAGAATCCAAATATTGTAAATTTGTGAAATGTGATAATAATGCCCTCATTCCCTAAACGTTATGCAAGATTATTTGTGATTATAATTAATAGTACACATGTTGATTAGATATGCAATGCTAAAATTGTTGCAACTCCCATACAGAAATTCTTCTAGGTTTTGTACGCTAAAATCTCATGCAACACAGCTATTACATCTGTAGGAATGTAAAAGTTATTCTCCCTAGTAGGAGGGGTGAAATATTTAATATTGGGAAGGCAATAAACGTTTTGTGGCATTAGATTGTCTGCTACTAAGATTAGCTGAAGAAAGGACACTTGTGGGTTTTGTGGAGAAGTGAACTATAACTGGTTTCAGGGTAAAGATCTAGATTTGACGTAAGCTCTTGGAGAGTGAGGCGTGTCCATATAAATTGGAATCTCAGCTGTATCTTTGGTGTTTGAGCAGATGAAAGATGTTCCCATTCGTCTTCATCTAATTTATTGGACAAAGTTCTTATCTCTTTTTCTCCTAAATACCAAGATCTGGCTGCATCCAATGTTTTTTGAACTGGCCAGATTGTCTGATTTGGTCTAGATTAACAATTTTACTGCTCTTTTTCGAAAATTCTGGATTTCCTATTTATTTTGTGGGTTGCCTTTTTGGTGGGTTGCCTTTTTGGTCGTGTTTTTCATTCTACGTCATTGGGAATATCTCAATTTGTTATAACCTTTGAAAGAATTCTTATTGTCACGCCCATTTCTCAGAAGGATGGTTTGAGGTCAGGGCAAAGAATGGAAGAGACCTTATTAAATGCACAGACTAGCTGTTACTATCTATTCTCTAGGGCCTTATGAGAGAAGATTGTTGATTTGCAGGACATTCTTTAATGTTGCAACCAAGGAGACAGAAGTTTTAACATTTTTTAATTTTTTTGTATTTTCTGGATTCATGTAATTTTAGTTTTTCTGCTTTACAGGAAAGAAGAAATTTGAATGCTGAAAGTAAACATTTTATAATATGAGCAAATCTTAGCTAAAAAGAAAACCACTCAGTACTATCAAACCCTAACAATACAAAATATAGCTATTAAATTCAATCTAAATTAGTAGTTAATTAAAGTAATCTTTGAATAAAGACTGTTCAGTTTTGATAACAGTAGAGCAGCAGATCAGTAACAAATAAATGTCTAACATAGATGTATGCTAAGTCACAAGGTTCGAATTCGAATTCAAGTTCGGCAACAATGAAATTCGAATGAAGTTCGACTAGGGTAAAAAGTTCAGAAAAAAATTCGGCATTAAATTCGCTTTATATAATTTTTTAAAGTAATATACCTATCTAACCAAAATATTATTAAAATAGTTTAATATTGTTAAATATAAGTAATATAATAATGTTTTTTTAAAATACTAAATTCTATTTTAGTAAATCTAAAATAAAAAATAAATATATTTTTATTTTTATCTTTAAAAACAAAATAAAACACAGTTTTATTTTGAAAACATAATATATATATATATATATATATACGTATTAATTTTTTATTTTAATAATAAAAAGAAAATAAAAAATACTAAATTATATTAAAAATATAAAAATACTCGATTTTATTTAAAAACAATTTATTGTATTCCTACCATTAATATTTTTCAAATAAAACTAAAACAAGAAATCACAAAATTTTATTTTTCAAAACATTAAAACAACGATATAATTTTTTATTTTTAACTCCAAAAAAATAAATACAAATACTGAATTGTTTTCTGCTAAATATTTTTAACTTTGAATACAAAATAAAAATATTAATTAAGTTATTATTATTAAAAGAATAAAATAAAAATATATTATTTTCATTTAACTTTAAAAATAAAAATAAAAATAAAAATACTAATCTTCATTTTATTTAAAAATATGATTAACAAATAAACTCAATATATTAAATATTAATTATTTATTCCTCAAGAATAGTGCTACCATATTTCGCGAGTACATTTATATCCCCAAATCCGCCCTGACCCAATTTGATTAGTATGGTTTCCCCAAGAGCTATTGATGTGGCTCGACTACTTATTCATTAAAAAATTAATTAATTAATAGATTATAGAATCATTGTGTGAAATTTAATAAAATATAAAACAATTGACGAAACCTAAACTTCAACTAATGTCGCAGCGGGGGAAATCACAATAACGACCTCGCGATGAAATATTTGCGATGCACGGTTGTGCAATGGTCGCGGATGCCAAATGGAAGTTTCAATGCTGAAATTTACAGTGAAAAGGCAATGCTAAATACAAAGTCATTCAAAGCTCGGCCGTCTTTATTCACTGCCCCCTAGCCGCTGATGGAAGTTTCAATGCTGAAATTTACAGTGAAAAGGCAATGTTAAATACAAAGTCATTCAAAGCTCGGCCATCTTTATTCACTGTCCCCTAGCCGCTGATGACAGAAAAAAACTAACATAAAACCCTTAAAAAATGTTATAAAAATATTTTTTAATAAAACTGAAGTTGCCCTATTTTCGTACAAATTTTCCTCCAAATTTCAACGAATTTCACGAGTTGTTTTATAAGTTCGCTGAATTTTAAACTTGAAGCCAAAAATTCGGTGAACCTTGTGACACAGGATGTATGTCTACAACTGACTCTGTGAGATGGGAGACTGGAATTACCCTTGTTGTGAGTCGTTGCAGCCAAATCAAGCCCAGTTATTGTGGCAACGACACTCTAAATCACCTCCAAAGTGGGTGATTAGCCTAGAATGACCAACAGCTATGCTTATGGCCAGTGTAGCGGCTGATTATCAATGATACCTGCAAGGAAAAGTAGCAAACAAACACAAAAAGCAACAGCCTCTAACAGTGAATCAACCACCTAATGATAAATTTTGTAAGTCTTAAATCAGAAGATCAGCCCTTTTAAAATGCCAACACTCTCCTGGAAACTGAGCATTGAGATCAGATCTGGTAATAAGTGCAGGAAGCTTTGACAAATGTAATCATATCCTGTAAGATTGGCTACCAGCTCTTTAATGAACAGAACAGTGCTAGGGTTTAGGGCATAGGGCAGGAGCTCCAAGGTCAATCAGTTCTGCAAATAAACAATAAGCAGCCCTGCAACAGGCCTGAAATTGCACCAAAATAGAATATGTAGGCCCTAAAATTTAGTCTCCAATATTTGGGATTATTAGAATATTATTTTATTTGTTTATTACTTTAATGGTCATCTTTTGTAATATTATCTAAATTAAATAGATAAGATCAATCACTCGATCTTCTGTAGTTTCTTATTAGAAACTTTCTATTTCATTCCTTTGTAAATTCTTTATAATGATCGTCTTGATCATTTGTTAATACAATCAAATATTTTACCAATTACTTAGCGTAATAGGGATCAAACCCAGATTTGCTTGCAATATGAATGTTTCCAGCTGAATCATTTAATACAAATGCAATGCTTGAAGTGGGATTCCCCAAAATGAATTTGAGGGATTTCATCCTTGTTTGCATGAATTTGAAAATTTGGCTTTTGCAAACTGACAGTCACGGATGATCCAAAAAGAGGGTGTGAACCTTTATAGGCATTTACAAATTCGAGCCCTTAATTTCAATGCTTTTTCCTCCAAAAATTATGGAAAACTTGTTTCATCAATTCTTCATATATTTCATCATGTTTATTTCTATGGCAAATTATTTGCATATTAGGAGGATGTTTGATTATGTACATAAATCAGTTTGTGTACGCATTTCTTTATGTAAATGTTTTCTTTATCTGCATAAATATTTGATGGTCCTTTTCCGATACTCTGGTACTCTTTTTAGCTAAATCAGCCTCCTGTAATTTTTAGCTTGTTATTGATATCTTTTACAATAAACCTGTCTTTATATATGGGGTTTTCAAATGATTATTGAAAGTATTTTAAGTGTTTGCTATTTTATATTTGCTATTGTTCTTATGTTATTTCCTTTTTAAATTTCAGTGTTCTCTTGGAGATGCATTTCGCTGTTCAGGTTGTCCATACAAAGGACTTCCCCCTTTTAAACTCGGGGAGAAGGTATGGCTGCTGGCACTTATAATCATCAATAGATAACATGGTCTTGAATTATTTGATTTCAATCTAATACAACAAATGTTGCTGAATGAACACTCAATGAGCATATTTTGTTTGCAGATATCTCTTAGTGGATCATTCCTCACAGCTGATGTGTGAGGTGTTAACTTTACCAGCGTCGAACTTACCAGAATTCCTTCAAGCTCCAAAATCGATCGTATTTAAAACATTCTTTCTAAATCCAAGCACTCTCAAAGAGTCTGAAGCGCTTTATGGGGTAGATTCTTTAGCAGTTCCTAGAGTTGAGGTTTTCATTGAACGATTCCAAATTATATCTTTTCAAATGGAAAACGCCAGTGACAGTGGATCTCATATCTGGAGAATATTTTTGTTCTCTTCTTAGCTCCAATTATGTCTGAGCTTTTTTCCATTGCAAAAAACCTGCTTAGTGTAAACTTGTCTTATTTCAAACAAATACATTATGGTGGGAACACCATTTTTGGTATGCCCTTTCATCATGGTGTTGGCTTGGAATTACTTGTTTTGAAGTTATTGATTCTTTAATTGATCATTTATTACTTGTTTCGAAGTTACTGGTTCTTAATTGACCCATTTTATGTGCACGCTATCATAACGCTGCTGTGTTTTAGGAGATAAGCTCTTAGGAATTGCCTTTTCCATGAACAAAATATTTGTTGTGTTTCTTAACGCTCGATTCATTTTTTTGTGTTTGCTTTTGAGGTTTTGACAGAAATTGTAAAATTTGATTGTAAATAATGATTAGTTTTCTTAAATTTTAAAAACCCAATGGGTTCTCATACGCTCTTTGACGTGTTTGGATGCATTTAATTGCCTAGATGTCGTCCTACACTAGCAAGTAGTAAATATTGTGAAATGTTGGGAACTCTCAAGTTTTACTTTTTTCCCTCAGAAATTGCTATTTCTGCAAAAAAATAAATTTGGACGAGACAAGTTTTTCGCGAAAAATTGCCTGAAAATACAATTTAAACATGATTTCTTCTGCAAAAATTGGATCTCATGCTTTTTCCTTGATTTTTTTGGTCGAAACATCACATATTCTGCCATCCATCTAAATCTTTTAACCTTCTGATTTACCATTGATTACCATTAATCTCTTCATGAGTTATACTTGTCGAAGTGATCTTGATAATTTATAATATCTTTTGAGTACATTCTTAGGGCATAAATTCTGATTATTAAATACTGTTAAAATTAAATTGTCATAGATATTTATTTTATTAATTTTCTCTGTTTTTTGTATTCTTAGGTAAATTATTCCATTTAATTATCGAAAGTACTTGATTCTATTTAATTAAATGATCAGTCCCCTTTTTTTATACTTGTTATATTAATTAAATAATTAAGTTGTTTAAACAATATTCCCCCTTTCGTCTAGTCTTTTGTGAATTAGTCAATTTGCCTATAGTGTCATCTTTTTCAATTAAATAAATACGTTCATGTATTTATCAAATCCTCTTTCTTCTATTTTGAATTTAAATTAATTCAAAAAATCTATTTCCTCTCATCCATTGTACATTCTTAGCCTATCCACTTGCATACTAACCCTTCATTTAATTAAGTAAATGACTTTGTTTATTTAATTAACCCCTTATTCCCACTTGGAATTAAAAAGAATTAAAGATTGCTCCACTCACTTTCTCTTGTCCCATCATATCCCTCTAAAAAGTCCACTTGCCTCCTAATCATCTTCTATTAAGCTTAATCACCTCCCTAATCATGGGCACATTTCCTCAAAACAAGGATTAAGCCAAAAGGTCAACTTTTGTACAAGTCTTCCTTAAATGCTCTTAATCTTTGCCCTCTTTAAAGAACTTCAAATTATTTTCAACCCAATGCCCCTTCATCCACTCCAAGGTTGACATTTGTCAACCTCTGATGAGATGTGAGAACCCTAACTATCCACACTCTTGATTCTTTCTTCTTCCATCTTGACCCTCCATTTTAGAAAAGATGGATATGCACCGTTGGCCTAAGTTAGTGGTTGGAGAGGAGCTAGACCATTGGAAGAAGACATGGAGGAAACAAAATATTAAATGGTTCAACAAATGGAACATTGATTACCAAGAATGTCCCGAAAACAACAAAAAGATAAAAAAGTGGGTATTAGAAAAAGTTAGGACTGCCATGTGGACAAATGAGGTCGGTAGAAAAAAGGCTTATTATGTCAACGAATTTAACCACACTTGCGAGCACGGTGACAAAGAATACCTAAGAGCCGACATTAGAGGGCAGGCAAGAATCTTGATCGCCCAGCTAAGGTCAGACTCACATCACTTAGGTGCGAAACCGATAGATGGAAGAGTCCTAAAGAAAAGTGGGAGGAGAGAATTTGTAGGTTTTGCAATAAGGGCGTAGTGGAGACGGAATGACATTATATCAAGGAGTGTACGGCATACAAAGACATCCAGGCTCAATTCATGGACACGATACAAGTGAACAATATAAAAGAACTATTTGAGGGGACAAGACTTCACAAGGTGGCCACCTTGCTAATCCAACTCCACAAAAGGAGGGACAGCCTAGAGAAATCCCAGCAGAATAGTTAGTGGATCACCTTTTGGTCCCATAGACCGTTGGTCTCGTGGACGTGTGTAAAACTCATTTCATTTCATTTCATTTTACATTCTTCAACATGTGACCCTCCATTTTCCATTCTTCAACACGTTACCATAAATTCTTGCCATCTAATCTCAGTATGCAAACTACACTTATGCAATTTCATCTTTGAGCTTTCCATACTTGTGCCACCTACACTTATGCAATTTCATCTTTGAGCTTTCCATACTTGTGCATCCTACACTTACGCAATTTTATCTTTGAGCTTTCAACACAATCTTGCAAGCTTGAGCCATTTCACTATTATTATGCTGTCAAAATCACAAGCATACATACAAAAACAAGATCTTGGACAAATCGTTGAATCAAAGTGGCTTAATTTGAATTTACTATGATTTGCATTTGTTGTGTTTTAATTGTCTTTAGTATATTCTTGTATGTTGTCTTGATTTGTTGATTTTAGTGTATTTCCTAATTATTTACATTCCATTGAATCACTTTTCATTGCACACAAATATGTAGTCATAAATATTTATGTTTCTAAATTAAATATTATTATTCTGTGATCGGTAATATTTGTATTTCTATTAATTATAAAAAAAATGATTACATTATCATTATTATGTCACTGTGCTCTCCCGCTTACAAACCCTACAATGCAAACGCATCTTCGACTCTCACAAACCATCCCCAACATAGGGCACAAATATCCACTTTTTTTACACTAAGAAATACAAAATTGCCATTAAAATGGCCAATGTAAACCCAACACAGAACTGAGCTGAACCCTTGACACCATATTATGTAAGTACATTTGAATAGATATATGAAATTAATGTAAAAAGGAAACACACATGACAAAGGGTGAGCCTTATTTTTTCTCCTTTGCCGGCTTGATTGGGCTGTTGATCCAGAAGTTTTCCGGTCTTTGGTGCCTTTGTTTTCTTCTTCCTAATCACTCTCTGTTCTACGTGCAATTTTCCGCTCCCTGAGAAAATCCTTGAGTGATTGGGCTTCAATTCTCCGCTCTTATTTGTTGCTTTGCGCACTCTAAATGATAAAGGGGTGAATGGACGCCTCGTTTCCACCAATTTGCTGCCAGTCTCCATGGCATGCAAGAAAACCTTTACTAGGAATTGTTGATGCTATCAGGGATTTCATACCATATAGCCACTCCTTCCTTCACACTTGTTCATAACCCATTTTTCTTCCTCATTCGTTCCTAATTGTACACTCCATGCAAGGAACATGGATGCAATATCCACAATAACCATGTATCGGTGCTCCATTCGCATAAATTCTTCACCCGATAGTACATGATTTGGAAAAAAAATTGGCTCCGCAATTTTGAAGAAGCTTCACCAACCTCTACTATGATTACCACCTCACAACACATAGGGTCTGTTCTCCTCAATTCATGGCATGCTTTGGAAATATGAAATATTTTTCCATTAAGTTTAATCAGCTTGTAACTTTACCATCAACCTCGGTACATGCCACGTCATGATGTCGTTCTGTCATTGGTGTTGTACGACAGATCATCCTCCACTATTTTTAGATTTTTAAAATCTTCCCCAATCCCAGTAATCCTTTGTTAGGTCCACATTAAATGCCACCGCCATCTTAGATAAGCTTATTGCAACGTCATTGCCACCTCTTATCTTAACACATGTTATTTTGTATTCTTGGAAATAATTTAAAAGTTTGCACATTAATTTTATGTATTTATTAATTTACACATGTTATTTTGTATTCTTTGAAATAATTTAAAAGTTTACAAATTAATTTAATGCATTTATTAATGTTTCCGTGCTAGGGTTTTCCTTTGATTAGTGCATGAATAATTATCATTGAATCATCTTCTAGATGCATTGTTCCTAGTGATAATCTCTTTGCCAAGTAAATAACATGTTGTGCCACTTGAGCTACTGTTATTCGTCCCCTCTAGGAGATTTTTGGTGCTCATGGCCACTATATTCCTTGCCACAAAACCCGCTTTGAATGGCCCCATATTGCCCTTTGAGGCTCCATCGAAGTTCATTTTAATCCATCCCTTTTTTGGTTTTGTCCAATCAATCACTTTACTATGCTAAGAGACTAGATCAACCCAAGGGGGCCTACTAACATGCCTAAGCTTAATATAAGGCCAATTGGGTTGAATGCTTTGATCTACTTGAGAAAAATGAACATATGTCGTGTTGATTTTAGCTACAGCCAATCTTACCAATTTTGAGATTGTCATTATTGTTCTTCTACAAACCCTCTGCTCAGTGTCCTGCTTTTTTGAAAGATTCATCTATTTCTTTCTTTTGAAAGTTCCCAAATCACAATTGAAGGACATGTCTCCCACATACTTGAAGAGGTCGAAGTAGCTATAATTGTGTTCCATCCTTGAAATAAATCTTTCATTGAGTGTGAAAAGATGCATACCAATTCAACTTCTTTGTCACAAAATGCTAACACTCATTTGAGAAATCACATTGTAAGAGAAGATGATCTAGATATTCCTCATTTTTGTCACATAACACACACTTGAAAGGACCCATAAGCCTTATTTTTATAAGCATTTCACCTAGGAGTATTCATCTTCTTAACACTAAACATGCAAAGGGTCTTGCCTTTGGTAAACAACTCAAAATTATCATGATATAGATTAAGAGTGGCCTATGAATTCCATTTCCAAGATTCTTGACCATTTTCAAAAATTCTCTCTAGGAAATTGGCCACCTTCGTTCCCCATTGGGCTCTTGTTTTTCTTTCAACTCTCTAAACCCATCATCTATCCCAAGAATCTTTAACCCATCCCAATAATCATTATACAAGTCTGTTGATTGGACAAAATTCCAAATGGTAAGAACTCTTTCTTTTTCTTGGTTGTCCAAATACTTTGCTTTCAAGATCCTTTTCCTGTTTTGCTTTGAATTTTGATACAAACTCCAAATCAATTTAGCACCCATTGCTTCATTCACGAGTTAACAACTTTTTTTAATAGTTTTTTAATCTATGAAATTTGATTATTCTATTTATAATTTAATAATTAAACATAAGTGCCATTAAAAGCATATTGTTCAAACCTTTCCTTCTGAGCTAAAAATTGCATACTTGTATGGACTATTGAACCTCCCCTACGACCACACTATTCCAATATGATGGAAACAAAACAAAAACAATTAACCCCTTTATGCCTCTAAGTGCCCATAAATCATGATAGTAATGTAAAAGAAAACCAAGTCTAACCTGGAACATATATACATGAACTAAACCAAAGGACTAACACAAAAATTAAAATACCACTTTCTGCCGCGTATTTTAACTAGCGGTCCCAATAGATTCAACTGTGACCATCTACGTTTTGGTGTTTTTGGAACCAAAAAGGCACCCTTGCCTCCCTTCTTGGTGCTCCTGGAATGGAACTATTGTTTCCCTTCTATCTCAATTTTTTTTGCAAATAGAGGTAGTCTTTTAAGAGACTTATTCCAATCTGGGCAACAACTCGTAAAACCTACTTATCTTCATTGGCGCTCTAGAGAATAAAGGTCTTGAGAGGAGGAACAAATTCACCTACATGCAACCAAACCCCTACCAAAACCACATATCTCTCCCTCGGTCTCACGTTAGCTATGAGGAACTCCAAGCCCCTACACCACTCATCTTGTATACATTGTTGCATTAACTAGAAAGCGTCCGCCTTGGTGCCTAGTTCCAAGAACCATCCTCAGAATAGGGAGGTGATGTCTATTTTAATCTGATACTTGTACCCCCTTGTAAGAATTCGTCATCAAGGACTATCAACACTTTGTATAGGAACTCTTCATCACCAAAGTTGAAAAGATTCTTAAGCTTGTCCTTCGATTCTCTCCCTAAAAATGCTACAATTGGCTTCATTGAACGAAGGGGAAAGTTTGCTTACATCTTTTCCTTTTCCAAAGAACATAGAAACTTATGAATTCAGGGCCACCAAGATGGGGAATTTGGCATAGTTTCCTTTGAAGCAAAGCTAAAGATGGTATTAAATGATGTCCTCTCCGTAATTCTACATAACTTGTTATGTGTGCCACTTCACTACCGAGATAAGGAATTAATGACTCATCATTCAAACTCGCCTAGCCTTGCCTTTGTACTGTCCTCCAAGATCTTCTAGATTCCCCCCCTCCACGCTGGCCACCACTACCATTTGTGGATGCCACCCTCTCTTCCTCCCTTGATAAATCTACTTCCAACTTAGAATAATGATTTGCTTCCATATTTACCTCCCTTTTGACACATGAGATGATTAAATTTGATGATTGCATTTGTAATAATTTGTGAATGTTCACTATTTTCTCAAGTTTTCGATTCTCGACTCTACTTCTGATGATTGCATTTGTAATAATTTTTGAATCCCCTTCAATGTGCAACTGGGAGGCCAACATTCTCTTTTCTAACTTCATGGAAAGACGAGCCACATTAGCTTCTGCTTCATTGTTGGTTTTCGATGAAAGTTTTTACACAGTACTCCATGCCAAGGTGTTCTCTTTTCAGTTTTTGGCCACACTCCTAGCTCTTAGTGGTCCTGAATTTTCCTTAGATGCATCGTCAAAATTGATCCCTTCGTCTGGTGCTATATTTTTCTTCAAACTTTCCCTAATCTTGGATGGATTAACCCATTTCGGTCCATTAATTTATTTTATGAGGGTCCAATTAAGATAAATAACATTGTCAGCAATAATGTAAGGATGTTTGGTTAGATTCACTTGAGCTATTCTTGTGCTTACCGATTCTGAGATAGAGTTCTCTTTTCTATTACAGATCCTCCTTGAATTCTCCTGCTAGGTGGTGATCCATTGTTTCTTTGCTCTTGAGCTATTGTTGTGCTTACCGATTCTGAGATAGAGTTCTCTTTTCTGTTACAGATCCTCCTTGAATTCTCCTGCTAGGCGGCGACCCATTGTTTCTTTGCTGTTGTTACACAACATGCAACTAAAGGGACCTATGAACCCAATTTTGTAAAGCCTATCTCTTGTTGAATCTTCCGTCGTGGGGCCAACCATGCAAACAAACCAACTTTTGGTAGGCACCGTCTGCCCCAACATAATTAGTGGGGCAACCTTCCTCATCAAAATCCTCTTCCAACAATTTGTAACTGATTTTGACTGAATACTTACCATTATTCACACCACACCACACTAACACATCTTGTAACTTAGTTATGTGTAGTCTCCTCTCTTTCAGTATAGTTCTAAACATCTACTCGACTTCTTGAAGTAACTTAAGGTCCTTCCAGAGTTATGTGTAGTCTCCTCTCTTTCAATATAGTTCTAAACATCTACTCGACTTCTTGAAGTAACTTAAGGTCCTTAAGATCCTTCCAGTGCTAAGCTTCTACACCATCTGCCCTTTTCAACTCCAAGAATCTACAATCTTTCTTCCACATCGCTCTTTTGCAATTCTTTTTAGCTCTCCAAAATTATGAGACAAGATGTGTAGTAAATTGGGATAGCCAAGATTATTGATTTCCACATTAAGATCCTACCAGTTGAGGTCAACCATTTATTCTTACGATCTTCCAAACACCCAATGCAAATTTCTACCAATTTATTCCATAGGCAGGATCAACTTGCATGTGTGAAAAAGGGATACCTTGGAATTTCCTTGGCAACTTCCCAAAATTTATGCACATAATTATCAACATTTCTCTTTGTTTGTCTAGGGAAGTGTTGAAATAGAATAATTTTGATTTGTGCAAGTTAATCTTCTACCCTAAGGTTGCACAATATTTTTTCACGATTGTTCTAATAACCTAAGCCCCTCTAAGGGATGATTCCCCTATGTGTAACATATCATCCACAAATGGGAGATGAGAAGTGGCCTCCTATCCTGAGACAATATTAACTCCCTTCCATCTGCCTTCTCTTTTGAATTTTTTGATCAATCTCCCTATCTAAGGACCCTTAAAGTAGCAAAATATCCCAATGGATTATTCAGAAGGCTCCGAATAATGATGTGCTTGCAGGGAAGAGCATGAACCTTACTGAGTCTCTTCAAAGACTCATTTATCTTGATGTTGCCATGCAGGTTACCACTGTGATCAAAATGAAGGAGAGCAAATTCCTACAAATCTTGAAAGATGGAGAGACTACAATTGATAAGAAAAACCTAGCATATGGATACACCACTTTGAAGGCTAAGGGTGAATTTGAGGTCACTCTTGCTGAATTCATACAATAGTTGAAGTAGTCTGGATAGTGGAAGCCTAATGCTAAGGAACCAAAGTGAGCAAAGGACTTGGACTATAGATCTCATGAAATCATCGGTTACAATGTTGTGTCCCCATATGCTAATGATACTGAAATAGAACAAGAGGCACTGTCTCATTGATTAGTCTATTTTAGTGATTTAGTGTTTTAGTTTTAAGTGTTGTGTCTTGTCACTTATACTACAATGTGGTAGTAATTTGTACTATTTTTTTTTGATTTGGCTAAAGTTGAACAGTGAAACTCTCGAGCTCTCTGATATTTTTTTATTTTATAGTTATGATGTGAAACTCTTTCTTTACTAATTGATATGCAATAGAAAAATAAATCCCAATGGAATACCATTTACTAACATTGATACCCTTGTGGTGCAGACACAACTCTTTAAACATGTCATCCATGTCCACACATTAGCATACTACTACACTCTATCACTCTCTCTTCATCTTCAGTTTCCAAGTTTGTCTCATTGCTTGCTACTACAAGCCATTCTTCCTCAACAAATGTAACCCAATATAACACAACATCTTCCATATTATGTCCATGAATACCTTTGGCCATGTATTCACCCTAGCATTGTAGATGTGAACTTTTGTAGATGCTTACAACTTCCTTAGGACCAATCTTTATTGTTGTCCCAACATGTACTTCTTTCTTATCTATTGTAATTTGATTATCCTCTCCATCTGTTGGTTTCTCTACATGCAAATCGGTACCATCCACATCCTCACAACATTCAAAAGAATGAAGAAACAACTCCCTACTTTTTGTTTGTAATACCCACCCATTTGCTACCATTTCTTTTTGTGATGTCAAATACTATCAGGCCTTTTTATTGCTAGAGATAGATCCTCAGATGGATTTGGTGATGTTTTGATATTATGACAATACCTATTGATGATGCAAAAACATTGACACTTTGATTATTGATTAAATGGATTTGGGGATGTTTTGATATTATGACAATACCTATATCTGCATTTATATGGATGGTGTGTATTTTTTACATTTCTGTTTGATGCATCTGATATTGTGAAGGACATATTCATAGTTACTTGCTTGCGAGATCCACATGATGTACAAATCTCTTTCATTGTCTATTATATATATGTGTGTGTGTGTGTGTGTGTGTGCGTGCACATGTTTGGCTTTGTGATAACAGGTTTGCAAGTATCGGGCTTCATATTCCCTGAATTGGTAGGAGTGAGTGTGCCCTTACATATGTCTCAATGGTAAAAGATGGGAGATAACATTCATATCTAAACCTTATCCTAAACCTATATTTTGTCCTATGTCTGGACAAATATCTGATTGACTACCCTATCCAAATTTGTCAAGGTGATGTGAATTCGTGAACCCTATTTGAGTATGTTTATGATTTTTTTTTAATTATTTAAGTTGATTTTTCAGTATGCATGCATTCTTATAGGTTGTTGCTTTTGTCCTCCATTGGTTAAAAAAGATCAATTAAGGGGTTAATTATTAAAGATAAATAATTATACTTTTTAAATGCTAAAATATTAATATAGGGTTATTTAGTTATTAAATATTAATTAAATGCATATATTTATTCAAAGATTTAATTATTAATTAAAGTCTAAATATAATAATTAAATATTTAATAAATATTAAATCAAAATTCTTATTTTTATGCACAATTGAGTAATGAATTAGTTTAACTTTGACTTTCAATTTCAAAATTGCATGTTTGAAAATCACACTTCATTTATTTATTTAAATTAAATTAAAAATTAAATCATGCACTTTTAAATGCATAAATTTTTGATAAAAATAAAGTTGAATTCAAATTAAGGGTTCAGTTGTTCAAACTTTAGTGAAGTTGAAAATTGAGTTAAATGATATTTATTTTTGAATTGCATATTTTTATTAATTAAAATAAAATCATACAACTTAAATGCACTTCATTAATAAATTAGAACTTTCACTTTAATTTATAAAGTTGAGTTGTGCAAACTTAAAATTATTTAAAATTAAAATAAAGTGATATTATGAATTTTAGAGTTGAGTTCTATTTTCCTAACTAGGGTTGCACTTTTCAAACCCTATCTTCCTAGGTTTTCTATATACTAGCACTTGCACCAAAAAAAGAGGTGCAAGGGTTAGCCGATAGGAAATTCTATATAAGTTAATATATTAAAGAGAATATTTTGAATGTGAGTAGAAGATACATCACTTTAGTTTACTTTGATACATTTTTAAAATACATAAATAATTATTTATATAAATCTATTTACCATGAAATAAAAAGTTTTTATGTACTTTGAAAAAGAGTTTTTTAGGACCACTTGTTCTTATCATAGAAAAAGGTACAATCTGATAGATTTTTTTTACCTGACATATCAAGATACAACTTTAATCTCCAGCTAAAAGGAAGCCTATAAATAATTTATATGAAAAGGGTGAACAAATACCAAAATAAACTGAGTAAAGTATCTATAAATAGTTTACTTTAAAAAAAACAAGAATCCTAACAAAGTTCGTACATGTTTCAATGCTCTAGTGTATGTTGTGCCTATTTTGGAAAGATGCAATAAACAATTCATTATTTTTAGATGTAAGTGCAACAAGAATTGTAAATAAAAATAGAATATTGCCAAAGCTTACTAGGAGGATTGGCCTAAGAATTGTAAATAAAAATAGAATATTGTCAAAGCTTACTAGGAGGATTAGTGTATGTTGTGCCTATTTTTGAAAGATGTAATAAACAATTCATTATTTTTAGATGTACACTTAAAGCAACAAGAATTGCAAATAAAAATAGAATATTGCCAAAGCTTACTAGGAGGATTGGCCTAAGAATTGTAAATAAAAATAGAATATTGTCAAAGCTTACTAGGAGGATTGGCCATGCTCAGATCTTTCTGCTCTCTCTTTTTTCACCTTCCAACTTAATTCATCTCATGCATAGTTTTCCCTTTGATTAAATATAGAGGAGTAGTATGATGCCTCTTCAATGTGGTGGAGAGCATATTTTTTACATGCACGGCTTAGGTCATGGAAACACTTGCATGACAAGCTTTAAGGGAGGAATACCCATATTTTTCCCAAAATTTTATGACAAAAACCCAACCTTTTCTTTTAAGCATTAGTTAATCTCATATGAGACATACACCATACTAAATTGTAATGCCTTTACATGGTACATGTCTTGCCATTCCAAATAATGACTCTTTCATGCCCCAAAGTTTTCTTGAGGAAAAGTTAGTATATATTTTTATTATATTATTATGATGTAAATGATTAACATTAACATTAAAAAAAATCTCTTAACAAAGTCACATACTTGATCACATTGTTACCATGTTGAAGTTGACACATCAACATGATGACTAAACAACACTACTATCAATTCTTTAACTATATTCCATGTTCATATCATCACTATATCTATTTCTTTGTCCAAAACAAGAGGTACATCATTCTCTTACATTTCACCCTATGCCACATGAATTAAGAGAGATACATTTGGAAGAATAAAATGAAAAAGAATGAAGGAAACAATGAAAACCAACACCAATATCAAGTAACATGGAGTGAAGTCATGCCTAGCTATGACTAAACAAAATAAAGTCTTGATATTAATTCAAAATTTGCATTAATTCATATTTCTATTACCTAGGCTGAGTTATAATAATTTAAGATATTAGTACTTAATGTACTAAAACCATTATAGCTATCATGAATCAAATTAGAAACAAATACATAATAATAATAATAGGCTCTCTCTCTCTCTCTCTCTCTCTCTCTCTCTCTCTCTCTCTCTCTCTCTCTCTCTCTCTTTTACAGTTTATTAGTAAATAACAAGGAACTATTCTTGTCATGCAAACTCACATTTTAGGATGGATATTGTCACATCTAAATGATTTACTAAATTAAACACTTGTCTGGTATTTGTGTCTTACCCCTTCCAATGAAACTCCAATTGATTAAATAATACTTGTTATTAGTACTTGTCGGTACTTGTTAGTAGGTTAAGCAAGTATTATTCTATCATTTTTTGAATTCCTTCTACTAGTGATTAAAACCATACTTGAACTAATTAAAGGTTACCACTTTTGTTATTTATTTTACACTTCATATTTAATATAATGAAAATGAAATATTTTTAAGTTTATAATATTTATAAATTATTTATTGATAATTTGATTGGCTAAATTATTTGAAGCCTTATTAGGTGTTGGTGGATTAATATTATATATTTGTGTGCTTCCAGGTTTCACGCATACATTTGAGAGCATTACTATGTCAAAAATTGAATGTTTCTTTAAAGCTCCTTTGAAAGTTGGAAATAATTTTTGTTTTTATATTTAATTAGGATTTTCATTAAGCTTTTTTATTTCTATATTAATTATATATTAAAAATTTTAAATTAAAAAATTATTACATGAGCTTATTTTAGTTTATATCTCACTTTTTTCTTAATAATAATAATAATGTAAATAAAAATATTGCAAATATATGATGCAATATAATATATATATATATATATATTTATTCTCATTTATATTTTTATAAAAAATATTTTTACTTTTATTATATGTTAATTATGCATTAATAAATATTTAAGTAAAAAATATGTGATATGTTTTTCCTTGTAAAATATTATAATTTAAATTAAATGTAGTAAATAAATATTTTATTTTATTAAGGAGTTGATTAACAGAGGTTGGCATGTTCTGCTTTAGTTTCTTCATTTCTAGGGTTTCGGTGAAACCATAGAGCCATGGTGAGGAGGGTCGGAAACCCTCACTGCAACAACATTAATTAAGGAGTTGATTAATAGAGGTTGGCATGTTCTGCTTCAGTTTCTTCATTTCTAGGGTTTCGGTGAAACCATAGAGCCATGGTGAGGAGGGTCAGAAACCCTCACTGCAACAACATTATGGTTGCGACAACAATGGTTTGGGTGGGTGCGACTCTCTTCAAATGGGTTCACACCCATTTCCAAAGTTGATTGTATCCATAGGGGGACTCAGGCTGTAAATGCCCCTACTCTTCTTGTGTGCATACAAAAAGGGGCCACAGTCTTTGAGATGGGTGGCGCCTCCCACCAAGTATGGCTAGGGATGGATGCCCCCACAAATTCAGTGAAGCAGCGAAATGGGAGAAAGTCCTTGGGTCCCTAGTCAGCCGCGATGGAAAATACAAACACTGTCCTTGATGGCCCAAACAAGGGTAGGTCTCATGCGACCCAATACAAAGCCATGACAGGAAAACAAAAAGGGTCCTCGACATAGTTTTTTTCCAGCGGGACAGAAAACCGCGTTCTGGCTTTCCCCAACTCATAGAGTCTTGTGGTGGATTTTCTTTACTACCTTCTACCAAGGAAATCATTTTAGATTTAGATGAGGAGGCAGATGGGGAAGTGAGTACAACTTGGCAGTTTTTTCTAAGCTAGGGTTAATAGGTAGGTTTAGGGGTTTTTGGCCTAGTTTACAACAACTGCATACTTCAATTTTAGATAGCTGGGAGCCCATGCTGGATGGAAATGTTCAGATTTATCCAACGGAAAAAGGATTCTTCACTGTAGTTTTTGATAAGATTCAAGACATAAATAAGATTTTGTGTGAAGAGGTTTGGTGTTGGGAGGACAAGTTCGTGCTTATGCTGAAATCTTGGCATCCAATTTTTTGTCCGAGCATGGAGGTGTTTGATAAAATTCCAATCTGGGTAAGGCTTCCTAACCTTCCCTTGCATTTATGGTTTGATAATTGCCTTGAGGTAATTGGGGACTCTTTGGGAAGCTTTCTGATGGTGGATGAGAACTCCTCCAACCCATTTCATTCTACTTATGCTCGTATCCTTGTCGAAATGGATACTACTCAAGGGTTTCCTGCAGAAATAAATATCAAATCCTCCATGGGATGCTGGTTACAATCCTTGGATTATGAAGGATTTCCCTTTCGTTGCAAGATATGTTTTCAAACAGGTCATATGGCTGCAAATTATGACAAGGTGAGACCCAAGAAGATTGCAACTTGGTGGAAAGATGCTGATCTAAATCGTTATATGGTAGGAAAGAAAGCGGAGAAACATAATAGCTTCTCCCAGGTTGTTATGGGGGAGAAACCAAAAACCCTATTTTACAGGATGAGAAACCAACAATACAAAATAAATTGACCATGTCGGATGAGATGGATAAGGGGCTTCATCCATATACTTGTGTTGTTACTCCAGAGGGAAAAGAAAAAGGTAAGACTCTAGGCTTTAATGTTCCAAGGACTACTGCAACGAGGGAAGATCAAGAGATTTTAGAGGAAGCGGATCATGCCCAACCTCCTGACAATACTGTTGGATGGGAGTTTGAAGCTGCACTAGTTGAAGAGGGGTGGCATAGGTGAAAAGGAAAAAAGAAAGAAAGTCAAAGAATGTGTATTTTGAAATGACTCTTCAATCTCATTCTGATGGGGAGATTGGGATAGACTAGCTTAGTCTATGCTCCCTGATCCTTATCTTGGATCTCTAGTGTTCTCTACCCACACTCTATGGTCTTTAGGATGCCTCTTATCAATAGGATCCCCTGACCCAACCCAATCTGACCACCAATGTTGAACACTACTCTTCCTTAGCTTTCTTCCACACTCTCTAGCTTCACACCCTTACATAGGCTAATAAGGGTCTCTTGTCTTGAACATCTTCTCAGACTCTGACAAGGGTGGAGATGTCTCCCAAGGTGTTTTTTCATCCATCTAAGTGACTCCAAAGGCTTAGGTGAGTTGGCTTCTTACCCGATTTCCTCATTTCTTCCCAAAATAGGGCTACAAGGAAAGAGCCCCAATTAGGCCTCCTCTCCGGGTTTATAGGACTTTTGACCTACTACCTGCACCAAACCATGGCTAAGCTTCCAAAAATACTTCTATTCATTTACCCATCCCTCAAGGATTTTCAAGGTTTTAAGTCTGCAAATGGTCGTACAGTGCCCTAACTAGGAATGAGGGTTTCTAGGCCTTTTTAAGCTTGATAGAGTTACAGAGCTAGTTTATTTGTGTAAACACCTTCATCAGATTGGTGGAACCTCTCCTTCACACCAATGAACCTTGCCTTATCCTTCTTGAACTCCTCTAAAGGGTTTCCTCTGAAGTCTTCACCCTTGTCTTCTAGAGTCTTCACAGTACCGACCTTACCTAGCCGGGCATAGTCCAAGCTCGCCTAGGGCTTGGTCAAATAAATGCTTGCACGCTCTTTCCAGGGCCCTTCTTGATTATATATACAAAAGAGGTTCTGTACTACCATATCCCAAGGTTCCATGGTGTTTCCACGGTGGGGATAGGAGTTACAGGCCCATATTTACATGCCTCTCCAAACTGGACAGAGGACTGGTGGATTCAAAATATAAACAAGAAAAGACACAAACTTGTAGAGAAATTAATCTAAACACACCAAAATGTAAGAAAACACTCAAATGAATATGCACACAGCCAAAGATCTTAAGTGCTATTCATTAGCTCTTCACATTCATGCCATTTGTATTGACTGACACACCAAAATACAGTCACAGTCTGGTTAAACTTTCTTAGAGCCGTACACATTGACTTCCAACCCTTGGATTAGGGTTTTTCCAAGCATAAATAGTCTATTCCTCGGGGTATGAGCTTAGTTAGGGCTCTTGGCCGCTTAGTAAAGGTTTGAACCCTTCTTAGGAAAAGTTGCCAAGCAAATTTTGAGCAACTTTTGTTGCTTGTCTCTCTTCACATCCTAAGACCACTCTTAGGTCTAAAACAAAGCACACATGTGCTAAAACATTAAACACCCCTATTTTAAGACTTTTATCTAAGCTAAGACCAGGTGACCTCAGGGTGACATCATCCCCTAAGTCCCTGTACAACCATAAAGAAAGACATAACTATGACCCTATGATCCTAACTAGACCCTACACACACACATTGCGCTCATGACTCTTATTCTACTTAAAAGGCTTCATGTAGAAGCTCTTCACGACCAAAATTTATAATGGTGGGAGCCCTTAGAAGGGTGCTCCTGCACCATAATTCCCCTCGACACATATTTAAGGCACTTTGGGGTTGATGAGGGCTAGGTCTATGCCTAGTTTCTTGAACTGGCTCACCACTACCCAAGTAGCTTCAGACTCAGGTTGACCTGCCCATTTTACCAGGTGCTCCATGTACACTTTATGCCTAGTGGACTTCTTCACTTTGGATTCCAAGACCTGTTCTGCTACAACCTGCTTCCTTTGTGGCATGGCATTGCTATCAAGGTCCTGCATTACCTTTTCTTGATTCTCAATTTGCCTTGCTACTTCTCCTTTGAATAGGACCAGGTCAGCAACATTAAAGACCAGAGATATAGCTAGATCTGAAGGAAGGTCTACCTTGTAAGCATTTTCACCATATTTGGCCAAAATTTTGCAAAGCCCTACTCTCTTCATTTGTAACTTAGTAGGCATACCTTTTTGCATTCTAGCCTTGCTCAAATGGACCATTACATAGTCCCCTACTTTGAATTGAACTTTTTTTCTTCTCTCATCCACTTTAGCCTTTAGCTTTTGGGTGGACTCTAGGATGGCCTTTTTAACCTGTTCTTGTACCTCCTTGATAGTTTGAGTGAAGTCCTTTGCTTGGCCACTCTTCATCTCCATTGAACCAAGGTCTCTTAGTTCACATACTCCTCTAGGGTATCTTTCATACACAACCTCAAAAGGAATCCTACTTGTGGTCCTATTAACACTGTCATTATACACATACTTTGCTTGTGGAATGACTAGATCCCAAGTCTACCCATACTCCTTGGTCAAGCACCTCAACAAATTGCCCAATACCTTGTTTATAACTTTAGTTTGACCATCATTTTGTGGATGGTAAGCTGAGCTGGATGAGAGATTAGTTCCTAACCTTTTCCATAAGGTTTTCCAAAAATGACCCATGAACTTTCTATCCCTATCTGACACAATACTCAAAGGGAGTCCATGAATCCTCACAATCTCCTTGAAGAAGAGATGTGCTATATAACTTGCATCATGAGTAGTTCTACATGGAATGAAATGACTCATCTTAGAGAACCTGTCTACCACTACATAGATGCTATCCATACCTATTTTTGTTTTAGGGAGTCCAACCACAAAGTCCATGCTCACACACTCCCAAGCCCTATTTAGAACCGGTAAGGGTTGATAGAGTCTTGCATTGCTTGAGCCTCCTTTAGACCTTTGGCATACACCACACTATTCCACATACCTCCTTACATTGCTTGGAAACCTAGGCCAATGATAGTACCTTTGTACTAGCTCCATGGTTTTATTGATACCAAAATTCCCACTTAGGCTCCCATTGTGCTTCTCTTGGATCAGATTTTCCCTCATGGATCCTCTAAGAACACATAGCTGATTGCCTTTATACAAAAGCCCATTTTGAAGAGTGTAATTTACATACTCACTATGAAAGTGATTCTCAAACTCATGGCATACCTTATAGGTTGTGGAGAAGTCTTCATCCTTCTCATAAAGATCCTTGAAACCTACTATTCCTATGCTTTGCAATTGCACCTCTTGAACAGTCAACAACTTCCCGCTTAAAGCATCTGCTACCTTATTGAGCTACCCCTTCTTGTGTTTAATGGTGAAGGTAAAGGATTGGAGATACTCCATCCACTTCAAGTGCCTATTGCTAAGTTTCTCTTTAGTGTTAATGTAACTCAAGGCCTGATTGTTTGTGAACACCACAAATTCCTTTGGGAGAAGGTAATGCCTCCACTTCTTGAGGGACTGCACTAATACATACAATTTTAGATCATATGCTGAGTACCTCTTCTTTGCTTCATTGAGTTTCTCACTGAAAAATGCCACAGTCCTTCCCTCTTGACTCAATACACCCCCTACTGCAATTCCACTAGCATCACATTCAATTGTAAACAATTTGTCAAAAGTAGGTAAGAGTAAGATAGGTTTGGTAGCTACCTCTTGCTTCAATATTTGAAATGCTTTGTCAGCTTCCTCAGTCCACTTGAACTTAGTCTTAAGCCCTCCTTTGATGGTGTCAAGCATTGGTGCACATATACCACTGAAGTTCCTCACAAATTTCCTATAAAATTGTGCCAAACCATGAAAACTTCTAACTTCAGTCTCTGTTTTAGGGGCAAGCCAATTCAAGATTGTCTCCACCTTGCTTGGGTCCATCTTCAAAGTACCCTTGGACACCACAAATCCTAAGTAGACTAGCTCCTGTTGCATAAATTTACATTTCTCTAGGTTGATAGCCAATTGCTCCTCATGTAGCCTTTTCAAGACTAACCTTAAGTGCTCAAGGTGTTCTACTTTGGTTTTCCTATAAATGAGTATGTCATCTAAGTACACCACCACAAATTTGCCAGTGAAGTCCTTCAAGACCTCATTCATCAACCTCATGAAGGTGCTTGGGGCATTGGTAAGCCCAAATGGCATCACAAGCCATTCATACAACCCATCTGTGGTTTTAAAATCGGTCTTCCACTCATCACCCTCCTTAATCCTTATTTGGTGATAACCACTTTTGAGATCCAACTTTGAAAAATATATAGCACCTCCTAAAAAATCCATCAAGTCTTCTATCCTAGGAATTGGAAACCTATACCTGATAGTAATCCTGTTGATGGCCCTTGAATCAGTACAAAGTCTCCACTTGCCTCCCTTCTTGGATGCCAACACTACCAGGACTGAACATGGACTAATGCTTTTCTTGATCAATCCTTGATCCAATAAATCTTGTACTTGCCTTGCTACTTCTTTGTTTTGATCAGGGGTAAGCTTGTATGCTGCTTTGTTAGGCAGAGATGCACCGGGTACAAAGTCTATTTGATGACTTATAGCCCTTCTTGGAGGAAGTGTTGCAGGTGCTCCATCACTTACAATGTCTTTAAATTCCTCTAACATTTGCTTCACCTCCTTAGGTGTCTCTGTCTGCAACTTATGTTCCTCTTCTTTTGGCTTGACAATAATGACACATCCCACTATTTCATCATCATGTAATCAGTATAGGAATTCCTTCCCACTGCAAATCAACACACCAGGTCTCCTTGAGGCTCCTTCTTCACTCTCTGTTAGAGACTAAATCTTGAATGTTTTGCCATCCTTCTTGAAGGAAATGGAGTTCTCTTCTCCATCATAGATCACTTTCCTATCAAACTGCCAAGGTCTTCCCAATAGGAGATGGCAGGCATCCATGGGTAAGACATCACAAAGAACTTTGTCCTTATACCCTCTAATGGAAAATTCCACCCATGTCTGTTCATTCACTAACACACTCTGCTCTTGATTTAACCAAGTCACCTTGTAAGGGTTTTCATGGGGAATCTTTGTGAGTTTCAACTTCTTTGCTGCTTCCTCTGATATGATATTGTCAGTTGATCCTGAATCAACTATCACCTTACAAAATTTTCCTTGGATCTTGCATCTAACTCTAAAAAGAGCTCTCCTTTGTTTGGGTTCTCCTTGAGTCAGTTGCCTAATGAGCACTCTCCTAAACATCAAGTTCTCCCCCATCTCTGATTATAGTTTGCTTACCTCATTGGTACATGAACTGCTTCCATCTTCTTGGGCATAAGCTACCCTCCGTTCATTGCTAGAGCTTGTAGGTTTATTAGGACACCTATAAGTAGGGTGTCCAAGCTATCCACATTGATAACATTTCATTGTGGCAAAGTAGGAGCTACTTATTCCTACACTTCTTCCTCTACTACCATGAGACCCTCTTCCTCTACTAAAAGTACCCCTTGTACTGGTCTCTGCAACTTGCTCTAGGAGTCTACTCTCTCCTTGGCTTCTTGAGTCACCTCCTCTGCCACTAGAATGTCTCTAGAGTCTCTACCTCTACCTCAGTTTTTAGAGTTGGGTTCTTGCTTCCTTCTCTACTTTTCTTCTATCTTTTGTGCCATGTGCTGACACCCAAGAACTATGGCAGGAATGAAAAAATTCATCTCCTCTGCTATACTCCATTTTAGCCCACTCAATTATCTTGCCACCTTGATGCTCTCCTCTTCCTTCACTTTGGACCTTAGGCTCAATTTATGAAACTCTTTTGTATAGGTGGCAACATCCATCTCTTTTTATCTTATATTCAACCTCCTTCTATGCTGCTGGATTTCAAAATCTATAGGTAGGTAGGCTTCTTTCACCTTGTGTTTGCCGTAGCTTTCCAACTGGCAATTGGATTCTTTCCCTCTTTCTCCCTTTCTTCTTGGAGATAATTCCACCAAGTTAGAGCTTGGCCTCTTAACCTTGATTTGGCCACTTTGACCTTCTGAGCTTTAGAGATCTCTTCACATTCAAAGTGATTCTCCGTACCCTCTATCCATTACATGACAAGTTCTGTGTCCATTCTACCAGTGAGTAATGGGACACCTTCAAGTGCTTTACCAGTGATGGCTTTGATTGCCTTCAAGAACTTCTCATCTTGAGTTGGAGGATCAGGTGTAGGAACCTCATCATCTATAGTCTTCTCTTTCAATTTAGCATCCTACTCCTCTATTCTATCATTGACTTTGTTTGCCTTTTCTTGGACATCATCCAATAGTTGCTCCATTTGAAACAACCTTTCCTACAAGAGTCTATTTGCTTCCTCCCAGTCTTCTAATTTCTTTGCTAGCTTTGCATTAGTCACCATCTTCTTCTTCTAAGATGACCCTACTGATTCTTCTGGAGGTTGAAACATTCACACTCTCCAACCATCCACTTCCCAAGTCTTGTTGGCTCTGATACCAATCTGATGGGGAGATTGGGATATACTAGCTTAGTCTATGCTCCCTGATCCTTATCTTGGATCTCTAGTGTTCTCTACCCACACTCTATGGTCTTTAGGATGCCTCTTATCAATAGGATCCCCTGACCCAACCCAATCTGACCACCAATGTTGAACACTACTCTTCCTTAGCTTTCTTCCACACTCTCTAGCTTCACACCCTTACATAGGCTAATAAGGGTCTCTTGAATTGAACACCTTCTCAGACTCTGACAAGGGTGGAGATGTCTCCCAAGGTGTTTTTTCATCCATCTAAGTGACTCCAAAGGATTAGGTGAGTTGGCTTCTTACCCAATTTCCTCATTTCTTCCCAAAATAGGGCTACAAGGAAAGAGCCCCAATTAGGCCTCCTCTCCGGGTTTATAGGACTTTTGACATACTACCTGCACCAAACCATGGCTAAGATTCCACAGAGACTTCTATTTATTTACCCATCCCTCAAGGATTTTCAAGGTTTTAAGTTTGCAAATGGCCGTACAATGCCCTAACTAGGAATGAGGGTTTCTAGGCCTTTTTAAGCTTGATAGAGTTACACAGCTAGTTTGTTTGTGTAAACACCTTCATCAAATTGGTGGAAACATCTTCTTCACACCAATGAACCTTCCCTTATCCTTCTTGAACTCCTCCAAAGGGTTTCCTTTGAAGTCTTCACCCTTGTCTTCTAGAGTCTTCACAGTACTGACCTTACCTAGCCTGGCACAGTCCAGGCTCGCCTAGGGCTTGGTCAAATAAATGCTTGAATGCTCTTTCTAGGGCCTTGCTTGAATATATATATAGAAGAGGGTCTATACTACCATATCCCAAGGTTCCATGGTGTTTCCACGGTGGGGATAGGAGTTACATGCCCATATTTACATGCCTCTCCAAACTGGACAAAGGACTGGTGGATTCAAAATAGAAACAAGAACACACACAAACTTGTAGAGAAATTAATCTAGACACACCAAAATGTAAGAAAACACTCAAATGAATATGTACACAACCAAAGATCTTAAGTGCTATTAATTAGTTCTTCACATTCATGCCATTTGTATTGACTGGCACACCAAAATACAGTCACAGTCTGGTTAAAATTTCTCAGAGCCATACACACTGACTTCCAACCCTTGGATTAGGGTTTTTCCAAGCATAAATACTCTATTCATCGGGGTATGAGCTTAGTTAGGGTTCTTGGTTGCTTAGTAAAGGTTTGAACCCTTCTTAGGAAAAATTGCTAAGCAACTTTGAAAAGGTTCTAAGCAACTTTTGAGCAACTTTTGTTGCTTGTCTCTCTTCACATCCTAAGACCACTCTTAGGTCTAAAACAAAGCACACATGTGCTAAAACATTAAATACCCCTATTTTAAGAATTTTATCTAAGCTAAGACCAGGTGACCTCAGGGTGACATCATCCCCTAAGTCCCTGTACAACCATAAAGAAAGACATGACTATGATCGTAGGATCCTAACTAGACCCTACACACACACACTGAGCTCATGGCTCTTATTCTACTTAAAAGGCTTCATGTAGAAGCTCTTCACGACCAAAATTTATAATGGTGGGAGCCCTTAGAAGGGTGCTCCCGCACCACATTCCAAGGAGAGGATTAAGGAGTAGGATTGTGAGGTGTACTCTCCTTGCGCTAATGTCTTCTAATGTGTTGTTTCTTTGTTTATGGATTTATGTGTTTTTGTTGCTTCAGGGATGGTAGTACTCTTTGTGTTACTACCCTTGGACTAGGCCAAGTTTTACCCGACTTCTTTTATTAATAAAATAATAACTTGTTACCGACCAAAAAAATAATTTTTTTAATTTTATTATAATAAATTATTTCTAAAAAGTTCAAATCTAATTAAAATTAAGTATAAAATATTTTGCCAATAATTTTAAATAAAATATTAAAGTGAAACAATTTATATATTTGTTGGACAAATGCATATATCTTATAAATTAAAATGTTAAACTAACTCAAATTTTTTTATTACAATAATTAGTTATAACTTCATAATTTTAATACTAGTTATATTTATAATTGAAATTTATATAAAGTAAACTATATTTATAATTATATAATTTTATATTAAATAGAACTATACCAATAATATATAAGGAATAAAATATTTCTCAAATTTCTTATTATAATTATATAAAATAAATTATAATTATATTAATAAGATATAATCCTGCGACTGGAGCTACGGGTAGCATTGACAGTAGTTTTGAATAACCCAGTTAATGACAATTTCCTTGTAGTGCCAAATGGTTGATGTAAGCCTGAGTCCCCCGTCAGAGACTTCTTCGACCATTTTCTGTAACAAGTCCAGGAAAATAGAGCACGACAAGAAATTAGGCAGGCCAACACCCTTGGCTTCCCTGAGCATTTGCGTTTCCTTGGCCAAGAACTTGTTGCCCACTATGCTTGCATTCTAACAGAGGTCTTTGTAAAACTTGTCGAACATCTCTCGCAGGAGAGCAGTACAGGTGATCTGAAGATCCTCTGGAAACTACTAAAACTCCCCCAAAATAATGATCTTCTTCAGCGACTTTAGCAGCTTCACGAACCCTACATCAGCCTCCCGCGGGTTGCACAAATGTTGAGGGAGGCAACTGACCTCAGATTGGCATTTCCCCAGGATGTCATCGATTTTGTTGCAGATTTGTGAGAGCCTAGTGTTGCTGTTTGTGGCCTGGATTCACATCAACTTCCTGTTACTCAATGACATAAAAAATACTGCATAGAATCGTGGGATGCAAAATGAACGAGAATGGCGAAAAATCGGGAGACAAAATAAACATAGATAAAAAGCGGGGGATGGAAAAATAAAGGCCACCAATAGTGAGCAGAAAATAACATATATTTTTTGAGAGATGTAGGTCGAATGCAATGTGAAATGCTACTGAGCGTGGTTTATCGCTTACCCGTTTCCAACTTCCGTACCATGAGATAGGTTTCAATAGCAATTGGGTGGTTTGGGAGCGTGAGACAAGTTTTCCCTGTGGTTGTACGTGAGCGACCTCGCAGGGAAAGCCTATCGCCTAAATATACTAGAAGGCCTTTTGAGAGATTATTCAGTCAGGTTTTGAAGAATTATCTCTCAGATGAATTTTGGGATCAAATAATTTTTTGTCATCTTTTTTCCTCAAGTTGTTCTTGGATTTAAGGTAGGGTTTGATTCTTTGAGTGTTTTCTTTCTTCAATTTTGTTTACTGTCTTCTTCATGCTAGTATGAGTTTTCATGTGTTGTTTTCAAGAGAATTATTAAATTTAGAGTTTGCATGTAAATTCTGATGGAAAAGGTTTGATTAGGATCATCTCTTTAAGTTATTTTCTTTGCATCTTTGGTTTGGGATCTGTGCCAGGAAAAAGACATGCCATGGTTCTGAGAATTCTTAAGGAATTCAATTTTGAAAAAAAAAGATTTGCATGTACCTTTTATATTTTTTTTTCTAAATTTGGGTTCTATTAGATTATTGCATATTTTTTCTTTGTATTAAATACATATATATTAAAATATCTCTTTTAAGAAATATAGGTTTATTAAAATTTCTATTTTTAGATATTTTATTTAAAAAAAAACAAACTTCTTTTTTGGAATTTTCATGTAGCAGTATTCTATTTTTAGTGTATATATATATATATATATATATATATATATATATATATATATATATATATATATATATATATATATATATATATATATATATATATATATATATATATATATATATATATATATATATATATATATATATATATATATATATATATATATATATATATATATATATATATATATATATTTGATGGGAGTTTAAATTTGGATGTGTTTTATAGTTGGGGTTTTGTTTTGTTTTCATTTGTGACTACTTGTCAGTCATGGGTAGAGTAATGCCCTAGGAGGGGATTCTTTTTTTTGAAACTTGAATTATTTTATGGATTTATACTCTTTACTCCTTGAATTTATATTGTGGAAAGTTCATAACCATTTGACGTCATGATCAGGTCATGTGTTGTGTGGGTGCATCTATGAGTTATGTCATGTGATTTTTGAGTCCTCAATGATTATTTGACCTTGGTGACAACTGTTATTGTGGTGTTGATATTTTATTTACCTAGTCACCTTGTTTCTTTTGTTGTGATTGTTATATGTTCTGGACAATGGCTTTTTAAATTAAGTTTTACTTCATATTTGGAGAGGTGTTATTGATTATCATTTATATTGTGATATGAAACTATGCAAATTTGGTAATGGGTTTATGCGATGGACAGTCTAGATCCTTGCATAGGATGTGTTATTGTTTATTATGCTCCAATACCTTCTTTGATGACTTTCATGATTTAATTGTTGATGAGAAGTATTTTATGGTTTTTCTTTTGCCTTCTCTTTGGTTCTTTTGGTTGGAGCATTATGGTAGATTATCTAGGAGCATAGAGGGGAAGTAGCTTGCAATGGGAGTTGGGGCCCTAAAGTGGCTACTGGGGTAACTCATTATAAGTTGAGTAATAAGTGATAACTTAATAAATTTATTAGGAGAGAAACATTAATAAGATAATTGCGTGTCTTGTTAATGTCTTGAGTGCTGATACAAGCTAAGATGGGAGTGGGAGATGATGCTTATTCATCCAAGGGGTGTAGTCATTTGACATGATTGGTTTCCTTGTCTTCACAAAATGATTACTGATTCCACATGGGTCTTGCTTGAGGGTCCAGGGTCCAGAGTGACCAGTCCAAGATATTTCAAGTAGATGACGATGTGATGAAACTTTCTTATATGTGTTCTAGGTTCCTACATTGCATTTGGTACACATAATTTTTGTTTTGATCATTTATACTTGATGGCCTTATAACCTTTTTATCCAATGTACCTTTGTATTAGTCTTGCTTGTTTAAATATTTCTTTGAGCGAGGCTTGCTATTATCTCCTCAACACGGTGGAGTGGACCTCAGGGTTCCAAATGGTCGGGTAGTAGTGATTCTATTACCATTGAGATTTTGATGTTCGTGTTTATGTGCTTGGATGATCCTTGTTGTTGTTACTATCTTATCATTCTTCATTGGAGACTTCCTTATTGTATCATGAGATACATATTGTATCCTATCTGTATATGGGTTGACTTCGATTTAAGAGATGTTATGTATATTGATGTATTGTTGTTTACCATACAAATTATGCAGTGAAAGATGGTTGATTATGTATACCATGTTATATCAATTGTATATTTGCTTCTATTATATGAAATTGTATTCTTGCTTATATGAAAGGAAATTGTATCTTGTGATTCAATTGCAAATATATTTATGTTAGTTTACTTTGTGGTTGTTATTAGTAGATAATTTAACTTTAAAATAACTCTACGTCATGGGACCCTTGGGATTGTTAACTATGTTTGTATACCTAAGTGTATGTTTTATCTTATGTTGTTCTTGCTTCCTTATTTTTATTATTTAATGTTTAAGAAAAAACTTATTCTATCAACTTAGTGTTATGTTTAGGTTAATTTCTCTTGAGTTCCCTGGTGGGGTGTTACATCCGGTATTAGAGCTCATGCCTCTACACTGGGAACTCTAGGAACTTGTATGCCCATTAGGTGTCTTGTAGTAAAATTGAAACAAAAACATAGACACATAATTCTTTTATATTTGAGAACCACGGTATTGTAACTAAACATTTATGTCTTTGTTTTCTCTTAGATTCTTTGAGATGGTGCTTGGTCTGTTGGTTGTCATAGGTAAAATACCTACTGTGGTTCACTCCATTTCTAGTACCCATTTACAACACTGGAATCTTT
The DNA here is from genome assembly GCA_027943335.1 of Chamaecyparis obtusa. Classification (NCBI taxonomy): domain Eukaryota; kingdom Viridiplantae; phylum Streptophyta; class Pinopsida; order Cupressales; family Cupressaceae; genus Chamaecyparis; species Chamaecyparis obtusa. The sequence continues at coordinate 6,214,293 of BSBK01004228.1, read as the reverse complement.
GGTTAGATTATTTCTCATGAAGTTGGCAATTGTTTATGTGAGTGCTTTGTTGTGAGATAGTAGCTAGCTAGCTTTTCGTGTCCCTTGTTTGGTTTATGTGAGTGTTTAGATAGAAATTAAGAAATAATTCATAATAATTCTCATTATATTTAAATGCATTGTACACAATTTGAAGTAATGTATCATTTACCCTTTATTTATAAGATTAGGGTGTTTCTTTCATCATAGTGGGTCAATTGGGTCAAGGACATAGGTCCCCAATTGAATTGTGTATTGCATTCAAATGAGAATGAACCATTGTAACTTATAACCTACTTGTAGAATTTTGCAAAAAATATTTAGTTACATTTGTATTAGAAGCATCTTACCTTAGTGTCTGTCTGTTATGTTTGTGTACATTCTCTAATGCATCTAGGATGTTGTATTCGTGGGTATTGTGTAGCAATTACTCCCTTAAGTGTGGTCGATACTAGTCACTTTGTTATGTGAAATGTTTATGATTGATAATTTATTTTGGTTATTGATAAGTTGTTCGTGTTGTGTGTGGGATAACATTGAATTTTAGAACTTTCTTATGCTTGAATTAGTCACCTAACTCTCTTTTCTCTATCTAATTTGTGGCACTAGTCACACTTGATTTATTGTTGAAATTACCAATATTTTTATGATTTAATTTTGAACTTGGGATTCCCTCGCTTGGGTTTTTCCTTTTTGAATTTTGTAGTGGCTATTTTGAATGTTTGGTATTTTTGGCCCTATTTTGTGATAAGTTTTGCTTCTATCATGTTCATTATGGACCTTTGATAGTATGTGTAAGGGAGTACATCACAAAGATTGTGCTATATTTGTATGATTTTTTTTACAACCTTTGTAGATAGTATATTTGGGCTTTCAGTTTATTACATTGGTAATTGTTGGCTTCCAGAAGTAAGCCTAATTTTAGAGGAGGAGGAGGATGTAATACCCATGTGTTTTCTACCATTTCTATTTGTGATGTCAAATACTATCAGACCTTTTTATTGCTTGAGCTAGATCCCCAAATGGATTTGGTGATGTTTTGATGTTATGACAATACCCATTGATGATGTAGAACATTGGAACTTTGATTATTTGCATATGATTATGATGTTGTACCTTTATATTTTTAGTGAGTTAACGTCTAAATATACATCTATATAGATGGTGTGTATTTTTTATGTTTTTATTTGATGTGTTCGATATGGTGAGGGTCAGAGTTGTAGTTTTTGATTAAGTAAAATAGGTTTTACAGGGTGCCTGAAACCCATAGTCGAAAAAGAGAGATGGTCAACATAAAGAGAACAAAACTAGCAAAACAACCAAGAAACATGCCATAAGACGATCGAGGGAAAAGAAGCCACAACAAAATAGAATTGGTCAAATTTTTATGATTCCCTCGATACTTTGGAGTCTTTCCTTGTCAAGGAGATTCTTCGCTTCACTTGGGATATCTTCACCTTGTCGCCATATCATCTTGACATCCTTCGTGAGAGCTAGGTTGGCAAACCAATTAGCAGTGTTGTTGCCTTCTCTATACACATGAGAGATGTACACCTTTTCAAATGAATTAAGGATTGCGCGGGTCTTTGCGATGATGTTGGAAATAGTCCAGGAGGGGGGTGAATGAGGTTTAAGAAGTTGATAATGTTCATCGGGTCACCTTCGAGCCAGAGCTTCTTGACCCCAATTTCCTGGGCAATTTTGGTGACCTGGAGGGCCGCACAGGCTTTAGCAAAGTGGTTAGATTGAGAGCCCAGAAGTAAGATAACAACCGCCAGGCCAATACCAAAGCAATTTCTGATAATTCCTCCGTTGTTTGCAAGGCCAGGGTTCCCTTTGGTAGCTCTGTCGAAGTTTCCTTTCTCCCAGCCAATCGGGGGGTAGTTCTAGATGCAATTCTATCTTTTCTCCTGGGTCACAACCCAAGTCCTTCCTGCAAGATGGTTAGTTCTCCCACAATAGAATTTTTTTTCCTTAACAACATGTTGGATTTTATCGAAGATAATTTTGGGGGGAGAGGAATAGTCTCAGAAGATGCGGTTGTTGCACTCTTTCCAGACCTCCCAACAGAGGTGAGGAAGGATCCAAGTGCAGTAGGTCCGAAAGTCTGGATTAAACATTTTGAAAGTCCATTGAGAGAAAAGATCTTGGAAAGATAGGGGGAAGCACCAAGTTAAGTTTAGAGCTGAGAAAAGATGTTTCCATATGTTACTTACAAAAGAGAAGTGAATAAATAAGTGGTCCATCGATTCTTCCTAGCATTTACAGAGAACGCACCTATTGGGAATCTGGAAGCTACACTTGATGAGATTGTCAATAGTGAGGACATGGTTCTGGAGTAGGATCCAGAAAAAAACATTGATTTTGGGCGTTAGACCTGGAATCCAAGCTTTAGCCCACAACGGGTTGGCATCCTGGGTTTGAGGTATCTGCAAGGAATAGGGGAGGCAACAGTGAAGATACCATCAGAAGAGTCTTCCCAGATGATCTCATCCTGAGCAGGTGAGAGAGAGATCGCATTGAGGGCTTTCATCAGAGGTTTCAGATCCTAAGAGATCTGGGAGAGATCCACCCAATTACCATCCCTTATGTAGTTGCTAACTTGGGGCCTATAGAGCTAGGTGCAGACATGTCTCTAGGCATAGAAGGTCTCAAAATCTCTCAAACAACCCATTTGGAGCCAATTGTTGTTCCAGAAGTTGACAGATTGTCCATTCCCGATCTTCCATTTTGCTTTGGACTTAGCCAAATCCTTAGCGCCGAGGAGACCATTCCAAATTACAGATCCTTTCAGGGGATCTGTCTATTCAAAGAAGCAATTGATAGAGTTGTGCATGAGATATTTATCAACAATGGTGTCCCTCCACTCACCTTTAATATTGAATATTCTCCATATATGTTTGGCTTGAAGAGCTTTGTTAAACATTCTTAAATTCCTTATTCCAAGACCACTAGCTTTTTTAGGGCAATAAACTTTCTCCCAGGCTATGAGAGGGATGCATTTCTATTCCTCTGTGCCAGACCAAAGGAATCTTCTCTGTATTCTTTCCATAATCTCTGCAACTTTAGCAGGAATGGAGAAGAGGCTGAGAGCGTAGGTTGGGAGATTTTGTAACATAGATTTGATCAGCTGAATCTTTCTAGCCTAGCTGAGGGAGACCCCTTTCCAACCATCAAGCTTCCTATTGAACCTATCAATAAGTTTATTCCAGAAGGCTTCTGGAGGATTGACTCCTAAGGGCAGGCCCAGGTAAGAGGACGAAAAGGCATTGATACCACAACCTAGAATATTAGCAATTTTCCTCTGTCTTCCCTTCGGGGTATTGACAAAAAAGATGGAGCTTTTGTTCCAATTAATGAATTGACCAATGGCTCTGATGTAATCATTTAGGAGATCCTTCACCACTTTAGCTTCTCCAATCGAAGCTTCTTCGCCAAGGATGGTATCATCCATGAATTGTTGGTGCATGAAAACATTGGTACCTGAAGAGGGCTTGATGCCTTTCAGGTTCCCCTCCCTTTTAGAAGCAGAAATGAGTCTACCCAGACACTCAGTGAGGATTATGAAGAGAATTAGGGAAAGGGGGTCCCCTTGCCTTAGGCCCCTAGTAGGCTTGAAAAAAGAAGTCGGGGATCCATTAATCATGATCGCCAGAGAAGGGGTAGAGATTATTTGCTGAAGAATCTTGCAAGTTTGGGCATTGAATCCAAGGGCTTCGACGACTCTGAGGAGAAATTGCCAGTCAACCCAGTCATAAGCCTTTGATAGGTCTAGCTTGAGAAAACCTTCCCTTTTCCCTGCTTCTAAGGAGTGAATAACTTCATGCACCATCATAATGGAGTCCAGAATCTGTCTGCCTGACACGAAGCCCGATTGCTGCTGCAAGATCAGAGAGGGAAGGACTTTGAGAATCTTGGAAGTAATGACCTTTGAGATGATCTTTAGGAGAGAGTTGCAGAGACTGATGGGTTTGAATAGCTCGAAAGAATCCGCTCTTGTAGACTTAGGAATCAACACCAGGAAAGTAGCATTGAGCTCTTTAAGGAGATTTTTTGAACCAAAAAATTCTTGCACCGCCTTGACCACATCTTCTTGCCTTAGGCCCCTGGGTCAGAGTTGTAGTTACTTGCTTGTGAGATCCACATAATGCATTGATCCCTATCATTGTCTATTATTTATATATTTATGCACATGTTTGGCTTTGTTATGACAGGTTTGTAGGTACCAGATATCATCTTCCACGAATTGGCAGGAGTGAGTGTGCCCTTACATATGTCTCAATAGTAAAAGAGGGGAGATAACATTCAGGCCTAAACCTACATTTTTTCCTATGATGGGACAAATATCTGATTGTCTACCCTATCCAAATTTGACAAGGTAACATGAATTCGTGAACCCTATTTGAGTATGTTTATGATTGTTATTTTTTTATTTAATTTGGTTTTTCAGCATGCATGCATTCTTGTAAGTCGTTATCACTTTTGTCCTGTGTTGGTTTAAAAAAGATTAATTAAGGGGTTAATTATTAAAGATAAATAAATTATACTTTTAAAATGCTAGCATATTAATATAGGGTTATTTAGTTATTGAATATTAATTAAATACCTATATTTATTAAATGATTTAATTATTAAAGTCTAAATATAATCATTAAATATTTACTAAATATTAAATCAAAATTGTTATTTTTATGCACAATTGAGTAATGAATTACTTTAACCTAGACTTTCAATTTCAAAGTTGCATGTTTGAAAATCATACTTCAGTTATTTATTTAAATTAAATTAAAAATTAAATCATGAACTTTTGAATGCATAAAATTTTGATAGAAACAAATCTGAACTCAAATTAAGAGTTCAATTGTGCAAACTTTAGTGGAGTTGAAAATTGAGTTACTCAATATTTATTTTTGAGTTGCATATTTTTATTAATTAAAATACAATCATGCAACTTAAATGCACTTTATTAATAAATTAGAACTTTAACTTTAATTTATAAAGTTGAGTTGTGCAAACATTAAATTATTTAAAATTAAAATAAAGTGATGTTATGAATTTTAGAGTTGAGTTCTATTTTCCTAACTAGGGTTGCCCTTTTCAAACCCTAGCTTCCTAGGTTTTCTATATAATAGATCTAGGAGGCTTTTTTAGAGATTATTCAATCAGGTTTTGAAGAATTCTCTCTCAAGAAAATTTTGGGATCAAAGAATTTAGTTTTTAAAAGTTGGAGTTTTTAGGTTGGAATTTTGTCATCTTTTCCCCTCAAGTTGTTCTTGGATTTGAGGTAGGGTTTGATTCTTTGAGTTTTTTCTTTCTTCAATTTTGTTTACTGTCTTCTTCGTGACAGTATAAGTTTTCGTGTATTATTTTGGAGAGTTTTCCGTGTGATTGTTGAAAGAATTATTGAATTTAGAGTTTTGGTATTTAGGGCTTACATGTAAATTCTAATGGAAAAATTTTGATTAGGATTATCTCTTTAAGTTGTTTTCTTTGCATCTTTGGTTTGGGATCCGTGCTAGGAAAAAGAAATGCCATGGTTATGAGAATTTTTAAAGAATTTGATTTTGGAAAAAAAAAGATTTGCATGTACCTTTTATGTTTTTCTAAATTTGGGTTCTTCTAGATTATTGCATGTTTTTTCTTTAAATTAAATACATATATATTAAAATATCTCTTTTAAGAAATATAGATTTATTAAATTTTCTATTTTTTAGAAATTCTATTTTTTAGAAAAAAAAACTTCATTTTTGGAATTTTCATGTAGCAGTATTCTATTTTTAGAATTTTTTTAAATATATATATATATATATATAGTTGGAGTAATCGCCAACGCCCTCCTTTGGTATTCGTGACATGGTTTAACAACCTCTTGTGTCTTCTATAAGTCTAGTGGTTGTATCAGACATTAACAGGTCAATCTTTTGGTGCAATGACAACTGGTAGTTGTAACAAGTGGTATCAGAGCTTGGTCACATGTTCAAATCCCCTCGAGCGACGATGATGGGGATTGTTGGACTAACTGCCAATGTCTCCCTTTAGGATTCGTGACATGGTTTAACAACCTCATGTGCCTTTTATAAGTCTAGTGCTTGTATCATGCATTAACATGATGATCTTTTGGTGCAACGACAACCGCTAGTTGTAACAAAATAATAATAATACTAACAATAATAGCAATAACAACAAAAACAATAACAACAACAACAATAATAATAATAATAATTTTAATTAATGAGAGTTTAAATGTGGATGTGTTTTATAGTTGGGGTTTTGATTTATTTTCATTTGTGACTTCTTGTCGATCACAGGTAGAGTAATGCCATAGGAGGGGATTCCATCTTTTGAGACTTGAATTATTTTATAGATTTATACTTTTTACTCCTTGAGTTTATATTATGGAAAGTTCATAACTATTTGATGTCATGATTGGTTCATGTCCTGTGTGGGTGTATCTGTGAGTTATGCCATGTGATTTTTGAGTCCTCGGTCATTATTTGACCTTGAGGAGTGAGAAATGTTGTTGTGGTGTTGATATTTTATTTACTTGGTCACCTTGTGTTCTGAATGATGGCTTTTTGAATTATATTTTACTTTTTGTTTAGAGACAAATTATTGATGCTATTGATTATCATTGATATTGTGATATGAAACTACAAAAATTTGGTAAATGGATCTATGAGATGGAGAGTCTGGATCATTCTATAGGATGTGTTATTATTTATCATGCTCCAATACCTTCTTTGATAACTTTCATGATTTAATTGTTGATTATAAGTCTTTTGTGGTTTTGGTTTTTCCTTATTTTTGGTTCTTTTGGTTGGAGCATAGAGGGGAAGTGGCTTGCAATGGGAGACATGGCCCTAAAGTGGCTACCATGGTAACTTAGTGTAAGTTGAGTAATAATTGATAACTTGATAAATTTATTAGGAGAGAAACATTAATTAGATAATTATGTGCCTCACCCATGCCTTCAGTGCTATTACAGGCTAGGATGAGAGTGAGAGATGATGCTTGTCCATCCAAGGGGCATAGTGATTTGGCATGATCAGTTTCCTTGTCTTCACGAAAGGATTATTGATTCCACATGGGTCTTTCTTGAGGGTCCACGGTCCAGAGTGACTAGTCTAGAGTAACTCAAGTAGATGACGATGTGATGAAACTTCCCTATATGTGTTCTAGGTTCCTACATTGCATTTGGTACACCTCATTTGTGTCTTGATCATTTATACTTGATAACCTTATAACCTTTTATCCAATGTACCTTTGCATTAGTTTTTCTTGTTTGTGTTAGAAAGTAAAGTCCACCAAGATAACTAAGAGGGGGGGTGAATCAATTATGCAATTAAAAACATTCTCATTATCTTTATTAGATCTGAAACATGTAAGCAATAAGATCACCAACTAGAGAAAGATAAATATACACAATAACACCAGATTTTGTTGATTAGGGAAACCCTTGATCAGAGGGAAAACCCCAGTGGGAATGATGCCCATAAGATGATGTACTAATATAAATGTTCCTTGTGAGAGGATGAACCCTGTTAGGAGTTAATGAATTACATTTAGTACATATGAGTCCTTATTAGGAGACTTTGAATCCCTGTTAGGAGATTTCAACCTTGTTAGGAGTTGTGAAGAAGACAAAAGGACCCACTATCCAAACAGTCTTAGTATTATCCTCACTGAATAATAAAAGTAACCAAAACAATTGTCAACAACAACTTCTTTGCCTAATATAGTCCTTTGTAAGCTTGCCATGCCTCACTCACACCAATCTCTACTTTGATCCAAACATATTTTCTTTCACGTTCATTAGATCTCATACATAAGTTCGCATCTTCCACAATGCAAAGATATGAATGTATATCACACTTTCCATCCAAGGAATACTCTTTCCTTTATACCAAATCCTAGAATAAGTTATTGAGTCAATCTTGAGGCTTTCCCAATTTACAATTATAATATAGGATCATTTTAAGATATTACTTTACATGTTACATTACAATATTTTATCTTTTTTGCAATTACAATCAAACTGTTGGATCACACTCTTTATAAATTTACACACGCTTCTCATATGACTTAGTGCTCTTAACCACACCATCTCTAACTTTTCTTCATCCTCTATCCAAGTCTTCTCAATCAGATTCCATCTCTATTAGGAGATAAAATCCAAACATCAGAAGCCGCTCTTTGCAAATGTTGCCTAAACATAGTCTTCAGTAAAACCTTCATATATCTGTCCAGAATGCATAATTTTGTACATTCTCTTAATTTTAATATCAAGAAATACTCTGGATCATAATACCAAGTGCGCATAGGCTGATCTTTAATCCTTAAACCACGCAAAGCCATACTCTGTCTGCTACACTGTCAATTTTCACAGAATAACCAATTTGTTGACATCAGTGACAAACTTTGTCATGAATGCAAAACACAATCACTGTAACATGTCTCCAAAACTACTAGGATACTCCCCCATAGTAATACCATCAGAATTCATGCTAACAATCTCCCTCTTTTGCATTGATGGCAACTTTCCATCTAATATCACACTTTCCATACAAGGAATAATCTTTCCTTTATACCAAGTCCCAAAATAAGTTATTGAGTTGGCCTTGAGGCTTTCCCAATTAACAATTATAATATAGGATCATTTTAAGATATTACTTTACACGTTACATTACAATATTTTATCTTTTCTGTAATTACAATCAAACTGTCAGCTCACACTCTTTATAACTTTACACACGTTGCTCATATGACTTAATTATCTTAACCACACCATATATAACTTGTTTTCATCCTCTATCCAATTCCAATCAATTAGATTCTATCTCTGTTAGGAGATAAAATCCAAACATCAAAAGCCACTCTCTACAAACGCTGCCTAAACATAGTCTTTAGTAAAACCTTCATATATCAGTCCAGAATGCATAATTCCATACATGCTCTTAACTGTAATATCAAGACATACTCTGGATCATAATACCAAGTGCACATAAGATGATCTTCAATCCTTGAACCGTGTGAAGCCAGACTCTGTCTTCTACACTACCAGTCTTCACAAAATAACTAGTATGTTGACATCAATGACAAACTCTATCATGAATGCAACACACAATCACTATAACATGTCTCCAACACTACTAGGATACTCCCCACACATGAATACCATCAACATTCATACTAACAATCTCCCTCTTTTGCATTGATGGCAACATAGGTGAAAAACATCTAAGTTCTATAAATACCAAACATACCTCTGCTGCATCTTCTTTTCCATTATGCATAAGGAAGGTATTAATATCCCTCATACATCAACATATTTTTAAATCCTCTTCATCAATCATCAATTCCTCTTCATCAATCAATATGAATCTTTTGAAAATTTCTCCCCCAAGGGATGATCTTCTCATACTCTTCTCTCCCATTGATATTAGTCCATACATATCAAGGGATGCTTTTCATGTGTTATACTCTCCCCCATTGACATCAAGGAGAAATGTATCATTATGTCAGTCCATCTTATACATAAGGTCTGCAATAAGCTCAAGTATCCAAAAATGCTGTTAAATATCAGTACCAAGAGTCTTTAGTGACTCAGTTGAAATACAGATACTCCCCCATAGGACAAGCATCAAGCATTCAGCCTAGATAATGAAATAATGCTCTGATATTTCTGGACTAACACTATTTCTACATCAATTATTCAAGAGTAGACAGGGGCATAACCCCTAGCATACCTCACAAGTACTCAAATGTATCCTTTAGAAAAGGTTTTGTAAAAATGTCTGCTATTTTCTCCTTTGTGTTGACATACTGCAATCTGATTTCTCTCTGCAAATTTTTCTCTAAAAAAGTAATACTTAATAGATATGTGTTGTGTCTTTGAATGTAATATTGAATTCTTTGACATACTTACTGCACTTGTGTTATCGCAATGTATGATAACAGACTCTGTGAATTCAATTCCAATGTCTTTCAACATTTGTTTCATCCATATAATCTGATTACAATTGTTTGATGCTGCTACATATTATGCTTCTACCGTGCTTTGTGAAATGCAATCCTATTTCTTGCTTAGACAAGAAACTAATCTTCCTCCCAAAAAGAATGCTCCACCACTAGTGTTCTTTTTGTCATCTAAATTTCTTTCCCAATCATCATTAGTGTATGCACATAGTGTGAAATCATGTGATTTATCATACCACAGTCCATAATCAGGTGTGCCTCTCAAATATTTGAAAATTCTTTTTACAATTGCATAATGTGTCTCTTTAGGGGTTGAAAGCTGTCTCTTTATGCCATTATCTTCATAAAAATTGTTAAACTCATTTGAAGTAAACTCTCCTCCTCTACCATATCTCAAACATCTAATCTTCAAATGAGATTCATTCTCAACCCTACTCTTAAATAAATTGAATTTCTCAAAAGCTTCAGATTTTTCTCTAAGAAATGCTATCCACATCATTCTAGTGAAATCGTCAACAAAAATCATAAAATAGATTTCACCATAGAATGCTCTTGTCTTTGTAGGACTACTCAAATCTCTGTGCACAATCTTCAATTTTGCTGAAGTAGTAAAATTATTGCTTGGAAATGAACTTTTCTTCTATTTTTCCATTACACATTCCTTACATGCCATGTTAGTAGGTTTCAAAATCTTAGGAAAGTCTCTAATTGCTAATGTAGTAATGATCTTCACAATGTTATCAAAGTTGATATGAAAAAATATCTTATGTCGTAACCAAATATCATCCACTTTAGCAACTAAACATGTCATCTCTATAGGTGTCAATTGAAAAACATTACCTTTAGATCTTATACTTGTTCCAATTAGGTTACCATATTTGTCTTTGATAGTGCAACTGTTCTCCTTGAAATGTACTATGTATTCTTTTTCCATAAGCTGTCCAACACTCAAAAGATTATGTTTCAAGCCATCAATAAAGTAAACATCATTAGTGAACTAGTCTTTCCATCAAGTTTAATAGATCCTTTTCCTTTTATATGACAGGCTGCATTATTTCCAACTCTAACTGTTCCTCCATCATAACTTTTGAATTCAATAAATTTATTCATATCTCCAGTCATGTGATGGGAACAAACATTGTCTATAATTCAATCATATTTATTTTCAACTTGTGATACTAATGCTCTCTCTTGTCTAACTTCTTTTTTTTTAGGATTTTCTTCCTTAGTAGCAACAAATCCTATTTCATCATCACTTCTACTCAAAGATTCTTTAGTATTAGATTCTTCATTATTTACAAAAAGGAAATCCTTAGGCATTGTAGCTTTGTAGTGTTTTCTAGTCTTTCTTACTCTCTTAGGACATTTAGAAGAATAATGACCATATTTATTACAAGTCCAACATTTAAAGATTTTGTTACCTTTAGGCTCTCTTTTCATAAGTACGACAAGTCTTTCCTCAATCTTCTTTTCTTCTTCAACTTTTGTTCAGCTGCAACTAGCATAGTCTCCACTTGTACTTGTACTTCTTGAACACTTAATGCGTTGAAAGAAGTCTCTATTCTAGGAAATTCTCCACTTTGTCTCATCCACATTTCTGGTGATTGTAATCTTCCAAGAAGAGTCTCTTTAGTGAAATCATTTGTGTAGGGAATAACTTGTTCAATCATTTGTGCTATTTGTTTGAATGCAGGTGTCAAGGTTTTCAGTATCTTCCATACAACTTCATCTTCTAATTTTTCTCCTCCACAAGTCTTAATTCCTGTAATAATCTCTGATATTCTACCAAAGTAACTTCTTATAGATTCATCTTCCATCATTTTAGCATCTTGAAATAAGCATATCCAATTTTGTAATCTAACCTTTCTAGCATGATTATCACCTTCAAATGTATTTTGCAAAGCAATCCAAACTTCATGAGCAAGGTTTAAAGTTTTTACCTGAGAAAATTTAGTTTCTGGAAGAGCTAATAATAGAGCTTCTCTAGCAAGCATATTGTACATGAATATGTCTTTCTGACCTTAATTACACTCTTCAAGTTTGTCTTCTTCAATCACATCCTTTCTCTTTGTAGTAATCAACTAGTATCCTGGACCCATGCATAACAAGTGTGTCTTCAAATTTTATTTCCAATTGTCATAGTTAACTCCATCAAAATTTGAACTTTCTTTCTTGAAATGTGCCATAGATCTCCTTAAGCTCTCAAGATTTTTCTTAAAGGACCTGAGGCTCTGATACCAATTGTTAGAAAGTAAAGTCCACCAAGATAACTGCAAGGGGGGGGGGGTGAATCATTTATGCAATTAAAACTATTCTCACTATCTTTATTAGATCTGAAACATGTAAGCAATAAGATCACCAACCAGAGAAAGATAAACATAAATAATAACACTGGATTTTATTGACTAGGGAAACCCTTGATCAGAGGGAAAACCCCGGTGGGAATGATGCCCACAAGATGATGTACTAATATAAATATTTCTTGTGAGAGGATGGAACCTGTTAGGAGTCAATGAAATACATTTAGTATATATGAGCCCCTGTTAGGACACTTTGAATCCCTGTTAGGAGATTCCAACCCTGTTAGGAATTGTGAAGAAGATAGAAGGATCCATTTTCCAAACAGACTTAGTGTTATCCTCACTAAATAATACAAGTAACCAAAACAACTGTCAATAGAAACTTATTTTTTGAATATAGTCCTTTGTAATCTCTCCATGCCCCACTCACACCAATCTCTACTCTGATCCAAAGATATTCACTTTCAGGTTCACTAGATCTCATACATAAGTTCCCATCTTCCACAATGCAAAGATATGACTGTATATCACACTTTCCATCCAAGGAATAATATTTCCTTTATACCAAGTCCTAGAATAAGTTATTGAGTCAGCCTTGAGGCTTTCCCAATTTACAATTATAATATAGGATCATCTTAAGATATTACTTTACACGTTACATTACAATATTTTATCTTTTTTGCAATTACAATCAAATTTTCGGCTCACACTCTTTATAACTTTACACACACTTCTCATATGACTTAGTGCTCTTAACCACACCATCTCTAAATTTTCTTCATCCTCTATCCAAGTCTTCTCAATCAGATTCCATCTCTGTTAGGAGATAAAATCCAAACATCAGAAGCCGCTCTTTGGAAACATTGCCTAAACATAGTCTTCAGTAAAACCTTCATATATGTGTCCAGAATGCATAATTTTGTATGTTCTCTTAATTTTAATATCAAGAAATAATCTGGATCATAATACCAAGTGTGCATATGCTGATCTTCAATCCTCGAACCGCGTGAAGCCAGACTCTATCTTCTACACTACTAGTCTTCATAGAATAACCAGTATGTTGACATCAATGACAAACTTTGTCATGAATGCAACACACAATCACTGTAACATGTCTCCAACACTACTAGGATACTCCCCCACATGAATACCCTCAGAATTCATGCTAACAATTTGGATGTTTCTTTGTGTGAGGCCTAGTGTTATCTCCTCACTATAGTGGGGTGGACCTCAGGGTTCCACATGGTCGGGTGGTAGTGATTCTATTACCATTGAGATTGTAACATTTGTGTTCATGTTCTTGGATGATCCTTGTTGTTGTTACTATCTTATTATTCTTCATTTGAGACTTGCTTATTGTATAATGAGATGTATATTGTATCCTATCTGTATATTGGTTGACTTCCATTTAAGAGATGTTATGTATATTTATGTATTGTTGTTTATCCTACGACTTGTGTAGTGGAAGATGGTTGATTATGTACACCATGTTGTATCTATTGTATATTTTCTTCTATTGTATGAAATTATTTTCTTTCTTATATGAAAGGCAATCGTATCTTGTGATTCCGTTGTAGATATATTCATGTTAGTGTATATGAGGAAAAGTAATCTCTGTAGAACAATCATACAAATTCAAACGTTATTTATACATGTTCATATTCAAATCTTAAATTAACAAGAAAATCATGTTTAATATCATCTCTACACTACTCTCCACATAACCTCGGATGAACATGAAGCAAGTGCACCCAAGACTTGCTTGATTTAAGCTCTTAGAGAGGATGTGGGTGTGCTCTCCCAACACAAGTATTGACCCCAATAATTAATGCAAACTAGATTGAAATGAAAGATTGAAATACTCAAGGAGGAGCTATAAAAGCAACCATAAAGCATTCAAAGAAAGAAACCAAAAAGACTGAAGGAGGAGCTATGGAAGCAATCCTCAAGAACTTATGGCATGAAGCTATGATTAACAATCAATGGAAATTAGCTAAGACTCAAAATGTAAATCTACCATGAATGCAAACAGCTACCAAAGAGTTAGCAATAAGAACTGAAATGAATGCACTAACATAAAATTTCTAGAATGCAAGAATGAATGCAAAGAAAAAAGTGTCTCTTTTGCTTGAGACAAGGGTCTTATTTATATCATTTTGGAGGTTTGGGATGAGGTCGCATCTATGTGGCATCCACATAGGTTCCACCAAGGAGACACATTAGCCATGCAAAGCCCAAGGCTTGCTCACACATGTGTGAGCAACTTGGGATGTGAAGGGTCAATGTGTACTCCAAGTACACATATGTAAGTGTGTGTAAGAGAAAGTCAACTTTTACACTTTTGGAAAGTGTAAGAGGTGTCATAAAAAAATGTAAGAAGCCTTGTTTAAGATTTTTTAAGAAGTTTTGAAAAGGTGTATTTTAAATTATTTGCTCACACATGTGTGAGCAAATAATTAGAACTAATATTTGTAAGAAGATGAAAATTAGCTTAATTAACCTTAATTAATAAATAGGCTTATTAGATAGAAAGTGATGTGTATAGGGTAGCATCTAGGTTATGTTTAAGATTAAATTAAATAAAATTTAACTTAATCATAGTTTAGTAGAAATAAAACATGTGGACCTGAATAAATAAATTAAAATTATTTAAAAGGGGAATGTGGAGAAACATGTAATAAATTAAATTTAATAAATTAGAGGGTAGTATTTAAATTTAATTTAAATACTTTAGGCAATGAATCTATTGAATTAAATAAATTTAATTAAATGGATAAATGAATATAAAAATATAATTAATTAAAATTAACCGTAATGTTTTTGATTACAGTAAAGATAGGTTTTGAAGGGGCCCCGAAACCCTTTAACAAAGAGATAGAGAGATAGACATGATAAACCAAAAAAGACAACAAACTAACCCATAAAGGGCCAGTCTACAAAAGGGACACTTCCCAGATTTTCAAGAAAATCATACACAAAAAACACTAAATGCTAGACAAAGCAACAAATAGCCTTCAACAAAACAGGTCCAAAAAGTCCATCAGCACCGAAATTAGGTCAAAGTCTTCAAGAAGCACTAATGTTATTAAGGACATTAATTAAATTAAATTTAATTAATGTTAAGTGTTAGAATGGATAAATTTAGGTGTCTATAGTTAGTTTACTTTGTGGTTGTTCTTAGTAGATTAGTTAACTTTAAAATAACTCTACGTCATGGAACCCTTGGGATTGTTAACTTTGTTTATATACTTAAGTGTATGTTTTATCTTATGTTGGTCTTGCTTCCACATTTGTAATGTTTAATGTTTAAGAAAAAAACTATTCCATCAACTTAGTGTCATTTTTAGGTTAATTTATCTTGGATTCCCTAGCGGGTCATTACATTGTTGAAACTTCATCTTCTTCCTCCCTACCATTCACAAGATCTTTCCCATTTACCAACATCACCTTACTATTTCAACTATTATTGTCCCTTCTTGGCTCTTGCAAAGGGAACCCGGTATGTTTGACACCATCCTTATAAAAAATGTAAGTGTTATCTCTTTCATTATGTACCAACTTCCTATAAAACTACCAAGCAATAAATGACACACATCCATGGTTATAACATCGCATAACACACTATCCTTACAACTACCAATTAAAAATTCAACAAGAGCTTGTTCATCTACCAATAATTGATGCCCTTTCTATAAGAAACTCTAAAAGGAGAAAGATGTTTAATTTTCTTAAGGCCTAACTTATGTACCATCTTTGTAGCCATAAGATTATCCATACTACAATTATCATTAATTAATTTGTAACACTTACCTTTTCCTTACATTTGGTTATAAATAGAGCTCTTATCTGAACTAGTTCTTGACTTTCTGCTAGTGGCTTCAACAACACTCTTTTGAACAAAAAAGACTTTCCTAATTTAGGCTCCTCATTGTGATGGGGAGGTGATACTAAACAATTTTGATATTCTTGTACTATTTGATTCCTCCTTACAAGCCTTGTACATTCTTCTTGTAAAAACTTAGGACACTCCCAACTTTTTATGACCAACATACTCGTTGCACTTAAAACATTTTCTAGGGAAACCTTTATGACTGATTCCACATCCTCTTCCTGAAATCTCTTTCTCTTTTGTGGTTTTTCCTATTTCCTTACTCTGTGTGGGGCTTAACTTGTTTAATCTACTTTCCCTTGTTTCTTTATTGTACCTTCTAAGTTGCAAAATTTCTGCAACTTTTGGAGAACTATTTAATTGTCTTCTTACTATTTTATTCTTAGCCTTCGATGCATATTGATATGATTCCTCCATCTTCTTAATCTGAAATATACTCATTTCATCTTGGATATTGAATCACAAGCCATTCACATGCCTAGCTACCTTTTACTTATCAATATCATGCCTTTCCAAATGAATGGCTAGCTTGTAGAACTACCTTGCATATTCCTTTATGTTGATATCTATCCACTTCAAATTTGTAACTTCTTGAGTAATTCCATTTCATAATCTCCTAGAATGAATGTCCTTTTCAACTTGATCACAATTTGAATCTACTTGGCTATTCTTGGATCTCTATTTGACATTCTATCTCTTTGAAACTATTTCCACCAAATTACAACATGTCCTTTCAACTTTGTTTGGGTTATTTTTACTCTTTGTGGATCTCTGATCTCCTCCACCTCAAAATATTCTTTTAATTATCCTATCTAATAAATCAACTCATTTGGATTTATTATTCTAGAACAACTTGGAACATCTATTTTGTTGCTCGTTGCAATTCACGAAAGAGACCTCAAAAATTGATCTTCAACCATTTCTTCTAGTTGTTCTTCTCTTTCATGTTCCTCTATGTCATTTTCTTCTCCACTTTCATAATTTCTTGCACTTCTAGTAGCCAATTGTACCTCATTTTGGATGTCCTCCCTAAGATCGCTTCTTATCAACTCTCAAAATCTCTCTAATACCTCTATTCTCAACATATCTCTTTGATGCAACATCTTGGATATTCTTTCAATGAATAGGTTTCAAGTTCTATTTCCACCCACCCATCCTGGCATAGGCTGTCTCATGTTTGAAACTCTACTTATGCCCTCTAAACTTGTGTCTCTATACCAATTGATGATGACGATTACCTTAATTCGAAAAAAATGTAGACTATTCTACCCTCAAGGCGTCACTGAGTTAATTACAAATACATAAACAAATTTGATGGTAGCAAAATGTTTTTTATACAAATCTCAAATAAAAATTTGATTAGACACTGAGAAATGCATATGAATATATTCTCAATAGTGGAATTATTATTCATCATTTATCCTCTTAGGTAATCAACACACATGACAATGCAGTTTATACCCTTCAATAGAGGAATGAAATTGCAAGATATTATATTCATATTACTCATTGATGGAAGGTCACAAGCCCCTTTAGAGCTAACATTTCTCCATTCCACCCAATCACTCCCAGTACAATAAAATTGATGTCGATGTCCTCCTACTATCACTTGTAATCCTAAGATAATATTCCTACAAATACAAACAAAAATATCCAATGTTTGCCTCAGTATATGCCCTCTTCAACCCATCCAGATAATTTGTGTTTTCCCCTTTCAAAAACTCTCTTCTCCTTGTAGTGCTAAAATTTCTTAGGAATATATTTTTCTTTTTTTGATCTCTTCCTCGTAGCTTCTCAAGATTTATGTTCTCTCATCCCCCTTAATTATTAACTTTTCTCTAGAAAGAAGAAACAAACTCCAAAAATGGATGAATACAACCCTTTTCCACACCTTCCCATGTGGTGTTAGAAGACCAATACAACAAAAATTTTCCTAAAACATGATTAAAAAAACAAAACGTAAACAATAATAAATAAACAAAATCTTAATTGTTGACAATGTCCCTACATCAAGGCCTAGGAAAATAAATTATCACACTAAGAAAATAATTAAATTCCAGAGTAACACTTGGGCTAACTCTATGAATCTAAGTAACATATGACATACATGAATCAAAATATTAAATACATCAATTATGTAACAAACCTCTGATGATACGCACTAGCTTAATGATCTGAATAATTTTGTTATAATACTCTTACAAATGTTGTATTTATAAAATCCTCACATGTTCTTTTTAACGAGTCCTAGATAATTTCAAAGGAGTTAATACAACTATCAAGTCCAAAAATTAACAAAATGGATGTTAGGAAAGCTCAAATTTCAACATTTTCAATGAAGTATGATTTCCTAAATACTCTATCGACTACCTAATATCTCCACTAGGAAAATGGTTGAAAAGGTAGAAATTGAAGTTTTAAAATATTCAAATTTGAAGATCAAATCTATGCCTATTGTGAATGTATGGAAATGTGAATCACAATAAAGAAATAAATACAATATAGGATCCAAACTCACAATCCACACAATTAAAAAATAAATCCCAAGATCTATGCACAAATTAAATGATAAACAATAGTACCAACAAAAAGACCTTAGGAGACTTCATTGTTGTTTGGGATTTTCTCAAATGCTTTGATATGTGGGTTTCTCTTCAAACTAGCATGACTATAGTTGTAGAATGATATGATAATAAAAGATAGATGCTTGATAAATGCTTAATAGTTGCTAGCTCTTGATTGAGAATGCTTGAAAATGCTTGATAAGTTGAGTATAGTGTAGGTGCTCAAAAGTGGTAGCAACACTCTTGATAATAATGCTAGCTAGGAAGAAATGATTGGGTGAAGGTGTCATGCCCCGCAAGGGAACCGGGGAAGAGAACAAAGATTCTCTTTGTTAAAGAAAACCTAAGTAATAATTTATGAAATTTTTTGAACTTTTAAAAGAATTATGTGAACCAAACTTAAATTTAGATTCCTCCCAAGGTTCCCTTTTCATTTAAATGCATGATTCATTCAAATCCATTAAGTAAACTAACAACAAGATTTATTTCTCAAGGCAAACTACATCATATCTTTAAGAAATACAAAACATTTTCATTTCAACTTTCCATTTAAAACCATCTATATTCCTAAGTATTCTTTATGAACAGTATAACCTTTAAATCAGATAGAATCATCTAAATCATTTGATACATTGCAATTAATACATTTGTTCTTCAATAGCCTTTTTCACTTAATCAATAATAAGAAACATACTAACATACTTGAAATGTTCCCAGAACCTTTTTCTTTTCCAATATACATCTTATATAAAATTCACCCTTTCCCTTTTTGCTAAGTCTACCCATTCCAAATACATCATTTTGAATTGCATCAATGATTACATTACATTCATCTCCTCTTGGGAGGTAACAATAATTTTACATCATGAAATATAACTACAAAGTCTTCATTCTTCAAACTGGTACATAAGCAAGCATGGATCTTCAAACACTGCATCTGCAAAAGATACCTCGATAAAAATATTTATCACCCAACCACGTGGATACCCAAAGGCCCACTCCCCCGTGCTAGGAGATAAACACCAAGGTCCACAAGAAGGAATAGCTAGGCCAAACCTAGGGTTGGGTTACCTTTCCCAAATAGCAAATGAAAAGAAGGTCAAAGTATAAATCTTTCCCCAAATAGGTTCTAAGGCTTGGTAGAAACTCTAAGCAACAACCTAAGTGAGTGTCATCGCATAGACCTCACTCCTTGGGTTGTCCTGGTACTAGCCACTTCGGGCCCCGACCCCCAAGTAGGCACATGCGGGATTGAATGCCTTTCGTACTGACAAGCGCCATTCGATCATACCTACGCATAGGTACCTTCTCCCACTCCCATCCATAGCCTTTACTAGTGCTAATGGCATGGGCGAGGCACATTTAATCTTTTTAATGTTTGAACCCATTCCCATAAGTTTAATTAAGTTTTCACTTGTTAAATAACTCTTCAGTCGGTTACCTGGTTCTAGCCACTTAGGGCCCCGGCCCCGCACTGAGAGTCACTCACTAGGTGTCGTTAGGTTTTCTACCCTTAACCCACATATCACAATCATATCATACATGTAGTAAAAACACATTATAAACACATTGAGAACTGCTACAAGGAATAGAAAATAATAAGATAGATTATGAATGTTTAGGGAAATTAGGAACATTTAAGGATGTTTAGAATGTCCTGATCCTTTTAGACAACTCTAAACCCTACACTGTTTCCTACACACATCCTAACCCTATTAAGGCATCTAAATGCACTGGATATAACCTCCACTAAACATGTTTAAGGTTTACATAAAAATTCCATATGCTAAAGATAATTTTCCATCAATTTCAACCTAAGTCTAAAATTTGACTAAGTCTGATTTTTATTAACATCTAAAATTTAGAAGTTACAACTTAACTCCTAGGAAGTTGAAACCTATCCCAATCAATCTAAAAGGTACCTAATCCCTTTATACAAGTATAACTTAAAGTATACATTTTACTTGTATAAAGCGAATATTATTAAAATCCATATTTAACATTTATTAAAAAATTTAAATAAACAAATATAATTTCCACCAATTATTTATAAACCAACTAGACTATGAAATTCCTATTAAACCCTAACTAAATTTAATAGCAAATCTAAATATACTAAATTCATTATTCATTAAAATCTAAAACAAATAAAAACCACTACCAAAAATTTAAAAAAACCATTTTAGAATTGACTTATGGGGGGGACCCTATGGGCCCCGCACCCCATTGACCTAGCGCCCTGTGCGCTTCCCCAACTCACGGCCGTAGCAGGGTACTGCTACTGTAGTACCTGCTACCGTAGCAATCAGGTACTGTCGTAGCAGTGCCTGCCACTGCTACGGTAGGGAGCCGTGAGGGGAGTGGGGAAGGTGGTGGCCCCCACTTCCCAACCCTTTCATTTTTTTTTTGTTTTATATTAATTTATTTTTTTATATATCATTTTTTGTAAACACAACTTTATTTAAGCATCTATAATTATTTATGCATAACTTTATAACTATATAGTTTTGTTTTTATTTTTTTTATTTTTAAAAAGAAGAGCACTCAAATAACTTTATTGAAGCTCATATAATTTTGACAGATAATAAATATATATATATATATATATATATTATTTATTTTGACAGCAAATTAAATATAAAATACTACTCGTATTCCTTACTGATAAATAAACTAAATACAAATAATCTAATCCCGGATTCATCCTATGCTTAAATGAGCGGTTGTCATTGATTGTTATTATAGCAATTTATATGTTTGTGTAAATAGCTACTAGGATATAGAAATTAATGATAGAATACAAGAATGTATTTACACCCAACAGATTACAATAACATATAAACGGCTCACAGAATATAATAATGTATAAATGTTTTGCACATATGGATACAAATAAACACATACAAAAGCATTCAAACAGAACAAAACATTCATAATATAAAAGAGAATAATCTCTCAGTATGGATTCCAACCTGGAGTCCTGTGGAGACCGGTTGATGAAGGAAGATCAATTCCTCTCCAACGTTTCCAACACTCCTTTGAATCCCTCTGCTTGCAATCTTCCAGCCTCTACCCGTAACAATCCAAATGCCAAACTCACAGAATAAGGGACTTCTCTCCTCAAAAATATAAATTTTTCTACAATAATAATACTAATCCTCTTCTCGAAATCAACTCTTCTCCCCAACTCCCATACACAAGAAAGCCTTTCCTGTAAATAGAATGGAGGAGGTGGTTGCACAAGTAATCCAACCGATGCAACCATCTCAACTATCCATTCGTTATTAGTTAATGGGATGGTTTGCAAAATCATTCTCGTAAAGGTGAATAAATTTTAAATAAGACTATAATCTATGTTCCCTAAATTTAAGGGTGTTAAAATAAATAATATAATCTCAAAATTAATTTACTAACTTATTTAACTATGGTAATAGAATTTACCAATCCTATTTACCACTTATAAAAATAACATAAGAATAATTTCCTTCACACAAATAATTAATTTATTATATAATAATATATATTAATATATGTATTCATAGGCATATGTGTGCACCCATATGCTTATGGTACATATACCATAAATAAGACACATTATTATTAATATTAAATATTAAAATAACATTATTATAAAATATATTATTTATCCATACACTAATCCACATTCTAAAATATATATTAAGTAGCTACTAACATAAGTTAGATTTTTCCACTATTTATTTAAAATATTTTATTATTACTATTGTCATAGTCACTTTGTTATTATGAGTATTATAAAATAATACCATAAAATTATTCATTATTATAGATATTAAAAACACATGATTTAAATCACATACCAACTCGTTCCTAACGAGATATGCTAGTATAATAGTAGCTACTACTAAAGATAAATTGCTAAGTCATACCTTCAATGAACAATGATTCACATCAATATACCATGAAGACAAGAACTAGCTACAAGATCCATGAATCCAACAACTATGAGATCACACAATACATCCACACAAGGGACTGACTCAACACTTCCCACCTAAGGATAAAAGGATCAAAGGTGAAGTTTCTTCGTGTGGAACCTGGTGATATCTCCGTAACAACAACAATGATTGAGGATTTTGAGGGATCGCTCAGACCTGTGGAGCCAGGTGGAGACGATACCCGGTACCTGCAATCCTGCAGCACCAAGAAGAGATACATATATATACATATGGATATACAAATCAGATATATACAAGCAGATGACCAGGATCGATACATCGTGTGGACCTCAGCTAAGTGAGTAACTACGACTTCGTCCCAAGTCATGAAAACACATTAGACACATATCCATAAAACATCATGATAATGGTTAGATTCAATCCTTGGGTTAGATCCATAAAACATATTAAAATAGATGGCTTTCTAATCTCATAAACATATAAATGATAACAATAAATGAGCATATCCATCATATCATCATCCATAAAACATAAATGTAAATGTATAGTTCTGACCATCATAATAAAATGTCCAAATCAGAAAAGTCTAAGTATCACCATAGGAGAGGTATTACAAAAGGTTTTATTCATGTGTATTGCATAACATTTGATCAATGGTAGAGATTAAATGACAAGATCAATGGATGGGGAGAAAATAAGAGAAGATATGACCTATAATGCACATGGATTGATGAGATGGAATGATAAGGTAAGGTGTAAATGCACATAAGAAATAATGAAAATACCTATTTTATTTATTTAAGGTACGAAAATTAAATATATTTATTTAATTTGAGAGGGAAGTGTGAACTAATTAAATAAATTTTGAAAACTATTTAATTATGAGGAAAATTAATTAAATAATAAAATTACTTAATTGACGATGTGGTAAAATGGTAAAACTATTCAAATAAAACTATTTAATTAATTATAAATAGGAAGAGGTAATGAAAAAATTTGACATTTGAAAACTATTTAATTATTAATGTGAATCAAGTAAGGAAACAAGTGCAATGCAAGATCGAAACTCACAATCCACACAATCACTAAATGAAGCCTAAGATCTACGAACGAATCCAATGATAAACAATAATACAAGCACAAAGACCTTAGGAGATTCTGTAGTTGCTTGAGATTTGCTTTCAAATGTTGTGATATTTAGTTTACTTTTCAAAATAACATAACCATGATTGCATACTGATATGGTAATAAAAGATATACGCTTGATAAATTCTTGATAGTTGTTAGCTCTTGGTTGAGAATGGTTGATAATTTGACTATGGTATAGGTGCTCAAAAGTGCCAATAGTGCTCTTGATAATAATGCTAGCTGGGGAAAAACAAATGAGTGAAGGTCTTATTTATATGTCTCACATAAGATTTGATAAATTATTTAAATTTATTTAATTTGAGAGGGAAGTGTTAGCTAATTAAATAATTTTTGAAAATTACTTGATTAAAAGAGGGAAATTAGTTAAATGATAAAATTATTTAATTAGTAATCAGATAAAATGGTAAAATTAATTTTTTTAAATTTAATTAATTAAAGATAGAAGAAGCTTATGAAATAGTTAATTTATTAAAAACTATTTAAACTATTTAACTATTAGAGAAAAATTAGCTTGATTAAATACTTAAAAATTATTTAATTAATAATTGATAGAGAAATAATGTTAGGAATGACAAGAAAAAAATGTTAGTTAATTTTGGATATCTTTATTTTTTCCCTCTCCAAGATAATGCTTTAAAAAAAAAATGATGCTAGGGTAAAAGGATGGATGGGTGCCCCCTCGAGAGATTGGCTAGAAATTGGCTTTGGGCCAAATTCTAAAAAGATATGTGATGTGTGTGCAAAAATGTGTAGACACAACTAGATGGAACTATATGCAAGCTAACCTATCAATCAAATACAAGGCAAGACATATAAATAGATAGGAAATGGATGTCGAATGTGTAAGATGGATAGGATAAATGTAGATGGAAGGATATTGTTCTTTAGTTATGCTAAGAAATGGGAAGATTAATCCCATTTTGATATAGCAGTATTCACTTGAACAACTTCTTTGAAGGTAAAAGGTAAGGGACTACTAGGGTCCCTCTAGATCTTATCAAACATAAGGCGAAAATGAAGCACATAAGAATAAATAATAATAGATCATGACTAGACAAAGAGCTAAATCGGAGCTAAAGGAACACAAAAAAATCAGCCAAAGGAAGTTGAAAAATCACCACCAACTGCAAAAGGCAGAAAATTGGCACACAAGCATGCATACACATGCACATACATGTAGCTTTGACTTAGATGTTGTGCCCACTACTCAATGCCTACACCCACCACGACATTTGTATTGTACAAACTATTAATAATCTAGATTTTGCAATCAATAAGATTTTATACAATTTTACTTGTGTATTATCTTATTATTAATTCTCCTTATGATCTTATGTATATAAGTTTAATTTTCTGGTTTTTATTCAATTACTTGTATTAGGAGCTATATTGATTTCAAATTTATCTCTATTCTTCTCACAACTCTTTTAATGATTTATCTTATTATAATTTTCAGACATTTGAAAAATATGGTGTAATGTTGAAGTATGTATAATTGACAATAAATATCATATATTCCATCTTTAAACCTTTTCCATTAGGATGTAGAAGATGGCCCCATAAAAAAAAATGACTTAGGGACATGTGTAGAGATATCAATCAAATCAATAAGGGGGCATACAATCTAATATCTGATGGTACTAAAGATAGTTATAAACCAAATGACGATTGCTTGTGGGCAGGGTTATCACTACTCCAGAGCATAAAAGTGGTTAGTAAAATAGTTGGCAAGGTAGGGACTTGATTTTTAAATTTAGAGATCAAATCTATGACTATAGAAGTTACTTGGATTATATCCTCACTTAAAAATCCAATCTAGTATAATGATTAACATGTTTGGAGGCCATTATCAAATTTTTGGGAATCAATAATGAAAGGAATTAAGATATGTGGTATAATTTAGATTTATACAAACTTAATCAACAATAATATTATTTTAAATCTATTCAAGTAGACCTTCCAAATTGCATCACGATTATAAGTAATGATAAGATGAATAAAGAAGCTACCTATCACTTAGAACAACTCAAAATGCAAATCATTTAATTCCATGAAAAGTACAATGTTCCTATTGGAAACACATATGCTATTGAATTATATAAAATGACTATCTAAATTTGTAATCTATAAATTTTTATGTAATTTTACTTGTATATTATCTTATTACTAATTTCTTTTATAATCTTATGTATATAAGTTTAGTCTTATGATTTTTATTAAATTGCTTATATTGTGACCTCTATCATTTTCAAATAGAATCTTTCTCTAGTCTTTCTCACAACTCTTTTAAACACTTATTTTATTATAATTTTTATTCTTGTAATCTTATGTATATAAGTCTTACTTGTAGTACGACCTCTTATCCTTTTCAAATCTAATATTTCTATATTCTTCTTCACAATTCTTTTAACTCATTTTTTTTCTATAATTCTGACCTCTTATCCTTTTTCAAAGCTAATATTTCTCTATTCTCCTTCACAATTCTTTTAACCACTTATTTTTTTAATATAATTCTCACCATTACAAAATGAGGTGGAAGGAAGAAGCATGTAAACTGAAAATGAGAATCATTCCATCTTTAAACTTTTTTTCAAGTTAGGAAAGATAAGGCATGATTGCAGAATATGGCCCCATCACAAGGGGAATTTCGGACAGGTGTAGAGATATCAATCAAATCAACAGGGGTATGAAAACTAATATATGATGGTACTAAAGATAGTTATAAAACAAATGGCGGTTGCCCGTGGGCAGGGCTATCACACTCCATCGTTGATATTTTATACTTGGATAAAATAGTTATTAGTTTAATCAACTAGACCATTTCAAATCTCGAAGAGAGAACAGGACTGTTAGGTGTGAATCTTCAGATCAAGAAAAGTTGAGCCATAATCAATTCGATGATCCGGAGGAACGTAATTTAATCATAACTTCAGTGTACTCGCAGAATCCGAACTTTCTTGTACACCGAAAACCCGTCTCCCAATGTTCTATACTTCCCAATACAGTTTCCTGAGTCAAAAGTTTGATACAAATCGACTATCCAGTTTTCTTAATGCTTTCTGAATCAGTATTTTCGAATGGTGTAACATGCAATATGCTGTAATTTGATCTAAACTCGATATTAGTTATTAAATGAAAAAACTTATCGTAAAATGCCCAATGCCCATATTTTAGACTTCACAGAGGTTGCTGGAGCAGTTTTTTTTTTTGTGATGTATCAGACCTGAAGTTTGGTAATTTGTTCAGAACTTCACAGTAACTGCTGAGACTTGTGGGGAAAATGCCCAAAGCACAAACAGGCATTCCCGAATTTGGTTTGTTAAATTGAGTTGAGTTGAATTGGATTGTAAGAGAAACAGGAGGGTAAACATGATAGTTTCTGCTCTGCTTACATCCGTAGGAATAAATGTGGGTCTGTGCATTCTACTTTGGTCATTATACTCTGTATTGAGAAAGCAGCCGGGCAATGTAATTGTGTATGCCCCTCGCATGGTAGCAGAGGAGAGAGCCAAGCAAAGAGGAGTATTAGAGAGATTTGTGCCATCTGCATGGTGGATTGTAAGGGCATGGAGGGCTACTGAAGCTGATATCCTGGAACATGCAGGTTTCGATGGCTACGTGTTCCTCAGGGTCTTTGTCTTCAGGTAACTCAGTTCCCAAACTTATTATAATTTTAGTTTGGGATGGAGATTTCAATTTCGATTTCTATTTTTGGGTACAGAGTTTCAATCTTCCCTTTTCTTGTGTTGCTTTTAAGCTACAGGGTAGACATATGAGACAGTATGTTATTCTGAAATGATTGAAAATCACATCCGATCATATTTCAGAATGGCAATTTCATTTACATGGCTATTTTTAAAACATTTTTCCGATTCATTATTTTTTTTTGGCCCTGTAAAGTTTGTGTAGGTTTGCATCAGGCTTAATATTTCAAACCTTCTCACACAAATCGACTGTTATTCTGAAATATTATCATTTCCTCCGATCATATTTTAAAAGAACAATTTTGATTAAATGATGATCTTTGAAATGGTTTTTCAGATTCTTTTTTTTCTGTCTTGGATAAATTTCTATAGCGTCATACCTGTCTTAAGATTTTAAACCTGGTTTGCACTCAAGTGCACTGATGATTATTTCACAACTACCTTCATGAATATATTAGCCAGTCTTGCTATATTGAAATGGATTTGAACCTAAGAGTCAAACACTACTACCAGAACGCTCCTACTGCGTAAACAACCTTATGGGTAAAGTCTCCAAAAGTTAGACATTTTTAATGTGTTAATTCCAGTGTTGCATGGAGGTTTAGACATTGAGAACGGGGCATATAATATATAATTGAAATAATTGAAAAATTAATTATAATTTAATATTTAATAGAGTACGTGTAATAAATTTTCATTAATATGGTTATTATTAACATATATTATATATAATACAGTTTTAACACTTGAATGCTTCTGATGGTTTGTTGAGGAGTAAAAAAATGGGGATTGTCCAACATGGAATTCAAAGAAACTTGCGAATTGCGACCTTGGATGCACTAGCAAGGTCGGATTTGAAATGAAGGCCTTGATTAATGACGATGGTTCTTAGAGGTATAGATCCACTCTTGGTTTATGTGCACACATTTGAGAATTCCTTGGTATTCTGCTTGCTTGTGATTGCATCCACCGTTGGGCTGAAGAGAATTAAAGGGAAGTGCAATCGTTGAAATTCTTTCCCAAGGGCTTCTTTGTAGCAATTTTCAAGTGGGAAGATGGAAGAAATTTTGCCCTTAACTGTATCCATAGCGGATGGAACGCTTGCTTCTATATTTAGAATTTGTGTCCAAACTTTGACCTGTTTGTCTTGCATTTTTTCCAACTCATCCATCAAGTTAGAATATTCAATTTACTTGAGGATTGCTAGTCAAACAAGGGCTTTTTACATATTGGAAATGGCCTTGGGCATTTATTTTAAAGTAGGAGATATTTTCCACAGCAAGTCAAATTGTGATATTGCTATTAGGATTCAACTGTGTAGTTTTTGAGTCAAACTCATTGACCCATGTTTCATGAGTAGTGGTTCACAAGAACCCATCTCTCATGAGAATGAATGGAACACTTAGTACTCATTGCATCTAGGTGATGCTCTCATAGAGTTGAAGCACTAAGACTTCCCGGGAGGTCACCCATCCCAGTACTACTCTAGCTCAAGTGCGCTTAACCATAGAGTTTCCTCCAAGGTTAAATCCACTACTCTGTGGTTAAGCGCGCTTGAGCTGGAGTAGTACTGGGATGGAAGACCTCCCGGGAAGTCCTGATGCTTCACCTCTGTGAGCAATACCTAGATGCAATGAGCGCTAAGTGTTCCATTCATTCTCATGAGAGATGGGTTCTTGTGAACCACTACTCATGAAACATGGGTCAATCATCAATGAGTTTGACTCAAAAAAATCCTGATAGCAATATCATACATTTGTTTTCAATCGACCAAGAAGTTGGTGATGGCGATTCAACGATATATACTTGATTTCACTCCCTCTCCATTCATGTGGCCTTTAAAAGCATCAGTCTGGAATCTAAGTGTGGAGAATGGCTTTAGTTAATGGAGGTTCAATACACCAAACATTCCAGTAAACATTTCCATCCAACCTCCGCTTCTGACCCGCAGTCCTCCCTTGAGCCTTTTGAGCTCCAAATTATGAACGGTTTGAGGCCATCCTCCCTTCGGTCCACTGCATGCCAAAAGTCTTCACCATCTCGAATTCCCTTCCCTAGAAAATGACAAACTTCATCAATGCATTCAGTCCTTCCATCCACTCATCTGCAACATATTCTTGAGCTACCCTTTTCACCTCCACCTTGGTACCAAACTCAAAGCCCCAAGCCAAAAACATTGCCACAATATTGACATTAACCTGATATTTGTGCTCTGTTTTAAAAAATTCCTCTCCTAGTAAAAGATCCAAAATCTGTAAAAATAGAGAATCATGAATTTTAAAAACAATCTTCAGTCTCTTCTTTGATATCTCCCCTATGAAAGCCAGTTGTTGCTTGGCTGTGAGAACAGTGAAATTCGCTTCCATGATACCCAACCTCCTGTTGGCTCCCACACATCAAATTTTCAGAACACCCTAGAAAGAATGAGCCCACCGTCGCTTGTTTAAAGGTGAGGAGCTTGAGAATATAAACTCCGAATTAAGTGCCTACTCTCCCAAATGTCACATTGTTTTCTGCCTTGCAAGATAACGATGCAATGCTCAGATATATAATGTAATTTTACAGGATTTTATCCCACACTAAATCATCAAACCTCATCCTAGGGAATGAAGGATCATCATTATTAAACGATGTTGCCCATTTTTATAGTTGATCTGCCACCCCATTACCCAATCTATGCACATGGGTAATTCAAAAGCCTTTAAAAGTGTTCAACAATTTACAGTTGGATAAAATATATTTATTAATATTCCAAGCCAATGCATTTCCCTTCTTTAAAGAACTTACAATGACCATGGAGTCACCCTCCAAATGGATCTTATCAAAGCCAAGTTTTTTCGCCATCAAGATATTCTCAAATGCTGCTTGGACTTCTGCCATATTATTTGTCCCATCCTGCAATTGTTTGGCCTCGATTGCAATAATATTACTTTTGGAATCCCTTGCCACAAAGCCTGCTATAGAGGGGCCCAGATTCCCCTTTGAAGCGCCAAATTGACTTTGATCCAACCATCCTCTGGGGGATCCCACTTCACATCCTTATCGACTACTGGATTGGGATTAACCCCATGAAGCTCACTAACGGGCCATGTAGCAGTAATACTTAACATAAGAGGGATACAAGATACTATTTTTCATACTTCATCTTATCTGCTTTTTCAAGCTCTGGTGTTGAACTGTTGGAAAAGTAATTTTTGCAGGTGAGTTTGCAGTCATTAGGGCAAGGAAAATGAGCAAGAGTTGCAACTAATTTATGTCTGATTTTGCACTTATTTTCATTGTGGGTTCCACCATTCTAATATATGCACAAGGATTTGCATGTTAGGGTTTCAGTGTTTTGTAGAAGAGCTGCCTAGTTTCATATCAAAAACTTCTATTTTAGTAGGTTTGCTTTTCAAGGAAATCACATAAAGGATTCATTCATCCAACTTTTTTAATTTTAGAAAGTTAATTTTCTGTGGACAGTTGCTTCTTTAGGTTGCAATGCGAAAAATGCTTTGTTATCACAGAGGCCATTCATATGCCAGATTGCTATTTTTTTAGCAGTGATCATATCAAATATTTATCATTTCTAGTCCTATTCTATTTCTGGGCAGTGGATGGGGACCTATTTTTAGGTCACTGTTTAATTAGTTATTTTAGGATAGATTTGCTTTAAAATTTGTTTCTACCTTTTTTGCAGCTTGTGGATGGGTTTGCTTTAAAACCATTTTTGTTGACTTTTTATTATTTTCGAATCTTTAGAAGCTATTCATTATAACCTGTAAATAAATGCCTTTGACACAAGACATTAATGTTAATAGTTGAAAATGGGCTTACGTTGCAGAAAGTGCTGTTTAGCTAGTCTAATTATGTTCATAATTCTTTGATTAGATTGATTTGACTAATTTTGTCAAGCTTAACATTGTTTTCATTTATTCACTAAGGAGTAGCTTTGAATGCTTAGACTACTTCGCAATTTTTTTCCTAAAATCAATTGTTTAAATTGTTTTTCCTTCAAACTTTATCTATAACTGAAATACCAGTCTCTTATTTGATTAGGAGGAAGTTGTATTTGTTTGCATTTAGTACTTTATTTATTTCAATATTTGAAAAAATCTTGTTGGTAAGGCTTGATTGGTAACAATCCTGTACATGTATTTGACAAAAAATTAGGCACTTATGTTGACATAAAGTTAGTTGTCATTGGTAAAGTCACTGACAAACATCAATCACAACCGGAACACCGGTACTCATGCTAGTGTGATGATTGTGAACCGGTAGACTAAGCATGTAAGTAGTGTACCTTAACAGGTCATGCTTATACCAGTCCAGGTTTTGTCCAACCGGGTTAGGCAAACACACAGGGAACAAATGACTAACCGGATACAAATTACACATCGGTTAAGTGCATGATAATCCGAACCGGATTATGCGGCGTGTTTTTCAGTTAATCTGGAGTTAGCTTTTTTAGTGGAACTGGAGTTAGCTTTGTTTTTTCTGCAAGTGTTTCGAGGTAAACTAAGGATCAGTTTGCAAGCTTTTTGATCAAGAGTTTTGCATGCGTGATTTTTGGGAGAGTTTACAGCTTGGCAAAACTGTTAGATGTATTTTTAATAAGATAATTTCTTATAAATACAGGTCGTAAGACATGAGAAGTGTGTTGTTGAAAATCAAGAGCATAGAGCGAAAGAGAGCAGGAGAGCAGAATCTTCTGAGAGGAATCACAGTCCTAGAAGGTGAAAGGGAGAGAAAGATTCAACAACCAAGTAGAGGAAAGGGTGAACAAGTATGATCTGAATCAACAGATATAGTGTCATCATAAGATCATTGCTTTAGTTGTGAAGCATATTTAAATTCCTCAATCAGGGTGAACCTTATTAGATTCTATTGTATAAATTCCTTTACTAAGTAACTTCTTTGTTAGTGTTTTAAGTCTTCCCATAAGGCGACTCTTAATAGGGTCAAGATCCTAACAGGTCTTCTATCAAATCCCTTAACCGGGTAGCACTCTAACCAGTGTTTTGTAAGCCTTTAACATGACAACTTTATTAATGCTTTAGTGGAGTTTTGTGGGTTCTATCCCACCGTGGTTTTTTCCTTCTAACCGAGGGTTTCCACGTATAAATTCCGTGTTGACCGATGCATTTAATTTCTGTTTATGATTGTCAAAATATTCTTTTGATTTCTGTATTAACAAGAATATTTAATTGTGTTAAAGAAGAATAGAAATTGAATTTACTGATTCACCCCCCCTCTCAGTAACCGGTTAGGAACAACAATTGGTATCAGAGCCTAGGTTCTCATAAATAGTAAGCTTAACCGCTTGAGAAAAGATCATGGAGGGTTCAAAAGCAGCTGGAGGAAGCCAATGAAATGATAGCCTCTCTGGAGAATAGACTGAGGAGGTCTCTTGCCAAGAGAAAAGAGCTGGCTCTACAACTGAGTGAAAGTCATGAAACCATTGAGGAACTCTTTGGACAGAGCGACTTTGATGAAGCTGAAGAAGCGGTGACTGATCTCATGGAGAAGAACTTGAATTTGACCGATCAAATCTCCAATTTAAAAAGGGAACAAGAAGGTCATGCTCTGAGGATGACTGAACTCATTGAAGCCAAAAGAAAAGTTGAGGATGAGAAGACTAGTGCCATAGAAGCACAGTTGACTGTTGAAAGAGCAAGAAATCTGGCTGAAGATGCATTAAGAGAGAGTGATGCTTTCATATTGCAACTACATGCTGACATGCATGGCATAAATCAGGAGAATGCAATCATGCATGAGCACTTGCATGATAAAGATGAAGCATGCAAAGAGATGGCTGCTGAAATGGAACAACTGAAAACTCTTGAAGAGAGAAATGAGAAACTCAGAAGGTATAATGAAAGTTCTGAGAAGCTTGATGAGCAACTGAGAGCTCAAAGGAAGCACAAGGATCCCACAGGACTTGGGTACATCGGTCAAAGCAATAATGAAACTGGTGAGTCCTCTGGAGACAAGCGAGGCAAGAAGTAAAAGAAGAAACCAACATAAGACAAAGGTAAAAAGATTTTCAAACCCTCTTGTAAACATTGTGGCAAACCGGGTCATAAATCCAATGACTGCAGAAATGCACTAGTGAAACTGTTTACTTCTAACAGTTACTGCAGCAACTGTTACAAGTATGGTCATAGGACCTTTGAATGCAAGTCTTGCTCCAACAGTGTGTCCAGTGGAAGTAGGGGAAGCTTCAAGCGTTATTGCTATGCCTGCAATAAATTTGGACACAAGGCGGAAGAATGCAGGTCCAAAACAATGGCATTCAAATCTCCACCGAGACCGGTATTCCATAATAGAAATGTAAATCGGAGCACATCTAACTGTGCTACCTGTGGACCATCAGGGCATAGGAACTCTGATTGTCACTCACCCATGGACAGGGAAAGAAGGGTCAATCCATGGAGAGGAACCAGAATGGCTTGTTACAACTGTAACAAGATTGGGCATCTAGCCAAGGATCGCAAAAACTGGCCAATGAACAAAGGCAAAGGACCGGCTAGACAGGTCAAGAAGTAGTTGTCCCCCAATCAGAAGGATAACGTGAGTAAAGAGACCAATAGGGAAGTCAAGAAGACTTAGTCCAAAAAGGGGACAAAGAGTTCCGCTGAGGAGAAATCAAAGGTAAGGTCATCATCTGTTGATGGTGATATCTCTTCAGCAAATTGAGTCAAAGGGCTTAAGAGGAACAAGTAGCAAAGCTACTGTTCCCAGAGGAACTGGTGAGTTGTGATCTCACTCAGTCAAGAATTGGAATAGGGAAGGAGTCACCCATCTAATATTTTAATTGGATAGGTAAGAGTTGCTGACGTAGCAAGGTGGATGTCGCAACTGAGGATTTGTAAACAGGTAAAGAGTCCGTGAACCGATTGACGAAAGAAATGTTAGGTAAGGGTAATTAATACAGTAAACGTTAACAAAAGTTACCGTTTGCTAATTATTGTTACGACCTAAGTGTATAAAAGGGAAAGCTGATTACTCATTTCACTTTACATTGCGTTTTGTGATTATTATTTTCAATAGCTTGAGTAATCTTTTCTTGCTGTGATTTATGATCTTTGCTGTGCGAATTTTGTAAATTTTATCAAGAACTTTCTGCAAATACCGATCTAGCAATATGGCATCTTCATCTTCTGTGGTGAGCCTCATTGATGCCAATCAACTTGATAGACTTGTTTACGATATCATGGTGGTTCAAAATCTAGTGAATGATATGGTGGGAGCTCTATCATCCATCCCTGAAGCTGTTTTGCTAACTGAGGATGTAACGGCTTTCATCCACAACAAATAGGAGGAACTAGGCGAAACGTTTATTCAAAGTGAATACCTCTCGCTGTGTGAAGACGAAAAGCTTCAGGCAAAATACGCTAAGCTGGAAGCATCAAGTTCAATCAACGGAGTTAAATATCCAACCGTGTTTCGATCGGATTGGATTAGGCTGGTGCTTAGTAGGGTTCACAAACCAAGAATGTGGCTGGAAAAAGGCGCGGTTACACCTATCACAAAAGAAGACTTACATAGAGTAACTGGGTACAATGCCGCAGGGGAAGCTCTAACCCTAAGAACAATAGCAAATGCTGAAGTTACATGGTTGACTAAATCCAAATACGACAGTTAAATGATGACTGTGAATGATATTGAAGACAACGGTGTTCGGTTTGTTGCTGCCGTTATCAACTACAAAGTATATCAGTCAAGTAACCTCAACAACATACTTGGAGGTGCGATTCATGCTGCGCACAGAATAATGCACAATAATGCCAGGTATGACATTTGCACTATGCTGAGGAGCCAAATCTTTGAAAACTTGAAGAAGCTCGGTTTGGTCAAAAAGAAGTTTCTCAAATATGGGACTTTACTGGTATGTTTATTTTCTATTATCAAAATTTCTTTCCAGGGGTAGGCAAGGTTACTTGGTTAGGAGATAAACCGGTAATGGTTCAGATAGAAGAGATAGTAAATAATTTGGGGAACCACTTCAATAAGGTTATGACCGATTATTTTGAAGCCTTTTAGTTAAGAATGCACAACAGGGAAAAAATTCCCTCAACCATTGTAGAGGCATACAAGGAAGAGATGTGCTTTCTGGTGAGCACTGATCATTGCATTATCCAGGTTGTTGAGCCTAGGACAGGGTATGCACTGGAGCTTGGGCACGAAATTACTTCTAAGGTTGCCAAGGCGTATGCAAATGCACTATAGGAAAGCAACTTAGATCTCTCTGCAAACCGGTTTGGGACTTTTGAGGAGATTCTA
Organism: Chamaecyparis obtusa; assembly: GCA_027943335.1. Classification (NCBI taxonomy): domain Eukaryota; kingdom Viridiplantae; phylum Streptophyta; class Pinopsida; order Cupressales; family Cupressaceae; genus Chamaecyparis; species Chamaecyparis obtusa. Next base: position 6,178,488 of record BSBK01004228.1, on the reverse strand, counting down.
GCAAATTTGAAGAAGGCACCTTCTAAGGAACCTAAGAAGGTTTATGTGAAATGAACTCCCACTCCTAGGAAAAGGAAGCCAGTGGCTGAAGAACCAAAGGTTCAAAGGAAGAAGACACAACTAGCATCCACCAAGCCGTCACAAGGTGAGGAAATGGAGGAAACAAAAACAAAAGAAACCACCACTTATCTCAGGAAAAGGAAAACTAGGAAACCGGTAAAGGAGGTTGCACCTAAAGGAAGAAAGCCAACCATAGATGAAATGGTTCAAGGAGTTAAGGAATCAGGAAGAATGGGTGCAGTAGGAAGGAGATATGAGCTTGCTAATGAAGAACAGTAGAGAATGCTTGAAGAGGTTGTAGTTTTTTGTCTTCACAAGTTTAATTTAACACCCAGTGAACTTCACAATAAAATTCCTGCTGATCTACTCGAGATAATTGAAGGTAGGTGGAAATCTTCCATAGATAAGGAAAGAGAGTTGAGGATAAGGACTTTACTGGAAGTACACAATCATCTTAGCCTTCTAGAGGCAACAAATCAAGCTGACGTGTACAAACATAGTTTCAATATCAGGAAAAGAATTGGACAAGTCCAGATTGGAGAAGTGGATAAAGTTCATGATGAAGGGGTTGCCATATGGATGACTGTTCTGAAGCAGCAACATGAAGCCGAAGCTGAATGCCAAAAGACCACAGTGCCACCAATAAAAGACATTGGAAAAGGAAAGGGCATATTGGGAGTTGAGACTTCGGTCCAAGCAAAGCCTGCAATAGAACCGGTCATTATGGACATAACTGGAGACACATGTGGTGATCTCACTCCACCAACCCTCCTTGCTTCTCCAGAAAAAGGTAAAGCTTGAACCTTAATCATAGATAACATAGTAGATGAAATTATGGATTTTGGTGAAGTGTCGAATGCTACAAAGTGGTTCAGTGTTTTGGGCATTGACAATAAGGAGAAAATTGAGATTGCTCTGTTAGAAACCTTTCTAGATTTCAACAGAAGTCCTAGGGACTACAAGCCCCACTTTCCTGCAGAATTGAATAAGAGGCTAATGACCAAATGAAGAACCAGTCTAGCTCAAAATAGTAAAATCATAAGGGAAACTTTGGCAAAAGTTAAACCAGATCTTGACGATGAGTCAATAAAAATTCTGTTGGAAGCTGTGTCACTCAACTTGGATACAAGGGATAGGGTGGCCAAAATCGTTAATGGTCAAGATAAAGATGTGTATAAAGATTCACTAGAATTTCAACAGAACTATGACTTCAACACTCTCAAGTCTACGGGCCCCTAGGACATCTCACAAGATGAACCAGAAAAGGAGATGGTTCCACCTGAACAAGTCTCCATAGGTGATCAAGGAACAACTGGTGAAAAGGAAGTTACTGGTGTAGAGTTCACAGCTAGTGAACGGGTTAACCTAGGTGCAGAGGTTCAAACAGGTGTACAAGATACATCTATGAGACCAGTGGAACAAGAACTGGGGGAGTCATCATCTAAGATGACTACAGATAAAGAAACAGATAAAGTTGAAACTGTTTTAAATGATCAACAGGTTCCTGAAGACCAATAAGAAGTACATCCAGAAGAAGAGGTGCGTCTAGAGGAGGCACTACAACAAGAAATACCTCAACAACAGGAGTTGCTTGTTATAGAGGAAGAGGAGAAGCTTGCTAAAATAGAACTTGCACAGGAAATAAGGCGAAAGGAATCGGTAGATGTTCTGAGTGCATCAACATCTAAGAGAAAGATATCTTTTGCAATAGATTTTGAATCTATAAGAGGCAAAGTTAGCCCATCTCCAGCTAGTGACACTGTAGTTGACATAAGCAAAATGTCAACAAGGCAGTTGAAGGAGCTCACTAAGAGAAAATAGGATATGGTTCTCACAAGTGTAAAGAATATCTTGTACAATTTTGTACCAGATGCTGATATAGATGAAGACAAACCTGTGATTGATCAATTAGAGGTACTGGGACAAGAGATTGGGGAAGATGTCACTGACCCAAAAACAGTTGCCATTGATCATTATGAGAAGAAAAGGATAAATATTCTTCATAGACAGGTCGAAGAACTTAAAGCCACTGTGACTACAAGGACCGGTGAGCTACAACAAGTACAAGAAGCTGGAAGGTTGATCACAAGAACTTTTAACTTTGAAGACTTTGTGAAGGACATAACCGAGAGAACAAAAAGGACAACATAAGAGAAAGGAATTAACATCAAAATTTGATGCTAAGACCTCTTCTGCAACAGAGTACAATCGGGAGCTGACAAGTCTAGCTCTCACTTTGAGAAAGGCGTCAGAAGAAAACACAAAACGAATCCAAGATCTTATTGGATTTCAATTGTTCATTGTGCCCACATTTGATCTGATGCAGAAAACAACTGATATGGAAAGAATTCTTAGTGAACCTGATACGGAAAGAATTCTGTCTGAAGATGTGTCATCTTGCCCACTATCCTCTCCTACTTCCTCCTGGCTGGAAGATTCTTCCGCAGAGATATCCTTTGCTACTTCCTGTCTGAGTTTCTTTGTTCGTGGTTCTCCCCCACCTGATCCTGTCCCCATGGTGTCCAAGTGAAACTAGTATGACATGGCTGGTTTGTAGGGTTCCACCCTACTCGCTGGAATCAGCGGTCCTCTGTGCTCTACTGCTACCTGCAGGCGAACTGCTTCCAGAAACAAGGCTATTGCATGGTGAGACATATAGAATGCTTTATGTTTCAATTCCATAAATTCCCGTAACCTGTTTGACAGGAATTGTGCCCAGTTGTATATTTGTCCTCTATTTAGCCCATCAACTACTAGCAACATCCAGATGGCAATATCCGATGTGCGGCTTCCAGTAGTAAGTTTTCTCTTTACCAGGTCTACAATGCATCTCCACTCTGCATTAGCTATGAAAATCTTTTTCAGACCCCTGCTGTTCTTTTTGCTTAGAATATCGTTCCATACCTGCTTGGTGAGGTTCTTCTTACAAACTAGCTCCAGCCACTTCTTCTTCTCCTCCATGGCCATAGGTGTTTTTAGGGCTTTCGTGATTTCCTGCCCTCGGTCAGGTATTCCAAATACCTTGCTTATTTCCTTGGCAGAGTAGGAAATGGTTACATCTTGCTGAGCGTACTTGATAATGGATTTGTGGGCCTACTTGTCATAACCTTCCACCATAGTCCGCAATATAGATTCAAATTCTTTGAGATCAAAGATGCGCATAAAAATAATTTTTTCTACCTCTGCCTTGCGCAGTGCCTCCTTCAAGATGTGCTTCTCCTCTGCATTCTCCCACCAGGCACGACATTCACTTCCTATTATGCTTTCAAAACTGATATTCGCAGCCGTAGTTTTCTCAGGGACATTCTTTTTGCTCTTTTGGCTGGTCATCTTCTTCCCCTTTTTCACCTGCAGAACCTGATTTTTCTGTTTGTAGTCAATGATTTTCCCTTTTCTCGGGTTTCCCACACTAATTTTCACCATCTTATAGCTTCCGATCAATCGTTGTGTGTTTTTGAATTTTTGTTTGCACCAACCATTTTTTTGTTTTTCTCCCGCTATTTCTCTCTTGGTTGTACTGTTGTGCTTCCCTTCCTTCCGTACGGCCTTGATGATTCCCACTTGTATGACCTTCTGTATGCCGTACGTTAGCTTCTTCCCCCCCCCCCCCAAAATAAAAAAAATAAAAAAAATGTACAACACCCAATCTCATCGTACGACCCTGCTCATGTATGGCCTTCCTGTGTACGACCCTCAATCTCATCGTATGGCCCTGCTCGAGTACAACACTCCTGCGTACGGTATTCACCCTCCCTGTATGACACCCCAGTTCGTGGTTGCTGTCTTCCTGCCTGTATGGTGTACGACACTCCACTGTTTTGTACGGCTCCGTACTCCTATCCGTACGCTGGTTCTCTAGTCCGTACGGCTCCTTCTGCTTCCCTCGTACGACGCTATGACATAATGGTCTTCCTTCCTTCCGTCCGTACGGTGTACGGAAAATGACTTCCTCCGCGTGGGTGCTCTGCTCTATCTGAATGCTCCTCTCCTCTTTGTGCAACATGGAATGAATTATACTTCCCGGCTGGAGTCTTCTATAACCTTCCTGGTTGTTAGGGTTTGGTTTTGTTATTTCCCACTTAACATCCTTTTCAGCTTTTTCTTTTATTCCTTCTCCTATTTCCAAGTGATACAAAGGGACGCTTTCCTTTTTCTGAGTATAGGGTCTTAATTTTGATCCATTTACTAAGTCCTTTATAGGATTATTATCCAATGTGGTTAACTTTATGGCTCCATTATCTTTGACTTCCATAACTTTATAAGGTCCGAGCCAACGTATTTTGAACTTCCCTGGTTTGATTGCATTCTTTCCATTATACCTGAGTACCAACTGGCCAGGTCTAAAATTCATCCTCTTGAGGTGCTTATCATGCCAAAATTTTCGTCGCTCCTGTGCCACCTGGGTGGCCTATTGGGCCAGTGTCCTTTTTTCATCGAGCTTTATCAGGGCATTAAGCCTTTCCTTTAAGCTTTCCATCTCTCCCAGTCTGTGTTCCACTACTATTCTCAGGCTAGGTACTCCAAATTCCATAGGCATCACTGCCTCCTGCCCATACATTAAGTGAAATGGTGTTTGCCCTGTGGTGGCTTTGTAAGTTGTTCTGTAGGCCCACAGAACTGCTGGTAATCTCTCTTCCCAATCCCCCTTTTCTACTCCACAAGTCTTGTATAGGATTGTTACTAATATTTTATTTGTTGACTCTGCTTAACCATTTGCTCTTGGGTAGTATGGACTGGAGAATGAGTGAAAAATTTTATACTCACTTGTCATTGTCCTGATAGTCTCATTCTCAAATTGCACCCCCCTATCACTTGTGAGTTGCAACGGTATCCCAAAGCTTGTTACTATTTGTTCATAGAGGAATTTGGCAGTACTTCGGGTTGTATTATCTGGGAGCGCTCTTGCCTCTGCCCATTTTGTGAGGTACTCCGTCGCCACCACTATGTACCTACATCTGTGATTATTGCTCATAGGAAGAGGCCCCACAAAATCTAGGCCCCACCGCTCGAACAACTCTTGCGGTTGCGATGGAAACAGCGGCATAAAGTCTCTTTTCAAGGGTTTCCCCACCCTTTGACATGTATCACAACTCAGGACCCATTCTCTAGCATTTGCATACAGCGTAGGCCACCATAGTCCTGCCAACAATACCTTCCGTGCTGTTGCATCTGGCCTCATATGACCCCCTGCTAGTCCTTCGTGAGATTCCCTCAAGACTCCTGAGATCTCCTCCTCCATAACACATCTTCTTAAAATCCCATCTGGCCCCTTCTTGTATAGCAATCCCTCAATTAACTAGAATGTCTCGCTTTTGAGTGCAATTTTCCTCCTTTCTTGTATACTCATTTCTTGAGGGAAGGCAGCCGTTGACAGGTACCCGGCCTACCCCTTCGTACCATTTGGGCAATACAACAATTCAAAATAAATGGGCATCAGGAAAATCCTCATTTATTCCGCTTCCTGCAGCTTCTCCAGACTTGATTCTTGATAATTGATCTGCAATTATGTGATTTTTTCCAGGCCGGACTATGATTTTAAAAGTAAATTCTTGTAAGAGGATTAACCATCTACTTACTCTCCCTTGGATTACCGGTTTATTCACAAGATACATGAGTGCTTGATGATCCAAAAACAATTTAAAGGGTGTGGCTAGTAAGTAATGTCTGAATTTTTGTACTGCATAAACCATACCTAGTGCCTCCCGCTTAGTGGTACTGTAGTTCCGCTCTGCTTTGGAGAGAAGCCGGCTCGCGAAGTACACTGGATGATCCAATCCTTCCTGCCCCATTTGTGTCTGGGTGGCTCCTATTGCGTAGTTGGAAGCATCCACACGGACGTGGAATTCTTTGTCCCAATCTGGGTATATGAGTATTGGAGCGTTTACAAGTTTCTCCTTTAATTCTTGGAACGCCTCCTCCTGTTCCTTCTCCCAGCAAAACTTTTCTCCTTTCTTGGTGAGCTTTTCTAATGGCAGAGATACACTGGCAAATCCTTTTATGAACCTTCTGTAGTACCCCACATGTCCCAGGAAGGACTTCACCCCGGTGATGTCTGATGGAACCTCCAGTTCTAATATTACCCTGATCTTGTCAGGGTCTGTTTTCAGGCCCTCCTTGCATACTATGTGGCCCAGGAGTCTGCCTTGAGGTACCATGAATCTACATTTCTTTGGATTCAGGGCTAGTCTGGCTCTTCTGCATCGATCCATGCATTCACCCAAGATCTTTAGGTGGTGTTCCTTTCCGCTATAAACCGACCAGTCGTCGAGGAAGGCCCTGAAATTGCCCACCGACATACCCTGAAAGATATGTAATATGATTCTTTGGAAGGTGGCTGGTGCATTGCACAGCCCAAATGGCATTCTATTATAGGCATACACCCCATCTTCCACCACAAATGTGGTCTTTAGCTTATCCTCCTCAGCGATGCTGATTTGGTTATAGCTTGAAAACCCATCCATAAAGGAGTATATTTCATGGCCCGCTACATCTTCAAGGATACTATTAGTAAAGGGGATAGGAAAGGGGTCTTTTATAGTTACCACATTCAAGCACCTGAAATCTACGCATATTCGAATTTCCACGCCATCCTTCTTTAGAGATATGACTATGGGGGACACCCAATCACTGGTTTGTACCTTAAATATGAGCCCTGCTTGCAACATCTTAGTGATTTCCTCCTGTACCTTGGCAGCATAGTTCCTATTCATCTGATATGATCGTCTACGCACAGGCCTTGCACCTGGTATTAATGGTATTTGATGGACGCATAATTCAGGTGGTACTCCTTTTAAGTCCTTATATGTCCATGCGAATACATCCTTGTATTCCAAGAAAATTTTGAAGGCTGCTGTCCTCTCCTATTAGGATTTCCTTGTGTTCATCCTTTCCTCCAAGGTTCACAGTCTGCAATTTGGCTTCCTTGTATTCCACCTTTTCTTCAAATATGTGCGCAGGCTTCTCATTAATGGTTGTCGTACCCTCCTTATACTCCTTATACCCTTCCGAGTAACTTTCTTTTGTTTCTTGAATTTGTAGCATATTGCATTTTGGCTGGAACACCTCATAGTCTCCCATTTGCCAGTGAAATAACCCGTTGAGGGAGCTAGTTTCGTCCTCAAAGCATTCTCCCAACCGGGGTACTCCATCATCTGGTTCTGCTCCTTCTTGGTCCTCTTCCTCTGAGTCAAATGCCAGATCCTGACTCACATATTGGTTTCTCAAATCTATTACATATTTCCTCCCCTCAACCTCTATGGATAGGGTATTTCTCTTCCAATTGTGGGTAGCCTTTGCTGCAATCAGCCAACCCCTCTCAAGCAATGCATCATACCCCTTCTTTTCCAAGGTAATCACCACAAAGTCAAGGAAGACCTCTTGTGTAGCAATTGTTACTTTTTGTCCCATTAAGGTTCTTATCGGCTTGATTCTGTGTTGGTTTGCTCCCACTAATTGGAATGTGGGTGGTCAGAGTGTGGTTTTCCTAGCACCTTCCAAGTCTCTTCAGGTAAAACGTTCACACCAGACCCTCCATCCACAATAGTGTTAGATAGTTTATATCCCATTATCTCCATTTCCACTACTGCAGGTGTCCTTCCTGTCCCAATGGTGAATAGGGTATCCCTTTTCTCCCCTGTTTCCTCTTCTGGTTTCTCTATTTTCTCTTCCCTCCTGAGACTTTCTTCTTGATTCCTCATTCCTTGTGATATGGCTACCCGAAGCTGTGGTACCATCTCCAACAGATCCATGATTTTTACGGGGATGGTAGTTTCCAGCACCTGTTTCATGATGTTCGGCACTGGCCCCTTGTTTGGGGTTTTAGCCGTACTTTCCCTCCTTTCCTCTGTACTATGCTTAATGTCTTTTGTGGCTTCTTGAAATCTTTCTCTCTCTGTAGCCATGTCCGGGTATTCAAGTTTCCTTGCCTGCATTCTTGTGAGGGCCAAAACTTCTCGCTCAGAGTCTGCAATGTCCAGCCTGTTTACCCCCTTTTGCTTAGGGCAATTCACATCATCATGGTTGCCTGGTCCACACCATTTACACATCATTCCTTCATTCCCTCCCCCATCTTGGCAATCTCGGGCGAAGTGTCCCCATTCGTTACATCGCCTACATTGGATCATGGGTCTTCCTTTAAAATCGTACTAGATTGCCCTTCGAGGTGTGTTGTTATTACTGTTGTTATTGTTTCCCCTTCTATTGTTCCTGTACCCTCCTGGTGATGCTTCCGTATTAGTGTTATGTGGGGGTGTGACGGGTGGTGTGGATTGTTCTCCTTGTGTGAAAAATACTTGGGCACTTCTTGCCTTCAAGTTGTAAGGGCATTCTTTGATTGTGTGTCCTAACACCTGACCGATGTCACAGAAGGATTTGCACGGACACGTCCCTTTTGTATGACTCTCCTCACAATCTGTGCACCAGAGGTCCCTACCCTCTTTCTTTTCCTCCTTGCTTCCTGCCACTTCCTTCATTAGCCGCATCATGCCTTTCCTCAGGGCTTGGATGGTTTTAGATTCATCCCCACTTTCTTCTGAACTTTCACTTCCACTTCCATGTTGTTTAGCCTTGGAAGTTTTATTCTCACTTTCTATGTCGATAGCCCGGGTGCATGCTTCTTTAAAAGATGGTGGTGGCACTATCTTCATTTTCCGCTTCAGCGATGGGGTAGTCCTTCAATAAACCATCTTTTTTTTAACCCGTCGGCAGGTTTGTTATCCAACTTCCCTATCAATTCTTTGAGTTTCCTTGTATAACTTCTGACTGACTCATTTTTCCCTTGTCTGGTGTTATAGATTTCTGTAACTATCTCATCATCATCCCGTAAGAGCCTGAATTCCTCTTCGAAAGCAGTCCGGAGGTCCTTCCAGGTGGCTCTTTGACCGGCCTCCAAGTCTGTATACCAATCAATAGCGATCCCTCTTAGGGTGGTCGGGAAGGCTTGTAACCATTGATCTGCATCGTTTTCTCCATTGGCCTTCCATATGGTGATGCACGTTTTATAGTGCCATGTAGGGTCCTCCGACCCATCTCCAGTGAATCTGGGAAGTTTTTGTTTCACTCCTGCCATTCTCTTTCCTCCTGCCGGAATGCTCCCTCTTGCCGGGAGGCTTCCTCTTGGGATGCTCCCTCCTACCGGGACGCTTCCTGCCGGGACGAGACTTCCTGTCGGAATGCTCCCTCCTGCCGGGATGCTCCCTCCTGCCGGAACGCTTCCTGCGGAGACACTTCCTCCTGTCGGGACGAGACTTCCTGCCGGGATGCCTCCTGCCGGGGTGCTTCCTCCTGTACTAGTACGCGGGATACATCCTCCTGCACTAGTACTCTCTATTTCCCCTTGCAAATCTTCTTGCCCACTTCGTGGTTGTTCTCGGCGTGCCGGAGTTTCAGGATTCTTCCACCCTTCCTTCCTCCCTGAGGTTTCTGAAATGGCTAATTTGGCTAGACCTTCTATTGTGTGTTCAATGAGCTTTTCCTCAGTTTGGCTTGTACTTTGAGATTGATCCGCCAAGCTTTTCAAGTAGCGACGCCTCTCCTCCTCTTGACGTAACCCTAGGATCCATCTCGCGGCTTCTCCTTCAGTTTCTTCTTCCGGTCGTCGTTTGGGATATTTATTTGGAAGTAGGGCATGAATTATATTATTCCCTCCTTGTCTTCCTTGGTGTATCACGCTCCCCCAATTCCCATGTACTTCTTTCAGCCAACTGGTAGAGTACTTGTCTCCTCCTCTCCCTTCCAGTCTCCTCTCTTTCTTCCTCCACGCGTACCGGATTTCGTGCCAATAGATGAGAAATTTGTCCAAGTAGATCGTACACTGCTGGTGGCACTGAAAGCTCGTCCCGTACCATGCTCTCTGGAACTGCTCTCTCTCGGGCTTCCCTTTGCACGTACTGGTCAACAAAGACTTCCCAGGTTAACACCAGATCTCGTGTCACTTGATCTTCCCTTGTTATTTCTTCCTCTTCTCCGTCACTATTCGTTATGAGTACACGTGGTAAGAAAGGCCTTCCCATTACTCCATCCTGCCCAAGCCGGGACCTCCAGGTTCGAACTTAGGCAACGACACCAAAATGTAGAATGGTTATGGAAGCAAAGGATATAGAATAGAACTTAGTAGCAATGGTACCAATAGTATATTAAACATCCATATCAAAGCAACATAATACCAAAATACCATACCAATATACCAAGTACCAGAATACCAGAATGACGAGGAAATGCTATCTTCTTTATTGATACCAAAAACCAACAACTTTACATCAAAGACCAAAGTGTTTATAAGATAGTCGGTTGGTTGGGAAAACCAATGGACCGGATGCACCTCCTCGCTCCTAACTACCCTCCCGACAAGTCATTACTAGAAGTAATACAACATTACTTTATTCATACTACAACAGTAGAAGACATGGAAAGTCTCATTGTCTCACTGCAAGCTACAAAGAACACTTTAGATCATGTAACAGGTATCTCGAAACCATTCCTAGACTCTGCAAGGAAGATCTATAAAGATATCTTCAACAAGTTACAAATATGAAGGTTAAACACCCTTTGTCCCTTGGAGGCAAAAAAGGGAAGATATAACTGCAGAGAAGAGAAGAGCTACAAGGGAAATGACAGACAGGTAGACAGAGAAGCTACAGGTAGAGGAGCAGGTCTACAGCTATTAATGTTGATGTAGATACTACAGAGAAGAGAAGCTACAAGTAGAGGAGCACGTCTACAACTATTAATGTTGATGTGTTTTGCCACCAATGCCAAAGGGGAAGATTGTTGACATAAAGTTAGTTGTTATTGGCAAACATCAATCACAACCGGAACACTGGTACTCATGCTAGTGTGATGATTGCGAACCGGTAGACTAAGTAAGCAGTGTACCTTAACCAGTCATGCTTATACCGGTCCAGGTTTTGTCCAACCAGGTTAGGCAAACACATAGGGAACATATGACTAACCGGATACAAATTACACACCGGTTAAGTGCATGATAATCCAAACCAGATTATGTGAAGTGTTTTTCAGTTAATCTGGAGTTAGCTTTTTCAGTGGAATTGGACTTAGCTTTGTTTTTTCTGCGGCGTTTTGAGGTAAACTAAGGATCAGTTTGCAAGCTTTTTGATCAAGAGTTTTGCAAGGGTGATTTTTGGGAGAGTTTACAACTTGGCAAAAATGTTAGATGTATTTTTAATAAGATAATTTCTTATAAATATAGGTCGTAATACATGAGAAGTGTGTTGTTGAAAATCAAGAGCATAGAGCAAAAGAGAGCAGGAGAGTAGAATCTTCTGAGAGGAATCATAGTCACAGAAGGTGAAAGGGAGAGAAAGATTCAACAGCCTAGCAGAGGAAAGGGTGAACAGGTATGATCTCAATCGGCAGATATAGTGTCATCATAAGATCATTGCTTTAGTTGTGAAGCATATTTAAATCCCTCAATCAGGGTGAACCCTATCAGGTTCTATTGTATAAATCCCTTTACCGGGTAACATCTTTGTTGGTGTTTTAAGTCCTCTAATAAGGCGACTCCTAACACGGTCAAGATCCTAACAGGTCTTCCATCAAATCCCTTAACCGGGTAGCACTCTAACCAATGTTTTGTAAGCCTCTAACAGGGCAACTTTATTATTGTAGTAGTGGAGTTTTGTGAGTTCTGTCCCACCGTGGTTTTTTCCTTCTAACCGAGGGTTTCCACGTATAAGTTCTGTGTTGACCTGTGCATTTAATTTCTGTTTATGATTGTCAAAATATTCTTTTGATTTCTGTATTAACACGAATATTTAATTGCGTTAAAGAAGAATAGAAATTGAATTTACTGATTCACCCCCCCTCTCAATAACCGGTTAGGAACAACTTAATTATTTCTGTCGTGCAAACCTTCTAAGTGAAATCTTGTAAAGTGTGCATATATCTGTTCATTGTTTTGATAGATTTAGTTTGGGCTTATTTTTAAGTTTTGTAAGATCTTACAGAGCTCTCCCTCCTAATTTGAAGAACAATTCTACTTTTACACACTATTCTGTTTCTGTTATCTTGCAAGAGACAAATTAAAATGCTAACAACATCCATATTTGATATGAATGGAAGGTAACCTTTGAAAGACAAGTAGTGCACATCAACAAAACATTATTCAGATTATAGAGTAGGTGAATGTCTCTTAAAATGCTAGACAATTCTATTGAAATAATAATAGATAAATGTAACTTCAAGCTGGGATTCTTTAATTGATAACAGTAATTATTGAATCAAGAAATCATAGACATGAGTTCAGATATTTGTTGGATAGCCTATGCTTGGTCGTCCATGATTAGCATGAAGCATCATCATTTTACAGAATTGTTTCTAGTTGGCAATAGAGTTTGATATTATTACTCATGTAGTGTTTTTTGGTAGTTTCTTTAGTGTAGTATAGTAATTTGCAAAAACAACAAAGAATAAAGCAATACCGTAGTAGGAACAAAAAATGCCTTGGACATAATTCACAAACTTTAATTCTTGAGACTCTCACCCTTTTTTTTCAAAAGAAAGAATATTCCTAGAATTCTTAACTTACTGTTCTATGCTAGAAGCTATGGAACTCATTCTTAATTTTGAAATATCCCTGACTCTGATAATGCTTCAAATCTGATTTAGATTTAGATTTTTGCTCATGTTTTGCTTCATCATAATGTAATATTGCAACATACAAACATGTGGATGTAATGACCCTTACTATAAAGGCCACTAAAAACCCCCAAATCTGAACTGAGACAATTTGTCAAACACTTGGCATGCACTGAATTGTTTTGTTCGTAATGAGTGTTTCAATGTGATAGTTGTTTTGAGCATCAAGTACAATTGAGATAACAATACCAATATTGAAATGTAATACAATGAGCAACAATGAAACTCTAAATAGCAATACAAAGACCCAAATGCCAAACGAAAAATGAGATTTCCAAGGTCTGATTACAATGTACAGTAGACTGATTATTCTGAGTATATATATGACTGTCACATGATCAAGAACCTAAGAAAAACAAAACCTTTCAATGCTCTCTTATTTCCATACAATGCACTACTATTACTATGACAATTTCAATTACAATTGACGGAAAAACAGTGACTGGTTCAGACTGTTATAACAGTGATTACATGTACCTTCTTCAGTGCAATTTTTACATAAAATATCAACATTCAAACTATGAAATGAACCTGGATATAGCTCCTAAATGCTGATAAGATACGCTGATGGAATGATGACCAGACTGTCCAAATGTGCCACTGTTATCACTGCCGTACTGTCCCTGCTGCTGGCCGTACCTGGGCCGTACTGTACGGCTGCAGTACTAAATTCTGAGCTATGTATTGGGTGCCGAAAATGTATGGAATGGAATCGCCTAGGGTTAGATAATAACCCTTCCAATGCATAAAATTTATCTCCAAGTAGGTTGAGAGATATGAACAAAAATGTAGGTCCAAACCCTGGTATGACTGAACTGGAAATGTACCAAAATGATCTCCAAATCTTCACCAAATGATTCACCAATGCAATGATGAATTCAGAACCCTTATTCAATCAGATGCAAGCCCCAAAATCAATCCTCAATGAAATCCAACATGAAATGGCTGAGTACCATCTCCAATCATGCAACCCTTCAGTAGATATTTCACTGCCTCAGTTATGCCAATCTAGGGGAGTTATCGTTCCCAAAGATCAAATGATATTTGCAGATCAAAAGACTACAAATTGCTCCACAATGGAAGAAGTAGAAGAAATCCCAAATCCAAGCATGTCCAAATGAAAGCCCAAGCTCTCTATTTATTCACTTTTCTAAGAAGTTACTAAGAACTTCTAGAAACATCCATTATAAAATCCCATTATAATGCACTTTATAATAAAATAACATTATAATATAAAAGTACATTTCTCAACTCAAAATTATAACAATGTAGGCTCAAATTGAACGTAGGCTCTACTACAACTGGATGTAGGCTCTACAGAATGTAGGCTCCAACTGCAATAAGCAATCAATTGATCAACAAAATGACTCTCTCTCCAAACCATTTGCCTACGAGAGTCGATGATAGGCAAATCCGTCATGGAAGAACATGTCTCTAGAAAGGGGACATGACAGTCCGCCCTTCCTGAAATTGCTTGCCCTCAAGCAATCTCAAAGTTGGATGCTACAAAATCGCCTCAGTCTCCCAAGTGGCATCCTCAACAGGAAGATCTCTCCACTTCACCAAATACTCCCTAATCATTCTCCTGCGAAGTTGCTTCTCCCTGCTATCCAAGATAAAATCTGGCACCAAAACCACCTTCCCTTCATTATCCAAGGGAGGTAATACTGTAGAAGGCACAACATGTTGACCCAACGCCTTTTTGAGGCGTGACACATGGAACATGTTATGCACTCTGCTATCTGCGGGAAGCTCAAGCTCATAAGCCAACTCTCCTATACGCCTGATGATCCTGAAAGGCCCGTAATATCTAGGCTTAAGCTTCTTTGATCCACTCTTCTTAAGAGTAGACTGACGATATGGCTGAAGCATGAGGTAAACCATGTCACCAACCTCGAAGCTCCTCTCAATCCGCTTCTGATCGGCATACTGCTTATACTGGTTTTGTGCCCTGGCCATATTATCCTTGAGAGCATCAACAATGTCCTTGCTCTCCTGAAGCAAATCCCCGGCATGTGGAACTCTAACATCACTCATCAACAAATCAATGAAGCTCGATGCATCATACCCATACAGAGCTCTGAAAGGTGTCATCTGAATCGACATGTGAAATGTGGTATTGTAACAATACTCACACAAATGTATCCATCTCACCCATGCCTTCTGCTGACCAGCCACGTAATTCCTCAAATAGCCCTCTACCCACTTGTTGACTATCTCTGTCTGTCCATCCGTCTGCGGATGAAGACTGGTGTTGGGTGTAAGCTCAGTGCCACATAATCTGAATACCTCCTGCCAAAAGTGACTCAAAAATCTACTGTCTCTGTCACTCACTATACTGCGGGGTATCCCATGCAATCTGAAAACCTCTCTGAAGAAGACCTCCGCTACCTGTACTGCTGTGTAAGTAGTAGTGATGGGAAAGAAGTGTGCATACTTCGTCAGTCTATCCACCACCACATATATGCAATCGTGACCTTGGGCCTTGGGCAAGCCCGTAATGAAGTCCATGGATATGCATTCCCACTTCTGATCTGGAATGGGAAGTGGCTGTAGGAGCCCGGCTGGAAAGGTGTGCTCTTGTTTGTTCTGCTGACAAACAGGGCACTCACGAACATACTGCAAAACATCTGACTTAAGCCCTTTCCACGTGAACCGTTCCCGAACCTGTCTATATGTCTTGAAGTACCCGGGGTGACCAGCTGTAGGTGAATCATGAAGAACCCTCAATATAGATTGCTTCACCTTCGATCCTGGGACTAGAAATATCCTGTTCTTGTAGATAATCAAATCATCTACAAGTGTATACCGGGTATCAACAACTGACCCATCAACTATCCCTGATGCCCATGGGTCTCTAGCATACTCTGCCACTATCATATGCCTCCAATCCTCTGATATCTCAATCAATGCACTAAGATGTGGTCTACGTGACAATGCATCTGCTACCACGTTTTGAGTCCCTCTCACATATGATATATCAAAATCGTAAGCTTGTAGCTTACTCACCCACTTCTGTTGTCTATCGTTGAGATCCCTCTGACTAAGGAAATGCCTCAAACTGTTGTGGTCAGTTTTAATACAAAACTTACCACCCACTAGATACTGTCTAAACCTAGCCAATGCGTGCATGATGGTTAACATTTCCTTGTCATAGATGCTAAAAGATCTCTTTGGTCCACGGAGTTTCCCGCTCTCATATGCAATAGGGTGCTTATCCTGCATCAACACAACACCTATACCATCTCCGGACGCATCACATTGAAGCTCAAATGGCTTCGAGAAATTAGGCAATGCTAACACCGGGCATGAAGTCATAATCTCCTTAAACCTGTCAAAGCAAGCCTGTGCCTCCGGTGTCCAAACAAAGGCCCCCTTCTTCAAAAAATCTGTCATAGGGGCTGCATGTCGTGAATATCCACTCACAAATCTGCGGTAGAAGCCACATAGGCCTAGGAACCCTCTCAACTGTGTCAGGTTCTCAGGAATAGGCCACTCTACTATAGCACGGATCTTATCAGGATCCATTCGTACTCCCTCTGCACTGATAATGTGTCCCAAATACAAAAGCTCAGTCATACCCAGATCACATTTGGACTCCTTGGCATACAAGGACTCCGTCTGCAGAATACTCAATATAGTCTCTAAATGTGCTACATGCTCCTGCCATGTCGGACTGTATACCAAGATATCATCGAAGAATACCAACACAAACTTCCTCAACTGATGATGGAAGATCTTATTCATCGTGGACTGGAAAGTAGCTGGTGCATTGGTCAACCCAAATGGCATGACCACAAACTCAAAGTGCCCACAATGGCATCTAAATGCAGTCTTCTTCACATCTTGCTCTCTGACTCTGATCTGGTGATAGCTGGATCTCAAATCAATCTTGCTGAAGTAGCATGCTCCATATAGCTCATCTATCAACTCATCAATCCGAGGGATGGGATACCTATTCTTAATAGTCCTCTTATTCAGCATCCGATAATCAATGCACATCCGCATTGAACCATCCTTCTTCTTCACCAAAACTACCGAAGAAGCAAAAGGAGACTTGCTCGGTCTAATGTGCCTCATCTCAAGTAGCTCCTTGATGGTTTTCTCTATCTCATCCTTGAGCCTCTTAGGATGCCTGTATGGTGTGATCATCACTGGTTTAACACCCTCCTCTAACTCAATGATGTGCTCAATCTCTCTATCAGGTGGTGTGCCAGGTGGAATATCACTGAATACCCTGTCATACTCCTCTCTCAATCTTTGAATGTCGGGGTGATATTCTGTCTTCTGCTGCTCCTCTTGTGTAGGCATAAGAGTACACATGGCTGCCCATCCAATACCGTTGTGTCTAACCAACCTCTCCATGCGCCTGAAAGAAATAGTTCTAACATCACTATTTCTGATAGCTCTCAACACATGCTGTTTCCCATCTGCCTCAAATTTAATCTCCATGTCTCTAAGTCTGAAAGTGACCTCACCCAAGGAATGTAACCATGTCATACCCAACACAATGTCTAGGTCACCCATATTGACCACATGGTAATCCGCTTTGAACTCATAATTGTTCAAGCGTAGGAGCATGTCTCTAATCATCCTGTTACACTTAAGAGTGTAACCATTAGCAACCTGTACTCGGAGACCTTCAAACTCCTCTGTCTCAATGCCACGGTGCTCAACCAATTGTGCATCAATGAAGTTATGCGTAGCACCTGTGTCAACTAAGGTGATCACCTTCTGCCCTACGAGAACACCACGCAATCTAAAGGACCCCTCCTGTTGAATGCTAGACAAGCGTGCCTGCTGCAAATGTAACTCAGGCTCCGCCTTAGGCTCTGAAGCCTCTACCTCTACCTCAGGCTCTGTATCACTATGCTCATCCTCATGTGCTGCACTGTCTGAATCTGAGTCCTCATAGTATGCCCACATAACTCTATTGGCCTTCCCTTTAGGCCTCAAAGGACAATCGTGATCCCTATTATATGGACCTTTGCAATAGAAGCATAGCTTCTTCCTGCGCAGGTCATTAAGTGCCTCGGTATCCAAGGGTGTAGTGGATTTCCCCTTGGTATCCTCCTTCTTCCCCTTACTCTTATCAAACTTCTTATTATCTCTGAAAGAAGAACTCCTGGGAGTGAATTTGCTAGAAGGTGCTGTAAGTTCCATACTGCGAGCTTTCCTCATGGCCTCCTGTAGTGTCGATGGATCAAATGCCTTGATCCAACCCTTGAGGGGTTCAGACAATCCCTCAGTAAATAGGATAACCAACCGCCTCTTTGATACATCCTGGACCATAACTAACAACCTCTGAAACTCACTGATATAAGTCTCTAAGCTGCCTGTCTGTCTCAACTGTGCAAGATCACGAAAGAATATCTCTGGATCCTTCCTGTCAAAACGCTCCACCAACCTATCCACAAAATCCTGGTACAATGTCACCTGGTTGTGCTGCAAAGTAACCATACCATGTGACCACCAGTCATGAGTTGCGCCCTCCAAATGCAAGGTGGCGTATCTGATGGCATCTATCTCTGGCATGGGTCTCAATGCTAAGAAAGTATCCAACTTATGTATCCATGCCTGTGCTGTCATCTGTCCACTACCATCAAAAGAAGGTAAAGTGAGCTTGCTAGCAGGTCGCTGTAACTCACTGTCATGGCCTCCTCTAGGTCTCCTGTTCTGCCAAGTACTCCTCGTGCTCTCTCCTCTGGTTCAAGTAGCGATCAAAGTTAAGTAACTCACGCACAAGTGGTGGTAATGCCTGCCATTCTGCAGTGGCAGCTCTAAGATCGTCCTGGAACTCATCCTGCACATCACCCTCTCCTGCTTCCTGGGCCTCCTCTCTAAGGAAAGTAGGACGAGTAGGTCTATCTGCTGTCCAAGACCTATGCCTGGGAGCACCCTGTGAACTTGCTACACTCCTATTATCATGATCAGGTGTACTTCTACCCTGCTCCTGAGCTCTGGGCTGAACCACTCTCTCCATCATAGTGGTCAAAGCACGCAATGACTGGACTATCTCCTGCTGTCCAGTAGTCATGGTTTTGAAAAAGTCCCTAGCATCATCATCATCGTTCCTAGGAACTCTAGGTGGACTCTGAGACTGTCTCTCACCCATGGTAAGAGTGTCTCCGAACTCCTGTTCCCCCTCTAGTGCTACTCTTTTGCGTGTGTAGTACCTGTGATGCCCAAATGCTGAAGGATGCATATAGGTTTCTTACCCAACAGGATGACAAGAACACCGCTCTGATACCACTGTAATAACCCTTACTATAAAGGCCACTAAAAACCCCCAAATCTGAACTGAGACAATTTGTCAAACACTTGGCATGCACTGAATTGTTTTGTTCGTAATGAGTGTTTCAATGTGATAGTTGTTTTGAGCATCAAGTACAATTGAGATAACAATACCAATATTGAAATGTAATACAATGAGCAACAATGAAACTCTAAATAGCAATACAAAGACCCAAATGCCAAACGAAAAGTGAGATTTCCAAGGTCTGATTACAATGTACAGTAGACTGATTATTCTGAGCATATATATGACTGTCACATGATCAAGAACATAAGAAAAACAAAACCTTTCAATGCTCTCTTATTTCCATACAATGCACTACTATTACTATGACAATTTCAATTACAATTGACGGAAAAACAGTGACTGGTTCAGACTGTTATAACAGTGATTACATGTACCTTCTTCAGTGCAATTTTTACATAAAATATCAACATTCAAACTATGAAATGAACCTGGATATAGCTCCTAAATGCTGATAAGATACGCTGATGGAATGATGACCAGACTGTCCAAATGTGCCACTGTTATCACTGCCGTATTGTCCTTGCTGCTGGCCGTACTTGGGCCATACTGTATGGCTGCAGTACTAAATTCTGAGCTATGTATTGGGTGCCGAAAATGTATGGAATGGAATCGCCTAGGGTTAGATAATAACCCTTCCAATGCATAAAATTTATCTCCAAGTAGGTTGAGAGATATGAACAAAAATGTAGGTCCAAACCCTGGTATGACTGAACTGGAAATGTACCAAAATGATCTCCAAATCTTCACCAAATGATTCACCAATGCAATGATGAATTCAGAACCCTTATTCAATCAGATGCAAGCCCCAAAATCAATCCTCAATGAAATCCAACATGAAATGGCTGAGTACCATCTCCAATCATGCAACCCTTCAGTAGATAGTTCACTACCTCAGTTATGCCAATCTAGGGAAGTTATCGTTCCCAAAGATCAAATGATATTTGCAGACCAAAAGACTACAAATTGCTCCACAATGGAAGAAGTAGAAGAAATCCCAAATCCAAGCATGTCCAAATGAAGGCCCAAGGCCTCTATTTATTCACTTTTCTAAGAAGTTACTAAGAACTTCTAGAAGCATCCATTATAAAATCCCATTATAATGCACTTTATAATAAAATAACATTATAATATAAAAGTACATTTCTCAACTCAAAATTATAACAATGTAGGCTCAAACTGAACGTAGGCTCTACTACAACTGGATGTAGGCTCGGACTAGATGTAGGCTCTACAGAATGTAGGCTCCAACTACAATAAGCAATCAATTGATCAACAAAATGACTCTCTCTCCAAACCATTTGCCTACGAGAGTCGATGATAGGCAAATCCGTCATGGAAGAACATGTCTCTAGAAAGGGGACATGACAGTGGATTGAACATGCAAGATAAACGATATGGATTTTCAAGGAAATTAATTTGATGATATACAAAGAGTCAAAGTTAGCCAATGGGTATTCTTGTGATATAGAAATGTACTGCTGTTTACAAACACCTGCTGCTGTTACAAATCAGAAAATGAATATGCCATCATGTAACACATACCTGGAATGCCACTTTACGTAAGATAGCAAACCCCTTGCTTCTGCAAGATAGATCAAGGAATCTCCATGAAAATTGATCAATGATGTGCAACTGTGAATCTTGAGATGAATTCACGGAGTGGGCTGATGTGGGTTTTCGTCCAAAAAGCCAAAACCTCTAGGGTTTTGTCCTAGGGTTTACTGAACGTGCAAGTTGAAGCTCTCAAGCTCTCATGGAAAAGTTTCTTTGAAAATAACAAGTCAAGAATGAATCCTCATTTCACCTTTTCCTCCTTTTAAAATGCTTTTCCTTGTCGAAAGCAATACTTTATTTTATTTCTCTTTTAATTTACTCTTTCCCCCCTCAAAAGTGACTTTACATTATAATTTGTAGTTGACATCATTATAAAGTCACTTTATAAAATAAAACATGTCCAGCTGCTAATTAATTAAATTTAAATAATCCCATAGGACTTAGGACTATTTAACATTTAATTAATTAATTTATTCCCTTAAATAATTCCAATCAGCCTACGGCTCATAATTTCCTCTAGGTGATCATTTGGACAAAAGGGGACATTACAATCTTCCCACCCCAAGATTGCTTGTCCTCAAGCTATCACATGTATCAGATCTGCATTAAGCTCAAATGTTCCAATCAATACCTGGATCCCAAATTAATCTAGGATCTTGGTATGTCTTCCCATGTGTATCTCCTTCAAGCTTTTGCTGCTCCACTTTAATATAAACATCATTATACCCAATGCTGTGAAGCAACTCATCATGATCCCAATAAAATAGTACACCAAACATGCCAATGCTAGGATCCCATATCATCACCCTCTCACACCAAGAAAAAGTGGAGGAATAAATGTCTTTTATCATGCCCCCAATGCCATATGTCCATCTAAATCTGAAAGAGCTCCCATAGACGTGAAAACTGATCATTACAAGTACACAATCAATCATGTCAATCCACCATATGCTGCTGGAAATCCCACACAAAATGATGCAACAAGTACCTTCAATGACAAAGGATGATGAAATCTCATCACTATACCAACTTCCAACAAAGAAAGATTGATCCCAATCTTTCCAAATCCTCCTACCAGATGTCTTAAAGGACCAATGAAGTACTTGTGATCAATAGTGTGAAACAACCATCTATCACTATTATGAGAACTCTAACCTACTGAACTATGGCTGAAAATTCCATGCTCAGAAATGTAGAACAACCCTATATTCTTGTGATGTAACTCAAACCCGAAAGGTTCGAACATGAAGTACTACTGTCTTCTACATGCTCCATGATCTCTTCTTCATTTACAAAATATACTCTCCAAGTATGATCAAGGAATGATATTGTTATGAAATGAAGGCATAATGTCAAACCTTGCATGCAATGTGGTTCTTCAATTCTTTTCACATATTCTATCATATAAACAAGATGAATGAAACCATGTAAAGATGGGAGATGGCTGATCATCAACATGAGACCCACCTTTATTTTGTACCTTCCAAGTTTGCCTTCAAATATGCTATCATAGGCTGCTATCCCAAGGTGTGTGACATACTTAAAACTCCTCTCATGAGTTGTCAAACTTCCCACCTCAAGGTTGCTGTTATAAATTAGGGCAACAACTAAATTGAAGTCAATGATGTCTCTATACCCGTGCATAAGAAAGAAACCCATCTCATATTCCTTACCTATCAAGTGAACGTGCTTCCACACACTCCAATCCAACCCAAAAACAGATTTAGACCTAGATAAATCTGAAAATGCAATGTATAACCATGTAAGACAACCACATGTCTACCATAAATCCATGAAAATTATGTCACAACCCAACCAATAAACAATTTCATAAGCATATGAAATAGATGACAAATCCATATTTGTATTGTAGTTGTTTCCATTAATACCCAAAGTCAAATCATGAGTGGCTGATCCACTAAACGTATCACCCATAAAATCATGATTCACCTCAATGAAATTATCAACATCAACTGAAAAATCAGAATTTTGGATGTTAGAGAGCTCCTGCTTCTCATCATCCATCAGGTTGTGTGATTCACAATCTTGATGAAGATGAAGTTTTGGCCCGATGAATCATCAACTTGGCATTCATTGCCTTCACTAGCCAACTCTCTTTCATTCTTTGGGACTGATTTAATTTTATTGTCCCAAAGTTTACAAATTCAGTTCTCTCATAGGATGCATTATCACAAAAATTATGTCTAATCTTTGCATCTTATACACCATTAATTGGATAGTCAATAACACTTACTTTTTCATAAGAATAGACAACTAACTCATGAGTATAAAGAGATATAGTGCTGCTGTTCTTAATCAGAGATTTAGGACTAATTGTACCTTTCCTTTCAATGCCTTTGAAATCTTCAATGCTAGAGTACACTTGCATAAACTTGGCAGCCCTATCTTGTAGCATTTCATGACTTGAAGCTATGTAGTTCATCATCATAGTCCATCAAGGTATCAACATCACAAATTTATTCATGCCCTTCTTCAACTGCTGGTATAATATCAGATTTTTGGCAAATTGAGGTTTCAACCTTTACCTCGTACTTATCTATCCACTCATGAATGTCTACCATGCTACACTTCTTGTCACCACTATCCTTCTTGGATTTGTGCCCATATGATGTCACAAGATTGCTGTCCCAACTCAAAAATCTAGAATTACGCTCATACCTTTCCAAGGAGTCTTCATTGCTCTTTCATGTATCTTTTTTGAGGAAAGATTGTTCCTCCATGAGTGCTGGCCTATGAGGTGTGTCCTGCTCAAGAAGATCTTCCTTTGCACGCTCAACTTGTATACATTCTTCTCTTGGAAGAAATAATGATCTAATGTATGATTCCCTTTGTTTATTTGCTTTGTCTAGCTGGTTGCATCGTTCCTTGACCTCTTATAGGTACTGTCTTGCTTGGACAACACTCATCTTTGCCTTCTTAGCTCTTTGTCACCACCCATCAGACATATCTTGTGGCCTTTTAACATCTTCCATGGTATGATGTACAAAATTAAAACATTTGTGGCACGAATCCACAAAATATTTACTTCATGTTTGACACCTTCAAGTTGAGTGCCAACATAGGAAAACTCAACAACACCATCATCTTCATGTTTAAGGACTGTGAACTCAATTTTTTTGCATACATAAGAGACTGTTGTTCCAAATCAGGGAATCAGTCCTTTCTTCATGCGTTTGTGTGATGTCTTCATAAATCTTAATCACCTCTCCTTTCATGAGTTGATGTTCATCAACAAGTGCTGTTTCACTACATACTAAATTTTTTGAATTGCCTCCACCTTGCTGACCAGTTATTGCTGGTATAGCAAATCCCAAGACAAACATTTGAACAATATGTGATTCCTCTTTGCCTAAACCCTCACATGGCTGAAGTGAACTTTAGGCTTCCTTAATCTCTTGGACAACTTTATGTCTATTCAAAGAATCATGATGGAATAATGTCAAAACATAAATAGACTCTTTGAGTTCTCCTTGATTGGTTGAGTCCTTCCTCAAATTTGAATCAGTAATGTTTTTCACCACACATTCTTCAATGGGATCCATTGTTTCCACTTCTTTATTCATATCCTCAACATATGCAGATGCATTTTCGAGTAATGGATCATGCAAAATTAATGTACTGCTATTATTATGCATAACCAAATCAGAATTAACTTCGTCCCTTTCAACAACGTTACCATAGCTTCCACAAGTCTCCCGTGCTTCTTCAAATGAATTCTCAGCATTGGGATGATCTATATGCCCATCGCAAGTGACTTCAATGTGTTCATTGTTGTTATGCCTCTTATCCATCTTTTTAACTTCTTCCAAAATAATTTCTCTAACAATAATGACATATCCAATTGATATTTTTGAAATGCTTGAAAGAAGTCATTTATACCATTCATAAGTTTCTCCATATGTCGATCATTTCTTTGTGGAGTTTCACTATTTTTCTATCCCTTTCTTTAGCTGGTGAGGTAGGAAGGAAAGTAGGTAACAATCTCCCATCTTTAATTTTAACCATTGACGTAACCTTTTATACCCCTAATGTAGATGTCTGAAATAAACATTGGATTTTTTTCCTCTGTTCCTAGCAATATACCTCTGACTTCATTCACTATCACACATTAGTCAAAATACTTACATGCAAAGTAAACCCACCTTCTGAAACTGATCAGAATTGACATGCAATCAAATCTAAAAAATTGTACTGCTTGAAAATGGCATGTAAATGAAACTCACTTCATTAAACCGATTTAAAAGTAACATGCAACCATTTGGGTATCCACCAAACCGTCACGCAACACAAATCCACTAACCATGACCATTCAAAAATAACATGCAATGGTAACCCTCTTCATAAACTGCTCCTAAACAAACATGCAATCATCTGGGTATTCACCAAATTGCCATGCAATAACATTCAACACACATGCAACTGTAAAATCTGACATGCACTACTGAAACCCTAATAGGCTGGCAAGATCACTAGCTCTGATACCAAGTAAGGCAACCACTATGCCAAAAGCTTGGACTAATGGTGAATGGCGCCCGCCGGCATTAAAAGTGGGGTCTCCATCCCACTAGAGTCCCAATGCAGACCAGCCCCCTCATGGACACATGGCTGCTCGATCGTGGGTGGGTCTCAACTTTGGGTACACGCCCATCGAGAATTCACACCATTGTAGCAGTTAGGTTGGGACATCACAACCCACCACACTCCGTAGGGCTCGACCTTGAGACCTCAGCTCTGATACCAATGAAATATCCCATACTTTGATAATGCTTCAAATCTGATTTTGATTTTGCTCATGTTTTGCTTCATCATATTATAATATTGCAACATGCAAACATGCAGATTGGACATTCAAGATAAACGATATAGATTTTCAAAAAACTTAATTTGATGAAATACAGAGAACCAAAGTTAACCAATGGGTATTCTTGTGATATAGAAATGTATTGCTATTTACAAACACCTGCTGCTGTTACAAATCAGAAAATGCACAATGCTATCATGTAACACATACTCGGAATGCCTCCATACATAAGATAACAAACCCTCTGAAGTTCTACAAGATAGATCAACAAATCTCCATGAAAATTGATCAGTGATGTGCAACAATGAATCTTGAGATGAACTCACCAAGTGGGCTGATGTGGGTTTTCGTCCAAAAAGCCAAAACCTCTAGGGTTTCTATCCTAGGGTTTACTGAACCCGCAAGCTGAAGCTCTCCGGTTTTCATGAAAAAGTTTCTTTGAAAATAACAAGTCAAGAATGAATCCTCATTTCACCTTTTCCTCTTTTTAAAATACTTTTCCTTTTCGAAAGCAATATTTCATTTTCTCTCTTTTAATTTACTTTTCGCCCCTCAAAAGTGACTTTACATTATAATTTGTCATTGGCATTATTATAAAGTCACTTTATAAAATAAAATGTGTTCGGCTGCTTATTAACTAAATTTAAATAATCCCATAGGACTTAGGACTATTTAACATTTAATTAATTAATTTATTCCCTTAAATAAATCCAATTAGCCTACGACTAATAATTTCCTCTAGGTTATCAATTGGACAAAAGGGGACATTACAAATTTCTTCCTATAATTTCTCTTATATTATATATAGCATTCAATTCCTTGTTTCTTTTTATTCTCAATCAGTTGCTTCTTTTTACACTATTGATGGATTTATATTTTACACTTTGTGGGTAGGATTCTACTAGATTTTTCCTATGCACAATACTTTTTTGTAACTATACCATTAATTGAGCTTCTTATCATTTCATAGAAGGATTTTTACTGCTAGCATATTTGAATGTGTTATTCACATAGATGTGAATGAAACTTTGAGTTATTATTTACGAAACATCTAAGTCTTTTATTCACACATATCATATTATATTTCTTCAGCATGCCATCTGACCAATTAATATTTTGAATCTAATTTGTCTTGTTTTTCTTCTCTTGTCCAGTTTACGGATATTTTCTTTTGCTGGGGCCATAGGTGTATTTGTTCTGCTTCCTATAAATTACATTGGAAACGAACTAGCTGATATTCCAAACCAATCATTGGACTTGTTCACCATATCAAATGTGCAAAGTGGCTCCAAAAGGTATGACATCGACCTAGAGTATCATATTCTAAATATGCATGTGTAGTATTGGATGCAAAATTTCAGACTAGCATATGATTATTAGAGTGCATTGTGTGATTATATATACATGAGACTAAAACTTTCTTTGGAACGTGTAAAGAAAATCAGGAATAGATGATGGATTGTTAGTTCAAATTATTTATTGTCTATTTAATGTTGTTGCCCTTTTTCTTGTGTAGTCTATACAAAATGGGAAGGAAGATATTGGCCATATTCCTTTATGAATAGTCTTTCTTTTTGGTAAATTCTTTCTTAATATGGAATTCTTTTGGCCTGTTTGGTTGCTTTGTATACCCTTAGCTTATTATGGAAATTAAGCACAGAGATAACCAAAGCATTGAATAAAATAAATCAGGTAAAGCCTTTTTATAAAGGATTATAACTATGGAAGACAACCCACATTGTGAATGTGGGACAAATAAAGTGAACAGACCAAAGGGAAATAAAACCTTAAGATATATTCTAAAGCTTTTATGCTTTTGGTAAAGCCTGTGACTAACAACTTATTGACGAATATTATTTAATATTTACTTTAACAACCTCCTTCAATGGTCAATCTATCAACTACACCAAGCTTATCTAAATTTTTTACATATTCATTAAGACAAAGAATTGGTAAGAATGTCTGCAATTTTGTCTTTTGTTGGACATTACTACAACATAATAAATCCGTCTTTTACAAGTTGTTTGATGAAGTGAATATATTTCAACATGCTTGGTATGCTCATGGAAGACTAGATTATTGGCAAGTTTGAGCACCCATTGATTGTCATAAAACAAGGTTTTAGGTTCTATTTGTGGCATCTTGGCATCTGAAAGCATTTTTCTAAGCTAAACAACCTCATGTGCTCTTTTCAATACTCAATATTTTTCTTCAATTTAGGAAAGAGCCATTGCATGTTGCTTGTTGTTGGTATTGAAAAACTGAAAAATGCTGAGAGGGGGAGGGGGTGAATCAGTATTTTAAGAATCCTAAGGAGATTATCAAATCAGAGAAGCAAACACATAGCAAAGAGACAAGACAAAATTTTTCTCTCGTGGAAAACCCAAGATGGGTAAAAAACCACGGCACCACTAATCTCAATCGGGCAACGACCTTAACATCTAAGAGCTACAACCCTTCACAGTCACTTTACAGAATAGGCTCCAACCTGTCTCAAAAGGCTACAACCTTTTCTTTGTAGGTGATTTGAACGAAATAAAACAACAATGAGTTCTAAGTCTTTACAAAAGGCGTAAAGACATTCTGGTCTGAGATAAATAAAACTTCAATGGCTCTTTTAATGGCAATGCTTAGTCTTTGAATCCCCTTTTTATCAGTAGTAGGTAGCAGCACCTCCCAAGCACACACACTGCAACTGATGCTCAATCCAATAGACACAACTGCTGAACTTTAATGTCTCTCAAATGCATGCATTCAGAAATAAACATAGATATTGTCCTTTTCTTTTCGTAGAAAATTCATCACTGAGAAAATAATTTCTTTCAGTCACAACCTCATGATGTTAATTTTAAACTGAACTTCCCAAAGACATGTTCACCGCATTACAAAAGTGCCCTCATATCAAGCATGTTGACAAGAACAAAAAACACCTGTCCATATACTCTCGACTAAGGCTCACAGCTTTTTTATTGCATTCCACACCCCTTTTCTATTTAAAAACTGAGCACCTACACACACACAGTTCTCGTGTGTAACACATATCTCTCTTACCCACCTGCTAAAGAACACAATGTATTTGACAACATATATGGTCTGTATGTGAAAGACTTCACCCTGCATTCACTCGTGAATCTTAGAAAAACGGCACACCCCCGATGAATCTCTGAAAAACAACACACACACGATGAATCTCAGAAAAAACGGCACACACACGATGAATCTCAGCCTATCGTTATACAAAAGAGGTCTCTTTTAATACTTCTTCCACCTGTGTCTTTCTCACACCTTCGTAACATTCAAATCGAGTTCAAGAAAAAATGTCAAACTCTGTTGACACAAAGCGACGTCCATCCATGTTTTTTTGACATCCGATTTTTCTGGCATCATTCTTTTTGATATACCTCAATGTATATCAGATGGTGGTCTTCACAAGGTAACATTTCGTTACCCGCACACAGCTGTGTCATGATTCCTTTAATAGTGCTCTCTCAAAAAATATTACCACGATTTCCATTCACATACGTTTTTTTCACACCAAACCGATCACACACATCCCTTCATTTACTGCAGAAAACGGCAAAACTACAGAGTGATTCTCTACCTATGTGTCATCCTTCAGAACGATAGCACACGACATCTCACCTACTCACGTCTTAATTTCAAAACCATCAGTTTTGTCTTCTACTGAATCCTCGTTATAATATTAACTTGCAATTTCAGCTCAAATGAATGACACCAGTCGCATTCTGAAAGCTTTCCTCAATATTCTTCACAGAGAATATGATAATGGAGAAACATTAGAAATGATGGGTGCACTGCGCTTGTCATATGCTGATAGATTTGAAAAGAAGACAATTTGTAGAAAGTAACAAGTGTGAGAGCATGCTGTGAAAAGACATAGTAAGCCAAATCGATCACAACAAAACAGGTGTCACGCAAGGAGGCAACCCGAAATATATCAGATGACAAAAAAACACAACAGGTACATATGACTACACTTGTGGCAAGGCTAAAATCATATCCAAAAGTGGGGTTTCTATCATCCATGGAACATACCCAAGTTGAATCTGTAAAACCTCACAACCTAGGGTTTTTGCTTCTACTATACAAGATGCCAAATTCAAATGTCCCTTTAACATATCTCAACATAGTGATCTGCGCAGGGAAAACCCTTTTGCGAGAATAGCACCACACTTCAAAATCCTTCCAATATATTATTTTGAAATCAACAAGATTACAATATACTTGGAGAGCAAGCTTCTCACATCACCAATGTAATGTCCCCTTCTTGAAATAGGATTTAATAATACATAATAAGAAATTAAAATAATTTTTTTATAGAATAACAAAAATAAAATAAAATATAATTAAAATTTATTAAGTTTAATGAATGGTTAGAAGGCATGTGAATCCAAAAAAAGAAAATTAAAAAAAGAATGGAGGAGGGTTCACACAGCACCGAAAAACGACAGACAAATTGCGAAAATGGGCACAACAAGGAGCCGAGTGGCATCGCAGCCCTTGCTAAACTTAGCAGTGAATTTCTTAAAGATTCAAATTGCAAAGAATACATTGAAGACTCGAATCCCAGGAAACATTAAGAGGAACTACATACCATCGAACTCACTGAAGAAGTTGAAAATGATATTGGTTATCTGGAGTATTTGGTGATGATTTGCAGATTCATTGGTGGGAGACTAGAGAGGAATAAGATCCTAAAATGGATTGAAGAAACCTGGCGAATCCCACAAATCACAAGATTTTTTCCAAAAGGATTTTTTATAGTGTTCTTTGCATCAAAGGAAGAATGGGAAAAAATTCTGCAAGGGGGTTTATGGACATTGGAAACGCTACTCCTATATATTCAAAAATGGCATAGAAGTTTTAATCTATTAAACACAGAGCCATACAATAAGCCAATCTGGATCAGGTTGAACTATCTTCTCATGGAATACTGGACCGAGGAAGCTTTCGAGAAAATTGGGCGACCACTTGGCTCCCTAATTGACATTGATGTGGATATCGCGAATGGGAATTCATACATCTATGCAACGATAGAAATAGCTGCTGTCAGGAAAATCCCGGAAAAGCTAATATTAAGGGTGCGTGGTGAAGATTAGGTACAATCTGTGGAAGTTGAGGAGGACAAATTCTATTGCCTTCCTTGTGGTAGAATGAACCATCCCACAAAGGTATGTAAAATGCCCCCAAAATGCAAAAATATATGGCTTCCAAGAATCAGCCACCAAATGGAGGATTGTATTGTTAGAAAGTAAAGTTCACCAAGATAACTGAGAGGGGGGGGGGGGTGAATCAGTTATCAGATAATTATAACTTTTATCATCTTCAACAGCATTAAACCATATAAGCAATATAATTACCAACCATAGAAAGATATTCATACACAATAACACAATGACACAAGATATGTTGACTAGGGAACCTTTTGATCAAAGAGTAAACCCCGGTGGGAATGATGCCCACAAAAGATGCACTAATATGAATATTCCTTGTGAAAGGATGGACTCTGTTAGGAGTCTTATGAAATACATTCAGTACATATGAATCCCTGTTAGGAGATTTTGAATCCCTGTTAAAAGATTCTAACCCTGTTAAGAGTTATGGAAGACAGAAGGACCCACTGCCCAAACAGCTTCAGGGTAAGATCACTGAACACACTGTCCAAATAATCTTTGTATTACTCAACAGAATAATATGTTACCTCTTCTCTGACTGTGCCAAACCGCACTCACTGTTACACCAAATCTCAATTTCAGATCTCTGTACCTCACATGTTTTCCTTCACAAATTCGCTTTCATACTTAGCTCTTTTCTTCACTTCATGCATACACCATCACACACAACTACTACTACAACAAGTAAATACATTCCTTCCTTTATACCACACTCAAATAATTACAAATGAGTCGGCATACAATTACAACATAAAAGTTTCCACACGCTACATCAAAATTACACAAAACTGTCGGCTTCCAAATACAATAAATCTTCACTCATGCGACCTCGATGCTTGCGTTGTCATCCACGTCACTATCAATGTGTCTTCAACTTCCCTTTAGCTGTGCAAAACCAGATTCCATCCCAATTAGGAGATATCATCGGATTTCCACAAACCGCTACTCAGGAACACTGTCTGAATACTGCTTCCACAAAAGTGCTCATAACTTCCATGAATAAATGAATTACTGTCTGCGCTCTTAACCATAGACATATAACATATCAAAGAGTATAATTGCAATATCCCACGTGCGCTAATTCAAACTCTGTTTGCTTCTCTGCAAGTCTCCGGTAAATCACTGTGTTGACATCAATGACAATCATAGTCATGAATGCAACAACAACTGCTACAGAATGGCTGTCAAACATTTAGCATTCATTCCTAACAATCTCCCCCATTGGCATTGATGGCAACATAGATGAAAAAAAATCCAATGTTCCAAAAATCCAATACTGCAACACTACTGCTCCAAATCCTCTTCATCAATCAAATCTTGCTTCGTTTTCCTATTCAGTTCTCTCTAACAGATGTTTCAGATGGTTTTTCATGTATATTTCTCCCCCATTGACATCAATGACAGAAATTTCATCACTATGTCAACAACAACTCAATGTCAAAAGACACTATTCAGAAAATACATTCACTAGAGTCCTCATGACTCAGCTCAGATACACATACTCCCCCATAGAGGAAGTACCAACATCCAGTCCAGAAGAAAGATAAGGCTCATATACCACTGGACGGATGCAACCAATTGCATCACTTTTCAAAAGTAGGCTGGGGCATAACCCCAAGTATACCTCTCAAATACTAAAATGTATCTTTAGGCAAAGGCTTTGTGAATATATCTGCTATCTGCTCTTTTGTACTTATGTACTCAAGTCTGACTTCTTTCTCAACAACTTTCTCTCTTACAACATGATACTTAATCTCTATATGCTTTGTCTTAGAATGTAATATAGGATTCTTAGACATACTAACTGTGCTGGTGTTGTCACAATGTACGACAACAGGTTCAGCAAACTTTATTCCAATATCCTTCAGCATTTGCTTTATCCAAATTATCTGGTTACAATTGTTTGCTGCTGCTACATATTTTGCTTCTGCTGTGCTTTATGAGATACACTTCTGCTTCTTGCTTAGCCAAGAAACCAATCTTCCTCCAAGGAAAAATGCTCCACCATTGGTGCTTTTCTTATCATCAACACTGCCTCCCCAATCAGCATCTGTATATGCACATAGGGTAAAATCATCAGATTTTTCATACCATAATCCATAGTCCATTGTGCCTCTTAAATATCTTAGTATCCTCTTTACTGTTGCATAATGTGATTCTCTAGGTTCAGCTTGAAATCTTGCTACTATTCCAACTGAATGTGCTATATCAGGTCTTGTATGAGTCAAATACTGCAATCCTCCAATCATAGATCTGTATTTCTTCTGTTCCACTATAGGAGTCTCATCTGTGCTAGATAACTTATGTCCAGTCACCACGGGTGTTCCAATTGGTTTATAATTCTCCATTCCAAATCTTTTCAACAAGTCATTCAGGTACTTTGTCTGACTTACAAAGATACCATCATTGTTTTGTGTTATCTATAATCCCCAAAAGTATTTCATTTCACCAATCATACTCATTTCAAATTCAGTCTTCATTTCATCAGCAAATTTGTCACTAGCTTCATCTTCTCCTCCAAAGATAATGTCATCAACAAAAATAACTATAACCAACAAACCATTTTCAATTTCTTTTGTGTATAGATTGCTATCAGCTGTTCCTTTTGTAAATCCCAATTTTAACAAATACTTATCCAGTCTTGCATACCAAGTTCTAGGTGCTTGTTTAAGTCCATATAAAGCTTTCTTCAGTTTACATACCGTGTCTTCTTCTTAAGTCAAAGGAAAACCTGCAGGCTGCTCAATGTAGACTTCTTCCAATTTTCCATTCAAAAATGCTGACTTCACATCCATCTGATATACTTTGAATTTCTTGTAAGCTACATAAGCCAGAAACATTCTTACTACTTCAATTCTTGCAACAGGTGCAAAGGTTTCTTCATAGTCAATTCCTTCTTGCTGTGAGTAACCCTTACATATCAATCTTGCTTTGTTTCTTACTACTTCTCCTTGTTCATTCATCTTGTTTCTGAATACCCATTTAGTTCCAATAACATTCTTGTCTTTAGGTCTAGGGACCATTCCCATGTCTTGTTCTTTTCAATCTGATCTAGTTCTTTCATAACATTAGTCCAACTTTCATCTTCACAAGCTTCATTAATAGTCTTAGGTTCAATTTGAGAAATCAAACATAACTGTTCTTGTACCTTATTTCGAGTTAGAACTCCTCTTTTGATGCTTCCAATAATTTGTCCAATAGGATGATTTCTTAACAAACTTTTGCTAGGTGTCACTGTCTTAGATCTCACTTCAGATGTAGGTTCTTCAATGACTTCACTGTGGCTTTCATTCAACAAATCATTGTCAGTTTCATAAAATAATTCAGTAGATCTAGTGTTAGGTTTAGGATGAGCTTCTTCATTTGATTCACAATCAAGCATTCTTTCCTGAATTTTGAACTTTTCATCAACTTCAACATTTGCGCTTTCAACAATAGTCTTAGTTCTTTTATTGTAACATCTATAGGCTTTGCTTTTCAAAGAATATCCAAGAAATATACCTTCATCACTTCTAAGATCAAACTTTCCAATATCATCATTTCTCTTTATATAACATTTGCTTCCAAAAATTCTAAAATACTTAACTGAGGGTGCATGTCCAAACCATAATTCATAAGGTGTCTTGTCTATGTCTGCTCTGATTTGTACTCTGTTCATTGTATACACTGCTGTGTTCACTGGTTCTCTCCAAAATATCTTCGCCAAATCATTCTCAAATAACATAGCTCTTGCTGCTTCAGTCACTGATCTGTTTCTTCTTTTTGCAATTCCATTTTGTTCAGGTGTTCTAGGGGCTGAATACTGTCTCTTAATGCCATTTTCTTCACAAAAGGTGTTAAACTCTCTAGAAGTAAATTCTCCACCTCTATCAGATCTCAAACATTTAATTTTCATTCCAGATTCATTCTCAACTTTATTCTTAACAATCTTAAACTTATCAAATGCTTAAGATTTTTCTTTAAGAAATGCAATCCACATCATTCTTGTAAAATCATCAACAAGAATCATAAAATACCTTTCTCCATAGAATCCTCTAGTCCTGGTAGGACCGCTCAAATCTGTATGAACAATCTCCAGCTTTTCTGTAGATGTAAACTTCTTACTGGGAAAAGAACTTATCTTCTGTTTAGCTATTACACATTCTTTGCAAATCATGTTAGTAGGCTTCATAATTTTAGGCAAATCTCTTACTGCAAGTGTAGTACTTACTTTCACAATGTTATCAAAGTTTATATGACAAAACCTTCTATGCCATAACCAACTGTCATCAATCTTAGTAATCAAACATGTCATCTCAGTAGGATTCAACTGAAATACATTACCTCTTGTTCTAGATCCAATTCCAATTAGATTTCCATCTTTATCCTTTATCACACAAGTTTTCTCAGTAAACCAAACTTGATATCCCTTATCAACTAACTGTCCAACACTTAAAAGATTATGTTTCAATCCATCCACAAAATAAACATCATCAATATTAGTCTTTCCATCAAGAGTAATAGATCCTATATCTTTAATCAAACAAGGTGCATTGTTTCTGACTCTAACAACTCCTCCATCATATTCATTAAACTTTATGAACTTTTTCATGTCTCCAGTTATATGATGTACTTAAAAGATTATGTTTCAATCCATCCACAAAATAAACATCATCAGTATTAGTCTTTCCATCAAGAGTAATAGATCCTATACCTTTAATCAAACAAGGTGCATTGTTTCCGACTCTAACAACTCCTTCATCATATTCATTAAACTTTATGAACTTTTTCATGTCTCCAGTCATATGATGTGAACAACCATTGTCTATAATCCAATCAGCTTTTTTTTCAACTTGAGAAACTAAGACTTTTTCTTCCTTAACATCAGTTTCAGGATTCTCTTCTTTAATTGCTACAAATCCTATGTCATCATTATTCTCAGTATCACTTTCACTTAAAGTTCTTTCTATACTAGCTTCAAGATCTTCATCATTAGCATAATAACATTCCTTAGATCTTCTAGGTTTGAAATTGTTTCTGTAGTTTTTAATTCTCTTAGGACATTTAGATGCAAAATGACCATATTCTTGACAAGTTAAATATTTAAATATTTTCTTACTGTCTGGTTCTCTTTTCACAAGCAAGGCAATACCTTCTTCAATCTTCTTGTCTTCTTCATTTCTAGATCTGCTGCTGCCAGCATAATCTCCGCTCACACTGATGCTTCTTGACAAAGTAGGGCGAACACTAAGAGCACTGAATGCTGTCTCCATTCTAGGTAAGTCTCCTGATAATCTCAGGTTCATTTCTGCTGCTTCCAATCTTCCAAGAAGAGTCTCTCTTGTAAAGTTTGTAGTACAAGGTATAACTTGTTCAATTATCTATGTTGTCTACTTAAATACAAGGGTCAATGTCCTCAAAATTTTCCATATCACTTCATTCTTTGTCTTTGTTCCTTCACAAGATTTTATACCTGTAATAATTTCTGACATTCTACCAATATAGCTTCTAATAGATTCATTTTCCAACATTCTTATATCTTCAAATGCACATATCCAATTATGTAATCTAACTCTTTTTGCATGTTCATCACCTTCAAAAGTAGAGTGTAAAGCATTCCAAATTTCATGAGATTTTTTCAAATATTTTACCTAACTGTACTCATTCTCCGGAAGGGCTGTCAAAAGTGCTTCTCTTGCAAGTATGTTACACATGAATAGATCTCTCTCATCAGCAGTACATGTTTCAAGATTATCCTCTTCAATGATAGTCTTATCATTCTTTGTAATCAACCAACACCCTGGTCCTAAACACAGTAGGTGTGTCTTCATCTTTTCTTTCCAGCTGTCAAAATTTACTCCATCAAACTTAGGGCTTTCTTTCTTGAAATTTGTCATGGATCTCCTTAAGCTGTTAAACTTCTTTTTCAAAGACCTACCGCTCTGATACCAATTGTTAGAAAGTAAAGTTCACCAAGATAACTGAGAGGGGGGGGGGGGTGAATCAGTTATCAGATAATTATAACTTTTATCATCTTCAACAGCATTAAACCATATAAGCAATATAATTACTAACCATAGAAAGATATTCATACACAATAACACAATGACACAAGATATGTTGACTAGGGAACCTCTTGATCAAAGAGTAAACCCCGGTGGGATTGATGCCCACAAAAGATGCACTAATATGAATATTCCTTGTGAAAGGATGGACTCCGTTAGGAATCTTATGAAATACATTCAGTACATATGAATCTCTGTTAGGAGATTTTGAATCCCTGTTAAAAGATTCTAACCCTGTTAAGAGTTATGGAAGACAGAAGGACCCACTGCCCAAACAGCTTCAGGGTAAGATCATTGAACACACTGTCCAAATCAAGGTTGAAAATCTCGGACTCGGCAATAACTCGGCCAACCCAAAAAATTTGAAAAACTCGGAATCGCCAAAAACTCGGCGGAAAAATCGGCAATAAATCGGCACTTTTATCAAACATTTTGAAAATATATAATTTCTTAAAATATTCTTAAAAACACACACATACACCAAATTTGTAGAACATATACTGATTTGAGATATCCACCATTTATGAATCAAAGTTTTGAGTTAAATACATAGCAATTACTATTAGAACTTAGCAGATTAACATAGAATCATATACCAAAAAACAAGTGCGGCATCTAAATAAAAATAAGTTCAAATTTCAATACATATCAAAGTCAAACTCCACGAAACTACAACTTCTGAATACATAGTAGGTTCAAGTTTTAGTATCAATGAAAACTAGAAGTAGAAATCATAAATTGCGTCTACGACTAAAGCTCAAAAGAGATCGCTGCTGCTGGGTGGGTGGTGCTGAAGTAGTTGGGCCATCCCCAACAGGGGGCTGAATAGGCGCCTCAATAGAAGCCCCTGATGGATCATGACCGAGCTCATGTTCCTCCTCACGTGCTGCCACTTCTGCAGCCCAATCATCTTCCTCCTGCTCCATATCAAAGTCAGCTAGCTGATCATCAGTCAAGAAAGGATCCACATGCACATCCACATCCACATCATCACCATCAGGAGGAGCAACCCAATCTGCTCCGTATGGATCAATCTCATCAAGGTCAAGTGCTTCATATGAAGCCTGTCCTCGCACCTTCTTTTCATGCAATCGAAGGTTGTACCGCACATAAACCAAGTCATTCAAGCGCTTCTGAGTCAACCTATTGCGCTTCTTTGTATGTATGTTCTCAAACACACTCCAATTTCGCTCACAACCAGAAGCACTACATGGCTGTGATAATATTCGGATGGCAAGCTTTTGAAGATTAGGTGTTGTGGCACCATAATCTTCCCACCACAGATCTGCAAGGATTAAAAAAAAGTTAAACCATTTATGACGTGGTGAAGATTCTAATAAACTTAATGAGCAAAATAAATGGTATGATAAAAGTAAACACATGTTCTTGTTTACCTGGCTGTAGAGTGTATCTCCTACGTTTGCAATCAGGTGAAGAAAACAATGGCCCTTCTTCCCTCTTGTAGCTCTGTAACTCATCAAGTACAAGGTCTCGTTGGTCCAAATCAGCAACCAATCTCCGAATACATGTGTCTATGCCAACTTGAACCTCTGCATCTGCTTTGAAAGTGTCGGAGAAGTAATACTTGGGGTTCAAGTAGTAGGCAGCAGCATGAATATGTTGGTGGAGTTGTCGGTTCCACCTACGATCAATTATGTTCCATATGGGTCTATATTTGGTCTCATTTG
The DNA here is from genome assembly GCA_027943335.1 of Chamaecyparis obtusa. Taxonomy (NCBI): domain Eukaryota; kingdom Viridiplantae; phylum Streptophyta; class Pinopsida; order Cupressales; family Cupressaceae; genus Chamaecyparis; species Chamaecyparis obtusa. The sequence continues at coordinate 6,140,149 of BSBK01004228.1, read as the reverse complement.
ACCTATACAAGTGTTGAATGGCCTCTTTGGCCCTATCCATGGCCTCATATAGATACCCCATGGGGCTTTTATCCCCATCCACTATTCGAAGAACCTTCACCAATGGTTCTGACACTTGGACATAAAAAATTTAACCAAAATCAGCGAATTGCATAATCTGAAAATTAAATAACAAACTTATAAATCATCAATCAAGGTTCAAAAACTTACCTTGATGATCTCCTCTATTAGCTTGCTAAATGTAACATCAAACACAGCTTTCGCAACCTTCTTTGCTTCAGGCTTCTTGGCATAAGGACTCTCCAACCATTCCACACTCACAAACATCCGCCTTAGGTCGGGCAATGCGTCTAATACGCTTTGCAAGTTGAGAAAATTAGTAGCAAAGCGTGTGACCCCAGATCGCACGAGCTCCTTACCAACAGTGTATTTTCTCATAAGACTCAGGACCCATGTGTGATTGTAGATGTACTTTGTGATATTTCTTCCATCTTCGACCACCTTCTCCACCCAACTCAGTTTCCCTAGGTCCTCAAGGAGCAAGTCAAGACAATGGGCAGCACAAGGGCTCCAAAATAATGTGGGATGCCTATCCATGAGAAGTCTACCGGCTGCCACATATGCAGCTGCATTATCAGTCACAATTTGGATGACATTACTCACTCCCACTTCCACCACCACCTCATCCAACATGTTGCACAAAGTCTCTGCATTTTTCACTTGATCAGAGGCATCAACTGATTTTAGAAATACTAACTGCCCTCCTGAAGCAACAAGAAAGTTGATGAGCGTCCTATTCCTACCATCTGTCCACCCGTCGGATATAATAGTGCAACCTCTCTGTTCCCAAATTCTTCTTTGCTCTTCCACAAGTTGATGAATGCTTCGGACCTCATCCTGTAACAATGGTCCACTCACCTCATAACGAGATGGGGGCTTGAACCCTTTACCAGACACAGAGATTGCAGCGACCACTTGATCCCAATATGGACTACATAAAGCATTGAAGGGAAGATCGTTGTAGAACCAAAATCTTGCAACTGCCACCCTTGTCTTTGCATGCATTTCTTTGTTCCATGCAGTGCCTTGCAATTCGGGCTGAGCACCAGGAGTGTTACGTGGAACCCAAAAATCTGATATAAACCCGCCCACATTTCCCGATCCTCGTACTCGTGGCCCAATGGAAGAAGAAGCTTCTGTACCTATTTGTGACCTTGTAGAACTAAAACTCCCCACTGGGGCTGCCATGGCCTCTGCTGTCCTCTTTTTAGTTACCTTATTTTGTGCATATGCTTCAAGGCTTGCCAAAGCCTCCCTTGTAACCTCTTCCAGACACTTCTCACACGGTGTAATATCATTTCCAGGAATCTTTGCAAGATGATATTTCAGTCGGCTTATGCCCCCACCCATTTGCTTAAGGCAATGGATACATTGGACATCTCCTCGGTTTGGACCTGGTATCCCATGTTTCCATAAATCGTCCCTCTTTCTGCCACCACCCATTTTCTACACTGAAAATCTGTAAGTACAAGGATAAATAATTAGATGTTAGATCAAAATGAATTATGAATTAACTAAAGTCTGCAAATTTAAAATTTAAATTATTATGCTTAAAATGAATATTTATTAATAGCATAAATTTGTTTAATTTTCTTTTATTCATTTTTTATTTTAATAGTATTGGACAGACTCAGTTTTTAAAATTTTAGTGTTTATTGGAAGAAATAAGACTTATTAATAGATAAAAATTAAAATAATTTATTTAAATTTTAAAATCTTATTTATAATTATACTATAAGTATATATATAAATATATTATAAAATATATATAAATCCCTGAAATTATGAATAAATATATAATATAAATATACTATAAAAATCCCTATATATATTATATACGGTATATATATAATATACTGTTATACTATAAAAATATATATTATGAAAAAATATATATATACTGAAAAAATCCTTGAAATCCTCTAATATTAATATCTTATAAATTTTTTCACTAATATCAATATCCTGATTCCTAATATTAATTTTCTATAATATTATGAAGTTATACAGATACTTATGATTCTATGAAGTATGAACATTACAACTTTTACTATGAACATCAAATTTTTTTAGCAAATACTTAAGGTTTATTTAAAATTTTAGTCAAATGATAAATACCTCCTTAAGCTCGGGTCTGGTGCTCGCGTTTGCAGATTGTGGCTCGCGTCTGGTGCTCACGTCTGCTCGCGACTGGTGCTCGCGTCTACAAATTGAGAAATGGTGTTTGCGTCAGAGAAATGGTGCTCGCGTTTGGACAAATGGTGCGTCTCCAATCTATATGTCTCCAATCTGTATGTGCTCGCGACTGTGGCGGGAGAAGACAATGATGCTCGCAGCAGGAGAAATGATGCTTGCGGTGGGAGAAGACAAAATGAAATCGTGGGCCACAAAAACCCTAAATAAAAACCATTTTTTAATCTTTGTAAAGCGTTGACAAAGTCACCGGTTTTTACTGGTATTTAACACGCGATTTTTCCGCAATTTTTTTGGTTTAATGCGCTGCGATTTTTTGGATAACTCGGCAACGATTTTTTCAGCGATTATATCGGCGGCCATTTTCACCTGCGATATATCACGATATCTGCGATATATCACAGGTATTTTCAACTATGGTCCAAATAATCTTTGTATTACTCAACATAATAATATGTTACCTCTTCTCTGACTGTGCCAAACCGCACTCACTATTACACCAGATCTCAATTTCAGATCTCTGTACCTTGCATGTCTTCCTTCACAAATTCGCTTTCATACTTAGCTCTTTTCTTCACTTCATGCATACACCATCACACACAACTACTACTACAACAAGTAAATACATTCCTTCCTTTATACCACACTCAAATAATTACAAATGAGTCGGCATACAATTACAACATAAAAATTTCCACACGTTACATCAAAATTACACAAAACTGTCGGCTTCCAAATACAATAAATCTTCACTCGTGCGACCTCGACGCTTGCGCTGTCATCCACGTCACTATCAATGTGTTGTCAACTTCCCTTTAACTGCGCAAAATCAGATTCCATCCCGATTAGGAGATATCATCCTATTTCCACAAACCGCTACTCAGGAACACTGCCTGAATACTGCTTCCACAAAAGTGCTCATAACTTCCATGAATAAATGAATTACCGTCTGCGCTCTTAACCATAGACATATAACATATCAAAGAGTATATCCTCATCATCGCATAGCTCCAACTGCAATAACCCACGTGCACTAATCCAAGCTTTGTCTGCTTCTCTGCAAGTCTCCGGTAAATCACTGTGTTGACATCAATGACAATCATAGTCATGAATGCAACAACTGCTACAGAATTGCTGCCAAACATTTAGCATTCATTCCTAACATGCATGACTCATGATCTAGGGCAAACAACTAAAACTGCGAACAACAACTCCATCACAAAAAAAACAAAGGAGCTCTACCCTCAAAAGGAGATGGATTTTGAAAACATGGAGGCCAATCAAAACGAAGATCATGAAACAAGAAACATGGAAAAGTCCAATAGCAATGAACAAAGGGAAGAAGCAGAAGACAATAGGGTCTGCGACATTTCAGATGACGATTCTGACTCAACGGAAGGAAATGAAGGGGAGGAGCTTGATATCTTCGAGGCAAGATGTATAAGCTAGACAACAACAAAATTACTTGAAAATGGGAAAGGCAGCAGAGGGCGGAAATCAAATAGGGAAAAAAGAGAGGATGAAGCTGCCGAAAAAAGGTTTACCCAGTGTTGCTGACTTCTTCAAAAGGTCAAGTACCAAGGGAGCTAGTGCCTCCCTTGGGAAATTATGAAAATTATTGCTTGGAATGTCGGCCCCTGACAGAGGCAGGATGGTCAAGCACCATCTAGATTATTTAGCAAGCAACAATGATCTCTTATTGGAAACCATGTGCTATATAGATGAAGGGTAAATTCACAAAATATTGTTGAAGCTAGGCGGGAATTTTTCATGATGCTGAAGTACATGTTGGTGAATTGGGTATCCTATGCAATTTGAATATGATTGGGTAATCACTAGTGAATATGACGAAGAACTCTGGAATATGATTTTCTTCATCAATCTGGAAGGTCTGAATTCTGTAATGTTGGTGGTTTGGGGTCATTTGTTGAGGGGGTCTTGCAAAATCGAATTACTGATGCGGTCTGCAAAACGTGTTTTTGAATTCAAAAGATCCTAATGGGCTGATGTGCTGGATATCTTCCCTTATTGGCTGGCTGCAAGAATTAGATTTCCGATTGGATCAAGATGGTCTAAGTAGATTGAATTATGACTTGGGTTATTCCTTTCATGGAGTGTATCAATTTTCAACTTGAGTAGTACTTCAGGTTGTCATTTGTATTTGGGCTGTTTGTGAGCAATGAGAGGAGGTTTTCTTTTCCTAGTTCTTTCCTCCTGCCGTTCTTTTGAACCAGGTCTGTAATTTTTATATTTCAATATAATACTTCGGCTTCGGTCTTTTACCGATCAAAAATAAAAAATAAAAAAATGAATGGTCAGAAGGCATGAAATGAAGAATTGTGACACCCCCAAACATGAGATATAAAAGGGAGATCATTTTATTTTGGGAAGGACATCCATCCATCCATTAACAATCAATAAAAGAAGGAAGCAATCAATCAATTTTTAAATAATTATTTTCAAAAGGTAGCAATTAAGGATGAATAGTTGTGACCTTTCAAAAGGGTAGAAATAGGTTGTGACTCCCTCAAGAATAATATATCAAAGGGAGATCATTTATTTGGGAGGAGATCATCAAGCAAGGAAGGAAGAAATGATTGAGCATATGAATCAAGGAAGGATTAATAGATAGGAATGGGAAGACAATAAGGAAGTAACTATTTTAAAGAATAGAAATTATGAAAGGTTGTACTCTTTCAAAAGATGGTAGTTGTGAAAGGTTTTGAATCTTGCAAAGGGAAGACATGATGAAGAGGCACGATTTCTCCCTCACATTGGAAGATATAAAGGGAAGAAGGTTTTGTTTGAGGACATCCAAGGGAGATCAATTTGGAAAATAATTTATTATTCTCAAAAAGGCAACAATGAAGGGTGGCGACTCAATTCTTATGAAGGGTGGTGTGTAATAACCCCAATGAGTTATATCTTCATTTCATGCTCTGAATTCTGGATGTTTTTGGAGTTTGTGTTTTTGCAATGTTTTTATGTTTTTTGAAATATATAGTTTTTTGTTTTCTCATATTTTTGGAATAAATAATTACAAACATGAAATTTAAAATGTAATTTCTGACTGTGCACTCCAAGATTTATTTACTGAATTTAAAGAAGCAGATAATTACAATGCCAAAGTATCTATGTAAATGCACACAATTTATTTCAGAAATATCTAAAGAACCTGGAAACTGAAGTAAGGCGCTGTATATTCTTTAAAATGATCATAAAGGCTCTGAGACAGCAAGGGACCTTAACGTGGATGCTGGAATGAAGACGTCTGCATTCACTAAGCCAAAACGAGCCTATCCTCTGTATTGTTGGCTCTCTAATCAAATTTCGCAGCACTGTCAAGTCTAACGCTATTCAAAGCTTTTATCTCAACTTCTAAAGAACCTGGGATTGATTGTAGTCAATGCTGAATAGATTTGGGATTATCGCAGATATCTGATGGAGCCGTTCCCTTTGACGTGGAGGCCCAAATTATGGTGCTTGCTCACACCAATAAAAAACGACCCTTATAGTTGAACCACGACTGCCTTAATGACCAGACGCGAGCTCCTTCTAGGCTGCAATTTGCTCTCAATATCCACGCATTGGCTCTGCAAAATATTCTGGAAACAAACGTCGAATTCCCCTTCACCTTTCGACCCTTTTGAAGCACATTCATAACCTTCGTATTAAGGTAATAGAGGCGTAACTCGCTGGCTGAGAAATCACCAACTCAAAGTGCCATTTTGCCTCTGTGAATTTACAATTCACCTGACATGACAAACGCAAACCCTTCACAGGAAGTACAAAATTCACCAGTGCCAAAGCATGCAGAATGGGGACTTTCGATTCCAACCCAGGCCTAAATAATTCCATTCCTTCTAAATCTGACCAGGAAGCTTCAGGGTTACTTCTCACATATGAATTTGAATTCATATATTTGCCTTTGTCGCACACTTCAGAACTTTATAAAAAATAATACCATTTCATGATATTTTACGGAAAAAGGAATCATGGTTCAAACATTTGAATTATAATTCCTCCCCAAAATAAAGATGTCAAGATACATGTATTAAAGGGTCAAAGAATGTTAATGATGATAGCTTCGGTCAGATAAACATGGATGATAATTACATCAATGGAATGATTTATGATTTTGTTATATGTATGTATGTATACCAATATATATAATAATAATGATTGACTTTATTATTATTACATATATTAATATACATACATACATAATTATAAATAGATATTAAATTATAAATCATTATATTGATTTATTTTATGTGGAATAAATAATCATTTTATGTTTAAATAATAAGCATCGATTTGATTGAATGATCAAATGGCTGATCATACATCGATCATCATTACTATTATTCTTCCAAGTATAAATCTGTGTTTATCGATCTGCATTAAGTATCGTGCATGAGCTAAATCCAGTTGATGTTGCATATCGACTACTTTCATTGATCTTTACGGAAATCGATAAACATTATCAATTTAATGATACTTGTGTTATCAGCATTCTAACATACCGATTAGGAATCGGTTTATATACTACCGATTATGAATCGGTTTGCATAGATTATAAACTAGCGATTATGAATCAATATGTATTATGTTTGCAATGATTAATGAATGGACATATCGGTGGAGAGACATGTCTCCACACGTGCGGAGACATGTCTATCCATCGATATGTCTCCTCACTCATATACATATATATATATATATATATATATATATATATATATATATATATAATCCTAGACAAATCAGTGAAAGGCCAGTACAGCAATTCATTACTGCAAGCCATCTGGAGATCGATCTCATTATCTATACTCAGAAATATTTGTGATATAATCAGTAACACTTGAAGTATTATCAATACTTGGCGAATCAACAAATTTTGTGGACATACTATCTTCTCCTTATACTTGCTGCAACCTGCAAGATTCATAGGTTAGTAAGAGCATCATTTGTGAGGCAATAAAAGTAAAAGATACATCTATTTCTATCTACTAAGAAATCTAATCTACTTCAACAAATAAAACATTTAGCCATTACTCGCAAAGAACCTCCACTTTATTATTAATTAAGTAAAAACTTAATTAATAATAATTTAATCATTAGAAGCCTCAACTCTAGCTTTAGGTGTCTAAGTAAAAAAAAAAATTTAATTCGCACTTCAACACCTTTATAATTATTTTTTAAATTTAATCATTAATCAAGTAAAACTATCATTACTAATCGAAGATATGGCTTATAAACCCCCATTAATAATCCATATAAAATTTAAGTGCTTGTTAAAACTTGAAAAGCATGGAAGTCGAAACATAATCTCTGGCTCGACCACTGAGACCTAACCTTCTAATTAGCCTACAAAGGTCGCTGATAGGCTAACCTTGACTCCAACTCGAGGTGAGCTAAAATCGGGACATTACATGGTGACTCAATTCATATGGAAGGTGGTGAGTGACTCTTTCACCCATGGATGAGAAATAGTTCCAAGCATTCAAGGGGCACTTGTCAATAAATCAAATCAACACTAATTCAATCATCATTCATGAATCCATCAAATCAATAAATCAATCAATCAACAAATCATCATCATAATTTATCAATTCACTCAATCATCAAACTAGCAAGCAACAAAGATCAATCAATCATTCCTTCAACCTAAACAGTCTAATATCAATCATTCAAACATCAACTATTCGAACCTCAAAACCATTCTAGCATCAAATCTTTCAAAATATTAGTCACTTAGACATCGACTATTCAAGCATATACTACTGAACCCCATTCAAACATTATCTTGATGATCCATCAAGAAATATTGATCAATCAACATTAATCAGGCAAATTCATCGAACAATTAGTTTGAATTTGAGGAAGTGTCTTGTAGGGGTTGGAAGGATGTAATCCTTTCATGCTCTGGGGCTAGGAGTTGGAAGGACATAATCCTTGCATGCTTTGGTGCTAGGAGTTGGAAGGATGAAAACCCTTTCATGCTTTGGGGCTAGGAGTTGGAGGGACGTAAACCCTTTCTTGCTCTAGGCAAGTTGATTCCCGAAGAATTCATGATTTAATTGCTTTGGAGAATTGTGCTTTGATTTTTGGATTTGATTATTATCTTGATTTTTGATGTTTGATAAAGTCATCATTTTGAAGTAAGAATTATTATTTTAGGGAAAAAATCAGGAATATCCCTGTTATCAGTTTTTCCCACGGCGCATTTCGGATTCAAATGTCTATCTTGTAGCACGTGGAATAAATGCAGCTCCCACAAGGGTAGAGCCCAACGTGCTACAGGAACCCCAAAACAAGTTTTTGGACGCCAAGGCAATCAAGGATGCAAGAATAACGCATCTGGAAGGCTAGAGATTATACCAATGGAGGTATGGGTCATCGGCATGAGTTTCCCCAATGAGGACACTTAAGTGAAATAGCAAGGGTGATCGAGATCACTTACACTGATTAAGGAGCAGAGCACTAAGGCAAAGGTCCATATCGGTGTAGGTTGGAAGATGAGCATATTTAGGATATAGACTTTGCGGGTGACATTGGCGAGGTCGAGCAGGAGACTCTGTGGGTGGAGCTAGGATAGAAAGATGCATTGGCCACGTCCAATATAATCATTGTCTCACTCTCAGGAGTTCCTACAATCCATCCCTTTCACCTGAAGGGAGTGATTAAGGGACAACGTGTGACTTGCCTTGTTGACAGTGGTGCCACACACAATTTTATTGATGAAGGATTGGTTGCTAGGCTTGGATTGTTGACAGAGGATTTTCCTGGTTTTTGTGTGATAGTTGTAGATGGGCTCTATATGAAATGCAACAGGACGGTTCCACAACTTAGCATACAAATGGGGGATTACATCTTGAATGATAATTTCTATGTTGTAGGTCTCGGTGAGCTTGATGCAGTGTTGGGCATTCAATGGTACCGACGCCACAATCCTGCCAACCTTTTGGGAGAAAATACTTGGGTACACTACAGTTTGGATTGGTTTTCAGTTCGGACAGCAAGTTAATTTCATGGTTAGAATTAAGGATGTAAGATTGTTACCTACTTTCCTTCCTGCCTCACTAGTTAAAGAAAAGGATAGAAAAATAGTGAAAGTCCACAAAGAAATGATCAATACATGGAAAAATTTATAAATGGTATGAATGACGTGTTTCAAGCATTTCAAAAATATCAATCAGATATGTCATTATTGTTAGAGAAATTGCTTTTGGAAGATGCTAAAAAGATGGATAAGAGGCATAACAACGATGAGCGCATTGAAGTCACTAATGATGAGCATGTAGATCATCCCAATGCTGAAAATTCATTTGAAGAAGAGGCACATGCGACTTGTAGCTGGTATGGTAATGCTGCTGAAAGGGACGAAGTTAATTCTGATTTGGTTATGCATAATAATAGTGGCACAGAAAGGCCTCCAAAATTGGCTGAATTTCTTAGCTGTTTGTTGAAATCTCCGGGAAACTTCAGAGTGATTTCTAAGTGATAGATACATGTAATCTGTTACCTCAACATTTCTGGGACGGTTTACCTCTTTTATAAACCTTTATTTGTAAAGAAAAACAATTTTATCAAATGTATCTTGCAGGTTCTTATAATTCTTTTACCATTTTTGGTACCCTGTCCTGAATACAGCTGTTTTCCTCTGCTACTGCTGGTTGGTGCTGGAAGCAGAAGGTACTGAGTGGATAAGTGGAGGTGTAGCACTGTGAGAGAAACCAGACACTTTAATAAACATTTAATAAAATATGCCTGGTCATGCAGTTCGAAGAAAAAATATGTAAGATTAAGTTTTTCACAAAGCAGGTTGGAGGCATAAGGCAGTGGAGTGGCTGGATGACATAGGAAATGGCAGTAGTTGCAGTTTTGGATACTCTGAAGAATCAACAAAGAGAAAATACAGTCCAAATTGAAGTCGGTTGTTTTTATAGGCTACTTCTAAAAGAAACCAGGATTGAAAACAAATCACTGTATTGTGCACTTTCTTATCTTTGTTTTCTGATATTTAAAAAACTGTTGAGCAACCAGGAAAGTTAAGATATTAAGATAGCATTTTGCCCCTTTGAAATTCTAGCCATGTTTGTCAATAGGCTGTAGGCTTTGGTTATCCTTATTTGTCTCCATAGAGGCGGTTTTACTCATGTAAATCTCTCTTGTCTTCATTTCTGAATATTGTAGAGGACCCTTTTTCATTTTAGTTTGACACATGGGAATTTTGCATGCAGGCTGTGGGTTCACTTTTGTGCTGTTTATCTTATTTCAGGAGCCGCTTGTTCTCTTCTGTATTTAGTAAGTTCTTTTTGACACTCATGCAGTGTGCTTTCAAATTGTATATACAGTACATTGTGCATCCACTTCCAACATAATGGTTTAGAATGTTAAATGTTGTTTCTGGAACATCTAGGTGACTTTTTTTTATGCATTTATGTAACAGTTTTTTTTGATGGGTAAATTATCAATGTGTGACATCCATATTGCGGTAGGGAAATTCAATTGCATAAAACTTACTGTAAGAGTTGCAAGATATTGATGAAGAAATAATGCAAGATAAAAGAATTCAAGGAGACGAATTTAGTGTTGCTGAAAGGAATTTTCATTTATGCACAATCAAGTGCCTCTTAAATCTCATGAAAATGTTATTCTAAACATTGTAATGTGGACATTATAAGATTGTCCTGATAGAATAGAGGTGTAAGATTATAATTAAACTTGGTTACTAAGTTAGTGATTCTAATAACATGGTTGTTCACAGGAATACAAGGGTATTGCAGAAAAACGGTTTGCTTATTTCTATTCAACTCCTCCTCAAGAAAATCACTTTACTATTCTTGTCCGTGGCATACCCAAGACTGATCAGCTTAGTATGAGTGACACAGTGGAGGAATTTTTCACTCAGTACCATCCTTCAACTTATGTTTCACATCAAATGGTTTACCACACAAGAAAACTACATAATCTCATGGTGAGGATCTTCTCCAAATTGTGTTTTTGTGACAATCCTCTAAATATTAAATACTTTATTGTTTTGAAAAATAGATGTTCTGTTGCAAAACATGGTCAGTTTGAAAGAAAATGTTTATAATATGTTTTTCCTGTATATAAACATTTTCTCCATTTGAATACATATGCATGTGATATGCAAATGACATTTTTATTTTGGTTTAAAATCACTCACAAAAGTGGCCTATATCTTTTTTGTAAATTGTAAAAACAAAAAAACAAATTCTTCTTATCCTCTTCCATTTCAAGAGTATTCATTACATTTTTGAGGCTCTCTTATGGTTATTTTTATATAAAATTAAATCAACTAGGAGTATTGATTTTATTTTAATAAAGATAGAATTAGAATAGGTTTGAGGATAATTAACTATCAAGAAATAATATTAATGTCCATTTATAGTCAGGAATTTGCAAATTCATCCCAAAGGGACAAGAGGCTACAAGGTAGAGTGAGAGGATTGCTAGTGACATTGTTACTTTAACTGCATCATGTATGTCTAGCTTAGACTTCAATGATGGAAACTACACTATGGATGATTACTTAGAGTTTTATATGTCAGATGCAACTGAATAATTTATACAAATTGTTCTAATATAGTGAATATTTAGAGATTATGCTTCTTATCTGATGTAGGAGTCCTGATCAGAACCACTGCATCAGAACCAATTTTCCTCCAGGTGTACTTGTGACTCCCGCGCCATTGTAGGTCACTCACCTCCGGGCTACTCCTCACTCCTTATTGTCTCACCCACTGACTCTCCGACTCTTGCTGCCAACTCCACAGTCCCGCTGGTGGATGGTGGGACAGCCTTTGGTGGGCCCCCACTGGGTGGCACCATGTTGACGGGGGTTCTAGGCTGGCCAAATCCGGGTAAAGGAACTGTCACTGTCATACCAAAAGATGGTGATGGTGCTATGACAAATGTCTCTGATAGGATGTAAGAACCTTTCAAAGCTCTAACTACTGAACTGACTATGCTTGTTTTGGTTTTTTATTGTTTTCCATTTTTTTGTGTTTTTGAGATGGTTTGACATAAAAAGCAATACATATGCTGAAATAAAACTTATGAAAATTAACACTAACAATACTTTGGGCATAGAAGACAATCTTTATTACTTTTCCTTCAATACATAGCACTAGAATGTTTTACATTAAAAAGCATACCCATTTTCATTGTAGAAATTACTTTGAAACCCTTACTGGCCGAAAAAGCAAGCATACAGCAGCTCGTATCTCGTTCTATCAGCAACCAATCTCCAAACTCATGATATCAATTACTGTGGTTCAGCTAGGCATCCCTTTTAGGAATTCTTACTTGTTTTTTTGGTGCCTCCTTCAACAAAATCAAACCAAGTATGGAAGAAAGGGTAGGGAAAATGAATAATCAGTAAAAAGCAATGATTTCAAACCACTATAAACAGCCAATAGCTTCTCAATCTGATGCCCTCAATCTGCCATAAAATGTACCTTCAATCTATCAATAAATTCTGAAATTTATTTCTCCAATCATTACAATGTTGACCTCTGTATGAAGCCAAGCCAATAAGCAATATCTGGTGAATATTTCACACCCTTTGACTGCTGCTACAAAGAAGAAGCAACACTCTCCAATGCTGATAAGCTCAGAACTCTGCTGAAACCCTTGGTTGCTCGCAAACTCCAATGCTCTACAGAAAGGATATCAAATCAAGCATAAACATAATATTCGATATCTCTTGCAACTATTAAATACCTTTAAGAAGTGCAATTTCCCCAAAAAGCATTTTAAATAACATTTTAAATGTTATTTCATTTCAACTTAGGAAATCTTTTAATAATTCATTAAGTTTGGCCTTTATAATTAATCACTCAATTGGTCCCCTTCCAATGATGAATAGACCCTCAACTTAAGTGAAAATATAAATTTATTTTATAACTTTATAATAAACTATTTTTACAATTTAATATCATTTTGGCCACAAAAATATTAATAACTCTCAAATCGCTTATTATTTCATTATGTCGTCTAAACTGGGAGTTCATCCTGTAATTCCCCACGTGACCAAATACCATTTCTAAAAATAGAAAGGGTCCATCTCTATCACTCCAAAAATTTCTATAAATAGCATTAAACTCACTATAAATAGAAATCACTGCATACAAAGTCCTAGAGACCTCAAACGAACACCAATTCTGCAAAGCTCAAGTCTTTGAAGAAGCTGCATCTCTCAAGAGACCCTCTATCCAACCTCATTAGCCTACGAGGGTCAATTAATAGGCTAATCCCTCGAACTTTGTTGCTCACGAAAATGAGGACATTACATAGGAAGGGTGGGATAAACAACACTCGAGTGGGAGTCTCGCCAGAGAGTGGAAGTATGTCCTTACCAACTGCAAAATCTGCAGTCTCTATCCTTGTTGTCTCACTATCCTCATTGGCTGTTGACGCCTCACTCGTCTCTTCTCTCTCACTATCAATATCCTCCTCGGACTCCGATACCATTTGCCTTTTCCATTTTTGCCCAGTTGGTGCACTACCAACATCCAAATGTCTCCAATAAAATATTGAAGGCTCACTAGGTGCCAAGGTACCCTCTGGTTTCACCTCCAACTCACCAGACAAGATCTGTACCCTGGCAACATCCAAGAATAGTCCAATTGCATAATGGGGCATATAGAAGGTCCTGTGCTGCAAGGTGAGGAACTCATACATCCGCTCAACTAGCAAGGAAGCCCAATCATAAACTGTACCATTCCGAAGACCATTCATCAGCAGAATTTGTGAGAGGGCAATATCCGAGGCTCAACTGGATCCCGTAAGTTTGCTCTTTACCACATCCATCAAACAACTCTAGGGTCCTTCCGCAACAAATGCCTTCTTCATCCCTCGGCTCTTGGAAGCCTGTGCCACCGATTCTATTTCAGCCGCTGAAAGATCCCGTGAAACCAAGCAAATCCAGTACTCCTTTTGCTCCTGTGTCATCTTGGCCTTCAAATCAATTTTCTTCCCCTGTCGACCAGGAATACCGAACACCCCGGTGAAGTTGACTGCTGCAAAGGAAACCTTGAGATGATATCCACGATAGTCGAAGGAACTCGTGCGCAAAAATCTGTCAAAAGTCTCAACTAGTATCCGAAGGGCACTCTCTTAATGCCGGATAGCAAATAATGGCATTTGTATGGTCCAATGAATTCCAGCCTTTTGAATATGTTGTTTTCTGAAATCTGTGTTAAGGGTTTCTTGCCACCACTTCCTACACTCTAGCCCATTTAATCCTTCAAAAATCACAGTCTTATGCATCACATCCTCCTTTTGCTGTGTGTGTTTGCCCCAACATCTTTGCCTTGATCTTTGTCTTTTTTGTTGAACCTGCATACATGCCTGCAATTCTCACACCCGAGGGTAACACTTGTGCATCCCTGTTCATTCTAGAAGAACTTGTGGAGCCCGATTGTAATTGTTTTCTCTAGGATTTCTTCTTTTCTCTTGTATTCATCATTAACTGTTTTCTCCTTTGCCTTTAGTTGTAGCCCCCTTCTTTAATGAAGCCCTTCTATGTGATATCTGTACCTAAGTGTTGTGCCTTCCTTCGAAACCCTCTTGCTATTTTGTACGGATGGCTCTTTGCAATTTTCTCTTTCCGTCCTTGTGTCTTTTTATTTTTATTCTCATACCTTTTCTCTATTTTTTCTCTTGTTTCCAAATGTGGCCGTGCGGCCTTGTTATGCCCACACGAGAGAGGGGCCGCATTGTCACGGGGGCCACCACCGTCGGTGGTCTCACCGCACAGTGGCCCACTGCACGGTGGACCACCACACGGTGGTCGCACCGCATGGTGGAATCATCGCACGGTGGACCCATAGTACAATGGCCACGCCATAGGGTTAGTTCTCTAATTTTTTTTTTTCAGATTTAAATTTACCTTCTAATTGGGCTCACTAGCGTGAACTGGGTCACCTCTCCATTGCCTTTCGTGATATAATTTCAACTTGGACCCGTTCAATGCATCTCAAACTTCGTGCCCGTCGAGCGTCCATGGCTTAATTGCTCTATTTTCGCCAACCACTCGAACCTTGTAGGGACCAAGCCATTTGACTTTAAACTTCCCAGGCTTGATTTCATTTTTCCCATTGTACTTCAGAAACAGTTGCCCGGGTTGAATCTCATCTTTCTTAGATGCTCATCATGCCATGCCTTCCACCAATGTTGCGCCACATCCGTTGCCCATTGCACCATCATCCAACGCTCATCCAACTTGTTCAAGGTATACAACCTTACCCGCAGATTCTCCATGTTGCCTAATTTGTTTTCGGTAGCTATCCTCAAACTTGGAACCATGAACTCGATAGGAACAACCACTTCTTGTCTGAATATCAACTAGAACGGTGTTTGTTCGGTTGTTACTTTGTATGTTGTGCAGTATGCCCAGAGTATTGATGGTAATTTTTCCTCCCAGTCTGCTTGCTCTACTCCACACAACTTGTCATTGACACTAAGATTTTGTTTGTAGCTTCCGCTTGGGCATTAGCTCGTTGTAATGTCCCTGATTTAGCAGGTCTTTGCAGTGAGCATAGTCAGTTCATCAATGCGACCCTCGTGAGCTGACAGTATGATTTGAGGGTCTCTGGGAGTTTCTGGGACGGACTTACTATTTTTGGTAAGTCTATTTTTTTTTGGCCATAGCTATTTTTGGCAGGGCAGTGCCTATTCCTGGTTGGGCAGTTGGATCTGGGCTTTGCCAGAATTTCTTTGATTGCAGTCTGTCAGTGCAGTGGCTTTGAAGTTTAAATGACGTTATTAAATTAAATTATTTTGATTTAATTTAATAACTTTGACTTTATAATATTATATTATAAAGTGGGAGTATTTTATAAAGTCAATTAAGTGAAATATTAAAAGGGTGCTTTTTCGAAAAAGCTATATATATTCTACTCGAAAAAGCACTTGGGATTATCTTTTATGCAATCATTATTTTATTGAAGTTCGTGAAGAATAGCTCTAGCTAGGGTTTCGAGGACGGATTCCTCATCTTGTAATTTGAGCCATCCTCTGTAGGTGGTGAATTTTACATCTGATCATTTTGGGATTTTCAAATCGATGCTGTTGTATATCGAATTTGGAGAGGGTTTCAATCTGGGAATTTAAGTTGTTGATAGAATTGCGTGGAGAGTTCAATAATAAAAGTTTCTGATAAAATTATTTGGCGGCTAGCTGATTGTCTTTTTCCTGAGCATTGGAAGTTTGGAACGAAAGGAAGATTATCAGTGTGTATTGAGTTTGGTTTTTTATATGCTGCGATTCCCATTAATAACGTGAGACACAATCTCAAGACAGTTTCGGGTTTGTTGCTGGCGCCATCTTTTTTCTGATCACGTGCTTGGACGTGGGTTTGATTCAACATTTTCCCTTGGGCCGCAACCTAGGCTGGACTCACGTGAGTCAATAACAAAACAGGCCGCATCATTTCCCTGGGCGCAGCAACCAGTTTGGATGTTTGTGACAGTTGGTGGTATAAATTCTGGGGATGACATTCATCAAGTATAATCACGTATTGTTAAATTACAATCACGTGCCTCCTAATTCAAGGCAGCGTCTTCAACAGCACAGCGGATATATTTATTGGAAAAGTTCAACCAGTTCAGGTGCCTATTTGTTAATTTCTTGAAATAAGATGTTATGAGATTTGTTTTTTCTACAAAACAAATTATAGATATGATCTGTTAAGGGAAGACTATTGAATTGTAATTTGATATTTCCTGTCTGGAATTTTATATATTTAATTTTGCTACTGTTTGATCAAATTGAGATATAATTTACAACTATTTCGAAATTAATATTGAATAAACAAGAAGAGCCAACTTCGGTTCTTCACAGTGGTATCAGAGCCAAATTCTTGCCAGCCTACAGGGTTAATTGGGTTCAGCATGGCACAGAGGTCCTAATTCTCCTTCTGGTGAGAGAGAACCTGAGACAGTTTGGTAGTATGGAAGACAGAGGTGCAGATGGTTTAGGTAATGCAGGTGGTCCAGGTAATGCAGGTGGATCAGGCAATGCAGGTGGTTCAGGTAATTCAGAATATAGGGATGCTGCTACTGCTTCGAAAGTAGATAGAGAAGTACGTGATACTTTTCGGGGTATTGCAGATGGGCAACATGTTGCTACTGTACTACAACAGTTATCTGATACATTACAGCGGATGACAATCCCTATTGATCGTGGCCGAGACAAAGGTGCTCGGAGTGCTTCAGTTAGTTCTCATCAATCTAGAGCAGATGATAGGTCACGTGTGGGTGACAGGATGAGAGCTGAGGATCGTCCAAGGCAGGAGGACAGACATGACAGAGCAGGGCATGCTGGTGTTCATGATAGACCACAGCGTCCGGTATTTTTGAGATCTGAGGTGGATGCAGTTAGCATTGAATCTGAGGCCGCTCCGTTTGTAGATGATATTGTTGCACATTATGCTGAGTGGGATGCCCTACCACATGCGATAAAACAAAATCTGAATTTTGACAGGTATCTATCACAGAAACGTGAGCACACTAGGGGTAGACCGGTACCTGACAGACAGAGGCCTAGGGATACAGATTTACGCCAGGCTACCAACAAAATGATTCTGGATCATTTTGATGGCAGTGGTAAGGTGACAACACGAGCTTGGGTCCACAAGTTGGACACTTATTTGTCTTTACGTCCTATGTCTGAGGAGGATGCCATTCATTTTGCTATGCTACATCTGGATGGTATAGCCCATGACTGGTGGTACCATGGGTTGGTGTCACTTCGACACGATCGGATCTTTTATTATCAGGAGTTTGTGGATAGATTGATTGAAAGGTTTGATAAGAAGGATCTTGAAACATATTTCAGAGAGTTGGCTCAATTGCGATAGACAGGTAACCTGGAGACCTTTATCAGTGAGTTCCAGCGGTTGTCTGTTATGGTCTATGACATTTCAGAGAGGAGAGTTATGCTCTTTGTGGAGGGGTTGATGGAGCCTACTAGAGGATGGGTTAAGTCTTTGGACCCACCTACCTTGCAAGAAGCTATGAAAAAAGCAAGGAATTTGGAAGCATCAACTCCACGGAACAGATTTGCTGCGAGACGTTCTAACTCTTCTTATGCAAGGGCAGCACCTAAAAAGGATGATAGAGCTGATTCTAGTCGTCCTACAGCAGGTCCCTTGGATCAAGAAACATTAAATGATCTAAGGAGAAGAAAATTATGTTTTCATTGTAGAGGGCCTTATGATTTGAATCATGATTGTCCCTTGAAACCAAAGGGAAAGAATAAGATGATGGAATGGTTTTATGAAGACGAAGATGATTCTCAATTTTCGGGACAGCGAGTTGATGATGAGCATTATCCACATGAGGATCTAGTAAATGATGATGAACAGGTGGGGAATTCTGATTTCAAGGTTGTGTACCTCACAAGCATGAAAACGGAAGACTCCTTTAGGATGCATGGGCTCTTGGCAGGGCAGCGAGTCATTGCTCTCTTTGACACAGGAGCTACTCATAATTTTATTGACTCTCGTTTGGTGGCCAAGAGGGGATTTGAGACTGAAGATTTTGAAGGACTTAGAGTGCAGGTAGCTGATGGTTACTCTCTCAAGTGTAATAAAAGGATTTCTGAGCTTCTTGTAAAACTGAATAATTATTCCTTCAAGGCTGATTTTTTTGTGGTTGACATGGGCAGCACAGACATTGTTCTTGGCATGAGCTGGTTGCATTCGCTTAAAGACATCTACATGAATACGGAAAGGATGGAATTGAGGTTCATCAAGGATGGCAAGACACACATTCTTAAGGCCATACAGGGTGGTGAGTTGAAGACTATTTTCCATAACCGTATGCAGCGTTTGGTGAGGCATGATGATGTTATTGATTGTGCAGCAGAGTGTAGGGTGTTGTCTACAACAGAGAACACAGATGGGCCAGCCTATCATCCGGATATTCAGCAGCTTAGAATTAAACACTCCAAGGTGTTTAATGATTTACCTTATGACAAATCTCCTGATAGAGGAATTGAACACATTATTGAGTTAGAGGAGGGCACTAAGCCCATCATGATTACTCCTTACCGGCACCCTAAGTGATTGAAAGATGAAATTGAAAAGACCATTCAGGAGTTGCTTGTTATGAGACATAATAGGCCGAGTAAGTCTCCTTTTGCTTCATCGGTTGTCTTGGTGAAGAAAAAGGATGGGACACTCAGAATGTGTATAGATTACCGGATGTTGAACAAGAAAACTATTAAAAACCGGTACTCGATTCCTCGTATTGATGAGCTTATTGATGAGCTACATGGGGCCAAATACTTCTCCAAGATCGACTTGAGATCCGGATATCATCAGATCAAAGTTAGAGAATAGGATGTGGAGAAGACGGCATTTAGGTGTCATTGTGGCCATTTTGAGTTCCTAGTCATGCCCTTCGGTTTGACTAATGCTCCCGCTACATTTCAGTCTACTATGAACATAGTCTTCCATGGTCAGCTGCGGAGATTTGTTCTTGTTTTCTTTGACGACATATTAGTCTATAGTAAGACTTGGGATGAGCATGTAGCATATTTGGATACAGTACTCGACATTCTTGATGAGGCTTCCTTGTTTGCTAAGGAGTCCAAGTGTGCTTTAGGCATGACAGAGTTACTGTATTTGGGGCATATTATCAGCTCAGAGGGAGTTCGCATGGACCCGGACAAGGTTCGTGCCATTTTGGAATAGCCCACACTAGGAAACTTGACATAGCTGAGGGGATTCATTGGTTTGTGTGCTTTCTATTGGAGATTTGTGTCAGGATTCTCTAGGCATGCAGTGCCGCTTACTGATTTAACCCGTAAGGGTGCCTTTGTTTGGACTGATCAGGCACAGGAGTGTTTTGAGAAGTTCAAGGTGATTATGACTACATGCCCGGTTTTGGCATTACCGGATTTTACGAGACCCTTTGAGTTGCATTGTGATGCCTCAGGGGAAGGTATTGGAGTAGTGCTATCTCAGGATCGCCACCCTATTGTTTTTCAGAGTCATAAGCTCAGGGGTCCTGAGAGGCTGTTTAGTATTTATGACAAGGAAATGTTGGCCATTATGCATGCTTCGGCCAAATTCAGGCAGTACCTGGTGGGGAGTAAATTTTGTATTAAAACTGATCATAACAGCTTGAAGCATTTCCTTGGACAGCATGATCTAAATGAGAGACAACAAAAGTGGGTTAGCAAGTTGCAGTCCTATGACTTTGATATTTCTTATATCAAAGGTACTCAAAATGTGGTAGCTGATGCCCTTTTATGGAGACCTCACTTGTGCGTGATTTCAGAGATAACTGAGGATTGGAGACATAGGATTGTTGCTGAGTATGCTCGGGATCAGTGGGCTTCTGGTGTTGTTGATGGCAGTGTACAGGACAACGATTATACTCTTGTGAATGAGCTGATCATTTACAAGGGAAGGATATATTTGGTCCCAAGGTCTAGTGTCAGACAGATCATTTTTCGAGCTTTCCATGATTCGCCCTTGGCAGGACATCCGGGTTTCTTTAAGACCTATAGGAAGATTCATGAGAGGTTCACTTGGAAAGGGCTGAAGACAGATGTTCAGCAGTATGTCCATGAGTGCTCTGTTTGTCAGCAGAACAAACAGGACCATACTTATTTGGCTGGGTTGTTACAGCCACTTCCCATTCCTGAGCGGAAGTGGGCTTGCTTATGTATGAATTTTATTGTGGGTTTGCTGAAAGCCCAAGGTATAGATTGTATTTTCGTGGTGGTAGATTGTCTTACCAAATATGCTCATTTCTTTCCGATTACTACCACTTTCTCGGTTGTTCAGTTAGTTGAATTATTTTTCCGGGAGGTATTCAGATTACATGGGTTGCCCCGGACCATTGTGAGTGACCGAGATAGTCGCTTTATGAGTCATTTCTGGCAAGAGCTTTTTCGGTTATGTGGAACGGAATTGACTCCCAGCACTAGCTATCACCCTCAGACTGATGGTCAGACTGAGATAGTGAATAAATGGGTTGAGGGCTATCTGCGGAATTATGTGTCTTCTCAGCAGCGGGCTTGGGTGAAGTGGATACATTTGTGTGAGTTTTGCTATAATTCCACTCATCACATGACTATTCAGATGTCACCATTCTGGGCTCTGTATGGATATGATCCACCTAGTTTCATGGATTTATTATGCAGTGACAGTCGAGTGCCCAGTGCTGGGGGAATGTTACAGGATGATCAAGATATCATGAGGTCATTGAAAGATAATATCCAGAGGGCTCAAAATCAGCAAAAGTAGTATGCTGATTAGAGGAGGACTGCTCGTTCTTTTCAGGGGGATGATATGGTTTATTTGATGTTACAAGCCTACAGGCAGTTTTCTATCAAGAAGAGCGGAGCTGAGAAGCTCAAGCCCCGCTATTATGGACCTTTTCGGGTAGTTCGCCGGGTGGGAGAGGTTGCATATGAGCTAGATTTACCTCCGGACAGCAGGATTCATAATGTTTTCCATGTCTCACGACTCAAGAAGGCATTGGGTCAGCATGCTGTACCTTCTTCTACGTTACCTCCCTTGGATGATGAGGGCAGATTGGAGTTGGTTCCTGAGGCTATTCTGGAGACCAGGGAGAGACATCTGCGGCGTAGAGTTGTTAGAGAGTTTTTGGTGAAGTGGCTTGTACTTCCTGATGAGGATGCCACTTGGGAGCTTGAGGACATTCTGCAGCACCCAGGATTGCGATTGCTTGGGGACAAGCAATCTTGGGGAGGGAGGATTGTAATGTCCCCGATTTAGCAGGTCTTTGCAGTGAGCATAGTCAGTTCATCAATGCGACCCTCGTGAGTTGACAGTATGATTTGAGGGTCTCTGGGAGTTTTTGGGACGGAGTTACTATTTTTGGTAAGTCTATTTTTTTTGGCCATAGCTATTTCTGGCAGGGTAGTGCCTATTCCTAGTTGGGCAGTTGGATCTGGGCTTTGCCAGAATTTCTTTGATTGTAGTCTGTCAGTGCAGTGGCTTTGAAGTTTAAATGACGTTATAAAATTAAATTATTTTGGTTTAATTTAATAACTTTGACTTTATAATATTATATTATAAAGTGGGAGTATTTTATAAAATCAATTAAGTGAAATATTAAAAGGGTGCTTTTTCGAAAAAGCTATATATATTCTACTCGAAAAAGCACTTGGGATTATCTTTTATGCAATCATTATTTTATTGAAGTTCGTGAAGAATAGCTCTGGCTAGGGTTTCGAGGACGGATTCTTCATCTCGTAATTTGAGCCATCCTCTGTAGGTGGTGAATTTTACATCTGATCATTTTGGGATTTTCAAATCGATGCTGTTGTATATCGAATTTGGAGAGGGTTTCAATCTGGGAATTTAAGTTGCTGATAGAATTGCGTGGAGAGTTCAATAATAGAAGTTTCTGATAAAATTATTTGGCAGCTAGTTGATTGTCTTTTTCCTGAGCATTGGAAGTTTGGAACGAAAGGAAGATTATTAGTGTGTATTGAGTTTGGTTTTTTATATGCTGCGATTCCCATTAATAACGTGAGACACAATCTCAAGACAGTTTCGGGTCTGTTGTTGGCGCCATCTTTTTTCTGATCACGTGCTTGGACGTGGGTTTGATTCAACATTTTCCCTTGGGCCGCAACCTAGGCTGGACTCACGTGAGTCAATAACAAAACAGGCCGCATCATTTCCCTGGGCGCAGCAACCAGTTTGGATGTTTGTGACAGTTGGTGGTATAAATTCTGGGGACGACATTCATCAAGTATAATCACGTACTGTTAAATTACAATCACGTGCCTCCTAATTCAAGGCAGCGTCTTCAACAGCACAGCGGATATATTTATTGGAAAAGTTCAACCAGTTCAGGTGCCTATTTGTTAATTTCTTGAAATAAGATGTTATGAGATTTGTTTTTTCTGCAAAACAAATTATAGATATGATCTGTTAAGGGAAGACTATTGAATTGTAATTTGATATTTCCTGTCTGGAATTTTATATATTTAATTTTGCTACTGTTTGATCAAATTGAGATATAATTTACAACTATTTCGGAATTAATATTGAATAAACAAGAAGAGCCAACTTCGGTTCTTCACACTCATGGGTAATACAAACTTGATAACGAGTGAAAGATTTTAAAGTTTAAACTCTGTTGTTAGCAGTCGGATGACGTGGTTCACGAAATGACCTCCTCTAATCGCTAGTCAACTGTATGGGGATGTCGTATCTCGTAATCATTTGCTTGTATATGAACCTTGCAGTACTCATTGCCAAATTGTCCGGCAGGGCCCTTGCCTCCACCCACTTTGTTAGGTACTCCGTGGCCACTGTTAGCCGGAAAGACTACTTTATGTTATGTCATGTCTTAGTTACGTTGTCTCGACGGGAATTAGTTATTACCGAAGGGTAGTTGGGTTGGGTGGTGACGTTTGGTCACACCCCTTCGGGTAGATAAATATGTACCACCTACAAGTGAAGGATGATTATGTGAATGTACTCATACGTTGGAATGATTAATGAAAGCATCTATTATTCTCTGATATATTCTGTGTTTATTACATTTCCTGTACTATGTCTATGCAATATTAAGTTTGCCCCAGAGCGCAAACATTTGGCGCCGTTGCCAAACGAATCTGGCAAGTGACAAAATGAGTGGATGAATGGGAATACCATTTGAGGAGACTATCAATGTGAGGACGAATGAGGATAGAATCGCAAAACTTTTTGAAGAAGAGCATGCTCTGACAATTGATGACCGAATAGAATTTATGCCTAATTGAACAAAAATAGAGATTTAAAGAAGGATCTCGAAGAAGAACAAGCCACTAGAAAAGTCGTACTTGCACAACAGCAAGCCAAGTGAAGGGAGAGATTTAGAAGACGTGCCGAAGTACTACCGAAGGGAGTAAGTGAAGGCGACAGTCTGGAGGAATTTGATCGGGAGGCCGAAAGAAGTGACGAGGACTGCCTAGAGGAAACAAGGAGCTTGTTCAGGCCCTTAACCTTAACTCGATGGACTGAAGCAAGAGAAGCCCGAAGGAAGGAAGAAGAGGAAGCCGCATGGAGGGAGGCTCAGGATACTGTTGCCGCTGAGAGTATGGAAGTGACAGAGGGGAACGGGGATCATAGTAGCCCACTAGGCTTGGATAGTGCTAGTAGTTCGGGGACATCAAGTGGTACGGTACCAAACATTTTCAGGGTACCAACGCCGACAATACCATCCCAGCCTGTAACACAACCGGTGCTACAAACACAGTCAGCACCTAGAAAATTAAACATGGCGACTAACAAAGAGAAGCTACCAAAATTCCATGGAGATGGAAAGGAAGATACAGTACGGCATTGTCGTACGTGTGAGACAATCTGCTCGGCGAATGGAGTCTCCGACCACGCAGAATGGGTGAAACAATTTCCGGCCATAGTCAGAGGGGTAGCCATCGACTGGTACTCCGATGTGGGCAAAACAAAGGTGACCACTTGACGACCTCAAGAAGGAATTTCAAAAGGAGTTTCGACTCCTGAGGGATGATAATGAAATCGTTTCCGAAATATACAACACCAAACAAGGAAAGGAGACAGTACGGGCCTATGGTCCCCAATTGAAGGAGTTAGTTGGAAAAATGGATAGCCAGCCAACGGATGGCCTAAAGAAAAGATGGTTCGTGGAGGGCCTGAAATCTAACCTACGGAGGAAAATGAAGATAGTGCCCCCCACCTCATATGGAGATGCCTATAACCGGGCGATGGACTTGGAGAGCAAACAAAAGACCTCCAAGAAGAAAAGAAGCAAGTCCTCTTCTGACGAAGATGGTGCTTCAGACGATGACAGTGGCAGTGATGGCGAGTTGAAGAAAAAAGTCATGGCACTCCAAAAGGACATGGAGAAGATGCTAAAGGAATTCAAGATGATGAAAGGAAGTACGAGCAAAACGAAAGATGAGTTGTGGTGTACCAAATGTAAAGAAAAGGGCCACACGAAGGGTGCCTGTCCCAAAAAGGCATTCTGTGACATCTGCCAGATTATGGGTCATTCCACCAAGGAATGACCATACAACCTGAAGGTACGGAACCAACAACTGCTATCTACCCAAGAACAACCATCTACATCGGGGGTAGAGATTAACAATAATGCATCTTCAGGCAGGTACAGAGGCAACTGACGCGGTGGCGGAAGAGGAAATAAAACACTAAAACAAGGAGTCAAATATAATACAACTCCAAGGGTCGGCTGATGATCCAGTGCTGAGCTTGCAATCAGTGGGGCCACTTTGCAAGGGACTGCGACAAGGGAGACACCCCGCAGAAGCTATGCCGCTGGTGTGGTCTTGGCAACCATGAGGATGCCAATTGCCCAAAATCGAGGGTCAACTTGCTCAACATCGAGGGAAAGAGAAGTGATGAGGGGGTACTATCCATCACACGATCACAAGTAAAACAAGCCATATATCCAAACCCTCGAACAAAAAAACAAAGGGCACGAGAGGGTAAGGAAGAAATAGAGAGGGCGATGAAAGCATTATTGCTGCCCGTAACCCAAATCTGTGAAATACAGTCTGATGTCACTAGGTTTGTCACTCCACTCCAAGCATAAGAGTAGCCCATTGTATTAGCATGAATGTTGAGCAATCCTATGCTCAAAATTGCCTCAAAAGTGGCTGGAAAAAACTTCCACGAAGTTTGAAACTGTGAACTCACGCTGCCTTGACCATGAAGAACTTGCCAACTCTTGAATATAAGGGCAAACTGCAAAGTGATGTGGTCGGTCTGCAACCAATCAACAAGTTCAGAATTAAAAACATGAGCCTTCCTGTGCCAAGGAGCAATCTTAAGTGTACCAATCTGATCAACGCTCCAATCCTTATTGAGAATCTCGCCCCAATCCACTTGTAGATGAAACAATGGGGACACATAGTGGGTGGTAAAAAGATGAGCAACACCTATAAGTTTGAAATTGTCATCCTTGTATCTTCCAAGGTCACTCCTATGACTCCCAACCACCTCCATTACTTATTGTTGAGAATCCCCAGCATGGATACCCAACCGAGATTGATCCCCAAGGACCAATGCATCACATGAAGAAACCGCATTCCCAAGTTTCATAACATTTCCTATGCAGTTTGGGTCTACCTCTTCATCAACATATATCACATCTAGTGGTCTCCTTGGAGAGTAACCAATCATCTCATGATGCGAAATAGGATCACCCTCAAGTTGGAAATCACGTTCCAACCCATGGCCCGAGTCATCTCTTGAAACCAATACCATGTTATCTTTTCCATGTGTAATGCTAGAATCAAGTGGTATTCCACCTGGCTCTTCAACTTCCATCTCAAACAATGGGTTATTGAATGATTCCCAACTCTGATTTTTGTAGAGAAGGTGGACTGTTGCTATGGTAAGTGTTGATGTATGTAGCATCAGTCAGATAAATAAAACTGATTATATAATTATTATGAGAATTGATTTATTATACACACACACACACACACACATATATATATATATATTAATTTATTTAATAATTGATATTATTTATATTAATATATATATATGTATTTATGTATGAAGTTAATCATTTCTTTATTCTTATAATAATTATATAGTTAAATTAATAAATTAGATTAATGAATAGACATGTCTCATGAAGGGACACGTCTCTTCTTATCTTTACCATGTATATATTCAAGAGATCGATGCATTTGGAAAAGACATGCTTTTTATGGCAGTGCTATTACATTTGCAGTGATCTCTGGAATTTAACATCGTATTAGAGCAGATTCGAACTTCTGGGAATTTGAATGGCAGTGTGGTGTACAAGCTGACAAGGATATCATCCAATGTAAATTGACGATACTAAATAAAGGAGACGGAACGATTGGATAGTTCCAGGTTGCATAAGTGACAGGGAATAAAAGCGGTTTCAGTGGACATGTCTCTGTCAGTGAATTCAGGCAGTGAAACATAGCGAGGATATTAACCTCACAACACCAACAAGGAGATATATACATGGTGACCAAACTAATACATGGAGAATTGTTTAGAGCGTGAGTTCAGAAAACAAAAGAATACTTATACGATATGAATCGGACATCTTAGGAAAGATAGGAGGGAACAAAATCAAGTTTCTTCTCGGGAGAGAAATCTATGCTGGTCACGGGGAGAATAATAGTTTAAAAATATAATCGGTAGAAGCTTTTTGAGATTAGATTTACGATGTTTCCAAAGACCAAACAAATGCTACGTCAATTGCCTCCCTATCACACAAACATTGAAGATGTGACAATTGATGCGGAACAACAAATCGAAGATTTGTTTTTAATATTTTTTTGGTGATCTTGGGTCATTCCTTACAGGTTGTTGCTTTCAGTTTGCCTTCCACGGATCGTTCTTACCGAATACAATGGGAGCAGTTGTATGAAGGACGTGTTTTACTGTAAGACGTGTTAATGTTAACCTACAGACTAAGGTCACAGTTTCGAATCCGAAACGTATGCGAAGCTCTTTGCTGAATGTAGTAAAATTTAATGGCAACGCGTTTCTGGTTGCCTTACCTTTACATGCATTGAAGCAATGATTAACACAGTTCCCAGATTGCTTGAATGATTAACAGAGTTCGCATATTGGCCATTAAGAGAGATATTTGTTTGGAAGAAAAATAATTTTAACAATTTACTTCTACAACATAGATCTTGGTTCAACTATGGAATCCTTGCAAATGAATGACTGTGCAGATGCTGAAATATCAATTGCTCAATTATTAAGTTATTTTCGTAATCACCAAAGGTTCTTCTTGTCAACTTGATTAGAGATTACACTGGCATCACAATTTATAGAAGCTAGTCAACGATAAATATTCAAACAGTCTTCTTAAGACACAGTCAGCATTCGTATCAGTCCCTGAATAAACATAAAACCCTAACCGACAATCCACGTCGAGGAAACAATGAAGAGATGTCAATACATATAAAATAAATCCACCAAATAGTTGAAGATCATAGTAATGAGAATGACATCTCTAAATATGATGAAGGACATGACTAAGATCGACTTAAGGCATATACAGGGAAGGACTTCTGGCATCGAGATAAACTATCATAGTTGCACATCCAGATACCAATACAGTAATCAATGACAGAGTAGCTCTATGAAAGCTATGAGTAATATAAGTGAATAAATTATTCTTGGAAGAAGGCTAAGCTCTGCACATTGAATTGCAAACTGCATTCAGTAGGTACTCAGTCATCGATTTATATGATTTGACAATCTCTAGGGAATTACCGTAGGGCTGGGAATAATCCCCCTCAATTGTATTAAAATATTGTTGAGGATTGACAATCTGGAAGTACTCCTTACTATAAGAATACTTCTGAGCACTGTTACGAAGTAATGTTATTTGCACTCTTATGAGGGACATTGCAAGATTCAAGTTACCATTTGGAATTAGAGTCAGATCATCACATATAGAAGTGTGACAAATATTAAGAACAATAATGGGATCCAAGAAATGATTAATCTTATTACTCAGTAGTATTAAGAAACTAGTCCCATATTCTAAAGGATCAAGAGGGGACATTACACTGTTATTAACTGAGTTAATAACAGTGATTGTATAATTGACAGGATCTGGGGTATTGAGAAGGCAAAGATCAAATTCAATTGATGATCTTATCAAATGAATTGATATAAGACAATATCATTCATGAGGTGTATATTATCCAAAACGGAATATCTATCCCTGGAAAAGATTAGGCAATACAAAAGTAAAATGATCATTACTTAGAATGACTATAGTATATTGGGAGTGCACACAATTGCATTCCTGAAGTCAACTACAGAGTTGCGGAGGCTTGGACAAGGCAGTGTTAGACCATTATGTTGATAGACTGATTTTAGAATGGTTGCTATCTATACTACCATTAGTATCAGATCATGAATCAAGTATTTAGGAGGAATGCTTGAATCTATTTAAAGAGCTTATTATGGAACAAATTTCTTCTACCACAGCTGAGAAGGCATCCAACAAGAAATCAAATTTTTGATGCATTTTTATTGTGAGGTCAGAATCAAGAGATGGAGATTTTATTTTACGAGGTGTTTTACCCTTAGTCCTCTTGGAACTATTGTCTTTAAGATCTGCTTTGAGACATCTCTCGAAGAGGAAGAGACTATACAGATTGTGATAAGTTTCTTCAAAAAGGAGGAATTAACATTCAGAGGGAGTCTAACAGTTTATCATAAGCAATCTTGGATGAAAAGATCAACAGATTGATATCTTCTTAATGAGATGTTCTTTGTAAGAGAGAAGGTTGAGGTGAAAACCCTTCCTCCACCCTCTGGGAGTAGCTATGGTGGATCCACCTTGGGAGTAGCCATGGTGGAGGTCATGTGAGTGAGTCCATGACTAAACACCTGTGTTGAGTCACCCTCTAGGAGTATCTATGGTGACCATCATCGTAAGATGACGATATTACATGAGTGATTTCTTGATAAACACTTGTGTTTGTTTGCCATGATGGAGCCACTCTTTGGGAGTAGCCATGCTAGACATTACTCTATAACTTAGATATCTGAGAAGACCCTCCTTAGCTAAGAGAGAGTGTTTGCGTCACGAGGACAAACCAAAAGTTATCAAGAAGGGTTCCTCCCTAGCTAAGACGGAGTATTGGATTTATCTTTGGGAGGATCACAATAATAATTCAAGTTGATGGAAGAAATTGCCAGAGGGTAGTAATATTTGACAATAAGAGATAAGTATTTCTACCCTTGAATAATGTTTATAGATTTTGAGTTACAAATTCATGCCATAAGATCGGGATAGTAAAACTCTTATACTTCTATAATTGATATTTCCCTTAGGGATAGTTTAGTTTTATGAACTAATTGTAATCTCTCTTTGAAGTGCTTTGAGGACAAATCTAGAAGCATAAGAGATTGCATTCAAGGGAGAAAGAACTTAATGCCTGCAGTTATGGAATTGAGTTGAGAGTTGATATCAGATTCAGAGGGAGTCTGACAATGTCAAGATGGAGCACGAACTTGAGCTTCAGAGGGAGCAACTAGAGGACCTGCATCTGTGAACATCCAAGGAACTTGATTCAAAGGGAGCAGACCATGTCAAGATGGGTTCCTTAGTGATCAACAGTTATAGGACTGCGATCCATAGGATGGAGTTTCAGCATTAGTGATCCATTATTTTTGTATCTTATAGAGATTCCTTATCACGATGTCCGAGATATGGTTGAAAGGAAAGTGATTCAGTTGGAATATATTAGTACAGGAGATCAAACTGCAGATATTCTTACCAAAGCACTTCCCAAGGTGAAAGTTGATCACTTCAGGAAGAATCTTGGTATGGTTGAAATATAAAATTTTGATTTGTATTGATATAATAAAGATGTTTAATGTGTAAACTTCTTTTGCCGAGATGTGTGACTTTATGGGCCCACCCATCCTGTGTACATTTCTAAGAGGTGACGACTTCTTAGACAATGAACACTTGTATTTGATGTTACAAGGTGATGATCTTGTAATGGAGATTCATTATGGTAGACTTTTGATAGGTCAGTGCACATACCATAATAGGGTTATATGTAAGGGGAATGTAATGTTCTCAAACTAGTAAATCCTTGTATCACGATCTGAGGTGATATGAAAACCAGGTATCATGATCTAAGGTGATTCCTCATATCACGATCTAAGGTGATGTGAAAACTAGGTATCACGATCTAAGATGATTC
This sequence comes from Chamaecyparis obtusa, assembly GCA_027943335.1. Classification (NCBI taxonomy): domain Eukaryota; kingdom Viridiplantae; phylum Streptophyta; class Pinopsida; order Cupressales; family Cupressaceae; genus Chamaecyparis; species Chamaecyparis obtusa. The sequence goes on along the minus strand of BSBK01004228.1, from coordinate 6,109,144 downwards.
CTCATATTACGATCTAAGGTAATATGTAAAAATCAGGTATCACATGTTAGGTGATTCCTTGTATCACATGTTAGGTGATATGTAAAACTGGGTATCATGTGTTTGGTGATTCCTCATATCACATGTTAGGTGATATGTAAAACTGGGTATCACGTGTTAGGTGATTCCTAATATCACATGTTAGGTGATATATATAAAAATGGGTATCACGTGTTAGGTGATTCCTCATCTCACGAGTTATGTGATACTTATCATCACGAGATATGTGAGATTTCTTATCACAAGAAATATGATATATGATTTTATCTTCCCTAGTTAAGAGGGAGTGTTGATGTATGTAGCATGGGTCAAATAAATAAAACTGATTATATAATTATTCTGAGAATTGATTTATTAGATATATATATATATATATTAATATATTTAATAATAAATATTATATATATTAATATACATATATATATGAAGTTAATCATTTCTTTATTCTTATAATAATTATATAGTTAAATTAATAAATTAGATTAATGAATAGACATGTCCCATGAAGGGACATGTCTCTTCTTATCTTTATCATTTATATATTCAAGAGATCTATGCATTTGGAAAAGACGTACTTTTTACAGCAGTGCTATTACATTTGCAGCGATCTCTGGAATTTAACAGTAAGGTTATAATTCAGAATTATCATTCCTGTCATAAGTGACTCCATCGCTGTCCCAACTATCTTGTGCGTCCTTACCATCACTTTCAATGGTGTCCTGTGGATCCAAGTTATCAAGGTCACTATCCTCATGCTCAAGGTCAGCTACAATAGAAGATATATCAGGTTCCCTCTCAAGGATAGAAACAACTGTCACTGCTAACATGCGTGCCTGTGACATGCTCTTCCTGAATGATTGTACCTTTATCTTCTGTCTCTTTCTTACGTTCGGATTTTGCAACAATCTTTACAAACCTCCTTTTAATATCTAGATCCTCCATGAAATTAATCAATCCTTCCATTAACTCACATTTAGACTTATCTGTTGTAGACATTCTTCCACTATCCAAAAAGGATGGTAGGAAGAAATTGTGCTCTGATAACCACTAAGATGTCCCACCCCAATCATTTGATGGAATTTTTTTGATTTGCTGATGGAATTCTGATTTTTTTGGAATTGTTTTGTATTTTGTTTTTCTCTTTTTTTGTCTTTTTTCAGGTTTTTGCACTTGAAATGAACAACAAATAATAGAAAATACTGAAGAAAGAGACACTACGACCAATACATGCAATAATAACAAATTGGGAAACTTGTTTGTGTCTTAATGAGCTGTTACATACCACTAATCAGATACAATGCTTGAATTTTCAAGTCTAATATGAGTTTTCAGTCAAATAAAAAATCTGATCTGCACCCTTTTTGAATTCCAACCCTCAAGCACAACTGGCAAGGTTGTCTCTTGCCCCGATCAAGGTATGGATGGCTGTAGGTGTGCAAGGAGAGTTTGGGAATGAAGACAAACAGCTCCGATCTGCCCCTTTGACTGTAATTTGATGTTGAAACCTTGCTCTATCAGCTGATGCAACCTGATTATGGATTTCTTTTGTTGTTCACACTGAGTTTTGTGAATAAATCAGCCCTTGGGAGGTATTGTTCTCCTCTAGGATTCCAAAATCGTGAAGGTTTTCGTCTCCACAACCTGATCTGTTGAATCCCTGTTCTCCAGAGCTCCAATCTGCAAACTTTGCCTGTAAAAATGATCTTTAGAATGATTCATTTGCTGCTCTCAATGTATCTTTATTGGCTCCAAACCCTGATCGATCACTTTTAGGGTTTTCACTTTATTTTAATAAAGTTTATTTTGATTTTTAAATAAATCATTCCTCCTCTAAGCTGATCGGCCACTTCATGGTCCCTTTCTTAAATTTATTAAGTTGTCTTTTAAAAAGAAAACTACGTTAAGTCTACCTAGGGACATGTGCTCCATGGTGGCCACCTTTAGTACTCACTTTATTAAATTAATATAAAGTCACTTATAAAGTACTTTATTTAATTATTTTAAATATTAAAATTTTAAACTTTAATATTTTATTTTTATTCCCGAAGTTCACCTCGTGGCCTCTCCAATTGGAAACTGATGTTGCACTAGGCCCTTGAGTGATGTCCAAATATATCTGGTCAATTGCTTGTCCCCTCCTTAAAATAGGACCCCTTCCTAAAATTTAGGAAACTATCTCAGACCATTTGGAATGGCTCGAAATGCATCACTAACCATCTCCTAGTTTTCTATAAAATAGGGATCCTCCTGAAAAATAGGAGACTGCCTCAGAATGTTTGGAATGACTCATAAAGTCCCCTGCTAGGCTTCGCAAGCTCCGGTGGTCAACAGGCGAAATGCCAATCTCTCCCTAAAAAATAGGAGACTGACTTTTAGCTCCTGAAATGCCTCCAAGACCTTCCTAAAAGGCCACAAGTCCCCTGAATGGCTTCCCAATCCACTGTATTAGCCTATGGGAACCCAGTGATAGGCTAATCCCGCTAGTTGGCACTGACAATAAGGAAGGCGTAAAAGTGGGGACATTACAATCCACAATAAACTATTCATGCATCCATAGGTATTTATTGATTCGGGATTCAGGATAGTTTTTCAAATTGTTTGAGATACACGTATATCTACTGTCTGTTTGTATTCAAATATAATGCGGAGGTCGCAGCATTCAGATAGTATTTGGAGAGGCGTCCCTGCTAACTCTTTCCTTAGGTGCTTCAATTGGTGCCAGTGAATCATTTTAGTTAAGTTGGTACAGGAAGAAACGTGGAAGCTTGTCAGTGGGGATTTTATTGAATCTTCTTGGAGTAGCATACCATCACTGCCAGGCACCACGTGATTACTATTCAGTCCAATGGCTTATCATATCTCCTCTGCTGTGTGGGAATCAAACTAACTCAACCTCTCATTCCTTCAAATTATTTGATATTTCATATGTTGGAGCATTGCTCTGTGATTAATGTAATAACTGAAGACATTTGAGCTGAAGCCAGTTGGTTATCGGGAGATGACCTGGGAGTGTGGAAGAATCAAGTATATCTACTATATTTATATTTCTAGAATTTTATGTTACCATGGACGCAACAGCGCTTCAGCCTTGGTTCGTGGGAGTTATTCTTGGAGCACGGGAACAATATCTTCAGTGGTGAAAATAAATTATTCCAGTTACATACAACATCGTGGTTGAAGGTTGTCTATGCCAGGAAACCTGATATAGGTAGAGCTCACGTGGCAAGCTCCAAGAAACTCATTGTCACTGTATTCAATGCTCAAACCAGCCGATACATATCAGGTGCACAACAAGATTCACAAACAATTAATTATTATACAAATTGCTGTTGTTAGGAACGTTTCCTTTAATAACAAGCCAGTAAACTGTGAATGATAAACAATAAATTACACATGATTTAGCGATGAGGAAAAACCTTTTGCAACAAATCAAATACCAATCAACAGAACAGAAAGAAACCATTATTAGGAGGAAAGCATGGTACGGTAATGTTGTTGATGTATCAGCACTTTATTATTTTGGTTATCTTTAATGGACAGTTTTATATTCCTTATCTTGTAACATGGCTTTAAGTTCATACTAAAATAAAATTAGCTTATTTGTAATGCATTGTAAACCACAATTTGGGTAAGCAATCGAACTGAAGAAAATGAGGGGAGAGAGGATGCTAAGGTAATAGATTAGTACTGTATTATTTTGGTTATCTTTAATAGCCAATTTTATATACCTCATCCTGCAACATGGCCTTCAAGTTCATACTTAAATAAAATTTAATTTTATAAAGATGCTCTTTGAAGAGGGAGCAATTAGGTAGAGATGTAGATGAACTACTCTACAGGAATTTACGAGGGCACTTGCACCAAAAATTGTAATAGCCTGAAAAATCTTTTTTGAAATTCTTAAAGGACTTGCAATGCATTGTTTACCTTCAGATGCAAGGAAGGATTCTAACAGGTTTTTGGTTAGTTGTGGTTTACTATTTGTCTTTAATAAGAAACAAAATATTTTTTATTAGATCAAGGGTTCTGGTTAGGTCATATTTCTCCCAAGTCATTTTAATGTTTGAGTTTCAACTTAGCCAAATATACGTTTCTTCAAATGTGAAATGGAAGTTATTCACACAAATGTTTAGACCTGATTATAATGCCAGTAGGTTGAACTACATATCATCAGAGTAAGGGAAATTTGTTTGTTTCTCCCAAGTGATTACAAGCAGCATGCCTAATTGTTTTATTCATTGTTCTGATATTTCTATGCCAGAAAGAAGGAAAAAAATTGCATAAAAAGGTTATTGGCCTCAAGTCAAAGCCCCAGCTTCAAAGGACACACCAGAGGGAAGGATTTCTAGGTCTATTTGGTGCAAAAGTGGATCCTATTAACCATTATACAAAGAAACTGGATGATGTTGAAGAAAATGTCAGGTTGGGTCAGTCGGAACTGTACCAGAAAAGAAAGGTATGTGAGAGTCCTCTTTGATCTGTTAAATGATAAAACATTGTTTCTGTTTTTGTGAACAATAAATTACAGATGTTGGTTATGTTTTTATGTACAAAAAAGTTATAAGTAAAATAGACAGAGAATTAATCAAGTCATGTTGTTTAAATTTTCCAATGGAGTAACCCGGTGCAACAATGATTGGTAAAACAAATTCTTCCTACAAAATTACTCTCTGGTAATAGTAATATGATAAAGTGTTTCTGCTCATGTTACCTGCTGGTCTATATAAATTGGAGGGCAAACAGAGGTCGATCAAGTTTGAAGACAGAATTCAAGAGACTGGGATGATTCTGAATGACTAAATGCAAAATCATACTGATATTTGAGCCTATATGTGCTCATACAGCCTGATGTTTTTCTATCAGAAAATTCAAGAGGGAAAATATGCCTTCCTTCTCAATGTCGGGTGTTGTTTTTATGTTAAAAATGATGCACATGATTTTCTAAGTTTCTACCTTACTGGAGTAGGAGTTTTCTATAAACTAGCCTATTGTGATGGTCTGCTCTCAATGTTTAAGATTTGTATCTCACATGCCAATGTACTGTTTACAGGAGGTTCCTGCAGCATTTGTCTCTTTTAATTGCCGTTATGGAGCTGCAGTAGCATCAAAAATTCCACAATCAACCAATCCACTTTTGTGGGTCACAGAACCAGCTCCTGAACCCCGTGATCTATATTGGCAATTTATTTCTGCACCTTTTCTTCAGCGATGGATCAGTAAATTTGTGGTCATGGTTGCTGTGTTTTTCCTAACCATCCTGTTCCTGGTACCAGTCGCATTTGTACAGGGTCTTGCACAGCTAGATGAGCTAGAAACGTTTTTTCCATTCCTAAAAAAAGTTCTGACAATGTAAGTAATTAATGCCTATAGTATTAATGTTTTCCAAAAGTGAGATTGCTAATATAACTCGTCAATTGTTTTGTTTTTATTATTTCTATATGTATTTTCATAGTCATGTTATTAACATAGCTACATTCTTTTTCAGCTATATTTATATCCGAATATTTTGTCCATTCCTTGCAGTATTGTCACTATATTTTATATTCAACTTTTGTCAGAAATTTCCTTAATTTCATACAAAGGAACCATCAAACATTTGAAAAGAAGAGGCATATGTATTCTTCATCGGCTGACAACATTACTTTATCAAGTCGCTAGAACTAAGGTGTTTAAAATACGAGATTGTGGTTCTTCACATCAATGACTCACATTGTTAATGATAAATATGTATGTGTCTCTCAAGAATTTTGTAGGTCTCTATAAGATACCTTTCTGATGTCCAGTTTTTCCCAAGGCACATTGATTTATCACAATCTCACTTTTTGATCGCTGATGCAAGTATTGAATGCATCATGTGTTATGGTAAATCGATGTTGATGTATTAAACAGAGGAGATGAAAGCTCCTTATATAGATTTACAAAGACAATGTTTCTAAAAGAAACAATCGTGAACTAAAGACGAAAATAGAAACTACCTAGTAAACTAAAGATTAACTAAGATGACTATTAAAGAAACATTATAATATTCTAATACCCTCTCTTAATGGTCATCATCTAACTATTGTCTTTTGGTCACAAATTCTTCAAAACATTCCACTGCTGTTGAGACTCTCCCTAGATCTACAAAATGTTAATGACCAAGAAGGAAAGATCCGTCCAAGAAAGAATAGAGAAAGGTGCCCCCTTCTTCAAAAAGCTTTACAAAAAGAGAAAAGAGCCTGCCACTGACTCTGCCACTGAGATGAGTCTGCCACTAACCCTCCTAGATCGGACTAGAAATCATCACAAAACATCCAACTTGATGTTGGATAACGGAGCTGCTCTTCCCTGGAGATAGAGACAAACACTGAGAATAACTAGCACAATTTTGAGGAAAAATTGGCAAACCCTCCAAACTTTGTAGATGAGCATGATGCCCCAAAACAAATTGCAAAAACCATGATTTTTTAGGAGAAAAATCAGAAAAAACCACACATGATTTTTGAGGTGAAAAATCGATCAAAACCAGACAAGAAAATCCAAGACACGGATCAGAGAATACTAAGCTTCGTTATTTAGGAAAAAACGGTAAAACCCAACAGATAATTTTTGAGAAAAAAAGTTATAAACCCACTAGATAATTTTTGAGGAAAAAATTATAAACCTACCAAATAATTTTTGAGGAAAAAATTATTAAAACCCATCACAGAAACTTTCATGCGGAAAAACATGAGACTTCGCATGGTAAAATAGCACATGCAAGAACATGCAAATCACAAAAAGCACATGCAAGTACATGCAACCCTAACAAATCAAAGACTTTTGCTCAAAACAAAAAATCGTGCGATAAAATCCCTTTACCAGGCTCGCGATTTTAAGCAAAAATCTTCGAAGACGTATTGCAAAATTTTCATAAAATACCTAGGCCCTGTAACTCTTCCACTCTTGATGGCCTTAGAGAGAGAGAGAGAAGGATTCCTCCATGATCCATACGAGAGATATGTTGACATTCATACAAAATATGTTGCTTTACTTGTTTCATTGTTGGAATACATTCCTTTAATCAATTTTGCATAATGATGGATTATATATATAATTTGATGCTTAATAAAAAGAACCCCTAATCTAATCAAAATTTTCCTAATTTTCATCAATTGATGATACAGGACAGTATTAATAAAAAGGGGGTCATTACATCTAGCATTAATTGTTTTCTAATAAATAATAATGAATCTACCAATGTGTATTGTGTGTATACTTTGTGTATGCTTTGTGTCTTCATGCATCAATGCGTATGCTTCATGTTTTCAACGTGTATACTTTGTGTCGTCATGCATAAGTGTGTATGCTTCATGTATAATTTATGTCTTTGCATATTCATTCATATGTTTCAAGTTTGATTCTATTTAGTTTATCTAGAATGATAGAATTACTTGAATTTGAGGCAATCTATCAAAAGTGGTTTTTGGAAAACTCAATTAGGCACCATTATGAGATAGCCTAAAAATATTTTCCCTAAAAGATGAGAGGAAATATGTCTTGAGTTCAATTGCCCATTTTTATTAAACATAAATAGAATAGTTGCTTGAGGACAAGCAAATTTGGGAGGGGCGGACAGTCATGAGCCATAATCAATGTATGTACAAATATATTATTTTCTAATGTGTATGTATAATTGATGCAAATGTCATCTTAAATAGGTGCCATATATATTAATCCATATACAATTAATATAATTGTTAGAAATAACGATATAATGTATTATTAGACTAATTAAATAAATCAATTAATAATCTATATGTATTAAAATAATGATAATTATTTAATATTAAATTAATAATTAAATGTGTCTTATATTGTCTCCTATTAATATTAAGTGTATTAATAAATGATTAGATTTCTTATATTAATTATTGATATAGTTTCCTAATTAATAAATAATTAATATTAAAGTCTCCTACATTGTAAATAAAGGGAAAGTTATAATTGACAAATATCACCGATGAAGAATTATAATTAATACTAATGCCACCAAGAAAGAGTTTTATAATAATTAAATGCAAATTATTAATACTAATACTGTAATCTCAATGATGTGACTAGTCATCTTTATATATATATATATATATATATATATATAGCAGGCAAAGACATTATATCATGGGGGGAAAAGGAAGAAACATTAAGAAATAATATGGAAAACTTGAGAGAAAATAATATAGGAAAAAATGAAGGAGAAAAGATAGGAGAAAATAAAGGAGGAAATGTAGGAGGAACTCAAGGGAAGAAAATAAATAAATATATTCCAATCAGAAAAGATGAATAGTCATGGAATGAAAGCTAGAATAATATTATAATATAAAATGGATATCTTCAAAAGACTAAAAAGTATATATTATATCAAGGAGGGAATACTATATATAAGAAATGAACCACATAAACTTATATACTTCTATTAGTGATGAAATGATATGGAGGACATAGATTTATATACATAGATATTAAAATGATACAATTATATATGTTGTATAATAAATATATTTAAAGTAAAGTATTATATACATATATATTGAATATGTTTAATTATTAATAATCAAAATTCTATATATATATTATTATTGATAATCAAAATTATATATACGATTTATATATGTTAATAAGAATGAAATTATATATGGGTTGTGTTATATATATTTATTGTAATATAAATTATTAATATATACTTGGTCAATTCCTTAATAACTCACTAATCACTATTAAAGGGATAGGGAGTGTGTGTAGGAAGAGGTTGGTAAATCGGTCACATGATGGAAAGATCTTGAGATAGGTAGAACCTTGAGGGAATCCACTTGTAGATTGTGCATGCGTCCTAGCACAATAAATCTACCATCTTCTTAAGATCCGTGATTAGGAGTGAAGTAAGGAATTAGAGCTTAAGCATATATTGTGAATTAGAGATTATTCTGAGTATAATATAATTTATATGCATAATGACGTATGATAATTACTGGGAATTGGCATCCTCCTAGTTTGAAACATTACAATTTGTCATTCCTAAACATAAACCAAACCCTAATAAAGGAATTTACAACAAATCAAGTAAGGGTCCAAAAAGGGATCATTACATATTATCCCTTCCATCATGCACTACCTTCCTGTCAAATCACCACAGTCTTCCAAGCAATACATGAAACTCATCCATGGGCGTTATATCACATAATACACTATCTTTATATCCACCTATCTGAAAATCAACATGAGCATGCACGCTTACCAACAACTGATGACCTTTTTGCAACCATGAAACCTATAAGGAGATGGATGCTTGATTCTTGTAAGGCCTAACTTATCTAACATCTTTGTTGCAACAATATTATCTGTACTACCACTATCAATGATTAATCTGCAACATTTACCTTTTGACTTACATTTTGGTTTTGAATAAGGCTCTCCTTTGAACTGGTTCTTGGCTTTCCTTTCGGGGCTTCAACAATACCCTCTTTAGCAACAAAGACTCTCTTGATTCAGGTTCTTCCTTTTGATGGGTAGGTGACCCCAAACTCTCTTGATTAGCATGAGTTATTCGGTTACTCCTTTAAAACTTCATATGCCCTCCTTGAGAAAATTCAAAGGAGTCCCAACTCTTGTGTCCATACTGGTTACACTTAAAAGACTTTCCAACAAACCCTCTACCTTTGCCTTGAGAACCCCCTCTTCCATAAGATTTGCCCCCTTTGTTTTGATAGCCTCCTCTATCATTGTTGGCTGCTCCACTAGAACTTCCAGCCTCTTCCAAGCTTCTAGGGAACTCAAGACTTAACTCGTCTTGCAAACTATGCTTCAGTCCATTCATATATCTGGCTATTTTCTCCATATCTTCCTCACTATGGCCAGAACAAATCACTAACTTATAAAATTCTTTGGAGTGATCTTGGAGTGATCTTTGACTGTCATATCCTTTTGTTTCAAATTCTGCAGTCTTTTGAAGAGATTTATTTGATTATCTCCAAGAAGGAATATATCCTTCAACTTCGCCACCATTCGATCCCAAGAATTGATCTTGTCCTTTTTGTCGAGAATAATGTTATGTTATTATGTTATGTTTTGCCGGCAATTAGTTAGTTCGCCGAAGGTTAGTTGGGTAACCTCGCGACAGTTGGCGTCGCACCCTTTCGGTCCAAATATATTGTATATACTACCTTCGGGTAGGGCGATTATGGTTTCGACAAGTAGTTGATATTGCTGTGATCATTTGTAATTTTGTATACATGAAGTTGATGAATTAATAGAAGAGCTGGTTCTCTGGCATAAATTTATTATGTTCTATGTATTTACTTTCTGCATTTAAATAGTTTACCCAAAGAGGCAAACTTTTGGCATCGTTGTCGTACGAACCTGGGAAGTGACAAAGAGTGAGTGGTGTACAGAGGATAATGGGCCAACCTGTCGACAATTGTACAAGGAGGGATGACAACGGACTCAGAGAATTGTATGAGGGAGAACATGCCTTGACATCGGACTTTGTGATTCTCTTGCAGGCGGCGATCGAAACTTAAGGAGGGAGGCTGCACGGGAAGAAGTTCCCGAGGGTGTCGTGTGGAATTGAGGAGACTCGACAATGGTTAGATCTTCTTGAGGAGACCCGACATCAGTTGAGGGATCTGTCTCTCACACTGTGCACGGAGGCTAGGGGTACCCAATGAAGTGAGGAAGAGGCCAAGGGGGAAGAGGATACTGGGGTTGCTAGGAGTGTCCGAGGGACATAGGGGCACGGTGGTCAAACACATCTTGTGGGCTCTAATCCATCCGGAGTGGGACAACAGCCAATAGAAGCGGTGAGGAGGCCAACCATGTCATAGAAACATAAACTATCAAAGTTCAATGGGGATGGGAAGGAGTATCCCGTCTGCCATTGCCGTACATGTTAGACCATCTGGCCGACAAACAGAGTTACGGACCATGATGAGTGGGTAACTCAATTTCCTGCCACGTTGCGAGGAGTAGCCATCGATTGGTATTGCGACATAGACACGACCAAAATCAACACGTGGACAATCTGACGAAGGAATTTCAAACTGAATTTTGGTTGTTTATAGATGACAACAAGATCGTGGATGAAATCTACAGCACCAAGCAAGGGAAAAAGGAGACAGTTCGAGCTTATGGTCGGCGGCTCAAGGAATTGTTGGGAAAGATGGAAAGCCAACCAACCAATGGGTTAAAGAAAAGGTAGTTCGTAGAGGGGTTAAAATAGTGCCCCTGGAAGAAAATGAAGATAGTTCCACCCACATCGTATGATGACGCTTACAATAGGGAAATGGATTTGGAGAGTGAGACAAAAACCCTCCAAAAGAAGAGGAAGGACAAGGACAACTCGTCCGATGAGGGCGACTCTTCCGAAGGGAGTAGCAGTAACGAAGATTTCAACAAGAAAGTGCAGGCCCTCTAGAAGGACATGCAAAGGATGATGAGAGAATTTAAGACCATGAAGGGAGGTCCCAACAAGACGGACGAAGGAGAACACTAGTGTACGGAGTGCAAGTCCGATGGACACACGAAAGGCTCGTGTCCTAAGAAAGCTTTTTGTGACATATGCCAGCTGATAGGGCATCCTACTAAGGAATGTCCCTACGACATGAAATCAAGAAGCCAACAAGTGCTTCTCACTCAGGAACAACCAACTACATTGGGCGGTGCTAGCAGTTCCCAAACAACCAACAATGCATCGTCGGGAGGGTATGGGAATAACTGGCACAGAGGACGGACCAACAATAACAATAACAATAACAATACAAGAAGCCGGATCCAGTATGGTTTGGAGGGCCGATCGATGATCCGATGCAGAGATTGTAGCCAGTGGGGGTACTTTGCCTGAGACTGTCCGAAGGAAGAGGCAACACAATACTTGTGCAAATGGTGCGGGCCAAGAGACAATGACGATGCCAATTGTCCAAAACCCGACGTCAATCTACTGAATATAGAGGAAGCCATGGGAGAAGAAGTACTGGTCGTTACCCGTGCACAAGAGAAAAGGCTACGTACCCGGACCCCCGCACGGAGAAGCAGAGGGTATGGGAGGCAAGAGAGGAGATTGAGAAGGAGATGTGAGCGCGGAAGGAGAATACATGAGGACAGGTACTTCTGGTCGGCCAGAGGCAGAGGAGAGCATACAAAGACAAATGTTAAACATGGAGGTACCTATAAGAGTTCAAGATCTCCTTCACTCAATGCCTCAGTTGTGGACGGCCTTGCTGGGCACTCTCCCAACTTGACACCAACACCGCCCAACGCACAAATGTTTCTGGTGGGTCCGTGTTGATGCGAGTTTTGTTCCACTTACACAACATGCAGGATTAAACACTCAATTCTTCGAGAAACATAGAGCATTAAACCCTCTCTTGAATAAAGTCATCTCCCATGCTAAGCTTTGCAATGAAGATCATGAAATGACTCCAAGGTTCCTTACACCTGTGGTTATCTAACTCAGTTGAAATGATGCGATTTGTTGGTTAATCACTTAGGCAGGCTTACGTAATTCATTCAAGGATGCCAACTTACTTGCACTTCTAAAGAATTGGCTTCACATGTGCAATAAAAATATAACCGTGATTTATATCACTTCCAACTTTGCTCTTCATCTCCTACTATCTAGACTACTACTTCTAACTATGGATGGGAAGATTAATGGATGGACTAGGACTCCTACCAAATGGAGGCTTGCGTGCAACTTCAACTCCACCTAGTGCAAAGCTTCAAAGGATCTCAAATGGTTTTCATATCAACACCTTCTCCTCAATCCAACTTAGAGTACTGTAATGTCCCCTTTTTAGCGTGACCATGACTATGGATGGATTTTCCTATCATGTGACTCTTGTAGGCTAATGAGGATGGACAGAGGGTCTTTTTTAGTGGGCATTTACTTCAGGATTCAGTATGCTTTTGTTTGGCTTTTGTTCGGTGTCATTTGGACTTCATTTGCTATACTTTTGCCACGTTTACTATTTATAGTAAGCTTGATGTCATTCGAGAAGGACCCTTTCTATTTTTGGAAAGTGCATTTGGTCACATGGGGAAATAATAGGCATGATTTCTGTTTCAGACGACATATTAAAAGGATAAGTATTTTGGGAGTTATTATTATTTTGGTGGCCAAATTATTATTAAATCATTAAATGGCTTATTATAAAGTTACAATTTAACTTTATAATTTCACTTAAGTTGAGGGTTGAGTCATCATTGGAAGGGGCCATTTATTCAATTAATTCATGGAAGCTTAAGCCAAGGTATTAATTAAAGTATTGGAGTAAATGAATTATTAAAAGGAAAAAATATATTTATCCCACATTGGCTGGAAAAGTGTGAGTCTCTCACAAAAGTTATAAAAGATTCACATGAGTTCTTTTTCATGGATGTTGTTTATGTTTTTTGAAATTGGTGAAGTTTATGAGAAGAAGAAACCAGGGTTTCGTCTTCAGCCATTGGAGAGTTGAGATTCTTCAATTGTGCAATCATTTGAGGAAGTGAAATAACTTTTGAATTTGATCTTCTAAGAGAGCTTCAAGACAGAGGCTCTAATTGCATTCAAATGGTGATGAATTTATATGTTATAACAGCGATCTTATTCTAGTATGGCTGCGAATTAAATGTATGAGGCAGCGTGTGTTATTGAAGGTTGCGTACATTTTTCTTTGGGCTGCGTTCAATTTCAAGGGAGCTACAATCCCCTTCCAAGCAGCTCGTCCTTTGTCTAGGCTGCATTTAGTTCCTTCAACAGCAGCAATTTCATATTAGAGGTGCACATTTGATATTTGTAATTGCATACATATTTGTAAATATTTCTTTTGTGAAAGAATTGAAAGGATGCATGCCAAGTGTTTGTAGAAATGTCTATTGGCTGTAGATGCACATTTTACATTTAGAAATCTTATGTATGGATTCAAATGGTCAAAAAGGATTGCATTAGTATTTTAGTTCTTTGCATGGATTTCTTAATAATCATTTGCTAGCATTTAAACTTTATTTGAAACCATTCCAAGAAAGCAAATACAATCTGAAAATAAAAGACAGTGAGATAGAGGTTCCCTGCAAAGTGTTTGACAAAATGTTAAACATTCAAAATTGACAACCAAAATCAGATCTGAGGCAATATCCTAGTTGGGGATATTACAAGTACTTTGAAATGAAATCCTATTTTAATTGAGAGATGTAAAGAACCATGCAAATACAACAAAATGATCATATATATCCACCATGCAAGCCACAACAATGAATAGAGAACAATTTTGATAGTATTTTGGCAACAATTCTCCAACATAACTCTCCTTACAAATGAGAGAAAATGGCCTTATATAGAGGCTCAAGTACAATGAGTGGCCAAGATTAAGAGGCAAAAATCTGAAATCAAGGGCCCAGATTACATCCCATAAACCCTAATTAGGATTTTCATAATTACAACCAATTACATGAGAGCACCAAACTTGTGGGCCAATAAGAAAATTACAATAATTTTTCAACCAATGAGAACATAGGACATTTGGCATGATATGATTGCACATGCTTGAAAGAGGAATATTTTGATTGGAGGAGACAACCAACTGCCACCCCATCATCCTTATCTTGTTATTTGATCCTTTGATGAAGGGAAGATATCCTTTAGATGCTCAACCTTGTCCACCTCTTCTCATGAACACCCCTACCAAGCTGCCGGAGCATGCCCGCCAACTAGCAGCAACACCTCTACCAACTTGAGTCCTTAGGAATTTTCTCATTGTCATGTCTTGAACTTGCTTGCTTGTACTTGTACATTTGATGTCTTGATCTTGAAATGGTGAAGCCTTCATGTACTTGAATCTTGAACTTGCCCTTGATCTCGCCTTGAGCTTGGTGTGAATTCCCTTGCCACTTGAGAGACTTGAACCTGAACCTTGCATCCTCCTTCCTGTCAACCCTACCAAGTTGCGAGAGGGCCCTCTCCAAGCTACAAGAACTCCCTTGCAACCTAAAAAAAGCAAAGAAACAAGTCACTCCATTTCATTTGATAAAGTATTGCCAATAAAACTTTGAAAATAACATTTGATCAAGCTAATTGAGTTAGGATTATCATTGCATTTCATTCAACTAATTTTCCCAATCACAAAACATGAACTTATCCACATGATCTAGGCACAAAAAACATGTTCAATGGATGTAACTTGATGTCCTAGGAGCTGGATAAATGATGTCAAGATTGCAATGCACCAACTCCAAATTCGGATTTGCTTAAATCTCTGATTTTCTAGGCACGAAGAAGATGAGAATTTCTCAAAAGGTAGGTGAAAATGAATGCCAAGATGATGTCTTCAAACCCCAAGATCAATTCGCCACCTCTAGAAGCCTTCAAACTTAGAAAATTGCATGAAAATGGCCAACAAAATCCTCAAACAAAGTCACCCAGGGCTGGAAATGCATTTCCAGAATTTGTAATCATAAAATTTTCTCTTGGGAACAATGAGAAATGGTGCCCAAATGCCTCTTTAAATATCCATCTAATTGCCCAAAATGGATGACTTGCATGGGGGAAAAAGAAATAAAATTAAATCACATCCCCTTGGATTAAATTGACCTTAATTAATTCCACCCTTGATTAAATTGGATTGATTGGAATTTGGGCCAAAACTATAATAATTAAATTTCCTTGAATTTTAAAATCTCTCCCAATTGTAACTTGCAAACATGGCCCCCAAAATTGCATCGATTTTAACAAAATTATGGATTTAAATTAGCCAAATCCAAAATTGACATAGCCCCCAAAATTAAAATTTTAAAAAAAGTCATGTAGGCCCCTAATTAAGTTTTAAACTCTCCCAATTGTGGACCCAATAACTTGCCTTGAATTTCACCCCAATTAAGCCTTAAAATACATCGAATTTAGCACACAAAAGGGCCCCCAAATTAATTTTAACTTTCACCTTGGCATTGAATTTTAAATGTAAGATGGCCTTTTAGATTTTTGAATTTTTTTTTTAATTATGAAATGGCATCACATTTGCATCAAAATTTTAAATTACAAATTAGCATAAAATATGCATTGAAATTTAAAATGGGATTGTTTTTTTAAGATTGTAAATTGATTTTCCAATTGCATTGATTTATCTTGATTTTTTAAATGGCATTGATTTTAAATTATAAATTGGCATTCAATTTTCCTTGGAAAATTAAATATAAAATCTAGCCCAAATTATCATTTGAAATAAAACATTTAATGGGCCATTTTGAAAGGAAAATTTGCCAAGCATAAGGATTTTGTCATTGAAATTACCAAATTGTCAAGTTGACGTCTCCATCGTAAAGACTTGCTTGCCAACTTGTAAAGGTTTGCTTGCCAACTTGCGAAGGTTTGCTTTCCAACTTGTGAAAAGTGAACATTAAAATTGCAATTTTGACACTTAAAATCTAGATTTTTCAAAAATTGTTTAGTCAAAATTACTCAATTCCATTTTTTCAATTTCCACAATTTGCAAAATCTCGTCAAATTTCCCCAAAAAAATTATAAGTCCATGAAATCCAGATTTTGTTTGCAAAAATTTTCAAGTCAAAAAAAAAATTCAAAATCGATTTTAAATCCAAATCTTAATTTGGATTTGCAAGCAAAAATCATCTCAATGGAAAACTGAAATACAGACTTAGCCAAAGTCACAATTTTCATCGTTTTGCAATCAGAATCCAACCTCTTCGCACCAAAAATTCTCATTGCTCAACTTCTCAAATCATCTCCAAATTTGCAGGCCACTTCAAACTCTCCTTTAACATCACCAACCTGGGAGAATTGCCAAAACACCTACTGCTAAAGCAAAAAGAGGGGATCCCCATTTTAAATGGGGCGATGGTGTGAAAAAACTCACAACAGTCCGCAATGGATCCCATGTTGCTGGCGGTGATTACTGGTAAGCACCCTACTGTCATTGAGATGGGCATCCTTGGGTCCATCTTGACAGATACCATAATCGATGGTGGATCAGGGGTAAATGTCCTTTCGGAGGAAGCATAGAGGAAACTTGTGGAACCAACAATGTGGCCTCCTACTTTCAACCTATTGGGAGCACATCAACAGGGAATTAAATTCCCCGAGACATTGATGGCACAACAAGTCACCATCGGGATGCAACCCTTCATGCTGAACTTTGTTGTAATTCCACTCAAGAAGAAGGGGTACGATGTTATTCTTGGCAGAGGGTGGCTTGTGGCGGCGAGGGTCACACACAAGTGGAAAAGGAACACCTTGTGAACGAAGAACAGAGGCCGAAAGTTTGTCATCAACGTCTAGACACAAATGGTGAGTGAGGAGCTTGCGTCCTCCTCAGAGTCCGAGTCCAACAGAGAGAGTGGTCGAATGGACGAAGGGAGGGGCCGCATGGAACCCAATGATGAAGGGGTATTGGAGCTTGAGGAATATTTGGAGGGAGAGATAGGGTCGATGAATCAACTCTTCCATTGGCAGATGGAGGATTATGAAGTGTTCCATAGCTACATGTTCGAACTGGAAGAAGTGGAGCAATCGTCAGAGAAGGAGTTGTACCCACCCGAGTATGGAGAATATAAGGAGGGGGAAGCCCGTGTGAATGAAACCCCGACACACAAGTTCGATGCAAAGAGACCCATGAAGTATGAAGAAACGTCCCTGCAGGTCACTAATCTTGGAGATGAGGGCAACCCGCGGAACATACTGATAGGGGATGATTGGAACCCTATTTTGAAGCCTGTTGTATTTAAGATAGTTATGGAATATAAGGATGTATTCGCATGGAACTACAAAGACCTCAAGGGCGTACTGCCTGAATTGTGCATGCACCGTATCCCTCTCATACCTAGAGCTGTACTTGTACGGAAAAGGCCGTACAGAATGAACAAAAATTATGCAGCATGGGTGAATAATGAGATTGAGCGTATGCTTGAAGCGGGGATCATCTTCAAAGTGCAAACACGTCAATGGGTGTCACCCATAGTAATATCTCTGAAGAAAGAGGCCAACCGGATTAGAATCTATGTCGACTTCAGGTGCCTAAACGTGGTGACCATTAAAAATCCGCATCCTATACCATTCACGGATACCATCTTGGAGGTCGTCGGGCATGAGATATACTCGTTCATGGACGGGTTTTCTGGATACAACCAAATATCCATCACAGAGGACAAGTGGAAAACAACCTTCATGGTGGAGGACAGAGTGTACGCCTACAACCGGATGCCCTTCGGTCTATGTAATGCACCCGCAACCTTCCAGCAGATAATCCTCCACACTTTGATAAGATGTCCATCGGAAAGTTTAGAGCTTTTCTGGACGATTGGTCCATCTTCAGTGGGGATGATATGCGTTTGGCAGCCCTTAGGTAGTGTATGGAAAGGTGTTGGAAGGAAGGGTTGGCATTGAACCCGAAGAAGTGCCGGTTCATGGTTCCGCAAGGGAAGTTGTTGGGGCACATAGTTTGCAAGGCCGGATTGAAGACAGATCTTGACAAAGTTCGTGTGATCGTAGAGATGGAGCGTCTGACAAATGTCACAGGTGTGAAGTCGTTGCTCGGCCACATTTTCTATTACCATTGAAGAGGGATTTCATGCCTCTAAATGCTTCCCATGCCCAGTAACTCTTCGAACAATGGGGCTTGGACTTTATCGGACCTCTGAAAGTGAGTAGGGATTGGAGGTGTCGGTACATTGTGGTGGCCATCAAGTACATGATTAAGTGGGCGGAGGCGCGGACCCTGCCAGACAACTCGACCTTGAGCACGACGAGATTCATATATGAGCAGACCATAACAAGGTACAACATACCCATCCAGTTGACTAGTGACAGAGAGGGTCACTTCGTAAATCATATCATTCGACTCTTGATGACAGAGTTCAAAATCTTCCATTCTCTGTCTAGTCCGTATTACCCTTGACCCAATGAGCAGGCAGAGGCGACAAATAAGATACTAGTGTTCGTGATTTACAAGTCATGCGGGGTGGAGCAAGAGGACCGGGAGGAAAAATTACCCTCGGTGCTGTGGGCCTACCGAACAACGTACAAGGTGACCACTGGCCAAACGCCATTCTAGTTGATGTACGGATAGGAAGCAGTGGTTCTTGGGGAATTCATGGTGCCAAGCTTGAGGATAGCAATCGAGAATAGATTGGGGGATATAGAGAGCCTTCGGAAAATATTTTATAATTTAAACAAATTGAATCAGCGTCATATGATGGCGCAGTGGGCTATTGAGGTTGCATAGTTGAGGTGGAAGGCATGGCACGAAAAGCACCTTAAGCGGGTCTGCTTCACTCTAGGACAACTAGTATTCAAGTATAATGGGAAAAACAAGATTAAGCTTGGAAAATTTAAGGTCAAGTGGCTCGGTTTGTACAGAGTCCAGGAGGTCGGCGATAACGGTGCCATGAAGTTGTGGACCATTGATGGGAAGGAGATTGGAGACACCGTGAATGGATCGAAATTAAAGCCCTACTATGAGAGGCGAAGGTAGCAGGGTGACCCGAGTCGAAGACACTCCAAGTAATTAGCATAGAAAAAAAAGAGAACAAGTCACTATACTGTGGAACCTTGACGGTGGAAGCCGCCGACGGTGTGACCACTGTGCGGCGTCTTGCCACCGTCCCCCACCTGACATATAGCCAACGAGCTTAGAAATAAAAGTGTGCAGGGAGTTAAAAGACTTGTATCATAGGCTAGAGAATACACAACATGACACGCACAAAAGATGTTGGAGATGGGAGAAGAACAGGTGAAAGAGGCGACAGTGATAAGGAGATTTGCAAACCAAGTGAAGCTGTTCGTACGGTGAAGGGAAGCACATTTTTTATTGCATATGAAGACATAAAGGCCTGCAACACTATACCAGAAAATGTAGGACGGTGAGGAGAAAAGATAGTGCGACACAAGGGAACTAAGATAGTCGTGGACGGTTATTGACGGGTTGGGGTTTGCATAAAAAGACAAGAAAAACCGTTATCGATGGATTCGGCAGGGAAATGGTGCTGGAAAGCACAATTGCAGGCAAGTTCCAACATGGATAAATCAGCAAGAGGTTTTCCCTCAGGAGTGAAATTCGTAGGGCATGTGGATACCAACACAAGCAACAAGAAGCGTAGACCAAAAGTGCAAACGGCTGCCCAGAAAGATGTCGTGACACATGATATGGTGGTATTTGAAAGGTTAAATGGGCTCGAGTGCAAGAAATGGTGGCAAGGTACCCTGGAGATTGATTTGGTGAAGGACATTTTGAGGAGGACTGGAGTTCATTGGACTATTTAGATGCCGGTCTTCTGGATCCGCAACTTTGAGTGTCCTCTACGGATTATGATTAACACATTTGACAGGTTCTTGAGGACAAGCACATTTGAGTACCACAAGCACATGATGACAGTTTCATTCACAGTGACAGACTTCACAAGAGTATTCGGCATACCTGGCCAAAATGGGAGAAAGATAGAGACAAAGGCAAAGAAGATGTCGAGGGATGCCAAGGAACATTGGATTAAAATAGTTTCCCTATAATGACCCCTAATAGGGCCTTACTTAATTTTCTCTAAAATTTCCAATTAATGTTTGGATTGTATTTGGAAATGGAAATTTGTAACATTCCCTACTAGGACAATGGTTAAAATACAACGTTATGCATTAAATAAAATTATATGAAGAATAATCCATGATTTGTAATACATAAGTCCTAATTTCTTACTTCACTCCAAATCACTAGCCTAAGATGGATGGAAGAGTTACTGACATACTTAAGTCCTAATTTCTTACTTCACTCCAAATCACTAGCCTAAGATGGATGGAAGAGTTACTGTGCCAAGGTCGCATGAAACAGTCTACAAGTGGGCTCCCTCAAGGCATAACTTCAATGTTGGGACTAACCGTCATGTGACCGAAATTACACCGCCTCTCCCTTCCACAAACTCCCTATCACCTTAGCTTTTATAAGAGTGATTAAGGAATTGACTTAGTATATATTAAATCTTTATATATCTCAAATATAAGTATAGATGTAATGAAATGTAAATCAACAAGTAATTCACTAAGCATCCTAGATTTGTCGTTTGAATGATCTCCTCGTATAGGTTGTATGAATCCCTTTGTACCTTCCTACTAACAACATCATGAGATGGTACATTTATTGTGCTAAGGGCGCGTGAAACAGACTACAAGCGGCCTCCCTCAAGGCATAACCCCAGTGTTGGAACAACCATCATGTGCCCGAAATTACTCCACCTCTTCCTTCCATGCACTCTCCATGATACATGCTGTATTAATAAGAGGTAAGAATCGGACTCCTACAATTTGTAATTTGATTCTTAGACCTAAGAATATAGTATTAATTCCCAAGCATTTGTCTTATTACTATTAATAATATATTAATTTAATATAACTCTCATTATCATAATTACTTATAAGTTAATTCTCATTATTATAATTATTTAATCTTTCATCTCTCTTATTATAATTATTTATCAATTATATATAAAACATATATATCCATATCCCTTATTAAATATACTTACCAATATATTTAAGTTACTTTTGTTTAACTATATAATATGAATTAATTTCATTGTAATATTAATGTATCTCATAATTCATTAGAAATCAGTTTTAATGATTTAAATAAATATCATTATCAAATATAAATAAATATATCATTGATTATGCAAGTCTTAGGAATAATTATTAATTCCTTAAATAAACAAAATAAAGTCTCTTACCTTTTATGAGAGGGGATTCCTTATTCCTTTTATAAGAAAAGGAGATTCCTTATGCTAATTAACTTCTATGTAGAATAGTCTACTCTTTATTTCAAATGTTTCTTTGGTGCCTTATCTCCAAGTTTAAGGATCCTTCATTATTATGATACTTTTTCTACTGTCTATTTTCCCCATCCTATATTATTTTGTATGTCGTTTATACCTAATACCTTATTTCTATATTGGTCTGCGATGCCTTTTACTTTATTTTTAACCATACTTTATATCTCCCGTGTGGATAGGGAGAGAGTATTCCCATACATGGGTCGCGACCTTACTCGTGACCTTAGCACAGGTTAACGACTTAGTTTAACATCATTGACCATGATTAGGATTGTGTCGATTATTAATATGAATGGATTTTATAATATCTAATTATAAGTTGATTATTGATAATTATATTATATTGATTAATTAATTATATATTGATTGATATTATTAGTATTAATATATTAGTTGATTGTATTGATAATTGTTGATTACTTATTATAATTGTTTATTATTATATTATTAATATTTTATTATTAGTATTAAGTATCAATTATATTATAGACATTTACTATATTATTATTATATTATCTTGATTAATAAATTATATTCTTTTATTGTTATATTAATTGTATATTTAATTTTAATAATAAATTCTATCATAATTTACTATTATTTATTTGTAATCTTATTTCAGAAAGGGGATGTCACAATTCATGTCTTTATCGATATAAGGATTTTAAGAATATATTTATTTTCAAAGAGTGTTTGAGTGATTTATATCTATGCATTGAAATCCATTGATATTGTATATATGTTGATTACAACTCATGACATTCCCACACGCTCACCCCTGTAGGAATGGACTCCATGGTCAAGGCCTCTAAGAGTAGAGGGATGAAGAAATCCTTTGTTGCGGAGGGACCATGACGGTGCATCATGGATGTGGTAAAGAGCCAGCTGACAAGGTCTAGCCGTGTGGTGCAAGAGCACCTTTGTTTTGTTTTGCTTATAAGGCTTTTGGCATGTGTTGATTTCCCTAAGGTCATGTTGACCAAGTTGTGGAATCCACTAGGGACTTGGAGTCCTTCTAGGTCCTAGGTTCTAGTTGGAAGGCTATAGTCTTTTAGCCCTTCTCTTGGAAAATGAAGAAAAGCGATGTTAGGTTGATGTTATGAGTTTTAGAGCATGTGAAATCAGTTTTGGAGTCTAGGTGTGGTCTAGTACTCCATGGGAGCTTCCCAAAGCCCATAGGAAGCAAGATTCAAAAAGTTGTCAAATTTGTTGTAAAAGTTGCTTAGCAACTTTTGCAACTTTGAAAAGTTGCTCGGTGCATTATAGCCTTAAGGCCTTAATTGGCTTTTAAGAGCTCTAAACCTCCCCTAAACCTAACCTGGGGCTATATATGTGAACCTTGGCTCAAATCCCGAGGTTGGAAGAACTATTGTACGGAGAATCAATTCTGGCAGTGTGCACAGTATTAGTTTTGCTTGTATTTCAGTGATCAGTGAATTAATGCATGGAGTTGTGAAGTAAATTTGGATCTATGATGGATGTTATATGTTAGTGTGTGTCTATTTTGAGATTGGAGGTTAGCCATATTGAATCAGAAATGGGTGAGAACCTCATGTTTAGGAGGGTTCTTATTAGGCAGCCAGCAAAGGAAGAACTAAGGCAGAGAAGAGCACTCTTTAGAGTGAAATGTAAAGTCATGGGAAAAGTGTGTAAGGTGATTGTTGACTCTGGCTCAACAGACAACATCATCAATCTGATAGGGAGGTTGGGAAGAGCTAGTCACAAGCCCTTGCCTAGGTCCACCTAGTGACCCTTGGGTGTGCTCACTGACACCACTGACCTATAGGATGCCTTCAATGGCTCAATCCCCTAGTCTTACATCCCAACCAAACTACCAACACAAATCAACCAAGACAAAACCCTTCTTGGTGCTTATCACTTCCATGCACATAGTGACCCCCGTAAGCTAGAACAAGGGCTTAACACCTCCAAATGGACTTAGGAACTTGCAGAGGTGAGGAGGTGTTGGAAAGTGTCTTATATGGTCCCATTAGATATGTTTCAATTCTTACTTCACCAATCCCACTTACCGATCTCATACTTCCTTTGTTAATTAGGGCTACAAGGAAGAGCCCCAATTAGGCCTCCTCTCCGAGAAAATAGGGCCTTTCACCTATTTGTCTTCAAATGACCCTACAAATAAATTGTGGATTCTTACAATGTAAGGTAACCTCTCAAGGATTTTGGAGGTTGTAGGTTTCTTCCGGGCCGTACAACTCCCTAACCAAAAATAGGTTCTTTTGGTAGGTTTTAGGGCCTTCTCTGATTGCATGAAGTAACTCTTGCTTTTGGGTGACCAAATGGATTGATCACACCTTCTCCTTGCATCCAGATCTTGGCAATGACTATATCCAAGATCTCCAATCACCAAATCAGACTTTCCATTTCACCTTTGCAACTTATTTCTCTTCTTTGCTCAGTCCTGCCTAGCTAGGCTCACCATGGCTTGCCTAGGGCTTGACTGTAAAAAAACCTTGCATGCATTCTAGGGCCCCTCCTTTCGCATATGTTCCACTCATGGAGTCTACTCACTATCCCCAATAGGCTGTATAGAATGGACGGTGGGATAGCAAGTTAGACCCTCATGTCTACAACTCTCCTGGTATTAACCAGTGAGCAGAGACTTTGGAAAGATTTAAACTAAAACAAAGAAGTGAATGAGAAAACCTAAGCTAATTGCAGAATCTCAAAATAGACACACACACTAACATGTAACATCTATCATAGATCCAAATTTACTTCACAACTCCATGCATTAATTCACTAATCACTGAAATACAAACAAAACTAATATTGTGCACACTTCCAGAATTGATTCTCCGTACAGTAGTTCTTCCAACCTCGGGATTTGAGCCAAGGTTCACATATATAGCCCTAGGTTAGGTTTAGGGGAGGTTTAGAGCTCTTAAAAGTCGATTAAGGCCTTAAGGCTATTATGCACCGAGCAACTTTTTCAACAAATTTGACAACTTTTTGAATCTTGCTTCCTATGGGCTTTGGGAAGCTCCCATGGAGTGCTAGACCACACCTAGACTCCAAAACTGATTTCACATGCTCTAAACCTCATAACATCAACCTAACATCACTTTTCTTCATTTTCCAAGAGAAGGGCTAAAAGACTAGAGCCTTCCAACTAGAACCTAGGACCTAGAAGGACTCCAAGTCCCTAGTGGATTCCACAACTTGGTCAACATGACCTTAGGGAAATCAACACATGCCAAAAGGCTTATAAGCAAAACAAAACAAAGGTGTTCCTGCACCACCATGCCTCTGATATAGCTCTCCCTCAGATTATTTTGATGAACGACATTATGAATGAAACTGTGTATGACCGGGCTTGAGTGTTGGTGGAACATATGTATGAATTCATGACTCTGCAACATCGGACATTTTAGATGCCCCATCACACTATCGAGTTATTCTTGGAGGCCACACTAAAATAGATTTCGACTGAGACGTTGGAATTGAAGCCTCAAGGCACCTTAGCGCGTGGCGAGATGCCATTTTCTATTGGAGGTACTTGGATACAAGGATTGCACCTACAGGGAAGAAGAGGCGATGCTAGACAATTTTAGAGTCCAAGCTCGAGGACATAGTAGGTGCCTGGGAGGCTACCTTAGAGACCTTCAGTGACTTGGGAGATGATGATACTCAGATGGCGGAGGATGAGGCCGTCGATGCTATGGAGGCCGCTTCGGCAGCCATGCCAGTTTTGTTCGCCAAACCTGATTTGACGACAACAACACACTTGACCCCGCCGGTTATAGTTAGTGCGACATCCATCCCTGCGTTCGAGCAACCTAGATAGCTAGTGACCATGAAACCAGTAGTAGGGACAGAGGTAGAGGCATTGCCTTCAGTGGAGGTAGCTGTGGGACCCTCGGAGGTAACAGTAGCAGAGTTAGTGGATGAGTCTAGACCTGTGGTGTTGGATTGTGGAGATGTGCTTGGAGGTTAGTTGGAGCAGCCCAGTGGTTACAAGCCTTCAAAGGTGAGGGCGGGCCAGGTTAATTGTAAGAACCCTTCAAAGCTCTAACTGCTGAACTGACTGTGCTTGTTTAGGTTTTTTTAATGTTTTCGAATTTTTTGTGTTTTTGAGATGGTTTGACATAAAAAGCAATACATATGCTAAAATAAAACTTCTAAAAATTAACACTAACAATACTTTGGGCATAGAAGACAATCTTTATTATTTTTCCTTCAATACATAGCACTAGAATGTTTTACATTGAAAAGCATACCCTTTTTTATTGTAGAAATTACTTTGAAACCCTTGCTGGCCGAAAAAGCAAGCATACAACAGCTCGTATCTCCTTCTATTAGCAGCCAATCTTCAAACTGATGATATCAATCATTGTAGTTCAGCTAGGCATCCCTTTTAGGAATTCTTATTGATTTTTTTGGTGCCTCCTTCAACAAAATCAAACTGTATATGGAAGAGTAGGTAGGGCAAATGAAGAACCAGCAAAAAGCAATGATTTCAAAACCACTATAAACAACCAATAGCTTCTCAATCTGATGCCCTCAGTCTGCCATAAAATATGCCTTCAATCTATCAATAAATTCAGAAATTTATTTCTCCAATCAATACAATACTGACCTCTGTATGAAGCCAATCCAATAAGCAATATCAGGTGGATATTTCACACCCTCTGATTGCTGCTACAAAGAAGAAGCAACGCTCTCTATTGCCGATAAGCTCAGAACTTTGCTGAAACCCTTGGTGTCTCGCAACTCCAATGCTCCAGAGAAAGGATATCAAATCAAGCAATCAACATAATGAATTCCCTTTCTCTTGCAACTATTAAATACCTTCAAGAAGTGCAATTTCCCCAAAAAGCATATAACATTTTAAATGTTATTTCATTTCAACTTAGGAAATCTTTTAATAATTCATTAAGTTTGGCCTTTATAATTAATTACTCAATTGGTCCCCTTCCAATGATGAATAGACCCTCAACTTAAGTGAAATTATAAAGTTATGTTATAACTTTATAATAAACTATTTTTTACAATTAAATATCATTTTGGCCACAAAATTATTAATAACTCTCAAACCGCTTATTATTTCACTCTATCATCTGAATTGGGAGTTCACCCTTTAATTCCCCATGTGACCAAATACCATTTCTAAAAATAGAAAGGGTCCATCTCTATCACTCCAAAAATTGCTATATATAGCAATAAACTCACTATAAATAGAAATCATTGCATACGGAGTCCTAGAGACCTCGAACGAAAGCCAAATCTGCATAACTTTGATCACTGAAGAAGTTGCATCTCTCAAGAGACCCTCTATCCAACCTCATTAGCCTACAAGGGTAAATTAATAGGCTAATCCATTGAACTCTGATGCTCACAAAAATGGGGACATTACAGTCCGCCCTCCTTGAAATTGCTTGTCCTCAAGCAATCTCTAGTGCAATGTAACTCCATCACACCAGAGGTCCAAAAGATGAACTGCGTCATGTCCCACACATCTCGAACCAACTCCTCTAGCACCAACATAAACACAACTGCGCACGAACAATCATCATACCAACTATCCAACCCATGCGCACAAGAATAGTGCATCAAAATCAAAACATGTTCAAGAAGGCCAAGGATGAACTAGTATACTCTCTGCACGTTGAACATGCTGCAATGTTCAACTGTATACCCTGTCTAAAATCTTAATCCACCCAAAGAATCCCAAACTCTACACTCAATGCTAAGCTGAATTTCAAGATTCCAATTCACTTTGTAGAGTACTCCATACAAGCCATGTGGCATCAACATAATACCATTGTATGTTGCAACTAAGTCAACACCAACCGAAGGAAGAAGCAATCCACTAGCTGGAACAATCCCTGGATCCCATAGCCAATATGGAAGTTTGCCAAAATGGACATTCTCAGACTTTCGTTTCTCAACTCTAATCCCATCTTCATCATACCAGAATTGGTGAAGCCAACCAAGAGGACCCACCCAAACTATAGTGCTAACCCTGTCGCCACCTAGGTCCCAATGCAACTGAGACTCACAGCCATCCGTATTGTGGAGATAAGAATTCCTGAAGGTATCTGTATCACAACCTAGATATCCATCCTCTACAACACCGTCATGGATATGCTGAATCTGCAAGTAGCCTCCTGCTAACTTGCAACAACTAACCCTATCAACTGAATAGGGTATAAGCTCATCCCATAGAAGATTGTATGGACCTAGAGCCAACCCACACCTACGCGAAACGAAGTCCTCTCCCTGTGGGTCAAAAGAGAAATGATGAGCACTCCTCACTGTGTAGTTGCAATAAAATGCTCCAATCTTCGTTAGAGGCTCATCATCATCAAACCAAGAACCAAGAGATGGCTCCAATCTCTGTCTCCGAATAACTGGTTGGGCGGAATCTCGGGTAACCCTCTCAGCAAGCTGAACCACAAAATCCTTATGCGGAAGCACTGTAGTCAAAGTCTCTACAATCTTTCCCACCAAAACCCAAATACCATCAAAACCTTGGAAGAGAGTATCCTCAGAAACTCTAAACAGTCCCTCCTGCAATTCTGAACTCTCAAGAAAATACTCCATAAATGACTCTGTGCAGTAGAAATTATATGAAGAAGCATCAACCTGCTCCCCTGCAACCCACAGCTGATCCCTCTGAAACTGTGGCACTACCAACTGTCTATCGCTATCAGTTGTATGAGAAGAAGAAATAGATTTGCTTCCAGCAGAAGGAAACAAATCACCATGATAGCTCGTCCCCAAACCAGATGATACCCTATCCATGTCCTGTGAATCGACAGGAGTAGTGTCAGAAATTGACACACAACTCTCTAGCAAATCTGCTCTTGCTACCTCAAGACTCTCAACAAACTGATCTGTATCATCTGTCATCGTGCTAACAACTGGAGAACCCGATACCACAAAAAACTCTATGTAATCCTCCACTGAAGCACTCACCTCCTTTGTATCTACTCCATCTGACTCAAGGATGGATGTAACTGTGTCTCCAACACATCCATCACTGCTAATTGTGGAACCTGACTCACCACCAACCACCACTATATGCAACGGAACTGGATCTATAGCTGGCAAAGATTGAATCCGCTCCAACTCCACAGTCACCTCTCCCAACTGCAATTGCGACTCCTGAAGAGCCCACTGAGTGCCCTCTAAAGCCTCATAAATTGTTGTGAGCTCTGAGCAAGCTCACTCACCTCCTCCTCTTTGTCCATCAGTGCCTCGTATGTCGTACTTCCCCACTCAACTAGGTGATCTCGGTCAGCTACCAACTGTAAATAATCTTGTCTCAAAATCCTTATAGCCTCACGCAAGGAATGAATCTCTATCAAGGAAAGGTAACCGCCACTATGCTCATCCATCATAGGAGTACCCCAACCACATATGGCTAACATCTGATGGGCAGCATCATAGTGCTCAATGGCTGTAGAAATCTGACTATCACTCACCTTCAATTGCCTGATCAAATGATGTTTCTGAACTCCTTGACTCCCATGTAAGCTCTCTGACCCACAATCCACACTGTGATAGGAAGTTGTACCCGTAATGCTCATCTCATGATCAACAACATCATGTGTGCTATCATCTCTGCACACATCAACAACCGAGGTACTGTTGCTAGGCACCTCAACAAATGATTCGTTTGGTAAAGTGGAAGTTGCCGCTACAACAGTCTCCTCACACACTCCCACTTCCCATGTAACTGTAAGTCCCTGTAAACCACGATCCTGGGACCTCTCATCAAATAATGAGTCCTCTGAACTATTTTCTAAAGTTTGATATGAAAAATCAGAATCGCTGAAGCACAAGTCATCCTCCTAAATAACATCATTAGTACGCAAATCTCGAGTACCAACATCATCTACATGTGAAATCTCTGTTGTTTCAGGCTGATGCAAACACAACTCACTGCTGTGATGAAAATCAGAATTGTTATAGCTCATATTTTCCAGGCAATCTTCATATTGAACACTCCCAACTTGCGTGTCAACACACAAGGGGACACCCACAACATCCTCCGCACTTGCCCTGATATCGACACCATCATTATGCTCAAGAAAGGGACTGCTGTCATAAAAATCAGAACTTGTATGACTAACATTTTCATTAGTACCAACTGATGTAAGGCTGCCATCAATAGTAGCTATAATGTCATCAACATTTTCTCGGTCGCTAGCTCCTGTCTCATGTAAATGTTGGGACTCGATGCAACTGTCCTCAAGCAAGTTTGTCATAACCACATGCTCCTTAGAAGAGCCTCCAACATCACACATATAAGGACTAGTAGCTGCCCCACTGAGCAAAGGCTCCACTACTTGAAGGTTGTTGGTTGCTAAAGCTACACCTGTACAATCCTCCTGATTCTCGTCTTCTCTGTGAGGAAGACTTTTTAAAAATAGAAACCGCATATCTTGCTGCATTGTCTATGGTTGACGGATTTGAAAGCAAAGCATTCATCCTTTCCTGAGTTTGTCTAAGCTTTTTCATTATTTCCGTCACGGCATTTGTTTGCTTCTTGAGATTAGCTGTGCTATTCAACCGGTTTCCTGGTTTACTAGTTTTCCTGTATTTATCCATAACTGAAATAAAGCTAGAGTGCTGGTCACTCATATATCAAATGTGTGAACTCAAGATTTCCAACCCTGCAGGATGGCAGGAAACCGATCTGATACCATTGTAAGAACCCTTCAAAGCTCTAATTGCTGAACTGACTATGCTTGTTTAGGTTTTTTTTATTGTTTTCCAATTTTTTGTGTTTTTGAGATGGTTTGACATAAAAAGCAATACATATGCTAAAATAAAACTTCTGAAAATTAACACTAACAATACTTTGGGCATAGAAGACAATCTTTATTACTTTTCCTTCAATACATAGCACTAGAATGTTTTACATTGAAAAGCATACCCATTTTTATTGTAGAAATTACTTTGAAACCCTTGCTGGCCGAAAAAGCAAGCATACAGCAGCTCGTATCTCCTTCTATCAGCAACCAATCTTCAAACTGATGATATCAATCACTGTAGTTCAGCTAGGCATCCCTTTTAGGAATTTTTACTGATTTTTTTGGTGCCTCCTTCAACAAAATCGAACTGTATATGGAAGAGTAGGTAGGGGAAATGAAGAACCAGCAAAAAACAATGATTTCAAAACCACTATAAACAGCCAATAGCTTCTCAATCTGATGCCCTCAGTCTGCCATAAAATATGCCTTCAATCTATCAATAAATTCTGAAATTTATTTCTCCAATCAGTACAATACTAACCTCTGTATGAAGCCAACCCAATAAGCAATATCAGGTGAATATTTCACACCCTCTGACTGCTGCTACAAAGAAGAAGCAACGCTCTCTAATGCCGATAAGCTTAGAACTCTGCTGAAACCCTTGGTTTCTCGCAACTCCAATGCTCCAGAGAAAGGATATCAAATCAAGCAATCAACATAATGAATTCCCTCTCTCTTGCAACTATTAAATATCTTCAAGTGCAATTTCCCCAAAAAGCATATAACATTTTAAATGTTATTTCATTTCAACTTAGGAAATCTTTTAATAATTCATTAAGTTTGGCCTTTATAATTAATTGCTCAATTGGTCCCCTTCCAATGATGAATAGACCCTCAACTTAAGTGAAATTATAAAGTTATGTTATAACTTTATAATAAACTATTTTTTACAATTAAATATCATTTTGGCCACAAAATTATTAATAACTCTCAAACCGCTTATTATTTCACTCTATCATCTGAATTGGGAGTTCACCCTTTAATTCCCCATATGACCAAATACCATTTCTAAAAATAGAAAGGGTCCATCTCTATCACTCCAAAAATTGCTATATATAGCAATAAACTCACTATAAATAGAAATTATTGCATACGGAGTCCTAGAGACCTCGAACAAAAGCCAAATCTGCAAAACTCTGATCACTGAAGAAGTTGCATCTCTCAAGAGACCCTCTATCCAACCTCATTAGCCTACGAGGATAAATTAATAGGCTAATCCATTGAACTTTGATGCTCACAAAAATGGAGCAGCCCAGTGGTGACGAGCCTTCAGAGGTGAGGGCGGGCCAGGTTAATTTGGATGAGGTTGGGACAGATGTAGTGGTCGCGATAGAGGTAGAGTTGTTGGAGGATACACCAGCAATGGCAGGTGGTCCTTCTTCCATTAAGGTCCTTCTTCCATTAAGGCTATGAACGCTTGGCTTAATAGGTGCTTCCAAATGACACCCTTGGCACCACTTGGAGTTGTCTTTTCTCCCCGATAGGATGCACTTCCGAAGGTTGTGGACTTGGAGGTAGAGGCCTCACCAGTGGGAGACCTGTCCGTGCATTTGGCAAGGGAGGACCGTGCAGTGGAGTTTGTGGGTGACCCGACAGTACACTTGGCCGAGGATCGTGCAGTGGTAGCGAACCCTATTTCAGTGGGGTTGCCTGTGTATGAGGAACTCATAGCACCTCCAGAGCCTCCGAGGGAGCCAGTTGGGGAGGATATTGAGGTGTACCTAGCAAACACAGTTGCACGAGGACGTTGGGTAGTGGCTTCGGCACAGGCTCGGGCTCTGGAGAGTGTTACTAAGGATTTGGAGCAATTACTGGCATTTTTGAGAGTTGGTTGGCCCACAGCCTTTGCAGCTTGTTTTGAGTGGGGTAGATGGCCAGCCATAGAGACTGCAGAGATGTTGAATGCTTGGGCCTTCGGTGAGCCAGTGGTGGAGACTCTCGTGCGGAAGATAGAGAAATCCTTCAGGGCATGAGGCCACCCTAGTGACTGTGCACATAGCTCGGGAGGAGGTGGGCACTCGGTTGGAGGCAGTCCGGGGAGACTTGGCTCACCATACATAGGAGTTGGCTAGCCAGCAGGCAGCTTGGGCAGCAGAGAGAGCTGAGATGGTGGCTCAGTTGGAGGCCACCACGACAGAGAAGGTAGCTTTGGAGGCACTGTAGGATGAGGAGAAATCCTCTTTTGAGCAGAAGTTGGCCGAGGTTGGTGTAGAGAAGAGTGCCTTGGAGATTAGTCTGACACAAACCAGGGAGGAGTGTGATACAAAGGAGAAGGAGCTCCTTGAGGCATGATGGTTAAGACGACACTGGAGCATCAGATGGTTGTGGAGTGGGACCTGAAGGCGAGGACACAATAGGTCTATGAGCTGCGAGCTAGCTTGGATTCTTCAGCGGTGCAACTAGCTTCTTCAGTGGTGTAGCCAACCTCTTTAGGGATGCTCCCTCAACCCCGTTTTTCACAATCATGATTTTTGTTGTATATAGTTGTTCACATCGTCTCCATTACCCAAAATACCACTGTGAGTTCGGTTCAATATTTATTAATAGAATTCTCAATAATAATAATTCCAAGAAGAAAGCTCTGATACCACTGTGAAGAGCCGGAATGGCTCTTCCTAAATATTTATAAATAAATTGGAGATAATTGCAACTATAACTCAATAATAATCATGCAAGCACGAATTCTGAAATTTTATTCACCAAACTTACAATATCCAAATCAGACAAATAACATCCTTTTAAACATTCATTATTGGAAACCTTATTTTCAAACAAATTTTCATAATAAACATATTCCGTAAAGTTCAATAGCACCTGTATCACTATAATGTCTTCTGATGTTGCCACGTTTCCACACAATGTAACTGCCACCCTGTTTGCTATGACGACTTCATGAAATGAAGAAGCCACCTTGAAGTTTTCTACACGTGACTGCCCAAAACAGCACGTGACTGGCCCAGAACTCAACGCATGCCCAAGGAAAATACTCACGGACCTGCTGGATATGAATCACGTCCAGAAATCTGCAGCCGCAAATGGTCTTCACCACACGTGCCAACACTTGTATTAATGTGGACAGATTTGCAATATTGTTTCGCTGTAAACAATGGCGTCTCCTAATAAATATGAATTGCAGCTCTCGAATATAGAACCACATATGAATTGCGAAAAACCTTTTCTCTCTCTCAGCTCTTTCGATAAGCAGAAAATAAATGAATATCATCCACAATAATAACAGAATTCAATTGATGAATTCAATAACACAATTCCACAGCTAAACTCGAAACTCCAGATTAGAACTCTCACACATCCGATATACAACACCGAATTGTGATCTCAGAGATAATCAGCATGTAAAATTCACCATCATCAGATAATGGCTCAAATTACGAAATGAGGAATCAGTCCTCAAAACCCTAGCCAGGATTTGTCTTCTTCCCAAATTCCAAGAAAAAATAATGATTGCATAAGATGAGAAAAGTGCTTTTTCGAGTAGAATAAATAGGCCTTTTGGAAAAAGCACTTAAATATTTTCACTTAATTGGCTTTAAAAATAATCTCACTTTATAACATAAAGTTATAAAGTCATAAGTTATTAAATTAAATCAAAATAATTTAAATTAATAACACATTTAAAATATAAGCCACTGAGCTGTCTGACTGCAATCAACGAACTTCTGACAATGCACCAAGTCCAACTGCCCAACTAGGAATAGGCACTGCCCTGCCAGAAATAGCCACTACTAAAAATTGACTTACTATAAATAGTAAGTCTCTCAAACTGGAGATTCTCTGAAACTCGATCTTGAGATATCCGACGCTCTGTGCAAACACCCTGCTAATTCTGGCCATACCCAAAATACCACTTACTAAAAATAGTAAGTTGACCAAAATGACCCGAATGAAGAGCAGATCTGATAATCTGAACCTCCAGAATGGA
Source organism: Chamaecyparis obtusa (assembly GCA_027943335.1). Lineage (NCBI taxonomy): Eukaryota > Viridiplantae > Streptophyta > Pinopsida > Cupressales > Cupressaceae > Chamaecyparis > Chamaecyparis obtusa. The sequence continues at coordinate 6,074,566 of BSBK01004228.1, read as the reverse complement.
ATCCCAACACTGGCTCCACCAACTGACACCTGCCTGATTGGCCTGTGAGGGTCGCCAATCCAAGCTAATCCCATAAGTCTAAAAACGGGGACATTATAGCCCTCCCTTCCCAAGATTGCTTGTCCTCAAGCAATCAGGAAAACAAGCAACATCATAAACCACCCGGATCCCAAGGATGGTCATAAGTAATGTCCCTATCCCCACCATACTCCTATGAAGAAAAAACCAACATCAGCAGAATAGACGCCACTAAAATCAACATCCATAAACCAACTGTAGATGTCGCTGCAGAAAACAACCCAACGAAACTCAACCCAATTGAAAAAACAACTTTGACAAAACCTGAGTCCCTGTCTCCAACACTCACACCCAACCGCACTTAGAAAACGACAATGACCAAATGTGCCAGAATCACTGTTAACAAATCTGCCATTTGACAAACAGTCCTGAGTGTGTGGATACTGCAAGTAGTCTAACTTGCAATTGCAACATCCATCTGTAAAAGATGGTGCCAATCCATCCCATAATGGATGGTAAGATACTGGAGCCGGTTTACCCCTGCGTGAGATCAAATCATCCACCTGTGGGTCAAAAGAAAAATGATGAGCATACCCCACCGTGAAATGCTGGTAAGAAACCCCAATCTCTGTCAACTGCTCATCATGGCCAAACTGGGAATCAGGAGATGGCTCCAATCTTTGACTCCGCATAAATGCAGGCTGGGTAGGAACCTGAGAAACCTTCTCAACAAACCCAACTTCGAAATCCCTGTGGGGAAGCATAGTAGATAGAGTCTCCACAATTTTCCCTACCAACCTCCGAATAGCACAAGAGCCTCGGATAAGAGTACCCTCAGACACTCTATAAGAATCCTGACGCACATCTGCACTCTCAAGTAGATGCTCCATAAATGACTCGGTGCAGTAGAAATTATATGTGGAAGCATCAACTCGCTCCCCCGCAATCCACAACTGATCCCCCCGCAAATGTGGCACAGCCAACTGTCCCGTGCTATCAGCTATGTGAGATGATGAAGTAGATTCACTCCCAGCTAAAGGAAGCAAATCCACTTGAGAGCCTGTATCCTCTGGTACTCCTACCTCATTCGTACCAAGTGCTCCCATCTCCTGAACATGTGTGTCAGCCACATCATCATGTTCCTCATCACCAACCGTAGGAGCAAACACACCACCAACCACCTCAATGTGCAATTGAACTAGGTCTGGGGCTGGTGTTGACCGTAAATGCTCCAACTCCACAGTCACCTCCTCTAATCGGATCTACGACTCCTGAAGAGCCCACTGAGTGTCCTCTAAAACCTCAATAGTCGCTGTGAGCTCCTGGGCAAGCTCACTCACCTCCTCTCTGTCCATCAGTGCCTCATAAGCTGTACTCCCCCACTCCACTAGGTGATCTCGGTCGGCTACCATCTGTAAGTAGTTCTGTCTCAAAATCTTGACAGCCTCATGCAAAGAATGAATCTCTGTCAATGAAAGGTAACCACCACTGGGCTCATCTATCATAGGAGCACCCCAACCATAAACAGCCAACAACTGACGAGCGACATCAAAATGCTCGAGAGCAGAAGAAATATCCCTTTCATCAACTCGCAACAGGCTAGTCACATGATGACTCTGCACAACAGGCCTCCTACGAACAACTTCAAACGCACTGTCTACACTATGAGAGGAAGCTATATCCAACAACCTCCCCTCAAGATCACTGTCTCTCTGTGTACTTTCATCTGAGTACACATCAACAAACTGAGTACAAGCATCAGACACGTCCTCATCTAAATCCGGGAAAGCTGCCGCTGAATTTGACTCAACACAATCTCCAGCTCTCACGTCCTCTGCAACTATCTGATAGTCCAGATCCTGAGATACATCCACATGAATCACTGACGAAGTAACCCCCTCTCCAGAAGTGGAAGCCCGAGCTAAAACAAACTCCTGCCACTCATAAGCTTCCCTGTCCTCATTTGTGAGTCCCTGTAACATATAATCCTGGAACCCACTACCACCATATGGCAACGCTGAATCTACACCCAAGGTCAGATATAGGAAACCAGAAATACTACAGCATTCATCATCCTCGCTCTCAGCATTGGAGATATCTGCAATGCTAGTGTATACATCATCTATTAGCATCTCCTCTACTAACTCTGGCTGCATAAACAACTCAATGTCGTCATGTGAATCAACTAAACTGTAGCATGGAACTACGTCGGCCAAATCATCTGCAACATTCCCATCCTGAGTGTCATGACTAGGAAGCTCCATGCTCACATCCTCGACACAGGAAAAAACCACTATCTCCTGTACTGATCCTACACTGCGACTGCTATCATAAATCTCTGAGCTGTCAGGGCTCATACGCTCCTCGCAGTCATCACCTAACATCTCACAGGGGGTGTCATCTCCAATGCAACTCACAGCATCCTCAAAAGTGTCATCAGATGTGTCTATACTATCAGCTCTCACATCTCTTGCTGAAAACTCATCTGCAGACACGTGTCTCCGCACACATGACTCAACATCAAGCTGTGCACCAATAATGCTAGAGCACGAACTGTCATCAACTGACCCCATTGTAATGCCCAGATCTCCAACCTCACCATTGGGAGACTCCATACATGCCTCGGTCCTATCTGAGGAAGCAACTGCCTCTTGAACTGGAGCAACACTACTACAGCTGACATAAACATCTCCAATAATAACTCCCTCCATGAAAAAGTCTGAACACTCAGTAATATCTACAACATCAGCTGCCCCTGTACAATCCGTTGTGACTGATTTGGGAGCCTCAACCTGGTGATCCTCAGTGCTGCTGTCAACCAATGGCACTGAAACATCCACTAGCTCCGGTGCAATAAATCCATCATCAGCACTATGAATGGGAATAGCAAGTGCTGAACTAGAGGTAGGGACATCAACATCATGGACTACTGTCAGAGAAAACTCCAGTCTTCTTCTCTGCAAACTAGATGTCGGCCTTCTAAAGGCAGAGACCATATATCTCGTTGCCCTATCTACTGTAACTAGATCCGACAACCTCTCTACCAATCTCTGCTGATGTAGTCTAAGTCTCTCCATGCTTTCTACTAAAGCATTTAATTCCGCTCTATTTCCCCTACTGCTATGACGACTCCCAGAACTGGATCTCCTGAATTTATCCATAGCTAGGGAAAATGGAAGTGCTGATCACCTTTAAAATAACTTCATAAAATTAAAGTATCCAGACCCCACAGGATGGTAGGAAGAAAGCTCTGACACCACTGTGAAGAACCGAACTCCCATACCCAAAATACCACTTACTAAAAATTGGAAGGTATTTTGGGTATTTTGGGAATCATTATTATTTTGGTGGTCAAATTATTATTAAATCATTAAATGACTTATTATAAAGTTATAATTTAACTTTATAATTTCACTTAAGTTGAGGGTTGAGTCATCATGGGAAGGGGCCATTTATTTAATTAATTCATGGAAGCCTAAGCCAAGGTATTAATTTAAATAAATAGTCCCATGATGACTCAACCCTCAACTTAAGTGAAATTATAAAGTTAAATTATAACTTTATAATAAGCCATTTAATGATTTAATAATAATTTGACCACCAAAATAATAATAACTCCCAAAATACTTATCCTTTTAATATGCTGTCTGAAACAGGAGTCACACCTATTATTTCCCCATGTGACCAAATGCACTTTCCAAAAATAGAAAGGGTCCTTCTCGAACAACATCAAACTTACTATAAATAGTAAACGTGGCAAAACAATAGCAAATGAAGTCCGAATGACGCCAAACGAAAGCCAAATGAAAGCATACTGAATCCTGAAGTAGATGCCCATTGAAAGAGACCATCTGTCCATCCTCATCAGCCTACGAGGGTCACATGATAGGCTAATCCCAAGAGCCTGAAAAAACGGGGACATTACAGATTATCAACTATTACCGAATTGTAAAGAACCCAACTGGCTCTCAACTGGAAACTAACTCTTTTCTCAATTTTATTTGTAATTTAATAGAGATCCAAAATATTTATAACTTATTTGCAAAATTTCAATTAAAAATCAAAGATAATATTTCATTGAATTTCTCAACATAAGCATTATGAACAATAGAAATTTATATGAACTTCATTGCTTATTTAAATTGGAATTCAACCAACCTGTCATTAACAATAACCATTACAATAAACAATTCAGAATATGGCACCTTGACAAAACGTGCATGCTGAGAATGAAATGCAGCCACATGAAGAATTGGCACCAAGCATTAAACTCCTCCCCTTTTTGCAATGACGTCTTCAAAAACTAACCAAGTGTAACTCCAACCAATTCACAACATCAACAACCTGTTTCAGCCCTCAAACTTGCAATCATTAATCAGTAGTGTACGGCCCTGCCATGTCCGTACGACAGCCTGCATAAAATCTGTACAGCCCTTCCAGAATTCCGTACGGCAGCCTTAAAGATGCTTGCCAATAAATCCCAACATCTTCCATAATTGCTAAACAATAACCCCCAACAGTGCTATCAAATTTCTGAAAAATTCTCTCCAAACTATGAAAACCAAACTCACAAATAGCTTCTCAATAACTGTAAACACAGTAGAGAAGTTAATTCAATTTGTTTTACCTCAGCAACAAATTGAATTTCCAGAATCAGAATTGTATTCTCCGAATTCAGTTTGCAAAATTCAGTCATCAAACAGTGATGATTCAAATTGCCAAGAGACGAAGCAGTCCTCAAACCCTAGCCATTTCTCATAGCCAAAAACTTCATAAAATTTTCATCAAATGAATAATGGATAGCTTAGAATGAGCTCTCAAGTCCCTTTTTATTCTTTCTTGTGAGAGCTCAAACACAATTCTTACCAATGTGGGTTAAAAAGATATACTTTTTGCTTTTAATAATTCATTTACTCCAATACTTCAAATTAATACCTTGGCTTAGGCTTCCATGAATTAATTAAATAAATGGCCCCTTCCCATGATGACTCAACCCTCAACTTAAGTGAAATTATAAAGTTAAATTATAACTTTATAATAAACCATTTAATGATTTAATAATAATTTGACCACCAAAATAATAATAACTCCCAAAATACTTATCCTTTTAATATGCCGTCTGAAATAGGAGTCACACCTATTATTTCCCCATGTGACCAAATGCACTTTCCAAAAATAGAAAGGGTCCTTCTCGAACATCAAGCTTACTATAAATAGTAAACGTGGAAAAACAATAGCAAATGAAGTCTGAATGACGCCAAACGAAAGCCAAACCAAAGCATACTGAATCCTGAAGTAGATGCCCATTGAAAGAAACCCTCCATCATCATCAGCCTACGAGGGTCACATGATAGGCTAATCTCAAGAGCCTAAAAAAACGGGGACATTACAGTCCTCCCTTCCCAAGATTGCTTGTCCTCAAGCAATCAGGAAAAACAAAGCAACATCACCGCTCACCTGGATCCCAAGGATGGTCATGTGTAATGTCCCTATCATCAACAAACCCCTATAAAGAAATAATTAGCATCAAAAGTACCAACAACAACATCTGAGAAACTGCACTCAACACCCAAATAATTGACATCACTGAAAACATCATCTGAAGACCAACTGTAGATGCTGATGCAGGAAACAACTCAGCGAAACTCAACCTAACTGAAACATCAACTCTGTCAAAAATCAAGTCCCTGTCTAACTGACACTCACACCCAATTGCACTGAGAAGAAGACAATGACCAAAAGTACCTGAATCACTATTACCAACTCTAACCTCTGATAAACTGTCCTAGGTGTGTGGATACTGCAAGGAGTCTAACTTGCAACTGCCAATTCCATCTGCAAAAGATGATGCTAATCCATCCCATAATGGATGGTAAGAAACTGGAGCCGGTCTACACCTGCGTGAGATCAAATCTTCTACCTGTGAGTCAAAAGAAAAATGATGAGCATGCCTCACCGTATAATGCCGGTAGAAAGCTCCAATCTTTGACTGTATAATGCCTCACCGTATAATGCCTCACCGTATCATTACCCAAATGGGAATCATGAGATGGCTCCAATCTTTGACTCCACATTACCGCAGGCTGGTTAGGATCTTGAGTAACCCTCTCAGCAAACCCAACCTCGAAATCCTTGGGGGGAAGCATAGTAGATAGAGTCTCCACAATCTTCCCTACCAACCTCCGAATAGCACAAAAGCCTCGGATGAGAGTACCTTCAGACATTCTGTATGAATCCTCTCGCACATCTGTACTCTCAAGTAAATACTCCATGAATGACTCGGTGCAGTAGAAATTATACGTGGAAGCGTCAACTTGCTCCCCCGCAATCCACAACTGATCCATTTGAAAATGTGGCACTGCGAATTTTCTCATGCCATCAACTATATGAGACGAAGAAATAGATTCACTTCCAGTAAAAGGAAGCAAATCAACATGAGAGCTTGATTCCACTGGTACTCCTGCCTCATCCGTACTTAGTGCACCCATATCCTGCACAGATGTGTCTGCCACATCATCATGTCACGCATCCCCAACCGTAGAAGCCAACTCACCACTAACCACCTCAATGTGCAACCGAACTGGGTCTGGGGCTGGTGTGGACCAAAATTGCTCCAACTCCACGATCACCTCCTCTAACTGAAACTACGACTCCTGAAGAGCCTGCTGAGTGCCCCCTAAAGCCTCAGAAGTCGCAGTGAGCTCCTGAGTAAGCTCACTCACCTCCTCTTTGTCCATCAGTGCCTCATATGCTGTACTCCCCCACTCAACTAGGTGATCTCGGTCGGCTACCATCTGTAAATAATCCTATCTCAAAATCCTGACAGCCTCATGCAAAGAATGAATCTCTATCAAGGAAAGGTAACCACCACTGTGCTCATTTGTCATAGGAGTACCCCAATCATAAACAGCCAACAGATGACGAGTGGCATCAAAATGCTCAAGAGTAGAAGTAATATCTCTCTCACCAACTCGCAACTGGCTAGTCACATGACGACTCTGCACAACGGGCCTCCTATGTACAACCTCAATTGCACTGTCCACACTATGGAAGGAAGCTGCATCCAACAAACTCCCCTCAAGATCATTGTATCTCTCTGTGCTTTCATCTGAGCACCCATCAACAAACTGAGTACAGACATCGGACTCGTCCTCAACTATCCTCGAGGAAGTTGCTACTGAATCCGACTCAATATAATCTCTAGCTACCTCATCCTCTGCAACCACCTGACAATCCAGATCCTAGGATCCATCCTCATTCACTAACAACTCAGTGTCCTCTCCCAAGGTCTGATAAGTCAAGCATGACTCGCAGCAGGACAAATCATCCTCATGAGTCACCGAAGAAGTAACCCCCTCTCTAAAAGTGGAAGCCCTGGCTGTAACAAACTCTTGCCACTCATATGCTTCCCCATCCTCATCCGTGAGACCCTATAACAAAGAATCCTGGAACCCACCACCACCATATGACAACGCTGAGTCCACACCTAAAGTCAGATATAAAAAGCCAGAAACACTGCAGCACTCATCATCCTCACTCTCAGCATCAGAAATATCTCCGATGCTAGTGTCCACATCGTCTATCCGCGACTCCTCCACTAACTCCGGCTGCATACATGACTCAATGTCATCATGTGAATCATCTACACTGTGGCATGAATCTATGTCACCCAACTCAACTGCAACACTCCCATCATGAGTGTCATCACTAGATAGCTCCATGCTCACATCCTCAATACAGGAAAAGACCACCGTCTCTTGCACTAATTCCACACTGCGACTGCTATCATAAACCTCAGAGCTGTCAGAGCTCATACACTCCTCGCAATCATCATCCAACATCTCACAAGGGGTGTCATCCCCAATGCGGCTCACAATATCCTCAAAAGTATCATCAAATGTGTCTATACTATCTGCATCCACATCTCCTGCTAAAATCTCAACTGCTGACACTTGACTCTGCACACATGACTCAACGTTAGGCTATGCAGCAATAATGCTGGAGCATGAACCGTCATCAACTGACTCCGCTGTAACGCCCAGATCACCAACATCATAGCTAGGAGTCTCCATACATGCATCGGTCCCATATGAGGAAGCAATTGCCTCTTGCATTGGAGCAACACCACTATAGGTGACATAAAAATCTCCAATAACAACTCCCTCCACGGAAGAGTATGAACACTCAGTAATAATTACAGCATCAGCTGCCTCTGTACAATCCATAGCGACTACTCTGGGAGCCTCAACCTGTTAATGCTCAGCACTGCTGTCAACCAATGGTACTGAAACATCCACATGTTCATGTGAAATAAATCCATCATCAACACTGCAGATAGGACTAGCAGGTGTCGTACTAAATATGGGTATATCTGCATCAAGGGCACCTGTCGGGGAAAACTCAAGCTTTCTTCCCTGCAATCTCGATGTCGGCCTCCTAAAAGAAGAGATCATATACCTCGCTACCCTGTCTATTGTCATTGGATCCGACAAACTCTCGGCCAATCTCTGCTGATGCAACCTAAGTCTTTCCATACTTTCCACTAAAACATTTATTTCCTCTCTTTTTTCCATACTGCTACGCCGACTTGCAAAACTAGGCCTCCTGTATTTGTCCATAGCTAGGAAAAGAGAGAGTGCTGATCACTTTTAAAATGTCATCAAAAAATAAAAGAATTTATTCCCCATAGGATGGCAGGAAACATGCTTTGATACCACTGTAAAGAACCCAACTGGCTCTCAACTGGAAACTAACTCTTTTCTCAATTTTATTTGTAATTTAACAGAGATCCAAAATATTTATAACTTATTTGCAAAATTTCAATTAAAAATCAGAGATAATATTTCACTGAATTTCTCAACATAAGCATTATGAACAATAGAAATTTATATCAACTTCATTGCTTATTTAAATTGGAATTCAACCAACCTGTCATTAACAATAACCATTACAATAAACAATTCAGAATATGGCACCTTGACAAAACGTGCATGCTGAGAATGAAATGCAGCCACATGAAGAATTGGCACCAAGCATTAAACTCCTCCCCTTTTTGCAATGACGTCTTCAAAAACTAACCAAGTGTAACTCCAACCAATTCACAACAGCAGCAACTTGTTTCAGCCCTCAAACTTGCAGTCATTAATCAGTAGTGTACGGCCCTGCCATGTCCGTACGGCAGCCTGCATAAAATCTGTACAGCCCTTCCAAAATTCCGTACGGCAGCCTTAAAGATGCTTGTCAGTAACTCCCAACATCTTCCATAATTGCTAAACAATAACCCCCAACAATGCTATCGAATTTCCGAAAAATTCTCTCCAAACTATGAAAACCAAACTCACAAACAGCTTCTCAATAACAGTAAACACAGTAGAGAAGTTAATTCAATTTGCTTTACCTCAGCAGCAAATTGAATTTCCAGAATCAGAATTGTATTATCAGAATTCAGTTTGCAAAATTCATGATCAAATAGTGATGATTCAAATTGCCAAGAGAGGAATCAGTCCTCAAACCCTAGCCATTTCTCATAGTCAAGAACTTCATAAAATTTTCATCAAATGAATAATGGATATCTTAGAATGAGCTTTCAAGTCCCTTTTTATTCTTTCTTGTGAGAGCTCAAACACAATTTTTACCAATGTGGGATAAAAAGATATACTTTTTCCTTTTAATAATTCATTTACTCCAATACTTTAAATTAATACCTTGGCTTAGGCTTTCATGAATTAATTAAATAAATGGCCCCTTCCCATGATGACTCAACCCTCAACTTAAGTGAAATTATAAAGTTAAATTATAACTTTATAATAAACCATTTAATGATTTAATAATAATTTGACCACCAAAATAATAATAACTCCCAAAATACTTATCCTTTTAATATGTCATCTGAAACAGGAGTCACACCTATTATTTCCCCATGTGACCAAATGCACTTTCCAAAAATAGAAAGGGTCCTTCTCGAACAACATCAAGCTTACTATAAATCGTAAACGTGGCAAAACAATAGCAAATGGAATGACGCCAAACGAAAGCCAAACCAAAGCATACTGAATCCTGAAGTAGATGCCCATTGAAAGAGACCCTTTGTCCATCCTCGTCAGCCTACGAGGGTCACATGATAGGCTAATCCCAAGAGCCTGAAAAAATGGGGACATTACAATTTTGTTGTAAGCCGTTAGACACGACTTCTTTTTTGGTGGGGATGATGTTGTCGGGAATAATGTTATGTTATTATGTTGTGTCATCAGCAATTAGTTAGTCCGTTGAAGGGTAGCTGGGTAACGTCGCAACGATTGGCGTCGCACCCCTTCGGTCCAGATATATTGTATGTACTACCTTCGGGTAGGGAGATTATGGTTTTTACGAGTAGTTGATATTTCCGTGATCATTTGTATACATGAAGTTGATGAATTAATAGAAGAACTAGTTCTCTAGCATATATTTATTACGTTCTATGTATTTACTTTCTGCATTTAAATAGTTTACCCAGAGAGGCAAACAATCCTTATTTTTCTTCCTCCTCTCTATTTGAACAAATTCCCACCACATAGTAGTGTGCCCTTCCAATCTTGTGCACACAAATTTCACTCTCCTATCTTCTGAAACTCTCTCATATTCAAAATACTTATCTAAATCATTGATCCAATCTATTAGATCTTCTCCACTGAGGCTTCCCAAATATGTAGGAACCTCTATTTTGGATTTAGAGCCAACATTCATCACTGTCCTCAACAGTCTTTCCTCAAACCTTTTAGGTTCTTCATGTTTTCCTCCTCTTCATCTTGTAGTTGTTTTTCCTTTTCATTATCATTGACTTCATCATCACATGTTCCTCTTCTCTGTGCCTTTTCCATGGTATGCATTTGGGCCATCAAGTGTTGCAACAACTCATGGACTCCATTAAGTCCTCTTTTGCCTCTTCCTCGGGCTCCTCCTCTACCCATTCTCCTTGAGGCATTTTATCCACACAAGTCAAGCCCAATCTCTTTCAGGCTCTGATACCACTATGATGGCATGCCTTGCTGATCATTAAATTGGTAAGTACATAGGCAATTGCAAACCAATGACAGGGCACTAATGATAGGAAGTTTACGAATTAGTCAGAGAACAATTACATGTACAATCTAGTCCAAATTATGACAAGAGACAAAGCATAGTTCTTACAATTTAAGACTGACAAGCACAGTGAATCAGTAATGTTTTCCTTCACAATGTTTCTAAATTGTTAAAAAAAGATTATTCGACCTCTTCTAGGAATCGGATTGTCAGCAACAAATTAAACACTAACTTCTTATATGCTGCTACGGCCTTCTCTCACAGGCCCGATTGACCAGAATGATCAGATTCTTGCTCTTCAACTTCCTTGTGTTTCAACGAATTCTTTCCGAAAACATATCCAACCCCTGATTCATCAGCAATCTTCTTTCAAATAGAGGGAAATTTAGTTGGTTAACGACTACCAACATGGCTTTGGTAACCGATTGCCACCATGTGCCCTGCCAACGTGTGCAACTGTCAGTTGTTGCTCGGGTCATGGAATTCAGTCGCGAACACATCTTCTTGTCATGGTTAAGACAGGAACAAGAACAAGAACATGGACCAACACAAACAAACCTGCGACAAGAACAGGAGGAAACTGCAGCAGGAATAGAACACAAATAAAACTCAACTAAAACCAAAACTAAAAGAAAACTAAACACCAAAAACCATGAAAGGAAAGGGGATGCCCCTGCATCAGATTGTCATTAAAGGAGTAGCTAACTACGTACTCAAGGCCATAGTCATTGTTTTGCAAGAATTCGTCATCTCGTATCTGTCGCTTGATGCTTGTGTTAACTTTTCTTTATGCTTAATTGAAATCATCAATGGCTAACTAATCATAGGATTATTTAGTTCCTCTATTAGATCAATAAACTTCTTTGTCAATTCCTTCCACGTATTCAATCTGATTACAAGATGCCTTCGTTGATATTATTACTTTTCCTTGAATGCCTTAGTTATATGCTGGACTCATACTTGATATCGTTCTTAGGTCGATTATCCTAGTCTTCATAGATTTTTCTTTTAATGTATAAGCTTTAGTTAACGTGGTTACTAATCAACAATCTGCAGTTGATATCTGTGGGTTATACATTAGTCTTCAATCGCCATCAATTAAATTGGCTTGATGTAATAGCTGATCTGTTCATAACATCTTGGAAATCATTATTATGTCTTGTAGGATGATTTTATATCTATGTTTGGTCTTCTTTTATAATTGAGATGCTTGACGATTGCTGGCTGCTAATTAAAATAAGTTTAAATCTTTGATTGAAACTTATTTTATTATATACCAACCTTTGGCGGATTCAGGTCTTAAATGGGGAGATTACAACAGCAGAGGAAGTATCTTATTTCAATGGAAAGATGTTCTCGATACCTCAAATGGGTCTTTGATGGAATTTCATTTCATACCTTGTAAGGAAAGATACAAACAAAACTGCAGCTAGAGGTCCACTGGCTCCTGACACCTTAATGTTTATTTTATTTTTTCTATGATTATCGTTTGTTGATGTTTTGTATACATGTGTGGCAAGATTTCTTGATGTAAAAGTTGACATTTTATTCAGAGTACCCACTATTCATTTTTTATATTTTTTGATGTCTATATTTGGCATCATCCACTAACACTTTGGGCTCCTTTGTAACACTACTTTCAGTAGTAATTTTGCCCACTCGTCATGCATTTTCCTTACAAGTTTGCTTTGGTATCCATGACTCTGGGAGTATATCTGTCTCTTTTCGCAGTTACTAAGGGTTTGAAAGTCCCCATGCCAGATTCTTGTTGAAGTATATTCTACTTCACTAGCCTTGTCATTGGATCACCAAATTGTGTATGGTGTTATAGCCATTTTGCAGCTTGTTTGCTGCGAGAACTTCATTCGATTTTGAGCATAGATTTGGGTTCCAAGTCTTTGAATCATTTGTTTCGTCAGGCATATATGCCATCAGCAGCATCAACTACATCAACATCATTTTTCTTCTCCCATGACAGCATTGGAGGCCAATGCTTTCATGGTTGGAGGCCAATGATAAGGATTCTATTCACTACAATTTGAATATGTAATTGTTATCTCCTTTAATTGTTTGTATTTCGAGATTATCATTATTATTTCATTTTGATGAAATGTAATGTCCCTCATAGGGTATCTTGGAATATTAGAAGAATTACTTCAATTTCTCACCCTTGGCTTTCTAATTTTATGAGTTGTTCTACTGCACATTTGTTCTCTTTTTTTTCATGTTAACACTTATATGTTTGTTTATTACTTTGGTGGTAATTATTTCATTGAATTCTTTGTTTTAACCTCTATGGTTGCAATTTTCTATCTTTTCTGAATTCACATACAGGCTTATCTGTTATAGGATATAAATCCATTAAATTTTTCAGTTTCCTTAGGAATTGTATCCTTTTTTTCAAGGTGTGAATTACCAATTTTAGTTGAATTTAATTGTTGAAAGTCTTAGTTTTTAGTATTCACCATACATTTAATTTCTTGTAGGCAGATAATTTTAGTAACAAAAATTGTTTTCCAGGTTGCACTGACTGTTTCCCATCTTGTTCATTTTTTCTCTGTGCAGAAAAGTTGTTAGTGAAGTTATCACAGGTTATCTTCCAAGTTTGATTTTACAACTATTTATGTTCATTGTTCCTCCTATAATGATACTATTTGCAGCCATTCAAGGCTCTGTATCTAATAGTGGCATGATGAAGAGTGCATGCATGAATGTATTGTACTTCACAATATGGAATGTCTTCTTTGCAACAGTATTATCAGGATCAGCTATCAGCCAAATCGAAAATTTCTTGTCCAATCCTAAAGATATACCTCGGCAACTTGCAATTGTAGTTCCTGGCCAGGTAAGAGACTTGGTACATTTTAATTTTTATAACTTGTTTAATCCATACATGCCAGTAGCCATCAAATATTCATCAGAGGGAATATAGAGATGGAAGTGACACAGTTTGTTCAGTAAAAAAATTGTTTGTTTGATCTTTACTTATTATAACATAGAATTGACTAAAAGATTGCTTGGATGGAGAGTTTGCTTTAAATTAATCTATAGTTTTACATGTTTTCTGGAAGGAAGACATTTTTATCCATGGACATTCTTTTCTCATTGTTTTCTAATCTCATTATACATACATGCTACAAAGTTGGGTTAGACTATTATGTTAATAGCATTATATTTTCAACTTGTGTTGAATTTGATGAGAAACATCTGTATTTGCATTCATTTTAAACAATCTTTCAAATTTATTTGGTTTTTAATTATTGATATGGCACATAAATTAGCATAGTTTGCAAATAACAAACAAGATATTTAAATATTGGCTTTAATTTGTCGCCACCTTTTATTGCAAATTTTTCATTTTAATCTACATTTTTCACCTTGGACCCTGATATATTTCCAATAACATCAAGAAAAATAACACTCCTGTTTGTTTCATTATTTGAAAAACAGAAAATCTATTAATTTTTGAGAGAATATTTGGAGGTTAAAATTTTCACCGGATGTCAAAATTGCAGACTGTCAGTTTCCATCTATAGAGGATAAATTTTGTTTGTGATGTAGGAGCTTCCAAGGTGTAAGCAATCATGCATCACCCAAAAATATTGTTTATGTCGATTTCTGTTAAGCTTGGAGAATAATTTTTCAGTAAGGGGTAAATATGGCAGGGTTACTATTTTTAAGTTTTTGGTAAGTTGACATTTTTGCACACATGAACTTGAAGACTTATTCCTTGGAACGTGTTATACCTACCGGTTTCTGAGAGGGGGGCTGAATCAGTAAATACTATTTCTATTATAATTCAACACTTGTTTAATTATTCTTCCAAGATAAGTAGAATGTAAACAATCATCTACCAGCATAAATAGAAATACACAGATCAACACATGATGTATATGTGGAAACCCTCAGTTAGAAGGAAAAAACCACGGTGAGACAGAGCTCACAACTTCACTTCTGCAGAAATAAAGATGCCCTGTTAGGAGCTTACAAAGCACTTGTGAAGGTGCTACCCGGTTAAGGGATTTGATATAAGATCGGTTAAGATCTTAACTCTGTTAGGAGTTGCCTGGTTTGAGGACTTTCAACATCAACAAAGATGTTACCCTGTTAAAGGATTTTTACAAAGAACCGAATAGGTTCACCCTGATTAAGGTATTTCAATTTGCTTTCACACCTTATAAAAGCAATGATCTGAATTGACACTGATTGTTTGATTAGATCATACCTGTTGATCTCTTCCCCGGTTTGCCTGGTTGTTGAATCTTTTCTGCCTCTTTGCCTTTCACCTTTGGTGACTGTAATCTCTGTGCAGATATCTCTTCTCTGCTCTCTCTATTCAACGACTCTCAACAACATTTTTTCTTGCGTCCTATGACCTGTATTTATACAAGAGTTCATCTTAATGAAACCCTTAACTCATAGAATTGTTAGGCTGTAAACTCAACATTAAATCATGCAACTAGCAAAAAGCTTTGCGTTCTGATCTAGAGTTTACCTTAAAACATCCGCAGAAATAAAGCTAACTCCTGTTAAAAAGCTACTCCACTTCAAAGCGGTGGATGCTCTGCAAATTCTAGTTTTAACTCAAACTGCTCCACAGAATCTAGTGCGGATCTTTATGCAGTCGACCGGTATACTCTTATACCTGGTTCATCCTTGTATGCAATATAAGACTGGTATAATGTTCTTAGTTCGGTCTACCGGTGTATCCCCTCTGTTTCTAGTCTACCGGTGCCTTGAAAGTAACGTGAGTGACCGGTGAACCTTTACCGGTGGGAATGGTGTTTGTGATTCACACTAATGACAACTTAAATTGCTAACAGAACGAAACTAAAATATGAAGTAATAGGTGAAAGAATCATCTCAATATGAAGTGAAACTTCACTATACCACTGTTCCAATCTGGAAAAGTAGCAAACTTACTCTTATAACCTGTCATGTGATTCAAGAAACCACTGTCTATGATCCAAAGGTTATGTCTATTCGCATTAAGAGAAATCTGAGCAATCATGCACTTTTTTTACTTCTTTCCTTCTTTCTTCTTCCATACCTTCTTTGTCTCTTTTTTGAAGAAATTGTTCTCAGACCTTTTCTTTTTAAAAAACCCCAAATGACAATTCCTTGCATATGACCAACATTCTGACAATTAAAACAGATCATACCAAAATCCTTCAAGAAATGAAAACAATTATGACTGATAAAACTGATGTTCCTTCTTGGTACAACCCTACAATCTGTTGCCTTATGACCAAAACAATTACATAGATTATAGTACCATAGAAAGAATAAAACCTATTTACTGTCATTCTGCTTGTGGGAGGATGCCATTGTGATTCTCTTTTGTCTCTAAACAAATCTATCACTTTTATTCTTTTCACTAAAAACATTACCAGAAATTTGACCTTTGCCAAAGCCCAAACCAGATTTACCATTATCTAACCTTTGTTTGGCTAACATCTTATCAAGCAGATCTCAACAATTCTCAAACTTTTTTTTCTATAAACTATTTTTTATTGTCTAAGTTCATTTATCAAATTAACTGTTTCACTTTCTAACTTTAGACAACTTTCAGATTTTTAAAGAAGTTTACAATTAATTATCTCAGCTTGTTTTTTGCCTTCTTCAATCTCAATCTTTAGATTGATGATCATCTGGTTTCTTTCTTCAAGCTGCACTTTTAGGGGATCGTTTCCTTTAAAGCTGATGCGTTTTCTTTCTTCAACCTTTTTATTTCTTCTAAAGCACACAATAATTCTCCTTCAAGAGTTATGTCTCCTTCGACATCATCTTCATCACTTAGATTGGATGAACCAATTGTCATGAATAATACCTCACCATCAGATTCATCACTATCTTCTCATTTTGAACTGTCTTTTTTAATGCACAAACTTTTCTTCTTCGAGAAGCTTCGTTGTTTGTGAGAAGTCTAGACTTTATTCTTCTTTTTTAAGTCTTCCTCATTGTCTTGATCATCTTTGGCATAGGGACCCTTAGCAGAAAAGTGCCCAATCTTCCCACAATTGAAGTATTTGAAGGGTAGCTTCCCTTTGTATTTTCCAAAACCGTTTTTGAAATTTTTTACGGGTTTTGCAAGTTCATCCATGTCACTGCCTGTCTCTGAGCTTTCTTCTTTTGCCCTTTGTAGACACCTAAACCTGATAATTAATATTTGATCGAACTAAATCGTAATAACCCTTCTTCTAAAGCCAGCATATTAATTAAATAATTCATCTATTTAATTAATCTCCCCTTTCATCTATAGTCCTAGGTGAATTAATTAATTTACCTATAGTGTCACCCCCTTTAATCAAATAAATACATTCATGTGTTTATCAAAATCCTCTTTCCTCTATTTTGAGTTTAAATTAATTCAAAAATCCAAATACCCTTCATCCACTTGCTCATTCATAACTCATCCACTTGCATCATTTAATCCTCCATTTGATAAAGTAAATTACATTATCTACTTAATAAATACCTTTCCTCCCACTTGGAATTAAAAAGAATTTTTAATTCCCCACTCATTCTCTCTCCTCCCATTACATCCTCCTACTTTTCTCACTTGCTCTCTAATCCCACTTTATTAAGTCCAATCACCCCCATAATCATGT
Source organism: Chamaecyparis obtusa (assembly GCA_027943335.1). Taxonomy (NCBI): domain Eukaryota; kingdom Viridiplantae; phylum Streptophyta; class Pinopsida; order Cupressales; family Cupressaceae; genus Chamaecyparis; species Chamaecyparis obtusa. Next base: position 6,056,879 of record BSBK01004228.1, on the reverse strand, counting down.
GCACATTCTTAATCCCAAAGATTAGAAACCCAAAGTCAACTCTTCCATCACATCATGTACATGGGCCATGTACTTGGTCACATGGGCTTGTCCCTTCATGTTCACCAAAGGAATTTTTAATTCATCTTTTTCCTCTCAAAGCATTTCCACCATTGATCTTTTCAACCAATCTCAACCATCCATTCATCTCATTCAAACCCTATATATCCAACCCTTCGCTATTGTTATCTCTCTCACCCATTTTGCACTTGAAGTGACCTTATGCTATCAAAATCTTGAGTGAGTACACATCCAACCAAACAACCATGGACATATCGTTGCATCAAGGAGGCTATTGATTTGCTACTTGGGTTCACATTTCTTCTTGTGTTTTTAGTCTTGTTTTGTCTAATCTTGTATGTTGTTCTTGATTTGTTGATATGAGTTCTTTTCTTAGCTATTTGCATTCCTTTGAGTCACTTTTCATTGCACACATTCTGGCACACCCGGTGGGATCCACGTCACGAGTTCAAACTAACAATTTTTGGTGTTTTAAAAACTTTTTAAGCTTGCGGATTTCAAAGTGATTTGCATGCAGATTAGCGGATATGCCTTGGGAAACTCATTCGCTTCAGTAGATTCACCCAAAAACTAATCAAACTCATGCACAATTTGGCAGATACACTTTCCAATCTGGCGGATAAGCTCTATCATTTGGTGGATACGCTTTGCTATTTGGAAGATTCAACCTGCACTTCAACAGATACGCCATGACTTTTAGCGGATACACGCCTTGAATTAACTAGCAAAACTCAAGAAAATCTTGCTCATTGGCGGATACGCCTTCCTATTTTGGCAGATATGACATAACACATCCGCTATTTCTTGTTTAGCAGATTTGTGGAGGTAATTTTGGAGTTTTCTGCAAGTTTTCTTTGGCGGATTTGCCTATTTTGTAGATTCACCACCTAGTTTGGCAGATACACCACGCAATTCTGCAAACACGCTCTGTAATCTTGAAGATACACTTGGTATTGGTGGATTTTCTCTATTTTTTACCAGACACACCTCTGTTTGGCGGATCTGATATGTGCTTTTGCAGACAAGCCTTTACATACATTTTGCAAAATCATTTATGTTGCTTTTTGAGCTAATCCGCTAACTTTTGTTTGTGAGTGACTTCATTGCATAAGAAGGCTCCTTTCGCTCGCCAAAGACCCCACAAACATTAACACATGTGGTTGTAGGTCCATCTAAAAGGGTATCACTTATCAAACAAGCTAAATAAATAAACATTTCCCTTTCATGTGTCTTTTTTAATGTAGGACTCTTTCATTTAGGTTTAATAAAGAATAGTCGTTGTCTTACTTGTTTGGTGCACATGCACATGTAAAGTGGTCCCACCTAGAATGCACACTATCTTCTCCCCTTGCTTCCGTAGTATTGGGTGCAAGAGAAAAGCATCATTAACACTTGATTTTTTCTTTTTTCAAAGACCTGCCTCCCGTAACTAGCACTAGTGAGAGGGAACAACCCAAAGCGGTAATAGCTAAAACCAAGTACTTTTGGCCACTATATAAAACGTGGTGGTGATTAAAGTCACAATCAACAGGTGTTGATTGCGTTATATCCGGAAGATCTCCATCAATACCCATGTGGTATGTGAAAATGTAATGTTCCGAACTAGACTGTCACATTGCTAAGTCCGTACGGAAGAGTGAACAGATGCGGGGTGCACAAAATCCAATAGGGGTGCCGTGGAAGTACAATGCCGTGGAAGTATAGTGCCGTGGAAGTACAATGCCATGGAAGTATAGTGCCGTGGAAGTACAGTGCTGTGGAAGTACAATGCCGTGGAAGTACAGTGCCGTGGAAGTATAATGTCGTGGAAGTATAGTGCCATGGAAGTATGGTGCCGTGGAAGTACAATGCTGTGGGTTATGGTGTCGTAGAAGTACAATGTCGTGGAAGTACAATGCTGTGGAAGTATAGTGCTGTGGAAGTACAATGCTATGGAAGTATAGTGCCGTGGAAGTACAGTGCCGTGGAAGTACAATGCCGTGGAAGTATGGTGGGAAGTGAGCTGTATGGATGAGAGACGCTCAGCTATGCCCATCAGAAGTGAGTGGGCAGTTCTTCTTTCCTTCGTAGACGGTTAAATATGTTGCAGACAGAGCAATAAGCTAACCAAAGATAATTGCCAGAAAAGTTCTTATTGAATTTATTGGTGAAACTTCAGATTTGCCAGATCCGATACAAGTAGGACAACAGAATAGGGTGAGCGTTGAATCCCACCGAAACTGCACACAAACCAAATAGGGAGGATCTTTCACCTTCGAAATGGCGAACAACAGAATCCCAACAGGAATTCGCAAATATAAATCAAATACAAAACTCAACATATCAAAACTAACCTACACGCCGTGCATAAATACCCGTCAGGGAAAACTTCCCGAGAGTGCACAAAAGAGCCGACAGCGACAACTACACTACGCCAAATAAAAGAAAGGGCCCGAGATAAACTAAATCGATCGGGACCTAAATACAATAGTTTTATTAGTCATTTAATGACGGGGACATTACAGAAAACTTGCAGAAGGTAATTTTTGCACAATGGGAGGCCCCCATAACGGGGCTAATCTATCACACGTATAGCCACTTGAACAAATGCCCTTACTACGAATCAATTGTTGTGATAGTCAAAATTCTCTATTTGTTGACTCAGGGATTGTGATACGTGCATCCCAAAGATACCACTCATGTACTCTTCAATTTGAGATAGAAAAATTCTCGAGACCTTAGAATCTTTAGAAATTCAATGCTTGGTAAGCTCGAGAAGTGTGTCGTGTAAGGGGGAGCCAGTGCCACCAAGCATCTATCTATCCATTTGAAAGTGGCATTTTATTGTAAGGGGATTCAACAAGTATTGTCTTTGCCAACCTAGGTTGTGAGCGTGCTTGGTTACAAAACTATTTTTTGTACTTCTTTTGATTGTATCATACATTATCTTTTGCCAAAAACAAGTCAGTTTAGCTTTGAGTCAGTTGAAACCTAGTGTCCCAAATATACACTAGTATTGGGCAGATGTGCATTGTCCTTTGGTGAATTTGAACATACTTAGCGTAGTCACTATTCATCCGTTTAGCACATTTGCATAATTGCCTAGCAGATTTGCTACCTAATCTTACAAATACGCTCTGTAATCTTGAAGATACACTCTTGTGTCATCTTGCAGACTCTGAAATCCCAAAGATATGCCATTTTGTCATCCTGAAGATACACCTTGTGAACAAACTAAATCAAGTCATATCCAACTTTTCACAGCTCTACGGATTCTCCACCTATTTTAGGAAGATACGCCCTATAATCTCGCAAATATGCTCTATGATCCATCAGATATGTAGTGTTATTGTTCATATATGCATTGTTGTCTAATCTCTAGAGACCTTACATTTCACCATCCCTCAAATTCGCCATTGAGCAGATTCATCTTGTCATCCCTCAAATCCACCATTAGGCAGATACACCTTGTCATCCCTCAAATTTTCCATTGAGCAAATTCGCTCTATCATCCCTCAAATTCGCCATTGGGCAGATACGCCTTGCCATCCCTTAAACTCACCATTGAGTGGATTCGCCTTGTCATCCCTCAAATTTGCCATTGGGAAGATACGCCTTGTCATCCCTCAAATTGACCATTGAGTGAATTCACCTTGTTATCCTTCATATTCATCAATCCACTAGGTACACTTTGCAATCCCTAATATATGCTCTGCGATCCCTCATATTCGCTCTTCATTCCCTCAGATTTCAGTCAATCAGTTCTTTCTTAGTTCATAACATCCATATCTCTCATCACCTTTCCATCTTCTTCAGAGCCAATCCTTCCTCCTAATATGAACTTAATTCCCATCATAGTCTGAGCTTATTGTTCATCCTGATCTGAGCTTTTGTCTTCCATCCGTCTTCATCCTTTATCCCTATCCAACTCATCAGCTAATCATCATGTCACAATCCTATTATGATGAGCTTGGCCATCCTACCTTTTCTTCCACTTCATCCCATTCTGATGGTGACGTGAGTCTTGTAGATCATGACGAGTACATTGAAAACCTTAGCAAGCTTGCTCCTAGCGTCCTCCAATATCCAATCATTTCTCCAAACTATCCCTTCATGCCTCCATGCATACCCACTAGTATTTCTTATCATACCTTGGACAAGGGAAATCCATTAGGTCATCCATCCACATCTCCCTCCTATATCACAACCACATATCCTCATCACACTACATTCATGCCTACATAATCTCCCATAGTCATATCCCAATCTCCATCTTTGCATGACAACATTCTCACCTTCAACCCTAGTCTAAATCCATCATCTCACTATCCTTTAATCCATATTGCTAGTCCTCCGGTTAATACTAATCCTCCAATCCATTACTATAATCCCTCCACCATCTCAAATCCACCATCCACACTATGCTACCTCACTCCTCCATCTACTTTTCCTTACGTCAATCCACCTTCCTATTCCAATCCACCTTCATCTACTTCATCTTATCTCAATTGACCGACGTCCATTCCTATATTACTACAATTCCCATTGCACAATCTCCCTACGTCCCACAATCCACTTCATGTGCTATATCCCAATCCGTTGTCTATCCCCCATCGACTAGTCAATCTAGTTCACCAGTTGCCTCCATGCTTATATATGTGAACTATGTAGCCATGCCATCCTCCACATCCGCTTCCCCACCATCATTCAATCAACCAGGTTCAAAAGCCACTGCCACACCTTCATGTGTGGAATATCTTAGATTCCCACCATCGACACATGCTACTCATCCCCCTCAACTTCAAATACTCAAGTCTCTAGGGAGCTTCACAAAGAAACCAACACAAATCCCAACTCCTAAAAATGATGAGTCATGTCATCCCACTCCATCATGTGAGGTCATTAGTGATGAGGCCCTTCCACCTCCCGCACCTATCATTTCTCTTCCACCTCCTACACCTATCATTCTTATTCCATCTCCATTGCAACCCTCCCATCCATTGACTCTATCTAGCTTCAATCCCCATCTTCTCCTAACATCACCCATACCCAATCCAATGAACCTCATTAGTCCACCCTCCTTCCATCCATCCCAATCAAAGAGCCTCATATCCTTTCATCCACTCCATCTAAAGAGTCTATCCTATCATTCTCCCTCACACCATCTACACAAATCCTATCATGCCAAGAGCTTGTTCCAGAGCATGTCCAAATATCCATTGATACAACTCCAAATCCTACCACCCCACCCACTCTATCTCAAGATCCTACCATTTCACCCACTCCATTTCAAGATTATTAGAAATATGGACAAAGAAGCTGGAAACAATTCAAACCAAAACAATATGTGGTTCCCTTCATTATGATTTTTCTTCAATACATATTTATAGGATTCTTCAATCCTATTTTTCATGAAACAACATTCCCAAATAGGTTGAGTTGTTTTAACAACTCAACATACGACCTCTAATTAAAATAACCTATTAAACAAACCTACTAGACTATTAATAATATTAAGTTGTTTATTAACAACTTAATATTATAACTCCAAATTATTTATGCACTCAATATTCCTAATACCTACATGTGAACACTAGTTCCCAACACCCCCCCTTAGTGTGAACATGGGGTGAAACTACAACACAACACTTGATGACCACATAATAGCTCACCAAACACTATAAGATAAGAGTTGGGACATACACGTCTATTCCTGGAACCACAAATAGGGACTACAACATCTTTCCAAGGCTAAGTTATCCAGTTTGCCTATTTTAGGGCCGAACCAAGGTTGGGTTTGAACTAGTAGTTGGTTCTGGTCCGATCCGCCTGTGGGTTCGAACCCAGGCAGGCTGGTTTGTCCAGGCCAAACCCAGGTCAAACTAGGGCAAACCCAGGCAGACCAAGTGCAAATCAGGTACATTTCCACTGAGAAACATTCTATAATTTAGTGCAGAAAACAATTATTACAGAATTTGAATAAGATCTTTAACATTACAAAACAAAATTTGCTGAAGTTCAGATATTTGTTACGTCATATAAAACTAGCCCTCAAGATTTCTTCCAGTGAAATTTTTATGTCCAATTGCTGATAATGACTTGTGTCCAATTAATTGGATGCTCTCTATAGTGATGAACCATATTTTAAATTTTAAACAATATCTTCAATAGGGGAAGGGAGTTGCAAGCTACTTTTTTAACATTTTTCAAGTAGGATGTTAATTACAAACATACAAGTTCTCTGTACAGTGAAAAAGTTATAAGCATTTGAGGACTTGGAAAGTGAGAATGTTATTGATGCAGCTGTTGTCGGGATCCCATTGACATTGGCACTGTTTCTAAATCAACTATTGCCTTTGATGACGAAGAAGAAGAAGAAAAAGTTTTAGATAATCCATTAGATGATTGAAACTTAGTATAAAGTTCCAATTGTTGAAAGTCAAAACAATGTTACTTGAACTCAATATTATTATTTTTATATTTTGATGTTGATATGATACTATGATTACAAGTTTATAGTGTTTTTTTTTGTTTTTATGATACTATGTGACATTATAATCTTAATTCATGCTTCTAGGATGCATATATAGATAATTTTTATATGTTTTTGTACTAACGAACCCAAACCCCATTTCAAAATTTTCCGTACCAGCGAACCGGTTCTTCGAACCCGACCCGAACCGACAACTTAGATCCAAGGTCTTACATCAAATTTGGATAGGGACAAACACATCTATCCAAAAATAAGATTATGAACAGGGACACACACTTCTGCTCACAACTATTATGATTGGGGACACACATCCAATCATAATCACCCAACAAATGTGACTGGGGACAAACACTTCAAATCACATACATCATCTTGTGAATGTGGACAAACACATCCACTCACAAATAACCAACAAATGTGATTGGGGACAAACACATCCAATCACATACATTAAGAAATGTGATTGGTGACATACACATCCAACCACAATATAAAAAGGTTGAGAACCAAGTCCTCGTCACGTATGCAGCCACCATTGTAGATCAATGCCACTCTGATCACAAATGATATGAGATGGTTGCCGCTGCCACCTGGAAACTGATCTTGGCTTTAGTCTTTTTGGCACGAAATGGGAAATGAAACATTGATTATTATTCCCCCCACAATGTGAAATTTCCATTTATTCATATTGAAAGAATGGAAAAATGAAATGCCACCAAAACTGACAAGTGGCCCCGTCATTGGTGACTGACAAGAGGATGCTGATTGTCCTCCTTCCTTCCTTGCGTCCAACCTCCAATACGTTGGCTACTTAGTAGATTTTTCTTTTAAAGCTCATTTTATCAATTGTAAGGAAATAATACATCCTCCCCCCTTGATGTGTGATTCTTACAAGGAGTGTCGGGTACCACCGATCATGCACTCCAATTGCAATAATTTATTTTTTGTTTTTTGTTTTTTATTATTTATTTTTACACAATATCTTTATAAACACTTACTTAAATGACTCACTAGCACTTGGAGACACTAGAAAGATAGTAACTAATAATGACTTGACTTATCATTATAAAACCATAGTAAAATAACATCAAACTATTGAATCCTCTCACCACTTTTCAATTTCTTCTTTGAAACAATAAAAATCTGGATCAACCATTAACTTAGTCGATTGAACTATATTGTTATAGAGGTGCCAAATGTCCTTGATAGTATTGAATGTGTAAACAGGACGTAAGGAAGAAGCCCACGCAACTTGCTTTGACTCGCCATTTGGATTATGGAACCAAAATGTTATGAATGCTCAAGTGGGTGTGTTGGTCTCTATCGCCTCCAATGACATTTTGATGCTCTCTCCTTCCATTATTCGAATATGAAGATCTTGTCAAGGGAGAAACTTGATCACCAGTACTAACACATCGTTCATGTATGATTTGGCCATGGAATCCACTTCTATACGCTCATCAGTGGAAACAAATTCAAAGGTGCCAACGATGTGATCATGATGAGCATTGACCCAACAATTTTTGGTCCAATAATGTGAACAATGATTGAGGAAAGCCACACGATCAAATGCCAGTCAAGGAAACGAATGGTGCACTAAGAATAACATTGAGCTGTTAATACAAGACATCGACCACCCAACCAAATATGATATCATGGAAAGTATTTCTTGTGGAGTCTCGACATTTAGTTACTCACCAAATCTAACCATACCATGGACAACTAGACCTACTTCAACTTTACAGATTTTGATATGTCCCTCAAAAATCACTTGTTCAACAAAATCATTGAGGAAATTGTCGATCTGTTGTGAAAACAATGAAGCTGAATACAAGTCATGGGCTGAGAAAGCCTGCAGATCCTTGCAATTGTAAGCCTGCACCAAACGCAAACCTTGCCAACAGAATGCTTTCAATAAAAAATGGAATAGAAGCATCGACTGGTGAAAAAAATGCTCCCTCGAACCCAGCAAATACTGAGTGGGATTAGCAATACTGATGAAGGCCAAAGTGTCAATTGAGGATAATAATCAGGCTCCTAATGGCTAAATTTTTTGTAAGTCACTGTGACCACAACTTACAAAATTGTGACTTTAGACAACGTCTCATAAGATTTCTCTCTCCTCTCAGCAATAGGGAAGGCTCCCTTCTTACCATAGATGGATTCAACAGGAACTTAACTGAAATTACAAAAAGGGCGGTTCTTTTAATCAATTCTTTTTTTTTTCAAGAATGATTTGCATACAACTACAACTTTCCAACTTAACAAAAAGTGCCTTATTGCTATGATAATACTGGTGACCCTGGAATTGACGTAAGAACAATACCAACGGCAGTAGTTTTCTTTTTATATTTTGTGGAATAAGTACAGGAATCCAAAGTCTCCTGCGATTATCCCAAATTAGGATTCAAGTAGAATAACCAGTAAGGCACAAAGTCTCTTACCAGATACTCTCAAACTTAATAAAAATACCTACAGCTAAAGCCCAAAGTCTTCAGTTCTAAGTAATTGCAGCCACTACCAACTATAACAATTTGTCCTCTTGCAACACAAAGCCTTCTAAAGTTCAAATTGGCTCTAAATGCAATGGGCAGCTCAAAGTCTGCACAATTGAATCCAAATTCCTCCTGAGAAAAACTCGAAAACTCAAAATCAATATCTAGAAAATGTCGTCACATAACACCTTAAATCAGCACAAAGTTTGAAAGCAAGTTGCCCCTTTTATTGAAAGCAATTCAAATTTACATCTAAGCTCAAAGTCTTAGAGTGTAGATACAAACTGGCAGATTTTTCTTGTCTTGCCAAAAGATGAAAATTATAATGAAGCTCCCTCCTTTATATAGGAAAAGAGTGGAGAGAAAGGTGGAGAAAGAAGGGGAAAACCCTTAACCATCTTGTCTTATTCCCTAACTAACTTGATAGTCCCAACCGGTGCTGAGAGGGGAGGGGTGAATCAGCACCTATAAAATTTTAAAACAAATCTGATGTAGTATACTATAACTGTAAGCAAAATAGATTCTAGCATAAAAAAAGCATCAAGCAATCAACCAGTAAGCAACACCAGATTTATCACGTGGAAACCCAAATTGGGAGAAAACCACGGTGTGAGGAAATGTCACAAATTCTGCACTCTTCTGAAGTGCGCCCTGTTAGGAGTCTTCCCTGTTAAAGGATTACAAACGCATTGTTAGATGCAACCCGGTTAAGGGATTTGATACAATAAGGCCCGTTAGAGCCTACCTGGTTAGAGGACTTAAAACACCTAATCAGATGCGACCCGGTTAAGGGATTTAGTACAAGGGACCTGTTTATGTCCACCCAAAATATTGGGATTTTGCTATTGTAGTTGTTAGAAAACAATAGAGGATTTGACCTTTTAGAAATGGCTTTGCATAGCCTGATAAGATCTCTGTTATACTCAACTGAGAAACATCACCGGTCGCTGCTGGTATGTTCTCCTTTCCTGTTGTGCTTCTCTGCACACTCTTCTCTCTACTCCTTTCTCTTCACCTTAGCTTCTTCAGCATATAGGTTCACTCTTTTACTTTGGCAGAATGAGGCAAACTATATTCTTGACAGGCAGAGGAATATATAGACTTTTTGCCCTAATTGCTTTTCTCATGCACGACCTGTTTCAAAGATCACCTTCGGATCCATCACCCAGTGGAGTATCAGTTCACTGAGGAAACATCTGATGCATGCTATGCTTTATCTGCTTTATGAAAGAAAGCGACAAATGCATGTCACAAGCTTTCCTTCACAAGAGATATCTCCATGATTTAGTGCCACAAATTTCGGCATTAAAGCCTGCAAATGCGCCTCGTAACGATCAACTTGATAACTTAAAGACTACCGGAATTAGTGCAGTAACTCTCGGTCAAAGAGTTAACTAACTGATTGTTGACTATGACTTTCCCCAGTTCCTCTATCACGATGACATCTTCACTTGATCGGTAAAGATCCTGAAGTTGTGCACAGGTGGGAGCCTTGACCTGTCACCTTTCCTTCCTCTGTCTATACCGGTTGCATCCTTTCCTTGGTATCTGTGTCCGGTTACCGGTTGTATCTCCCTTGGTGACCAGTTGCCCTGATGACTTCTTCTTTCTTGCATATTGTCACCGGTTGCCAAACCAGTCTCTCCCCGCATTTATTGTTGTCAGTTGTATCTATCTTGCTTCACAGATCCAACAGGGGTGTCCTCAGTCACAAGTGCCAACACCTATTTTGCCAATCAATGACAATACCTCTAATTCCATGTACCGGTTGCACTCTTACCAGTTACTATCCCTTAATGCCAACATAACTAACTTTGACTTATTCAATGCTACAAGGCTTAAAGCACTTGCGACATGATTACATGTTATAGCTTTGGATGTGATACAATCACATGCAATTACATCTTGTTTTTACATTACATGTAATCTGTCAAATACAAATTTCAAATACATGATGAAAATATTCTAAATGCCTGTCAAGACATGACTTCTATTACATCATCCTTTATTGGTCCCCATGCTGCTACAAGATGCCCAATGTTTGATATGCTCTGGTTTGGTGAAAGCATCTTGATCAAGAACAAGAACATGCATCCTTAGTTGACTTGTATCATAATGGTCGTTTCCTTGGAAAGTATCTCTATCTTGAGAGCATTCGATGCTCGCATCATTCCAGTCTTCAACTCTTTGCACTGGCATGGGAATATTTCTCTTGTAAATGGGGTTTTTAAATCCCATTACATGTCATTTTGGAGAGCACTTGTCACCCACACACATGGTTTAGAGGTCCATTTGCAACTTTTGGAAAAGCGAGAAAATTTTATGTCATAGTTCAAAATATCGTTATCAACAACTTATCGCTGAGGGCAAAAAAAATATATCGGGATATATCGGAGATAAGTCGGGAACTTAAAAAATGGCTTAAATTTAATTAGAAATGCATTTTTTTTACAAAATTCATTAAGGAGATTCATCTAATGAGTTAGTAAATGAGTAAACAAACCAAACAAGCTGATCTAGATATATATAAATGCAAATATGTACCAAAATTGCATCCTCATGTGGAATGCTGATGGCTGGTAGCCATAGTCTGATAGTTTGAACTCTGAAGAAAACTAAAAACAACAAATTGTGTTAGTAAAACTATAAGCAAATACATATGCCAAGTACAATATCAAACTAGTCTACATCTTCCTCTTCCCCTTCCCAGTAGCTCTAGTAAAAACTACAGGAGTGGGAGGGGGTCTAGCCTTGGTAGTCTGCTGTGGCTATGCCACCTCCCTCTGTACAACTGGTTGTGACTGGACCTCCACCCTAGATGTAGATGGTGCTGACACTGGCAATGACTTCTCATCATCTGTATCCTCCTCAGTCTCACTGCTCTCATGATCATCCTCCTGAATGTCACCCAATCCTGCTGTGAATCCATCCTCCATAGCCTGCCGCTCCAAATCATAGATGTCATCGTTTGTGAACAATGGAGGCTGCTCCTGTGATGTCCAATCATAGTACGGATCTATGTCATCCAAATCAAGTGGCCCTGCTGGTGGTAACTCTACCTTTTTATTCAAAACTTAAGGTTATATTGCACATAAACAGAAATTGTAGCTAAAGTAAATAGAAATCATAGGATCGTAATGAGTTGAATCATAGAATGTATGTAAGATGAAGATCCATAAGACATCAAATCATAAATGTATGTAAGATGAAGATCCATGAAACATATGTCTATCAGTATTTGTAAGATCCATAAAACTAAATCGTTTCATAGTATGAATCTGTGATGCTTTATCATTGATCAATGCCAAATGTCAAAGTCTTCATAACTAGATCTTAGGTAGTCTTTGTTGGTGGCTGTTTTCAAGTCCCTAGGTCCGACAAATGAGGTATGAATGATTTTGGCCTGTTGGGAAGTCATGTCTGTCTGGGATTTGGGCGAGAGCTAAGCTAAGTTTGTCATAGAGATGGGGTTGAAACCAAGTGATTTGTGATAAAACGAGTTAAAACCCTTTGAGAATCCTTTTGCCAACTTCAGTTTGACCTTAGAAAGCCATGATGGATTGTGGGAGGTAACCTTGCTAAAGGCTTGTTGAATCCTAACATTTGGTTAAGTCTGGAATTTTCAAAATCTAGAATCTGCATCTTAAATCCTATGAAGCTGGAACCTATCTCAAACATCCTGAAGTATATATATTTTATAATTTATACAAATATAACTTAAAGTATAAGAAATTAAATAAATCAAACTTATACTTAAATGTTATATTTGTATAAACTTACAACAAATAGGAAAGGCAAAAACAAACATTGAAAATATTTGTGTTTTTTTTAAAATTTGACTTCACTTTTTACCTATCCGCCAATTCACGCCGATAAATCGCAATAAGTAATCAACTTATCGCAGACTTTTCGCCAATATATCGGCGATAAGTTCAATCGGCGATAACTATACAAGTTTTATTGCCACGGAGAACTTATTGCGATAAGTTCACTTATCACCGATAAGTCTGCGATAATTTGATCTATGCTTTATGTCAACGCTTGGAGGTGGGCTTTTAGCTTGCATTTACATGATGGGGAGGAACCTTCTTCTTCTTGGGCAGAACTTGCATTGTTTTTGAAAACAATACAATCACAAACTTTTGAAGCCAAAATCCCTTCTTTGAATCTCCATCCATGTGGCATGTGACATGACAATTCCACAAGGTGAGAACATCTTGATGAGATGGATCCGTTGCATACTTTTTGATGCACAAGTATGAGTTTTGGGGTATTGTGAGCATATGGAGATAGCTGGAAAAAATGGGACAGCGAAAGAATGAATGGGTTTTAGCTCAAAAATGGTAAGGAAGACCCAAAAACGGGTTTCTTGAAGGTGATTGCATATGTGGACAGCGAGAATTATGAAGGGAAACATGTATGCAAATGAGTGGATATGATCTCTACTTTTAGTGGAACTATGGAAATTAAAAGTGAATTAATTTGACCACCACCATGAGTTTTAAATCATATGGCAGCGGTTAGGTAGATATAAACAAGGCTCATGTAAGTGGGTTTTTGGATGGAAATTGCATATATGCATTAACATGGACTTTTTCTTCTTTTCATCATGAAACGAGGTTTTTAGTCCCGACTGCATATGCAAGCAAGTGGAGACTCTTGCATATTGTAAATAGCCCTGTTGGCTCAATGCTGAAACTTTTTTTTTTGTATATTTGTTTTGCAGTTTTTTGTTTTTGCACATATATGTTGTTTTTGTATTTTTTAAACATATAAACATGATCTCAGACCACAAATAATTTCTATCTCCAAATTCACTGATTTATTTAATTCAAAGCTTTCAAAAATTCAAATAACATTGCATAAATCTAAATGAGAATTGACACCTTAGGGAATGATACCGCTGCTAGGAATGAATAGCAGCTCTCATGAATTGGTACGCAGCCCGAAAGGAAAAGAGATGCAGCCTCAATGAATCGTAGCCACCAAAGAATGGGATGCCAGCATTAATTCATGGGCTCCTTTGTATTGGACGTCACTTGCATAGCAATGTATGAATTCAATGATGATTGGCAGCCACCCAAAAAAAATTCGCACACCTCTTATTTGAAATGCAGTCCCCTTGAATAAAAACGCAGCTTCCTTGAATTAATTCTCAACTTCCTTGTATTAAATTGCAGCTCCCTAGTATTGCCGTACGGACTCCAAATGTATCATAGCATGAAGAACTTGAATACAATTCATTGGCATCGAATCCAACTCAAAGTGTAGGAAAGATTTTGATGAAATTCATCATTTCTTCTTATGCAGAACCAAACCCTTGAAGACTTCTCCCAATTTCGATTTTTGATAAAGATGCATAATAGAATCAAATTTGGTTTACAACAGCACCAAATTTGCAGCCATGAAAATCAGAATTGATTCTCAGAATCCAGAGCACAATTCACCACCAAACCAATGATTCAAAGTGCAAATATGGGGAGGAATCAGTCCTCAAACCCTAGTTGAAGAACTTCTCAACAATATTCACCATCAAATAAAAGCCAAGTCATAGAATGAGGTTCAAATTCTCATAAAGCTATATATATAATATTTTTCCATAGCTTCTCAATGACACTTTTCACTTAAAAGCCACTTGCTTTATGGTTGCACATTTGAAATATAATAAACGATTATATTTCCCGTCATTTTAATGTTGAAAATGACCCTTTCATTAAAATAATGCTATTCTGACACATTTATCCTGTTTTATGAGCTCAAGCTTTAACACTACTCAACCCGGTTCCAACGAGCTATAACACCAAGGTGCCCAATAGACAATCCCAATAAAAATAGCAACCATAGCCAATTTGATTAAATAATAATCAAAATTCACCCATCTTGCAAAAATGAGTGAAGAAGCATCAAAATCGAAATCTGATAGCACAAGCATGATCCTGATGACGAAAGACGATGAATGAACCAGACAGAGTGACTTTCTAAAAATAGATGCTCCCTCCAAGAATCTTGGAGCCCAAACCGAAAGTCGAAAATAAAAACTGAGAGCATCATTTAATTCCTCTAAATCATTTGAGCTCATCAGAACCAATTGTTGACTTACTATAAATAGTAAGTCCCTCAAAACAAACCAAAACCCACATCAGGGCCCTCTAATCGTCAGTAGTAGCCTACAAGGACCCAGTGATAGGCACAGATGCTCGCTCAGAATGGGGACATTACATTCCTCCCTCCCCAAGATTGCTTGTCCCCAAGCAATCGCCAGATACTGATGGAACACAAGAGTCCACCCTGATCCCACAGATAGACATGTATAATGTCCCTGTCATCACCAAACTCCTGTAAAGACAACACCAATACAACTGACTGAACCTGCCAAACTGAATCAAATCTGACGATAGATGTCCAAAGAGTGAATATCTCATAGGGAAGCAACTTGGAAGGTTGACAAAGCTTGCTTCCTAAAATTGTGCAAGGTGAGCTGTCATACACAATGTCCAACCCATGCACAACTAAATTGTGCATCTAAAAGGGGTCATGCACATGAAGGTCAAAAGTAAAACCATATGTACTCGGCACTATGTACACACCCCAAAACTCTTATGCGAGCTCTATCTAAAATCCCCATACACTGGAAGGTTCCCAAACTCTGAGTAGAAGCCTGCCAAGAAGACTATCCTCCGACTTCTACTGCTCAACTTTGAACTCAACTTCAACATGTCCAAAGTGGTGAAGCCAATCTATGAGACCTGCTCGAACTATAATACTAATCTTGACATCACTCGGGTTCCAAAGAACACTGAACTCACATCCATCTGTACAGTGAAGATAAGAACATCCAAATACGTCTATATCACAACCACTATCTCCATCCTTAGCTAGGATCCCGTGGATGTGTTGTTTTTGCCACCAATCCAACTTGCAACCACTGATCCCATCTACTGCAGGTGGCATATACCCATCCCACAAAGGATGGTGCAACCCTAGACCTAATCCACACTGATGCATCATCAAACTCTCTATGTGTGGATCAGAAAAGTAGTGATGAGTATGTTAGCATATTTAAGATTGTCATTGGATAAGTATAAAGAAAACATCAATCCCACCAGTAAACCGGTAGACCACTCATACTCCTAAATAGGCACCGATAGACCAAATAGAGTATAGGTACCAATAGACCAAGTAGAAAAGGAGATGAACCGAGTATAAGAGTCTTATTATATGGACAACTGGGTATGATATTGATACCGGTCAACAACATGTCAATCCGCACCGGTGAATGTAGAGCTATTTAAGTTAAAATCGGATTATGCGGAGCATCCACTGTTTAGAACTGAAGTTAGCTTTTTAACAGGAGTTAGTTTTATTTCTGCGCGGATGTTTCAAGGTAAACTCAAGATCAGAACGCAAAGCTTTTTCTTTGTTGCATGATTTAAGGATGAGTTTACAGCCTGGTGGTTCTATGAGTTAGGGTTTCATTAAGATGAACTTTGTATAAATACAGGTCATAGGACGCAAGAAAAGTGTTGTTGAACATACAGAGCAGAAGAGAAATATCTTCTGAGAGAAGAGCTACAGTCACAGAGGTGAAAGGCAGAAAGATTAAACATCTAGGCAGAACCGGGAAAGATCAACATTTATGATCTAATCAGACAAAGTGTCAATTAAGATCATTGCTTTTATATTGTGAAAGCATATTGAAACCCCTCTATCAGGGTGAACCCTAACAGGTTCTTTGTATAAATCCTTTAACCGGGTAGCATCTTGACTGATGTTGAAAGTCCTTTAACAAGATGGCTCCTAACAGAGTCAAGATCTTAACCGATCTTCAATCAAATCCCTTTACCGGGTAGCACTCTAGCAAGTGCTTTGTAAGCTCCTAACAAGGCGCCTTTATTACTGCAGTAGTGAAGTTGTGAGCTCTGTGTCACCGTGGTTTTTTCCTTCTAACCGAGGGTTTCCACGTATATATGATGTGTTGATCTGAGCATTTCTATTTCTGTCTATGTATGGTTAATTGCATGTTGTTTATTTTGAAATAATCTGATGCAAGGTTTAAATTGAAGTAGAAATAGTGTTTACTGACTCACCCCCCCTCTCAGTAATTGGTTAGTAATAACAAAGTACTCCCTATGCAGCCACAATAAAAAGCTCCAACCTCAGTCCAGTGCTGACTGTTATAGTTCTGAATATAACCTCTTTCATTTGACCCATCACCAAAAACCCCGGCAATAGACATAGCCACAGGAGAACCTGGTGCAACATGTGGTTCTTTGCTGCTCTCAACAGATGCACTCATCCCATTTGTATTAACGACACTTGTAACTGCAATGGATGTAGCCACATCCTCAACATAATCTGTGGACATAGGGGCATCACCAATTGCTGCTATAGGAAATTGAATTGTGGCAGCAGATGGTGTAAACTGCTCCCAACTCCACTTAGGTGAGTGATCAACATCAACCTCAAAAAGTGGATTGTCATAAGACAGTGCTGCATCCATCTTGAACTGAGGATTGTCCACAAAGTGAGCCTCGCCACTGTGTTGATCTATACTATAACATGACATTGTCTCTACATCACTCACCTCATAATCAACATGTGCACTATCATCAGTGGACACATCAACATATCTCGTATGGATTCCATCATTACACCTGATAGTCAACACTGATATTCTATTGATGAGTTGTGTGTGTGGACGTGACAAAAGAGTATCTCCTCTCGAGCACACAAACTGTGAAATTGAGAAATCCCACATCTCTATTGATGACTTTTCACATTCTACGCTTACCCCACGACCTCCATCGACACTCATTCAACTTGAATAGCATCCAAAATATTCTCCATAAGTTGTTTGACATCAAGCATTTGGCGCCTTCCAAGAGATTGAATAACATTAGCATCTCAGAGAAGTCTAACCATTCTTATGTGACATCCCCTATTGGCAAGTCGGAGAAGTCGTGTAAAGGAGAACCTTTTGAACTTTCTTTGTTTTTGCTTCAGTTTTTCCAGAAAGTCCTGACTTCCCGATGAGGCGTGAACTCCAAACATTTTAAATCTCTTTCCAAGATATGTGTAATGTCCCCATTTGATAAGGTTAGAAAGGTTAATTAACTTCTAAAGTTCAAAAATAATATATATTTAATTATTTAATATTTTTATCCAGTAAATGATAAATATTAAATAATTATTTATAACTTTAGAGGTTTAATTAATTAAATGGTAATTGTATGGGAATGTAACTAAAAGTATTGTTATATGAGACTCTCGGGAAGAGTACATGATATGATTTTGGGAATATTATTTTATTGATTTGAGATTTCTTCTCAAATTATTCTCCAGATGTGCGTGGGAAGCCATTTTCATCAGTGGAAGATCTGACCTAGATGGGACTTGAAGGAATCATCTCAAATTCTTCAGTTGTGCTCTAATAGAGTTTGAATCTTCACAAGTGATAAAGCATTTTCTATTTGCATAGGTATTTGATTGAAATTACGTATAAAGATGTCTGCAGAAATGTTTAAATAAAATATGTTTGTGGAGTTCCAAAAGAATATTTATAAATCTTTCATTTCATATTATAGTATTCCTTATTCAAGAGTGCAAATATTTATTAATACTATTGTCGGGCAATTAAGGGAACTGTGCGGTAATATTCACAATGCTCGATGGGTAATATTTACATGAATATTGTTACCGTATAAACAAAAGTTGCCTCTATTATGTTTGGTCTCTTGGCATTATATTGAGAGAATAAAAGATTATCAGACTGCGTAAGTTTGATTAAAGCATTTACCTTGTCAGGCCTATACTTTAATAAAGTTCGAAGGAAAATATTAATATTGTTGTCTCATCCTTCCACAAATTTATAATACACATTCCTGCGTCTAGATAAGTTGTTTCTATATGATTTGGTGCACATATCCGTCTAATTCCCCACGGTGATTGTCATATATAGAAGTTATCATCGTGTGCCTAGTATCCCTAATACTATGTGAATTGGGGATGGCATAAAATACAGCGGTATATTTATCCGATATCGGGGAGACCTGATGAATACAGAGGGATCTGCAACTTCCAAGTGTTGTCAATACATTCTATCTGCCATGACAATATTTTTGGAAGGATTCGTGATGGTAGTTGGCATTGATTTAAGAAAGAATTGCTTAGACCCTTTAGGATATTCAACAACAGAGTTATACATCTAGATTGTAACAAGTGCACAAATAATTTTCCTAAGAATAATTTAATCTTATTTAATCTGAAATAAAGGTCCCAACAAACTGTGAAATGTATTTGAGTTGCAAATAAAAAGTTTACTTGTGAGTTTCTTTGAATCATGTCTATGTAATGCTATGAAATTTTGTGAAGGGTATTAACAAGCAATGATGACATGCAATGGACTCTTGCATTATTGTCATGGTTAAAAACACTTTTCAATGCCAGTAGTTTTGAAACTGTATATTTAGGCTTGCAAGCGAACTGTTTGGTTAAATGTCAAACTCTCCTAACTGTAAATTAAGGGGAATAAGGGGATTTCACAATATGATTGTGAGATCCGTGGGCTATGTGGAGTACCCAATGTAAAGGACAGATTCTACTCGCTCTTCAAAACACTCCTTTAATGATATATCTTAGGTCCATTAACTTTTTCGTTTCATCCAATGAGCATTTTTTTATCAATGTGTGCTATCCTTTGGCGGGCCCAATATAGCTTTTGCTACGTCCGAAGGTACCAAGATCCCATGGAAGCCAATCATAAAACACATCAGTGCTCCGATCCAAAACCTTCATGCCATCATGCACACCAATGTGCCATTCATCATCAACCCAATTCTGCTTGATCTGCTTTAGCGACTCAACCAAAGTGGGCCTATCCAATTCTTGTTTCTCGATTCTCAGAAGGAAGGTCGGCATTGTCAGCCCTTGTTGCACCACTGCAATGTCTTGAAGCAGATTTCGGCCCGAAGGCAATCTTTGCCCGAAGGAGATCTCGACCCGAAGAGGATCTCTGCTAAAAAGTGATCTCGACATTGTCGGCCCTATGTTGCACCACTGCAATGTCCCGAAGGGGATTTTGTCCCGAAGGCAATCTCGGTCCGGAGGGGATCTCGACCTGAAGACAATCTCAGTCCGAAGGGGATCTCGACCCGACGACGATCTCGGCCCGAAGGCGACCTCGACACGAAGGGAATCTCTGCTCGAAGGCAATCTCGACCCGAAGGGGATCTCAGCCCGAAGGTGGTCTCGGCCCGAAGGCAATCTCGGCCCAAAGGGGATCCACGGGCCCTCTTTGTATGCCCTATGTAGTACCGTAGGCCCTCTCGGTTCGAAGGGGATCCGGAGGCCCTCTCTGTATGTTGGCATTAACCGGTAAGGATGCAATCGGTAAATGGTAAAGTGGTGTTGTCATTGATGTCATTAGCTAACATTGTCCAAATAGGGAACATGTGACAATAATAGTAAACAGTTGACAAGAGAAACTGTTTAGGAAACCGGTGACACATATTGAGCATAGATGCTTTATTGCTCTAAGTAGGGACCTGTGTAGTGAAGTACTGTGACCGGTGAAGTCACTAACTAGAGTAGTGACCGGTAAGTATATGAAGGGAAGAAAATCGGTATAGATAGAGAAAAGAAAAGTGACAGGTGGAGACAAAGACCTGTACACTACATAAGGAAGGGTGTAAACCGATCATCTTTGATCGGTGAGATATCATTAAGAACGGTGAATAGGTGTAAGTCATAGTTGACAAACACTTAAGAGACTCTTCTACCAAGATTTGTTGCGCAAATCACGCAGGATTTTGTGTTACAGATAAGATCAGTAAAAGGCACAGTTGAAGGATTTAATGCCAAAATTTATGGTATTAAATCATTGCAGAATCTCATGTAAAGGAAAGTGTGTGACACGCATCTGATGTTCCTTTACAAAATAGAAACACGACTGCATGGCGGATCTCTTGTTGAGAAAAAGATTGTGTCATGCATTTGAAGTTTCCTCTCATAACTGAGACTTGACTGGAAGATGGATCCAAAGGAGATCTTCATGGTTACTGACACATGCAAAAAGCGTGAAAGGCAAAGGAAGTCTATTTATTCTTCAGTCAGCGAAGAATATCATTTGCCTTCATTCTGCCAAAGAGAAAGAGTGAACCTGTACGCTGAGCAAAGCTACGGTAAGGGAAAAGGAGAAGAGAAGAAGAAGAGAAGAGTGTGCAAGGAAGCGCATCACCCTGAAGATTGCATATCTATGGTGCCTGGTGATGACTCTCAGTGGATGAAATATTGATCTTATCAGGGTAAGCAAAGCCATTTCACAAGATCAATCCCTCTATTGCTCTCTGATAATTGCAATAGTAAAATCCCAATATTTGGGTGGACATTAACATGTCACTTGTATTAATTCCCTTAACCGGGTGACATATAGAAGATGTTCTAAAGTCCTCTAACAAGGCAGGCTTTAACAGGCCTTATTTCTTAAATCCCTTAACCGGGTCGCATCTAACAGTGCGTTTGTAATCCCTGAATAGGGAAGGCTTTTCATGGGGCGCACTTCAGAAGAGTGCAAAATTTGTGAGTTCTGCTCACACCGTGGTTTTCTCCCGCTTCGGGTTTCCACGTGATACATCTGGTGTTCTATGTTGCTTTGATCTTGTGTGGCTTACTTCTTTTGTAGGCTCTGTTCTGCATGCAGTAATAGTTAATTTATATCAGATTGCTTTCAAGTTTTAGTGGGTGCTGATTCACCCCTCCCCTCTCAGCACCGGTTGGGACCATCAATTGGTATCAGAGCTACATCCTTTTTTTGTGCTACTTAACCGCAACAAGGAAAAGATCTAATGATGAGAAAGGAAGGACCCAAGTTTTCTAAGGAAAACTTCAGTCTGTGGTGCAAAAGAATGAAGTTGTACATGAAAACCACCGGAGATCAGTTTTGGAACCATATGATCACAGATTACAATGAACCCACCGGTACCTCGACGGCTAATCAATTGAAGATCAAAAGTGAACACACGGCTGCTATGGATGTTATAGGCAGTATGCTGCTTGACAATGTCTAAGCATAAATTGAAAATCTGACTACAGCTTGCCAAATGTGGGCAAAGCTACAAACTTTGTATGGAGGTGACCCACATGTTCAAAGGGAAAAAGTAGAAAGCCTCAGAGGCAAATATGATGACATGAAGATGAATGACGGAGAAGACATTGAGCACTACAACAACAAAATTAAAAAAGTGATGAACTCCATCAAAAGTGTTGGAGGAACACTGAGTGAGCAAGATGTGATAAGAAAGATATTGAGGACGTTAAGGCCACAACATGCTATCAAGATCTCAGCCATATAGGAGCTCAGATCAGTGAGCACATCACAAGTCACCCTTGACTCTCTTATCGGTAAGTTAACTGTTTTTGAATTAAGCAATTATGATAACATCTTATCCATGTTAGATGTTTCTTTTAAGTCTTCTGTGCATATTGCTTCCACCAAGAAAGGAAGAGAGACCGGTAATAGTTCTACTGGGAATTCTGGTTATTTCCTTGAGAATCTTCTCGCAGAATAACTAAAGCAAAATGAGTTTAAAGCACTCATCACAAGGATATTTGCAAGAGGAAAAGGGAAGTAAAAAGGGAAATTTCCATTAAAGTGATTTTCTTGCAATAAGATAGGACACATTGCGGCCAGGTGTCCAGAAAATGAAAATAAAGAAAAGTTCAACCGATTCAAGAACAAAGGAAAGGAGTGCTACTTTGCTGAGGAAGGTGTCACTGCCAATGAATTTGAAGGATCGGGAGATGATGAAATTGTCTTTGTGGCAATAAAGGAAGAAAGCACACTGATAAGTGAAATGACACTTATCTCTAGATCCCACCAATGTGACAACTGGATCATTAACAGTGGATGCACTCACCACATGACTGGTGACAAAAACAAATTCATCATTTTGAAGCTTAATGATGGTGGATCAGTGACATTTGGTAACAATGCTCCTTGTGCTATTAGAGGCAAAGGCTCAATAGCACTTGGCAATGAATTTGTTTGCGACGATATGTACTGGGTAGAAGGACTCATGTACAACCTTATGAGTGTGGCTCAATTGAACAACAAAGGATACTTGTTGGAGTTTTGACAGGGTTCATGTATTGTCAAGAATCAATCAGGAGCTGAAGTTTCCACCGGTAGATAGAGCAAAGGGAACCTGTTCTACCTAAACTCAACCGAGGGGGTTTGCCTCATAGCTACAACAAAAGGAGAGACAGAGAAAACTTGCCTTATGAAAAAAGATGACGATAGCTGGTTATGGCACAAAAGACTCTGCCACATAAACTTTGATAGCATAGTCAAAGTAAGTAGGAAGAAGTCAGTTAGAGGGCTTCCTAACATTACAAAGCCAGACAACATTGTGTAAAGAATGTCAGTTAGGTAAATTGACAGGTACAAGCTTCAATGACAAGTCTTTTTTTGTTGAAATGTACTGGATCTTGTTCACACAAATCTGTGTGGATCAATGAGGACGAAGAGCTACTATAGAGACAGGTATTTTATGCTCTTTGTAGATGATTTTTCAAGAATGATGTGGATGCTCTTCCTTAAGAAAAAATCAGAAGTCTTCCATATGTTTAAAATTTACAAGTCCAGAATGTAGGAGACTGGTAAAAGCTTGAAGTGTTTGAGGTCGGACAGAGGAGGTGAGTACACCTCTCAAGAGTTTACCAGCTACTATGAAGAACAAGGGATACAAAGGCAGATGTATGCACCGAGAACCCCTCAACAAAATGGAGTCGCTGAAAGAAGAAATAGGACTTTGATGGACTGTGCAAGAAATCTGATGATTCAAAAGGATCTAACCCATCACTTCTAGAGAGAAGCAATCAACACTGTTGTGTATACACTGAACCAGGTTCATGTCAAGAAAGGAACTAGTAAAACTCCATATGAGTTATGGCTTGGTCATACTCCAAGTGTAAGCTATTTTAGAGTAATTGGAAGCAATTGTTACATCAAAAGAGAGGTTTACCTTGGCAAGTTTGAGCCAAAGAGTGATGAAGGCATATTGGGTTACTCCACCAAAAGTAAAACCTACCGGTGTCTGAATAAAAGAATAGGAAAAATGGTGGAAAGTTCAAACGTGGAGATAGATGAGCATTCAAAACCGAGGGATAAGATTAGTCAAGGTGAATCTGACAGCTACCAGGGCCATGATGTAAATGATCATTTAGAATTCAGTGAAATAATAACCGCTGATGAAGAAGAACAGGTAAACATACCCATGGAACAGGGTAATGTGCTTGAGCAAGGAAGGGATCAAAATATAAGACCGATTGAAGAAGATGAACAGGAAGATGTTCATGATCTCGCTGGAAATGTGCCTCAACCGGAGAGAGAAGACCGGGACCACTGACTAGTACTACCAAGGTATGTCACCTATCACTCCATTGATAACATTATTCGTGACAAACATGCCAACATTCTAACCTGGAGAAAAGCTAGAGAAAGTATTTGTTTGCTTTGTAGCATAGAGCCTAAAACTACTAGAGAAGCTCTGGAGGATGACAACTAGGTGAAGGCAATGGAAGAGGAGCTAGAGAAAATAGTAAAAAATGAAACATGGACTCTTTTACCCAGACCTGAGGACAAGAATGTTATAGGAACCAAGTGGGTGTTCAGAAATAAGCTGAACAAAGAAGGAAAAGTGGTAAGGAACAAGGCAAGGCTAATCTGCAAAGGATATGCACAGGAAGGACTAGACTATGGGGAAACCTTTGCACTGGTAGCAAGACTAGAAGGGGTAAGAATTCTACTTGCTTATGTTGCCCATAAAAGGTTTAAAGTATATCAGATGGATGTAAAATTTTGCATTTCTGAATGGTATGCTAGAAGAGGAAGTGTATATAGAGAAGCCAGAGGGCTTCTCATCCACAGGAGGAAGGTCAATACCATCACTGAGCTCCCTTCCTATCTTTTGTAGTGCCTTCAACCACCATTGTCCATCGCTATTGGGTGCCATAGAGTGATCAAAATCCCAAAATCTCTCAATCATCCCAACAGGCTAGCAAGATCACCAGCTCTGATACCACTGTAATGTTTCTCATGTCTTCACTGGAGGAAGAACCCATAGGTGTAGGTCCAAAAATGACCGTAGGTGTAGGTACAAGGAAATGACTGTAGGTGTAGGTCTAGGAAATGATTGTAGGTGTGGGTCCATGGAAATGACCGTAGGTGTAGGTCCAGGAAATGACCATAGGTGTAGGTATAGGGAAATGACTGTAAGTATAGGTATAGGAAATGACCGTAGGTGTAGGTAGAGGGAAATGATTGTAGGTGTAGGTCCAAGAAATGACCGTAGGTGTAGATGTAGATGGCGTACGAAAGTGATGGTTCGTGTGCAGGAGGAATAGATGTATGGTGGTGTAAACTAGCTAGCCACACGGATGGAGATACTGGACTTGGAGTGTGTTGTTATTAGTGATGCCGAACCAAGTGCAAATGGGGCTAATAATATAAACAAGATATTCGCCAATTGCATAGATAAGTGCCAATATAGATAATTGCAATCAAATTAAGAAATGTATATTCGCATACAAAGATGGCGCTCCAGATGTGCCAAATCCAAAGCAGGTAATATAGAGACGGAATAGGGTGAGGGTTGAGTCCCACCGAAACCGGAGTAGCCAAGTAGGGAAGATCTTCCACTTTCGAAATGGCAAACAATATTGAACTCCAATAGGAATTCACAGTACAAAGAAAATAATCCAAATCGCATATCAGCAACTACCTACATGCTGGACATAAATACCCCTTCGGAGAAACTCCGGAGGGTCTACAAGAGAATGGCGACATGGCAAACACCTACGGACAACAATAATAAAAATGGGTCCCTTTATTAATTAATTAAAGGTCCATTTATAATATTATTTAAATTCTAGGACCATTAATTAATTAAAATACTTTATTAAAATTGGGGACATTACATATAATATATTGTCTTTCATCATGCACATTCAACAAAGTATTTCTAAGGAAGTGTGGCATATGTCAAAGTTGATTTGAAATTCTGCAAATATCATAGCTGTTTCCAATGATTGATATGAATCATAACTGATACAAAGAAAACATATTTTTGTTCGACAATACGAAGTCTGGTGATGACTGCAAACTGCAAATGAATAGAGAATCTCGTACTTGAAATCTTTGAGCTCCAAATTTTCCAAACTTCCCGTCTGTTGAGATACTGCAACCAATGGAAGAGTGTAGTTTCAGATATTAAAGCCCATACTATAGTTGGCATCAAATACTTCTTTTAATGACTTTAGCATTAATACAAATGACTTCATGTATCTTTTCGTAAGTAACCTGTAACCTATTATTTCCTCATAAAAGCTTTTCATACCTTCATTATTATCTTATACGATCTTTTTAATCATGTTATTAGAAAATTTTCATTATAGGCTGCAATATGATATTCGATTGGTTGCAATTGGTTTGCCTTCAATACATTGTCTGATCTATAAATATGATAATCTGAAACTGACATAAACAGAGAAGACTGGGACATTGGTAACCATGTATAAATACATCTGTATAGTCTGTAACCTTTTGACATCAATGACATGTAGTCTAACACGTAGAACCATTCTACTTGAAATGGAATGACCATAGAGAGAGAATATCAATTAATTTGGGACAGACATTGCCAAGTGGCTCCAAGGCAATGGATTGTGAATCTCCCACGTGTGTTTTGATCCTCATTGTTTGCCCAATAAAAAAATGTATTAGATTCAATTCATTGTGATTTTATAAAATGAATCAAATGATGAGTGCTTGATGATTGATTTGATTTATGGATTGCTATTTCATTTATCATTAATATATGCTATGACTTGCTCAGGTGGAATGGGTACATTATTTTTTTCCAGGCACGGTTTGATGCCCATCCTAGGGATGCTACACAAATGAGTTTTTACCTAACTGTATGAGCTAGAATATTGGATATCACGTCCATTGCAAATCCAACTATTATCCCTACCACCTAGAACTTGCTATACCATATTAACATATTTTCAAAGGGGTGAATTTGTGTATGTTTTGAAGTAAGGTTAGCCCATGGAGGTTGAATTGGTCACCACTGTAATCCCTATGGCAACAAGTTTAGTAAACAAAACGATCAAAACTATATATATATATATATATATATATATGAGAGAGAGAGAGAGAATTTTAAAAATTTAAGCATGTGCCATAGATTCCTAGAAGAAAGGAAAATAAAATTCAAACAAAACAAAAATGCACAAAAGACAAATTCAAATAAGACCAACTTCTTGCAAAAATCTACCTTTACAATCTCCTTGTAGCAAATGGGCTCTTGCAAGTGTAGTAATAGAAAACCAATTACTTTGGAACCTTCATCAATCAATCTTCAACTCTATTCATTTGATGGCAAACAAGAATGAAAGTTTAGCAAAACTGAATGACTTTTATGTTTTGCATTCACAATGATGTAAACTACCTTGTTTTTGTCTTCTAAATGCCTTGGAATGAGGTACTTTGGTTAGGGACGTGTTCTAGTGAAACTCCAATGTTTTAAAGAATTACAAAAAGCCTGCACAAATTTATAAAAAACGTCAAAGCTCATCAGGTTTGCCATGGGTTCCTAAAAGTACCCCTGGGTTTGTTTTGGGTTTTCCCACATTCATCCAGGAAAAACCCACATGTTGAAATGTCTCCCCTAGACGCATCCTTGCGTACACTACACTAGGATCTAGATTCAAAATGGATTTGACCCAAACCCCACACTTCCCTGCAGTGAATGGGTAACTAAGTTTTTCAGCATAATTATTCTCGTCCTTCATTCTCTCATCATATTATGTTGTTGTTGCTTCTAGTTAGTTTGTCTATGTTTTCCCTTCAAATCCAAATAATGTCAGTGTGTTACCCAGGAAGTTGAGTTTTATCATTTATGTTTGATGGTTTACTCTTCATTATGTCTAAAATCTGGGTTTGATTGTTAACAGCTGGCACATGCATCTGGGAAATAAACATAGTTAATTAGTAATCTACATCTATGCAAATTCATCGTTGAAATCTTGTAGAGTGCGCATACTCTTGGATATTGTCTATAATATTACTCTAGTTTTAATTAGGTTTCTAGGAGTCTCCCCTTACAATTTGAAAATGGTTCTACCATATGTGCTATTCCATTTGTGTTGTTTTCAACAGACAAATAAAAATGCTTATACTTGTGTTGAGTCAGAATTGCCTTGATTGCTGGATTAGGAACCAAAACTATTGCATGCAAATGCAAAATATAAAATTTGAAACTCTTTAAAGCCTGCACCACTGTATATGCATACTTCTTTACTTGAGTATATTTGAACTCATTATTTTTCAAATCCGAACTCACAAATGCTCCCTAAACATATGTTTATCTATCTGACTGATAAAATCATTCCCTGAACCACAAAATCAAACCCAGAAATAAAAGAAACTAGCTATTAAATCTCTTATGAAATGCTAAATAAATGAAAATTTCCAGATCTGCTATGACGAAAGAGAGAAAAAGTGCATTGAATGAACAAAATAGTTCAATTCTTTATCAAATATTGCTCTCCTACAATATCAAAAGAACCTTTTCAAGGCAGATTGAGATAACAGGAGATCGAATCTTTAAAAGCAAAAATCTATCATCATAAAAGAAAAGATTTTAAAGATGAGAACAAGCTGGAAATTCTTTTACAGCTCTGATAAACAGAAAATATCTCCTTAACTTTGATCTGGATTCTTGAGATTTTTTAAGGATTTTTCCCTTTCCAGGTCTACATCAGACGTACTTAAAATCTCACTGACCCACATTGTAGGTTTTAACAAAATACAAAACAGTGAAGGCCCATCTTCTCATACAGAAAACAGACTACTTGCTTCACTTGAGAAAAACAATAACATCCTTCCACAACTGAAGATATTGCTGCCATCAAGAGGACAGCGTAGAAATCACATGGAGAAATAATTTCTCAGTATCTCACAATCAAATCTAATTTGCAAGTGGGCAAGTGAAGAGTATTTGTGGTCTCAATAACCGGGTAATTTATTAGTGAAGATCATATCTAATTGCAACAGCTTCCTCTCCATACAACAACTACTACAATTATGAAAATTTGAAGATTTGATTGGATGGGAGGAAGAAAAAACTTGATTGCGATTTATGAGTTAAGTGTAAGAATGATCAAAAGCTTTACATCAATGATCAGACCACTTAAAGTCATTGACTACCTCTCATGCATGATATTAGCTAGCTATATTACTCTATATCCATGTCATTAAATTTTAAGTGCATGATGTCTAACTTTAGGGCCAAGGACTGGAATCGTCCTCTCTTTAGTCTTTAGCTGATATATTCCATCACCCATAACCATAAGATGCCTTAGTGGTTGTGTAGAGGCCTAAAACTAACGACCTGTGCACCAAATATTATATCAGTTAGCTTGTAGGGCATTCATTGTTGTAAAATTGGGTAATGAATTATTAAATGCACTGTACAAGCCCTTTTGTTAAGAATATTGTGAACACGTGAATAAAACTGAAAGGTTCTGGAGGTTGTTAATATCATTCAACTTACCAAATTTCAGTTAATTTTTTTAAACCCTGACATCATTGCGATGTGACATTTTGGCCTGCTGTGATGATATTTTGTCTCTCTACGCTCTTTTGTTGTAATTATTAGGTTGTTCTTTCAGGTTTCTAATTCCTGATTTTAATGTTACCTCATGTCACATCAGCCTTTGTATCAAAAGATATATCTTTTGCCATGATCATTTTAAGGTTTTTCTCATTACTCTTTTGTGGGATATTTATTTCTTTGTGATAATCTACACATCTGACAACTAATAGTAGTATTATATAATGCATTATATAACCTGGTGGCTAGTTGTAATGTTCTTGAACATGCAGGGAAGCTGAAAGAGAGACATTCATAATGATTTGTGTTATTTTTCGATGCAGGCGACATTTTTCACCACTTATGTTTTAACTTCTGGATGGACTGGTTTATCATTAGAAATCGCTCGGCTGTTCCCACTTATTGTAGACTTTTTCAGAAGACATTTTTCCAGTGGTACAGAACAAGATGATTGTGCACCAGCATTTCCTTACCATCGTGATCTCCCAAAAGTGCTCCTTTTTGGGCTTCTAGGCTTCACATATTCCTTGCTAGCACCACTGATCCTGCCTTTCTTGCTTGTATATTTTCTCCTTGGCTACATCACGTATCGCAATCAGGTAGTAGCTGAACCTTTGTTTGTGCTTCACATGATTTTCAAGAGAATGTGAAATAACACAGCTTTTGAAATTTTAAGATTTAGGCAATCCTTTCTTGGATTGAAGAAACCCATGGCCCCTTATAGATAATATTTCATTATAAGAAAATTTGGGCAGAGTTCATAGAAGCATACTAAATTTTATACACACAATAATATTGTGCTTCTATTACCTATTTTTAATTCAATAAGATATTACATATTTATAGGAGTTTCATCTTCTATATTATAAGGAATTTCTCCTATAACAACTCCATTTACATGGATTAGTTGCTTTAACAACTCAAATCACTACAAATAGTCACACAACAAAATATTACAATATTATATCAACCTACACATAATATTCTAACAAATTATAATAAAGGTGCTAACACTCCATATTACATCATTGTCCATACAAGGATAGGTAGACTGATAATACTCGAACACATTAAGTAGTATCAACAACACAAAGTATGAATAGGGAGATACACATCTACTTAGGATACACAATAGCTTGCCTCATTATGCTTCTTTAGTAGGACTGATCTTACTAGACTTTATCCAAAGATAGGAACAAACACATCTACCCATGGAACCGAGGATAGTGTGATGTCCTCATCTTTAAACTAGTAAAGGTTAGCCATTGTACATAGCTGGTGAGAATTCTAGTAGATAGTTTGAGTTAATAAGCATCAAGTGTATCAAGGAAAATTGTGAAGTCTTATCAATAAGATGATTCTCCTAGTTGGCATTAAGAGGCACAACAGAAGGTGATACTTGAGAACGAGTCAGAATCCAGGATGACAAGATCAAGTGAACAAGGAAGAAGTTTTGTTCCTAATATTGGTGTCACCTTATAGCATCTATCCATTAATCATATATGAACACAAATGCTTATCATACCAAGAGGAGATAATATTAACAAGTAGCATGATTATCCAGCAATTATTATCACTGTGGAAATAACCAAAGAGAGTGTCGATTACCAACTCAATCTGCAATAAATGGTTATTTAACTATGAAATATCAGCAAGCATGTCGAGATTATGATCATCGTACCTTAGCATTACCAGACGTATCGATTAGGAAGACTGTTTTAATAGCTACATCGTACCAGTATCGATTCTCGGTGATATTCAATATACAGGAACAATATTGTCTTACTTTTAAAAGGTTGCTGTTTGTGATAGTATGAAGGACATGATCCAATGAATAAAATTCCTTTAGCGCAGAAGTTGGGAAGTCTATGGTAACATCCCTTTATTATTGGTTTATTAGCAGGTCAATTATTGAATATATCCTTTGAGAATGATATGTGGATATATATCTGCCTGTCATCATCGCGAAGGAAGATCAATGTGGTTATTAAGACAATATGCTTAATACTAGCTCCTATTTAACATTTATCAATCAAAGAAGATGATTGTCTAAAATATTATTATTAATGGATTATGATTTTTAGTCAAAACCCAAGGGTCCATAAGTGCAAACTGTAAGCAGTCAGCGACTATCTTGTTGACAGCGACCAACATACAATGGAAGGTGCAATTTTCTTGGATAGTTACCATTAAGATAAGGAGGATCAACTTACATGAGTAACTAATTTTAAGTAGAACTGTTTTAATCGCTAAGGTCAGCGATTATACAAGTTACCTAATAAACTAATGTAATGTCCCCTACTAGGGATCTCCTGTTTTACATTATCATGCAATTTTGCACTTTAGTTAGATTAAGAGATAGAAAAGAATGAAACATGGACTCTTGTTCCCAGACCACAGGACAAGAATGTCATAGGCACCAAGTGGGTGTTTAGGAACAAGCTAAATGAAGAAGGAAAAGTGGTAAGGAACAAGGCAAGGATAGTCTGCAAAGGATATGCACAAGAAGCAGGACTGGATTATGGAGAAACCTTTCCACTTGTGGCAAGACCGTTGTCGGGTAATTTGGGTAGTTAGACGGTTGGTTTGTCCGGAGGAGTTACATGGGTGCGCGACGGTTCACCTCGCACCCCTTCGGACGTTATATATATGTACTTATTCCTTTTGTAAGGAGATGATGATTATGTATTGGAGACTCTTGTGAATACATGAATACAATGCTCTTTTATATTCTATGCTAAGTACTTATTTGTCTGTATGCAATTACTGTCTGTTACCCCACAAGGGTAACATCTAGCGCCGTTGCCAAGACGCACTCGGATGGCGTGTGGACACAATGGGCTTATCGGTTGGTGAAATTAATCTGGAAGAAGACAACGCCTGTACAGAACTGTACGAAGGAGAAGATAACCAGACGAGGGAATTCAGAATCTTGTTTCAAGTGGCAATAGAAACCTACGTCCATCGAGAAGCCACAGGCGAAGAAGTTCTAGCCAGTGCCGTGTGGGCCACAATCGAGGCTAACCCTGCAGCCAACCGACTGCTAAACCACCTCCCTCACTTGCTAGCGCAAGCATCGCTCGCACAACACGCTCGCCAGGAGGAGATTGCCCGAGAGGAACGCCGTCAAGAAATCCTCCGCGCATACCATGCACAGGATCACCTCCACCATCAGGAAGAAGGCAATGGCAACTGTAGGGGACTTTGAAATATGAAGTTGGACTGAAGGGAGACAGGAACACAGAAACAATTGTAATGCAACTGACAATGTTGTAAACCGACATGAATAAATAAAATAAGTGTTCTTTTTGTTTAAAAAGCAATGTTTTGTCTCTAGTTTTGATGCCCAATCTTTTAAACAAAGATAGAAATAAGAAAGCACAAGATGATGAAGGCAAGGCCGCACCAAAGGCTTTGATTTCTGCACAATAACGTGAACGACGATATAGGCTGAGGCAACTTGCCCAGGACCAGCTTGTCGGAGGGTTGCCCAAAGGGGACCTCAGAAGTGGTACGGAAGGTGCACTGGCCGACGAGGAGTAGTTCACTTTGCCAGAGCATTGGAGAGTGCGGAGTAGGGAGGAACTACTTGAGAAAACACGGTTGAGAAAGGTCTTGCTTCAGGAAGAGAGAGATCGGTTTGAGGGTCTAACCCGTACACCACGTGCGGATAACCAAGCCCAAGGAGGGGACGGTACGGATGAAGGTGCTACTAATGTATAGGCGAACCCTCCGTTAGAGCCGAGAACTCCACATAGTACGGTCCCACCAGTTACGCGAGTTTTTGTTCATCCTTTACGGCCTCTTCCGCACAGGTTGGGCTCCAGGAACCAAAGGGATGCGGTGCACGCAGAGCTCCGGAGGTACGCCCTTCAGGTCTTTATAATTCCAGGCAAACATGTCCTTATACTCTGTGAATATTTTGAAGGCTGCCGTTTTTAACACGGGATCCTAGTCATCTCCCACCAGGATAGTCTTGGGATTCTGCTCGTCCTCGAGATTTATTGTTTCCAGTTTTGCCTCTTTGTATTGGATAGGTTCTCCCTTCGAGAACACATGGGCCGGACTTACTCTCATCTGGGCTTCCCCCTCTGTATATTCTGTGTACTCTGGAGGGAACTCGTTCGTGTTCTCTTCCGTTGGGAACTCATTCCCCATCTCCAGTATATTGCATGATGGCTGAAATACCTCGTAGTCACGCATTTGCCAGTGAAAGAGACCATCTAGTGAATCCGTATCTCCTATCTTGAGTACCCCTTCATTGTTCGGTTCCATAGTTTCTTCCTCTCCGTCCATCCCGCCACCATCGGAGTCTGAGTCGGACGCCATTTGCTCTCCAACCATTTGTGTGGCGAGGTCTACCACAAATTTCCTCCCCCCTTTCTCGAATGCGAGGGTGTTCTTCTTCCAGTTGTGATTGGCTTGGGCTGTCACCAACCACCCTCTACCCAATATAGCGTCATACCCCTTCTGCTTGAGAGGGATTACGACGAAGTCTAAGGTGAAAGGCTGGGTTCCGATAGTCACCTGCTGTGCCATCAGCGTACCGAGTGGTTTAATACCGTGCTGGTCGGCCCCTAACAGATTGAAGGTTGGTGGCCACAGCGTCGGTTTCCCCAAACTCTTCCAAGTTTCCTCCGGAAGGACATTGACGCCCGACCCTCCGTCAACGATGGTGTTTGTGAGGATTTTACCCAAGATACCCATTTCTACTACTGTCGAGTTCCGTCCATGGTTTATTGACAACGTCATCGGGTCAGCTGCACAGCCGCTTGGGATCTCCATTCGTTCCACCGTCGTAGGTGGTGTGTTAGGCCCTAGGAATAGAGCTGTTTTTAGGTGTGGCATGGTCTCCAACAGGTCCTTGACCTTCACGGGTATTTCCATTTGCAGTATCTACCGTAGTATACTTTGCTCCGCCAATTCTTGGTGAGAAGTGCCGGCGTCGGCAGGTTCCTTCTGGTCCTGTATCTCTTTTTCGATCTCGGCCCTCGCTTGCAGTACCCTCTGTTTCTCCGTCGGAGGGTGTGGGTACGTGGCCTTTTTGGCTTGGGCACGGGTGACTGTCAAGACCTTCTTAGTACCTCTACGTTCCAACTCCAAGATGTTACAGCCGGGCTTCGGACAATTAGCGTCCTCATGGTCGCCCGGTCCGCACCACCGACACAACTTCTGCGGAGTCGCGGCCTCCGTCTGACAATCACGGGCAAAGTGACCCCACTGATTACAAGTGCCACCGGTTAATACTGCACACAATAATCAAGGAAGTGCAGGTATGAGTGCTGGCATAGGTGGTGTCGGAGCACCGAATCCACCGCGGAGAAAACAAGAAGTAACCGTGGCCACGAGTAAACAGAAATTGCCCAAGTTCACAGGCCAAGCAAAGGAGGATCCTATTCGGCATTGTCGAACTTGTGAAACTATATGGACCGCCAACAGGGTTACGGAGCAAGATGAATGGATCTGACAGTTCCCTACAACATTAAGGGAAGGAGCCATCGAATGGTATTCAAATGTAGATAAATTAGGCTTGAGGTCCTGGGACAACGTGAAAAAGGCTTTCCAGACTGAATTTCAGTTGTTGAGGGACGACAATGAGATTCTGGCTGAAATTTATAATACGAAGCAAACGAAGAGTGAGTTGGTCCGCGCCTACGGACGGCAACTAAAGGAACTCATCGAGAAGATGGAATCCGCCCCAATGGACGAACTCAAAAAACGGTGGTTCGTGGAAGGATTAAAAACTTCCCTCCGGAAGAAAATGAAAATCTTACCACCCATGTCATACAACAATATGTACAATCGTGCAATGGATTTGGAGAGCGAATGTAAGACCTCCAAGAAGACTTAAGTCTTCGGATGATGAATCTGAAGCGGAAAGTAGCGAGGGATAATCGAGTAAGAAAGTGCTTGCCCTACAGAAATATCTCGAGAGAATGATGAAAGAACTTAAGGCCACCAAGGGAAGCTCAAGCAAAATTGAGGAAGATGCTGTGTGGTGCACAGACTGCAAAGAAGCGGGACACACAAAAGGTTCTTGTTCCAAGAAAGCCTTTTGTGACATCTGCCAAATTGCAGGACATTCCACCAAAGAATGTCCCTACAATATGAGGGCCAGGAATCAACAAGTGCTCTTCACCCAAGAACAACCCTCCACGTCTGGAACCGGCGGTCAACAGAATGCTGCAT
Organism: Chamaecyparis obtusa; assembly: GCA_027943335.1. NCBI lineage: Eukaryota > Viridiplantae > Streptophyta > Pinopsida > Cupressales > Cupressaceae > Chamaecyparis > Chamaecyparis obtusa. The sequence continues at coordinate 6,020,988 of BSBK01004228.1, read as the reverse complement.
CATCCGGCGGTTATAGAAACAATCGACGAGGAGGCAGAGGAAATAATGAGAACAATAATAACCAGTCGTAGATCCAATATGATGCCAAGGGGAGACCTATGATACAGTGTAGAAACTGTAATCAATGGGGACATTTTGCCCGTGACTGCTTGAAAGTGGCTCCCGCTCCACAAAAATTGTCCGTGGTGCGGACCGGGGGACCATGAGGAAGCTAACTGCCCAAAGCCCGGCTGCAACATCCTGGACATGGAACGAGGGGGCACTGAGAAGATCTTGGCAATTACACGCAAGCAAACCAAGAAAGCCACATATCCTGACCCTTGGACAGAAAAACAAAGGGTGCTCGAGGCGAAGGCCAAGATCGAGAAGGTTATGCAGGACCGAAGGGACTCCACAGACACCGCCACTTCTACCCGAGCCATGGCGGAGCAAAATATCTTAAGGCAGATGATGCAACTGGAGATACCGGTAAAGGTCAAGGACCTACTAGAAACAATGACGCATTTGAAAACGGCCCTATTCCTAGGACAAAATGTTACAGCAAGCACATTTGATCAGACAGAGGTTCTCGGGGGCTCCGTAGCCGACCCCATGACGTTGTCAATAAATAGTGGGTGGAACCCTGCAGTGATGGAGATGGGTATCTTGGGTACCATCCTCGTTAACACGATTGTTGACGATGGATCTAGGGTGAACGTCAAACCAGAGGAAACTTGGAAGAGCTTGGGGAAACCAACACTGTGGCCGCCAACCTTCAACCTACTAGGGGCAGACCAACACGGCATCAAGCCCCTTGGAACCTTGATGGCACAACAGGTAACCATCGGGACCCAACCGTTCATCTTGGACTTTGTAGTAATTCCCCTGAAGCAGAAGGGGTACGACGCCATCCTAGGGAGGGGGTGGCTGGTGACTGCCAGAGCCAACCCTAACTGGAAAAGGAACATTCTATCATTTGAGAAAGGGGGGAGGAAGTTCTTGATAGACCTCACAACGCAGATGGTCAGAGAAGAAATGGCCTCCTCGGATTCGAAATCGGACGACAGAATAGACGAAGGGGAAGGAAGTATGGAGCCCAACGCCAAAGGGGTACTGAAACTAGAGGATGATACAGATTCCATGGATGGCCTATTCCACTTGCAAATGGGCGATTATGAATTATTTCCGCCATCTTGTAATATACTAGAGATCAAGGAAGACCGGAACGAATTCCCTCCGGAATATACAAAATACAGAGAAGGAGAAGCCCGGATGAGAGAGCCCTGCCCATGAGTTTCCCAAGGAGGAACCCATCCGGTACAAAGAAGCTAAGTTGAAAGAGATAAACCTTGGAGATGAGCAAAATCCGAAAACCATCCTAATGGGAGATGACTGGAGCCCTGTATTGAAAACAGCAGCCTTCAAGAGTTTTACAGAATACAAGGATGTGTTCACCTGGACCTACAAGGATCTAAAGGGCGTACCTCCTAAATTATGCGTGCACCGCATTCCCCTAGTTCCTGGAGCCCAACCTGTGTGGAAGAGGCCATACAGAATGAATAAGAATAACGCTGCATGGGTGGAGACTGAAATCGAGCGGATATTAGAAGCCGGGATCATCTTCCGGGTTGACACAAGCGAGTTGGTCTCACCAATTGTGATCTCCCAGAAGAATGAAACCAACCAGATCCGCATCTGCGTGAATTTCAGGTGCCTCAATGCAATAACAATCAAGGACCCATTCCCGATCCCCTTCATTGATAGCATATTGGAAGAGGTGGCTGACCATGAGATCTATTCTTTTATGGATGGGTTCTCGGGATATAACCAGATATCCATTGCAGAGGAAGATAAGTTGAAAACAACCTTTGTAGTGGAGGATGGTGTGTACGCATATGATCGGATGCCCTTCGGTCTGTGCAATGCACCAGCGACCTTCCAGAGGATTATCCTCCATATCTTTGACAAGATGTCCAAGGGGAACTTTAAAGCATTTTTGGACGTCTGGTCCATATTCAGTGGGCAGGACAAACACATTGCAGCCTTGGGGGAATGCATGGAATGGTATCGGCGGGCCCGTCTAGTACTAGACCCAAAGAAATGCCGATTTATGGTGCTACAAGGGAAGTTGCTTGGGCACATAGTCTGCAAAGAAGGATTAAAAATGGACCCTGACAAGGTCCGGGTAATAGTTGAGATGGAGGCCCCCACCGACGTAACCGGCGTAAAATCCTTTCTAGGCCATATTGGATACTACTACCAATTCATAAAAAACTTTGCCCGGGTTTCATACCCAATGGATAAGCTCATGAGGAAGGGGGAGCCGTACGTTTGGGAGGAGCAAGGGGAAGCCTTTGAGGATCTAAAAACAAGATTGTTGGTCGCTCCTATCCTGGCATTTCCCAACTGGGACAGGGAATTCCACGTACATGTGGATGCATCGGATTATGCCATTGGAGCCACTCTGGCTCAGGAAGGAGGGCATGGGCTCGATCATCCTATCTATTTTGCAAGCCAGTTGCTGTCGAACGCGGAGAAAAATTACAGTACCACGAAAAGGGAGGCCCTCGGAATGATTTACTCTGTCCAAAAATTCAAACATTATCTACTAGCGACACCGTTCACCTTCTATGTGGACCACTAGGCCCTTATGTTCCTCATCAATAAACCTATTATCCAAGGAAGAGTGAGCCGGTGGCTACTCTTACTTCAGGAATTCATGTTCAAAATTGTAGTACGGCTAAGACGGAGTCACGTGATCACCAACCAGTTGTCACGAATCAAGTCTGGCAAGGCACCTGTGGGAATAAATGACGACTTCCCAAACGCACACTTGTTCCATATTGCCATACTCTCGAAGTGGTACATGAGTATCGGGGAGTCTTTGTCCATGACTCGATTCCCCGAGGACATGCTTCCGGGAGAACGAAGGAAGTTGGTCCTGAGAATCAGGACCTTTCAACTAATCAATGGACTACTGTATAAAATGAGTCCAGACCAGGTGCTGAGGCAATGTGTGATGGAAGAAGAGGTATCAAGAGTGCTGAGGGCAGCCCACGAAGGACCTGTTGGAGGACACATGGGTTCAGATGCCACGGCCAGGAAAGTGTTGTTGGCTAGCTTATGGTGGCCAACATTATACAATGACGCCAGAGAATGGGTAGTTGGATGCGACACTTGTTAGTGCATTGGGAAACCCCTCAAATGGGACTTTATGCCCCTCAATCCCTCCCACATGCAAGAACTATTCGAAAGATGGGGATTGGACTTCGTTGGGCCTCTGAGGGCCAGTCGTGCCCGGCGTCGCCGATACATTGTGGTGGCCACCGAATATTTGACAAAATGGGTCAAAGCGCGTGCATTAACCGATAACTCCGCCATAAGCACTGCAAAGTTCATTTACGAACAAATAATAAGATATGGCATCCCGATTCAGTTCACAAGCAACAGGGGCGGTCATTTCGTCAATCACGTGATTAAACTCCTTACCACAGAATTTAAGATTTTCCATACGCTGTCAAGTCCCTACTATCCTCGGGCGAACGGCCAGACCGAGACAACGAATAAAATCTTGGTGGGAGTCATCTATAAATCATGCGGCGTGGAAGGAGAAGATTGGGAAGAGAAGTTGCCTTCAGTGTTATAGGCCTATTGTACTTCATACAAGGTTACCACCGGGCAGACGCTATTCCACCTAATGTACAGATAGGAGGCAGTACCGGCTGAATTCATGGTACCAAGTCTGCAGATAGCCCTGGAAAACAAGCTCGGTGATGTGGAGGGTTTGAGAGAAAGACTTTATGTCTTGAATAAATTGGAGGAGAAAAGAGCACTGGCACAATGGGCCATTGAAGTAGCACAACAGCGGAGGAAATTGTGGCACGACAAGCACTTCCGGCAGCTGCAATTCACACCAGGACAGTTAGTACGAAAGTTCAATGGGCGAAACGAAATTAAACCTAGAAAATTCAAAGTTAAGTGGCTAGGCTCCTACAAGATTCGGGAGGTTGTAGCAAAGGGGACTGTTAAGTTGTGGTCCCTAGATGGACGAGAAATCCCAGATGTCATCAATGGCTCCAAGCTGAAAATTTACCATTAGAGGACAGAGATCACAAGCCGGCAGCAACTGGCCAATTAAAATAATTTTTTTTTAAAAAAATGAAAAAATTTGAAATAAATAAATAAATTAAAAGAAGCACCGAATGGTGGAACATGTCACCAAATGATGGAATGTAGAAAATGGTGGCATGAGACACCAGAGGATGAAGTGGTGAAGGATAGTCTGAGACACGCAGGGGTCCATTGGGCCATCCAAATGCCCCTATTTTGCATCAAGGATTTTGAGCCCCAATTGCGCTAAATGATAGAGAACTTTGACACATTTTCCCGTACGAGCACAGTCTGCTACCTGGGATACCATGTTACAGTGTCGTTCCATGCAGGGGATTTCACCAAAGTTTTTGGCATTCCAGGGAAGAAAGGGAAAAAGATTGACTCTAAGCCCCGGAAGTTGAGACAAGACGCTAAGGAAATGTGGATACGAAGGGTTTCAGGAAACATAACGGCTGAGCGCGTAATTGCATTGGCAAGGACAAAAGCAGGAAAGGGACTGAAGAGAGCTGACATTGCCGAAGGGCATTGGCGGTGCATCATGGATGTCATCAAAAGTTGGCTCATAGGTGCCAGTAGGGCTTCGGACATCACCATCACCCAGATTCCATTGATGTGTGGTATCTTGAATTGTACAGTGTACAATTGGGTGACACTGCTTGCACACCAGATGTATGATTTCATGACCCTGCAGCACCGTACCTTCTATATACCACACTATGCCATTGGGCTATTTTTGGAGGCTACACGGTTGTAGATCCCAGAGGAGCAATTGGTACTGAAACCAAGGAGTGTCATAGCTCCAAATGAACCACTGATTTTCCTTTGGTGCTACTTGGATATTGGTGAGGTCACGTCAGCATCAAAGAGAAAACACCAGCCCGAGGGGTCGGAAGAGGTTGACAATGGCCGAGAGCCCACATCATCTGGTGGTAGAAGTTCCTCCCAGATTAGCGGTTGTATGGAGTTTGCAGTGGAGTCGACACCTGTGTTGTTCACTCCACCACAGCTCGGGGATATTCAATTTGCCGTAGCCACTGCCTTACCTATTGTCGTTTCTCTTCCAGTGTTCGGGCAACCAAGGGCACCAGTGGTGTTTAGTCTAGTTGTGCCTCCAGCCAGGTAGTTAGCAGAGCACCAACCAACGGAGCAGGGTATGGACAACAAGTTTCCGGAGACTGATGATGTAGTCATCCGGTTGGCTTCAATGGAGTGGCTTACCAGGGTTGAGATACCACCGGTAGAGGCAGAGGAACCTGAGAGGTTCTCCCCTCCACCAGCGGAGGAGGTCTTGGCAGTAGACGCAGTAGGAAGGGAGGCACCCATCATACTGTCTTCCGAGGTACAGGAGGAAGAGGAGATTGGAGATACCGCGGGTAGGCTCAAGGCAGCGGTTAGTCAACCACGGTGGAGAGATGACATGGAGGCTTTCTGGACAGAAGTAGTGACCCGAGGACGGGAGATGGTAGCGAGTGCACAAGGACAGGCACTAGAGGATGTGGCCACCGATTTACAGCGCCTTCTCACTTTTGTAAGGACGGAGTGTCTTGTCCAATTTGCTTCATGTTTTCGTGGGGATTGGCCTAGTGATGAGACACCGACTATGTTGGAGGCTTAGTAGGTGACGAAACCTGTGGTAGCCAGTAGGGTGGAAGCCTTGGTGACTGAATTGGAGAGATCCTTTCGCTAGCAATACTATGCCTTCCGCTAGATGGAGCACTCCTACGAGGAAGAGCATCGGGTGGCGTTTGAAGCTCAGCGGGTGTTGAACACTCGCCTTGTCAGTTTGGAGCAGTCCTTGGAGGAGTAGCGTAAGGTCTGGGTCACTCAGATGTCTGCTTGGGATAGGGAGTGAGCTACGATGGATGAGTATGTCGAAGACTCAGCGGCAGGAAAAGGCAGATCGGGAGGCACAGGTTGCAACAAAGCGGGCTGCCCTTATTCAGGAAAGGGATCTGGCACGGGCTTCGGCTGAGGCCACACAGCGGGAGATCCAACGAGCAGCAGTTATGGTGAGGTCATCCTTGGAAAATGAGTTGCAACATACAAGCCAGTTGAAGGCCAAGACAGAATAGGTGGATGCCCTTCGCGAGCAGTTGGCACGGTTGATGGGGTTAGCTTCTTTAGGGCATTCTCATCCGCCTCCAAGCTTTTAGTTTTGACATTATTATTATCTATTGTTGTCCTTCCTATTTTGTTGTGGTCCTCCAAAGACGACTTTCTTTTTGGGGGGGATGATGTTGTCAGGTAATCTGGGTAGTTAGACGGTTGGTCCGTCCAGAGGAGTTACACAGGTGCGCGACGGTTCGCCTCGCACCCCTTCGGACGTTATATATATGTACTTATTCCTTTGGTAAGGAGACAATGATTATGTATTAGAGACTCTTGTGAACACATGAATACAATGCTCTTTTATATTCTATGCTGGGTACTTATTTGTTTGTATGCAATTACTGTCTGTTACCCCATGAGGGTAAACAAAGACTAGGAGTAGGAATTCTACTTCCTTATGTTGCCCATAAAAGGTTCAAAGTGTACCATATGGATTTAAAGTCTACATTTCCGAATGGTATATTGGAGGAGGAAGTGTACATAGAACAGTCGGAAGGCTTCTCATCTAGAAAGAAAAATGGTATGGTCTATAAATCAAAGAAGGCACTCTATGGCCTGAAACAAGCCCCAAGGGCTTGGTATGAAAGTTTGCATTCATATCTCCTAACCATAGGATTCACAACAAGAAGAGATAACAGCAATATGTATCTCAAGACTGGTAAAGAAGGGAACCTGATTGTTGAAATATTTGTGGATGATATCATCTTTGGAGGAGATGATAAAATGAGCAAAGACTTCGCTAAAGGGATTAAGAAAGAATTTGAAATGTCCATGATTGGAGCTATAAAATTCTTTATTGGTTTGCAAGTCCATCGGCTCAAAGAAGGTATTTTTATATCTCATTCCAAGTATATTAAGGAAATTCTTAAATCATTTGGGCTAGAAGAATCCAGACCGGTTGGCACACAAATGATAACCAACTGCAAGTTATCAAAGGAGGATGATGCTAAAGAAGTCAATGAGACATTGTACCAATCAATGATAGGAAATTACCGTATGTTGTGCACAGTAGACCTGATATTGCACATGTAGTAGGCATTGTGGCCAAATTCTCTCCAAACCCAAAAGAAACACATGTAATAGCAGCGAAGAGAATCTTTGCATAGATAAAAGGTATTGAAGAATATGGTATATGGTTTCCTCACAAAGGAGGTTTTGAGATAAAAGTGTTCACCGATGCAGACTGGGCCAATAACATTGATGACAGAAAGAGCACAAGTGGAGGTGCATTCTTTCTTGGAGAAAGGATTGTGTCATGGACAAGTAAGAAGCAGAACTGCATTTCACAATCCACAGCTGAAGCTGAGTATGTTGTTGCAGCAATTAATTGCACACAGGTAATCTGGATAAAACAGATATTGGGAGGAATCCAAGAACAGGTACCTGAACCGATTGCAATATTCTGTGACAACACGAGTGCAATAAATATATCCAAGAATCCTATCATGCACTCAAAAACAAAGCACATTGCTATGAAGTATCATTATCTGAGAGAGCAAGTGCAAAATAAAGAAGTAAAATTGGAATATGTTACCACAAAAGAACAGGTTGTTGACATATTCACAAAGCCCTTATCAAAGAGTACTTTTGAATATCTCAGAGGTAAATTAGGGGTAATTCCCCTTCCTAATCTTCAGTAAAAGGACAGAGTTGATCATCAATCCATTGAGCTTCAACAGAGGAATCAGCCTCATCTTAATAGGATTGGTGACAAAGGACAGCTGCTCCAAGGGGGAGAAGACTTTAGAAAAATGATAGTCACTTGACTAGCCTTTGGCATTATTGTCAAAGGGGGAGATCTTAATCAATAAGGCGTTTGCCATCAATGCCAAAGTGGGAGATAGTTGGTGGCATTAATCGGTAAGGATGTAACCAATACATGGCAAAGAGGTGTTGTCATTGATGTCTAAGGATGCAAACATTGTTCAAATCAGGAGTAGTTGACAATAATAGTAGATAACTGCAGTGAGACTAGTTAGGATACCGGTGACAAATACTGAGCAAGGAGTACTATTATTGTGACTGGTAATGTCTCTAACCGATAATCGGAGCAACTGGTAACCAAGGACGGTAATCGGAGGATCCAGAACAGTGACCGGTAAAGTATATAACCGGAAGCAACGAATCAAACCAGTATAAACAAAGAAAAGAAGAGTGACACGTGAAGACAAAGACCTGTACCTACCTAAGGATGTAAACCGATCATTGAGATATCATCGAGACTGATGAACTGGTGAAAGTCACAATTGACAAACACTTTTGTGACTCTTCGACTGAGATTTGTTGCACAAAATCAAGAAGACTTTGTGTTATGAAGAAGATCGGTGCAAGGCACAATTGAAGGATTTAATGCCAACAATTAAGGCATTAAAACTCCCAGGTTGAGGAATAAAAGAAGGAAAGCCACACACATCTGTCGTTTCCTTTATAAAACAAAAAAAGCATATGGCATGCATCTGATGTTTCCTGTTACCCAAATTTCCAAATCTCATACAAATTTGGCCAGATCTATCTCAAGGTCTCGGTTTTTGCCTTGCCAATCATCCCTGAAATTTTCATGGTTTTAGGTCTTGTTTCCTGGCCTCTGCAAATTGTTTTGTTCCCTGGTCCGCAACTAAAAGATTTGAAAAAGTAGCCGTTGGAGGCAATAAACCCTAAAAACCCTAGGCCGGTTCTATTTTCATGTTACTTTTTCGGCCACTTAAATCCCCAAAAACGCAGGTGCCCTTAAAAATGACCACTTCATGTGTTAAGTCTCTAGGTTGTCGGGCAAGGTCCCTTTTAATATTTCCTTCAAAGCCTAAGTCTTCCCTGCAAATATTTCCTCCCGACCTTCCCTTTTAACTTGTGGTTGTCGCATGTTCGCAAGGAATATTCTTTGCCCTTGCGATCATGCGACAACCGTTGATACGATATCGGCATCACAGCAGCTGTTGGTGGGTCCTTCATGCCATGTCGCTGTGACGTGCTTGTTTTCTATTGGCTCTTGATTGGTGATGAGGCCTTTGTCTTTTTCAAAAGGAGGGTTGCAGTATCTTTCACGAGTTCTCTTCTGTTGTTTCTGTAGAGAACGTTTGCAAGCACGGGTAGCTCGAAATTTATGTTTCAAGGCCGGTTGCAGTTGGAAAGGTGATGCAGAGATCTAGGCAACCGTTTCGGTGGATTTTCCTTCTAAGAGTGCCAGATTTGATAGTTATGGCGGCTTGAGTTGCAGGGAGGTAGTTGGATCGAGATTGCTTGTCTGCAGGTTGATTTCAGTACAGGGATGGGCACTCAAGGACATATCTGATTGGTTGAGATATTTTCATGTACATTTATGATTAGACTTGACAAGTTTAGGGTTGGATTATTCTGCTGCAAATCTTTGTAACCCTAATTGAGATATTTTTGCTCCTGTCTGTGTGCATGAAGATGTATATATTGTATTTTTGGAGCCTTAGTGCTGAGAGAGTTCACATTTTGTAAAGAGAAAAAATATATTTTCTTAGAAGGCTATCTGAGACATTTTTTCTATCCTCTGGTTTTCTACATTCTGTAACCTCCCATTGATAATTCAGATATTGAAGGTGTTTTTGTGACATTCTTCATGTCCCTATGCCTTCTTATGTGAGTTATTTCTTAATGAATTCAATATTTACATGCTTCTCAGTGATATCTTAGGATTCTTGATCCCTCTTTCTTTCTGCAATTTTGTGTATCATTGTGGATGATTTGATGTGAGTGCTTTTGTGGGTATACTTCAACCCCTTAAATATCTTGTCTCATTCCTATAACTAGTTGCAGAGGTGAATGTTTGTTTGCAGGTCATAGATTGTTGTCTAATTCCAAGGGGTGTTATTGTTTGTGAAAGAATGTCTCTTTCCCTGAATAACTCTTTTTATCTATAGACCCTTCTATGAAGTACTTATGCAAACCTATTCAGTGAGTTGTGATCACCTAGGCCTAAGTCTATTCATTGATTTCATCTTTTATACTGTAATTTATACCATATTTTCGGTGTATCACCTAGTAGGATAGTTTGCTTTCAGTCATTTCCCTTTCAAGCATTCCTTCTATCCCTTTCCCTCAAAAGATTTACTTTTCATGTCTAGAAGCAAATTAGGGTGATTATCCAAGAGGAACTAGCCTAGAACCTGGAGGTCTCACCTCAGTTAGCATAGGTCCCACAACTTGGAGATGATTCCCATGTTATACTAGGTTATCAAGACTACGAGAGCTTGAAACAAGGGTGCAAACTTAGTGTATAACAATTCTGGCATGCCCGGTGGGACCAGCAAAAGAAGTTCATTGTTTGAAAGATTATGTTATCTGTGATATGTCGATAACATACTACAGACCTAGAAGAGGTCATTCTGCTGCATATTTGGCGACTCTGGAAGGTCTACTATTTTCAAAGATCAGGTGCTGGTATGTTTCAAATCTTTCATATTCAAATTCCAGCTGATTACATAGTACGAACCTTAGAGAGGTTAGTATTCAGGTACATCTAGCAGCTCCATGGGTGTTAAGAACAGTGACCCAATTTCTGATAGAGCTTATGAAGACAATAGACCCTTCTGATGGCAAGACAATTTGCATTTGCACCCTTTAATCAGGGTAGCCCATTAAATTTTGCCCAACACCATGATGTGCCCTTGGCAGCACTAAAAAGTATACTTGATTTCACAGGTGAAGGACAAACTACAACTTTTGAACACATAAGAGATGTGGCTACTATTTGTAGCGTACACAACATCTCAGAGGAGGATGTTGCCACCAAGTTGTTGGCTGCCTCTCTCAAAGGTAAGGCTCTTGAATGGTTCAAGACTCTGGCAGTTGGCTCCATTACTTCATGGGACAGACTTGGAGACCTCCTTAGCAAATACTTTGAGGATGATTCAGACTCTTTGTCTCTAGTAGAGCAACTCCAAACCATGAGGAGAGATCCTCGAGAACAGATGACTGATTTTAATGGCAAATTCCTCAAAACATGGAATAGGAATCCAATTAATATAAGGCCTTCAGCAGATTGTGCTTTCCTTTATTTTTTGAGAGGCCTAACTAGTGATACATCTGTCATGATTCAATCTTTAGGAGGTACTTTGTTACCTCAAGCTTTTGATTTAGTTGTAAAGGCAGAAAATTGTTTAATCCAGGCTAGTATGATAACCCCAAGGCCACCCATGCCTATCTCTCCCAATCTTCTGCCCACTATACCTCTGCAAATGCCTCCATTTACTCCCATGCCCTCATTAATAGAACCTCAAGCCAGCACTAGCTATGGGAGGTCCATAGGTGACCCTTCTCAAGAGCTACTCAAATTGAGAAGTGATCAACAAACAATAAACAAAGAGATGATGAGCCTGTTGCAGGCTCTAACCAAAGAGTTGATCACTGTAAAAGGGGAGAGTCTGGAGAATGGATCACTTTATCAACAACAGGATCAGAGCCCTAACCAGCAGTGCCAAGTTCAAGAACAACTATAGCAAGAGGATAGGCCGCAATATCAAGAAAAGCATCAAGGCAAAAGGCAGGACTTGGTAAGGAGGCCTTTCCATCCATATAATCCAGTTAGGAGAACATTCCCAGTACAAAACATCAAAGCAGCTGGTAGTCACCTGAACCCATTTTTTGGGAAGGAGGCTGCGGATTTTCCGCTTGTTCTCTTGAACTATGAACTTCTTGATGGAGAAAGGTCTGAAGTGTTACAACAGGAGATAGTGGCCTCTCAAGCACATTCCCCTAAGGATGGGATGCAACAAGTGACCAGACAAGAGACTCACAAAGTCCAAATCCCAAGCTCCTTTCCTGGTAAGTCCACTGACACTTCTGTTGAATTTCCAAGCTTTAGAATTTCTCCTCCAATTTAGAATCTTAGTTAACAGGAGCCCAATCTCCATGCATTTTTAGAGCCCATTCATGACCCTATCTCTGATTTCCAGCCACTTCATCCTATTCCTATAAATGAGATACCTAAAAAGTTTGATTTTCTAAATGATAATGAGCCTGTCCTGCAGCAAATAAAGCCCTATAAGCCAATTCTTAAAGAGTCCACTACACCTCAAGCACTTTTAGGCCACCAGGAAGAGGATGATTTTTGTCTTTTAGGTACACTTTTCATGATAATCATGAGGAGCAGGTAAGGCTGTTACATCAAGATGGATTAGAGCAATTAGATAAGGATAAGAAAGAAAGTGAGGAAGAATTTAGGCCGGTCTGCAATAAAGTGGGGGAGGAATCTAAGGAATCATATTTCTTGGACCATGAGGAGGGGCCAGTGATTGTCAAGAATATGAGACAATTTGATACCTTTGATGAGCTGTTGGATGTTCCAACTGATGAAGAGGATGGTCCGCTAACTACAGAAGAAGAAATATTATGGCAGACTATCATGGAGGGACAGAATTTTTATCATCTAGCTGAAGTTATTAATGAGATGCATCCTGATAGTAGCAAAGGGAGCCCCAAGTTCATTCTTTCCAAGGGTTGCCCCTTAAGGTACTTAGCAAGAATGGAGGCCAGCAATAAAGAACCAGTCATGTTTGTGTCCAAACATGAGTGTTCAAATGAAGCTGAAGCTAAAGGTGAACGTATAGTTCAACAAGGACAAGCTCAACTAACTTATCCACCCCTGGGTAATGAAAATAGGAATCTGATGGTGGAGGTGAGTCAATTTGTTTATGTCTTTCAAGAGGAAGTGCATCGGTTCTTCACACAACTGTGTGTACTTCATTCCTTATTTGCCATCCTCATGCATGTAAAATATTGTATCCTAATGAGGAAAGGTAGCTATTTTAGCCTACCAGTGAATGGTTTTGTTTGACCAGATTTTTGTAACTGGTTAGTTTAGGATAGGTTAGTTTTCCTGCTTTCTTCCAAGTTTTCTAGCCTAGTTCCCTGTTTTGCAAGAAGTGCCTGTGCACAAGTTGTGTCTCTCTGTCAGAATTTTGTGCTCAGTATGACCCCATGCCCAATGAATTGCTCAAGGCCACTAGTTTCCATGTCTAGCAGGCTGACATCCAGCAGAAGTCGCCAAAATGTTACCCAAATTTTCAAGTCTCATACAAATTTCGCCAGATCTATCTCAAGGTCTCTGTTTTTGCCTTGCCAATCATCCCTGAAATTTTCATGGTTTTAGGTCTTGTTTCCTGGCCTCTGCAAATTGTTTTGTTCCCTGGTCCGCAGCTAAAAGATTTGAAAAAGTAGCCATTGGAGGTAATAAACCCTAAAAACCTTAGGCCGGTTCTATTTTCATGTTACTTTTCCAGCCACTTAAATCCCCAAAAACGCAGGTGCCCTTAAAAATGACCACTTCATGTGTTAAGTCTCTAGGTTGTCGAGCAAGGTCCCTTTTAATATTTCCTTCAAAGCCTAAGTCTTCCCGGCAAATATTTCCTCCCGACCTTCCCTTTTAACTTGTGGTTGTCGCATGTTCGCAAGGAATATTCTTTGCCCTTGCGATCATGCGACAGGATGACACCTGTCTCGGTGGGCCCAGTTCTCAGTTGATATAAGATCCAATGGTGGTCGCATAATCTCATGGAATCTTCTGATCCCATGCGATCATGCGACAATCGTTGATACGGTATCGGCATCGCAGCAGCTGTTGGTGGGTCCTTCATGCCATGTCGCTATGACGTGCTCGTTTTCTATTGGCTCTTGACTGGTGATGAGGCCTTTGTCTTTTTCAAAAGGAGGGTTGCAGTATCTTTCACGAGTTCTCTTCTGTTGTTTCTGTAGAGAGTTTGCAAGCACGGGTAGCTCGAAATTTATGATTCAAGGGCGGTTGCAATTGGAAAGGTGATGCAGAGATCTAGGTAGCCGTTTCGGTGGATTTTCCTTCTAAGAGTGCCAGATTTGATAGTTATGGCGGCTTGAGTTGCAGGGAGGTAGTTGGATCAAGATTGCTTGTCTGCAAGTTGAGTTTAGTACAGGGATGGGCACTCAAGGACATATCTGATCGGTTGAGATATTTTCATGTACATTTATGATCAGACTTGACAGGTTTAGGGTTGGATTATTCTGCTGCAAATCTTTGTAACCCTAATTGAGATATTTTTTCTCCTGCCTGTGTGCGTGAAGATGTATATATTGTATTTTTGGAGCCTTAGTGCTGAGAGAGTTCACATTTTGTAAAGAGAAAAAATATCTTTTCTTAGAAGGCTATCTGAGACATTTTTTCTATCCTCTGGTTTTCTACATTCTGTAACCTCCCATTGATAATTCAGATATTGAAGGTGTTTTTGTGACATTCTTCATGTCCCTATGCTTTCTTGTGTGAGTTATTTCTTAATGAATTCAGTATTTACATGCTTCTCAGTGATATCTTAGGATTCTTGATCCCTCTTTCTTTCTGCAATTTTGTGTATCATTGTGGATGATTTGATGTGAGTGCTTTTGTGGGTATACTTCAACCCCTTAAATATCTTGTCTCATTCCTATACCTAGTTGCAGAGGTGAATGTTTGTTTGCAGGTCATAGATTGTTGTCTAATTCCAAGTGGTGTTATTGTTTTGTGAAAGAATCTCTCTTTCCCTGAATAACTCTTTTTATCTACAGACCCTTCTATGAAGTACTTATGCAAACCTATTCAGTGAGTTGTGATCACCTAGGCCTAAGTCTATTCATTGATTTCATCTTTTATACTGTAATTCATACCATATTTTCGGTGTATCACCTAGTAGGATAGTTTGCTTTCAGTCATTTCCCTTTCAAGCATTCCTTCTCTCCCTTTCCCTCAAAAGATTTACTTTTCATGTCTAGAAGCAAATTAGGGTGATTATCCAAGAGGAACCAGCGTAGAACCTGGAGGTCTCATCTCAGTTAGCATAGGTCCCTCAACCTGGAGATGATTCCCATGTTATACTAGGTTATCAAGATTACGAGAGCTTGAAACAAGGGTGCAAACTTAGTGTATAACATTTCCTCCATGAACTGAGACTCAACTGGATGATGGATGCAAAGGAGATCTTTGCAGAGGTCGTGCATGCAAAAAGCGGCAAAGGAAAGAAGACTATTTATTCTTCAGGCTGTGAAGAATATCTTTTGCCTTCATTTTGCCAAAAAGAAAAAGAGTGAACTTGTACGCTAAAAGAAGCTATGAAAGGGTGAAGAAAAGAAGAGAAGAGTGTGCAAGAAAGCACAACTATCTGGAGAGAGCATATCTACGGTGCCTGTTGATGACTCTCAATTGATAAACACAACGATCTTATCTGGCTCTACAAAGCCATCTCAAAAAGATCAAAGCCTCTATTGCTCTCTAACAATTGCAATAGCAAAATCCCAATATTTGGGTGGACATTAACAAGTCCTTTGTATTAAATCTTTTAACCGTGTGACATCAAGTAGATGTTTGAAAGCCCTCTAGCAAGGCAGGCTTTAACAGGTCTTATTTCTCAAATCCCTTAACCGATTCGCATCTAACAATGCATTTGTAATCCTCTAACAAGGAAGGCTCCTAACAGGGCGCACTTCAGAAAAGTGCAAATTTGTGAGGTTTACTCACACCGTGGTTTTCTCCCACTTTGGGTTTCCACGTGATATATCTGGTATTTTCTGTTGCTTTGATTTTGTGATTGCTACTTCTGTGATAGAAACAGTTCTACGTGCAGTTTTAGTTAGATTATATCAGATTGGTCTATAAAGTTAGTAAAGTGTTGATTAACCTGTCCCCTCCCAGCACCGGTTGGGACCATCAGAGTGAAATGAGTAATCGGCTTTCCTCTTTAAACACTTAGGTTGTAACGGTAATTAGCAAATAGTAACTTTTGTTAACGGTTACTTTATTAATTACCCTTACCTAACCTTACCTTTATCAACCTGTTCACAGACTCTTTACCTGTTTACGACACTAACCTCCGTTGAGACACCAACCGTGATACGTCAACTTCCCCATTTGACCGATTCAGGTGTTACACCGGTGAATCCTTCCCAGTTCCTTTCCTTGACTGAGTGAGAACATATCTCACCAATTACTCTGAGGACAGTAGCATTGCTACTTGTTCCCCTTTAAGCCCTGTGGCTTAATTTGCTGAAGAGATATCACAATCGGTGGATGATGACTATATCTCTAATTTGTCTCCTTCAGTTGTCTTTGTCCCCTTTTTGGACCAAGTCTTCTTAACTTCCCAGTTGATCTCTTTAGTGTTGTTTCCCTTTTAATTGGGGGACACATGCTTCTTGACCTATTTAGCTAGGCCTTTTCCTTTGTTTATTGGCCGATTCTTGCAGTCTTTAGCTAGATGCCCAATCTTGTTACAATTGTAACAAGCCATACCGCTTCCTCTCCATGGATTGACCCTTCTTTCTTTGTCCATGGGTGAGTGACATTCAGTGTTCCTATGCCATGATGGTCGACAGGTAGCACAGTTAGATGTGCCCCGGTTAACATACCTATTTTGGAATACCGATCTCGATGGAGATTTGAATGCCATGGTTTTAGACCTACATTCTTTAGCCTTGTGTCCAAATTTATTGCATGCATAGCAATAACCTTTAAAGCTTCCCCTACGTCCACTGGACACACTATTAGAACGTGACCTGCATTCAAAGGTCCTGTGACCATACTTGTAACAGTTGTTGAAGCAACTGTTAGTGGTGAATGGTTTCACTGGTGCATTCCTACAGTCATTTGATTTATGACCCGGTTTGCCACAATGTTTGCAAGAGGGTTTGCAGACCTTTTTACCTTTGTCTCCTATCGGTTTCTTCTTTTCCTTCTTGCTTTCCTTGACTCTAAAGGACTCACCGGTTTCATTGTTGCTTTGACCGATGTACTCAAGTCTTGTGGGATCCTTGTGCTTTCTTTGAGCTTTCAGTTGCTCATCAAGCTTCTCAGAACTTTCATTATACTTTCTGAGTTTCTCATTCCTCTCCTCAAGAGTTTTCAACTATTCTTTCAGTTTTTCAACTTCAACAACCATTTCTTTGCATGCTTCATCTTTATCATGCAAGTGTTCGTGCATGATTGGATTCTCCTGATTTATGCCCTGCATGTCTGCATGCAATTGCAATATGAGAGTGTCACTCTCTCTTAATGCATCTTCAGCCAGCTTTCTTGCTCTCTCAGCAGTCAGCTATGCTTCTATGGCACTATTCTTTTCATCCTCAACTTTTCTACTTGCTTCAATGAGTTCGGTCATTCTAAGAGCATGACCTTCTTGTTCTCTTTTAAAATTGGAGATTTGATCAGTTATATTCAAATTTTTCTCCATGAGGTCAGAGACCGCATTTTCAGCTTCATCAGAACCACTTTGTCTAGAGAGTTCTTCAATAGTTTCCTGACTTTCACTCAGTTGTAGAGTCATCTCTTTTCTCTTGGCAAGAGATCTTCTCAGTCTATTTTCAAGAGGGTCATTGGCTTCTTCCAACTGCTTCTGATACCTGTAAGCCTCCATGATCTTTTCTCAAGCGGTTAAACTTTATATTCCTGAGAACAAGGCTCTGATACCAATTGTTAATCCTAACCGGTTACTGAGAGGGGGGGTGAATCAGTAAATTTAATTTCTTATATTCTTTTCTCAAATTAATATTCCTGTTTGTTATTACTACCCAGTTACTGAGAGGGGGGGGGGGGTGAATCAATAAAAACTATTTCTATTACAAATCAACACTTGTTTAATTATTCTTCTTAGGCAAGCAAAATGTAAACAATCATCAAGCAGCATAAATAGAAATACATACATCAACACAAGATGTATACGTGGAAACCCTCGGCTAGAAGGAAAAAACCACGGTGAGACTGATCTCACAACTTCACTTCTGCAGAAATAAAGATGCCTTGTTAGGAGCTTACAAAGCACTTGTGAAGGTGCTATCCGGTTAAGGGATTTTATAGAAGATCGGTTAAGATCTTAACCCTGTTAGGAGTTGTTTGGTTAGAGGTCTTTCAACATCAACAAAGATGTTACCCTATTAAAGGATTTTACAAAGATCCAATTAGATCCACCTTGATAGAGGGATTTCAATTTGCTTTCACACCTTATAAAAGAAATGATCTTATATAATACTGATTGTCTGATTAGATCATACCTGTTGATCTCTTCCCCGGTTTGCCTAGTTGTTGAATCTTTTCTGCCTCTTTGCCTTTCACCTCTGGTGACTGTGATCTCTACGCAGATGTCTCTTCACTGCAATGTTTATTCAACAATTCTCAACAACACTTTTTCTTGTGTCCTATGACCTATATATACATGAGTTCATCTTAATGAAACCCTTAACTCATAGAACCGTCAGGCTGTAAACTCAACAATAAATCATGCAACTAGCAAAAAGCTATGCGTTCTGATCTGGAGTTCACCTTTAAAACATCCGTAGAAATAAAGCTAACTCCTGTTAAAAAACTAACTCCAGTTCTGAGTGGTAGATGTTCCGTATAATCCGGTTTTAACTCAAACCGCTCCGCAGAATCCAATGCAGATCTTTAAGCAGTAGACCAGTATACACTTATACCCGGTTCATCCCTGTATGCAACATAAGACCGGTACTGTGTACTTGGCTCGGTCTACCAGTGTATCCCCTTTGCTTAATCTACCGGTGCATACACTGTTTCTAGTCTACCGGTATCTTCAAAGTAACGTGAGTGACCGGTGAACCTTTACCGGTGTGAATGGTGTTTGTGATTTACACTAATGACGACTTAAATTGCTAACAATCTTCCCCTTTGTCATTGGTGGCAAAACCATACTCACTTACTTGTGACAATTTATACCTTGTTCTTGTTTGTGGACTTCTCTTTCCTTTGTAGCACACTTCCCCTGTCTGTGTGCTCCAGTTGTGTGGTTGTAGCTGTTCTGTCCTGTTCCTTTTCTGACCTTTCCGCTGTCTGAGTGCTTCTCTGCTTCCCATTCCCTTTCTATTTCTTCTGCTTCTTCGGCTTCTTCTTCCCCTTTTTGCCTCCATAGGACAAAGGGTTATTCTTAGGATGTCACATTTGTAGCTTTGTGAAGATATTCTTCTAGATTGTCTTTGCAGAGTGAAGAAACGGTGCCTATTGACCAGTTACATATTCAATGTTCTTTTGGGCTGCTTTAAGAGAAACAATGATGTTCTCCATATCTTCCATAGTTTTGTAATCCGGTTCATTGATCAAAACCTTTGTAAAAGTTGCGGTTTGCTGCATGGAGTCAAATGTTGGGGCCAGAAATAACTGAAATCCAATAATGTCTTTGATTCTTTTATTCTCCTCTTCTGCAATCTTTCTTAGGATTAGAGCAAGACTTGTCATTTCTTTGCTAAAATTTGTTGCAGTCTTACTTTTGATGTCAAATTGAGATGACAAGGCTCTTATATCTTCTGAGGTCTTTGCAGACTTCTCTGTCAAATCTTGCAGAAATACTTCAAAGTTTGAAGTTCGAGTCATCAATCTACTTGCCCCTTGAATTTGTTGTTGAAGCACTCTTAGGTCGGTTGACACATTTACCTTAATTTCTTCAACTTGTTTGTGGAGAATCTCTACTCTTTTCTTCTCATAGTGGTCTATTGCCATAGTTTTTGGATCTGTCAGATCCTCACCGATTGCTTGTGCCAGAACTTTCAGCTGATCTATGATCGGTTCATCTTCATCTATATCAGCATCCAGTACGAAGTTGCACAGGATATTCTTTATAGTTGTCAGGACCATGTCCTGTTTCCTTTTGGTCAGCTCCTTTAGCTACCTTGTTGACATCTTGCTGATGTCAACCACTGTATCAGTGACCTTGCTCCTTTTGGCTTCATTATCCTCAGCAAAAGACAACTTCTTCTTAGATGAGGAGTTTGGTATCTCTACTTGATCCTTTTGCTTGGGCTCCTGTTCCGGTTGAGCTTGCTCAGTGTTTACAGGAATTTCTTGTTCTTGTTCCTTATTTTCTTCATCTAGCTGTTGAGCTGCATTTTCTGGTTGTACCTCGTCTTCAAGTAGATCTTCCTTGGCAAGTGCTTCTTCCTTACTCTGAGTATCCTCTTCCGGTTGCACTTCAACTTCTACATTTTGTTCTTGTTGAAGTAGTACTTCCGGTGGAACTTCTTCTGTGCACTGCTCTTCAACTGTATGGAGTTCTCCCACAGGTATATCACTTCCTAGCTTTTGTTCTTCAGGTGCGATTACCTGCTCGACATTTATTTGTTCACCAGCTATGAACTATGTTGTTTGAACATTTTCTTCACCGATTGAAGGTTCTTCATGAGTAGTGAATCGAACCAGTGGTGCCTGTACTTGTTCAGTTTGATCCTGAGGACCTAATTTTTCAAGTGCACTGAAGTCGTGTTGTTGCTAGAAGTCCAGAGTGTCTTTGTAGACTTCATTTTCAAATCCATTAATTATTTTGGCAACTCTATACTTGGGGTCCAAGTTCATTGTTGCTTCTTCTAGTAGAAGCTTGATTGTTTCTTCACTCAGACCAGGTCTGACCTTTAACAATGTTTCCCTATTAATTCTAGTGTGGGTGCCTAGACCGGTTCTCCATTTGGCCTAAAGCCTAGAATTTAACTCAGGGGGAAATTTGGACCTGTAGTCCCTTGGAGTTCTATGAAAATCCTGAAAAGTTTCGACTAGAGCTATAATGACTACTTGTTTATCTTCTTCTTCTAGTACACTAAACCACTTGGCAGCATTATCTACTTCTCCGAAGTCCATTACCTCATCAACAATCTCATCTACAGACATAGGGCGAGTGTTACCTTTGCTCGGAGAGATGAGAACGGTTGGACATGCGGTCTCGCTGCTCTTGTCATCGATGATGTCGACGATGACCGGTTCTATAGGATTCTTCTCTTTGACCGGTGTGGCAGCTCCAAGCACTCCTTTTCCTTTTCCGGTGTCAGGGACCAGTGGAAATGTTGTTCTTTGGCATTCTTCCTCTGTTTGCTTCTGGATCTGAGGAAGTTTGGTCCACATCACTACTCCTTCATTATGTACTTTCTCAACTTCTCTAACAAGCATGAGACTGATCCTCCTTTTTGTCAAAAAGGTTTGTTGATGCAGTTCAGCCTGTTCTGTGGCTTCTTCCAAAGTGAGATGGTTTTGAACCTCTAGAAGAGCTCATATCCTCAGCTCCTTTCTATCCATTGAAGCCTTCCACTGATCTTCAATGATTTGCAGGAGATCTTCAGGTAAAGTTGTGTGTAGTGCGTTAGGATGTAGATTGAATTTATGAAGGCAGAACACTATCGCCTTTTCAATTTTCCTTTTGTCTTCATCATTGGCCAGTTGATATCTGCCTCTAACAGAACCCATACCACCAGACTCTTTTAGTCCTGCCACAAATTCATCAATTATGGGCTTTCTTTTTCTTGGTGGATCCTCCTTTACCTGTTTGCTAGAGCCTCTCTTCCGTTTGATTAGAGGAACTGTGTCTTCTGAATCTGTCTCCTCTTGTTTTCCCTCTTGGGTACTTGTTACCGGTTCTTCTTTCTTCCTTAGAGCCTTGGGTTGCTCTGTCACCGGTTTCTTCTATGGTGTGGGGGCCCTTTTGGTGTAGACATTTTTTATCGGTGCCCTCTTCTTTTGATTCTCTTGAATCTCCACGAATGTACTGAACCGGTTGGCGGTGAGATCCAGATTTGCTTCATTCAGGGCATCAACATATGCCTTAGCAACCTTGGTAGTGATCTCATATCCCAGCTCAGGAGCATATTCTGTTCTCGGTTCCACTACTGGAATGATGTAGTGATCGGTGGAAACTAGAAAACACACATCATCTTTGTATGAGTCAACAATGGTTGACAACACCTGCTCCCTTGCGTGCATCCTTAGTTGAAATGCTTCAAAATATTCGGTCATTACTTTGCCTAACTGGTTTCTCAGTTGGTTGGCCAATTCAGCTATTTGGTGCATGACTGGTCTGACGGTTTTCCATGTCACCTTGCCAATTCCTGGGAAGAAACTTTGATCGTAGAAGTCCAGTAGGGTCCCGTACTTCATAGATGTCTTCTTGACAATACCGAGCTTCTTCAAATTTTCAAATTTCTGCCCTCGGAGCATTCCACGGATATCATAGTTGGCGTTATCATACATTATCCGGTGAGTAGCACGTATGGCTCCTCCCGGTATGCTGTTCAAATTACTGGACTGATAGATCTTATACCCTATCACCGCGGATGCAAACCAAACCCCTTCGTCTTCGATGTCGTTCACTGTCATGAGGCCACCATCGGATTTTGATTTTGTCAGTTTTGTAACGATTGCATTGGAGATCGTTCGCAAGGTTAGTGCTTCCCCTTCCTGACTGTACCCAGTCACGCAATGCAAGTCCTCTTTTGTTATTTCTGTGACTGCACCCTTTTGGAGCCAAAACCCTGGATCGTGCACTCGACTGAGGACCAGTCGAATCCAGTCTAGCCAGAAGATGGTCAAATAGGTGACTCCGTTGATAAGACCGGACGACACCAGCTTCGCATATCGGTCTTGTAGTCTTCCATCCTCACACAGAGAGAGATACTCTAAATGAATGTTTGACCAAGTTCTTCCTGCTTGGCGTGGATAAACGCAGTCACATCTTCTGTCATGAAGACACCATCTGGTACTGTTGACAAAGCTCCAGCCATATCGGTTGCCCGTTTTGGACTGCCATGATATCATAAGAAGGTCGGTCGAATTGATCTGCAGATATCATCTTGATGACAGATGATGAAGATGCCATTGTGATCAACCGGTTAACACAGAAAGTCACTTGATCGGTATTACAAACAATAGCTCACAATGATCAAAGCGCGAGAATATTACTCAGCACAAGAATTCGTTAATCACAAAGATAATTTCTTATAAATACAGGTCGAAAGACATGAAAGAAGTGTTGTTGAATATCAAGAGAATAGAGCGAAGGAGAGCAAGAGAGCACAATCTTCTGAGAGGAAACACAGTCACAAAAGGTGAAAGGGAGAGAAAGATTCAACAGCCAAGCAAAGGAAAGGGTGAACAAGTATGATCTGAATCGATAGAGATAGTGTCATCATAAGATCATTGCTTTACGTTTTGAAGCATAAGTAAAATCCCTCAATCAGGGTGAACCTTTACAGGTTCTTTGTATAAATCCTTTTACCTGGTAACATCTTTATTGTTGTTTTAAGTCCTCTGACAAGGCGAACTCTTAACAGAATCAAGATCCTAACAGGTCTTCTATCAAATCCCTTAACCGGGTAGCACTCTTACCAATGCTTTGTAAGCCTCTAACAAGGTAGCTTTATTACTGCACTAGTGGAGTTTGTGTGGGTTCTATCCCGCCGTAGGTTTTTCCTTCTAATCGAGGGTTTCCACGTATAAATGTTGTGTTGACCTGTGTATTCAATTTCTGTTTATGGGTGTTATAATATTCTTTTAATTTTTGTATTAGCAAGAATATTTGTTTTCTTAAAAGAAGAATTAGAAATTGAAATTATTGATTCACACCCCCCCCCCTCTCAGTAACCGGTTAGGAATAACAATTGGTATCAAAGCTTAGGTTCTCAGAGATATAAAGCTTAACTGCTTGAGAAAAGATCATGGAGGGTTACAGGTACCAAAAGCAGCTTCAGGAAGCCAATGACATGATAGCCTCTCTTGAGAATAGACTGAGGAGGTCTCTTGCCAAGAGGAAAGAGTTGGCTCTGCAACTGAGTGAGAGTCATGAAACCATTGAGGAACTCTTTGGGCAGATGGATCTAATGAAGCAGAAGAGGCGGTCTCTGATCTCATGGAGAAAAATTAGAATCTGACCGATCAAATCTCAAATATGAAAAGGGAGTAGGAAGGTCATGCTTTGAGGATGACTGAACTCATCAAAGCCAAAAGAAAAGCTGAGGATGAGAAGACCAGTGCCATAGAAGCACAGCTAATTGTTGAAAAAGCAATAAATCTGGCTGAAGATGCACTAAGAGAGAGTGATGCTCTCATATTGCAACTGCATGCAAACATGCAAGGCATAAGTCAGGAGAATGCAATCATGCATGAGCATTTGCATGACAAAGACGAAGCATGCAAAAGATGGCTGTTGAACTGGATCTAATAAAGGAATAGCTGAAAACTCTTGAAGAGAGGAATGAGAAACGTAGAAGGTATAATGAAAGTTCTGAGAAGCTTAATGAGCAACTGAGAGCTCAAAGAAAGCACAAGGATCCCACAAGACTTGGGTACATCAGTCAAAGAAAAAATGAAACCGGTGAGTCCTCTAGAGACAAGCAAGGAAAGAAGGAAAAGAAGAAACCAACAGAAGACAAAGGTAAGAAGACCTTCAAACCCTCTTCCAAACATTGTGGAAAACCGGGTCATAAAACCAATGACTGCAAAAATGCACCGATAAAACCATTTACTTCTAACAGCTATTGCAACAACTGTTACAAGTATGGTCACAAGACTTTTGAATGCACGTCTCACTCCAACAGTGTGTCCAATGGAAGTAGGGGAAGCTTTAAGGGTTATTGCTATGCTTGCAATAAATTTGGACACAAAGCGGAAGAATGCAAGTCCAAAACCATGGCATTCAAATCCCCACTGAGACCGGTATTCCATAATAAGAATGCAAACCGGAGCACATCCAACTGTGCTACTTGTGGACCATCAGGGCATAGGAACTCCGATTGTCACTCACCCATGGACAGGGAAAAAAGGGTCAATCCATGGAGAGGAACCGGAATGGCTTGTTACAACTGTAACAAGATTGGGCATCTGGCCAATGAATGCAGGAACCGATAGATGAACAAAGGCAAAGGTTCGGCCAACCGGTCAAGAAGAAGTTGTCCCCAACCAGAAGGATAACATAAGTAAAGAGACCAACAGGGAAGTCAAGAAGACTTGGTCAGTAAAGGGGACAAAGAGTTCCGCTGAGGAGAAATCCAAGGTAAGGTCATCATCTACTGATGGTGATATCTCTTCAGCAAATTAAGCCTAAGGGAATCCCAACATTGGCTCCGCCATCTGACCCCCTCTAATCACCTGATTAGCCTGCAAGGGTCGCTAAAACAAGCTAATCCCAAAGTCTGAAAATCGGGGACATTACAGTCCTCCCTTCCCAAGATTGCTTGTCCTCAAACAATCAGGAAAAACGAGCAACAATGCCAACCACCTGGATCCCAAGGATGGTCATAAGTAATGTCCCAATCCTCACCACACTACTATGAAGAAAATACCAACAGAACAGACACCAGCATCTGAGAAACTGCCCTAAACACCCAAATAACAGACATCACTGAAAACATCCGAAGACCAACTGCCGATGCCGATGCAGAAAACAACCCAGCGGAACTCAACCCAACTAGAATAACAACTCTGTCAAAACCTGAGTCCCTGTCTATCCGACACTCACACCTAACTGCACTGAGAGAACGATAATGACCAAATGTGTCGGAATCACTGTTATCCACTCTGCCCTCTGATAAACAATCTTGAGTGTGTGGATACTGCAAGTAATCTAACTTGCAATTGCCAAATCCATCTACAAAAGATGGTGCTAATCCATCCCATAATGGATGGTAAGAAACTGGAGCTGGTTTACCCCTGCGTGAGATCAAATCTTCCACCTGTGGGTCAAAAGAAAAATGATGAGCATACCCTACCTTACTTGGTCCCACGTACCAAGTCTAGAGTTGACACAGCCAATAAATTAATGTGCCTTCGCTGTTACAGATCCGCTTCCCTTCAATATACTAACGCAGCCTGTTTGAATTCAAACTTCCATGCAATTACGATGATTCCTCAGCCAATCACTTTCAACTAACAATTATGGATATACATCAGCCTCTAATTTGTATCATCAGCTTCCCAATATGAAGAATAAACAAACTCTATAAAAGCACAACGACTTTTGATCTGCAGATTTTAAGAACTCATACAATTTCCGATATACAACAGTACCGAATTATGTTTTCAGAATACAGCTGCAAAATTCACCATCAATCTGTAATGGCTCAAATTGCCAGAAGAGGAATCAGTCCTCAAAACCCTAGCCAGGTAGTCTCTCTCACAACTTCAATAAAATCATAATTCAACAATGGATAATGAAAGTGTTTTTTCGAAATGAATATATAGCTTTTTCGGAAAAAGCACAATTTCACTTTTTTCATTAAAAAGGCTTTAAAATGATAACTTCACTTTATAACATTAAAGTTTTAAAGTAATAAAGTTATTAAATTAAAAGAATTTAATTTAATAACGATAACCTTTAAAACCAAAGCCATTGAATCACACTGACTGTGACAAACTCATTTCTGACACCAAAGCCTCAAATGCCAACTGACCTGCTAGAAATAATCCATTGCCAAAAATAGCCAACTGCTAAAAATAGACTTACTAAAAATAGTAAGTCTCTCAAACTAGAGATTCCCTGAAACTCGATCTTGGCACATCTGAGACTCTGTGCAGACACCCTACTAATCTTGGCCATACCCAAAATACCACTTACTAAAACTAGTAAGTTGACCAAATTGACCCGAACAAAGAGCAGACCCGGTAAACTGAACCTCCAGAATGGAATCCCAACACTGGCTCTGCCATCTGACCCCCTCTGATCACCTGATTAGTTTGCTAGGGTCGCCAAAACAAGCTAATCCCAAAGTTTGAAAATCGGGGACATTACAGATATTGAAGACAATGGCGTTCGGTTTGCTGCAGCGGTTATTGGCTACAAGGTATATCAGTCGAGTAACCTGAATAGCATACCGGGAGGTGCGATACATGTTGCACACAGAATAATGCAAGGTATGACGTATGTGCTATGCTGAGGAGCCAAATCTTTGAAAACCTAAAGAAGCTCGGCTTGGTCAAGAAGTTTCTGAAGTATGGGACATTGCTGGCATGTTTGTTCTTCTATTACCAAAACTTCTTTCGAGGCATAGGCAAGGTTACATGGCTAGAAGATAAACCGGTGATGTTTCAGATAGGTGAGTTAGCAAATAACTTGGGGAACCGGTTTAATAAGGTCATGGCAGATTATTTTGAAGTCTTTCAGTTAAGAATGCACAACAGGGAAAGAATTCCCTCTACCATTGTAGAAGAATACAAGGAAGAGATGTGTTTTCTGGTGAGCACCGATCATTGCATTATCCAAGCTGTGGAGCCAAGGTCCGAGTATGCACTGGAGCTCGGTTATGAGATTACATCTAAGGTTGCAAAGGCGTATGTTGATGCACTACAGGGAAGCAACTTAGATCTCTTGGCATATCAGTTTGGCACCTGTGAAGAGATTCAGTCTAATTTGAAGAAAAAGGCATCTTCTAAAGAACCTAAGAAAGTGTATGTTAAAAGAACTCCCACTCCTAGGAAGAGGAAGCCAGTGGCTGAAGAACCAAAGGTCCAAAGAAAGAAGACATAGCCAGCGTCTAGTGCACAAGGCGAGGAAATGGAGGAAACAAAAACTAAAGAAACCACCACTCTTCACAGAAAGAGAAAGACCGGGAAACCGGTAAAAGAGGATGCACCTAGAGGAAGGAAACCAACCATTGATGAAGTGGTTGAAGGAATAAAGGAAACAGGTGGACTAGGTGGAGTAGGAAGAAGATAAGAGAAAGATAGAAGAAGTTGTAGTCTACCTTCTTCACAAGTTCAACTTAACACCCGTTGTACTTCACAAAACAATACTTGAAGATCTACTAGGAATAATTGAAGGTAGATGGAAATCTTCCTCAGATAAGGAAAGAGAATTGAGGATAAGGGCTTTGCTAGAAGTACAGAATCACCTTAGCCTGCAAGAGGCATCTAATCAAGCTGACCTGTTCAAACAGAGTTTCAATATCAGAAAGAGAATTGGTCAGGTCCTGATTGGTGAAGTGGATAAAGTACACGATGAAGGGGTTCTCACATGGACGGTTGCTCTGAAGTAGTAACATCAAGCTGAAGCAGAATGCCAAAAGACCACAGAGCCACTAGTAAAAGATACTAGAAAAGGAAAGGGCATACTGGGAGTAGAGACTCGGGTCCAAGAAAAGACTGCAACTGAACTGGTCATCGTGGATATAACTAGAGACACAGGTGGTGATCTCACTCCACCAACTCTACTTGCATCCCCAGTAAAAGGTAAAGCTCGAACTTTAACCGTAGATAATATAGTAGATGAAATTATGGATTTCGGTGAAGTGTCAAAAGCTGCTAAATGGTTCAGTGTTCTGGGAGATGAGGATAAGGAGAAAATAGAGATTGCTCTGTTAGAAACCTTTTTAGATTTCAACATAAGTCCTAGGGCCTACAAGTCTCACTTTCTGCCTGAATTGAATAAAAGGCTAATGATCAAATGGAGAACCCGTCTAGCACAAAACAATAAAATGATAATGGAAACTTTGACAAAAGTCAGACCAAATCTTAATGATGAGACAATAAAAATTCAGATGGAAGCAGTGTCACTCAATTTGGACACGAAGAATAGGGTTGCCAAGATCATTAATGGACAGGAAAAAGATGTGTATGAAGATTCTCTAGATTTTTGGCAAAAATATGACTTCAACACTCTTAAGTCTACAAGTCCACAGGACATCTCACAAGATGAACTTGAAAAGGAGATGGCTCCACCGGTACAATTCACAGCCAGTGAATAGGGAACCACTAGAGAGAAGGAAGTTATACCTGAACAATTCACAGCCAATGAACAAGTTAATCTGGGAGAAGTTGTTCCAACAAGTGAACATGATACATCTATGAGACCAGACGAACAAGAAGAGGGAGAGTCATCAGCAAAGATGACTACAGAAAAAGAAACAGATAAAGCAGAAACTATTTTTAATGGTCAATAGGTTGCTGAAGAACAACAACAGACTGAGCAACCACCAGAAGGAGTACAACAAGAAGAGGAAGTACATCTAGAAGAAGAGGTATGACAAGAGAAGACACTACAACAACAAATACCTCAACAACAGGAGTTGCCTGTTCCAGAAGAACAGGAGAAACCTGCAGAAGAAGAACTTGCACAAGAAAGTAGACAGAAGGAACCGGTAGATGTTCCAAGTGCATCAAGATCTAAGAGTAAGCTATCTTTTGCTACAGATTCTAAATCAAAAAGAAGCAAAGTTAGTGAAACTGTTGTTGACATTAGCAAAATGTCAACAAAGCAGCTAAAGGAGCTCACTAACAGTAAACAACATATGGTTCTCTCTAGTGTAAAGATTATCTTGTACAATTTTGTACCTAATAAAGACATAGATGAAGACAAATCGGTGATTGATCAATTGGAAATATTGGCACAAGCAATTGGGGAAGACATCACTGACTCATAAACAATTGCAATTGACCACTATGAGAAGAAAAGAATTGATATTCTTCATAAACAGGTTGAAGAACTCAAAGCTACTGTATCTACAAGAACTGGAGAGCTACAACAACAGATGCAGAAAGCTGGAAGGTTAATCACAAGGACTTACAACTTTGAAGACTTTGTAAAGGATATAACTGAGAGAACGAACAAGAAAACAAAAGAGATAAAGGTTCTAGCATCAAAATTTGATGCTAAGAGCCCTTCTACAACTGAGTACAGTCGGTAGCTGACAAGTCTTGCTCTCACCTTAAGGAAAGCGTCAGGCAAAAATACTAAAAGAATCCAAGATCTTGTTGGATTCCAGTTGTTCATTGCACCAACTTTTGATCTGATGCAGACAACGGCAACTGATACAGACTGACTGATCAAAGAACCTGATTACAAGACAGTGGAAGACATGGAAAATCTCATTGTCTCACTGCAAGCAGCAAAGAATAATTTAGATCATGTAACAAATATTTGGAAACCATTCCTTGATTCTGCAAAGAAGATTTATAAGGATATCTTCAATAAGTTACAGTTGTAAAGAGCAACAACCCTTTGTCCTTTGGGGGCAAAAAGGGGAAGAAAAAATTTAAGTGCAGAGAATAAAGAAGATGAAAGAATAGAGAAGTGAGAGATGATATCACTAACAGTGTGTCAGAATAATATGCTACAGGTAGACAAGCTGATCTACAGGTGATGTATTGATATGAAGTCTACAGGTGATGTATTGATATGTTTTGCCACCAATGCCAAAGGGGAAGATTGTTGACATAAACTTAGTTGTCATTGGTAAAGTCATTGACAAACATCAATCCCACCGGAACACCAGTACATCACACCGGTACTCATAATTGTGAATCAGTAGACTCAGCAAGAAAGCGGTGTACTTTAACCGGTCACATGTATACCGGTCCAGGTTTGGACCAACCGGTCGTGGGATATACACAGGGAATAAATGACTAATCGGATACAAGTTCTACACCAGTTAAGTGCATGATAATTCGAAATGGATTATGCGGAGCATTTTTCAATAAAACTGGAGTTAGCATTTTCAGTGGAACTAAAGTTAGCTTTGTTTTTTCTGTGAGCGTTTTGAAGTAAACTCAGGATTAGTTTGCAAGCTTTTTAATCAAGGGTTTTGCATGCTTGATTTATGGGACAGTTTACATCTTGGTGAAACTATGAGATGTATTTTTAATAAGATAATTTCTTATAAATACAAGTCGAAAGACATGAAAGAAGTGTTGTTGAATGTCAAGAGCATAGAGCGAAGGAGAGCAGAATCTTCTGAGAGGAAACACAGTCACAAAAGGTGAAAGGGAGAGAAAGATTCAACAACCAAGCAGAGGAAAGGGTGAACAGGTATGATCTGAATCGAAGGAGATAGTATCATCATAAGATCATTACTTTAAGTTTTGAAGCATAAGTAAAATCCCTCATTCAGGGTGAACCCTTACAGGTTCTTTGTATAAATCCCTTTACCGGGTAACATCTTTATTGGTGTTTTAAGTCCTCTGACAAGGTGACTCCTAACAAGGTCAAGATCCTAAGAGGTCTTCTATCAAATCCCTTAACCGGGTAGCACTCTTACCAGTGCTTTGTAAGTCTCTAACAGCGTAGCTTTATTACTACAGTAGTGGAGTTTGTGGGTTTTGTCCCACCATGGTTTTTTACTTCTAACCGAGGGTTTCCACGTATAAATGTTGTGTTGACCTGTGTAATCAATTTCTGTTTATGGGTGTTATAATATTCTTTTAATTTCTGTATTATCAAAAATATCTGTTTGCTTAAAAGAAGAAATTGAAATTGAAATTACTGATTCACCCCCCCCCTCTCAGTAACCGGTTAGAAATAACAGTTATCAGTAATAATTATAAAATTAAGTGTGAATCTCATTTTTCTAAAGCGCTATACCAAAACCAAAAGGCAAAAGGCAGCGATTATATTTAAAGCCTTTGGAAGGCTTTGTATGTTGCAATGCGGGAAAACTTGGGCAGATATTTATTCCCTTTGGTAATCTTTTGTTAATTCAAAACTGCAGATCTATGTTTTGGGGGAATTGCAAGGAATAAGAGAAGCGTCTAGCATTGTTTAGGAATTAAATTCCACTCCCTTTTGCTGGTCACAGCCCTTGGGAAGGTTTCATGAGGCATCGTACAGCTTATAGAAGTAGCAATTATCATCGGAGCTGCCATAATATATATATGTTAGTTAACAGATTTTTCCTTTGCTTTAATTGAAAGAAATTAACTCAATTGACTCTATATAACCCAACTGGAATGAAAACTGTCAATAACAGTTGGGATTTGTCATAATGATCATATCCCTCTACATGTAGGTGCAGCTCCCTCTAGAATAATCTTCAATTAGCTCTTCAATAATTAAATCATGCAAATTACATGAATCATACTTTTGACCTAAAAGTATCAAAGGCAAAGGCATTCACACATAACCATGACATGAATCCCATAAATATAACTTAAAGTAAAACCAAAAAGATTGAGCCAACAGGTGGATCTACACGATGCAAAGAGAAGAATTTACTGAAACTTTACTTGAATCACATTCACAGCTCAAAGCAACACAAAATTATATCACAATCACAAATGAACCCCAACTGAAATTACATCCATGCACTCAAAATGAAAACATTTAAAGATACAATATATTCAAATTAATCACCAAATCAAAAACATACTTTAAACCATAAATTTTTTCAAGTATCTACAAATATGAAGCATCTTACTAACTACTGAAGTATCAAAATTTGGTCGACCCTTACCGAGTCATAATAAGCCCTATAAATAACCAGTAGGCATAACTGTTTATGAGATAAGTTTTAACTAACTATGCTTAAAAGAAACCCTATCCAGGAGTCTAGTAAAAATAGAGTCGTTCAACCAATGAGCCAATAACAAAATAACCACGCAAAACCAACAGGAAGCTGGAATCGCAGACCACATTCGGGCAGGAGGTTGGGTAGAGGATGATGTGGTACTGCTGGGAATTGCAAGGACGCCATGTGTCTTGGGCCATTCCAGGTGCGTGGCAGAGAAGTTCACTACAGTTTGATGATTTGGAACTCCTATATGAGTGATTCTTTCTTTCCAAACTTTATTTTCTTTTCAGACTTGGATGACCTTATTTTTATGTGTCTCAAGGTGATCTAGGCAAATAATGAGCATAGACTCAATTTTAGCTATTTTTAAAAACTCTTGAGCTGTCAGAGTCTTAGCTTCCTTAGTCAGTCGCATCCTTTCTTCAAAGGACTTAACCATTTCCTTTGAATTCTGCACAGCTTTCCAATCCTCTTTGAACAATTGAATCCCGATACACCTGAGATCATCACTCATTACCTTGGTTAATGCATTCAATTCCTTTGAAAGTTTTGTACATTTCTCTATTGCATGTTTGATTATAGAGGTCCTTCATTCCAAATGCTCTTTTGATACATACAACATTTCATCATCAAAGTCGGGAACAGGTTTTTCCTCTAAGAACTCCATTATGCCATATTTTCTAACATCTACCATCTGAGCAATCACAGCAGACCATTGAAGTCTTTCCTTGTCCCATAAGCTTATCTCTATTTCGAGACCGGACTTGGCAACCGTTGCCTTTCAGACGCTTGTCAATATGCGCCAGCTGCCTACATACTTCAGTGAGGACTAAGTTATCTAACACATATCTTGGCAATCTCAATGGTTCATCCTCAAAGCCTCCAACCCTTATGTATGTGAATCTTGTAAACTGGATGAAGTAGCTGCCATATGTGTTAATTAATTGTACCACCTCCTCTGATAATCTTTTATTTAGTTTCCCTTGGAGTTCAAAAACCAGCGGGCGAAAAATATATCATTTACCCTGTTGAAGTTCTCAGAACATCTTTGCAATTGAAGGAGTGGGTGGTATTCATAGATTTTCATTTCTGGGACTAAGGGTTCATATGGCAGCCCTACCCACTCTCTAGTAGTCAGGATATGGGTATGCCTAGCAGACAAAGGAGGGTTCAAAGGTCCTATGAAGTCAAGGCCCCACTGTTGAAATGGTTCTTCAATAACAACTAGTCTCAGTGGTAAGGCTGCTAATTGTGGTTTCCCAATGCATAACTTGTTGGAAAGTAAAGTCCACCAAGATAACTGAGAGGGGGGGTTGAATCAGTTATTAGATAAATACAACTTTTATCTTCTTTAATAGATTTTAACCATGTAAGCAATGTAATCAACAACCATAGAAAGATATACATACACAATAACACAATGACACAAGATATGTTGACTAGGGAACCTCTTGATCAAAGAGTAAACCCCGGTGGGAATGATGCCCACAAAAGATGCACTAATATGAAAGTTCCTTGTGAGAGGATGGACTTTGTTAGGTGTCTTATGAAATACATTCAGTACATATTAGTCCCTGCTAGGAGACTTTGAATCCCTGCTAAAAGATTCTAACTCTATTAGGAGTTATGGAAGACAGAAGGACCCACTGCCCAAACAGCTTCAATGGCAAGATCACTGAACACACTGTCCAATTGATCTCTATATTATTCAACAGAATAATATCAAAAGATTACTGATCTCAACAACTTATTACTTCTCTGACTGTGCCAAACCGCACCAACTGCTTCATCAAATCTCAATACCAGATCTTTGTACTTCGCATATCCTCTTTCAACAAGTATTGCACAATTCCACAATTCACTTTCACAATCTTTTCAATTCAATTCCACATTACAATAAGGAAAACATTCCTTCCTCTATACCACACTCAAGTAATTACAAATGAGTCGGCATACATATTACAAAATAAAAGTTTCCACACGTTACATAAAAATTCCATAATTACATAAAACTGTCAACTTCCAATTAAGATAACTCTTCACTCATGCGACTTCTGACCTTGCTATCACATCCACATCACAATCATCATGTCTTCAACTTTTGTTCAACTTCGCATGCTCAGATTCAATCCCAATTAGAAGATATCATCCAATTTCCACAAACCGCTACTCAAGAACATTGCCTGAATACTACTTCCATTGATTTATACATAACTGTCATGAATAGATGAATTTCTGTATGCGCTCTTAACCATGATCTTGTAAGACATCATAGAGTAAGTCCTCAACTCCGCATAGCTTGATGTTCAATATCCCACGTGCGCTAACTCAAACATTGTCTGCTTCTCTGCAAAACTTCAGTAGATCACTGTGTTGACATCAATGACAATCACAGTCATGAATGCAACAACTGCTACAGAATGACTACGAATACTCCCCCATAAGATATATTCAGCATTCATTCCTAACAATCTCCCCCATTGGCATTGATGGTAACATAGATGAAAAAACATCCAAGTTCCATGAATATCAACATTGCAACATTGCTGCTCTGAAAATTCTTTTAAGTCCTCTTCATCAATCAAAACTTTCTTCGTTTTCCTATTCAATTCAGTCAATTTTCCATTTTATATTGCTTGTAACCTTCTTCCTCAGATTCTCTTCAATAGATGGTTTTTTCATGTATACTTCTCCCCCATTGACATCAATGACAAATGCTACATCACTATGTCAATAATAACTTCAATGTCAAAAGACACTTTTTAGAAAATACATTCACTAGAGTCCTCATGACTCAGCTCTGAAACACATACTCCCCCATAGAGGAAGTACCAACATCCAGTCCAAAAGAAAGATAAGGCTCATATACCACTGGACAGATGCAACAATCTGCATCACTTCTCAAAAGTAGGCTGGGGCATAACCCCAAGCATACCTCTCAAATACTCAAATGTATCCTTAGGCAAAGGTTTTGTAAATAAATCTGCAATCTGCTCTTTTGTACTTATATACTCAAGTCTGACTTTTTTCTCTGCAACTTTCTCTCTCACTACATGATACTTTATTTCTATATGCTTTGTCTTAGAATGTAGTACAGGATTCTTAGACATACTAACTATACTGGTGTTATCACAATGTATAACAACAGGCTCAACAAATTTTATTCCAATATCCTTCAACATTTGTTTCATCCAAATTATTTGATTACAATTGTTTGTTGCTGCCACATACTCTTCTTCTGTTGTGCGTTGTGAAATACAGTTTTGCTTCTTGCTTAGCCAAGAAACCAATCTTCCTCCAAGGAAAAATGCTCCACCACTTTGCTCGTTTTGTCATCAACACTGCCTCCCCAATCTACATCTGTATATGCACATAGGGTAAAATCATCAGATTTTTCATACCACAATCCATATTCAATTGTGCCTCTTAAGTACCTCAGTATCTTTTTTACTCCTGCATGATGTGATTCTCTGGGTTCAGCTTGAAATCTTGCAACAATTCCAACTACATGTGATATATCTGGTCTTGTATGAGTTAAATATTGCAATCCTCCAATCATAGATCTATACTTTTTCTGTTCCACTGCAGGGGTCTCATCTGTGCTAGATAATTTGTGTCCGGTTACCATAGGTGTTCCAACTGGTTTACAGTTCTCCATTCCAAATCTCTTCAATAAATCATTCAAGTACTTTGTCTAACTTACAAAGATACCATCACTGTTTTGTGTTATCTGCAATCCTAAAAAGTATTTCATCTCA
The DNA here is from genome assembly GCA_027943335.1 of Chamaecyparis obtusa. Taxonomy (NCBI): domain Eukaryota; kingdom Viridiplantae; phylum Streptophyta; class Pinopsida; order Cupressales; family Cupressaceae; genus Chamaecyparis; species Chamaecyparis obtusa. The sequence continues at coordinate 5,985,037 of BSBK01004228.1, read as the reverse complement.
CCAATCATACTCATTTCAAATTCAGTCTTCATTTCATCTACAAATTTATCACTAGCTTCATCTTCTCCTCCAAAGATAATATTATCAACAAAAATAACTACAACCAACAAACCATTTTCAATTTCTTGTGTACAGGTTGCCATCAGCTGTGCCTTTAGTAAATCCTAATTTTATCAAATACTTATCCAATCTTGCATACCAAGTTCTAGGTGCTTGTTTAAGTCCATATAAAGCTTTCTTCAGTTTACATACCATATCTCCTTCTTTAGTTAAAGGAAAACCTTCAAGCTGCTCAATGTAGACTTCTAATTCTCCGTTCAGAAATGTTGATTTCACATCCATCTGATACACTTTGAATTTCTTATAGGCTACATAAGCCAGAAACATTCTTACTGCTTCAATTCTTGCTACTGGTGCAAAAGTTTCTTCATAGTCAATTCCTTCTTGCTGTGAGTATCCTCTACATACCAATCTTGCTTTATTCCTTACAACTTCTCCTTGTTCATTCATCTTGTTTCTAAATACCCATTTAGTTCCTATAACATTCTTATCTTTAGGCCTAAGGACCAATTCTCAAGTCTTGTTCTTTTCAATTTGATCTAATTCTTCCTTCATAGCTTTAATCCAATGTTCATCTTCACAGGCTTCACTAGTAGATTTAGGTTCAATTTGAGAAATTAAACACAACTGTTCTTGTACCTTATTTCGTGTCAGAACTCCTCTGTCTATACTTCCAATAATCTGCTCAACAGGATGATTTCTTGATAGGTTCCTGTTAGGTGTCACTATCTCAGTTCTTGTTTCAGTTGTAGGTTCCTCAATGATTTCTTCAATGTTGCTTTCATTCAGCAAATCACTATCAGTTTCATAGAATAGTTTAGTATTCTCTGGATTAGTTCTAGGATGAGTTCCTTCATTTGATTCATATTCAAGCATTCTTTCCTGAATTTTGAACTTTTCATCAACTTTAACATTTGCGCTCTCAACAATAGTTTTAGTTCTTTTATTGTAACATCTATAAGCTTTGCTCTTCAATGAATAACCAAGAAATATACCTTCATCACTTCTAGGATCAAACTTTCCAATGTCATCATCTCTCTTAATATAACATTTGCTTCCAAAAATTCTAAAATACTTAACTGATGGTGCATGTCCAAACCATAGTTCATAGGGTGTCTTGTCTGTGTCTGCTCTAATCTGTACTTTGTTCATTGTATACACTGTTGTGTTCACTGCTTCTCTTCAGAATATCCTCGCCAAGTTATTTTCAAATAGCATAGCTCTTGCTGCTTCAGTTACTGACATGTTCCTTCTTTCTGCAATACCATTTTGTTCAGGTGTCCTAGGGGCTGAAAACTCTCTTAATGCCATTCACTTCACAAAAAATGTTAAATTCCTTTGAAGTAAATTCTCCACCTCTATCTGATCTCAAACATTTAATCTTCATTCCAGATTCATTCTCAACTTTGTTCTTAATAATTTTAAACTTATCAAATGCTTCAGATTTTTCTTTAAGAAATGCAATCCACATCATTCTTGTAAAATATCAACAAGAATCATAAAGTACCTTTCTCCATAGAATCCTCTAGTCCTTGTGGAACTGCTCAAATTTGTATGAACAATTTCCAACTTTTTTGCTGTTGTAAACTTCTTGCTGGGAAATGAGTTTCTCTTCTGTTTAGCCATCACATATTCCTTGCAAATCATGTTAGTAGGCTTCATAATTTTAGGCAAATCTCTTTCTGCAAGTGTGGTACTCACTTTCACAATGTTATCAAAGTTTATATGAAAAAATCTTCTGTGCCATAACCAACTGTCATCAATCTTAGTAATCAAGCATGTCATCTCAGTAGGATTCAACTGAAATACATTACCTCTAGTTCTTGATCCAGTACCAATCAAATTACCATCCTTGTCTTTGATTACACAAGTTTTCTCAGTAAACCAAACTTGATATCCTTTATCAACTCGCTGTCCAACACTCAAAAGATTATGTTTCAATCCATCCACAAAGTAAACATCATCAGTATTAGTCTTTCCATCAAGAGTAATAGATCCTATACCTCTTATCAAACAAGGTGCATTGTTTCCAACTCTAACAATTCCTCCATCATAATTGTTAAACTTTATGAACTTTTTCATGTCTCCAGTCATATGATGTGAACAACCACTATCTATAATCCAATCAGATTTCTTTTCTACTTGAGAAACTAAGGCTTTTTCTTCCGTAACTTTTGTTTCAGGATTTTCTTCTTTTATTGCTACAAATTCTATATCATCATTCTTAGTATCACTTTCACTTAAAGATTTCTCCATACTAGCTTCAAATTCTTCATCATTAGCATAATAACATTCTTTAGATCTTCTAGGTTTAAAGTTCTTTCTATACTTCTTAACTCTCTTAGGACATTTAGATGCAAAATGACCATATTCTTGACAATTCCAACATTTAAAAAATTTCTTACCATCTGGTTCTCTTTTCACAAACAATGCAATACCTTTTTCAATCTTTCTGTCTTCTTCATTTCTAGATCTGCTGCTGCTAGCATAATCTCCGCTTACACTGATGCTTCTTGACAAAGTAGGGCGAACACTAAGTGCACTAAATGCTGTCTCCATTCTAGGTAAATCTCCTGATTGTCTCAAGTTCATCTCTGCTGCTTCTAATCTTCCAAGAAGAGTCTCTCTGGTGAAGTTCTCAGTACAAGGTATAACTTGTTCAATCATCTGTGTTGTCTGCTTAAATGCAGGAGTTAATGTCCTTAGAATTTTTCATATCACTTCATTCTCTGTCTTAATTCCTTCACAAGATTTTATACCTGCAACAATCTCTGACATTCTACCAATATAGCTTCTAACAGATTCATCTTCCATCATTCTTATATCTTCAAATGCACATATCCAATTATGTAATCTGACTTTCTTTGCATGTTCATCACATTCAAAAGTAGATTGTAAAGCTAACCAAATTTCATGAAATGTTTTTAGATATTTTACCTGACTGTACTCATTTTCCGGAAGGCTAACAAAAGTGCTTCTCTGGCAAATATGTTACACATGAATAGATCTCTTTCTTCAGTAGTACATTCTTCAATTTTGTCTTCATCAATGATAGTCTTCTTGTTCTTTGTGATTAACCAATATCCTAGTCCTAAACAAAGTAAATGTGTCTTCATCTTTTCTTTCCAGCTGTCAAAATTTACTCCATCAAACTTAGGGCTTTCTTTCCTAAAATGTCGCCATGGATCTCCTTAAGTTGTTAAACTTTTCCTTCAAGGACCTGATGCTCTAATACCAATTGTTACGAAGTAAAGTCCACCAAGATAACTGAGAGGGGGGGGTGAATCAGTTATCAAATAAATACAACTTTTATCTTCTTTGATAGATTTTAACCATGTAAGCAATGTAATCAACAACCATAGAAAGATATACATACACAATAACACAATGACACAAGATATGTACATATTAGTTTCTGGATTCGATTGTGTAGTGAATTTTTTCATCAACGTTTCAGATCATACTACATGATCCATCATCAGGATCGAATCCACAATCGAATCCAAAAACTAATACGTACATTATTATGGATTGTGGAAATCTAATAGATCTGACACAAGATATGTTGACTAGGGAACCTCTTGATCAAAGAGTAAACCCCGATGGGAATGATGCCCACAAAAGATGCACTAATATGAAAGTTCCCTGTGAGAGGATGGACTCTGTTAGGAGTCTTATGAAATACATTCAGTACATATTAGTCCCTGCTAGGAGACTTTGAATCCCTGCTAAACGATTCTAACTCTGTTAGAAGTTATGGAAGACAGAAGGACCCACTGCCCAAACAGCTTCAATGGCAAGATAACTGAACACACTGTCCAACTGATCTCTATATTATTCAACAGAATAATATCAAAAGATTACTGATCTCAACAACTTATTACTTCTCCTCTGACTGTGCCAAACCACACCAACTGCTTCATCAGATCTCAATACCAGATCTCTGTACTTCGCATATCCTCTTTCAACAAGTATTGCACAATTCCACAATTCACTTTCACAATCTTTTCAATTCAATTCCACATTACAATAAGGAAAACATTCCTTCCTTTATACCACACTCAAGTAATTACAAATGAGTCGGCATACATATTACAAAATAAAAGTTTCCACACGTTACATAAAAATTTCATAATTACATAAAACTGTCGACTTCCAATTAAGATAACTCTTCACTTGTGCGACCTCTAACCTTGCTGTCACGTGCACGTCACAATCATCATGTCTTCAACTTCTATTCAACTTCGCATGCTCAGATTCAATCCCGATTAGAAGATATCATCTGATTTCCACAAACTGCTACTCAGGAACATTGCCTGAATACTGCTTCCACTGATTTATACATAACTGTAATAAATAGATGAATTTCCGTATGCGCTCTTAACCACGATCTTGTAAGACATCATAGAGTAAGTCCTCAACTCCGCATAGCTTGATGTTCAATATCCCATGTGCGCTAACCCAAACACTATCTGCTTCTCTGCAAAACTTCAGTAGATCACTGTGTTGACATCAATGACAATCACAGTCATGAATGCAACAACTAATGGCTGCGAATACTCCCCCATAGGATATATTCAGCATTCATTCTTAACATAACTTGCACTTCTCGCATTTAGCAACCCATTGGTATGTATCCTTAAACATACCCAGTCAGTAGTAACAATTTCTCAAAATTTTAAAAGTTGTCACTGATGATGAAAACTGTACTTTGCACGCTTCATTTTGGAAAGCTCTCAATAACCTTTCTTGTTGCTCCTTATCTACACACCTAAGGAACGTACCGTCAAGTCCCTTTTTGTAAAGTATGCCATTGAAAATCACATACTTAGCTTCTTTAAGTCTTAGATTATGCTTCTTCACGTTCAAGTGTTCTGGGCAATCTCCGTAGGTCAAATAGTGTGCCATGTCAAAAAACCAAGGATCTGTTAGACCAACTAGAAGTGTCAGGGGAAATTCATCCTTTTCTCCTTTGCTTTCAGCTAGCAGCTTGCACAAACCCTACCCTTGGACCAGCTTTGTAGGCACGATATCCAAATCAAATTCTTGAGTTTTGGCTATCCAGGTGGCTCTGTTATTCACTCCAACTTCTTGCTACATGAGAATGCTTTTCACAGCAGTGCTCGGTACATACACCCTAGAATGGGAGTTCAAAATGTAGTATCTAAACTGCTTAATTGCTTTAACTACTGAGAAGGCATGTTTTTTTGCAAGAGAGTAATTCAACTCATGTTTCTTAAATGGAATACTCATAAAAGATATCGGAATTTCTTCCTCATTTTTCTACATCAAAATACCCACTAACGAGTGATTGGAAGCATTACAATAAATGCTAGTCTTTTCTGAAATCGGGATGAATTAATGTTGGGGCTTTAGCAATTGCTTCCTTCACAGCTTCGAAAGTAGTAGTAGCTTCATCATTCCATCTGAACGTCTTCTTCTCACTCATTAGATTCATGAGGGGTCTTGTAGTCTTTGCAAAGTCCGGGACAAATTTTCTGAGAAAATTAACTTGACCAAAGAATGATTTCACTTCGGTTCTGTTGGACGACAAGGCCATTTGCTAGATTGCTCTTACAAGTTTGGGGTCTACCCTTATTCCTTCCTTTGACACAATGTGGCCCAAGAGCCTGCCTTCAGTGACAACAAAAACTGATTTTAGGATTTAAAGAAATGTCGTGCTCTCGACACTTCTGCAACACATGTTGTAAGCCCTTGATATGTTTCCTCCTTATCCTTGCGAAAACGGTCAAGTCATCTAGATAAATGACAATAATCTTATTTCTTAGATGACCAAAAGTGGCATTCATGGCTCGCTGAAAGGTAGCACTAGCATTAATTAAGCTGAAGGGCATATGGATGTAAGAGAATGTACCCCAAGGTGTCGTGAAGGTCGTTTTATGTTGGTCTTCTTCAACTATGCTTATTTGGTTATAACCAAAAAAGCCATCCAACAATGACATCACCACTGATCCCGCCACCGTCTGCAAGATGTGATCCATTACCGGGAGGGGGTAATTCCCCTTCAAACTCGCCTGATTGAGGTTACAAAAGTCTACACATATGTGTATTTCCCCATTCTTTTTCTGCACTGGTATGATATTTTCCACCCACGTCGAATGGTGAATCAAGTCGATTATACGAGCTTTCAACATCTTGTCAACCTACCTGAAAATAGCGTCAGCTACCTTAGGATTGTAGTTTCTTAATTTATGCTTAAAAGGGCTTGTTCCTGGTTTGAGTGGTATATGATGCTGCATTTGACCTTGATTGAAGTTTTTTAGGTCATCATAAGACTAGGCAAAGACGTCCTTATAGGATTTTAGTAGTCGGGTAAATCTTTGCTTTTCCTCAGGTGTACAGCAGACCCCCAAATTCACCAGTTTGGGATCAAATTCTTCCCCAATATTCACCTTCTCATAAGTGCCTATTTTTGAGCTTTCGTGCACCACATGACTACCAGTGTAACAATCTCGTCTGTCAAATACTTTCTCAAGAGACACTAACCCTTTTGGAATTTTGTTACCCTTTAACTGAATAACCTCCGTCTTTGGGTCATACTCCTTATCAGGAGAGAAGTCGTAACAGTCAGATTTGGACCCTTGAAAGTATGTTGTGGAAAACATATCTAAGCACTACATAAAGAGGTTGATTTTCTTATCATCACCGAACACCTGCTAGGAGTTTGAGTTGTCTGGAACATTGGGCCGATGAACCCACTCCATTCTATACAGATTATCACTGAAATCAGGATGCGGTATCATGAGAGAGGCTGACCCTGCCAAAGCATCTGCCCTAGAATTGAACTCCCTTGGTATTGCTTCAATAGAAAAAGATTCAAAACTCTCAATCTCGTCCCAGACTCAGTTGCAATAATGCCTCAGTCTGTCATTCTTCACCATAAAGATATTCAGTACATGTTTAACAATTAGTTTTGAATCCCCCACAGCTTTCAACATCTTAATCCTTTTTCTTTTCGCTTCTTCAATTCCTACTAACAGAGCTTCATATTCCACTGTGTTATTAGTGTTACTGAATTCCAACTTGAAAGCAAATGGAGTTTTCTCTCCCTCGGGTGATATTAATACCACACCCGCTCCTGAACCGGCATTGGAACAGCTTCCGTCAAACTCCATGGTCCACAAGGACCAATTTGTAATGTCCCTTGTCTGGCTTTAGGATTTTCAGGACTGATTTCTTTAAATTTAGGAGACTTCCCACTATGAACCACGCTTATTAGATTCTTGTATTTTGTAACTAATATTCTTTTCGCTAATTGTACTTCTATCATATGTGTTTCTATTATTGCTTACTGTAAATATATTCTAAATATAGTCTTGTTATTGCTGACTGGAGTGCAAAAAGTCTATCTTATAAACCATTCAATTGCTGACTCTTGATACTGGGTATTTATTCCCTATAGTGCAAGAAATATGTTCTTTGTTTGCTGATGTATATTGGTTGATTAATGCTGACTGGGATTATATTTGGAACTTATTGCCTTTCTGATGCTAAAAGTATTGTTTTTTTATATAAAGCTGAATATAAGAGTGCTGGAATTATTATTGATTCATTATCTTTCTGTTTATGCAGTAAGACTTGTGTTGACCAGTCTGAAAGACCTTGACCAACTATCTTGATTGCCTCTCAAATCATATCTATTATGGATTTGCCATATTCTAACGTCTCTGTTTAATTTCTCTATAATTATGTGTCAATAGATGCAATGTCTCCTCTCACGTATGCTATGTTTGTTGTATAATTTTCTAGTCTTCTTTATGCTGTTGCTGACTGTACATGCATCCCATTGGCTCCCTCTATTACAATTGTGTTATCTCCCGTATATAGTTCTGAGTTTTATAACCTGTTATAGCCGCCGTTGCATATCTAGCTAAAGGTAACAAGTAGATATGGCTTTCGATCTGTGCTTATATTCCACAATATATATATGGTGGATGATTATCGGGCAGCCTTTAAACAACATTAAGAGGTGGTTGTTTTATTAACTTTGATGTCCATATATTCCTCCATCTCTACATAAACCGTATTCTTCATGGAATTATTTATGTTGTCTTTTCTTTTTTAAAATTCCCCGAGTTTCCCCCCAATCTGCCGTGTATATATTTATATGGGAGGAAAGGTCGCGTCTTTAGAAGTAGACGCTCTTAGTTTATATACTCCTATTTTATAAATGTTTGATCAATATTATATATAATATATTAAATTATTACATTATAATAATGTTAATGTTTAATATTTGATATGCCAATTTTCATTCAATATTATTATTAATCGTTTACTAAATCTCTTCTAGTTTGATATATATATATATATCAACCGTTATATATATTAATTTAATTTTATCAACATAATTATAATTATTCATTTATTTAGTCTTATATTTTAACATTATTATCATTTAATTTTATCAACATAATTATAATTATATATATATAATTAGAATTATATTTATTCATTTATCTAGTCTTATATGTTAACATTATTATCATTAAATTCCATCTCGGAGAAGGGGACATTACAGTCCGCCCTTCCCAAAATTGCTTGTCCTCAAGCAATGCAAAACTTCAATTTAAGTGATGCCTTACTACGTAACTCTGATGTCCAATTTGATGACCCTGAAATGAAAATTTCAACTTGAGGTTAGAGTTGTAATATATTTAATAATATAAACTTATCAAATCTAAAGATTTAAAATACCAAGAATAATTCAAGGATGGACTTATCTTGATGTATTGTAGTACTTCTCTTTTCCTCTTGTTAAGGATTGTCTTGTTCTGTGCTGAGCTCTAATGAATGAATCCTGATCCTTAGGGAGAGTTTGTAATCAGGTTACAAGCTTTCTGGAAGGATCTTCTGGGGTTCTAGTTGCCATATGGCTATTCTAGAACGGTCCTCAAGCTATGTCACCCTCTCATTACGACTATCTCCTCCTAAGGCCTTACGGATATCCAAAATTTGGCGTATCCATCCTTCCTAGAAGACATAGCCACTCCATCGCTATACAGCAGGGACCACATAAATATCCCTGCTGTATAGCGATGGAGTGGCTATGTCTCTATTGTTCGATGATCATTCTGCAACTCCTAATAACCAACGTGGAAGGTGTTATAAATGATCCAACACTGAGTGTGATGTCTGATATAAACGCTGAATGTGGTATGTAAACAAAATGCTGAATGGTGGGCTAAGTGTTGTCTATGTTTGTCGTCTTTGCATAACTCGCTCACTGTGTATCATATATAAAGCGGTGCAGAATATAGCTGAGTCCGTTGTTGTCATTTGATCATAGCCGACTCCCTTAAATTGCAAATGCAGTGAATGTACTTATGCTTCCCTATGTATACAGAAGTGATGATAACACCTAAGCTTCCTTACGTATCCAGATCTGATAGTAACGTTTTATTCTTTCTTTATGTTGAAACTGTATTGATAACGGTGTTCACTCTTTACCTTGCCAAAATAGAAGTACCTCCATGCAAAATATAATTCCCAATCTCTCTGCCCCCCAAATGATTTGCTAAAGTCCATTTTATAGAAGTCGCTGCCTCCACATAGACTTGTGCATGAGAGGTCGCGACTCTTTTAAAGTTTATATAATATTATTTGATATTCAATATTTATTTATTATGTATTTTAGTTCATAATAATATTTAATAGATTACATTGATCTATTTAATATTTGTTATTTAGAAATATTATTATATATTATTAATATTAATTATTTATCATATTATGATATATTATAATATATCATAATAATAATATATCATAATATGATAAATAATTAATAATTTTTATAATAGATTTATTATTATTAGTTTAATATTATTATTTATTTTATCAATTTATATCTATTATTATTTATTTGAGAATTATAATATTATTTATTTATTATATAATTATTATATTTTTTTATTAATAATATGATATATATAAATATAATATTATTAATAATATATTCTTTTGTTATTATAATAATAATTTAATATATTATAATTTATTATTGTGATTTAATTATAATTATTTAATTATTTAAAATTATCTTCAATTCTTATTATCATCAAATTCCGCTCTGGAATGGGGACATTACACAAAACCAACAAGAAGTTGGAATCTCAGACCACGTTCAGGCAGGAGGTGGGGTATTGGACGATGTGGTACTGCTGGCAATTGCAGGGACATCATGTGTCTTGTGCCATTCCAAGTGCGCGGCAGATAAGCTTGCTACAGTCTGATGATTTGGAACTCCTATATGAGTGATTCTTTCTTTCCAAACTTTCTTTTCTTTTCAGACTTGGGTGACCTAATTTTTATGTCTCAAGGTGATCCAGGCAAATGATGAGTATAGACCCAATTTTAGCTATTTTAAGTCTTCAACTTTCAGAGTCTTAGCTTCCTTGGTGATTCGCATCCTTTCTTCAAAGGATTTAACCATTTCCTCTGAATTCTGCACAGTTTGCCCATCCTCTTTGAACAATTGAATCTCGATACACCTGAAATCATCGCTCCTTAACCCGGTTGCATTCAATTCCTTTGAAAGTTTTGTACATTCCTCTATTGCTTGTTTGATTATAGAGGTCCTCCATTCCAAATGCTCTTTTGATAGATACAGCATTTCATCATCAAAATTAGGAACAGGTTTCTCCACTAGGAACTTCATTATGCCATATTTTTGAACATCTACCATCTGAGCAATCACAACAGACCATTGAATTGTTTCCTTGTCCCATGAGCTTATCTCTGTTTTGAGATTGGACTTGGCAACTGTTGCCTTTCAGACGCTTGTCAATATGCGCTAGCTGCCTACATACTTCAGTGAGGACTAAGTTATCTAACACATACCTTGGCAATCTCAATGGTTCACCCTCAAAGCCTCCAACCCTTATGTATGTGAATCTTGTAAACTGGATGACATAGCTGCCATATGTGCTAATTAATTGAACCACCTCCTCTGATAATCTTTTATTTAGTTTCCCTTGGAGTTCAAAAACTAGATGGGCAAAAAATATATCATTTACCCTGTTGAAGTTCTCAGAACATCTCTGCAATTGAAGGAGTGGGTGGTATTTATAGATTTTTATTTCTGGGACTAAGGGTTTGTGTGGAAACCCTACCCACTCTCTAGTGCAAGCTAACAAGTAGAAAAGGAAAGAGGACATGTAGAAACCTCTCATTCCAGTGAAATTCGCTAACCCTTCGTGCAATTTTTCTACAATAAGCTCACCCCAATTGTAATGAGCCTGCCTGGCTCCTTGCTAAGAAAATAACTTTTCTTCCTGAATTTTTTGCAAATGTGTTTTTGTTTTGACAATGTTTGAATTTTCTAGTATCTTTTCCGAAATAAAATAATAACATATAGCAATTTGATACTATCACCCCAAGCTCAACCATTTAATTTATAATTCAAAAGTAATTGCAAATATACATTAAATAAAAACATTACAATATTTAATGTTGGGCACCTGGCAAGTAGGTACAGCCACTCTAATGATGATGCCACCAATATATATAGTTGACACAGCCTTGGGGAATGAAAACGTGGCTTAAGGAAAGTCCACGCAGCCACCAAAAAAACAAAACGCAGCCTTCAGTTATTAATCGCTACCCTCAAGAAGTGAAACACAGCTTCTTGTATTGAAACGCAGCCCTCTGTAATTAATACGCAGCTTGTGTGGGAGCTAACACAGCCTCTCCTATATAATTCACAGTCAATCTGGAAGATATAACAGCCTTCCAGTATCAATATGAAACTCTGAAGAAAATCATTGCACCATCATAATGTCTCTATAACAGCAACAATTAAATAATTCTCCTCAAATTTGGTATACAACAGCACCAAATTTGCATCCACAAAATCAGAATTGAATGTCCAGTATCCAGTATCAAAATTCACCACCAACAAATGATGATTCAAATTGCAGTAGAGAGGAATCAATCCTCAAGCCCTAGCCAAACTTCTCAATGACACTTTTCACTTAAAAGCCACTTGCTTTATGGTTGCACATTTGAAATATAATAAACAATATTTCCCTTCACTTTAATGTTGAAAATGACCCTTTCATTAAAATAATGTTATTCTGACACATAGGGTCCCTGTTTTATGGGCTAAACATTTAAAACTTCTCAACCCAGTTCCAACGAGCTATAACACTAAGATGCCCAAAATAGATTCCCAATAAATATGGCAACCTTAGCCGATTTAATTAAATAATAATCATAATCTACCCATCTTGCGAAAACGACTAAGGAAGCATTAGAATCAAAATCTGACAGCACAAGAGTGATCCTGATGATGAAAGATGATGAATGAACCTGACGGAATAACTTTCTAAAAATAGACGCTCCCTCCAAGAATCTTGGAGCCCAAACCGGAAGTCGAAAATAAAAACTAAGAGCATCATTTAATTCCTCTAATTCATCTGAGCTCATCGGAACCAACTATTGACTTACTATAAATAGTAAGTCCCTCAAAACAGGCCAAAACCCACATCAGGGTCCTCTAATCACCAAAATTAACCTATAAGGACCCAATGATAGGCTAAATCCACTAACTCCAATGCTCGCTCAAATTGGGTACATTACAGTCCTCCCTCCCTGAAATTGCTTGTCCCCAAGCAATCTCAGAAAACAAAACACATAAGTCCACCTGGATCCCAAGGATAGAATGGAGTAATGTCCCTATCATCACCACACTCCAGCAAAAATAATTCCAACATCAATAGTACCAACTGCAGCGTCTGAGAAACTGAATTCAACACTCGAACTGATGATGCTGAGACAGGAACATCACATGGGAGTAACTCAACTGCGAGTAACTTACACGGAAGCAACTTAATCGGCAAACTGGACTTGCCCCCAGTCTGTGTGCCAACTAAACTATCATACCAGTCATCAAACAGATGCACTGATGAACTCTGCAACTTGTAGATATCCTGAACATGAGGATCAAAAGTGAAACTAAAAGCACTCCTCACTGTATACACCTCTGTAAACTGCTCAGTAAAAATTGGCCGACATCCTGTAAAATCTATATGATAACCCATTGTACTGAAAGAATCACAATCATCATCATCATCCTCACTCATCACCTGAAAGAGATCATCACTGAACTCAAACAATGAATTGTCATAAGACATAGTGACATCCATATCAAATAAAGGATTGTTCACAAAGTGAACCTTGCCACTGTGTTGATCTGTACTATAACATGACATTGTCTGTACATCACTCACCTCATAATCAACATGTGCATTGTCATCAGTGCACACATCAACAACTGAGGTACTGCTGCTAAGCACCTCAACAAATGACTCATCTGAATCAGTAAAAGCTATTACTACATCAATCTCCTCGCATGCACCCACTATCAAAGCAACTGCAAGTCCCTGCAAGTCGTGATCCTGGGACCTATCATCAACCTATAAAACCTCTGATATCTCATGTTGCCAACGTGACTCATTGCTGTCATAAAAATCAGAATTAGAAGAACTCGCATTTTCCATGCAATCCTAAAAACTAACACTCATCATGCGAGTCAAAACCCATAGTGATACCCACAACATCCTCTACACTTGCTTTGTCATCAACGACATTAAGAGGCTCAAACATAGGACTTCTGTCATAAAAATTGGAACCTGTATCATTAGTAATTTCATTGCTACCAGTTGATGTAGGACTGCAATCAATGGTGGCTATCATATCATCAGCATTCCCATGATCACGAGTTCCTGTCACACGGAAATGATGAGACTCAATGCAGCTGTCCTTAAGCAAGTCTGTCATAACCACATGCTCTTGGGAAGAGCCTCTAGCATCACGCGTATAGGAACTACTAACTGCCTCATTGAGCAAAGGCTCTACTACCTGATGGTTGCTGGCTGTGGAAGCTACACCTGTACAATCCTCCCGGTTCTCTTCCTGTTTTCTCTGTGAGAAAGACCTTTAAAAAATCGAAACCATATACCTTGCTGCATTGTCTATGGTTGATGGATTTGAAAGCAAAACATTCATCATTTCCTGATTTTGTCTAAGTTTTTCCATACTTTCCATCATAGCATTTGTTTGCTTCTTGAGATTAACTATGCTATTTAACTGCTTTCCCTGTTTACTACCCTCTGGTGGGGGTGAAGCTCTACCCTTGTGGACATAATGCATACCAAGCACAAACCTATCTATCATAGCTAAGCCCTCATAACCTCCAGGCTGGCAAGATCAATGCTCTGATACCACTGTAATGAGTATGCCTGGCTCCTTGCTAAGAAAATAACTTTTCTTCCTAAATTCTTTGCAAATGTGTTTTTGTTTTGACAATGTTTGAATTTTCTAGTATCTTTTCCAAAATAAAATAATAACATATAGCAATTTGATACTATCACCCCAAGCTCAAGGATTTAATTTATAATTCAAAAGTCATTGCATATATATATTAAAAAAAACATTACAATATTTAATGATGGGCACCTGGCAAGTAGGTACGGCCACTCTAATGATGATGCCACCAATATATATAGTTGACACAGCCTTGGGGACTGAAAACGTGACTCAAGGAAAGTTCATGCAGCCACCAAAAAAACAAAATGCAGCCTCCAGTTATTAATCGTTGCCCTCAAAAAGTGAAACGCAACTTCTTGTATTGAAATGTAGCCCTCTGTAATTAATACACAGCTTCTGTGGGAGCTAACACAGCCTCTCCTATATAATTCACAGCCAGTCTGGAAGATATAAAAGCCTTCCAGTATCAATATGAAACACTAAAGAAAATCATTCCACCATAATAATATCTCTGTAACAGCAGCAATTAAATAATTCTCCTCAAATTTGGTATACAACAGCACCAAATTTGCATCCACAGAATCAGAATTGAATGTTCAATATCCAGTAGCAAAATTCACCACCAACAAATGATGATTCAAATTGCAGTAGAGAGGAATCAGTCCTCAAACCCTAACCAAATTTCTCCACTTCCAAAACATCATAAAAAATACACAAGTCAAGAATAAGTTTCGAATTCTCGTAAGGTTGTATATATAATATTTTTCCATAGCTTCTCAATGACACTTTTCACTTAAAAGCCACATGTTTTATGGTTGCATATTTGAAATATAATAAACTATTATATTTCCCTTCACTTTAATGTTGAAAATGACCCTTTCATTAAAATAATGCTATTCTGACACATAGGGTCCCTGTTTTATGAGCTAAAGATTTAAAACTTCTCAACCCAGTTCCAACGAGCTATAACACTAAAATGCCCAAAATAGATTCCCAATAAATATGGCAACCTTAGCTGATTTAATTAAATAATAATCATAATTCACCCATCTTGCGAAAACGACTTGAGGAAGCATCAAAATCAAAATCTGACAGCACAAGAGTAATCCTGATGATGAAAGATGATGAATGAACTTGACGGAATGACTTTCTAAAAATAGATGCTCCCTCCAAGAATCTTGGAGCCCAAACTGGAAGCTGAAAATAAAAACTAAGAGCATCATTTAATTCCTCTAATTCATCTAAGCTCATCGGAACCAACTATTGACTTACTATAAATAGTAAGTCCCTCAAAATAGGCCAAAACCCACATCAAGGTCCTCTAATCACCATAATTAGCCTACAAGGACCCAATGATAGGCTAAATCCACTAACTCCAATGCTCACTCAAATTGGGGACACTACACCAATCCAAAAATTTCTGCCCATTTAGCAATACTTGGATATAGAAAAACATCCAATCCTCCCAGTGAAATGTGTGCTGATTACCTTTTACCATGTTTAGTAAAATTACTAAATCCCTGACCTCGGGTATGAAATGTTCACGAGTCAGAGGGCTAGGAAGTCGCAAGCCACCCTTCTGCATTTTGCGAAGCCAGTATCACGCAATGGTAGTCCTATATTGTTTCTTCTTCTTCGAGAAAAAGGAGTGAGACTTACCTATTGTCCCGGCTTCATACGGCTCTTTATCAGGGTTCCCATAGAAGCCATAATTGTCCCTCTGTCTATTTTCACCAATTCTTCTCCAGAGACCTTACGAATACACCTTTCGTCTCTGTCGTACTGATTCATGCACTCCAGTACTAATTCGGGACAAGGAGCTGCAGTGGGAAAAGTTGTCGCTTCTATCAATCCACTTCTATTGACCATGTCTGCAACTGAACCTTCTTTTGGGTCTTTGAACCTTTCTAAAATTCCGTCTATGGTTACATGCAGAAGAGTTGTATTCCCCATCTCCAGGATTGAACTAACAAGGCTAGAGGTGCGCCCTAACTTGGGTAAGGATGGTTTATTGTATGTCATCTCTACTTAACAAGGAAATTTTCAGAAAGCAAAATAAGAAATTATCTGAACAGGGAATTTTCAAACAACTAAGCTTCAACAAATTGCAGAATTCAGCAAGGTCAAAGATTCAATAAAACTCACTAGAAGTCCTCTAAATTGCCACTCCTGAGCACAACCGTAATTTCCTTCAGCTTCCTACTTCTCTGAGCTTAAAATAACTTAGTGGCTAAGGGAAAGAAAAGCTAAACTTTTTTTTATAAGAGCGGAGAGTTTGCCTAAATCTTCGACATGCTCGAGCATTAACAAGTCCCACGCAAATTAATGATGAAAAGATGTTGCTACTAACATCACATTAATTTGCACTCATTTCAACCCACTTAAGCTTGATATCACATGATTACTTTTCCCAAAAAAAATGAATTTTAAATTTTGAAATGCTTGGAATATTCCTCCTCCATACTCCTTTATTTCCATATCTGGGTATAGAGAATTCCCATTTTGCCACATACCTTCGCCGATATTTACATTTTGAACTTTGAACCATGAAAATAAGAAGTTCAAAGTTCAAATTCAAATGTTTCGGACTAGACTCACGACACATAGACGCGACGACTTCTTTGATTGTCCTAGACCAAAAGACTTCCGCTTGCTCTTTTTAATTTTGAACTTTGAACATTTGAACCGAACCGCAAGAGGTTCAAGGTTCAAATTCAAATTTTGGAAAAGACCACCTATGGGATGACTTAGCCAATTTGAAGCCGCAAAAGCAAAGACGCACAAGCAGAGAATGAACTCAGGATTTTGAACTAAGACTTGGTTCAAATTGAAGGTTCAAAAAGAATAAAACAACCGCTCAGGAAATAACTCGAGAACAAAACAACTCGACACCAGTAAAAATTGATGGGGGGAACAATATATATATATATATATATATATAATTAAGGATTACTGAATCTGGAAATTATCTTTAATTTCTGTATGGTTACCAGCTGTTCATTTTGAGGTCAGCATTAATTTTATAAATATTTATATTCTAATTGAATTATCAGTGCTATATGGTTTTCGTGAAAATTTCAGTTTGCATCAGCATTTGCACATTTATCTTATGTAAGTTTGATGCGGGAAATTATTCAAAAAAATTAGTGGAAAGAAATCAAGATTGCGATAAAACCATTTCTCTGGCAATTATTTATAACTACCTACCAAAGCAATATTGAAATTTCTTCTCATAACAGGCCGAATGTAAACTGTTTGGTGAAATGCACGCACGTTACAAAGAAAAGATGTTGCAAACTTGGAACAATATTTCCTAGTAGGGTTGTTGACACTTTGAATCCGCATTTTCTTTAGAATTCTATGCTGAATTAATTAAAAAATGATTTATTTCTTTTTCGCATGCGAATCTTCCCTTCCGTACTGGTATTTGAAACTTTCATCTGTTAAATATTAAGTTGTTAATTGTTTGAATTTTGCAGCTGTTGAATGTTTACTCGCCTAAATTTGAAACTGCTGGCCAATTTTGGCCTATTGTGCACAACTGTACAATATTTTCATTGATTTTAATGCAAATAATTGCAATTGGAATATTTGGAGTCAAGAAACTTCCTTTCGCTTCTGGCTGGGTAGTACCTATGTGTATAATTACTCTCCTCTTCAACAACTATTGTGGGAAACGATTTCTGCCTATGTTCAACAATTATCCTGCAGAGGTACTTGTTGCTTATAACACATCTCTGATAAGCTTGCTTGTGTTACCAGATGTAGAAATAAGCATAAATGTCTACGCATATTTAATATTTAGCAATTAATTTTCTGAATGTTAATACCAAAAATGTGCACCCTTGAAGGTTTTGATAAAAAGGGACAGGGCAGACGAAAGAAATCCAGATATGGGCACGTTTCTTGAAAGTCTGGCGATTGCATATCGTGACCCAGCTTTGGAACCAGTTGAGTTTTCAACTGATGGGAATGACAACAAAACTTCTCTCCTAGCCCCAGATGTTTGAGTTGCAGTTTGGAATTTTGCTACATTGCATGTTTTCTCTGAAATTATTGGGGTTTGAAACTTCACAGCACTCAAGTTTGTATATGTTCTTTAATGCTGTATCATCATGATTGTCTATAAGTGGCAGAGCGATCTGAAACATTGAATCCTCATTATTTATTTTTTCCCAATTTATTGTTTATTTAATTGTGTTGCGAGTGAGCATCGTTGTAAAATCTCCGGTTGTCAGTCACTGGTGTTCAATAATTGCACATACCACCAAATTCATTGCTTATATTGGATTTGGATTACTCATCAGGTCCTAAGTACTTGATTTTTTTAAGGCATTATATTGAAGAATTCTCAAGTGTATTTTATCTTGTGCAAAATGAGTTGTTCGCTTGCACATTAATTTGTTATTTATGTTAAAATGAGACAGCAGGTTCATTGGCATGCATTAAGACTGAATAATTTGTTATTACCACCAAATTCATTACTTATATTGGATTTGGATTACTTACCAGGTCCTAAGTACTTGATTTTTTGAAGGCATTATATTGAAGAATTCAAGTGTATTTTATCTTGTGCAAAATGGGTTTTATTCGCTTGCACATTAATTTGTTATTTATGTTAAAATGAGACAGCAGGTTCATTGTCATGCGTTAAGACTTTGAATAATTTGTTATTACCACCAAATTCATTGCTTATATTGGGTTTGGATTACTTATTAGGTCCTAAGTACTTTATTTTTTGAAGGCATTATATTGAAGAATTCTCAAGTGTGTTTTATCCTGTGCAAAATGGGTTGTTCGCTTGCACATTAATTTATTATTTATGTTAAAATGAGACAGCAGGTTCATTGTCATGCCTTAATACTTTGAATAATTTGTTATTTGTTGAGTTAAATTTTGATGCTTCAACCATTGGCAAGTTCAATAATTGCAGAAGTAGTGGTATATATATGTGTACATATATACATAATTATGTACACATACATATATATTGTATACATAATTACATAATTCCCAAATGCGATGAAAACTGGGTTTTTAGGGTTCTATAATGTTGAGTGATGCATCCAAGAGAAGGTATGTACATGGCCGATGATGGACATAATAGGGTGGTGAGGGAATTAAGTGGCCATCCTTCCCTAATGCAAAAGTGAAAAATGTGAGTGGGCCCATATGTATTTGTACACCACATACACACACACACACACACATATATGTTGGGAAAGAGACACAATTGCATATTGTTTCTTGGTTGTCATTGATGGCAACTACATCCTATTTCATTGGCCCCTTACAAATTTTGTATATCGAAGGACTGATTGGATAATCGATTAAGTATAAAAGTTCAAGAAGCAGTATACAATCTCAGTAAATGGATCGGTATGACGTTGGTTGATCGAGGTACGTGGAACGAAGTTGGAATAGGATTGGTGAAGGTCTCTACTATGGTTCTATGTGATCGTAGCAATTGAAGTTGTGAGGTGATTGAGTTTTGTTGTTCTAAGTATTGGTTGGCAAAGTATAGTAGACAGAGTCAATTAGCAGTTGGATTGATCAGCGATCCTATTGGATTGATGATGCAATCAGTTGGATGATTTATTTTGGTCAAGCCAGTCTACTACATGTTATATATGGATTGGTATGGGTTAGCATAAAGATTTGATTGGCATTTTGCTCAAGGATATGCACGTTACACATTTAATTATTGGAGCCGACAAAGAACCTATTATATTTTGGTAATAGGTATATAAGATGGAGTTTGTGTATTGATTAGTAGGATGTTGATGATGCAATGATAAGAGGTTATTGTGCGAAGTTATGTGATGTTATGTATCTGGTTACAAAGGTTCAATTGATGACTATGTACTATACTTTCATGGGACTGCTCAGGCATATGTGATGCTATTTCTAGTTCAGTTTTTGGGATTGTAGTCCAAACTTATTTTGTACGCGCAGTGTGCATTACAAGGGTTGTAGCCCTCTCTTTTGTAATTGAGCAGTGTGGTCCAAGGGTGTGCCTAATGCTTTTGCATTGTAACTGCCCTTAGTTGGGTTAGCTTTATTTCAGCAAAAATACTTGTGGGTTCCATCCCCGCCGTGGTTTTTTCCCTAACAAGATTTCCATGCAAAAATCATGGTGTCATGAGTTTGTGGATGTTTTCTTTATTTTGTACTTTTTTACTATTCCTTGCAATTGCTTTATAGTTGTGGAATCAAATTAAGAAAGTTAAAAAGAATCGAACACTAATTAACCCCCCCCCCCTCCCCCCCCCTCGTCCCCTCTTAGTGTTCCTCAATACCAACAATTGGTATCAAAGCCTGGTACCTCGGAGGAAGTTCAACACCTTAAGGAAGGTCTTGATGGCTGATACTACAATTGTTGGCAGTGACTATGTACTATACTTTCATGGGACTGCTTAGGCATATGTGATGCTATTTCCAGTTCAGTTTTTGGGATTGTAGTCCAAACTTATTTTGTAAGCAGTGTGCTTTATGAGTTGTAGCCCTCTCTTTTGTAATTGAGTAGTGTGCTCCAAGCGTGTGCCTAATGCTTTTGCATTGTAATTGCTCTTAGCTAGGTTAACTTTATTTCTGCAAAAATACTTGTGGGTTCCATCCCCACCATGGTTTTTTCCCTAACAAGGTTTCCATGCAAAAATCATGGTGTCATGAGTTTGTGGATGTTTTCTTTGTTTTGTACTTTTTTACTATTCCTTGCAATTGCTTTATAGTTGTGGAATCAAATTAAGAAAGTTAAAAAGAATCAAACACTAATTAACCCCCCCTCCCCCCCTCTCAGCGTTCCCCAATACCAACAATTCATATCAAAGCCTGGTACCTCGGAGGAAGTTTAACACCTTGAGGAAGGTCTTGATGGCTCATACTACAATTGCTAGCAGTTTTCAGAAATAGCTCTTGGCCGCCCTTGAAGATGTTGACAAAGCTAATGCTGAGAATGTTGAATTAAAGGAAGACCTCAAGGAAGCTAGAAGCTTTATTGAAACCCTAAAGGAGCAAGTAAATCAGTCTAGAGATAAGAGGATGGATTCTATTAAGTAGCTAAAGTTAGCGGGAAGCACTGATGATATTGAACAACTTGAACAAATTGTGAATGAAAAGGAGAACATGAAAAAGGACATGGAAGCCATCAAAAAGGAAATTGAGGATAGGAAGAAGAAACAAGAAGACCTTGAGAAAGCCTTAAAAGAAAAGTCAAATGAATGTCATAAATTAAACTTTCAAATTGGTTAGATGCAACTTGATCTAGATGAAAGTAAACACAATGAATAGGAACTTGAGAAGATTAATGGAATTTTGAGGAGCGAGCTTGCTACACCTAATCAATTCAAAGAAATTTTCAAAACTAGCACTGAGAAACTTGATCGACAATTGGATAGACAAAGATCTAAGGGAGATACTCAAGGACTTGGCTATGAGAAGGGAGAAAGCTCTAATTCTATAGAGCTAAATATCATTCAAGATGAAGAATCAAAGAAGACACCTGAGAAACAAAGTAATGGACATAAATTCAATGGAAGATGCTTTACATGCAACAAATTTGGACATAGAGCTAAGGAGTGTAGGAGTAGACCTATTGCACCACCTTTTTTTGGTTATTATTTCACTTGTCACAAATATGGGCATAAATCAAGCGAATGCAGAACAAGAATGAACCAGCTTGTGAATAAGAGCACTGCATGTTTTAAATGCAACAACCTTGGACATACAACAAATCAATGTAGACTGAGACCAATTCAAGTGAATCAAAGGTATGGAAATTCTAATGTGAAATGTTTCAATTGCAGTAACTTTTGCCATATTGCTAAGAACTGTAGATATAATAAAGTAAGTCAAAATGCAAGAGGATCGATAGAAAAGAACAATGCACGGAAAGAAAATAAGGGAAAAGCAATCAATGTTGCTGAGGTTAGAAATGAAATGAGCAAAACATGGGTCAAGAAAGAGAAGATTGATTCTTCTGGGAAGATTGCACCAGTTTCTGGTGTGGAACCTATCCCCTATTTCTGGGAGATCGTTAGATGCGATCGATGCTAAGAGTTTTACGATTGAAGTTGGATATTGTTGATCACTCATTTGGTATATCTGATAATGATTTGGAGCATAGTAGACAAAAATTTTCTCTCTGGTCATGAACAACTTTCTAAACATGGGTTCAACAACATTTAATGTGAGTCAGATTTTGGTACATGCAATTGAATAAAAAGGGCTTCTAGGATGTCATTCGACTCAATGCTATTTAGAGAATGAGATTGCAGAAGGATTGAAGGAGAGTTGAGCAAAAATTGTGAATCGGATTTGCAAACCCTAGTATCAGCGGAAAAAGGTTTTATCATTGCCAAGCTTGCTAAATCTTTTTGAAATTATGGATACTCCTATGATAGTAGATGTAAAGGACCAACCTCGACCTATTTTCAAGAAACGTCCATATAAGTCCATGGAAGATGATCCTAACGGTGCTTTTTTGCGAGTTCCACACGAGTCCTGTATGTAGAAGATATTAGGGCATACATTCGTTGTTAGTTTGAGGAGCTAGGAGAGAATGATATATATGAGGCATATAAGTCACTGTGTGAAGGAGGCAAATTGAAGGAAGAATTTAGATCATTAGAGGCTATGAAGATTTCACAGGTCATATAGTTCATTACCTTTGAATGGACACAAATTGTTCTAAGCAGAATTCACGATCAATTTATTTGGTTGAACAAACCTTATAAGATCACAAAGGAGGTTTTGGAAGCCATTATAGGTCTTTGTGCTACTAGTGAAGTCTCATCCCTAAGAACGACCTCGTAAAAGCTTATTACAGACTTGATAAAATCGAAGTGGAATAAGAGGGTGATGACAGTAAATAATTTTAAGCAACCTGATGTGAAATTTGTATCTATTGTATTCAGTACAAAGTTTACCATTCCAACTAAGAGGATTCTATTTTGAGTACCATCATTTACACAACCTATTGAATGGTCAAGGAAGGAGTTCAATTTGATATGTGTGACGCCTTAAGGACTCAATTGTTGCAGAACTTGGAAAAGATCAAAACACTTAAGAAGCAAATTTTCAAATACGGTTCTTTGGTAATCTATATATTTTTCTACTTTATGAATTATTTCCTTGGAGCTGGCAATATTAATTGGAGAAAGGGTGTACCTATTGTGAAGCAAATATCAGAATGTTATCTTATGTTAGATGAAACTTCTAGGAGAAGAGAACTTTGGGGCTATTTCAAAACCTTTCAAGAGCAAATGAATTTAAGATGGAGGACTCCAAGGAAATTGATAGAAAAATATGAAAATTATATGTGTCGTGGTGGAAACTGATGCATGTCTGATGGAAGTGACAGACCCAAGAACTTCTTGGATTTTACCTATGGGATATGAAGTTGATCATGTGATAGTTGAAGCACGTGATGAATATCTTCTGAAGCAACCAATTGATAAGTCTGAGAAAAGGTTCGGTACATATAAAGAAAAAAGCCTTGAAGTGCATCTAGCAATGAATAAGCCTGCTATGAAAAGAAGAGTCAAAAGAGAAGTGGAGATTGTAGGAGAAAGTTTTGGTTTTACCAAGGAGAAAATGGTAGAAGCAAGAACCAAGCATAAAGAGGAAAGAAAGAAAGAAAAAGAAGATAAACCTATTCATGTTGAGGATGTCAGTGTTGATCTACAACCTTATGTACCATTCTTCAGCAGAAACACTAGGAGTGCAGCTAAAGCTTTAGTTATTCCATCTAAGGAGGGGAGTACTAAGAAGAAAGTGACCCCTAAGCCTATTACACTAAAAGCCACATCAAAGACAATCAGACAAAAGAAGGGATCTAAATCAGCAAAGCCAAAAAGAAAGAGGAACAAAGAAGAAGAGCAAAATGAGTCTACAAAGTCTAATGACTCAAAGAAGAAGTTGAGACCAGAAGGAGCTAGAGAAGCGAAGATTGTAATTGGTTTAGTACCTAAAGAAATCTCTATTGGTAAGCCCTCATTTTTTGATGTTTTACAATAATTTTCTAATTACGGGATCTTGGTTAGAGTGAAGAAGTTCTATCATAAGTATAGTGAAGAAGAAAAGAGGAAGTTAGAGGAAGAAGCAATAAATTATCTAAACAAGTTCAAAAGGGCACTTGTTGAGATCAAAGGGGAAATCCCTGATGATCTATTTTCTAATCTTGAGGAGAGAAGGTTGGTAGCCTTAGATGAAGATAAGAAGATAAGGGAAGGTGTGTTAAACAAACTTTGTCCAGTGATTACAACATAAGATTATAACAGAATCCTTGAGGAATCTAAAATACGACTCTTAACTAAGACAAGGATAAACAAGATTATGAGTGGTAAGGTTGATGAGATTGTTGAGAAGATAGAAGATGTAATTTCTAAAATACTTTTTGAGAGTCGGTCTTAAGATCTTTTATAATACCGAAGAAGGTGAAGGGAACTCAAAAGTCTCCAAAGCATAGAGATTTTCATTCCATAGTTGAAGAAACTAATCTATTCATTAATGGGGTACCCATATCACTCTCTACAATACAGGATGATGAGGATATTCCTGGTGTAAGAAACTACAAAGCTACCTTAACAGAGGAGTGCAAGGATTTCATAGGAGCATAAGTGAATATTGACGATAGAACTCTTGATATTGATCAAGAACCACCAGAGATTGAGATAACTCATATAGATGATCAGAAGAAAGAAGAGGTTAGAGTTCAACATAATCCTATTGATGAGCAGTCTTTAGAGAAATCTGAAGAGGTAAAAGTTGAGCTATCGAATGAGGCAAGAGACACTGTAATAATTTCTTTATCAAGAAAAGAATTTTCTAATATGCAGTTGCAAGACTTGGATACACTTGGGGAAGATCACTTGATGACACTTTCTACAGTTTCTCAGGCCAAGGCAAGGGAGTGCATAATGAAATCTAATATTAATGAGAAGGGAAACAAATTGTTATCTAGAGTAGTAGATGTATTGAGAAAGATTATGCTTGAATATGCAATGAACCTAGATGAATATGTGACTAATCAATTAGAAGGCTTCTTGGATGTTGTTGACACACATTTCCAGTCTATTCAAAAATCAATTTTGGTTAAGGTTCAAAAAGAGTTCAATGAGAACTAGAGGTTCAATCAGTTGACTAATTCAATTGTGAAGGATAAGGCATCATGGCCACTGTGATTCAAGGTTTGAAATATTCCTCGACAGAGGGTAGCAAAGTATATCAATCTTGTATTGCAAACGTTGACAAAATAATTCAAGAATGTGAGGCTAAACTGAATAAGATGTCACGTGCATATGATCCTTTGAAGGTTTTAGCTTTGGCCTGTGCAGCTATGGTAACACAAATGAATGATAAGATCAAGACCCTTGTCACTGAGAAGGAAAGGATGAAAAGGGAGGATCGAAGAATTGATAAATCAAATAGTTCCTAAGCTTGATATTCTGACAAGAGGTTTGAATGAGGCCACAGCAACCTATGTTTGTCTAGACCCAATTGATATTTGTAAAGCAAAGGAGATAGTCTATTTGGTGTGTGGACAGATTCTGATTTCTAAGAGTTTGAAGAAATGTTGGGATGTTGACTTTGCATCATTGAAGAATACTTTCAGTGATATTTTCAAACATTTTTAAGTACTTTTTGTATAATTTTATATAGGCGAATTATAGGATTTTGCTAGTTCAATTTTGGTGATGAATCTTGTCTTTTCCATTAATGTCAAAGAGGGAGAGATAAGGAGAAAAATGAGATGATTAGCTCAGGAGGAGCATGCATTTTTTATAGGTGAAACTGGTTTGGAGTTTGGCATTTTTTTGGAACACTTAGTCTTTTTTCTCGAAGTGTTTCCATCAATGCCAAAGGGGGAGATTGTTGGGAAAGAGACATGATTGTAGATTGTTTGTTGGTTGTCATTGATGGCACCTACATCTATTTCATTGGCTTGTAACAAATTTTTTATTCTGAAGGACTGATTGGATAATCGGCTAAGTATAAAAGTTCAGAGAACAGTATATAGTCTCAGTAAATGGATCAGTATGACAGTGGTTGATCAAGGTACGTGGAGCGAAGATGGAATATGATTGGTGAAGGTATCTACTATGGTTCGGTGCAATCATATCAATTACAGTTATTTTCTATGGTATGATATGAAAAATCAGACTCGTTGTAGCATGAATTTGCATCTTAATTTGCATCATTAGTACCCAAATCTTGAGTACCAACATGATCCACATGTGAACTCTCTAGTTTTTCAGGATAATGCAAACACAACTCATTTCTGTTCTGAAAATCAAAATTGTTATAGCCCATTTTTTATAGGAAATCTTCATTTTTGACACTCCCATCATGCATGTCAACATTCAAGGTGACACCCACAACATCCTCTGCACTTTCCTTGACATTAACACCATCATTATGCTCGAGAAAGGGACCACTGTCATAAAAATCAAACCCTTTATTTTTATTTGAATAAATGTTTGCCTCTTTTTTCTTGCAAACAAAGGATCCAAGATTCATGGATGTTGTAGAAGCCCAGATATATTTTTATTGTAATCTTGAAAGGCATTATTATAATCATGTATGGCATGCATGAGCTTTGGCATAAGATCCTGTATATACCTTGTTTTACCCATGATTCACACAAACCCTTTGTCCTGAATGTAAGAGGCATCTCCTACATGATGGTAGTAAACTGTTATGATACCACTATAATATCCCTTGCTAAGTTGTCCTTAACTTGCTAATTTAAGGCTCAAGGAATATTATCAAACACTTGTCATGAAAACTCTAATTTTCTATTATTTGTTTTCAGATTGACCTTTTGATTCCTTCAAATGGTTTCAAATGATGTTCGAATGCTTGCAAATTAACACTACAATGTCTTAGCAAGAAACTAGGTGCAAATGTAACTTCCTTTGGTCTTTTCAAATGCATACATATGCTTTCTACATGTAAAATGTGCACCTACAACCAATGGACATTTTCAAAAACACTTGGAATGCATCCTTTCAATTCCCAAATGCAAATCTTTATGTAAATTAGTCACTTACAACAATTAAGCATTTTGACAAACAATTGGCTTGCAATCATATATTGCCTTCATTTATATGCTAAACCAAGTATAAGTTGATATGCCTCACAATCCAAATACCAATTACAAAATCTGATATAAGATGTGCATCTACAACGACACCATATGCCAATAGATATAATAATGAAAAATACATCAAAGAACCTAGTTTTAATGGGAAATGACAAACCATGAATTTATTTGTTGAAATCGTAGCTTCTTGAATGATGGATATCTCTAGTATAGATGTTGGTATTAAATTTTTGGCCCTTACAAATGTAAACAAGCCTTCATTAATCATTCACGTGCCCCCTAAACAATAATGCAGCCCCTATTGTGATTAACACTACCCAAAACAAAAATTGTTGCTCATGTAGTCGAATCGCAACCAACAATGAATTGTTGCAATCTAAGATTTACACCCGTCTAAGCTGTAGCAATTTTCTGAATTTGAAGCTTTGAAACCCTTATCACAAATTCAATCTAATTAGATACAGTTGTGACATTTGATTGAAGCCACCAATGGTACAATTCACTAGATAGTTTCACCAGTTCAAAGTGCTGGAAAAACTTGGAATAATTTACAATTCTTCAAGCTCAAAACTTGAAACCCTTGTTCCAAATTCTCTTCACCTAAACACAATAAACAAATGCACAATATAATGCCTTTTGATTTCTCTCCAAGTCTCTTTTATAATATTTCCCCATGAATCTTCATTAGCAAGGCTCTTTAATTATCTTGATATTTTATTTTATACTAATGAGTTGACTTTATAATATATCATTAATAAAGTACACTTTTAATCAATGAGCATTAATTACTCATTACCCTCAACATGGCCCCCACTTTATTATAGAGTCAATTTATAACTTTATAATATAACTTAAATAATTAAACATTATTAAAGGCCATTAAAATATTAACGTCTCATTAAATACGCATTATTTTGACGAGCCATCTAAACCACGGAGTCAACCACTGCATCATCTATTTGTATGATTTCCTTACTAAAAATAGAAAGGACCCATCTCTATCAACCAAAGACTTATTATAAATAGTAATTATATGAAACTGAGCCGAAACAAGGTCCAATCTAAGTCAAACGAAGATCAAACTAAAACATAATGAATTCTGGAGAAGATGAGAACCTCAATTAACCAAGTCTCTACCTCAGAAGACACTCTATCCATAATAATTATCCTACGAGAGACACAGTAATAGGCTAATCCCTCAAACTCTGATGCTCATGAGGATAGGGATTATTGTTATTATTATTATACACACACACACACACTCGTGATATGTTGTATGTTGCATTGCAATCCTAAGCCTTCCAAACCATGCATGTTATGTTTTTGTTATTGACTAACATGTTTATGTTGATGATGAAATGCAATGTTGGTTATACTTTTCTTGAAAAAATAGTAACATGTTTATGTTGTTGATTAAATGCACATTATTTATGTTGATGATGAAATGCAATGCTAGTTATACTATGGGTGTGGGTAGACTGAGAATCATGGCATGAGATAGAAAGGGAATCAGATCAAGATGAAGGCAAATAGTTAGAGTCACTCATGGGGTTCACTTCACTGACAAAGTGAATATAGTCCCCAATGAGAAAATACTTCTTCTTGATTGTGATGAAGAAACAAACATTAGATGCGACATTTAACAAAATGTGCAACCAAACCCTATTGTTGAAACTATTCTTGAACTTGTTCATCAATCAAAGCCAAAATCAAATTGGTCTATTGCTAACATGAGAAAAGAAATTGCTAGTGTAGAAGACAAGAAGATGTCAATCAAATCATAAACAATCAAGTATGGTGTCTCCAATACAAGTTTGAGGGCATGAATGATGGGAGTTATAACCACAAAGATGAGGGCTTTTAATATGATTTAGAACAACAAAGAGGGGGTGTGAATCAGTTGTTCTCAGGTCCAGATGTACCAATTGAGCATTCAAATACTTCAACAGACTCATATATAATCACCAACTCAACTTGGTCTCTAAAGAACATATATCAAAAAACATATAGCATGCAGTCCACTATCCAATAGTTTTTAATTTGCAAAATGTCAAAACATTCATAACAAAACATTCAAACAAGTATGACACCAGGATTTATAGTGGAAACCCAATTTGGGAAAAACCATTTTGTAACATGTTACTGATATTTTTCACTCTTCTGAAGTGGGCTCTGTGAAAAGCCAACCTTGTTAAAGGTTTACAAACACACTATTAGGTGTGACCCTGTTAAAGGATTTCAATCACCCTGTTAGGAGTGGCCTGGTCAGAGGACTTGAGTACATTCCATTAGAATGCCACCTTGATTAAAGGATTTATCAATGACTATTAGTTCAACCTTGATTAAAGGATTTTGATTGTTACAATGGTTAGAAAGTAGCAATAGTTTCTAATCTATAAAACATACAACTCACTTTGCAGATATCAGATCTAATTCGCACATATATGTTGATTTATTGACTGGGTATCATTTCCATCTCCATCATTGATCTACTCAGAACTCGCTTCAAGCAATCACAATTCTGATCTTCAACTTCAGCCTTCTGCTTAGACTTATCAGTCAATAACATCAACATCACTATCATACTCTGTAACCTTTGTTGGAATTAGGAGAGATAGGTACTGAGAGGGGAGGGGTGAATCAGTGCCTTCAAAACTTTACTTGTAACAACCTTCCTGATATATAATTGAATACTGTAATAACCGATCAAAATAACTTGAATCTAATTGCATAAATCAATCATCTAGTTAACTTAAGAAAGTAAATAATATGAAATCAATATGACAATCACATAACACAAGTATTTTGGTAACACAAAAACCCTTGTTAGAAGGTAAAAACTGCGGTGGGGATGACACCCACAAATTCTTCACTACTGCAGATAGAAAAGGTTTGCATGTTAAGGCTACAAGTTTTGATCACTTCTGGTGATCTTACCCTATTAGGAGTAACATATTAGATCAGCTAGATCTACCTAGTTATAAGATTTAACAACACTAATTGAAGTGTGTACTCGATTAAGAGAATTATACAAAGACTGTTAAGTCTACTCTGTTAAGAGATTTATCAAAACTCTATCACAATTGTTAGAAAGTAATAGGTAAACTATCTGCTACTTGACAACTCACTTGTCTGAAACAGATCTATAAGTGCTTATCAAAATATCACCTTATCTGTGATGGTTCTCTGCTTTGTTCTGCTCGGTAGCCTTGTCTGATTCTGCTCAATCTGAAAATCTTTGTACTCTGTTCTGCTCGGTAAACTGATTGTCTTGAAGATAGGCAATTTCTTCAAGTGATCTGTGATTCATATATATCAGTTCAACAACCTCATAAAATGGTGTGAACATATACAATATATAGTGTTCTATTTTGCTGCCTTAGCAAAAATTAGGTTACAAAAATAATCATAACCCTAAGATCTACGGTGCAAAATAACCTAGATCAACTAATACAAATAAGGTAATCATTGCATTTAATGAATATCTTTTACAATAAATGCTCCTTGATCTTGGTAAACCATTTTACAATCTGTTATAACCGTTTGCATAGAATAATGTGCCATTTCTGATTACTATGCCATTGTTTGTAATCATCGATAAACATTGTATAATCTGCTCGGTGTATACTGCGATGCTCAGTGTTTACTGACCGTCGGTGTCAGTGTCGTTGGTGCTCGGTTAACTGTGTGATGCTCGGTGTAACAAGCTTTGCCGACTGCTCTATCTTACTTCTAGTTACCGATTGTCTCAATATAAGTAACCGACCGACCTGTCTACTGTCCTTTGATACTAATGACAACCTTAAATGCTCAATAGAGATTAACAATCTCCCCCTTTGACATTAGTATCAAAACTTCAAAATGTATATAGACAAAATGTTTCTATATATTCCTTATATCTCCGCCATATACATATCCACAACAAAAAAACTTCTAAGTACAAAAAGTACTCCCCCTCGGTGCATGCTCCCAGTAGTATGTAATATACTTATTTGACATATACATGATTTCCCCCTTTTTGATAATAATGCCAAATACCAAAAATATAATGTATACTTACATCTTATCAAAAATGTGTGGATGGGTTTTCTTCACAAACTCCAAGAGGTTTTTCCATTCCTCTTTCAAGTTGGTAAGAGCAATATGCTCAAGACCGACTTGTGCATGCATGTCAAAGATATTATCCAACACCGAAATCTCTGGTGTTGCTACAAGTTGCTTAGCTTTGACAAGGTGTGTTTCAAAAATCTTCAGGTAAGGAGTGAGTTCTTTCTATAACTCTATAACTTGATCGGTGATGTGTGCTTCTTGTTTCCTTAACTCTGTTATCAGCCGCCGAAGTTCCTGAACTCGATTAATATGCTTTAAGAAAGTAGTTGGCTCAGTGATAGCTGCTTGTGTACTTGACTTGATTTCTTCTTCTAAACCTTTTATCTTTTCACTAACTTCTATAGTGAAGGTGTCTGAAGTACAAAACTTTATTAGCAGTTGACAGATTATCTGGGTGATAGATTTTACCTCAGTAATGACCTCAGATAATTTTACTTTGTTCAGTGCCACTTCTGTGCTAATCCTTTCTACCAATTTATTCTGAATCTTTGATTCTGCCTTTTCTTCTATTCTTTTGTATGCATCTATATCAGGGGCATTGATTTTGTCAGCAAGTGTGGCAAGTTGATCTATGATGGGAGTATTCTCATCAATGTTTTCTTCTAGTACTATTTGTTGTAGAATATCCCGTACGTCATTTAACACTTCTTTGTGTTTGTGTTCTTGCCTCAACTTCTCTTGTGTCACTTTCCTTGAACATAACTCCCCATACTGACTGAGTTCCTCGGGGATTAGGGTCCTCGGGTCACATTCGGGTATAATGATAACTTCATCAATTGTGACCGGCCCTTTGGCTTTCTTCTTCTTCTTCTTCTTCGAGGCAAGAGGTGACTTCTTCTCACTTACGAAAATAGCTTTTTTTTCACTCCTCGGAGTATCCTTACCAGTTGACACTATATCATCCTTCTTCTGCTCCTCGGTGGATTGAGTGGGAGTCTCGATGGTAGTCTCAGGTGGGTTCACCTCGGTTGACTTGGTTTCTTCAGGTTCCTTCTGTTCTATAGACTGTGCCTCTGGTTTGTTAGGCTCATTTGTATCTACAGGTTGCTTGGGTGCTTGAATCTCAGTTGTATCTTTGGTTGGTTCAGGATGAGAGACATCAGGTTGTACTTGTGAAATAATTTCAACTGCCTCTACAAGTATAGGTAGTTCACCTGGTAGTGATGTGAACACACTATTTGTGTCGAATGCTTCATCTTTGTATTGTGTAATGGTCACATCTTCATCATCTGCATCATCAGGATCACCGTTAGTGATGTCCTCATTGAGTGCATCGTCATCGGTTTTCTTTTGCAAGTGGAGCTTGACTTGATTCGGTGCATCCTGTGAAATTTTGATTTCTTCCTTTTGCTCGATGACATCAATTACCTCGGTAACTAATATACCTCTATTTTCTTTCCTTTACTATCATCAATGAAAATACTTTTACCTTTTGAATTGTGTCTCTTTTTAGACAGTTTCAGGAATGCTTCCTGTTCAGCTTTCTCTTCTGCTTTCAAAATTGATGTCCATAGAGAGTCACATACAACATCCATATCATCTACATTCTCATCAATGATTTGCATAGCTCTACTCTTGACTGAAAATCTAGGCTGATACCGTGTCATGTATTCACTTACCACAGCATAGCTAAAGTGTGTGGTTGCACGGCCTAGTGATCGTTCTCTTTTTCTTTTCTTTGTTTCTAGTGCAATATCCCATCTCTCACTTATTTTGTCATCAAGTTCCTTTGGCAATTGACATGCAAATTCCATTGGTACTCTCTTGAATTTAATCATCATTTGAACAATAGCATGTTCTATCTTTGTCTTGTCCTCAATTGACATGTTAAATTTGCCTATGCCTGGATCATTAAGATTTCCATTCTCAATAATATCTTCAATTATTTCTTCTATAGTACTATCCCTATTACGAACTATCTTAAATTGATCAGGGTCATTTTCAGTGTCAGTCTCCTCTATATCTTCCTTACTCCTTATGTATTTCCTCTTTTTCTTAGGTGGCTCGACTACCTTCTTGTTCTTTCTCTTTATGTATTTCTTTGTCGGTGTAGCTGCTCTTCTTTTTGCTACTTTTACTACTTCTTCTTTCTCAGTAGATTGTGCTGTAGTTGTTGAACGTGTCCTCATTCCTTTAGGTTTTGGTAGCTAAATACCTTTTTCATCAGTTGTGGGTAGTTGAATTTCTTCTTCATCATTGGTGGGAGGAACTGGTGTATTATCCTTTTCTTTTTCTGACACGGTCTCCTCCCTGTCATAGGGTTTGTCAGCCAACTGTAACTAACCTTCGGTTGCTTCATCAACCAGTGACTCCTTAGGTGAGTCAGATATAGTTCCATATCTTGCTGAGAGATCTTTTCTCATTTTCTTTTCCCTTCTAGACATTTTACCGATCTCTATGTTCATTGTTATTCTAGACTTAGCTTCCTCATATACTCCAAACCTACTAACAGTGATGTCTATCGGTAATGCCAGCAATGCATTGATAGATCTCAAAGAGAAATCATGATTCATTTCATAACCCATCAGTGCTAGCCATTTTTTTCTCGGTTCTACTGCCTTTATCATTGAGTGGTCTGTGCTTACCACAAAGCATATGTCATCTTCAAATTTACTTACTAATTCCTTTGGAATTCTACTTCTTTGTTGCATTTTTGTTTGAAATTCCTTGAAATATGCATTGAACTCCTTGTTTAGATTGTCTCCTAGACTTCTCATCATTTCACCGATTTGAGCAGTTATCGGTTTGTCTGATTGCCAGTTTACTTTTCCAATACCTGGTACATATTTTTGCAAATAGAGGAATGTACAAACAAGCAGTGATCCGTACTTACATGTATTGGACTTCTTTGCTTTTATTGTCTTCATGTTGTCATGCAGTTGGTGTAGTAGTAGCTTGGCAAGATCAACCTGGTGATCTTTCTTCATAATTTTGTAAGCCATGTCCACGGCGCTGCAGGGTACACTATTTGGTCTACTTGATTGAAATATCTTGTACCCGATGACATGTGCTGTGAATTTTATCGCTGGATCTTTGATAGTTGATATTTTCAGTGCCCTACAATCCCATTGAGCTCCAATGTTCTTTTCTACGTTGGAACGAGATGAACTTTGAAAGGCTTTGGCTTTGTCAGTTGTAGGGTACCCAGTAACCCTACTGATAATCTTCTTGGTGATCTCAACAGGTTTGTCTAACCAAAATTTGCCGTCATGAAATCTGCTTAGCATGATTCTTATCCAGTTGTTGTGAAATGATTGCGGGAAGTATGTGAAACATCGTAACCCTAACTCTTCAATCTTCTTATATTCAGATTTGATCTTACCATCCGGTCCACAGATTTGTTGATAAGCTGCTATAGTCTCAAAGTCACATACTTCACCGATCTTGCAGTGAATGTAAGCCCTAATGTCTTCTGTTAACAAAACCTTATCAGGAATACTAGAAAATGCACCCATATCATATGTTTGTGTTGCGACCTTGGGGTGAGGTTTGAATTTCTCCTCGACAAAGTGTGCCCTAACAATTAATTCCACTTCCTCCTCAATGTTCTGTGATTTGCTTGCGGTTGAAGATGATGCCATAAATTGTTTCTAGGGTTTCGGCAAACAATAGATAACCAGTGTTTAGTAGGCAGATGAACTTACCAGTTTTCGTTGAAGAATTGTCGTCGGTTCGATCTACGGTGGCTTTGAATCTATTCTGAAAATCTTTAGCTCGAACTCTTCTCTGTAAAATCTCCTTTCTTCGAAATCGCAATGTAACAATGAACTCTATTTCCGCATATATATAGGGTTTTTCGATATTCCCGCTCAAACTTTGATGCATTAAATGTGTGACCTAACTTTCGGTACGAGACGGCTATCAGCTTGGTAATGTCTACAATATCTTTTGCTCGGTTAACATAGAGTTTCTTCATCAGTTTGAATTGTTCTCAATTAACCTTGTATAGTGATTACCAACAAGTAACCAACTCACGTTTCTTCTTTTACCGACTAGATAATATTTGCAAACTTATAATATATAAACCATAGTGCATCTTCATTCATGCAGATTTGGTATTTGTACATCAGATATAAGGAACTGTATGTGAAATGTGATCATTTAAAATGTCAATTCCATACATACCTTGTCATCTTAAGTGGAGGTACCAATGTCACCCAATCCAGTGGACGAGGTTTCACTGACAGTGTTACTAGACTCAGCATTCTCATTAGATGCCTTCTTCCACATTGTGTTCCTTAACTTTGTAATATTTGCAATGTTATATCCACTCTCAAATATATAGTTTTCATCAAGTGCTCGGTCTCTGCAGTTCTTGCTTACATGACCGACCTTGTGACAATGCATACATGTCATTCCTACATTTGTCCAGTTTCTTGATTGTCCAATCCAACTCTTTCTGTAACAATTTGCTGCAATATGTCCATACCGACCACATGCAGTACAATTAGTCCATGTATTATAATCCCAAACATATGAGCTACCTTGTCTCTTCGGTTGATATGGCTTTCGTTGTAGTTTCTCTTTAGGTGTCCAAACTTGTTTCATTTTCACCTTGTAGTCCCTTGCAGTGTGTCCATACTTATTACAAGTATAGCATATTTTCTCCTTAGTAGTATTATTAGCAATGTCATTCTTCTTTGCTCTACATTCATAAGCTGGATGTCCAAACTTACCACAATAATAACAATATCTATTGAATTTAGGAATGACAAGAGGCTTACCTTGTGCTTTGCTTCTGCACACATTAGATGTATGTCCTATTTTTCCACAAAGATAGCATGTCAACACTTTAGGTTTTTGACTTTGATTGTTGTTGACTTCTTCAGCTTGTTGTGATGATTCTCCTTCACCGGTGTAGCCTATACCGGCTCTGCTTTTGAATCTCCTCTGATTAGTCAGAAAATCATCAATCTTTTTAGAGTTGTCCTCGGCTATCTTCATCATCTCATTGTGTTGCTTTTGTGTTTTTATTTCGTTTCTCAGTTTTTCATTATCTTCTCTGAGTGTTGCTACATCTTCAAGTCTTCTTGATAATTCTCCATTTACTCGGTTCATTTCTTGATTAACTATCATCATCTGATTTGATACTTGGAAGTGACGATCAGTGAGTCTCTAAATTTCATTTTCTTTTGCTTGAAGTTGTTCATTCATCAGTCTTCGGTCTTCAATAGCCAGATTCTGATCTTATTCAGCTTGTCTACCATTGTTCATGATTTCCACCATTCTCACCATTTGAGATTCATGACCAATTTGAAGTGCTTTCACTTGCTCAGATAGATGCTGATTTTTTTCAGATAATTTAGATATTATGCTTTCGGATCCGTCAGAGATGCTTCCAAAGCTTGATCCAATATGATCAAATATTTCATCGATAGGTTCTTCATGATAACTTATTTCATTCAGCTGAATTGCAAGGTTCTTTCTTTCAACCAGTAATTTTTTCAGTTCTTCCTTGGCTTGTTTATAGTGTTCCAAAAACATCTGTATTTGTATCTTCTAATTCTCAATAGTCTTGTCAAGCTTGTATCTCTCCATGACTTAGATCTTTTCCCTTCAATGGTTAAACTATTCAACAAGAGAGCTGTGCTCTAATACCAATTGTTGGAATTAGGAGAGATAGGTACTGAGAGGGGAGGGGTGAATCAGTGCCTTCAAAACTTTACTTGTAACAACCTTCCTAATATATAACTGAATACTATAATAACTGATCAAAATAACTTGAATCTAATTGCATAAATCAATCATCTAGTTAACTTAAGAAAGTAATCAATATGACAATCACATAACGCAAGTATTTTATTAACGCATAAACCCTTGTTAGAAGGTAAAAACTACGGTGGGGATGACACCCACAAATTCTTCACTACTGCAGATAGAAAAGGTTTGCATGTTAAGGCTACAAGTTTTGATCACTTCTGGCGATCTTACCCTATTAGGAGTAACATATTAAATCAGCTAGCTCTACCTAGTTATAGGATTTAACAACACTAATTGAAGTGTGTACTTGGTTAAGAGATTTATACAAAGACTATTAAGTCTACTCTGTTAAGAGATTTATCAAAACTCTATCACAATTGTCAAAAAGTAATAGGTAAACTATCTGCTACTTGACAACTCACTTGTCTAAAACAGATCTATAAGTGCTTATCAAAATATCACCTTATCTATGATGGTTCTCTTCTTTATTTTGCTCGGTAGCCTTGTCTGATTCTGCTCAATCTAAAAATCTTTGTACTCTGTTCTGCTCAGTAAACTGATTGTCTTGAAGATAGGCAATTTCTTCAAGTGATCTGTGATTCATATATATCAGTTCAACAACCTCATAAAATGGTGCAAACATATACAATATATAGTGTTCTATTTTGCCACCTTAGCAAAAATTAGGTTACAAAAATAATCATAACCCTAAGATCTATGGTGCAAAATAACCTAGATCAACTAATACAAATAAGATAATCATTGCATTTAATGAATATCTTTTACAATAAATGCTCCTCGATCTTGGTAAATCATTTTACAATCTGTTATAATCGTTTGCATAGAATAATGTGTCATTTCTGATTACTATGCCATTTTCTGTGATCATTGATAAACACTGTATAATCTGCTCGGTGTTTACTGACAGTCGATGTTGGTGTTGCTAGTGCTCGGTTAATTGTGTGATGCTCGGTGTAACAAGCTTTACCGACTACTATGTCTTACTTCTAGTTACCGATTGTCTCAATATAAGTAACCGACTGACCTGTTTACTATCCTTTGATACTAATGACAACCTTAAATGCTCAATAGAGATTAACAACCTCACCATTAGGTTTCCTTTATACCTCTCCAGATAGGTAGATCTATATTTTGCCTCTTAATCTTCTCTGTAGATCTTAGGTTAGGTCATATCCAACGGATCTTTCCATCATTTAAGTCCTTCATACATCCTTCTAGAAATATCTTCAATCTCCTCATTGAATCCATAATAAAATGATTTATCATGCATTAAATTCTCCATATAATCAATTAATAAAGTCAACATGATTTACATAACAATAATTCAACTGTGTCGGCTAAAAATCTAAATTCTTCCTCCAAATGTAAATTGTTGACACTCGGTCAATACTGTGTTCATCTCCTCGTTCATCACTATGTAACTCACTCATCTCTACAAACTGTCTTCCTTGGCTAATACTGTCTTGCTCAGTAATTTTTTGTCGCTCGGCATAAACTGATGTTTGGTCAACACTAGATTTACTCGACATATACTGGTGCTCGATTGACACTAACATTACTCAGATTAAACTAGATTTTTTTACTTTTTCTCGATTAAGCCTACTTCTTTAGTTTTTCTTCTTACTTAGATAAACAATACATTGTCTAATCATAGTGCCAAATAATCAAGTACTCATTAAAGTATCAAATAACTCAACCTTTCCCTAGGTGCTATTGTTATCTCCCTTGCCCTAATCCTTTGCATCAACCAATAGATATAGTACTTTCTTAGATAGTAACTGTCTTACTAGTTAAGGTCTGACATTAATGACAATACAAAAATTATTTCAATTGCAGTTTCCAACAATCTCCCTCTTTGGCATTGATGGAAACACCACATGAATACCACATGATTTACCAACCAATCCAATTTTTGTCATTGCATCAATAATATTTATAATATCCTTAGCTTCATTCTGATTCTCAATAACTTAGCCTTACTTGACCATTTACACAGTAACTCCCTCTAAATCTTTTATGTATCTCTCCCTCTTTGATTGTATCCTCTTGATGTGTATTCATCTCTGAAATCTCTCCCTCTTTGACAAAAATGCCAAAGTAGCAACTAGAACTTACATCATTCATATGTAAATGTCATATTTTCAATTCAGTAATAGTATTCCTCCCTCTGTCATCTTGTTTATGATTGATTATCATCTTTGTTGTTCTTTTCACAACTCTAGGAAGCTCCTAAAGTGTGACCTTTCTTGCATCAATTTGTCAAATATTTTGTGTAGCACATTTGATGCAGTGCTCCTAGCTTGACTAGGTAGCCTCAGTTAGGGGAAGCACCCCTAATTTACCTCTTAGATAATCATGTGCATCCTTAGGTAAATCTTTTGTGAATATGTCTGCTAGTTGTTCCTTTGTGTTCACATATTCCATTCTCACTTCTTTTTCCTATACCAATTCTCTAAAGTAATGATACTTTATTGCAATGTGTTTGGTCTTTGTGTGCATTGCAGGGTTC
Source organism: Chamaecyparis obtusa (assembly GCA_027943335.1). Lineage (NCBI taxonomy): Eukaryota > Viridiplantae > Streptophyta > Pinopsida > Cupressales > Cupressaceae > Chamaecyparis > Chamaecyparis obtusa. The sequence goes on along the minus strand of BSBK01004228.1, from coordinate 5,945,240 downwards.
TTTGATATGTTAATGGCACTTTTGTTATCACAGAAGATAACACCAGGTTCATTAATTCCTCTTTCATTCCTTTCAATAATTGCTTGATCCATACCAGATTTGAATAGTTTAATGCAACTGCCACATACTCAGCTTCTGTTGTAGATTGGGAAATGCAATTTTGTTTCTTGCTTGTCCAAGAGACTAATCTCTGTCCAAGAAAGAAAGCTCCTCCACTTGTACTTTTCATGTCATCAACATTTCCTACCCAATCAGCATCAATGTAAACTCTCAATTCAAATTTCTCATTCTCTTGTAGTACAATCCATACTCTTCTATCCCTTTCAGATATCTTAGTATTCTTTTTACAGCCATCATATGATTTTCCTTAGGATTGGTAGAGAATCTTTCCACAATCCCAACTGCTAGAGCAATATCTAGTCTGTTGTGAACAACATATTGCAACTTTCTAGTCATGGATCTATACAGAGTTTGATTAACTTCAGCAATATCATCAGTCTTAGATAATATTTGTCCAATAGCCATAGGAGTACTCACTGGCATTGAATCCTCCATTCCAAATATTTTCAGTATCTCTTTGACATATTTAGATTGTGTTATGAAGATACGTTTCTCCATCTGATAGATTTGTAAACCAACAAAAAATTTGATCTCACCAAATATAGACATCTCAAATTTAGTTTGCATCTCACTTGAAAATTTATGACATAGGGCATCTTGTCCACCAAATATAATATCATCTACAAAAATTTATGCTAACAAAATCCCTTTACCTTCTTCAGTTTTCATGTATAGATTGTTGTTGTCATTTGTCCTTGCAAATCCAATCTTGATCAAATAATTGTGCAGCCTCTCATACCATGCTCTAGGGGCTTGTTTCAATCCATATAGTGCTTTGTTCAGTCTACAAACCATGTTTTTCTTGTCTAGATCAACAAATCCTTCAGGTTGTTCAATGTATACTTCTTCTAATATACCATTCAAAAATTTAGATTTGACATCCATTTGGTATACCTTGAAATCTCTGTAAGTAGCATATGCAAGTAGAGTTCTTACTCCTAATCTTTCTAAAGGGGCAAATGTTTCCCCATAGTCTATTCCTTCTTCTTGTGCATAACCTTTGCATACTAGTCTTGCCTTGTTCCTTGTGACTTGTCCATGTTCATTGAGCTTATTTTTGAATACCCATTTTGTTCCAATAACATTCTTATTTTCTGTTCTCGGCACTAGAGTCCAAGTATCATTCTTTTCAATTTAATCTATTTATTCATTCATAGGTTGAATCGAGTCTTCATTCTCCAAAGCATCTTTTACTGTCTTAGGCTCAAACTCACACAATAAACATGTAGGGTCTTTCAACTTACTTATAGTCAAGACTCCAAATTCTTTATCTCCAATGATTTGTTCAAGCTTATGATGTCTTCTCACATACTGTGCCAATATAGGTTCAGGTCTCTTGTCAGGTTCATCATGAAAATTATCAGATTATGCTTCTGATTGCTCGGCAACATCCTCCTGATGCTCATCATTGCTTACCCGGGACTCTGCATCTGGTGCAGGTGTGTTACTTCCCTCTCCTTCTTCCATATAGAAAAAAGATCTAGTCTTCAGATTCTTTATTGCCTTCTTGTTCATTTTTTTCTGCATATTCATCAACTCTCACATTTTCACTTTCCACAATTTTATTAGTGTTAGAATTCAAACACTTATAAGCTTTACTCTTAGTGGAATAGCCTAGGAATATGCCTTCATCACTTTTAGCATCAAACTTTCCATTTCTATTATCTTTCAGTATATAGCATTTACTCCAAAGATTCTAATTTATTTCACATTAGGTGCATATACATGCCATAATTCATAGGGTGTAACATTTGTACCATTTTTTATTTGTACTTGATTCAAGGTATAAATAGTTGTACTTACAACTTCTCTCCAGTATTTCTATCCAACATTCTTCTCAATCATCAATGTCCTTACACAATCCATAATAGATTTGTTTCTCCTCTCAGCTATACCATTATGTGGAGGTGTTCTGGGTGCGAACATTTATCTCTTGATTCCTCTATCATTGCAGAATAGATTGAACTCATTTGATATAAACTCTCCACCTTGGTCAGATCTCAAACATTTCAGGCTTCTACCTATTTCTTTTTCAACCTTAGCCAGATACCACTTAAACAACTGAAATGCATCAGATTTTTCTTTTAAAAACATTACAGTCATCATTCTAGTGTAATAGTCAACAAACAAAATCAAATACTTAGCACCACAATAGCTTTGTATTCCCATAGGTCCACAAAGGTCAGTATGAACCAAATCCAAAGTGTTCTTAGAAGTAAATGTCTTGCTCTTGAAACTATACTTTGTCATTTTTCTCAACTGACATTATTTACACATCACATTATCAAGTTTCTTCAATCTCAGCAAATCTCATACTTTCTTCTTTTTACTTATACTTACCAGATTGTCAAAGTTAACATGACATAGCCTCTTATGCCATAACCATATATCATCAAATTGTGTAAACAAACATGTCTCTTCAGATAGATCTAGATAGAACAAATTACCTTTAGTCTGCTCAACACTTCCAATTAGTTCATCAATAGCATCAAATATTTTACCTTTTCTATGATGAAATTCCACTCGGTAACCAATTCTATTAAGCTATGCAACACTTAGCAAATTATAGTTAAGCCCTTCAACCTAATAGGCATTTTCACAAGTGATCTTATCAGTTAGCTTAATTGATCCTTTACCTGTCATAGGATATGGTGCATCATTACCAAACTTAACACTTCTACCTTTGTAATGATCTAGGGTTTCAAATTTATTTTTATCACCGATCATGTGATGTGAGCAACCACTATCAATAATCTATTTATCACCTTTACTCACATAAGAAATAAGTGCATTTTTCTCATCCTCATCAAAATCATCTTTCATAGCAACATAAACTACTTCAATATCAAAATTATCACTGTCACTATCAATTTCCTCTTCTACAATGTAACAGGATTTCTTACCTTTTTTCTTTGTAATCTCTGTACCTTCAGTGATCTATGTTATCTCTCTTATCTTTGTACTTGCTTTCTCTTTCATGATCCTTGTCATTCCTGGAAGGACACCTTGCAGCAATATGGCTAACTTTGTTACATGAAAAATAGATTATAGGAAGTTTACCTTTGTATTTTCCTTTTCCTCTCTTCAATCTTCTAGCCATGAGTTCTTCAAGATCATCTAGTTCCTCATCAGAAGTGTCACTGTCACTTCCACTATCACTTTCACTTTTCACACATTTATCTTTTTCACTCTTAGATTTATGCAAAACCATTTGTGACTTGAATGCAAATTCAACATTAGGAATAGTGTATTTATCATAGTTAGACAGTTCAAAAGCGACAAGCTTACCAACAAGGCTTTCTAGAGTCAGAACATTACCAGGGTTACATCTTGATTCTTGAATTGTTGAAATTATGATAGCATATATAGGAAGAAGAATTCTTAATACATTTCTAATGATAGTGTCATCATCAATGATTCCATTAGCTCATCTAATAGCATTCACTATTTTTTTTATTCTTCCACAATACTGAGCAATATTCTCACCTTCTTGCATTTTCATTTCATCAAACTTACCTCTCAAGATTTCAGTTGTTTCCCTCAATACATTTGTATCACCACCATAGATGGTTGCAAGAGTATCCCACATTTTCTTTGTGGTAGTGCAGTCCTTCATGTATTCAAATTTAGGATAGCTTAAGGTAGATGCAATCTCCAACATTGCTTGATTGTGTTCCTGTTTTGTTTTCATCTCCTCGGCAGTCATAGGTGCAGCAGGTGCAACATAGTCATGTTCAACATAGTATTTCATCGAATCACCAATAGTAGCTAGATGCAATTTCATCAGACTTTTCCATGCAGGGAAGTTCTCCTTATTCAACTTTGGTACCTCCTGATGAACTACAACTGATTGAGAACTTGATTGATGAACTACAAGTGATTAGAGATCACCGAGCACTGAATGGATATGTAAGATAATTAAATCAGTCTTTATGTTTTCATTGATGTCAACTAGTTTTGACAGTACTTATCATGTTAGTTGCAAATATCTAAACATCTATAAAGAGAAGAGAAAAGATGAAGAACTGAGATATCTACATGGAGGAAGATGGATATGATAGATGAGGATAAGGAATACTCTTGGTAATTTAGTGATGAGTCTATGACTTCATATTGTTGAATTGATTATGTTGCATTAATCTATTATGAAGTTGGAAGCAAAATGTTACTAAGTAGTGTGGTCATTTAATGAAGCATTCTAGTATACACTGAGCCAGTGTAGTGTATATCGAGTGATAGTATCAACTAAGCTTGTGTTCGCCAACACATTTTTTTGTTAACCAAGTATGGACAAAAGAACTAAATGATTATTTTAGCCGATAGAAATTGATGAGTTGTAAAGTGTATGATTACGAGGTGGAAAGATAAAGTTTGTTACGAGATCAACGGCTAACAAAATTTGAAGAAGATCTAAAAGATGGAATTGAAACGTGTTACTGACACATTAGCCGAGAAGGTTTAAGTGGCAAAATTTGATGGATGAAAAGTAAACGGTTTACTTGTCTATTTAAGAGACACTGATTTCATTGTTTATGGATGCTGAAAGAAGGAGACTATAGAGATATCATGTGAACACAGCTTCATGCATGCTTGATCAAACTAGTTAAAGGAGAACCGAAATGCAGAGTTAACTGAGCATCAGAGAGCTTTACCGAGGGATAGTAAGTTATTGAATATTGATGAACTGAATTGAAATATTGATCAGAGGTTTGTATGGACTTAGAATAGATTTGAACTTCTGCAAATCAAGTTCTATTGTAATCAGATCATCTACTATTTTAATTTAACCATTGTAAACAGATAAAATCTCTTAACCGTGTGGACTTGAAAGTCTTGTATGTCATTCATAGAATGTACATTGTTATCCTATTAACCCCATAGTGAATGCTAGTTGGACGATAACTGTTAGTGTTAAATCCTCTAACAAGGTCACACCTTACAGTGTGTTTTGTAACCTTTAATAGGGTTAGCTCTTCACCGAGCTCACTTCAGAAGAGTGAAAATATTTTGGGTTACCGATCCCAAGTGGTTTTTCCCTTTGCAGGGTTTTCATGTTAAATCTTTTGTGTTATGTGTTTATGTGGTGATTGTTTGGATATCATACTTTTACATGTTTCATATTTGATTTGGTCAGTAATCACTATGAGCAATTAACTAGTAATCGATAAAGACACAGATTGTTTAGCATTTATTGTTTACCAAGCTGCAGAATTAGCTGAATTTGTTTTAAGTGATACATTTTGTAATTGGGACTATGGATAACTAATTCACCCCCCTCTCAGTTCTTCTAACAATTGGTATCATAGCGTATTGGTTGTTTGGAATAGAGTTTTAAGGACTTCAGTAGAAAGATCACAAAATTTATAAGAGGGAAGTGCCAAAGCTGAACAAGGATAATTTTACAATATGGAAAAGTCGAATGAGACTTCATATATCTAGGATTGGGAATTTTTCTCTCACCCTATTAGATAATGGCTACTTAGCACCGCCTACAAGACCTTTGACTCTTGATCAATTAAGAGATAGACATGAGCATAATGTTACTATGATGGAGATTGTTGTTGCTCTATCAGATGTCGAATTTGAAGATGTCAAGGATTGCCTTACTTCTAAGGAAATGTGGGATAAACTTGCTCAAGTTTATAGTGGTGATGATAATGTCAAGAGAGCCAAAGCTGAAAGTTTAAGAGGAAGATTCGATGATATGAAAATGAAAGAAGGAGAAAATATAGTGCAGTATACAAACCAAATAAATGATGTAGTTAATGCTATCAGAGGATCTGATGGTGTCATTGAAGAAGATACAGTGGTAAGCAAAATTCTAAGGACTTTATTGCCTGTTTATGCAATCAAAATATATGCAATACATGAAATGAGGTCTACACCTGGCAATACTCTCACTCTTGATAATCTGATTGGTAAGCTAAGTACTTTTGAGCTAGACAACTTTGATAATAGTGTTAAACTATTTGTTGAGTCTTCTTTTATGTCTTCTCTAAAGATCGATAAGTCTAGCAATAGAAATAATAAGAATGATAACAGTGACAGTAATACTGATGATGAGCTTGATGAACTTGAAGCTCTTATGGCCTAGAGGTTACCTAAAGGTAAAGGTAGATATAGGGGTAAATTAACTTTAGCATGTTTTAACTGCAAAGAAGTTGGTCATATTGTTGTTAGATGCCCAAACAGGAAAGAAGATGATAGAAACAAGGATTGATCTGGTGAAGGAAGCTATGGAAGGAGAAATAATAGAAGTTACTGACACTACAACAGGGGTAACCGAGACAACAATGATAAAGGCAAAAAGGTATGTTACATTGTTAAAGAGAATGATACTGATACTAATTCAGATCATGATGTTGAAGTAGTATTTGTTGCGATGAAGGATGATTTTGAGGAAGAAGAAAGGTATGTAGAGAGTACTCATTTCTAAGGTTAATAAAAATGATACATGGATCATTGATAGTGGTTGTACCCATCACATGACCAGTGATGAAGAAAAATTTGATCATCTTGAGCAATATAATGGAGGAGCTGTAAAAATGCGTAATGATACACCATGTATGGTTAGAGGAAAAGGATCTTTACTGATAAATGATAGAATCAAATGTGATAATGCTTACTGGGTAGAAGGACTAAATTAAAATTTTCTAAGTGTGGCACAACTTAACAACTCAAGTCACCAAGTAGCATTTGAGAGCAAGAAGGTAAAGATATTTGATGATGGAGGAAAACTTGTTGGAACAGGAGCACAAACTAAAGGTAACTTGTTTTATCTTGACAATGATAAGTCTTCCTATTTAATGATGAAAAATGAGGATGCATGGTTATGGCATAAAAGGTTATGTCATGTAAACTTTGATAACATGATCAAGATAAGTAGAAAGAAAAAGGTTAGACGTTTGCCTAGCCTAGCAAAGCCAGATCATGTAATATTTCATCAATGTCAAAAAGGTAAGATGACAAAATCTAGTTTTAAGAGTAAAGACTATTCAACAAAGAGAATTTTGGAGCTAGTTCACACCGACCTATGTGGTCCCATGAGAACACAGAATTACTATGGAGATAGATATTTCATTATGTTTGTTGATGATTACACTAGATTAATGACTGTAATGTTCTTAAAAGAGAAATCTGAGGCATTTAAGATGTTTAAATGGTATAAAGAAAAAGTAGAGAAAGAAAACGGGAAAGAATTGAAATGCTTGAGATCTGACAAAGGTGGTGAATTTATTTTTGATGAATTTACTAATGATTGTAATGAGCATGGTATAAAAAGATAGGTTTCAACACCGAGGACACCTCAGCAAAATGGGATTGCTGAAAGGAGGAATAGGTCAATTATTGATTGCACAAGGACACTAATGATAGAAAAGAATGTGGCTCGGACATACTAGAGAGAAGCAGTTAGCATGTCTGTTTATGTGCTAAATTGAGTACAATTGAAGGACATAAACAAAACACCCTACGAGTTATGGTTTGGTCACAAAATGACTGTAAGTTACTTCAAAAATTTTGGTAGCAAATATTTTATTCTGAAAGATGAAAGAAATGGAAAGTTTGACTCTAAAGGGGATGAAGGGATATTCCTTGGATATTCCACTAAAAGTAAACCTTATAAGTGTTTGAATAAAGTTACTAATAAAATGACTGAAAGCACAAATGTCAAGGTTGATGAATTTGATGATAAGAATGGTAAAGAAAGCACTAGGGAGCTAGAAGATTATGGTAGATTCACTTACATTGAACATCTAGAGTACCTACCGAAGCTGCAGACTATGTCAACCGGTCATCAAGAAAAAAACACCGAGGAACAGGAAAGAGAAACCAATGATCAAGAAGAGGCTACCAAGCAAGGGAATGAACTTGAATAGGATGAACAGAAAAGAAGACATCAATTACTGGCAAGATTTTTTAGAAGACATCATCCTGAGAACCAAATCATTGGCGACAAGCAAGCTAGCATGCAGACAAGAAGTAAGTTAAGACAAGGTACATGCTTAGTTTGTGAGTTTGAACCGAAAAATGTTAAAGTTGCATTGGAGAATGAAGAATGGATAAATGCAATGAATGAAGAGATAGAACAGATAGAGAAAAACAAGACATGGACTTTAGTACCTAGACCCAAGGATAAGAGTGTTATCGATACTAAATGTATTTTCAGAAACAAGCTAAATGAAAATGGAGAGGTTACAAGGAATAAAGCCAAACTAGTTTGCAAGGGGTATGCACAAGAGGAAGGAATAGATTATGGTAAAACTTTTGCACCTGTTGCTATACTAGAAGGAGTTCGCATGTTACTAGCCTATGTGGCACATAAGAAGTTTAAATTTTATCAAATGGATGTTAAGTCTTCTTTTTTGAATGGGATACTAGAAGAGGAGGTCTACATAGAACAACCAAAATGGTTTGTTGATCCAAACAAGAAAGACGTGGTATGTATACTACACAAAGCTTTATATGGTTTAAAGCAAGCACCTAGAGCCGGTATGAAAGGCTGCATACTTATTTGTTAAGTATTGGTTTTGTTAGAACAAGTGAAAATAGCAATTTGTATATGAAAGGAGAGTATGATGACACTATTTTGATTGCTAAAATATTTGTGGATGATATTTTTTTGGAGGAAAAGATCACATATGTAAGTCATTTGCTGATAAGATGAGAAAAGAATTTGAAATGTCTATGTTTGGAGAGATTAAGTTCTTTCTAGGACTGCAAGTTATTCAGCAGAATGATGGAATTTTTATCACACAATCAAAGTACATAAAGGAAGTATTGAGAACATTTGGCATGGAAGATGCTAAACCAGTTGGAACACTGATGGTCATAGGCTACAAACTAACTAAAGATGATGAAACTATAGAGGTAAACCAGACATTGTACTGATCTATGATTGGTAAGTTGATGTATGTAGTACATAGTAGACCAGATATTGCACATGTTGTTGGGATTGTTGCTAGATTTTTTGCAAATCCTAAGGAGTCACACATGATTGCTACAAAAAGAATTTTGAGATACCTGAAGAAAATAGAGGACTATGGATTATGGTATCCTAAGGAAGGGAAGTTTGAACTAAGAGTCTACACCGACGCAGATTGGGTTGGAAATATAGATGACAGAAAAAGTACAACTGGAGGAGCATTTTTCTTTGGTGAAAGACTTGTTACTTGGACAAGTAAGAAACAACCTTGTATTTCTTAGTCTATTGTCAAAGCAGAGTATGTTGCTGCTGCTACAAATTGTTCAAACATTGCTTACATCAAATAAGTGTTGGAAGGGATGAATGAGGTAATCACTGAGCTGATGATTATATATTTTGACAACATAAGTGCAATAAATATTTCTAAGAATCCTATAATGCACTCAAAGACCAAGCATATTTCTATTAAGTATCACTACTTAAGAGTACAAGTACAGGAGAAGCAAGTTAAATTGAAATATGTTACATCAAAAGAGCAACTTGCTGATATATTTACAAAGCCTCTACCGAAGGAAACATTTGAATACTTGAGGACTAGACTTGGGGTCCATCCCATGTCTACCGATCACTAATGTGATTTGGAGGTTGCATTAGCCTAATCTTATCAGAAGATCATTCATGTTGATGCAACATAGCTCACACTTTGAATTTTGTCTAAGGTTGTGAAAGACTTGAGGAACTAGAACAGAGATCTTCATATCGGTATACTGAGATACACATATACATTGTATGCACCAGACAACAGAGAGTCACTTGGCTATTACAGAGCTAAAGGTTTTATATTTTTCTTTGGCATTGTTGTCAAAGGGAGAGAGATCTCAATATGAAACAAGAATGATAAAGGGAGAGAAGTCAATGAAATATCAGACAAAGATAGTTGTCAAAGAGAGAACTGAAAGTAGAGATAAACTGAAGAATTCAAGGAGAGTTTTTGAAGACTTGTTGCTAAGAACAGAAGGAATCTGAGAAGATCTGAAAAGACCAAATCTGCATAAGAAAGTTTGCACTTGCAATGCTATCATGTACCATAGTGATTAAACATATTAAGCTAGGGAGAGCTTACTGAGCTACATCATTTTCTTACATAGTTGTAGAATACATGTTTGGTATGTGTATGGTATATTTCATATTTCTTGAGTTTCCATCAATGCCAAAGGGAGAGATTGATGAACTACAACTAATTGAGAACCTTATTAATGAACTACAAGTGATTAGAGATAACCGAGCACTGAATGGATATGTAAGATAATTAAATTAGTTTTTATGTTGTCATTGATGTCAACTAGTTTTGATAGTACTTATCATGTTAGTTACAAATATCTAAACATTTGTAAAGAGAAGAGAAAATATGAAGAACTGAGATATCTACATGGAGGAAGATGGATATGATAGATGAGGATAAGGAATACTCTTGGTAACTTATTGATGAGTCTATGACTTCATATTGTTGACTTGATTATGTTGCATTAATCTGTTATGAAGTTGGAAACAAAATGTTACTAAGCAGTGTGGTTGGTTAATGAAGTATTATAGTATACACCGAGCCAATGTAGTGTATACCGAGCAATAGTATCAACTGAGCTTGTGTTTGCCGACACATTTCTTTGTTAACCAAGTATGGACAAAAGAACTAAATGATTAGTTTAGCCGACAGAAATTAATGAGTTGTAAAGTGTATGATTATGAGGTAGAAAGATAAAGTTTGTTACGAGATCAACGGCTAACAAAATTTGAAGAAGATCTAAAGGATGGAATTGAAACATTTTACTGACACATCAACCGAGAAGGTTTAAGTGGCAAAATCAATGAAGGAGATTAAGCAGAAAAATTTGATGGATGAAAAGTAAACAGTTTACTTGTCTATTTAAGAGACACTGATTTCATTGTTTATGGATGTTGGAAGAAGGAGACTACAGAGATATCCTGTGAACACTGCTTCATGCATGTCTGATCAAACTGGTTAAAGGAGAACTGAATTGCAGAGTTAACCAAGCATCAAAGAACTTTACCGAGGGATAATAAGTTATTGAATATTGATGAGCTGAATTGAAATATTGATCATAGGGTTGTATGGACTTAGAATAGATCTAAACTTCTACAAATCAAGTTGTATTATAATCAGATCATCTATTGTTTTAGTTTAACCATTGTAAACAAATAAAATCGCTTAACCGAGTGGACTTGAAAGTCTTGTATGTCATTCATAGAATGTACATTGTTATCCTATTAACCCCATAGTGAATTGTTAGTGTTAAATCTTCTAACAAGGTCACACCTTACAATGTGTTTTGTAACCTTTAATAGGGTTGGCTCTTCACCGAGCTCACTTTAGAAGAGTGAAAATATTTTTGGTTACCGGTCCTAGGTGGTTTTTCCCTCTACAGGGTTTTCACATTAAATATTTTGCGTTATGTGTTTATGTGGTGATTGTTTGGATATCATACTTTTACACATTGCATATTTGATTTGGTCAGTAATCACTGTGAGCAATTAACTAGTAATCGTTAAAGACACAGACAGTTTAGCATTTATTGTTTACTAAGCTTTAGAATTAGCTAAATTTGTTTTAAGTGATACATTTTGTAATTGGGACTATGGATAACTGATTCACCCCCCTCTTAGTTATTCTAACACCTCCTTCTTATACATCTTGATCATTAGCTTCAAATACCTTTAAACTTTTTCTTTGTAAGCACCAATAGCTCTGATACCAATTGTTAATATGATTTAGAACAATAGAGAGGGGGGGGGTGAATCAGTTGTTCTCAAGTCCAGATGTACCAATTGAACATTCAAATACTTCAACAAACTCATATCTAATCACCAACTCAACTCGGTCTCTAAAGAACATATATCAGAAAATATATAGCATGCAATCCACTATCCAATAGTTTTTAACTTGCAGAATACCAAAACATTCAAACAAGTATGACACCAGGATTTATAGTAGAAACCCAATTTGGGAAAAACCATTTTGTAACATGTTACTGATATTTTTCACTCTTCTGAAGTGGGCTCTATAAAAAGACAACCTTGTTAAAGGTTTACAAACACACTATTAGGTGTGACCATGTTAAAGGATTTCAATCACCCTGTTAGGAGTGGTCTGGTCAGAGGACTTGAGTACATTCCATTAGAATGCCACCTTGATTAAAGGATTTATCAATGACTGTTAGGTCAACCTTGATTAAAGGATTTTGACTGTTACAATGGTTAGAAAGTAGCAGTAGTTTCTGATCTATAAAGCATACAACTCACTTTGAAGATATTAGATCTACTTCGCACATATATGTTGATTTACTGACTGGGTATCATTTACATCTCCATCATTGATCTGATCAAAATTTTCTTCAAGCAATCACAATTATGATCTTCACCTTCAGCCTTCTGCTTAGACTTATCAATCAATAACATCAACATCACCAGCATACTCTGTAACCTCACCATTAGGTTTCCTTTATACCTCTCCAGATAGGTAGATCTATCTTTTGCCTCTTAATCTCCTCTGTAGATCTTAGGTTAGGTCAGATCTAATGGATCTTTCCATCATTTAAGTCCTTCATACATCCTTCTAGAAACATCTTCAATCTCCCCATTGAATCCATAATAAAATGATTTATCATGCATTAAATTATCCATATAATCAATTAATAAAGTCAACATGATTTACATAACCCAAGAATTCAACTGTGTCGGCTAGAAATATGAATTCTTCCTCCAAATGTAAATTGTTGATGCTCGGTCAATACTGTATTCATCTCCTCAATCATCACTATGTAACTCGGTCATCTCTACAAACTATCTTCCTCGGCTAACACTATCTTGCTCGGTAATTTCCTGTCGCTTAGCATAAACTGATGTTTGGTCAACACTAGATTTACTCGGCATATACTAGTGCTTGGTTGACACTAACATCACTCAGCTTAAACTAGATTTCTTCACTTTTGCTCAGTTAAGCGTACTTCTTCAGTCTTTCTTATTACTTAGATAAACAATACATTGTCTCATCATAGTGCCAAATAATCAATTACTCATTGAAGTATCAAATAGCTCATCCTTTCCCTAGGTTATATTGTTATATCCCTTTCCCTAATCCTTTGCATCAACCAATAGTGATGAAGGGTGCTCCCCTTAATACCACAAACACATAACAAAAATAGAGAAACAACAACAATATGCAAGAACAGAAAATGGGCTTCTTATTATCTCCACAAATGTGGAATTAAAAACTTTCAAAATTACAATATGCCAAGCCACATGGGCATTCTCTTACAATATTATGTAGGACAAAGCCTCGAATCAATACCCAAATCTACTACCCAAAACTATCCCAAACTACTTAAGACAACACTACAGCCTTCCTTATATAGGCAATTTTCCACTGCCTGGGAAGGTTCCAGAATTTTAGCCAACAAGGCCGACCAAACTTAGAATTATTTTATTTTACAATTTATTACATCAAAGTCGACTCAAAATAACTTTTGAAACCCAAAAAAAAATTTTGAAGGAAAATCATTTTTTGCCATTTCAGGTGACCCAACTTTTGAAGACCATAAGTCATCACCAATTGACCCAATTGACTATTATAACCCCATTCCAGAAAGGCCACGAAGTGCTCTACAGGCTTGACTTGCGTAAGTGCCTATCACCCAAATTTTCAACCTCATCTGGGGCCTCTAAAGCCTTCAAAACTGAGTTCAAAGTTTCTATACCCTATTTCCAATACCGAAAATCTTCAATATCTACAAAGCTAGACTTGATCTGTCAATGAAACTTTACTGGCAGGCTGATATGACCAAAATGAACCTCCAGGGAAGAAATCAGAACATTTTGAGATTGGATTACCAACTTACTAAAAATAGAAATTTTCCATAAATAGCAGCTTTGCACAAGATAACCCTTATTGAATACAAAAATAAAAATATTTTTGGGTGATGCAAGATTGCTCTTACACCCAAGATGCTCCTGCATCAGATACCTAGGGTAATTTGAGAAGTGACCCTATCACGACTCAAGTGTGCAGAGGAAAACCAAGATGGTTAACCTCCTCCTTTGTTAGCCATGATGAATCTTCAACAATTCATCCTTTCCACTTGACCAGATATTCTTCATATGTCTTGTTCCTTGTGCTTCTGCCAACACGACTATCTAGTATGTCTTCAATCTCCTTGTTATCTGAACTGGTTGCTAGAATACTTCACTGTGCTATTGTAACCTCATCTTCAACACCTCCTTCATGATACTCTGTCAGATCTAAAACATTAAATACTGGTAAAATATTCAGCTCAGTAGGCAACTCGACCTCATATGCATTTTATGAATCATGCTTCTTCAGTATCCTACATGGCCCAAACTTCTTCATTTTCAGCTTGTTATATGTACGAACCAAAAATTGCTCCTTTCGCAAATGAACCATGAGTTCATCTCCAACTTGAAACTCCTTATGCCTCCTTCTCTCATCTACCTTAGACTTATACTGTGCATTCATCTTGGTAATGTACTTCCTCACCTCCTCATGGATGTTCTTCAAATGTTCTGCAAAATCCTTAGCTTCAGCACTATTTATTTCTCCTTTATCTATCTTTCTCAACTCAGATGCATTTTTGGGACTACTCCCATATACAATCTAAAATGGTGATTTACCAGTGCTCCTATTGACAGAATTATTGTATGAAAATTATATCTGTGGTAAAATCAAATCCCATCCTATTGGCTTATCTTCAACCAAACATCTCAGCAAATTTTCCAAACTCCTATTCACCACCTCTGTCTGTCCATCAGTCTATGGATGATGTGATGAACTAAAATTCAAATCTATTTTCAACTTCTTCCATAATGTATGCCAAAAATATCCAATGAACTTAGTGTCCCTATCTAAAACTATACTCTTTGGCAAACCATGTAGTCTCACTACTTCTCTGAAAAAAAATTCTACTACATGAACAACATCATTAGTCTTCTTGCAGGGAATAAAATGTGCCATCTTTGAAAATCTATCAACTACCATAAAAATTGAATCATGTCCCTGCTCTGTCCTTGGTAAACCAAGAACAAATTCCATATTGATATCCTCCCAAGGCTTCTTTGGTACAGGTAATGGCTGATACAACCCAATATTCTGCTTCACTCCTTTTGCCATCTGACATACTCTGCAACTCTGTACAAACTTCTTGACATCTTGTTGCAACTGTGGCCAATAGTAATTCTCACTAACCAAAGTAAGGGTTTTATCATGACCAAAATGTCCAACCAATCCTCCGCTATGCTTCTCCTTGATGATATTCTCCCTCATAGAACTTCTTGGAATGCACAACTGACTCCCTCTGAATAGCATGTCATCTTGAATGATGAAATCCAGCCACTTCGTCCTATCTAGAGTAACAGGTTCTATACAAGCTTTCCAAGCTTCACCAAAATCAAGATCCTCTGGATACAAATTCTTGAGTTCCTTGAACCCAACCACCTCAATCTGCATCTCTATCAGCAATAGTTTCCTTCTACTAAGCGCGTATGCAACCCTGTTAAACTTTCCACTTCTGTGTTTCAAAACAAATGTATAACTCTACAAAAACTCAACCCATTTCAAATTCCTTTGACCACCTCAATCTGCATCTCTATCAGCAATAGTTGCCTTCTGCTAAGCGCGTATGCAACCCTGTTAGACTTTCCACTTCTGTGTTTGAAAACAAATGTATAACTCTGCAAAAACTCAACCCATTTCAAATGTCTTTGATTCAACTTTCCTTGACTATTCAAATATTGCAAAGCTTGATGATCAGTATACAAAACAAACTCCTTAGGAAGTAGATAGTGTCTCCACTTCTTCAATGCCTGAACTATAGCATAAAATTTCTGATCATAAATAGAATATTTTCTCTTGGCATCATTTAACTTCTCACTGAAATAAGCAATAAGTTCACCTTCTTGGCTCATAACAACTCCTATTGCAGTACCACTAGCATCACAGTCTACCTGAAACACCTTATTAAAATCTGGAAGTGCTAAAATAGGTTGTTCTGTAACTTTCTATTTCAACAGTTTAAAACTCTTATCTGCCCCATTAGTCCACTTGAACTCTTTTCTATCCCCTCTCATTGTTTTAGTCAACGGTCCACAAATACTGCTAAAATTTCTAATAATTTTTTTGTAAAAACTAGCCAAACCATGAAAAGATCTTAACTCAGTAGCACTCCTTGGAGTAGGCCATTCAAGGATAGCATGTACTTTCTCTGGATCCATTTTTAGACTTTTTGCTAAAACTACAAATCCCAAATACACTAATTCGCTCTTCACAAAACTGCACTTCTTCAAATTAATCAATAATTTCTCATCTCTCAGCTTCTCAAACACCATATGAATATGCATCATATGTTCCTCCAATGTCTTGCTAAAGATCAAAATATCATCTAGGTAAACAATGACAAACTTACCCAGAAATTTTTTGAGAACCTCGTTAATGAGCCACATGAAAGTGCTTGGTGCATTGGTTAGCCCAAAAGGCATGACTAACCACTCATACAGTCCTTCCTTTGTCTTGAAGGTAGTCATCCATTCATCTCCTTCTCTAATCTAAATCTAGTGATATCCACTTTTCAAATCTATCTTTGAGAAATACACAGCCCCACTCAAACAGTACATAATATCATCCATTCATGGCAATGGAAACCGGTACTTGATTGTGATCTTGTTTATTTCTCTATAATCTGTACACATCCTCCATTCTCCATTCTTCTTTAGTGCTAATACCATTGGTACAGCATAGGGACTCAGACTCTCTTGAATCAACCCTTTCTGCAATAACTCATCTACTTGTCTATTCAACTCTTCACTTTATGCTAGTGTCATTCTGTGTGTTGCCTTGTTTGGAAAACTAGCTTCTGAAATCAAATCCATCTGATGACTGATCTTCCTTACCGGTGGTAATCCATCAGGTACATTATCAGATACAATATCCTAAAATTCATTCAATAAATCTACAACCTCTACAGTTACATCCTCTATTTCTTCTTTACCAGTTTTTGGAATTAAAGCAAAATACACATGCTCATGCCTCATACCATCTAGGAATTTTCTTCCATCAACAAAAGTTATTCTTGCATTACCATATACCTTTTTTTCGGTCTCCTTCAATGGCTTTAGCTTATGTCGCACTTCATCCTTTGTTAGGGAATAAGTATTCGCACGACCATCGTGCACAGCACATCTGTCAAATTGCCATGAAATACCCAACAACATGTGACATGCATCCATAGGTATGATATCACATAGTACCTCATCATGGTACCCACCAATCTTGAACTTTACTAGGCACTGTTCACTGACCATGACCTTTTGATCATCCTGCACCCAGTCAATCCGATATGGATGTGGGTGTTTCTGTCTCTTGAGCTTCAACTTTGTCACCATCTCTTCTGACACCAAATTGTCAGTGCTTCCACTATCAATAATCACATCGCATCATTTACCCTCACACTTGCATCTAGTGCAAAATAGGCTCCTCTTTTGTTCAGGTTCATTCTCACCGCTTAGCAGGACTCTTCTATTAATCAATGTTTCTCCTCTTTCAGCATCTTCAAAATTTGAGGATCTAGCATCTTCATCTACATGTGCCACTCTGGCATGGCCTTCATTCCTTCTATATGTCCTTCCTTGGCATTAAGGAAATTCAAATGCCCTATGACCTTCTTCTCCACAGTGAAAACATGTTCCATGAAAGCCTCCTCTTCCTGAACCTTGTCCTCTTCCTCTTCCTCTCTGATCTCTATTGTTCTGATCTTGGAAATGATTGGAGTTGTTTCCTCTCTAATTTTGACTACTACTGGCCTCATCCTTCTTTTTTAGATCTTCATTTTGGCCTCCATATGACCGTCCACCAGATCGTCCACTGTGACCTCTTCCATTTTGTCTACTCTCAAACTTCTTGTTTAGTTTTTCCTCTACTTTTAGGGTAAACTGGTATGCCTCTTCAATACTATTCATTTGAACTAGATTCAGCTCCTCTTGAATGCTTGGCCTCAACCCATTAAGGTAACTGGAAAATTTCTCCTTATCAGTTCTGCATGGCCTGTTCTGATGAGGATTCGATAGAACTCTTCTGTATACTCCTAAACAGATCATCCCGCTTCCTTCAAACTTTGCATTTTCTTTAGTAGGTCAAGCTCATAATCAACAGGGATGAACTGTCACTTCAATTTATCCACCATCTGATCTCATCTTGTGATTTTATCTTTCCCTCTTCTATTTCACTCCAATTGAATCTCTTGCCACTAGATCTTCGCATGACCTTTCAGTCTGGCCTTTGCGAATTTAACCCTATCAGGATCCTCAATATCTTCATACTCAAAATACTCTTCACATTCATTGATCTAGTTGATCAACTCCTTTGGGTTAAGATTTCCTAAAAATGTAGGAACCTCAATCTTAGGTCTTTTTTTGATCTTGGAAATGGCCCAAAAAAGTCTTTCTTCCTCTTGGTTCACAACTTTGACTTCACCTTCTTGATCTTCTTCTTCAGCTTCATCCTCACTTTCATCTCTAACATTAAGATTCATTCCTCTGTGAATATCTTCTTGCAATGCTCGCACTTGTCTCTGGAGCACTCTAACCTCAAGTGTTACAACACCAGCTCTTTCACCACGTTCCTTTCATGGAGGCATTTTCACGATGTGCACTGAAACCCTAACCATGGTCCTGGTGCAAACTGCCTCATAGTTGGCTATCTGTTTACACACTCAGGAACTCCTACTCTAATATCACTTGATGAAGGGTGCTCCCCTTAATACCACAAACACATAACAAAAATAGAGAAACAACAACAATATGCAAGAACAAAAAATGGGCTTCTTATTATCTCCACGAATGTGGAATTACAAACTTTCAGAATTACAATATGCCAAGCCACATGGGCATTCTCTTACAATATTATGTAGGACAAAGCCTCGAATCAATACCTAGATCTACTACCCATAACTGTCCCAAACTGCCTAAGACAACACTACAGCCTTCCTTATATAGGCAATTTTCCACCGCCTAGGAAGATTCTAGAATTTTAGCCAACAAGGCCGACCAAACTTAGAATTATTTTATTTTACAATTTATTACATCAAAGTCGGCTCAAAATAACTTTTGAAACCCAAACAAAAATTTTGAAGGAAAATCATTTTCTGTCATTTCAGGTTACCCAACTTCCAAAGACCATAAGTCATCTCTAGTTGACTCGATTGACTATTATAACCCCATTCCAAAAAAGCCACAAAGTGCTCTACAAGCGACTGTCACCCAAATTTTCAACCTCATCCGGGGCCTCTAAATCCTTCAAAATTGAGTTCAAAGTTTATGTACCCTATTGCTAATACCAAAAATCTTCAATATCTACAAAGCTAGACTTGATCTATCAATGAAACTTTACTGGTAGGCTGATATGACCAAAATGAACCTCCAGAGAAGAAATCAGAACATTCCAAGATCGAATTACCAACTTACTAAAAATAGAAAGTTTCCATAAATAGCAGCTTTGCACAAGATAGCCCTTATTGAATACAAAAACAAAAATATTTTTGGGTGATGCAAGATTGCTCTTACACCCAGAATGCTCCTGCATCAAATAGATATATTACTTTCTTAGATAGCAATTGTCTTACCAGTTAAGGTTTGACATCAATGAAAATAAAACAATTGTTTCAATTGCAGTTTCCAACATAGGGGATCATGTAAAATTTTATTTGTAGAGGAGGCTAAAGTTATCCAATGGTGCAAGGACATGGCTAAAATTGGGAACAGATTGCAGATCAATCAACTTCAATCAATTATTGGCCAAATTTATGGGAATGGGCCCAACCCCCTTCAAAAAGGGTATGTCAAGGAAATCATGGTGGGTTGGTTTTCAACACAAGCACCCTAATTTGACTATGAGAATAACTAAAGGAGTGGACAATGACAAAGAAGTTATGCTACGACCTTCTAGTGTGGTATCATTCTACAACAACCTAGAGAACATTTACAACTCAAACCACTATGGATCTAATATAATTTGGAATCGCAATGAGACTGGTGTGCAAGCTAGTAGGAACTATGGCATGAGAGTGATTTCCAAATTGGAACAGAGATGTGTACCACACCTAATATAAAAAATTAGAGAGTGGATCATAGTTTTGGCTTGTCTTTGTGCAACTGGGATGAGTATTCATGGGTTTTACTTTTTCAAAGAAAATAGGTACAATAGAAATTACATAGTGAACTTTGGGGTAGGTGCATGCATGGCATGCCTAAATCATGTATGGATGACAAAGGAATTATTTGTTAATTGGTTACAATATTTTGTAGTGTCCATCTTGGTGGGGTTTCACCAAGTAATAGATCCCTTCTTATCTTTGATGATCATGGCAGCCACATGACCTTCAAGACAATTGAAGAAGAAAAGTGCTTAGGAATTGACTTTCTATCACTGCCTACTCATACCAGCTGTAGGCTACAACCATTGGATGTTGGTGTTTTCTCTCCTTTCAAGAATTACTTCAAACAAAAAAGAATTGTATGGATGTCAAATAACCCCCACATTGAGATTGGACAAGAAGAGTTAGCAACTATTGCAAAAAAAGAATTCAGTCAGACACTAGTACATTTGAGACCTTTTTTCGATGGCCGAACGTTCGAATTTAGATCGTATATTGTCGATTGAGCGACACTACCTAGTGTCACAGTTTTGCAATCAAAAAAACCAACGGTTTTGTTAGTC
Source organism: Chamaecyparis obtusa (assembly GCA_027943335.1). NCBI lineage: Eukaryota > Viridiplantae > Streptophyta > Pinopsida > Cupressales > Cupressaceae > Chamaecyparis > Chamaecyparis obtusa. The sequence goes on along the minus strand of BSBK01004228.1, from coordinate 5,924,403 downwards.
GTCATAATTACGACACCCTTAACCATCCCAAAAAGTGGGTGCCAACAAAGTGAACCTGTCGTCGCACCTATTTGTGGTCATCTACATTGCGACACCTAACCATCGCAACAAATACAAATGACGGTGACCCATCAAAATATTCTGACGGGTAGCCATTATTAGTAACTTGTTCACTAATGAAAATTCTATTAATGCAACGGATGTCTGTCGCAAGTTTATGATGGATGTGCGTCATTTATGGTTTGTAACAATGACTATGTTGTACATACAACAGACATGCGTTGGACATTTACGATGAATATTTGTCATCTATGATTTTTTCTGACTGCGATGTTGTTAATGCGATGGCTCTATGTTGGATGTTTGCGACGGATACCCATCGATGTTGTGAGGCCATCGTAGTTACGATGACAATCAATTTTTTTAAATATATATATATATTTGTCGATTCAGAATGATGTTCTTGCAAATCTAGTTCCTACTCGCGCTTTGGTTATGGATCATTTGGAGATAACTTTGCAGTAAATTCGGTAGCTGGTCATGGATTATTGAGTCAAATCTAGAGACTTGGATTTTGAATGGATCCTACCAAATCAAGACTTGTAATAGTGACGGCTCCTACATAAGAAGCTAGTGCGGTGATCAGAGATGCATTCTTCCTTATGTGTTCATGGGATATATGCGGACCTAATTTCATTTGGATTTTATTTGAGTGACTTCTTGACTTCTTTGGTCAGAATTTGATGTGCTTTGTTCCTATGGAGTGTAGCAGTGACTTGACTTGGAGTTTGAGTAGACTATGCATTGATTGGCTTGAAGACAAAATCAAGCTACTCTTTGCGTTGTTGTTGGGATTGGGTTGTGATGGATGGCTGGGATCATCTACCATTTTTGCCATAGTTTCAAATGAGTTAGGTGTGATGTCAAGAGAGCGACATGTAGAACTTACACATTGGAGATTCGTAGATCACTATGGTGTCCGTGATGACTTGGGAGAAGTCTTCTTCTTGGTGAACCGAGCTGAGAGACTTAGATTGCAGAAAGTGGATCATTTGATGCAACTTATGAGACATTGAAATGTGGTAGATGTAAATGTGGTTTGATTGACCCATCGAAAGTATTGACATCTAGTATTTCCCTAACAATACCAAATGTACATCAGTTCTTCATAAAATGATTACTTGTCACATTATTTTAAAACATAAAATATAATTATGTATCCAAACCTTTTTCCTATTTGGGCAAACCCAAAATTGACGTCCAGGATTACTTGTTGTGCGTGACGTCTTCAACATGCATGGGTCAACACCACATTGACACATAGGCACATTGACCAAAGTCATCGACGCTATTTTGACAAATATTGCATTATCACAAATATTGCATTGTCATTATTTTGTTCATTCATACTAATTATAATTACAATAAAAATAAACATACTAATGTAGACTTGCACATTTTTGGGCTAAGTCAAAGTCTTTGGTTTAAATCACTAGACACTCAAAACAAAATGACAAACCAAAGACAACCATGCAATTGTAAAGAAAGGTAATTTGCTTAATCACGTCACTAATTTTTGCATGTCTAAATATTGGTGTCTTTCAAGTGATTTGATTCTTGTCATGCCCACTACAAATGAGAACAGTCTTAACTAGTGAGGTTGTTTAAGCATATAGAGATTAAATACACTCTTTTAGAATGAAATTTATCTAAACAAAAGATCAAAGATATATAAGTAGGACATATAAAACAAGGTGAATAAGAGTAGTACATATAAAACAATTAAGAACATGCCAAACATCTGACATAATTATACATTTCATTCATGTCATTGATATTCTTCTTCATCCATCTCATCATCAAGATCATCATTGTTGACGACATCATCACCACCACTATTGTTGTCATCATCATCGTCACCATCAACATCATCATCATCCTCATCCTCATCAGTAGTAGCATCAGTAGAAGCATCATCCTCGTCAGTAGCAGCATCAGTAGTAGCATCAGTAGTAGCATCATCATCATCGGTAGTGAAAGGTAATGATCAATGAGGTTGCTGCTATTAGATCATACATTAATACACTTACTATTTTGAATTTGAGCTTGGGCATCATGCAATTTTATTGTTGTCATTGCATGCTTACTGCTGTTGTGCACCATATATTGTTTTATACACATAGAACAATAGATTTGGGGACTTAGATTTATGTTCAATCCTTAGTAATGGTTTGGAGAACTGATTACTAAATGAGTGACTACAGTACCCTAGTTTGCATTATTAGATATCTTGTTTAATTTGTGTTCATTTCATGCAAAGATACATGTAAAGGAAAAGAAATTTTTGCATCTAAAGATTACATGTATATATATGAAAAATAACTTGTATATACTATAAAAAAGAAAATAACTTTCAAAAGAAAATGCAAGAGTACAGGCATACATAAGAGGATGAACATAAATAATAAGGGTGCCAAACATTGCCTAAAGTGATGAATTTTTGACCCGGGTATGAATCTAGTGTGCCCCTATGTGATCCATGACCTGCAAAGAAAAGAGAGATGGGGGTTAGATAAAAAAATATCTAAGCACTGAATGGCATCCTATTATTGAGAGAGATCAAATACTTCACACAATATATAGGGACATCAGTAATAAAATAATACACTTACTATTTTGAATTTGAGCTCATAAATATTAACTTTTAGAAGAATATGAATGAATGCAAACATACATAAGTGGATGAACATAAATAACGAAGGTACCAAACATTGCCTGAAGTAATGAAGTTTTGACCCAGGCTTCAATCCAGTATGCTCTTGTATGATCCAAAACCTGTAAGGAAGGAAAAGATGGGGTTAGATCCAAAAGATCTAAGCAATGTCTAGCACCCTATTACTGATCCTCATCTACAACTATGCATGTTCATAGTCAAGCCATACACTTCTAAAATGAACTATGCTACAGAACATGGGTGTGTGTTAATGTGATTCAAAAGCTATTATGCAAGATTGTTTTATTATTGAGATAAGGATATCTTAATTCTACAAGAATAAATGTTTTGAGAAATATTTGAATTTAATTTTGACAATAACATGAGGAGTGATATATTTCAAGCTTCAACAAGATTTCATACCACGCAGTGTTTGTAGATTATGTTCAATGCATTATTTACGCTTGTATTGGTGGGAAAACTTTCGAAAATGTGCAAAAGAGATTGAATTCAACCATGTTGTTTACATGACACGTGTAGTTTACCTCCAGCCTAAATTAGTGTTGCATACAAATCTGCGGACGCTACATGGTACGAAGCCTCGCTGAAGCTTGAAAATGATAAGCATTATGATGTTGAGGTATGGTGTGGTAAGCACAAGTATAGTTTCTCGTAAGCTACTATTGGTATAGTCTTTTTTTCAATAGTTGCAAAATCCAGCTTCTCCTATACTTACACATATGTATACATTTTGGGCTTGGCTTTATTGTCATGTAAATTTGAGTGAAATGGTGATAATATTTAAGAGCAACAAGTATGACATTTTAAAAAAGTATGCATATACATTATATAACATGAGGAGTGATATATTTTAATGGCAACACTTAATGAGAAGGATGCCTATATAACAAGAGGAGTGATATATTTTAATGGCAATGGACATAGAAATTGTAGTGAAACTCTGTAATTTATTATTGTAAGTGGACATAGAAATTTTAGTGTAAGTCGTAGGATGATTGTTCATGAGCTCACTGTTTAATATCTGGTCAGGCCATGTAAATGGTACTAGGCCAACCCAATCAGCCCAACAAAATGTGTCATGTTTATCTTTGTCAAATACACTCGTTCACCATTTTGTTCTTGTTCTTCACACAAATATTGCATCAAAAGTAATTGTAAACAATGATTCAAAGAAAAAAGAAACAACTACAATAGATCAGACCCCAAAAGAATACAGTCAACTACAATAGCTCACAGTCTCAATGAAATAAACAATGTATAAAACAATATATGGTGCACAACAGCAGCATGCATGCAATGATAACAATAACATTGCATGATAAAATTCAATACTATTAGTTTTTATTCAAATCTATTCGAAACTCCTATTAGCTCATTGTCCAATAGTTAAACTAACCTATGACTTTTTTGGTGAACAAATTTGTCTTCTTTTTCTAAGTGAATTGTATACTCTATGCCTTAGAAGACAAACAATCGATCAACAATGGGGTAAGCATCAAAGATTGCTTCCCTCTATATTTTTCCAAGGTTCAGCTTCCTTTTTAGATATTCAATGAATTTTTAACAATAAAGAAAATACATACACCTTTAACCTGAAAGTGTTGAAGGATCTCATGAATACTCATAGGTATCGAGGTGTTTCAGAAAAATATGGTAATACAGGAAAGCAACTAATTGGAAGCAAAGTTCCTCTAAACTTCTTAAGTAAAGACACTGAATTATAGTAAAAACCTAATGAAAAGAATTATCTGAAAAGCTAAAAAATAGTAGTACATAAATATTTCATGCAAAGCATACGGTATACTAATTCTCAAAGTAACCAATATACCATAGGTTTCAATTCAAAGATCTAAACCATAATTTGTATTCATATATTCACGCTGAATCCGATCAAAGTCAAAATCCAAAAATAGACAATTATTGTTCTTCCAGATAAATCTTTGCTACTTTAATCAAAACAAACTAAAGCATCTAAAGCTACTCCTATCATAAATTTCTAACCCTTCCAAGTTTAATGCTCCGGCATTTATAGTTTTAGGTCTGAGAGAGCCTCCAAAAAAACCCAGCCTCTCGGACACATAGCAAAAAATAGTTAAAAACAAGATACACATTTAGACTAAAGTTTTAAGACGCATGTCCATAGAATAGAAAAAGATAGAAAATCACCCAAAAATATGCCATCTTTGCTCACGGATCCTCTGACATGGCAGTCTTAACCAACTTCCAAGTTCTGAAAGCATTTACTAGTTCTTGCGCTGGTTGTAAGTGCAAGTTCTTTAACCCCATTAACTTTGCTTGAACTGCATTCTTTTCCCATTTAAATTCATGGATTCTTTGTAACTGTTTAGGCAATTATCCTCTATTCAACAGCAGCATGGATTCCACGTTGGCAATCTTGGTTAAGTCCTAAATCATTGGCTCTTCACTCTCTTTTAAGGCTCCCATGGTATCAATGAAGACTTTAATTATAGTGTCAGCATCTCGATTACCTTCATCAATTTGCAAGATGCCTGACAGGCTCACTATCTTGATGTCTTTCAAGACATTAGCATGCATGTCCTTTACCTCTACTCCTATTGCCCAAACTTGGGAAATTGTGGCTTTGAATAATAAACCTTTCCAGCCAAGGTTTTGTTTCAAAATGAATAGCATACAGGGGTCAACTATCTTCATAGGATTCTCCACCAAGAATTGAGTTACCCCATAAGTTTCTATCTCTTGTATTTGAGTGTAGATCGTTGAACACTTTTCTTCTTCCAACTCCCAAGTAGGAACCAGGGTTTTTACTTCTCCAAGAAAAGCTTCACCATCCATACAAGTAGATACAAACTCTTGTATGAAGGTGCATCCTTCATCAGTGATGCCATCTATCTAGGCTCTCATAACTTCTATTAGGACTTTACCCTGTTGCATTTGCTTCACTAGCTTCTTGCTTTCAGCTGAGTTTGGGTCGAAACTTTGTGGGGACTAGGCAAGTGGTAATGCTCCAACATCAGTAAGAGAGGAAATAAACTCATCCATAGTGATCACAAGTTGTTTCAATTCCCATTTCTCTCTTCCATCCTTCTGCGACTAGCTCAACATTTGATCAGCCGAGAACTTGAAAATATGATCCTTAGAGTCCCTAGTCAGAACACAAAGTTCCATTTTTGTAACCTTGAAGTCTTTTGCTTCAGGTTCCTAGGCTCCTTTAGGTTTAAAGGTTTCTATCTCTACTATTACTTTTTTGGTAGAGGGATCAGTAGAGAGTCTTGCATCACTTTTCATCTTTTTAGCTTTAGGGGTTCAAACAGCATACTTAGTGATGATTTCCTTTACTGGTAGTGAAATTGGCTTGAAACTCTTCCCCTTATTTACTAAATCTATAAGCCAAGGAGGAATTGTACTGGAAACCATCTGATTGCTAGGTGTGTTCTCAACTTGAAGATTTTGTGGATTATTGGTAGGTGTCTCTTGACCTTTGTCTTGTTGCTCTGGCGAAAAGAAAATTTCATCATCATTGATTTCAATATCAATGTAATCATATGCAGGGGATGCCATCTGAGAGTGACTTGTTGATCTCATTCTGGCTCTCATTCTAATTGCAGTAGGATGTCCACTGGATGCTACCTTTTTCCTAGGAGATGAAATCTTACTTGCATTAGGAGTCAAAGGAGACACATTAGGCACGGCATGATTGGTATCTATTAAAATAGAGTTTGCATTTCTCTTTTTAGGAGGGGGGTTCTTTGTTCCTTGTTGCTTCTTCTTTCCTAACCAAGCCTCTGTGATTCCGAAAATAGTTCTAGCCCTCAGTTTGATATCATCTTCTTCTTTTCATTCCCAATCTATAGCCAGGGGACTCTTTGTTTCTAGAATATCAACCTCTAAACCTATGATTTCATAATTGTCCTCTTCTACCCCACTTGTGTCAAATTTCAACTGTAGTAACTCAATCTATGAAATCAAGAGTCTTGAACAATCTCTTTTCCTTACTTCCTTTTCATCACCAAGGTCTTCCCTTAAATCTTCAATATGTGAGTTAGGCGATGGGTGATTTCTCAGACTCAGAACATGTCTAGCAAAGCCTTTGTTATCAAAACCTCTTCTCGATTCATAGAACTGCATATGAAAACTCACCAAATTGCTACCTATCACTGAGGCATCCATCATACTATTGCAAACCAAGGTTCCTAACTTAATTGGAAACATCAAAGCCCATTTTTCTTCTAGAAAACTATTCTTAATCACTGTGAACAATTGCCTACGAACCTTAGCTAATATGAAATAATCAAAGGCAAATCTAGGAAGCCTCAGAGGATCTTCATCAAACCCTCCAATCCAAATATAAGTGAAACATGGAAATTGAACATAAAAACTCTCATAAGTTTTAACTAAAGTGAAACATGGAAATTGAACATAAAAACTCTCATAAGTTTGAACTAACTTCTGGGCTTTCAGTGATATTCTTTGATTTGAATCTGTCACCAACTGTTAACATAGTTTCCATAGAAAAACATCATGGACTCATCTGTAATCACCCAAAACCCTATCTTTTCTCAACAAAGGACAGTACTCAGGAACATTTAAATCTTCACTCCATGGGGCATGTGGAATTGCTCCCAGATCTTGTGTGCATGCAAGACAATATATCAAATAAGAAGACATGAAAAACTCTTTCTTAATTGCCTGAGCCTATTTGATTTGATCTCTTAAAGAACTGGAAATTATTTTTGCCCAATCCAGATATTATCTTCCTTCCAAAATTATCTCTATAATGTGAAACATCCATTCTTCCAAAAGGAGAACCTCCTCAGAACCCTTCACTCGATGAAGTAAAACTATTATATCATGAATAGGAGGCTTCATATGGTCTTTAGTCAAGATTTTGGGCAAATGATACTTGCCTTTGTAATTAGTTTGGGTCCATTTTCACGCCATATGACTACGATTTTTATCTATATTTTCCCAGAATTGAGCTAGTGACTGGGTTGGGGTAAAGCTGGCAAAGAATTCTTCTAGGATTTTAAAAATGGACATAATGGTTCCCCTATTCATCGGTAACAATGTTTGACCCTCAGCATTCAGTATGAATTTGGACTTGATATCATATATGTTGATACATTATTGAATTAGCTCTGGACTAATGATTGACGAGGGAAAGGCTACAGCTTCAAGCAAACCGCTTGACAAAATCTCAAGGCTATACTCTTCTACAGCACATTCTGTGAGGTGAATGACCATTTCTTCTACCTTGACCCCAAAAATATTTGTGTCTATGATCACTAGGGCATGACACTCCATATTCTTGTAATTCCCAAAGAAATGCATGCTAGACCTCATCCTTTCTACTAAAAAACTAACCAAAACAACCCCCCTCTTCTTCAACAAAAATTATCAAATAGGAACAGGAATTTAAAGAGAGCTTTTAGTGACTACCTATTTTATGCAAACTCAAGAAAACAACTTCCTCTTCCATAGCCGAGACTCCACAGGATTATAACAGAAAAGAAAGAGCTTACAGAAATACTTATATTTGAAAAATCATGTTGTGAAAGATCAACTTAATGGGCATTTATTGAGAGTATTAATTGGAATGAGGTGGGTAATGATGACTTGACAATGGGGCATCCTTGAAATCTGCATTTATTATAAAAATCATTAACCTTTCCTTAAGTAATATCCCACACTCATGTTAAAGATTTCCTTAATTGTAACCCATAACTTCACTTCTGATTTGCCTCATGGCTCCCATCCTTTCAAGATTGTCTGCATTTATAACTTAACAATTACCTCACTGCCAGCTTACATCATCTGTCCTTTCAAATATCACTTCACTCATCAATTTTCCCATTATCTGCCCTTGAACTCCTTTGAACTGCTTCAAACTCAGGTTCAAACAAGTTCGAAGTGGTTCGTCACAAAAAGGTGACATAGACTAGGGCCCACCTGCATAAACCAAGCATTAGAAAAATAATCTTTCATTTAACTACTTTGAACTACTTTGAACTGAAGTTCAAAGAGGTTCAAAGTGGTTCACAGGTAGCATAGGCTTTGGGAAAGACTCAACTAGGGAAAATTGACCTTTGAAGGAACAATCTCAGAGGCTTTATCTTGACAATTAGATGACTTGGTGAATTAGGAGGACTATTGGGGAAAAGTCAATAGGGAGATGATGTCGGACCAAACTTTAAATAAATGAACAAACAAGGGTTGAAGACACTTTTAACATGGTGACTCTAACTAGCCCTAACAGACTTCAAAGGAGGAATTATGAAATATAGTTGTAGGTAGTTATCTCTTTTATAATGATGGAAGAGTCAAAGGTAATGATCAATGAGGTTGTTGCTATTAGATCATACATTAATACACATAATTTTTTGACAGCAATAACATTGCATGATGCCATAACTTTCATGATTAAAGATTAAAGATTCAAGATTACATGACTTTCTTTAGTTGCATGATTAAAGATTACATGTATATAAATGAAAAATAACTTGTATATACTATACAAGGGAAATAACTTTTAGAAGAAAATGCAAGAGTACAGGCATACATAAGAGGATGAACATAAATAGTAAGGGTGCCAGACATTGCCTAAAGTGATGAATTTTTGACCCATGTATGAATCTAGTGTGCCCCTGTGTGATCCAGAACCTGCAAAGAAAAGAGAGATGGGGGTTAGATAAAAAATATCTAAGCAATGAATGGAATCCTATTACTGATCCTCACCTACAATTATGCATGTGCATAGTCAAGCCATACACTTCTGAAAGAAAAACCAAGCTCACAATCTTAATGAAATAAACAATGTATAAAATAATATATGGTGCACAACAACAGCAAGCATGCAATGACAATAATCCCTATTTTATTACCGATGTCCCTATTTACATTTTTTCATCAAATGACCCAAAAACATCAAGAATGGTCCTATATGGTCGCTAATAGCCAACTTTTAGAAGAATATAAATGAATGCAAACATACATAAGTGGATGAACATAAATAATAAAGGTCCTATATGGACGATTCTAATGCTTTTCCATTACAACAATTGAGCATTCATCATTTGGTATATGAATGGGTGAAAAACATGCAGACATCCAGACATGTGTACTGTGAGCTTTCCTGCAAGAAATGGACTTGTGATAATTTTCACAATAGTACATGTGTTGGAAGGAAATCTCACAGTACTACTTAGGAAAATATGAATGTTCATCACCTATGCATATCAGAGTTGATCAAAGAAGGTATATGCACAGCAAAAAAAAATTTATTACAGATGTCCCTATTTACATCTTTTCATCAAATGACCAAAAAACATCAAGAATGGTCATATATGGTCACTAATAGCCAACTTTCAGAAGAATATGAATGATTGCAAACATACATAAGTGGATGAACATAAATAATGAAGGTACCAAACATTGCCTGAAGTAATGAAGTGTTGACCTAGGCTTCAATTCAGTATGCTCTTGTATGATCCAAAACCTACAAGGAAGGAAAAGATGGGGTTAGATCCAAAATATCTAAGCAATGCCTGGCACCCTATTACTGATCCTCATCTACAATTATGCATGTGCATATTCAAGTCATACACCTCTAAAATGAACTATGCTACAGAACATGGGTGTGTGTTAATGTGATTCAAAAGCTATTATGCAAGATTGTTTTATTTATTGAGATAAGGATATCTTAATTCTACAAGAATAAATGTTTTGAGAAATATTTGAATTTAATTTTGACAATAACATGAGGATTGATATATTTCAAGCTTCAGTGAGCCAGGAAATATTAATCCAATAACAAGAAATATTAATCCAATAATAAGAAATACATTACAAATGCCAAGCTCACAGTCTCAATGAAATAAATAGTGTATAAAACAATATATGATGTCCAAGCTCAAATTCAAAATAGTAAGTGTATTAATATATGTATGATCTAATAGCAGCAACCTCATTGATCATTAATTTTAAATCCTCCATCATTATAGAAGAGATAACCACCTACAACTATATTTCATAATTCCTCCTTTTAAGTCATAGGTTAGTTTAAAATGGAGAAAGTATACAAATTCACCAATTTAATCCCAAAATTTCATAACATTGCATTCTTTTTGATGTTATGGTGTACAACAACAGCAAGCATGCAATGACAACAATAACATTACATGATGCATGAGCTCAAATTCAAAATAGTAAGTGTATTATTTTATTACTGATGTCCCTATTTTATTACTGCTAAATTTTGGGGTAAAACCTTGCAAGTCTTACATAGACTCAACAACATGGTAGCATTGATCCAATAACAAAAAATACATTACAAATGTCAAGCTCATGATCTCAATGAAATAAATAGTGTATAAAACAATATATGGTGCACAACAGCAACAAGCATGCAATGACAGCAATAACATTGCATGATGCCCGAGCTCAAATTCAAAATAGTAAGTGTATTAATGTATATTTGCATGATGCCAAATATTAAACAGTGATCTCATGAACAATGTCAGTATTAAACAATGAGCTCATGAATAATGTATGATGCCCTATCTTGCAGCCCGCGAGCCATCAAGGTATTTCCTCATGAAATGATCATAAACAGGGAGTATCACATACTGAATATCAATAGCAAAACAAATAAAGAGAGATCAAACACTTCACACAATGCCTTGAAGGTAATAGAAATGATTCCCTAGCTCTCAAAGCTCATGGTTCATCAAGCATTCCAAATGCTAAGATGTAAACAATGCCACTGAAATTGATTTAATGAGAAGACAGCTCGAATGCCTACCTTCCAAATGAAAAGATGTAAACAATGTCAGTATTAAATAGTGAACTCATGAACAATGTATGATGCCCTAGCTTGCAGCGCATGAGCCATCAAGACATTTCCTCATGAAATGATCATAAACAAGGAGTACCACATAGTGAATATCAATAGAAAAACAAATAGAGAGAGATCAAACACTTCACACAATGTCTTGAAGGTAATAGCAATTATGCCCTAGCTCTCAGAGCTCGCGGGTCATCAAGCATTCCAAATGAAAAGATGTAAACAATGCTAGTATTAAACAGTGAGCTCATAAACAATGTATGATGCCCTAGCTTGTAGCCCACGAGCCATCAAGACATTTCATCATGAAATGATCACAAACAGGGAGTACCACATAGTGAATATCAACAGCAAAACAAATAGAGAGAGATCAAACATTTCACACAATGTCTTGAAGGTAATAGCAATGATTCCCTAGCTCTCAAATATTGCGGGTCATCAAGAATTCCAAATGAAAAGATGTAAACAATGCCAATATTAAACAGTGAGCTCATAAACAATGTATGATGCCCTAGCTTGCAGCCCACGAGCCATCAAGACATTTCCTCATGAAATGATCATAAACAGGGACTACCACATAGTGAATATCAATAGAAAAAAAAATAAAGAGAGATCAAACACTTCACACAATACCTTGAAGGTAATAGAGATGATGCCCTATCTCTCAAAGCTCGTGAGTCATCGAGCATTCCAAATGAAAAGATGTAAACAATGTCAGTATTAAACAATGAGCTCATGAACAATGTATGATGCCCTAGCTTGCAGCCCATGAGCCATCAAGATATTTCCTCATGAAATGATCATAAACGGGGAGTACCACATAGTGAATATCAACAAAAAAAACAAATAAAGAGAGATCAAACACTTCACACAATGCCTTGAAGGTAATAGCAACGATGGCCTAGCTCTCAAAGCTCGCGGGTCATCGAGCATTCCAAATGCAAATATGTAAACAATGCCAGTATTAACATTCATATTTTACCATTAAATAAATAAATGCCAGCAAAATGAAATTGAGTTAATGAGAAGACAAAGCTCAAATGCCTACCTCAAGTCATGGCTTTCATATAAAGATCAAATGTTAAGGAACTATGTTATAAAATTTCATGCCAAATTTCAAGGCATGAAATTTTATAACTGTACATATATTTTCTTCGACTCCCCCACATTGTAAACTCAATGTTAAGGAGAAAAAAGTATGATGTCAAAAAGTATGAAATTTCATGCCTTGAAATTTTATAACATAATTCCTTAGCAGCTGCCATATGAAGAGCAATGCAAGGTGGCAACTTTCCCATTTTACCACAGTTAGGGCCCTCTTTTACCATGTTTTATGAGTTTTATGTTTTTTTTAAAAGTGAAGACAAAGATTATCTTAATTTGTTATCTTTAAATTTTATTCATTTTATGATTTTAAAAATTGAAATAAAAATATAAACTTTTAAGAAACTTCTACATCTTTTCATTAAATGACTCAAAAACATCAAGAATCGTCATATATGGTCGCTAATAGCCAGCTTTCAAAAGAATATGAATGAATGCAAACATACATAAGTGGATGAACATAAATAATGAAGGTACCAAACATTGCCTGATGTAATGAAGTGTTGACCAAGGTTCAATCCAGTATGCTCTTGTATGATCCAAAACCTGCAAGGAAGGAAAAGATTGGGTTAGATCCAAAGGATCTAAGTGTTAGGCCAATTTTCTGTCATTGCAAAATCTTGTGAAATTGGCCTGTTCCATGCAATGTGTTTGTCAAATGTCTTGCCTTGTGCTCCTTATTGTTGTCACCTTGCTTCAGTCCAAATTGCATCTCCTAATTCACAAAACCCAGAAAGTTATTCAAAGTTTAAAGCCTGCTGGAAATATTTCAAAATCTGCCTCAGTGTCGAAAACCCACAGTGTTTTTGAAAATCCATGATGTTTTCAACCTTTTTGGCTTGCATAAATTCCTCGATGTTTTTGCATCCTTGTTTACTATTGCCCAAAAATTCCTTGTCTTTCATTTTCAGCCACAGCCCTGTTTTACCAAGTGAAACGCTCAAAGTGTCGAAAACCCAGTGTGTTTTCGACCTCCTCTCTGCAGTCTCGGGATGTTTTCTGCTTTTTGTCCAAAAATGTAGTGTGTTTTTGACCTCTTAGCTTTGAAAGTTTGGTGTGTTTTCAGCCTTTTCTCAAAAACCCTCTGTGTTTTTGACACCCTCTGTGTTTTGACCCTAAGTGCGCAACTCCGATAGGCGGGTCCCAGTTCCTCATAGCTGTGCAAGTGCAATATAAATCTTGCGGTTGTCGCATGTTTGCAAGGAATATTCCTTGCCCTTGCGATCATGCGACAATGGTTGGATTGGGTTCTTAGTTGGTCCACGTTTCAAGCAAGGTGACTTATTTTTTTTCAGCGCGCAACTCCGACTTGTGGGCTTGGTGGAGGGCTTTCCTCAAATCTTGTGGTTGTCGCATGATCACAAGGAATATTCCTTGCCCTTGCGATCATGTGATAGGATGACACCTGTCGGTGGGCCCATTCTTCGTTTGCAAAGGTTAATGATAGCGGTCGATCTTCCTTCCGACGTAGCAAGCCTTAACCATGACTAACCACCTGTGGTTACGGTGGTTTCATGGCTGGCGGCATTGAAGGCAGGGGTCACAGGTTACCATTGTCGCATGATCGCATAGGCCTTCCTAGCCATATGTGATCATGCAACAAGCGGTAGGTGGTCAGCGGCTAACATTTTACGGTTAGTCACATGATCACATGGGCTCTTCCAAGCCCATGCGACCATGCAACAAACCGTTAGCAGTTTTGATGGTGGTGGTTCGTGGTTTGACAGTTGGTGAGGCCCGAGGTCTCTGCAGTGGCGCAAGTGCGAGGAGATCTGACGATGGTTGTATGCTCGCATGGGATCTTCCAATCCCATGCGATCATGCGATGATGGATAGATGGGATCTTGCGGTTATTGTGGGTCTATGCCAGGGTGCTGAGGTAGTTGCTCATGTGGCAGCCGGGCCAAATGGGGGAGTGACACGTGGTGGTTCTGGGCTCAGGTTTGGCAAGTTTTGCATAGTTGCGTAGTTGGAGGTAGGCCCAGTTCTATGTGATGTTGCTAGAGGTTTTTATGGCCCCGTAGATGTGAGATCCGATGGCTATCGTGTGCTCACATGGGATCTTCTGATCCCATGTGATCATGCGACCGCCATTGAATTCTTTGGTGCTTCCAGTTGAGGGTTTCGGCTCCAGTTGGGCCACGTCGCAAGTTCGGTGGTGGATCTTGTGGGGTCGGACTTTGTTGGCGGCAAGGTAGTTTTCAAAGGGACGTCACATGATCACATGAAGGCCTTTTGGCTCATGTGATCATGCGACCAGGTTCATTTCAAAAGTGGTGTAGCCTATTTTTTATGGGCATTCTTTTGAGGATAATGTGCGAAGCGGCAGGGTAGCTAAAAATTGAATTTTTGAAGGCGGTTGCAGTTAAGGAATTTGCAGAGATTTTCAAGGGGAGCCGTTTTGGGTCCTTTCATGATCTGATCAGATTTTACACATTCATGACATAGTGGGCTTGTAGGGGGGTAGATGGATCAAAGTTGTTGATCTGCAGGCATGGGCACACAAAGAAAAGATATCTGATTGGCTATGATTTTGCAGAGAGGCATTTATGATCAGAGGTGACCAATTTTAGGGCCAGATTATTATATTGCAGGTTTATGTAGCCCTAAAAGTTTTTGTTTCCTGCCGGGTGCAGGGTTGTATATATTGTTTTTTGGAGCCAATAGTGCTCAGAATTCGCATTTTGTAAAAAAGAAAGTCTTTTCTTGGAGAACCATCTGTAGCATTTTTCCTACTCCCTGGTTTTCCACAAATTGTAAGTTTTCATTGATAAATTCAAACATTGCAGAGTATTTTGTGGCATTTCTCCTGTCCCTATGCTTCCTTGTCTAAGTTTGTCTCTTATTGGATTGAGGTTTATGAATGTTGTTAATGGAAATTGGGGTTCCTGGTCCCTCTCTCTTTCTGTAGCTGTGTGTGTTATTGTGTTTGATCTGATTTAGATGTTTTGTGGGTATTTTTCAGCCCCTAATAGTCTTGTCTCAATCCTACACCGAGCTATAGGAGTGGATGTTTGTTTGCAGGTCATAGGTTGAGTCTTTTTTCCAAGCCTTCTTATGAAACACTTATGCAAACCTATCTAGTGAGTGGTGACCTATTAGACCTGATTCTTCCACTGATTTCATTCCTCTATACTGAGATCCAAACCCAAGTTCGGTGCATCACCTAGTAGGTAGATTTGCTTTCAGTCATTTCCCTTTCCATGTACTCCTTCTATCCCTTTCCCTCAAAAGTTTACTTTCTTGTTAAGAGAAAATCTAGGTGATTATCCAAGAGGAACCAGCCTAGAATCTGGAGGTCTCATCTTGGTTAGCAAAAGGTCCCACAACCTTGAGATGATTCCCTTGTTATACTAAGTTATCAAGACTACGAGAGCTTGAGCTAAGGGTGCAAATTTAGTGTATAACATTTACCTTTGTGTCAATGTCGAAAACCTTGTGTGTTTTCGATCTTTTGCTGTTGTGAAAACTTTGTGTATTTTTGACCTCCCAGTTCCCTGTCTGTCAGCTTTCCTTAAGTGCGCAAGTGCGATGACAAGTGGGCTCAGGCCTTCAAAAGCTCTTCCTGATTGGCTATCACATGGCCACATGTCATACTTTTCTGACATGCGATCATGCGACCGCCTACCACCTATCTACGTGGTCCTAGTTCTTCATGATTTTTAGCTACCTAGCGGTTACATCTCCTATCCGGCGACCTGGTGATTGTGTTGTCACGTTATCTCTGGATATCTGGCAGTTAATGGCTAGCATCCAGCGACTCGGTAGGTGGTTTGTCGCATTGTCGTTGAATGCTTGGCGGTCTTATGGATTTGTTGCATGATCGCAAGGGCCAGTTTCATGGCTTGCGATCATGCGACCAGTTGACATGTGTCTATAGTGGTGAGGTGGCGATCGATTGGTGGGCCCGGGTCTTCAAGCTTTTAAAAGGTGGTGATGTGGTGGCTTTGGGTTGGCTATCGCATGATCACATAGCCCAATTTTTGGCTATGCGATCATGCGACCGGTCAACACGTGTCCATGGCAATGTGATGGCATTTCATTGGTGGGCCCAGGAGATGTAGAGGAGGTGGTGATGTGGTAGCCTGTGACTAGCTATCACATGATCGCATAGCCCAATTTTTGGCTATGCGATCATGCGACCGAGTGCCACGTGGTGTTGGGGCCCGATGGTAGATGGTGACGTGCTATGTTTCGATTGGTACTGGTGTGCCAGGTGGCCAAGGGTTTACAGGTGGGTCCTATGGCAGGTGTGACTCGGTGGCTATAGCGAGTAGTGGCATGACACATAGTGTATGGTGGGCCCAAGTTTGAGGAGTGGCAGTTGTTGGCAGGGCTGAGGCATTGTGTTCATGGGTTGTCACATGTTCGCATAACCCATTTTCAGGTTATGCAATCATGCGACTAACTACCTAGCTTAGCGGTTGTGGTGGTGGTTGCGGAGGTAATGGATTACGGTTGTCACATGTTTGCATAGCCCATTTTTGGGCTATGCAATCATGCGACTAACCGTCGGACGTCGCGGTTGTAGAATTCTAAGGTGGGCCCGTGATGCCAATCTTGTCGACATGCTCATTTTTTATTGGCTACTTGCGGGTGATGTGGGGCTGAGGACTTTGTAGAGTTTTTGGACTAACCATTGGCTATGGTTAGGAGATTGTGGTCGCATGATCACAAGGGCCATTTCCACAGCTTGCAATCATGCGACCAAACATAAATTGGAGCCCATTTCCTGTGGTGGTGAGAGATGTGACTGCGCAGTTGCGCTACTGAAGGTGAATGGTTAAAAGACTTAAAGCCCGTGAATGCATGGTGATCGTTTGATTTCAAATTTGGACTTGTAGTGATAGGGGGTACCAAAATTTATGGTTTTCTGGCCGTTTCTTGACTTGGTTGGTGAAGGCTATGCCCTAGCTGTCTGTAGCTTGTTGCAACCCATTTTGGGTTCTCATGGCAGCTAGTGGTATAAAGGGTCAAATTTTTGACTTGTTCAGGGTTCCATTATGTTTTGGTTCTAGTAGGAAATAGAAGGCTCTGTCACATTGCATGTAAGCTGAATAGAATTTCTTTGCATCTTTTGCAGGTTATTAAAGTGGTAGTCTCATTTCTAATATAGGCATGTGCAAGATTCATCATACTTAATATAATTATTTCATGCTTCAAAATCTCTCCTTGGTGTCAGTCTTATGAGTTTTGGATTTTCTGATCCACTGCATTGGGTTGCCTCTGTATGTGTTTTAGTCCTTAGTTCTTGATCTAGGATCAAGTGAAAGATACTTTGGATAGGGCATAGATTCATTTGACTTGTCTACAGAAGGATTCTTTAAGTAGTGGCTAGGCTGAAACAGTTGTGTTTATGGCTTGGAATCTTTGGCAATAGTTGGTTCATGTTCTATATTTGTATGTGAGGTCTGCCCAATGGATAATGGCACTGATCAAGGGTTAGTATATGCAGTGGAGTCTAATGTTTTATGGGTTTCTGGCTATTTCTTGCATCTCTATATATCAATACCATCAACAGTAATACCTTTCACAAGACCATTTTACCCTGCATAGTAGAGTTGATTCAATGAATGCCTAGTTAGCATTTAGCAATCCTTTACTATGATCTGCTTTATGAATCCAGAAGTATAGGGTATGTAGTGAGTTTGAATTTTATCTGGATTAGGTGCACCCACCTTGGTTTTGTAGAGCCAGAAGTAGAAGAGGGCATATTAAGACCCTATAGTTGGTCCAGTTGCCTTGCAGAGCTTTCACATTTGGATTTAACCAGTCCTAATATCAGTCTCAAGGCATATTGGCAGCCATTTGTGCATAAGAGTTTTTAGACACCAACACTAAGTAATGCATGGCACCCTATTACTGATCCTCATCTACAATTATGCATGTACATAGTCAAGCCATACACTTCTAAAATCAACTATGCTACAGAACATGGGTGTGTGTTAATGTGATTCAAAAGCTATTATGCAAGATTATTTTATTATTGATATAAGAATATCTTAATTCTACAAGAATAAATGTTTTGAGAAATATTTGAATTTAATTTTGACAACAAAATGAGGAGTGATATATTTCAAGCTTCAACGAGATTTCATACCACATAGTGTTTGTAGATTACGTTCAATGCGTTATTTACACTTGTTGGTGGGAAAACTCTCGAAAACGTGCAAAAGAGATTGAATTCAACCATGTTTTTTACATGACACATGTAGTTTACCTCCAGCCTAAATCAATGTTGCATACAAATCTGTGGACACTGCGTGGTATGAAGCCTCACTGAAGCTTGAAAATGATAAGCATTATGATGCTGAGGTATGGTGTGCTAAGCACAAGTATAGTTTATCATAAGCTGCTATTGGTATAGTTTTTTTTTTCAATAGTTGTAGAATCCAGCTTCTCCTATACTTACATGTATGTATACATTTTGGGCTTGGCTTTAATGTCATGTAAATTTGAGTGAAATGGTAATAATATTACTGATGTCCCTATTTGATGTGGCACTCCATGTTTATGAACAAATAGACAAAGCTCGAATGCCTACCTCAAGTGCTAGTGCCCTCTTCCCACATGGTGTCGGCCTCTTCGTGCACGCCAAACTCGAATGCCCTCTTTGCGACATGCAAAAGTGCAATGTCATCTTCGCGGCAGCTCTTCAAATTCACAAATTAAAAATGACACTTTCTTTTTCTTTCTTTTTTGTTTATAACCAAATGGGTGTCTGACATTTAATGCATGATTACTTCATCATGATGATAAAAATTTCATTGGCTCAAAGCACATAGAATGTGGGTAGATGCATTGAATCACCACTTCCATTCTATTTTGATGAAGAGGAACTATGTTATAAAATTTCAAGGCATGAAATTTTATAACCGTACATATATTTTATGAGTATAACTGTACAACAAAAGAGCACCCACATGCCTTGGTTGTTATTGGTCTATGAAAGGTTTTGGTTTGCCTTTCCCAATTGAGATCTCATCCTAAGATTCAAAAGGACTACAGTACTGGTGAGGGCACCTAGGTAGGGTTGTTTGGTACCTAGTGTTCCTAAATTTTGGCTTGTAGTGGCCTTGGCCAAGCCACTAGGTTAGGGAGAAGCCTATTTGGTCTCTCTAGGTGTGCTAGCTAGTGTTTGTTCTTCTTTCTTCTTTTGAGTCCTTGGTGTGTCTTTTGGAGCCTGGTTACAACATTCTTAGCCAACTTTACTAGGTTGCCTATCATAGGACAGTGTTCTAAAGTTGAACAAATGGCCTCTTTAATGTTTTAGAGGTTTTAAAATGGCCTTTATGACCCTTAATCAAATATTGAGTGCTTTTGAGGTGTGTGTAGGTGGTTTGTCTATCCACCAAAAGTTGCTTGACAACTTTGAAAGTTGTCATGACAGTTTTTCTTACAAAAGCATGTAACCGGCTCAAGAGATAGCTAGCTTGATCCATGGGCCCTAATACCAAGGAGGGAGCTATTTAAGCTTTCAAAACCATAATTTGAGGCATAGGGAAGAGTGCAGTATGGAGAGAAAACTTTTGGTTGCAATTAGACTGTGTAACTAGCTTTCCTTTGACAAAGATATACATTTTTGTGTTGACAGAGATAAGAAATGGATTGAATATCCAACTATAATGTTTTCATGTGATGATTTTTAATGTTTTTGAATTCCTAGGATAGTTATTTAGCATTTCATTTCAATTTTGAGTTAGTCTTCATAGTTTTCTTTATTTTGGCCTATCTCAGGTTACTACCGACAGAGCTTTGAATAATGGAGTGCTAGAGGACTCTCCCACTGTACAATCTATACGGGTCTATGGAATTTGTGTCTAGACTCCCTGTAATATATGTTGTGCAAAGGAGGGGCCCTAGAAATTTTAGGATGTATTTATAAATTAATGCCCTAGGCAACCTATCAGTGTTTGGTTAGGGGTCAGTGTGTTGTTGCAGAGCAGATGGAGTGATTGAGGGCACTCAAAGCCTCAATCAAATGATGTGGAGGGGAGGTCAGATGCATGATCAAGCATCTCCAATGCAAAGAGAGCTCAGGGGATTGTGGATACAAGGGAAAATACTAAACCCTTACTGTTACAGACAGTGAGTTACCAAACCCTCATTTATAGCCCCATTTTCAATAGGCCCTATATGGACAGTATGGGAAAAGGAGACCAGCAGAATCTTAAAGCCCCCCCAAAAGGGTATTTGAATCCATAATTAGTTGGATGCTTTGCTCAGAGAAGTTTAGATTTATTAGCAGAAAAAGGTCAATTAGGCCTACTAAACCTAGTAGCCTTTTTAGGCCAAACAACAGACAAAACTTTTTAGAAGGGATAGAGAGGTTCCTAGAATAGTGAACTTTATCATATTCTTAGTGTCATAGATTGAATGGAGAAAGGAGGAGTTTGAAAATTCTTAGAAGGGGACTAGGATAGCACCCTTAAGGCTAGGAGATTAGCCTCTTTGATTCTAGGAGGGCCTAGGACAAAGTTATAGCAAGGTCTATGTAACATCAAGTACCCTAGTTTGCATTATTAGATGATCTTGTTTAATTTATGTTCATTTCATGCAAAGATACATGTAAAGGAAAAGAAATTTTTGCATCTAAAGATTACATGTATATATATGAAAAATAACTTGTAAATACTATACAAGGAAAATAACTTTCAGAAGAAAATGCAAGAGTACAGGCATACATAAGAGGATGAACATAAATAAAAGGGTGCCAGACATTGCCTGAAGTGATGAATTTTTGACTCGGGTATGAATCTAGTGTGCCCCTGTGTGATCCAGAACCTACAAAGAAAAGAGAGATGGGGGTTAGATAAAAAATATCTAAGCAATGAATGACATCCTATTACTGATCCTCATC
The DNA here is from genome assembly GCA_027943335.1 of Chamaecyparis obtusa. Taxonomy (NCBI): domain Eukaryota; kingdom Viridiplantae; phylum Streptophyta; class Pinopsida; order Cupressales; family Cupressaceae; genus Chamaecyparis; species Chamaecyparis obtusa. The sequence goes on along the minus strand of BSBK01004228.1, from coordinate 5,902,884 downwards.
TACAATTATGCATGTGCATAGTCAAGCCATACACTTCTGAAAGAAAAACCAAGCTCACAGTCTCAATGAAATAAATAGTGTATAAAACAATATATGGTGCACAACAGCAGCAATCATGCAATGACAACAATAACATTGAATAATGGCCAAGCTCAAATTCAAAACAGTAAGTGTGTTAACATATGATCTAATAGCAGCAACCTCATTGATCATTACCTTTCACTCCTCCATCATTATAGAAGAGATAACTACCTACAACTATATTTCATAATTCTTCCTTTGAAGTATATATATATCAAGTATAATTATGAGTTTACATCATATATTTAGTCTTAATAAAATCTTATAAAACAACATAAAACTAACCCAAAATACTTTGTCTTAATAAAATAATATATTTAGTCTTAATAAATTAATACACTTACTCTTTTGAATTTGAGCTTAGGCATCATGTATTATTTATGAGGTCACTATTTGATTACCAGCCAATCAAATAGGGACATGAGGTGCTCAAACAGTGAGCTCATAAACAATACATGATGCCCTAGCTTGCAGCCCGTAAGCCATCAAGACATTTCCTCATGAAATGATCATAAACGGGGAGTACCACATAGTGAATATCAACAACAAAATAAATAAAGAGAGATCAAACACTTCACACAATGCCTTGAAGGTAATAGAAATGATGCCCTAGCTATCAAAGCTTGTGGGTCATCAAGCATTCGAAATGAAAAGATGTAAACAATGTCAGTATTAAACAGTGAGCTCATGAACAATGTATGATGCCCTAGCTTGTAGCCCACGAGCCATCAAGATATTTCCTCATGAAATGATCATAAACAGGGTGTACCACATAGTGAATATCAACACCAAAACAAATAAAGAGAGATCAAACACTTCACACAATATATGTTGTTTTATAAGATTTTATTAAGACTAAATATATTGTTTTATGAACTCACTGTTTGAGCAACTCATGTCCCTATTTGATTGGTCGGTGCTATGTATGTTATATTGATCATTACCTTTGACTCCTCCATCATTATAGAAGAGATAAATACCTACAACTATATTTCATAATTCCTCCTTTGAAGTCCTAGGTTAGTTTAACTATTGGACAATGAGCTGATAGGAGTTTCGAATAGATTTGAATAAAAACTAAGAGTATTGAATTTTATCATGTAATGTTATTGTTGTCATTGCATGCTTGCTACTATTGTGCACCATATATTGTTTTATACACTATTTATTTCATTAAGACTATGGGCTATTGTAGTTGACTGTAGACTTTTGGGGTCTGATCTATTGTAGTTGATTCTTTTTTCTTTGAATCATTGTTTACAATTAATTTTGATGTAATATTTGTGTGAAAAACAAGAACAAAATGGTGAACGAGTGTATTTGACAAAGATAAACATGACACATTTTGTTGGGCTGATTGGGTTGGCCTGGTACCATTTTCCTAGCCTGGCCAAATATTAAATAGTGAGCTCATGAACAATGTATGATGCCCTAGCTTGCAGCTCATGAGCCATCAAGACATTTCCTCATGAAATGATCATAAACGGGGAGTACCACATAGTGAATATCAACACCAAAACAAATAAAGAGAGATCAAACACTTCACACAATGCCTTGAAGGTAATAGAAATGATGCCCTAGCTCTCAAAGCTCACAGGTCATCAAGCATTTCAAATGGAAAGATGTAAACAATGCCAGTATTAAACAATGAGCTCATGAACAATGTATCATGCCCTAGCTTGTAGCCCGTGAGCCATCAAGACATTTCCTCGTGAAATGATCATAAACGGGGAGTACGCACATAGTGAATATCAATAGCAAAACAAATAAAGAGAGATCAAACACTTCACACAATGCCTTGAAGGTAATAGCAATGATGTCCTAGCTCTCTGATGAAGGGTACTCCCCTTAATACCACAAACACATAATAGAAACAAAGAAATAACAACAATATGCAAGAACAGAAAATTGGCTTCTTATTATCTCCACAAATGTGGAATTACAAACTTTCAGAATTACAATATACAAAGCCACATGGGCATTCCCTTACAATATTCTATAAGACAAAGCCTCAAATCAATACCCAGATCTACTACCCCAGAACTGTCCCGAACTACCTAAGACAACACTACAGCCTTCCTTAAATAGGCAATTTTCCACCACCTCGGAAGGTTCGAGAATTTTAGCCAACAAGGCCGACCAAACTTAGAAGTATTTTATTTTTCAATTTATTACATCAAAGTCAGCTCAAAATAACTTTTGAAACCCAAACAAAAATTTTGAAGGAAAATCATTTTCCGCTATTTCAGGTGACCCAACTTTCGAAGACCATAAGTCATCGCCAGTTGACCCGATTCACTATTATAACCCCATTCCAGAAAGGCCACGATGCGCTCTATAGCCTTAACTTACACAAGAACCTATCACCCAAATTTTCAACCTCATCAGGGGCCATTAAAGCCTTCAAAACTAAGTTCAAAGTTTTTGTACCCTGTTGCTAATACCAAAAATCTTCAATATCTACAAAGCTAGACTTGATCTATCAATGAAACTTTACTAGCAGGCTGATATGACCAAAATGAACCTCCAAGGAAGAAATCATAACATTCTGAGATCAGATGACCAACTTACTAAAAATAGCAAGTTTCCATAAATAGCAGCTCTGCACAAGATAGCCCTTATTGAATACAAAAATAGAAATATTTTTGGGTGATGCAAGATTGCTCTTACACCCAGGATGCTCCTGCATCAGACACCTGAGGTAATTTGAGAAGTGACCCCGTCACATCTCAGGTGTGTAGAGGAAAACCAAGGTGGTTAACCTCCTCCTTTCTCAGCCATGATGAATCTTCAACAAGTTGTCCTTTCCACTTGACCATATATTCTTCATATGTCCTATTCCTTGTGCTTCTACCAACATGACTATCCAGTATATCCTCAATCTCTTTGGTATCTGAACTAGTTGCTGGAATACTCCACTGTGTTGTTGTGATCTCATCTTCAACACCTCCCTCATGATACTCTGTCAGATCTGAAATGTTAAACACTGGTGAAATATTCAGCTCAGTAGGCAATTCTACTTCATATGCATTTCCTGAATCATGCTTCTTCAATATTTTACATGGCCCAAACTTCTTCATTTTCAACTTGTTATATGTGCCAACTGGAAATCTCTCCTTCCGCAAATGAACCATGACTTCATCTCCAACCTAAAATTCCTTATGCCTCATTTTCTCATCTACCTTAGCCTTATATTGTGCATTCATCTTGGTAATGTGCTTCCTCACCTCCTCATGGATGTTCCTCAAATGTTCTACAAAATCTTCAGCTTCAGCACTACTTATTTATCCTTGATCTATCCTTCTCAACTCAAATGCATTTCTGGGACAATTTCCATATACAATCTGGAATGGTGATTTACCAGTACTCCTATTGACAGAATTATTGTATGCAAATTCTGCCTGTGGTAAAATCAAATCCCATTCTATCAACTTATCTCCAACCAAACATCTCAGCAAATTTCTCAAACTCCTATTCACCACCTTTGTTTGTCCATCAGTCTGTGGATGATGTGATGAACTAAATTTCAAATCTTTCTTTAGCTTCTTCCACAATTTTCACCACAAATAGCCTACAAACTTGGTGTCTCGATCTGAAACTATGGTCTTTGGCAAACCATGTAGTCTCACTACTTCTCTGAAAAACAATTCTGCTATATGAACATCATCATTAGTCTTCTTGCAAGGAATGAAATGTGTCATCTTCAAAAATCTATCAACCACCACAAAAATTGAATCATGTCCCCATTGAGTCCTCGATAATCCAAGAACAAAGTCCATATTGATATCCTCCCAAGGCTTCTTTCGTACAGGTAATCACTGATATAACCCTGTATTCTACTTCACTCCTTTCGCCATCTGACATACTCTGCAACTCTGTACAAACTTCTTGATATCTTGCTGCAACTGTGGCCAATAATAATTCTCACTAACCAAAGCAAGGGTTTTATCATGACCAAAATATCCAGCCAATCCTCCGCTATGCTTCTCCTTGATGAGATTCTCCCTCATAGAACTTCATGGAATGCACAACTGGCTCCCTCTGAATAGCATATCATCCTGGGTGATAAAATCTAGCCACTTCATTCTGTCTAGAATACCAGGTTCTTTACAAGATTTCGAAGCTTGACCAAAATTAGGATCCTTTGGATACAAATTCTTGAGTTCCTTGAACCCAACCACTTCAATCTACATTTCTATCAGCAATAGTTTCCTTCTGCTAAGAGCATCTACAACCCTATTAGACTTTCCACTCCTGTGTTTCAAAACAAATGTATAACTCTGCAAAAACTCAACCCATTTCAAATGCCTCTGATTCAACTTTCCTTGACTATTCAAATATTGAAAAGCTTGATGATCAATATACAAAACAAACTCATTAGGAAGAAAATAGTGTCTCCACTTCTTCAATGCCTGAACTATAGCATAAAATTTCTGATCATAAATAGAATACTTTCTCTTGGCATCATTTAAATTTGCACTGAAATAAGCAATAGATTTACCTTCTTGGCTCATAACAGCTCCTATTGTAGTACCACTAGCATCACAGTCTACTTGAAACACCTTATTAAAATTTGGAAGTGCTAAAATAGGTCATTCTATAACTTTTTGTTTCAACAATTGAAAACTCTTTTCTGCCCCATTAGTCCGCTTAAACTCTTTTCTATCCCCTCTCATTGTTTCAATCAAGGGACCACAAATACTACTAAAATTTATCATAAAATTTCTATAAAAACTAGGTAGACCATGAAAATATCTTACCTCAGTAGCACTCCTTAGAGTAGGTCATTAAAGGATAGCCTATACCTTCTCTGGGTCCATTTTTACACCTTCTGTTGAAACTAAAAATCTCAAATACACTAACTCTTTCTTCACAAAATTGCACTTCTTCAAATTAATCAACAATTTCTCATCTCTTAACTTCTCAAACACCATACTAATATGCATCATATGCTCTTCCAATGTCTTACTAAAGATCAAAATATCATCTAGGTACACAATGACAAACTTACCCAAAAATTCTTTCAGAACCTCGTTCATGAGCTGCGTGAAAGTGCTCGGTGCATTGGTTAGCCCAAAAGGCATGACTAACCACTCATATAGTCCTTCCTTTGTCTTGAAGGTAGTCTTTCATTCATCTCCTTCTCTGATCTGAATCTAGTGATATCCACTCTTCAGATCTATCATTGAGAAATACACGGCTCCACTCAAACAATCTATAATATCATCCATTCGTGGCAATGGAAACCTTTACTTGATTATGATTTTTTTTATTGCTCTAGAATCTGTACACATCCTCCATTCTCCATTCTTCTTTGGTGCTAATACTGCTTGTACAGCACATGGACTCAGGCTCTCCCAAGTCAATCCCTTCTGTAACAACTCATGTACTTATCTGTTTAACTCTTCACTTTCTGCTGGTGTCATTCTGTGTGCTGCCTTGTTTGGAAAACTGGCTCCTAGAATCAATTCCATCTGATGATTGATCTTCCTTACTAGTGGTAATCCATCAGGTACATTATCAGATACAATATCTTGAAACTCATTCAACAAATCTGCAACTTCTACAGGTACATCCTCTACTTCCTTTTTACCAGCTTTTGGAATTAAAGAAAAACACACATGCTCATGCCTCATACCATCTAGAAATTTTCTTCCATCAACAAAAGTTATTCTTGCATTACCACATACCTTTTCTTCGGTCTCCTTCAATGGATTTAGCTTATGTCGTAGTCTATCCTTTGTCAGAGAATAGGTATTCACACAACCATCATGTACAACACATCTGTCAAACTGCCATAGCCTACCCAACAACATGTGACATGCATCCATAGGTATGGTATCACATAGTACCTCATCATGGTACTCACCAATCTTGAACTTTACTAGGCACTATTCACTGACCATGACCTTGTGGTCATCCTGCACCCAGGAAATCCAATATGGATGTGGTTGTTTCTGTCTCTTGAGCTTTAACTTTTTCATCATCTCTTCTGACACCAAATTGTTAGTGCTTCCACTATCAATAATCACATCATAGCATTTACCCTCACACCTGCATCTAGTGCGAAATAGGCTCCTCCTTTGTTTAGGTTCATTCTCACCACTCAGTAGGACTCTTTTGTTAATCAGTGTTTCTCCTCTTTCAGCATCTTCAGAATTTGATGATCTGGCATCTTCATCTACATATGCAAATCTAGCCTGGCCTTCATTCCTCCTATCTATCCTTCCTTGGCATTGAGGACATTCAAATGCCCTATGACCTTTTTCTCCATACTGAAAACATGTTCCACGGAAGCCTCCTCTTCCTGAACCTTGTCCTCTTCCTCTTCCTCTCTGATCTCTATTGTTCTGATCTTGGAAATGATTGGAATTGTTTCCTCTCTGATTTTGACTGCTACTAGCCTCATCCTTCTTTTTCAGATCTTCATTTCGGCCTCCATATGACCGTCCACCAAATCGTCCACCATTACCTCTTTCATTTTGTCTGCTCTTGACCTTTTTGTTCAATTTTTTCTCTACTTTTAGGGAAAACTAGTATGCCTCTTCAATACTGGTCATTTGAACCAGATTCAACTCCTCTTGAATGCTCAGCTTTAACCCATTAAGGTAATGGAAACTTTCTCCTTGTCAGCTTTTGCATGGCCTTTTCTGATGAGGATTCGATAGAACTCCTCTGTATACTCCTAAATAGATCTTCCTGCTTGCTTCAAACTTTGCATCTTCTTTAGTAGGTCAAGCTCATAATCAACAAGAATGAATGGTCACTTTAATTTATCCACCATCCAATCCCATCTTGTGATTTTATCTTTCCCTCTTCTATTTCACTCCAATTGAATCTCTTGCCACTAGATCTTTGCATGACCCTTCAATCTGGCCTTCACGAATTTGACCCTATCAGGATCCTCAATATCTTCATACTCAAAATATTCTTCACATTCATTGATCCAGTCGATCAATTCTTATGGGTTAAGATTTCTTGAAAATGTAGGAACCTCAATCTTAGGTCTTTTTGCGATCTTGGAAATGGCCCGAAAAATCCTTTCTTCTTCTTGATTCAAAATTTTGCCTTCTTCTTGATCATCATTTCCTTCTTCAGCTTCATCGTCACTTGCATCTCTGACATTAAGATTCATTCCTCGGTGAATCTCTTCTTGCAATGCTCGCACTTGTTTCTGGAGTGCTCTAACCTTAGGTGTTACAACACTAGCTCTTTCTCCACATTCCCTTCATGGAGGCATTTTCACGATGTGCATTGAAACCCTAACCAAGGTCCTGGTGCAAACTACCTCACAGTTGGTGATCTATTTACACAAAAACCCCAACCCACGGTCCTGGTGCAAACTGCCTTACAATCGGTGATCTATTTACACACTCAGGAACTCCTACTCTGATACCACTTGATGAAGGGTACTCCTCTTAATACCACAAACACATAACAGAAATAGAGAAACGACAACAATATGCAAGAACAGAAAATTGGCTTCTTATTATCTCCACAAATGTGGAATTACAAACTTTTAGAATTACAATATGCAAAGCCACATGGGCATTCCCTTACAATATTCTTTAGGACAAAGCCTCAAATCAATACCCAGATCTACTACCCCAGAACTGTCCCGAACTGCCTAAGACAACACTACAGCCTTCCTTATATAGGCAATTTTCCACCGCCTGGGAAGGTTCCAGAATTTTAGCCAACAAGGCCGACCAAACTTAGAAGTATTTTATTTTTCAATTTATTACACCAAAGTCAGCTCAAAATAACTTTTGAAACCCAAACAAAAATTTTGAAGGAAAATCATTTTCCACTATTTCAGGTGACCCAACTTCTGAAGACCATAGGTCATTGCCAGTTGACCCGATTAACTATTATAACCCCATTCCAAAAAGGCCACAAAGCACTCTATAGCCTTAACTTGTGCAAGCGCTTGTCACCCAAATTTTTGACCTCATCTGGGGCCATTAAAGCCTTCAAAACTGAGTTTAAAGTTTTTGTACCCTTTTGCCAATACTGAAAATCTTCAATATCTACAGAGCTAGACTTGATCTGTCAATGAAACATTTACTGGCAGGCTGATATGACCAAAATGAACCTCCAGGGAAGAAATTAGAACATTCTGAGATCAAATTACCAGCTTACTAAAAATAGAAAGTTTCCATAAATAGAAGCTCTGCACAAGATAGCCCTTATTGAATGCAAAAATAGAAATATTTTTGGGTGATGCAAGATTGCTCTTACACCCAAGATGCTCATGCATCACTCTCAAAGCTCGTAGGTCATCAAGCATTTCAAATGAAAACATGTAAACAATGCCAGTATTAAACAGTGAGCTCCTGAACAATGTATCATGCCCTAGCTTGCAGCCCGTGAGCCATCAAGACATTTCCTCATGAAAGGATCATAAACAAGGAGTACACGCATAGTGAATATCAATAGAAAAACAAATAAAGAGAGATCAAACACTTCACACAATGCCTTGAAGGTAATATCAATGATTCCCTAGCTCTCAAAGCTCGTGGGTCATCAAGCATTCCAAATGCTAAGATGTAAACAATGCCACTAAAATTGATTTAATGAGAAGACAAAGCTTGAATGCCTATCTCAAGTGCCAGTTCCCTCTTCCCACACGGTGCTAGCCTCTTCGCGCATGCCAAACTCAAATTTCCTTTTCACACCACGCAAAAGTGCAGTGTCATCTTTGCGACAGCTCTTCGAATTCACAAATTACAAATGACACTTTCTTTTTCTTTTTCTTTTTGTTTATAACCAAATGGGTGTCGCAATTATAACGATAGCATCGCTATTATGACATCATCGAGGGCACTTGAAAAAAAAACACAAATTGTAGTGGCGTCACAAATTGGCATCAAAATTCAACCCCAAATGTTGTAGTGAAACAATGACACCATGGAATATTATGAGTGGCTTCCATAGGATTGGAATTTGGCCAATAAATTAGTTTGCACTGGACAATGATATGAGGCCAATTAAGGCCTTCAATGTTCAAGATGATGTAAAAACTATTGGAAAAAAGGTTGATGTAGTTAAAATGGGAACTCAACCAGAACACATTATAGTAGAGGTTTGTTTGTGGTTGGATGCCTACACTAAGGTTGACATTGATGTTTTTGTGTAAATTTATAAAGCCAACAATGACTCTATAGATTCTATAGTTGAGGGTCTCATTTTTCCACCACAAACTAGCCAATCAAACATCAATATTTTGCAAGCACCATGTAATGAGGGTATGGAAACTACATCAGAAAGTTTGATTCTTCCTACACAAGTTAGCCAACCAAAGTGGCATGTAGAAACAACCACAAATAATGGACTACAAATAGATTTCATGACTGATGAAATCACCCTTTCCATGCCAACCTCACCTCAAATTGATCCAACAGAAGTAATTCATTATGAGGAGACTGGTGCAGATTGTGAAGATGAAAATGACTTCAGTTATGAAGAAGTTATGTGTTATGCACCCAAGAGGATAGGCATTAATTGACAAGATCAAGGAGCCAATTATTGAAACCTCTAGTACAATGAATAACTCATATATTGAGGGGAGGTTGGAAAGGAGTTCTATACTTAAATAAGTAGTTACAATATTGGCATCTAATGAGTATATTCAAATTCTCAAATGACTAAGAGGTGGAAAGTGATGCAGGAGCATCCAAGGTGTAAGATAAATCTTTCATCACCCAAAAATATTGTCTAGTTTTTCAATAAGGGCTATTTTGGGCAGGGTTACTATTTTTAGTAAGTTTTTTGTTTGAGCATAGATTGTTCCAATTACTTCATTGGACGTTCATTTTGGATATATAAGTACATTGGATAAGTTTAGTGGCAAGATCAAGTCTAGTTTTGAAGATATTGATTTTTTTATTTTTAACGAGGTGGTACAAAAACTTTGAACTCAATTTTAAAGGTCTTAGAGGTTCTGAAAGGGGTCAAAACTTGTCCAAAATAACACTACATGGTACTATTTGTAGTGTTCTTTGAGGGGTTTCCAAAAAGTGGTTATAATAGAAAATCAGATACACTATTCAAATGTTATAGCTTTTGAAAGTTGTGCTATCAAGACTTAAGTTTTGATACAAGGAAGAGAGAAAAATCACTTGAGTGAGAAATTGAACTACTAGGCGTCAAGATGGGAAATTTTCACTTTCTAGAATATTCTAAGGCAGTTAATGGTTCTACATATATAGGGATGAAGGTGGGTTTTGGGATCAGTTTCAGAAGGGTAGTTTGTGGCTCTATCTTGATTATAATAAGGCTCATGTAGTTGTAGCAAGTTATTTTTCTAAATTTTGTAATGCCATTCCATTGAAGATAATAAAAAGAAAATGTTTTTGTTCTTGCAATTGTTTTGTTCTTGTAATTTTTTGTTTATTTCCCTGTTGTGTTGTGTGTGTTTGGGTTAGTAAGGGGATTACCCTTCACCAAGTGGTATTAGAGAAAAAGTTCTTGAGTGTGTAGATAAATCATCAAATGTGAGGCATTTTGTACTAGGACTGTGGTTGTGGATATGAGATATAATTGTGGTAAACTGCCTCCACAAAGGAAATGTGGTGGAAGAGTTGCGAGTGTGACAAAAGAATATTTTAGGGTCCTCCAAAAAAAAGTGCAAGGACTGTAAGAGGAGTTGCACAGAGGAGCCAAAATTAGGGCAAGAGATGAAAGTGAGTATGAATCTGAATAAGAAGGATAGTTTGAAGAAGAGCAAGAAGTGACAAGGAATCTTGATGAGGCCGGGTTTTTCAGGACCATTTCCAAGATCAGAAAGATACCAAAGATTGAACTTTCTATATTTTCTATAAATATTAATCCAGAAGATTTGATCGATTGGATCAATGATATGGAAGAGTACTTTGAGTATGAATAAGTAGAATATCCTGAGAGGGTCAAATTCACAAAGGCCAAGCTAAAAGATCATGCTAAAATTTTGTGGAAAGAAGTTTAGTTGCAGAGAAATAGAAGAGGGAAGGAGAAGTTAACAAGAAGGGATAAAATGGTGGATAAATTAAAGAGACAATTCATTCCTATTAACTCTAAGCTTGATTTGTTGAAGAAAATGCAAGGGTTGAAGCAAGCAGAAAAGTCCATCCAGAAGTATACAAAAGAGTTATATCAAGTCCTTATTAGAATGGATCATTCTAAAGCCAACAAGGAGAAGGTTTCCCAATACATAAATGGGTTGAGGTCGATTATTCAAGAAGAGTTGATAATGCTCAAAATATCTACCATTGAAGATGCATACCAATTTGCTTTAAAGGTAGAATAAAAACTAAACAAGATGTTTGATAGCAAGAAAAATGGAAAAGGTTGTGGTGGAAATCCAAGTAAACGATCTTGTGGATGTTGAAATTAAGATTAGAAGAAGAATGATGACCCTAGTAGAAGTTAGAATCAAAGGGGAAATAATTTATATCATCCTTAGGATCAAAATAACAAAGATCAAAGAGGAAGATGTTGGCATTATGCATATTTCTCTTCATTGGTAAACACCAAACACACCGGTCATAATGTTAGAGTAGTAGTAGTGAACGGTATTTGTCACAGTTGACAAACATCAAACTTGCTAAGTAACCAATGTAAATGAACTGGTTACATAAAGGGAACCCGGTCACAACAATATTGGTCTTGTCTAACTAGTCAAGTAGAGAACTAAATAAGATAGATGACTCAACTGGCAGCACACCAGTTTCTGTGCTTTTATGATTTCCAAGTGTCTTGTATATCTGATCCAGTTTTAACGAGATGTGTTTAACAATTGGATTTTTTCATGTGATGTTTTTGGCATGCCTTCCATAATAGTGACATTTTGGAGGACTTGTAGCTTGGTGCCACAATTTGAATTTGAATTATGAGGATCTTTATATATATGGGTCATCGTGCATAAGTTTAGATAAGTTGGAACAATAAAGTGCGCAGAGATAAAGAAAAATAGTAGATCAAAATAGAAGAGTCTTTTGAGAAGGAATGCAGTCACCAAGAGTGAAAGATAGAGATTGAATAGCCAAGCTGAGCGAGGAATAGAACAGGTATGATCTGAATGAAAAATTAGGTGTCTACAGAAGGAAATCTTTCTTATTGTTTGAAGTTCATGAAAATATCTTTATCAGGGTGAACCCTAATAGGTTCCTTTGTATAAATCTCTTAACCAGGTTACATCTTGATTGATGTTCTTAAGTCCTCTGGTGAGGTGACTCCTAATAGGGTTAAGATCTTAAAAGATCTATGTTAAATCCCTTCACAGGGTAGCACTCTAACAAGTGTTGTTGTAAGCCTTTAACAAAGAAACTTTATTACTATAGTAGTGACTATTGTGGGTTATCTCCCACTGTGGTTTTATCCCTCTAACCAAGGGTTTCCACGTATAAATCATGTGTAATTTGTTGCATGTGATTTATGTTTAAGTAAGTTACACATACATTATTTTTTCATTATCACACAATAGTTTTATTTTATTTCATAGGATAAAATATTAAATAAGTTGATTTGATTGATTCACCCCCCCTCTCAGTCATCTATTAGGATTAAAAAATGGTATCAGATCAAGTTTCTCAGGAAAAGAAGCTTAACCACTTGATTAATGATCATGGAGGGTTACCGATATCAAAAGCAGTTAGAGGAAGAAAATGAAAGGATTGTTTCACTTGAAGACAGACTAAGAAGATCTTTTGCAAAGAGAAAAGAACTGACTTTGTAGTTGAGTGAAATCCAAGATATGATAGATGAACTATCTGAACAGAGTAGTTTAGATAAAGTTGAGGAAGCAATTTTTGAACTCATGGAGAAAAACCATAAATTGACCAATCAAGTCTCTAATCTAAAAAGATAACATGAAGGTCATGCACTGAGAATGACAAAACTTGTCGAAGCAAGCATAAAAGTTGAGGATGAGAAAAAGAATGCTAAAGAAGCACTGTAAACTATTAAGAGAGCAAGGAACTTAGCTGAAGATGCTCTAAGAGAGAGTGATGCACTCATGTTGCAACTACAAGAAGACATGCAGGGTATAACTCAAGAGAATGCCATCATGCATGAACACTTGCATGATAAGGAATAAGCAAGTAGAGAAATGGTTTTTGAAGTTGAAAAACTAAAGATGCAATTGAAAACTATTGAAGAGAGAAATGAAAATATCATAAAATACAATGAAAGTTTTGAGAATCAAGATGAGAAACTGAAAGCTCGAAGAAGGCACAAAGACACCATAGGACTTGGTTACACTAGCCAAGGCACCAAAGAAACTGATGAGTCTTCAAACCTCAAAGGAGTCAAGGAGGAAAAGAAGAAACCAAATAGAGATAAATGTAAGAGACTCTCCAAACCATCTTGCAAATATGGTGGCAAATTGGGTCATAAGTCTAATGATTGCAAGAATGCACCGGTATAACCTTTCATCATCAATAGTTACTGTAATAACTATTATAAGTATGGACATAGGGACTTTGAATGTAGGTCATGATCCAACAGTTTGTCCAGTGGTGGTAGAGGAAGCTTCAAAGACTATTTCTATGCATGCAATAAATTTGGACATAACGTTGAAGAGTGTAGGTCTACAACCATGGCATTCAAATATCCATCGAGACCAATAATCCATAAAAGTAATGCAAACCAGGACACGCCTATTTGTTTTATGTGTGGACAATAGGGGAATAGATCTATTGAGTGTCATTCACCCATGGACAAAGCAAAAAGATTAAATTCATGGAGAGGAACTCGGATGACTTGTTACAATTGTAATAAGATTGGGCATCTAGCTAGAGAATGCAAGAATCGGTCAATGAACAAAGGTAAAGGACAAGTAAAACCGATCAAGAGGAACGACACTCCCAAACAAAAGGGAAACATAGCTGAAGAGACCAAGAAAGAAATGAAGAATTTATGGTCCAAAAAGGGAGAAAAGAGCTTTGAAGGAGAAATATCAGAGACTAATTCATCATCTAGTGATGATAATATTTCTTCATCAAATTAAGCTATCGGGTCTTAAGGGGGAACAAGTAGAAATGCTATTGTCCCCGGAATGACTAGTGAGATTTATTCTCACTAAGTGGAAGTTATTACTAAGAAGCACTCACTGATCTAAGACCAAAGATCTAGTCAAAAGAGTGTGTAGTATGCTCTAGTTAATTACCTTCTCGGTGATAGGCTCATGTAACATAGTTGAAGTATCAATCGAGGTTGTTGTAGTAAAAAAAGTAAAGTAGGATTAATGATGAGTCGGTTGACAAAGGTCAAGTTAGGTGAAAATTGGAAAGGCTCATTAATGCGATAATCATTAATAAATGTTACCATTTTCTAATTACCATTAGAGCTCAAGGATATAAAAAGGAAAGTGCATTACTCATTTCCTTTTACTTTACTTTTTGTGTAAAAAAAATTTTAAGGCTTGAGTAATCTATCTATCTATGTTCGTGATCTTTGTTTTCAAATCCCATGAATTCAATATAGTTTTGTTTGTGTTCTCATACCAGCAAAATGGCATCATCGGCATCAGTTTCATCCCTCATTGATATTGATCAACAAGATCAACCTAAATACGATGTGATGCAAGTGTAGAACAAGACAAATGATTTGGTCGGATCCCTTTCACCTATTCCATATGGTGTTCTTATGATTGAAGATGTAACTGTCTACATTCACTACAAGCAAGAGGAGTTGGGAGAAACATTCATTCAAAGTGAATTTCTAGGGCTCTACAAGGATGGGAAGCTAAAGGAAAATTACACGACTCAAAGTGCTTGTATTGACAAATGGGGTTAAATACCCTACCATGTTTCAACCTGACTAGATTTGAATGGTACTCAGTCGAGTACATGATCCATGTATGTGGTTGGAAAAGGGTATTGTAACACCAATCACAAAGGAAGACCTGAGTAGAGTGACAGGGTCCAGTACCACAGGGGAAGTCATAACCCTGAGAACCATATCCAACAATGAAGTCACCCGACTCACAAAGTTGAGGTATGATAGTCGCATGATGATTGTCACAGATATTAAAGATGAAGGTGTTTGATTCCTTGTTACGGTGATCGGTTATAAAATCTTTCAATCAAGTTGTCTCAATAGCATACCTGGAGGAGCTATTCATGCAGCTCATAGAATCATGCACGACAATGCCAAATACGACCTATGTGCTATGATGAGAAGCCAAATTTTTTAGAACATGAAGAAGCTCAGAGTGATAAAGAAGAAATTCATGAAGTATGGATTGCTAATGGTACATCTCTTCTTCTATTATCAAAAGTTCTTTCTGAGTGTGGGAAATGCTACATGGGTAACAAATAGATCAGTCATGGTCCAAATAGGAGAGATTATCAATAACCTAGGAAACCAATTCATTAAGGTTATGATAGATTACTTCAAATATTTTCAATCTAGAATGCATGAAATAAAAAGAATCTCATCTTCAATTGTTATCAAATACAAGGATGATGTTTGTTTCCTTGTAAGTATTGATCACTGCATAATCCAGGTTGTTGAGCCTAGAATAGAATTTGCACCGGAGCTAGGATATGAAATATCAAGAAAGACTACCAAAGCATATGCTAAGGCACTTCAATAATGTAACCTAGACCTATCAGCCAGCCGGTTTGGCACTTGTGATGAGATAAGTGCACATTTGAAGAAGAATGAACTTCGAAGATAGCAAAAAAGGTTATTGCAAAATTCATCAAACGGTCAACTACACCAAGGAAAAGAAAGGTAGTTGAATCAGAACCTAAAGTACAAAGGAAGAAGGTGCATTCACTCACAACTCAAAAATCTCAATCAAAAGAAGGAGACTCAGATGAATCTAAGACTGAACAAACCACTACTTATACCAAAAGAAAGAAGACTAACAAACTGATAAAGCAGGTGACACCATCATCAAAAAGGAAAACCATTGATGAAATGGTTGAAGGTATAAAGACTACATGTGGAATAGTATCAGTTGAGAGAAGATATAATTTGTCTAATGAAGAAGACAAAAGGAGAAATGAAGATGTTGTAATATACAGCTTGTACAAATTCAAGAGAACCCCTACCAAAATTCATGGCATGATTCGTGCAAAATTACATGAGCTTATTGAAGGAAGGTGGAAATATTCATTGGAAAAAGAAAAAGAGATCAAAATCAAGGTACTACTAGAAGTGAAAATGCACTTAATCCTTTAAGAAGAAACAAATCAGGTAGATGCTCACAAACATAACTTTCAAATTAGAAATAGGATTGGACAAGTATTGATTGGAGAAGTTAAAATTGTTCATGATAAAGGAGTTTTCATTTGCATAACCATACTTGAGGAGAAAAAAAAGGCTAAAGTTGAATGTCATAAGTCTTCGGTCAAATCAGAAGAGGACACCAGGAAAGGAAAAGGCATTCTAGAAATAGATACATTGGTTGACCAAAAGCCATCCAACAAATCAGCTACTGTGAAAATCACTAAAGAAATTGGTGGTGATATAACTCCACCAACTATCTAAGCATCTCTAGTAAAAGGTAAGGCCAAACACCTTAATATTGATGATATAGTTGATGAGATCATAGATTTTGGTAAGGTTAACAATGTTGCAAAATGGTACAGTGTCTTAGGCACTGATGATAAGGATAAATTAGAACTCTCTCTGTTAGAAAGTTTTCTTGAGTTAAACTGGGGACCCAAGGATTATAGGTCTATCTTCCCAACATAACTCAATAAAAGGCTCCTAGCAAAATGGAGAGAAGGAGTATCCAAAGATGAGATAATAATAAGGGAAGTTCTAGATCAAATAAAACCAGGTCTAGAAGATGAAGAAATCAAAATACTAATTGAATTAGAGATATTG
Organism: Chamaecyparis obtusa; assembly: GCA_027943335.1. Lineage (NCBI taxonomy): Eukaryota > Viridiplantae > Streptophyta > Pinopsida > Cupressales > Cupressaceae > Chamaecyparis > Chamaecyparis obtusa. The sequence continues at coordinate 5,885,982 of BSBK01004228.1, read as the reverse complement.
AACCTAGACTCTCAAGACAGAGTGGCCAAAATCATAAATGACCAAGAAAAAGAAGTTTATGAAGAAACAATGAAATTATGGAAGAATCATGATTTCACCTCTCCAGAAAAGAAGTAAGAAAAATTGACACTGGCAAGAGTGTCTACTAAGACACCTCATTCAACAGGTCCACAAGATAATTCTCAAGTTCCACAAATAGAGGCAATAGTCCTACCCGACATATAAATGGACACCAAGGCATCTAAGAGAAAATATGATGATACAAGAGACACAATCGGTGAGCAGATGAAAATCGGTGAGAAGACTGTATCAATGAGACTAGAAGATCAAGCAACAGGGGCATCATCAATAGAGAAGGTTGAAGGGAAAGATATAGATAATGCCTAGAATGACATATTCAACCTATAGGTTGGAAAAGAGATCAACAGAGAAGATCAGGAACTACAAGAAGAAAAAAGAGGACAAACAAGAAAGAGAAGAAGAAAAGGTAGAAGAAGAGAAGCAACAAGAGAAGAAGGAAGAAGAAGAGAAAAAACAAGAAGAAGAGAAAAAATCAGGAGAAAAGGAAACTCAATAGGAACAACCAAAAGATATACCAAGCTCTTCTTCACTAAAGAGGAAGCTATCCTTCATAGCAAAAATTGATTCCAAGAAGGAAAAATTGGAAACTCCACAAACAAGAGGATCATTGATTGACATCATAAAAATGTCAACTAAGCAACTCAAGTTGCTCACAAAGAGAAAACAAGATATGGTTCTCAATAATGTAAAGACAATATTGCACAATCTTTCTCCAAGTGGAGATATTGATGAAGAAGAACCGATAATAGATTAGCTAGAAATTATGGCACAAACAATTAGAGAGGAAGTAAATGATCTTGAAGTAGTAGCTATAGAGCATTATGAAACAAAAAGAACCAATATCCTTCTTGAAAAGATTATTTTTGTTAAGCTACCATGTCTTCCAACATCGGGGAATTGAAGAAACGGGTTCAGGAAGTAGGGAATATAATAACAAAAACATCCAACTTGGAATTTTTTGTCAAGGATGTCACAGAAAGAACTTATCAAACCACAAAAGAGCTGAAATAAAAAAACTCACTTCAATCCACTGACCTCTTTAGTAATAGAGTACAATCATGATCTCACCAGTTTAGCCATCACACTGAGAAAAGCATATGAGGAGCATACCAAGAGAATTCAAGATCTCATTGGCTTTCAGTTGTTCATAGCTCCCACTTTTGATATGATGTAGAAGGTAGCCAAAGAAGCTAATACACGTCTAAATGAGCCAGATTGAAAAATAATTGAGGACATGGAGAACTTCATTATTTCTCTATAAGAAATGAAGTACACCATTGACCAAGTCATATCTACATGGAAACCCTTCCTTGTTTCAACCAAGAAAATCTACAAGGATATTTTTAACTAGTTTCAATTCTAATCTTTCACACCCTTTGTCCCTTGGAGGCAAAAAGGGGAAGATTTTATTTTGGTTAATATAGACATAGGGGTAGCCAATGCACAGGGGAAGTATTGGTAGTATATACCAATTGACAGGGTGATACCTACCAGAGGAAGTATTATGATAAAAGCTTTATGTGTATATACTCTTTTAAAAGTTTTGATATATTTTGCCACCAATGCCAAAGGGGAAGATTGTTGGAATTATGCATAGTTGTCATCATTGGAAAACATCAAACACATCGGTCATAATATTAGAGAAGCAGTGGTAAACCGGTAGTTGTCACATTTGACAAACATCAAACTTGCTAAGTAGCTAGTGTAAATGAACCGATTACATAAAGGGAACCTGATCAGGACAATATTGGTCTTGTCTAACTAGTCTAGTAGAGAACTAAAGAAGGTAGGTGACTCAACTGACAGCACACCATTTTTCATGCTTTTATTATTTCCAATTGTCTTGTTATCTGATCCAGTTTTAATGGGATACCTTTGACAACTAGAGTTTTGCATGTAATCTTTTTAGCATGCCTTCCAGAATAGCAGCGTTTTGGAGGACTTGGAGCTTGGTGCCATAATTTGAATTTGAATTGTGAGGATCTTTATATATACAGGTCATCGTGCATAAGTTTAGATAATTTGGAAAAATCAAGTGCATAGAGATAAAGTAGAATAGCATAGAAGAGTCTTTTGAGAAGGGATACAATCACCAAGAGTGAACGACGGAGATTGAACAGCCAAGCTGGGAGAGGAATAGAATAGGTATGATCTAAATGACAAATTAGGTGTCTACAAAAAACCATCTTTAATATTGTTTGAAGTTCATGAAAATACCTTTATTAGTGTGAACCCTAATAGGTTCTTTTGTATAAATCTCTTAACTGGGTGACATCTTGATTGATGTTATTAAGTCCTCTGGTGAGGTGACTCCTAATAGGGTTAAAATCTTAATAGATCTATGTTAAATCCCTTCACAGGGTAGCACTCTAACAAGTATTATTATAATCCTTTAACAAGGAAACTTTATTATTAAAGTGGTGAATATTGTGGGTTCTATCCCACCATGGTTTTCTCCCTCTAATCGAGGTTTTCCACACATAAATCTTGTCTAATTTGTTGCAAGTGATTTTTGTTTAAGTTAAACATACATTTCATTTTTAGTATCACATAGTAGATGTATTTTATTTCATAGGATAAAATATTAAATAAGTTGATTTGACTAATTCACCCCCCTCCCCCCTTCTCAGTCACTAGTTAGGATTAATAGAAGAGGAAGAGGATGAGGAGGAGGACTAGGAAGAGGAGGTTTTCATGGAACATATTTCCAGTGTGGAGGACATAGATATTATGAGTGTCTTCAACATCAAGGGAGGAAAAATAGAAGACAAAAATTAATGTACAAGTTGCACCTGTAGATGAGGATGTTGATTCGTCACATTCTAAAGATGTTAAAAGAGGAGAGGTCCTTGTTTCCAAAAGAGTCTTACTAATGAAAAGGAATCTGAGCAAAAGGAAGAATTTATTTTGCAGAAGATGTAAGTGTTATGGTAAAGTATGTAATTTCATTATAGATAGTGGTAGTATTGATAACCTTGTTTCAAAGGAAATAGTTAATAAATTGAAGTTACAGAGAAGGAAGCATCTGAATCCCTACTAGATCACTTGGTTGTAGAAGGACCACAAAGCTTTGGTCAATGAACAATGTCTGGTAAAGTTAAAAATTGGAAACTATCATTATGAGATATTATGTGAAATTATGCCTATTGATGTTTGTCATTTTTTGTTAGGGAGACCATGTAAATTTGGTCATCATGTAGTACATGATGGGTATACAAATACTTGTTATTTGACAAAGGATGGAGTCCAACACAAGCTGAAGCCATTGAAGGAAACAAAAGAAAAAATATGTAGTAATGCAAGAGTATGTTTAGTTGATAGAATGAAGTTTTTAAAACGCATGAAGCATGAGCATATGTATTTTTATTTAATTCCAAAAGTTCATAAAGAGGAAGTAGAAGATGTACCTGTGGAAGTTGTAGATTTTTTGGATAAGTTTCAAGATATTGTATCTAATAATGTAGTTGATGGATTGCTACCAATAAGAAATATTAGTCATCAAATGGACTTGATTCTTAGAGATAGTATTCCAAATAAGGTATCCCATAGAATGACTCCAGCAGAGAGTGAAGAGTTGAACAAATAAGTGTACAATTTGTTACACAAGGGGTTGATTCGAGAAAGTTTGAGTCCTAGTGTGGTACCAACAATACTAGCACCAAAGAAAAATAGAGAATGGAATATGTTTACAAATTCTCGAGCTATCAATAAATTAATATCAATTATAGGTTTCTCTTGCCAAGGATGGATGACATTATGGATTGTTTGAGTGGAGCTAAGTACTTCACAAAGATAGATCTAAAGAGTGGATATCACCAAATCCAAATTAGAGAAAGAGATAAATGAAAAACAACCTTCAAGACAAATGAAGGCTTGTATGAGAAGTTAGGCATGCCCTTTGATCTAACCAATGCACCAAGAACATTCATGTGGCTCATGAATGAGGTATTGAGAAAAATTTGAGTAATTTTGTTATTAATTATTTGGATGATGTTTTGATCTTCAGTAAGACATTGGAAGAGCATATAATGCATATTCGTAGGGTCTTTGAGAAGTTAAGGAAAGAAAAATTGTTGATTAACCTAAAGGAGTGTGTTTTGTGAAGGAGTTAGTGTACTTGTGATTTTTTGTCTTGGTGGTTGGTCTTAAAATAGATCTAGAGAAAGTGAAGGCTATCCTTGAATGACCTACTTCAAGGAGTGCTATTGAGGTAAGATCTTTTCATGGTTTGGCTAGCTTTTACAAAATTTTATCAAAAATTTCAATAGTATTTATGGACCATTAACTAAAATAATGAAAGGGGATAGAAAAGAGTTTGAGTGGATTGCAGAAGCAGCAAATATATTTTTTTGTTGAAATGAAAATTTATATAGAAGCTTGTTTTGACACTTCCATATTTTAGTAAGGTATTTCAATTAGACTATGATGCTAGTGGCAATGCCATTGGAGCTATTTTGAGTTAGGAAGGTAAAACCACTACTTATTTTGGTGAGAAGTTGAATGATGCCAAAACAAACAAACAAAATTATGATCAAGAGTTTTATGCTAAAGTTTAGGCATTGAGAAAGTGGAGACAATATCTTTTACCTAAATAGTTTGTTTTGTTTACTAATCAAGCTTTACAGTATTTGAATAGCCAGATAAAGTTGAATCAAAGGCATTTAAAATGAGTTGATTTTTGTAGAGTTACACATTTTTTTAGAAGCATAGGAGTGAAAATTCTATTAGGGTTGTAGATGCTCTGAGCAAGAGGCAAAAATTATTGACAAAGATGCACATCAAATTTGTTGGGATCCAAGAACTCAAGAGTTTGTATCATGAGGATCCTGATTTTAGCGAAGCTTCAAAGCTTACATAGAACTTATTACTCTTAATAGGACCATGTGGTTGGATTCTATAATCCAAGATGGTATGTTATTCAAAGGTAGCCAATTATACATTCCAAAGAGTTCCATGAGGGAGAACCTAATCAAAGAAAAGCATAGTGGAGGATTGGTTGGACACTTTGGTCGAGATAAATCCATTGCACTAGTTAGTGAGCATTATTATTGGCCACAATTGCAACAAGATGTTAAGAAGTTTTTGAAAAGGAGTAGAATATGTCAAATGGAAAAAGGAACCAAACAAAATATAAGGTTATATTAGCCATTACCTATACTAGAGAGGCCATGGGAGGACATTAGTATAGAATTTTCTCTTGGTTTACCAAGGACTACAAGAGGACATGATTCCATTTTTAAGGTGGTAGATAGGTTCTTGAAAATAGGACATTTCATTCCTTGTAAAAAGACTAATGATGTTGTTCATATGGTAGAATTGTTTTTCAGAGAAGTGGTGAGACTACACGGTCTACCAAAGAGCATAGTTTCAAATTGAGATACTAATTTTGTTGGGTACTTTTGGAGGACATTGTGAAAAAAGCTAAAGAAATATTTGAGTTCAACTCAACACACCATCCACAGATTGATGGGAGACTAAAGTGGTGAATAGAAGTTTGGGAAATCTATTGAGGTGCTTAATAGGAGATAAACCTAAGGGATGGGATTTGATTTTACCACAAGCATAATTTGCATATGATAAATTTTTCAATAGGAGCACTAGTAAATCAGCATTCCATATTGTATATGGAAGTAGTCCTAAAAATGCTTCAGAATTAAGGAAGTTGGACAAAGGAGAAAAGAGTAGTGTTGAAGCTTAAGACTTTGTAGAACACCTAAATAATTTACACAAGGAGGTGAGAAAGATTATTAATAAAATGATTATTTAGTACAAGGCTAAGGTATATCAAAGGTATTTATTAATAAAATGATTATTTAGTACAAGGCTAAGGTATAAGGAATTTCAAATTGGAGATGAAATCATGTTTCATTTGAGAAAGGAGAAATTTCCTGTAGAAACATATAATAAGTTGAAGATAAATTTGGACCATGCAAAATCTTGAAGAAGCGTGATTCTAGAAACCCTTATGAGGTAGATTTGCTAAGTGGGCTTAACATATCACCTATATTTAATATTTCAGACTTGACAGAGTATCATGAAGGCAATATTATAGATGAAAAAGTGGGAGCATAGTGGAATATTCTAGAACCTACTTTAGATAAGGAGGAGATAGAAGACATCTTGGATAGTTGTGTTGGCAAAATCACAAGAAACGGGAAGGATGAAGACTACTTGGTCAAATGGAAAGGAAGGTTTTTTTAACATTCATTGTGGCTATCAAAGGAAGAGGTCAACTGCCTTAGTTTTCCTTTGAACACCTAAGATGTGACAAGGCCAATTCTCAAATTATCCCAAGTGTATGATGCAAGAGCATCCAATGTGTAAGAGAAATCCTTCATCACCCAAAAATATTATCTAATTTGATAAGTAGGAGATATTTTCCACAGCAAGTCAAATTGTGATATTTCTATCAGGATTCAACTGTGTAGTTTTTCTAGTCAAACTCATTGACACATGTTTCATGAGTAGTGATTCACATGAATTCATCTCTCATGAGATTGAATGGAACATGTTGGTTAACAGATTATCTTTATAAAATAACTAAAAAAATTGACTCGTTAATACCCAAATTTGAAAGACAATGCTACAACACAACAGTTGATTCACTTGTCATGACATTGTGCAAGTGCTCTCTACTTATTTATAAGGCGCATCTACCTTCACAAGATATGCAATGAATAAAAACATTAACTATGCCTTTAACCAGAAGGCAAAGAAGGCAAACAACCATCTTTTCATAAACATGAAATAGATGTGAAAATTTACATTCAGATTCAAAATGAATGCAGAAAAATAATACAAAGATTAATCTTGCTACACTCACTGACGGTAAATAAATAGACAAAGAGTGCAACCCTTTTTCAATAGATGATTCAATCTGAAATCAAAGTTTCAATATCAAATACATACACAGTTTGGCATGACAAAAATGATATTGAAAATTATTACAATGAGACACAACTCAAAATAATTTGAAGAAAACAATTATGTATTCAAATATTTATATAAATGTCTTCTTTATTCTTTCAACACCAAAGTATAATTTTACAAACTCATACTTATGTACATTACAATTGTATTTAAAAAGGAAAACTACCCTATTTCCTCTCCTTGCAATCACAAAACATATCCACTTCCTTTCTGCAGCACAAAGTCTACTTGGAAAGAAGTTGAACCCCCCGCCTCCAATGTTTTTGACAATAAATAATATTTCTCAGCCTTTTTTTAGTTGTTGTAACTAATTCTTGAAAAGATTATTAATTAATCTTTTCTTTTTCTTTTCACTTTCATATTCCTTTCGATGACTTCTTCCTTTTATTATTTCTCTTTAGTAAGCTCAATGTTTTTATCTAGATTATAGTTATAAGGCTGATAATGAAGATATATATCATATCAAAATGCAAGTGTAAAACTCCTTTGACATGGGGCATATGAATACATTAGTCATAAATAAAAATATTCTTGATGTTGGGCGGATTTGTCATGATAGTCAAATTAGGTCTCGGTACGGGGGGCATAACTATTTATTCCACCGTTGGATCTCCTTCATTTTTAGATATGTTGTTGCATTCCTAATTGTGCACAACTTATTGGATAGATTGAGAAAATTATATCTGAGGAAAATGTTATGTAGATCTAAGTGTATAGAAAATTGTCAAAACAATCAAACTTGTGTTAATGTTATCACCAACTTTCACATCTTTTGCACTTGGTGATGAAGGCACTTTACCATTCTTATACAAAGAATATAAAAATGGCCAAGATAATTTTTTTGAACCTTGAACCATGGGACTATGCCTCTGAACTGAAATGAATCATGTTGAGCCCAAATGTACCTGCATGCACTTTCTTGTACTAATTTGAACCAATACGAACCAGTGAACTGCACCTTTGAACCTGCGAACTGCCTGAACCATTTCCAACCTCTTGAACTAGTTTGAACCATTTTGAAATCTATTCAAAGTGGTTCAACAAAGTGAACTTGTGCTTTGAATCTGAATTTTGAATCTCTGAACCTCTGCACTGAACCTGGTTGTATTTGAACTTACCAATACTCAACATGAAAATCAGAGATAGAAAGATTAATTAAAAAAAAATTAAAGGGGTGTCCATGTGAGGGCTAACATTGGCTCTACAAGGGGACTATTTTTGATGCAAAAATAGATAACTCCAGCATTCCATGGTTAAAAATACAAGTGTCTAGCACTATTGGGCAATAGAGTCACAAAAAGATAGAGAAAAGGGAGTTGCTTGCAATGCGGGTGGAGGGGAGCAGGGCTACAACAAGCTAAAAACACCTAGACTAGCACAAGCCAAAGCTTGAGAATTATTCTGACTACCACTACACACAACAAAAACTTATTTACACTATGTACATAGGTAGGAAAAACCCTACCACTAGAACTAGAAGCAAGAAAAACTTACAAAAAGCCATCTACTGGCTGAGAGAAGTGGGAACCTTTCTGCATCGACTGATTGTGCCTCAACAAAGTAGCTCCAAACCAATGTCTTCTGGTGACTTATTTAGCATTGAACACAAAACTAAGAGCATGTAGAGACTTGTCGAATAACCACTCATGCCTGAAAAGCCATTCTTCATTATAAACTTCTAGTTTTATTTGGGATTTTTGCATATCATTTCCCAAATGATTTTCAATATCTTGTTTAAAAAGAAATTGCCTAGAAATTTCTCTAAGAAAGATTGCATAATATTTGTGATTGATGCTATCAAGATTATCTTTTTTTACACAATCTTTAGTATTATGATAAATTTAAGCAAATGGAGAATTTTCATCTGGCATGAAATCTGCTCTCACAAAAATACTTACTTCATTTCTAGCAAAAAGGAGAGCATCTCCAAACATACCTAACATTTTACTCCTCCTCTCATCCACAAAATCATCATATTGTTCAGCCCCATCTTCATAATTTGAATTTTTGGCAACAAAGTTCTTTTTTATAGTTGATGGTAGATTTTCTTGAGGCCGAGTCATTCCTTGTTGCATTGATTCTTCCAAAGGTGGAGAAGAGAGAGTTGTAAGGGGGTGAAAAATAGAAGGATATTTTTCTTTTTCCCCCAAACTATCATTCTCTTTGCATTTAAGATCCCTTTCTTGTGTACATTTTATTTTACCAGCTTCTTCTTTCTCGCATGTGCATTCTTCTTCTTTTGGTTCTTGCATAAGATATTTCTTCTTGATAAGGACAACACCATAGAAGGATTTTAGAAATCCTACTTCCCTTGCCAAGTCTTTTGTAACTTCTCTAATTAGGTTTTCTTTAAATGGTGGTATAAAAAGAAAGATATCTCTGATATCTCCACTTCTTGCTGGAACCCAACTATTCAAAACTTCTAGATATTTTTGAAATACCACATGGTATTCATCTTCAATAGAGTCACCAAACTCCATCCTCGAGGAGGTACCTTCAAATTTCTGAGAAAAGAAAGCACTGAAACTTCGATTCCTTTCCCCAGTAGACTCACAAAAAATTTGTTGGCTAACAGATTTGTCAAGTTATAAAATAACTAAACAAATTGACTCGTTAATGCCCAAATTTGAAAGACAATACTACAACACAACAGTTGATTCACTTGCCATGATATTGTGAAAGTTCTCTCTACTTATTTTATAAGGCGCAGCTACCTTCACGAGATATGCAATGAATAAAAACATTAACTATGCCTTTAACCAAAAGGTAAAGAAGGTGAACACCCATCTTTTCATAAACATGAAACAAAAGTGTAAAATTTACATTCAAATTCAAAATGAATGCAACAAAATAATAACAAATTAATCTCACTACACTCACTGATGGTAAATAAATAGACAAAGAGTGCAACCTTTTTTCAATAGATAATTCAATCTGAAATCAAAGCTTCAGTATCAAATACATACACAATTTGGCATGATAGAAATGATATTGAAAATTATTATAATGAGACACAACTCAAAATAATCTAAAGAAAATAATTATGTATTCAAAGATTCATATAAATGTCTTCTTTATTCTTTCAACACCAAAGTATAATTTCACAGACTCATACTTGTGTACATTACAATTGTATTCAAAAAGAAAAACTACCCTCTTTCCTCTCCTTGCAATCACAAAATAGATCTACTTCCTTTCTGCAGCACAAAGTCTACCTGGAAAGAAGTCACCCCCCCCCCCCCTCCAATGTTTTTGACAATAAATAATATTTCCCAGCCTTTTTTCGATTGTTGTAACTAATTCTTGAAAAGATTATTAATTAATCTTTTCTTTTTCTTTTCTCTTTCATATTCCTTTCGATGGCTTCTTCCTTTTATTATTTCTCTATATTAAGCTCAATGTTTTTATCTACATTATAGATATAAGGCTGATAATGAAGATATATATCATATCAAAATTCAGGTGTAAATATCCTTTGACAGGTGGCATATGAATACATTAGTCATAAATAAAAATATTCTTAATGCTGGGTGGATTTTTCATGACAGTCAAATTGGGTCTCGGTACGGGGGGCATAACTATTTATTCCACAATTGGATTTCCTTCATTTTTGGATATGTTGTGTTGGTGTTCAAAAATGCTTATGCCACTTAGGGCTGCCAATATGCCTTGAGACTAATGTTAGGAGTGGTTAATTCCAAGTATGAGAGCTTTGCAAGACAACTGGACCAACTATAGGGTCTTAATATGCCCTCTTCTACTTCTGGCTCTGCAAAACCAAGGTGGGTGCACCTAATCTAGAGAAAACTCCACTCACTACACACCTTATACTTCTAGATTCATAAAGCAGATCATAGTAAAGGATTACTAAATACTAACCAGGTATTCATTGAATCAACTCTACTATGCAGGGTAAAATGGTCTTGTGAAGGGTATTACTACTATCAACCAAATAATGAAAAAGACTTGAAATGGTGTTGATATTCAAAGATGCAAGAAATAGCCAAAACCCATCAAACACTGAACTCAACTGAATGTACTAATCCTTGATCAGTGTCATTATCCATTGGTCAAATCATCAAATGCAAGTATAGAAACATGAACCAACTACTGTCAAAGACTCAAAACCATAAATACAACTATTCCAGCCCATCCACTACTTATAAGATCCTTCTGTAGATGAATCTAACGAATCTATGCCCTATCCAAAGTATTTTTCACTTGATCCTAGATCAAGAACTAAAGACTAGAACATATGCAAAGGTAACCCTATGCAATGGACCAAAAAATCCAAAACTCATAAAACTGACACCAAGGAGAGACTTGAAAGCTTGAAACAATTATATTAATTATGATGAGTCATGTACATGTCTATACCAGAAATGAGACTACCACTTCAATAACCTGCAAAAGATACAAAGAAGTTCTATTCAGCCTCCTACAATGTGATAGAGTTTTAATGCTTCCCACTGGAACTAATCGAAATCAGAACCCTTGGAACTGATCAAAATTTGAACCCTTAGTCAAAAAATCAAAAATTTATACCACTAGCCACCTTGGGAATCTCAAAGAGATTGCATGAAGCTTAGGGTGACTAGGGTTAGGGTTACAATGATTAAACCAACCAGAAATAGCCAAAAATTTAATGCAGGGGTAGGAAATGCAGGCAACCTGGAGGAAACAAATCTCAAGTAGATCTACAATCATGAAAATTTGCGAGCTCAGTATAGAACACCAGGGATAGCCATGAAAACTAGTCAAATCAACCACCTACAAACAGCTTCTCGAGCTCAAAAATAAACTCCACCAGGTACAAAATCATCATGCAGCCAACCACATAGACCCTCGGGCTAGATCACAACACCTACCACCATCAAACCAGTAAGAAAATCCACCAAGAAAGCATTCAATTTTAGTCTTTTTGGTCACAGGAAACCCTCGGCAAGTTTGAAATTAAAAAAATCCAACAGCTAATCAGCAAAATTTAAAATGCAGCCATCGATCTCTTTCTTTTCTCAGAAAATCGAGCGATCACATTTAATTCACGACAGTCGTGGGCCCCTCAAAAAGTCAACAGCCCTATCACCAATCAGCAACCAATTGGAAAAGAGCACATCGACAGCACTGGCACCATGGACCCACTCGTAACTCTGCAACTATGATGCCAAACAGTTGTTGCATGATCGCATAGCCCAAAACTGGGCTATGCGAACATGCGACAAGCCATGAGATTGCCACCCTATCACCTGTCGGCCAATTAGGAACAACCTCATCATGAAAATGGATCAACTGGACCCCTTTAAACACTGCAACCCTTGGCCCCACTGACAAAAAACCAAGTCACTACTCCCTAACCAATGAAAAGTGCACACGTCGCAACAAACTAAGAATCAGACCCACCGCACTGTTGCCCTTGTGAATCACTGGAAGATCGGACAGTTGTCGCATGATCACAAGGGGAAAGAATATTCCTTATGATCATGTGATAGCTATAAGATCAAAGGGATCTAACAATCAGGCCTGTGATTGGAAACTTCACCACATCACCACTCTGCATCCAATAGAACTCTACCACCTCAGCATCCTCTGACAGTGATCCCAAGGTCCATTGCATCGCCAAAGAAGATCGACGGTTGTCACTATACCACGATCTTAAAAAATGAGAAGCTTTCCCTAGTGGTATAACAACAACCATGAGATCTTACTGAAGTTTAACCCCTTGGGAAGGAAAAGGTCCCACCAACCGATCACACTTGCGCAGTTAAGACCGACGAACAAGGAATGCCAGCAAAAGGGAAGAAAAGCGAGGTCGAAAACATCCAAAGTTTTTACATTAGTGAAGGATCGAAAACATCTAGGGTTTTCGATGCTAGAAGACAAGCGTGCAAAAAAAGGAAGCACGGTTTTCATACAGATGATAGAAAACATCATGGGTTCTCAACAACACTGTGGGTTTTCGACACTTAGGCATATTCTAAAACTGTTTCCTGCAGACCTTAAAACTTGAATAACTCTCTGGATTTTGTGATTTAGGAGGTGCGATCTGAACTGGAGCATGGTGACAATATGAAGAACACAGGGTTAAGGGAACACACCATGAAACACTATGGATTTTCATCGCAAGATAAAATTGTGACTGTAGGCATGGCAGGACAGCATTACAAAACATTTGCAGGGAACAGGCCATTTTCAAAGAATTTTGCATTGACAGGAAAATGGACTAACATGTTGTTGCATTTCTAATTGCACACAACTTGACTAGATAGATTGAGAAAATTATGTCTGAGGAAAAAGTTATGCAACTCTGTGTAGAGGTATAGAAAACTGTCAAAACAATCAAACTTGTTGTGTTAATGTTATCACCAACTTTCACATCCGTTGCACTTGGTGATGAAGGCACTTTACCATTCTTATAAAAAGAATATAAAATAGGCCAAGATAATTTTTTTGAACCTTGAACCATGGGACTATGCCTCTAAATTGAAATGAATCATGTTGAGCCCAAATGTACCTGCATGCACTTTCTTGTACTAATTTGAACCAATCTGAACTAGTGAACTACACCTTTGAACCTATGAACTGCCTGAACCATTTTGAACCTCTTGAACTAGTTTGAACCATTTTGAACTCTACTCAAAGTAGTTCAATAAAGTGAACTTGTGCTTCAAACCTAAATTTTGAATCTCTGAACCTCTACACTGAACCTAGTTGTATTTGAACTTACCAATACTCAACATGAAAATTAGAGATAGAAAAATTGATTAAAAAAAAATTAAGGGGTGTCTATGTGAGGGCTAACATAACACTTAGCAATCATTAGATCTAGGTGATTCTCACATAGGTGAAGCACCGAGACTTCCTAGGAGGTTACCCATCCTAGTACTAATCCATCTCAAGCATGCTTAACTACAAAGTTTCCTTTATGGTTAAACCCACTCTCCTTTCAAACTCATTTGCAAGCAGAGTGGGTTTAACCATGGAGGAAACTTTGTAGTTAAGTGCACTTGAGCTGGAGTAGTACTGGGATGGGTGACCTCTCGAGAAGTCATGGTGCTTCACCTCTGTGAACATCACCTAGATCCAATGACTGTTAAGTGTTCCATTCCATCTCATGAGATATGGGTTCATGTGAACCACTTGTTCTGAAACATGGGTCAATGAGTTTGACTCAAAAAACTACACAGTTGAATACTAATAGCTGTAATACCCCAAAATTGGCACCTTATAATTTCAATCAATTTTGGTGCATTTCTTCAATTTTACATCATTAAAGTCCTATTTTACTAGGTAATTTTCTCTCTCCTACCTAACTTTATTTGACTTGGTGTCAATTGCAAAAACCCTAAATTGCATTAATCTCACACTATAATTAATTCCTAAGTATTCAACTTTATTAGCTAAAATAATCCCTATGATAAATTAATTTAATTCTAAAGTCCTAAGTGCTTTAAATTAAATTAAACCCACCCCATTTAGCTAATACACATAAAAGGAATTAATATTATTCGGTTATTTGAATGGATTATCTTTATTTGGATTTAAAAATTCAAATTATTTGAAGGGTCACCCATATGTGGCAATAATTCATTCTTTTAATTGAATAATCCTTCAATATTTGTCTTAATTGGAAATGAAGAGTCAACCGTTTCATTTAAAGAAACTCTTCATCCTCTCTCCGGGCTTGTCTATATTATGAACCTCATTTTCTCATTTTGAAGAGGCAATTGTGAGAGTATCAAAACTATAGTCATTTTTTGTCTCAATTATTTCATATTTCCAAGTTTTTATTGCACATTAGTTTAATTCTCAGTTAGTGTAATTGCATTCTCATATTAGTGTAATTTTCTTATTGTTATTAGCTTAATTATCATGTCTCTTTCAAGTTCTTAGATTAATTGCAATTTGTTTATCTTTCAAGCTTTCAAAAATCCTTCATATTAGCTTGGTCTTTTGGTTGTTGGCTCTCATTCTAAGAGTAATTCAAACACCCTAGCTAATTAGGAGGCAATACGTTGAATCGATAGAATCTTGTGAATTGAGTAATTCATACTCATCTTTGTGATTCGATGATCGAGCAATGACTATGTTGTGTATATGGCTGAAGTTTGAGGTCCATATTTAGCCATAAACATTCGGGCGCCCACCGTGGGGCAAAAAAATCATTTCTGACCTGACTCTCAAAATTTTTCTGATAAGGAATTTGAACTTTGTCATGCATCTATACTTCACTGTGTACAGAATTTCACGCAAAATTTCAAAGCATTTTGTGTGAAGTTTTTCTCCCAGTAGCATTTTTTCACGTGAAGAAATACTTTCTCGTGCAGGTCCTTGCATTTTCTCACTCGCAATGCAGTACTTTGCGCGAAGATTTGCCATCAATCATTTAAATTTTCTAGATTCTACAATTTACTGTTATTTTTTCCTAACATTTACTTTCTGTTGTTGATTTCATATTTATGATTTCTACTACAGCATAATAGTGGTCTGCAAGTCGCTCATCAAAGATCATAAAAACATGCTAACAGTTTGCTTGTAGGATGGTTGTCAAAGATCATTTAAAACGTTGTGTTTGTTTTATTGCTTTCATCACATAGTATAACTAGGGCTTTGTTAAAATTTCTTAAGGGTCCTGATAGAAAAGTAGGGGAATAGGCTCTTCAATTCATGGAAGTGATGCCCATGGATGAAACCAAGACCCAGATGTTGCTAGAATGATGGATACCTGGGGAAGCAAAGCAAGGTAGTGAATCTTTAGCACATCTACTTGTTAGGGGATTATGCTCTTCTCTCTTTGAGAGAACTAGAAACCCAAAAGCTTGTCGATTTGGTGGAGTGAAACTAGATCAGTGATGAATATGCTTGATGTGTTTGGGTAAGGTGAAGAGGTAAAAAAGTATGATCTTCTCTCTTTGAGAGAATCAAAAAATATGACCCTCAAATCCAAGCCAAGTTGTGTCACCTTTAGAGGGCCTATTAGAAGTTGAACCTCCGGGAACGACCCAAGTGAGTACACACCTATTTTTGGTGATTCCACCTCACTATAATAAAGAATGTTTTGTTGAATCTAAAGACTCCAAAACCATTTTAACTTCCTTCTCTTGATTTCAACTATCATCTTGAGAAGGCTCCATCTATTGTACTGAGCGGCACCACTCCTAGCCCTGCTTGCGGGGGTGTATGACTTTTGGGTGTTGGTGTGGCTATGAGGCCCTAGACCTGTATTAGGGGCACCAAAGGTTAGTGTGAATGGAAGCCCACTAAAAACTTTCCTAGTTAGTTTCCTACCTGGATCACCTCCGAAAGGAGACATAATCTTTGCGCAGGGAGGGGGAAGAATCTCTCTCGTAGATTCTCACCATAGGCATGCACCTAGATGTTTGAAGGTGGTATATGACACTGGCCCCTACTTCAAGGGTAACCTTTGAACATATACTATTGAGTCCTTGGAAACACCAAAAACACAGGCACCCTTTAGGGGGTGACACAGCTGTGTGAGGTGAACGCATGCGCATAAGCAGTGAGGCACGGATTTTGTCTTCTCACCATTTTTTTTGTAGGGATAAATATGTGTTTTTTATCGAGTCTTAAACTATCCATCATGATTAAACAAATACTCAATGATACTACCAAGTTGCTTTGTTCTCGGTAGGTCTGTTTGCGACTACTTCTTGTGTCACTACTACTTGATCTAAACCTTCATGCTTGTAAACGAATGCTTGGAACCCTCAAACTAAGATTGTTGATTAAATTATCCTTCAAACTATTCAAAAATTGGAAATTTTGTCAGAGAACAATTCAAGTTGTGTCTCATTACTTAACTTTTTACCTCAAAAATTGTGTCAAACTGTCAAACTTTGGTTCTTTCCCGTGTGAAATTTCACTTTTCAGAGCATTTCCTTGTGTGAGAGTTCATTCACTCCCGTGAAGTTTGGCATTCTCTTGCACAGCCCAAAACTTTCTCTTGCAAACCTGTACCCAGATTTCAAAAATAATGAGCTTATTCCTGTTGATTGGTCAACTTTTTACCTGATCTGATTTTTGTCGAGGTCTATTTGCTTGTTTTCCTATCGTTCACTATCTGAAATTGAGTGTCTTGAGTTTTGAACCGAATGATTTTGCATGAACTCATGATTATCTCCTTGTTATTTGTCTCATCTTTTGTGTTTTTTTGCCTCGTGTCACGATATTCTTCTCTCAGATGTTCTAGACATTCTCTTGACAATTTGTGCTAGTGCATCTCACATCTTGGTTGTTCTAGCCTTTATCTCCTTTTCATTATTCCTAGAGACAAAGTTTTAGCATTATCCCAAGTCCTCTCTCAATACTTAAATCTTTGTCTATGACTGTTACGACTAGAAGTGGCAACACTTACCCCATTCATGG
The DNA here is from genome assembly GCA_027943335.1 of Chamaecyparis obtusa. Classification (NCBI taxonomy): domain Eukaryota; kingdom Viridiplantae; phylum Streptophyta; class Pinopsida; order Cupressales; family Cupressaceae; genus Chamaecyparis; species Chamaecyparis obtusa. The sequence continues at coordinate 5,868,588 of BSBK01004228.1, read as the reverse complement.
TACCGGACAAGGTAGAGGTAGATCTCGTAATCAGGAAACAAGTTGCCCCTGTTGTGGAATCTAAATATTGTGAGGGATCCTCAAGTTCTTTGTTGAGTACTTTGAAAGATAACCTATCTCAATCATCACCTCCAGTGTTCCAAGATTGTTTTAATCCATTGTTTCAAGCACAACTTGGTTTCTCATTTCAAGAATAGGATGACTCATTCTTCCAAAACAACTCATTGTTTCATAACTTTGGAAGACCACTTCCTCAGACTAGTCCTATTATTGAATCTATTGATCCCGCTGAAGATATCGACTCATTTGAACCTGTTGACCCTCTTGATCCTGTTCATGCACCAAAAGTTACCTTAGCTGCACCCTTTCCACATCGTTCATATCACTTTACTGAGTCCTTATTTGTTGCACAGTCCTATGTTGACAAGATGGGAGATCCATTTGACTTCCAACTAGGAAAATATAGCCAAACTCATGACCAATCTCAAAACAATTAGCATCATGGTCAATCTTCCAATGACCAACATCATGCTCAACCTCAAAATGATCAATGTTATGATCAATCCCAAAATTATCAGAATCAGCACATAGCTCAAAACAAAGCTCAAGGTGGACAACCAGCATATCACTATCATCCTCCTCCTTATGATCAGAGTCAAGATCAAGTCCCAAGCATTTATGAGATTCTTGGCAATGATGGTGATGATACAAGAATTCAAAATGACATAGACGCTATGAAAGCAAACAAGGGTCTTATCAAGATGATGGAGATCCTCCTTCTAGAGGAGAAGGAAAAATACTGTCTTCAACTGGCCAAACAAGGGGCCAAATTACCCTCAGACTATCAAGTTAAAATGCTTGTGGCCAAAGAAGAAGAAACTAAGACCACAAAGTTACAAAATATTATTCAAGACATGCAAGATCAGATTAGCCAACTTGTGAAGAATAAGGACAAACCCGCACAACAATTCACAATGGAAAGCATTTGTCCTTTCCCCTTTGATAGGAGTCTTCACATGCCACCTTTTCCCAAAGGTGTAGAGCTACCTAAATATGACAAATACTTGGGTACTACTGATCCCCAAGATCACTTGAGAGAGTTTGGTGCTCTATCTATGGAATTCATGTAGGACCAAACATACCTCATGTGCCTATTTCCTCGTAGCTTGGGTGGACCAGCTATGAAGTGGTTTTCTCAATTGCCCACTGGCATTAAGACTTTTGATGAAATGGATAATCTATTTCTCTAGCATTACTTGCATAATATTTAGCATCCGGTCAACATCTGAGATCTTTTCAATTTGAAACAACAACAAGGGGAACCTTTCCTAACATTTCTCCAAAGGTGGAGATAATTATGTATAAGGTGTCCTCACAAGCTACCAGAGTCTGAAAGGCTCGACATATTTTTGGACAATCTTGTCCCAGATTTTGGATACCAAGTGTAATTACAAGGTCCCCTAACCTTTGATAGCATGATTAAACAAGTTGTGCAAATAGAGGCCTTTATGATCAAGAAAGGGGAATTGGTTTTGAACAAGGACAACAAACAAGGATCTTCTTCCTCAAACAAAGATAAAGGGAAGTTTGTCAACAAGAATAGAGACATTGTGAATGATGGAGTGGTTGATAATGTGACCCCAAAACCTACTAAGTCTATTTTTAATCTCTCTTCTAGCATACAAGCGATCAAAGCCACTGAAAAGCTTTTGATGAAAAATCAGCAAACTTCAAGGTTTTCTAGAAACAAACCTTGGGCCTCCAAACCCAAGCATGAATTCACTTCCTTGGGAGAACCACTTGATGTGGTTTATAAGACTCTTGTGTAGAATCAGATACTTTCTCCTTTGGAAAAGCATCTCTATGACCCATAACCATGACCTCATTGGTGGAATGACAATGCATATTGTGACTATCACCAAAATAAGGGTCACAAGACTTCTACTTGTCTTCATCTGAAACATAAGGTCCAAGATCTAATTGACAATGGTGACATTGTTGTGGATGGCCATAACAATAATTCAAACCATCAAGCATTTAAGGATCCCTTTCCTCCCCATGAGAAAGGTGAATCTTCAAAGACTAAGAATACCAATGCTAAGGTCAATTACATGTACACTACCAATGACAATGTCATTGGTATGATCAAACCTATTGAGGTTGAGTATTGTGATGTGATTACCATTTTAAGGGGAGCAGTGATGCTCCCAAACCTAAGACTCCTTTCATCTTGCATAGCTCCACATCTCAGTCATCTGAATCTGAACAACCTTAAGATTGTGCCAATGTTGTTACTCAATCATGTGGAAGGATTGGATTGAAAGGTCTTGATCCTCCTGTATCTACTCCAAAACAAACTGTGGATAAGACTTTTGTTGTTCCTATCAACAAAACCTCAAAATTGGTCCCTACACCTAGCAATGCTAGTTATAACATCTTAGATCAGCTCCAACAAACCAAAGCTCAGATCACCATTTTTGAGATATTGAAGATCTCGCCTACTCACAGGTAGATTCTAGATAAATCCCTCACCGAGGCAAACGTCCCCAAAGATCTTGATCTCAATCATTTCCAATCTATGGTGGGTCATTTGACCTCACCTCATTATTTTTCCTTCTCCGAAGAAGATGATCACTCTCTGAGCCATCTGCATAACGCTCCCTTGCATATAGAAGTCATGATAGGCCCTAAGCATGTTCATCAAGTGCTCATAGACAATGGTGTTGGTCTCAATATTTGTTCTGCTAAGTTACTTACTCAGCTAGGTTATGATGAGGACTGTATAGATTCCTGCAAGAAGACTACTTTCAAAGCTTATGATGAAGAGGAAAGCAAATCCCAAGGTTTAGTTGTGCTACCAATCTGAGTTGCCCCTGTTGAGATAGATGTTACTTTTCAAGTTCTAGACATTCCTCTTGCATACAATATCTTGTTGGGTAGACCATGGATTCATGAGATGCAAGCAGTTCTATCTACATACCATCAATGCATCAAGTTTCCATTCCATGGAGCAGAAGTCACTGTGCCTGCTAATACCAATTATTCTTGCAATAATCTTACACAATCTATAGATAGTTTGGTCCCAACTAATAGAGAATCTACTGAATTATATGATGCCAAGCTCAAGGAAATGGGATAGACTTTGAAACTTAAAGATACAGGCATGGGAGAATATCAAATTGAACCTATGCTATCACTAGCTGCTCTCCCTCTGTCTCCATGCTCCTATGGGAGACCTTCTGAGAGTAAGAAACCTTTTGATGACTCCCCTCAAACAGTCTATGATGGTGCCTTTGTATGGGCCTCTACACATTTAGAAGATGAGGATGAAGAAAGAGCTATCACAGCTTGGATCTATAAAGGGAAAGAAACATCTAAAACAACTACTCCACCTCTAGACTTAGAATAAGAGCCATACAGTGAGGCCTTCAAGATCATGAAGTGCTTTGGCTATGAAGGGAGTGGTCCTATAGGAATGAATGACAATGGTTTTTTGAAACCCATTAAAGCTACAAGTCACCACATAAAGGATACTACTGGCTTAGGCTTCAAAAAGATCCCCTTTCATTTAGGGATAAACAAATTTGTGCCTGAACCTAAACTTGAACCTGAACCTGAACCTAAATTTGAAGATAATACCCCAGAGGTAAATCCAGAGGTCAGCTCTGATGAAGACATCTTTCCATATCCTATTCCTCCAGAATTTGCTACACTCTTTGCAGAACCAGATGAACTTGTTATACCTGTCCACCTGGTAGAGACTAATAGTGATTCTGATGACACCGCTTTGGTGCATCAACTTGTGCATGACCAATGGAGAGAAATACAAATGGATGATTTTGATTCTTAGGGTGAATGGTACATACCACCGCATTTCCAAGAGTAGTTTGAACAAGACCAACTTCAGCAAGCCATTAATGCTATAAGAGATGAAGATAAGTTAGATGATACAGCCAGTGCTAATGGAATTCCCACATCAAGTACTAACTCACATGAGTACAAGTTTGACTCTTTTTCTGATGCTACTTATGATAAAGACATAGACATGGTGCATACCTTTGAAAACCCTATCAAAGTAGGTGAAGGGTCTAGTGTTAGGATGCACAAATTAGATGCCATCGATGTTAACTTGTCCTCTACTTCTGACATGGGGTCTCATAGGGATTCAAACACTCCTTTGGATGAGATCTCTCTAGGTCTTGACTTGGTCATCTATGCTTTTGATAATTATACTATGAACGCAATTGAACCAGCCACTACTTCTCTCTCACTCAAAAATCCTGAGCTAATAAATTGGAACTCCTTCTCCTCATCCAATGAAGTCCTAACATTCCAAAATGATTACACTCTAGCCTATTACCTCCATGCTATTGAACCTGTAATGTCCTCTACCAGTGAAGGCAGTGTCAGCATGATAGAGGTAGATATCAAGTATCTTAGTCAAAAAATTAAAAGAAAAAATAGATGCTCTGATGGTGAAAACCACATTGTGGCAGTATCAGAGCCAAAAATAGTAAAAATAAAAGATGTATCTGAGGGTGAAAAACTCTCTAAGGTGCCCAAGGATGAGATACTTGATACACTCCCAAGTCACTTTTAGGAGAGATCATCAGTATTGATTGAGCTGACACAACCAGTGAATTTGGGTACAGAGGCTACTCCACAAATTATTCATCTAGCATAGTCATTATCTGCAAAAGAAAAGGAAGAGTTTACTAGCTTCTTTCAAAGTGAGAAAATAAACTTTGCATGGACTTACTCTGATATGCCTGGATTGGACCCCAATCTAATCATGCACCATCTGTCCATTGCACTAGGTATTAAGCATGTCAAACAGAAGCTTCGAAAGATACACCCACATGTGGCACTTTTAGTCAAAGCAAAACTAGAAAAGCTTCTTAAGGTCAGTTTCATAAGGACTATTGACTATGTAGAGTGGATTTCAAATATTGTTCCAATCACCAAACATGATAAATCCATTCATGTGTGCACAGACTTCTGGGATCTAAATAAGGCATGTCCAAAAGACAACTTCCCACTACCCAATATTGACATGATAGTGGATATGACAGTAGGCTATGAGATGTATTCCTTGATGGATGGCTTCTTTGGCTATAATCAAATAAAAATTGCACCAAAAGATCAAGAAAAGACCTCTTTCACATGTGCCTGGGGCACCTTCTACTGGAATGTCATGCCCTTTGGGCTTAAGAATGCTGGAGCAACATATCAGAGAGTTGTCACTACCATTTTCCATGATATGATGCATAAAATAATGGAATATTATGTGGATGACACTTTGGCCAAAAGTATGTAGTGAAAAACTCATCTTACATATTTGGGTCCCATACTTGACCACATGGAACAATTTAGTCTCAGACTTAATCCCCAAAAATGTGCATTCGGTGTCACTTCTGGGAAACTCTTGGGTTACATCATTTCAGCTAAAGGCATAGAGGTTGATCCTAAGAAAGTTCAATCTATTATGGAAATGCCTCCACCTAAGAACATCAGTCAAATGAGAGAACTTTAGGGAAGGCTACAATCTATTCGACGCTTCATTTCATAGTTGGCTGACAAGTCACAACTGTTCACTAAAACTTTGCATAAGGGTGTGACTTATGAATGGAATGAAGAATGTGACAAGGGACTCACTCAAATTAAACATTATCTTGCTAATCCACCTATATTGATGCCCCCTATTCATGGGAAGCCACTCATACTATACATCTCAGCCATGAACACATCTTTGGGTGCTCTCCTAGCTCAAGAAGATTAGAACAACAAAGAGAGAGCCATTTATTATATCAGTAGAACATTGGTTTCCTATGAAATGAACTATTCTATCATTGAAAAAGCTTGTCTAGCAGTAGTGTTTGCTTCACATAAATTGCAGCATTATATGCTCGCTCACACTACAAGACTCATAGCAAAAATTGATCCACTAAAGTACTCACTGAGCAAGGCTACCCTCACGGGTAGACTAGAAAAATGGGTTATGATACTCAGTGAATTTGACATTCAGTATGTGGAAAGAAAAGCTATTAAAGGACAAGCAATTGTTGATTAGTTGGCAAAAGCTCCTCTGAAAGATCACCAGCCTTTGAACATTGAATTCCTAGATGAATCCATCATGCTTCTCACACATCAAGCTTGGAGCATGTTCTTTGATGAATCATTCACTCAGCAAGGGTCAGGTGCAAGCATTCTATTTATAACACCTCAAAGATACTCATTGCCCAAAGCTTATAAAATGTTGTTTACCTGCACAAAAAACATTGCTGAATACGAAGCTCTCATCAAGAGTATGAAGATAGCCATTGAATGGCATGAGGATGAGCTCAAGGTCTTTGGAGACTCTCAATTAGTCATCAACCAAGTTAATGATATCTATCAAACAAAAGATGACAAGCTAGTGCCTTACAAATGAATGGTGGATGATCTCAAATAGTATTTTGCACACATTTCTTTCCAGCAAATTCCAAGGGAAAATAATAAAGCATCTGATGCTATGGCCACTCTTGCCTCAATATTACAAAGGCCAGAAAATGAATTTAGACATGAATTCCTGGTGGAGACATTACGCTACTCAGCCTATGACATCCCTGAATCTAGGATGATTTGTTCAGTCATTAGACATGATTCATCCTGCTACCACCATATATATTCCTACCTCTGTGACCAAATCATTCCCGAAACCTATACCCAAAATGAAAAGTGTCACCTAATTCATAATGCTTCATGTTATGTCATCATAGCAAATGACTTGTATAGACGGGGTCTAGACGGTACCCTCCTTAGGTGTCTAGAACCTGATGAGTCCAAACGTGCGTTAGCTGACGTACATGAAGGTATCTATGGGTCTCATTCGAGTGGTCTAACATTAGCTCATAAACTTATTATAGTTGGTTACTACTAGCTAAATATGGAGAAAGAAGCTATTCAATATGCCAAGACTTGTAAACAATGCTAGTTTCATAGAAATTTGATCCATGCTCATGTTAAAGAGCTTATTCCTTTCATCAGTTTCTGGCCATTCCAGCAGTGGGCCTTTGATTTGGTGGGTCAGATACATCCTTCTTCTTCAAGAGGACATAATTTTATCATCATAGCTATATACTATTTTACTAAGTGGGTTGAGGTAGTGCCTCTAACTATAGTTGATGGCAAGTCTGTGGCTATGTTTATACTAAACTATATCATCTGTAGATATGGTGTACCCTCATCAATTATCATTGACAATAGGGGACAATTGAAGAACAAGGACCTGAAAGAGTTCACCAAATTCAAGATCATTCAACATTGGTCATCTATCTATTATCCCCAAGGTAATGGACAAAAAGAAGCTTCTAATAAGACAATTCTCAAAATCTTGCACAGAACAGTTCATAAATCTGGTAGAGATTGGCACCTCCAGATTAATATGGCTTTATGGGCCTATAGAAAAATCATCTGAACACCAACAAGGGCCATGCCCTTTGCCTTGGTTTATGGAGTAGATGTAGTATTGCCTATTAAGGTTGAGATTCCTACATTATGAGTCTCTCTGAGGGGCCTCATCACTGATGAAGAAAATAGAATGTCCCAGCTTTAAGAGCTAGAGTTACTGGATGAATGTCAAAAGATTGCATTGGATCATCTCCAAGCATACCAAAAGAGAATTTCTAAAGCCTACAATAAGAAAGTCAGACAAAGGGAATTCCAAGTGGGTGATCTCATCCTGAGAGAAAACCCCAAAAATCAGTAGCAGCGGATCCAAAAAGGAAAGTTTGAACCAAACTAGCTTGGTCCATACATTATTACTATAGCATTTGGGTCTGGTGCTTACCAACTCTCCACCATTGAAGGAGAACAGCTCAAAGAGCCTATCAACACTCTTCACTTGAAAATATTCTACAGCTGAGACATTTCTTGTGTGCTTATGTACATACTTATTGATCCTAAAAAAATCCAAAAAAATGGTATATTGTCAAAAATCCTAAAAATTGCAAAATGTCCTGAAAAAATTATCATCTTAGTGAAAACCTGGTAAATAGGCACTTTGATGTATCTATTATCCTGGTGAAAACCTAGTAAATAGGCACCTTGATAATAATCAAAAAAATGAAAATTTGAAAAAATACCCAAAAAAAATGAAATATTCAAAAATACAAAAAATCAAAAAAAAAGAGAAAAGTACAAAAAATTTGGAAAAGAAGAAAAAATGTGTCATTGATGAAAACCTGGCAAACAGGCGTCATGGTAGCAAAAATAGAATCTATGCCAAGATGGTGAAAACCTGGTAAACAGGTGCCTCTTGTTCCCTAATGCTATACCTTTTGCAGCACCGCTTGGCTCTTGCTTTCATGTTTTAGTTTGCTTTCTTGTTTCCTGCTTTAGTTCATTTCCTGCTTTAGTTTGCTAGCTCATGCATTTGCTTTCACCTATGTTTGAGATTTTCCCCGACTCTACATGGATTGGAACTGGTCACACTTGGGGGCACCTTCTTGGTCTAGGGGGCATTGTCCTATCACTTTTGAAGATGCTTTCTTGTATCAGTCACTAGTGGTTCCCACTATGTCTTTCTGTTGATGCCTAGCTATTTTTGAGATCTCTCTCCTCAAGGGTCTCTTGGGTATTATTCACCAGTGGTTCTCACCACGTCTACCTACTGATACCTAGCTATCACTTGGATCTCTCTTTTTGAGGATCCCTTGTACATTAGTCACCAGTGGTTCTCATTGTGTCTGCCTACTGATGTTTCGCTAGTATCTCTGAGATCCCTCTCCTTGAGGATCTCTCTTGTATCGGTCACCAGCATTTCTCACTGTGTCTGCCTACTGATACTTTGTTTAGCACTTTGATGTTCTCTTCAAGATGAATTTTTTCACCGTACACTTCTAATTTGACTTCAATCCACTTGAACAAAAACTTAAACTAAAACTAAAAATTGGATTTGTAATTATCTAGAGCATGCTGAGCTTTTCTCTTTTGTGTGTTTGTTCTTTTGTTTTGTCATTTCTCCTCGAGTGAATCTAAGACATCTTTCTTGACTGAGAAACGTGAAGACTGGGGGCATGATCTTTCCTTTGCTTTTTGTTTGGTGGTTTAGTTCCAATTATCTAAATAATTCACGTAAGAGGGGTGTCCATCTGTAAGAGCCTTCATCATGTATTGAATGGCCATGTGTACCTTGACTCCTTTTATATGGAAACTTTAGTGAGGTTGGTTCTTCTCCTTGTTTGTTTGAGTGACTTCTTTCTGCTATGAGTAAAATTGCAAACACTCATCCTGTGAAGTGAACGTAAGGGTCACTGTGAACATTCTTTAGCAAAGGAAGGAACTCTCATATGTCTAGTGTGTTTGTATGCAAGCAACATTCAAGTCATTCTAGTAGCTATGCTTTGATGCTTATGTTAACTTGTTAAATCAAAAGGAATAGGTGTTTAGGTCATTCTGGCTTCTTGTGCCTTAATGCTTACACCTCATTCTGATAAATCTAAGACTAATGTCATATTCATATTCTCATGATTGCAATGTCAATGAGGATTGTATGGCATCTTGCGAATGTCTGTTGCTAAAAAATCTATGATGATAATACAATGAGTCGAACAACCAAGTCCTAGGGTTTGCATCTAGTTTAGGCTTGCATTGAGACAATGTTTTGGTACTCTCTTGAATGTCTTCCTCTAGATCTATTCATCAAAGGTTCTCATCTTTTATCTCAGATTCATCTTGGCTGCACAAGTGTCCAGTCCTCATTCTCAATCTTCAAACATTATTTTGGTTAGTACCTTTCATATATTGCTACATCCTACATGAGATGATTAGTACCACATTTCCATTGCATTTCCATGTGCATCCATTATAAGCATAAATCAAATCATACATTGCATTCATTTATCTATCATCTATCATTGCATTTCACATTGCATATTCATATACCATCATAAAATGAAACATATTCATATCATAAAAGAAAGCATGTGCATCTCATACATATATAATCTGTACATCTAAATCATCTAGGAAACATCTCATAAAACATGAACATCAACATTAAAGCAATATATAAACAAGTACAATGATATCAAAGAGGTGATCTCATATATATATCTCGTAGTCGATCAATGTCATTTACAAAAAGAATGGTGCTACTCGAGCACAGTATCAAAATATGGGCTACAATATGAATATCTAAATGAGCTAACTCTTCCGATCACCACCTGGAGGAGGTGGTGGTGGGGGTCCCTGTGGAGGTGCTTGTGGAGGTGGTCTTGGTAGTGGAGGTCCCTATGGTGCTCTGGTGTACTCAGAAAATTGAGGCACCTACTAAGATAGATCTGGAACAATCCCAACATATGATGCATAGTAGTAAGCTGCCTGAGCGGACTCATATCTAGTCTCTAGTCATGACCTCACTAGCTCCTCTCAGAGCTCTTTGATCTCCCACTCCCTGTCAGCCATGCACATCTCCTAGATGATGACCTAGGTGTGGTAGTCATCCCTCTCCTACTGTACCTACCGAACTCTCTCTCGGTGCTTCCTAAGAGCCTCCTGTGCTTTTTCTATCTGAGGTGGCCCCTGTGTGGCCTGATCTGACATATCAATATCATCTTGTGCCCCCTTTTTAGGAGGCAGCTGATGAGAGGTATCCCCTATCCTTTGCCTAGTGGACCTCTATTGGGTCCCACTACCACCTGCACCTACGTCTGATCCCATAGTCCTAGGAGGGATGTCTATCTGCCCTATCCTCAGCCTCAGTACCCTTTGTCTCTGCTTTTGCTACTGGTGTGGCCCTTGTTGTGAAACTTGTTGTTGTCTAGGCTATTGTACTAGTATCTACTAATGGGAAGGTACTTTTTACTACTTTGCAGGCTACCGTTGTGCCCCTTGGCCCATGCTGACAAGATCTGTGAACCTCATGAAGGGGTGCACCAAGAACTAATCTCAATATGCAGGTGTCATCCCTACATTGGTGACATCCACCATGTAGTCCCAATGAGTTGGAGGTACTCATGCCTCAATTGTGCATCTACCTTGATCTAACCTGGGCTACCAGCCCTTCTTTGTCCCATTGATGAAGCGAGCATATGTAGCATACTCCTGGGAGATGTCATGATGTCTCCCAAACTGCCTCATAACACGTGTGAGCAAGAAGTGCTCAATGATAGAAATAGTGCACCCAATCAATGGACGTGAGACAAACATGTGTGATAGCTCCTATCGAGTGTCATCTCATGGCTTTGTGGCTACCCAAGGTCTCCACACAACTGCTTCCATATCATCTAACTACCCCCTCCACTGCTTGGTCTTACCTAGTGCTGGTTGAGTCATAGGGCCTGCATATCTATAAATGTAGGGCTTGAGGGCCTACCGTGTATCATGAAATATCGGCCTACAAATAGGGAGATGCTCCCAGGCTTGGATATGCAATACAAAAACTCCAATGGCCATGGTCTTGGCACTTTGATACATGACCTCGTGCATCTCATGGTACATCTGTGAGAGCATGCACTCGCCCCATCCAAATTTGACAGCTGGCCTGTCTAGCATCCGTTGTAGCATCTGTCCCCAGCCACACTCCAATCTATGTTGTCCCTAATCTGGAACCAAGTAACAACTCAGGAACATGGCTAAAATGACTACTAGTCAGTGAGCATCGCCATATCTACTGACTAGCTCATCCCATGAGATGGCCAGACCCATCACTAACTCATCTCTGAATATGGCTCTTAGTGCTAGTGTACCTACCCTCGGCTATATATCATACTCAACACAAGCACTATGGAAGGGTATCCTCAATATCCAGTAGATGTCCTCGGGAGTGACTATCATCTCCCCCATCGGCAAATGAAATGTGTTCATCTCCGAATGGAAACGCTTGACAAGTGCACCTAGAAGACCGTGATCTACCCGAATGTTAGGTATATCATGCAAGTACATCAATCCTAGCCCCTCAATGTGGGCACCCTCAGCATCAGTCAACCTCTGTACTAATGTGGTGATGACTGGATGGTGTGACCAGAATGTGACATTTGGGAAGTCAACCTGCAAAGAAAGTGATGACATTGGATCAGTATCTCAACATGATGGTTTCAAATCAACAATAGCAAATGAAGCAATGCATCTATCCTAAACGCAACTCTGTGACACTCTACTTGGTTGATTTCATGAAAATTTGGTAGATTCTACAAACTATAGCAAATTTTTGAGTGAGACAAGATCTTGTCTTGTGCAAGATTTCATTACCAGGATGAAATTTTGCGTGGCATCTTCTAGTGGCTCACGCGAGAACACGGAGCCACCCGATGCGAGGATGCACTAACCCCCGCAAGGAAACTATTTTCTCATGTGAGGGGCGACTGAGGCCAGTGTGAGGAAATTATTTCCTCACATGAGGGTTGAAGAACAAGGCCCTAAAACATGCTAAATCTAACCTAAATGACCTAGAAAGTGATTATAACTTGAAATGCAGAATGGTTTATTGGCTACTCACAGGTGGGTCATACTCTGGCGGTCGGCTGTGGCATCAAGAGCACTCGAATTGATGTGTATGCACTAGAACACCCTCCATTCTCTCTTAGAGCTCTCAAATCACTAGAAGACAAAGTGAATAATTAATTGAAAATGACCCCTCTAGGCTTTATATAGCTTTTGACCTAATTTTCAAAAGTGCTCTGTTTTGTGTGAAAACTTCACCCTTGGCTAAATCAACCATTTTGAATCCATTTTTAGGATTGAAATTGAAATCTAACATCTCTAGATGGCTCAAAATCATGTTTTAAAATTCTAGGATCCTTTGGGATCGGACGCTTGTGTAATTAGCCTTCTGGCGTCATTTTCCTGCCAGATTCTCATCTCATCATTTTCTTGAGATCTTCAATGTGTTCATCTAAAGTTAACTCTAGTCAAATCTGGTCAAATTTGGTCAATAGGACCTCCCAATTGCTCCAAATCACTTTTGCATCCTCTCGATGCTTCCTTAATCTCTTCTGAGTTCCTATGGATCTTCGATCTTATCTCTATCTGCAACCTTTTACTATCAATCATCTTTTTGATGTGTCATCTTTCAATTTCACTCCCGAAGGGGGCAAGATGATTGCATCATTAAATCTTGTCGAATCAATTCTTGAATCAGCCTAATCTAAATCAAAGTCCTCACCGCTTGGGGCATCTCATCTTTGGGCCTTGTATCTTATCATCTTATCATCTATCTTTTAGGTATATGAGCAATCTAACTTGGATCCTTGAGGATCAAGCTTCGTTCTAGAGATGGTTCTCAAAATATCATTAGGTATTGGGGAAATCTAACCCTAATCCCTGAAATTCAAGCTTCGTTCTGGAGATGGCTCTCAAAATCTCTTTTGGACCGTTATCTGGGCAATCTAACTCGGGTCTCAGAGGACTAAGCTTCGTATTGGGGAAATCTAACCCTGATTCTGAAGATTAGTCCTAAATCTACATCTGTTATCATTTGATCAATGGGCATTGGGGCAATCTAACCTTGATTCGAGTCTCCTCTCAAGTTGTCATTAGATCATTGTCTTCATAATCTAACTTAGACTTCAGAGAATCATGCCTCGTTCTGGAGGTGGTTCTGCAATTCGATCTATTTCAGTGTCTTGGCATCCTAACCTTGACTTTCGAGGGTTAAACTCCATTTTGGGGATAATCCTAAAACCTCATCTATCACATTAGACTATTCTTTGAATCAATCTATTGCTTGCACATCAATTCAAAGAGGGGCAAATGTAATACCCCAAAATTGGTACCTTATAATTTCAATCAATTTTGGTACATTTCTTCAATTGTACATCATTAAAGTCCTATTTTACTAGGCAATTTTCTCTCTCCTACCTGACTTTATTTGACTTGGTGTCAATTGCAAAAACCCTAAATTGCATTAATCTCACACTATAATTAATTCCTAAGTATTCAACTTTATTAGCTAAAATAATCCCTATGATAAATTAATTTAATTCTAAAGTCCTAAGTGCTTTAAATTAAATTAAACCCACCCCATTTAGCTAATACACATAAAAGGAATTAATATTATTTGGTTATTTGAATGGATTATCTTTATTTGGATTTAACAATTCAAATTATTCGAAGGGTCACCCATATGTGGCAATAATTCATTCTTTTAATTGAATAATCCTTCAATATTTGTCTTAATTGGAAATGAAGAGTCGACCATTTCATTTAAAGAAACTCTTCATCCTCTCTCCGGGCTTGTCTATATTATGAACCTCATTTTCTCATTTTGAAGAGGCAATTGTGAGAGTATCAAAACTATAGTCATTTTTTGTCTCAATTATTTCATATTTCCAAGCTTTTATTGCACATTAGTTTAATTCTCATTTAGTGTAATTGCATTCTCATATTAGTATAATTTGTTGGCAATTTGGCTAATGTGGATGCATAGATGTTGTCATTATGGCAACATATGATCTCTATTAAGAGCGTAGAATTTGGAATGCAAGTATGCAAAGTTGAAGGAAGAAATTGTCTAAGTTTGGATACAGTGATCCTGACAGAGCACCCGATGAAGATTTAGTTGGCGACGTCCACTGGAGAAATATTTTTGTTTGCATAGTTAACTAAAGCTTCTATAGAGTATGAGGATACCCCATCTTAGTGTGCATAAAGTTTGGAGTAGTACGGACAAAGTTATTCAAAGTTTACCGAAGACAGTTTTGCAGACAGAACAGTTTTGGAGACAGTTTTAGCGAAAGAGTTAAGGGATTATTTTTGCTTGTCAAAATAATGACTTAACATTATTAAGGGATGACATCCTAGATGTTTACTCTTGGATAAAGATTTTGGATGTCAACCATGTAAATTTATTAGCTTTAATAACTCATATATTAGGCATACTTGAAATGTAGTGAAAAAAAGTAGTGATATGTAAAAAGAAAGAAAAGATAACTTGCGATAGTTGTTTATTGTGATAGCAGCAAAGGCTATTGATGTGAAGTTGTAAGCAGTACCATATTACAGTCAGAAACATTTTTGTATTACCTGTTTGGGCAGTGAGCTCAACTGGTGATCAAGTTTTGTAATCTAACTCCTAACAAGGTTAAGGCTTCTAACAAGGCCTAAAGTCCTTTAACCAGGACAGATCTACTATATATTGTAAATTGACTCCTAACAGGGTCCAATATCCCTAACAGGATACTTTTGATTAGTGATCTTTGTGGGTACCATCCCCACCGGAGTTTTCCCTTGGCTAGGGTTTCCTCGAGAACATATGATGTGTTATGAGTTCTTTCTATTTACTGCTATGTTTGTTAATCAGCTTGATAATCTTTGTATGCACTAAAGTAATCTGTTATATCCATAAGTGGGCAAAAGAAAAATTTTGTGAAATATTGATTCACCCCCCCCCCCCCCCTCAGTATTTCCTATTTCTAACATAATTTGCTTATTGTTATTAGCTTAATCCTCATGTCTCTTTCAAGTTCTTAGATTAATTGCATATTCATCTTAGATTAATTGCAATTTATTTATCTTTTAAGCTTTCAAAAATCCTTCATATTAGCTTGGTCTTTTGGTTGTTGGCTCTCACTCTAAGAGTAATTCAAACACCCCAGCTAATTAGGAGGCAACAAGTCGAATCGATAGAATCTTGTGAATTGAGTAATTCATACTCATCTTCATGATTCGATGATCAAGAAATGACTATGTTGTGTATATGGCTGAAGTTTGAGGTCCATATTCAGGCATAAATAATAGCAATATCACAAT
Source organism: Chamaecyparis obtusa (assembly GCA_027943335.1). NCBI lineage: Eukaryota > Viridiplantae > Streptophyta > Pinopsida > Cupressales > Cupressaceae > Chamaecyparis > Chamaecyparis obtusa. The sequence goes on along the minus strand of BSBK01004228.1, from coordinate 5,852,859 downwards.
TGTCTAATTTTTCAATAAGGGCAGGTTTACTATTTTTGGAAGGTTTACTATTTTTAGTAATTTTTTCATTTGAGCATAGATTGTTGCAATTACTTCCCTAGATGTTCATTTTGGATATATAAGTCTACTGGTAAAGTTTTGTGGCAAGATCACATCCAATTCTAAAGATATTGAACTTTTTTATTTTTGATAGGATGGTACAAAAAGTTTGAACTCAATTTTGAAAGTCTTAGAAACTCTGGAAGGGGTCAAAACTTGTCTGGAACAACAATACACAATCCTAAATGTAAGTGCTAAGAGAGATTTATGAAAAGTGGTTATAATAGAAAATCAAGTACATAGTTCAAAAGTTATGGATTCTAGAAATTGTGCCAACAAGACTCAAGTTTCAATACAACAAGGAAGAGAGAAAAATCAGTTAGGTAGGAAATTGAACCATTAGGTGCCATAATGGGAAAGTTTCACTTTCTAAAATATTCTAAGATAGTTAATGGTGCTACATAAACAATGATGAAGGTGGGTTTCACACTTAAAATTTAGAAGGGTAGTTTGTGGCTCTGTCTTGCAAATTATTGTAATAATAGCCCATGTGGTTGTAGCAAGTTATTTTTATGAATGTCGTAATGTCATTTCATTAAAGATAATAGAAAGAAAAAAAAATTGTTCTTGCAACTATTATGTTCTTGTAATTTTTTGTTTATTTCTCTTCTGTATTCTGTGTTTGGGTTAGTAAGGGGAGTATCATTCATTAAGTGGTATCAGAGTAGAAGATCCTGAGTGTGTAGATAGATTACCAAATGTAAGGTGGCTTGCACCAAGATTATGGTTTTTGGTCTAAGAGATAAGTGCAAAAAAATGCATCCACAAAGGAACCATGGTGGAAGAGTTACAAGTGCAACAAAAGAGGGTTTTAGGGCCCTCCAGAGACAAGTGTCAGTACTGCAAAAGGAGCTGCAAAAATGAGCCAATATTAGGGAAAGAGATGAAAGTGAGGATGAATCTAAATAAGAAGGAAAATTTGAAGAAGAGCAAGAAGTGACAAGGAATCATGATGAGGCTAGTTTTTCAGGGCCATTTCTAAGATAGGAAAGAGACCAAATATTGAAGTTTCCACATTTTTTGGAAATCTTAACCTAGAAGAGTGATTGATTGGATCAATGATATGGAAGAGTACTTTAAGTATGAAGAAGTATAATATCCTGAGAGGGTTAGATAAACAAAGGCCAAGCTGAAAGGTCTTGCTCAAATTTGGTGGAGAGGAGTTCAATTGGAGAGAAATAGAAGAGCTAAGGAGAAGATAATAAGATGGGATTGGATGGTGGACAAATTGAATAGAAAATTCATTCATGTTGACTATGAGCTAGATTTACTAAAAAAAATGCAAGGGTTGAAGCAAGCAAGAAAATCTTTCTAGGAGTATATAGAAGAGTTCTTATCAGAATGGGTCATTTTGAAGCCAACAAGGAGAAGGTTGGTTGATTATGTTGGAGCCTCAAAATCTTGACACAAGGTCAATTAGAAAAGTACTAATAGATACCTATATGACCTTATTTTGTGAGCCTTTCTAGTCATCACCAAGCTTTTGTTGAAGCTACTAAAGATTTCTTATAAAAATTTCAACACAAACAAAAGCCTTCATCCTACATAAAATGCCCACTTTTACATATAATTTACCTACATGCCAAAAGGTCCATCAGTAAAGATAGAGTGTTCAGTGAATGTTGTGAAGCATATTTATTCTAATCATGTCATATTTTGGTACAAATTTCTATATCAACAGAAGTATAGGAGAGTTATACCGATTAAGAAAACATAGATAAGGGAAAACACAATGCAAGGAGATATCGACAGAACATAGAGGAGTTTATCCCAACAAAGGAAAAAATAAGGTCATCGAAGGAGCTAAGACTATCAGAAGAATAATTTAAAATAAAATTGATAACCTAAGCTACGACAATGAACATTACTAGTGAAAGGATTTTTAATGATAAAAGAGCCACACGAAAAGAATTGTCGACTGATGTACTGAAGGAGCATATAACAATGAAAAGGGAACAAAGAAAGGTTTTTGGCATAAGGTGTACCAATAAGTTTCATCAGAGAAATAGATAGCTATTGGTTTGATGAAAAATGAGTATTTTGATAATGCACATTATACCGATAATATTATGTCAAAGAGACACATTACAGGGTACATTGATTAAAGAATGAACAAAAGAAATAGGTCTAAACTATTAGAGGAGGTTACGGTGATGATATAATACACAAAAATGAGATGGCATCAATAAAGGTTATGCCAATGAATTTTCATCGGTGGAAATAACACTATTGGAAGAGAAAATAATCTCGGGTCTGATAAAGCAAGTGTCACCGATGAAAGTTGTTAGGACAATATTTTGTTAGATACGCTAATGAAGAATTTGAAGAAAGGAAAACACTTATCAGTGGAATTTATGGCAAAAAAGGTTCATTGACCAAGCTCTCACTATCAGAATTTGAATCAAGATGCTTCAGTGAAGGTGTAAGTTACTCTGATGATATTTTTATCAAAGTAACATGTCTCGTGTTTCCCCAAAAATCAAATACAAAAAGGAATAAACAACATCATAGGAACTAACAAAGTAGGAATATATTTTTAAGGGATTCTCGATAGAATAAGCTTTATCGACAGTAATTGAAAATAGAATGATCGGTGAATGTTACGCTAATATAATCAAGGTAAAAGATTATGTTTGAAGGCTTATCAAGAGACATTACCTCGATGAGATAGGTGAAGTAGGGGATTGTACAGTTGATCGGGGGAAGTTCTATTGATAACATAAAGAGACATGAAACATATTGAAAGGACATATGAAAGGACTCACTGATCAAACTAAAAGACTCATAAATGGTGCGAGATGAAATCATATCAGTATATCACACAAAAATCTCTAGCGATAATAACGGTCCTCTTGTCAAATATTTCAACTTTTAAAATAGAGCATTGAATATCCATTTTTGTTGATCATAAATAATTTGTATGAATAGTTATATCAATGATATTAATCAGATTTAGAAGCCATATTGTGGAGTCATAGAAGGATAATCCAATGAAGAAGGTGAACGATAGAAATTTGCTAAGAAGGGCATTACAAATCAGAGCGATCAATTTCAAGTAGGATTTTCTTGATTCTTTGTTCATATATTTTTGTGATTTTTGTCAAATTTCATCGATGGATAACCCTAGTAGGTCAAGGAAAAGGAGGGGAAAAAAAGTGATGATACAGGAGTGAAGAAATAGAAAAAGGAAATAAAAATAGAAAATCAAAGCAATATATTCCTGAGGCTAAGAAGATAGAGGATAAGTATAAGGATTTCGGGGATGTGTGGAAAAACACAAGGAGTTATCAATTATTCATCTTATAATATGAGGAGAAATTACTAAGAGCCTATGTGCAATCCTGGAGGAAGAATTTGGGGAGGCTAGTGGTGCCTAACATCTTTATGAACATAGAATTGCTTAAACTCCTGGTGACTAATTATAGTTTGGAGAAGAGGGAAATCTACAATCTCAATGGAGAACCATTTGTATATGTGTCAAGGGATTCTATAATGGAGGTTTTCAATTTGGATTACTCACATGACTATCATTTATCGTTAAAATAATTAGAGGAATATGCAATGATGGACACCACATATAATGTGTAGAGGCTTACATTACATCGGCCTGGAAAATATGACAAGTTGGATCCTCTTATTGAGGAGGATGGCTCTCCATTCAATGTTGACTTATTCATGAACTACTTGAAATTCATCGATTATTCAACAGGACAGGTTGTAGGGATAGAAGCACCAGAATTCATGTCAATCAAACGTATGGTGATGGAAGAGGATGTTCAAGTGTACAACCCTAGGCCTTTCGATTATGTAGAGTATGTTTCAAAGAAATTTGATTTAGGTTTAATATATGTTAGGGATGATCCTGATCACCCATGTTTCAATATTATTCAACTTTGATGCATATGATACTATTTTATGGAAGAATGAGAGGGATGTGGCTAGAAGGGTTAGGCCTTACATAGATAGGGAAATAGGGGGAAGAATTACTAGTCCAGTTGTGGACCTCTTTCTGGGATTCAAGGTATGATGGCTCTCCCTATGTTCATTTTGATGAGTTGATTATAAAGACATTTTACAAAATGTATAATTATCCATGTGACCGATTAATTTCAATGGAGATCAAGAGGTTTTTGAGGCCGGAGGAGTTTAATAAAATAAAATTGGTTGATCACAATTGGGGTGACTGGTATGTGCACAAATAATTAACTATAATTAGGGCTTTTGGTTTTGAAGGTGCAACCTATAAATTACCAAAAAAGGTGTTAGATATGGTAGCTTATTTAGAAATTGTGAGGATTAGATTACTCAAGTTGCATGAACCTTGGTGCACACCATAAAAAATAATTTATGTGTGGAACACTCAACTTTGGTGATTTCATCATTGTTTCCACTAAAGCCTATGATTTAATAAGGGATAAACTATTAATTGAATTCAAATTGGAAGAATACACCCCAAGAAGGGGTTATGATCTAGAAGGTTCTATAAGTTCTTGAAAAAAAAAGTAAAATCTTAGTGGCTACACTCATGTCCCTTTCCTAGTAGAAGATGTTTTTAGAAATAAGGAAGATAAGGAGGTCAAAAAGGCCATTGAGAATTTCATGAAGGAATCAGAAAAAAGGAGACAAGAGTTACAAGAAATGAAAAATTCATCTAGAGATGAATCTGCTAGAGAAAATGAGGTGCAATCACACCAAAGGATGGCTCTCTGGTCAATGATTGATTACTATGAAGATTTCCCCGATAGAGAGGTTCAGGTGGATAAGGAGTTACAAATTGATAAAGATGATAGGCTCACAACTTATGAATCTTTTGTTTCAGATGATGAGTTTGTAAAGTCCAAAGAGTTGAAATAATTTTTGTACAATTTTGAAGGAAAAAGATTGAATGAATCTATCTGTAATATTACCCTAGATAATGAACAACAACTATTGAATATATTGAAGGATGATATAGACCATGAAATGTAGACTATGACCTTTGAAAGTGGAATACAACTATCGCTTGAGGCATGTATCATGATTTTTCCTGGTTGGGATCTTAGTGCCTCTTTAATCTTTGATAGTTTCTTGCATGACAAGGATAAATAGTATAAATTGAACATAAAGGGAGTAAGAGAAATTTATATTGGGTCAAGTTTTAACCCTGACAATGATTCCATGCTAATATGGGCTCTGTACCCTCCTCATAAAATGCCTAAGATCATTGATTTTGAAGAGGATTTTGGCCATATGATGACTTTGAAAGTAGGCAAGACTGACCCTATGTTAATGGTAGACATTGGTATCAACATCGCAAAGCTCAATAAGACCCAAACATTGCAGTTGATAAAGGAGAAGAATTTTATAAAAGAAAATATAAGAAGTTGCAATTAGAATTCACTTCAATGAAGGATGTTAATTTCAGAATTACAACTGGAAATGATGCAAAGTTACAGATCAAGTGTAATAAATTGCAAGAGGAGCATCAATAGTTATTGGAGAAGACAAAAATTATCCTATTTGACACAACATCTACCATGCTTCATAAGAGATTTACAATTTTGAAAACACATTTAATTGTTTTTTGGGATGCACATAAGAAGAATTTAGTGGCAATCCTTGAGCATAGGAGGTTGAAGAACAAATTGGATGTTAAAAATCATGACATGCAACTCAAAGGATCTAACACCAACTCCATGGCCACTATGGATAAACTGACATCAAGAATGATAAATACACCAATGATCTAGATTCAGAGTATGAGGGATTCACAAGTACAGTCAAAATGGGTCTACCACCACTATCTGACAAGTATGTAAAGCTAAAGGAATGGAATGCTTGGATGGATGCATGCAACAAACCACTACAGGATGCATTGGACACAGACAAAGCTTATGGATTGTCACTTGAAGGATTGTGTCGACATATGAAGCTAATGGTCAAAGTGAAATATGAGGTTAGGAATGCTATTCATGATGTAGACACTTATGCATCACAATAATACCAGGATCACCTTTCAACTATTAAATATATATTAGATGAGGAATATTTTTTCCATTAGTTTTAATTATGTTTAGTTGTTATATTCCAAAAGACTCTATGAAGGGACGCCACTGTTGGGTCCTTTTCATATATTAATGAACTTAAAATGTAATATTAAATATATCATTAATACATCAGTTTAACAAGATATTTTATTTTATTTGTAATATGGTTCTATTTCAGTGAATACAATCAATTCTTCTCTTTTCTTGTCAATTGTGGAAATCATTACTTTTGATCAGTTTTATGTTATAATCACTTGCAGTATGTGGTTGTTATCTTAAATCCTCGTGTGAAGATTTTTATGTTGAGGTTACAAGTTAGAAGAAAATAAAATACATTTGAGACAAAATGTAGCTATTTGTATTTTATTCTAATTGTTCTTTCTAGGATAGTTAAATTCATCCAGACTAACTATGATTGTGTTATTCCTAACCGATTACTAAGATGGGGAGGTGAATCAGTAAACACAATTTCTTTTCCAATTAAACCTTATGTAAATATTCTTGCAGTGTTAATAGAATATAATCAATCACTCATGAACAGAAATAGAAATGCATAGGTCAACACAGCATATATGTGTGGAAACCCTTCGTTAGAAGGAGAAAACCATGGTGGAACAGAACCCACAACTTTACTACTGTAGTAATAAAGGTGCCCTATGAAGAGCTTACAAAGCACTTGTAAGAGTGCTACCCGGTAAAGGGATTTGGTAGAAGACCTATTAAGATCTTGACCCTGTTAGGAGTCTCCTTGCAAAAGGACTTTCAATCGGTTAAGGGATTTATACAACAAACCTGTTAAGGTTCACCCTAATAGAGGGATTTGAATATGCTTAACAATGTAAAAGCAATGATCTGTAATGACACTTTATGTCTGATTAGATCATACATGTTACCCTTTCTGCTCTGCTTGGCTATTGAGCCTCTCTTCCTTTCACCTCTTGTGACTGTAGCTTCTCTCAAAAGATATCTCTCTCCTACTCTGTATAGTCAACAATACCTTTTGTGTACCCCATGACTTGTATTTATAAGACATTAATCTTATTAAAGAATACTTCTCACAGTTCTGCCAAGCTCTAATCTCACCCATAAATCATGCATGCAAAGAACTTGTAAAATGATATTGATTTTACCTTGAAACATCGACGTGGAAATAAAGCTAACTCTAGTTCTAATGGTGAATATTCTGTATAATCTTGTTTTAACTGAAACAACTCCACATAATCCTGTGCGAAATGTCATGCAGTCAACTGATATCAATCTTATACCTGGTTGGTCATACATCCCTTGTATGTTTTACAAAACTAGTTGTTGACACTCTGTTTGGTCTACTGGTACATATACTCTATTCTGTCGGTATTAGTCTACTGGTTTACCAATGGGATTGATGTTTTCTTTTATCTTATCCAATGACAACTTAACTATGCCAACAGATTGAAGACATAAAATTGTAACACTAAGGGTTAGATAATTGGAAGACTCACCAAGGGAGGGTTTAAAAACTATCTTTCAGAGTTATACGTAGGATTAGAGGATGGGTAACTCTATTGTCCAAGAGATAGGAAAGCATTGGTCAATTTATAGAAAGAACTATATTCAAATATAGCTAAAGTATAAATTAAATTTCAAATATAAACATAAAGGAATCAACCAAAAGATGTGGAAAATATTGATAGGTAAATAGTCAGAAAGATATTAGAAGATTAAAAAAAAGCAATAATCAAATAGGAAAGAATCATAGAAGCTAGAGTTGAGAATCAGACAGAAATGGTGAAGAATTAGGAAGAAATCAAGTAGTTGGTGAATAAGGGAATCTATTTTGAAGATATATGCCACTTTGAGATAGATAATAGAAGTAAAGTTATAAATACAATCTGTTATAAAAAGCACCAACAAGAAGAATTAATTGGTGAATAGGTGAACCCTCCTAAGTTCTATAGATCCTGGTGAAAGGGAATTGGATCATATTGATCATTATCATTGGTTGGCCAATTTAAATTGGAAAGTTTGAACATAGAGCCTACCATACTCTCAAAAAATTTCAATATGTTGATTTGGGAACCAATAACATAAATGGGTTGAGGTTGAGTATTCAAGAAGTTGATAATGGTAAGAATGTCTACCATTGAATATGCATATCAATTTGTTTTGAAGGTAGAAGAATAACTAAACAAGAAGTACGAGGGCAAGAAAAATAGAAGAGGTCATGGTGGAAAGCCCAGTGGTGGCCTTGTGGACATCGAAATAAAGATCAAAAGAAGAATGATGACTCTACTAGCAGTCAAAATCAGAGGGGAAATAATTCATATTATCATTGTGATCAAAATAATGGAGATCAAATAGGAAGAGGAAAAGGACTTGGAAGAGGAGGTTTTCATAGAATGTGTTTCCAGTGTAGAGAAGGACATAGAGCTTATGAATTTCCCCAACATCAAGTAAGGAAAAATAGAAGACCAGGTGATAATGCACAATTTGTACATGTAGATGAGGATATTAACTTGTCACATTCAAGATATGTTAAAAGAGGAGAGATCCTTATTACCAAAAGAGCCTTGCTAAATTATGAGAAGGAACCTGAGAAAATGAATAATTTGTTTCGCACATGATGTAAGTGTAATGGTAAAGTATGTAATGTCATTATAGATGGTGGAAGTATTATAAAATTATTTTAGAGGAAATGGTTAATAAATTGAAGTTAGAGAGAAGAGGCATTTAACTCCCTACTGAATTTCTTGGTTGCAGAAGGACCACGAGGCTTTGATCAATGAACAATGTTTAGTAAAGTTCAAAATTGGAAACTATCATGATAAGGTATTATGTGATATTATGCATATGGATGTTTTCCATCTATTGGTATGGATACCATAGAAATTTTATCATCATACAATACATGATGGGTATGTAAATACCTGTTCTTTGACAACGGGTGGAGTTTGACATAAGCTGATGCTATTGAAGGAAACTAAGGAAAAGGTATTTAGTAATGCAAGAGTATGTTTAGTTGATGGAAGGAAGTTTCTAGAAGGCATGAAGCATGAACATATATGTTTTTCTTTAATCCAAAAGTTGATAAAGAGGAAATAAAAGGTGTACCTATGGAAGTTATAGATTTGTTAGATGAGTTCAGGATATTGTATTTGATAATGTACTAGATGGATTTCCACCAATAAAAAAGATTAGTTATTAAATGGAGTTGATTCCCAAATCCAGTTTGTGGAATAAGGAAGCCCATAAAATGACACCAGTAGAGAGTGAAGAGTTGAATAGAAAAGTGCAAGAGTTGTTGCAAAATAGGTTGATTTAATGAGAGAGTTTGACTCCTTGTGCAGTAACAACGATACTAGCACCGGAAAAATGGAGAATGGAGGATGTGTATAGATTCTTGGGTTGTCAATAAGATTACTATCAAGTATATGTTTCCATTGCCAAGGATGGATGACATTATAGACTATTTGAGTGGAGCTAAGTACTTCACAAATATAGATTTGAAGAGTGGATATCACCGAATTTGGATCAGAGAAGGAGATGAATGGAAAATGGCCTTCAAGACAAAGAATGGATTGTATGACTGATTAGTCATTCCCTTTGGGCTAACCAATGCACCAAGCACATTCATGAGGCTCGTAAATGTGGTATTTAAAAAAATTGAGTAAGTTTGTTATTGCTTACTTGGGTGATGTTTTGATCTTTAGTAAGACATTAGAAGAGCATGTAATGCATATTTGTAGGGCCTTTGAGAAGTTAAGGGAATAAAAGTTGTTGATTACCCTGAAGAAGTACATATTTGTGAAGGAGGAGTTCATGTACTTGGGATTTTTTGTCTCTAAAGATGGTTTTAAAATGGACCTAGAGAAAGTGAAAGCTTTCCTTGAATGGGTTACTCCAAAGAGTGCTATTGAGGTAAGATTGTAATGTGCCCAACTGGCTCTCTATTGGCAAACTAAATTTTTCACAATTTTAATTACACATTTTAAAATCATTTTCAGATCATAAGGAATTTTTTGAACAACATATATGAATTTCAACAATTTTTTCTAGAATTCTTAATTAAACAACAACAACAATTAATTCTTCATTCTCAAAATATCAATCAACAAGATGAAGCCAATAATAATCAATCCAAACAACCAATAAGTTCTTAGGTTATTTATCAACACAAGGAAGGCAAATAAAAACAATGTATAAGCACCTTGTGTAATATACGATTGTTGATGACTAAGTCGCAGCCAAGTGTGAATTGGCACCAGCACACAACACAATTGGTTCTCCTTTGCTAATGGAAATTCCCAACCAATCCAATGTAAGACACCGGTTCTGATCGCTAAAACAATTAACATTCAACCCTTAGTGTATTTCCAGCTGCCATCAACATATACACACAGCTCTAAATTTTGTACGGAGCTTGCAAAATTTCGTATGACTGCCAATGAATGCCTAGATTTTGTAACAATGCAAAATTCCAATGATCTCTATGCAACAACAAACAATCCTCAGCAAATTGTAAAGAAATTTGGTTTTTTCTCCAACTTCATGAAGACCAAACACTTACAAATGATAAGAACTCTCTCCAAATTGAAGACCAAGTCCAAACCCTAGCTTCTCCAAGAAAAAAAAAAATCCTCTTCCAAGAATCAATTTCACAAATTCAACAAATGATCAATAGGTGAGAAGAATATTTTTTCGAGTTGAATATATAAGCTTTTTGAAAAAGCTTCAACTTTACATTTTTCTCTAAAGAAGCTTCTTCAACACAACATCATTTTATAACATTAAATTTATAAAGTTATTAAATTAAAATAAGTTAATTTAATAATCACTTTAAAATCATGAAGCCGCTAAAACTATCTGACTGAATAAAACTAACTTCTGACAATAGAGCTCTGAGCTCAAACTGCCCTACCAGAAATAGCCATCTAACAAAAATAGAATTACTATAAATAGTAAGTCTCACAAACTAGAGTTTCCTAATAAACAATCCCAAAACATCTGATATCACTGTGCAAGCACCCTGCTAAACCAAGTCATACCCAAAATACAACTTACTATAAATAGTAAGTCATCCAATCTGACCCAAACGAAGAGCAGAAATGGCAACCAAAACCTCCAAAATGGAATCCAACCATTGGATCTACCAACTGACCCCCTCTGATCACCTGATTAGATTATGAGGGTCACCAAACTAAGCTAATCCCAAGAGTCTAAAAAATGGGGACATTACAGTCCTCCCTTCCCAAGATTATTTGTCCTTAAGAAATCAAGAAAAAATAAGCAACATCACTGTCCACCTGGATCCCAAGGATGGTCATGAGTAATGTCCCAATCCTCACCATACTCCTGTGAAGAAATCATTAGCATCAATAGTACAAACATGAGCAATTGAGAAACTGCATTCAACACCCAAATAACTGGCATCACTAAAAACATTATCTGAAGACCAATTGTAGGTGTCGATGGAGGAAACAACTCAGTGGAACTCAACCCAACTGAAACAACAACTCTATCAATACTCAAGTCCCTGTCTAACTGACACTCACACTCAACTACACTATAGATATGATAAAAACCATAGGTACCCGAGTCACTACCACCAAATCCAACCTCTGATAAACTATCCAGGGTGTTTCGATATTGCAAGTGGTCTAACTTGCAACTACCAATTCCATCTGCAAAAGATGGTACTAACCCATCCCATAATGGATGGTAAGAAACTGGAGCCAGTCCACACCTGCGTGAGAACAAATCCTCTACCTATGGGTCAAAAGAAAAATGATGAGCATACCCCACCGTATAATGCCAGTAGAAAGCCCCAATCTCTATCAATGGATTATCATTACCAAATTGGGAATTAGGAGATGGCTCCAATCTCTAACTCCACATAACTGTAGGCTGGTTATGATCCTGGGCAACCCTCTCAACAAATCCAACCACAAAATCCCTATTCGGAAGCATTGTAGAAAAAGTCTCTACAATCTTCCCCACCAAACGTTGTATAGCGCAAGAGCCCCGAATGAGAGTACCCTTAGATACTCTATATGAATCCTCCCACAAATATGCACTCTCAATTAAATACTCCATGAATGACTTAGTGCAGTAGAAATTATACGTGGAAGCGTCAACTTTCTCCCTCGTAACCCACAGCTAATCCCTCTGAAAATGTGGCATTGCCAACTGTCTAATGCTATCAGTTGTAAGAAATGTAGAAATAGATTTGCTTCCAGCAAAAGAAAGCAAATCACCATGAGAGCTCATCCCCACTGATGCTCTCACCTCCTTTGTACCTATTGCACCTATATCCAGGATAGATGTGTCTGCCACATCATCACATCCCTCATCCCCAACCATAGAAGCAAACTCACCACCAACCACCTCAATGTGCAACTGAACTGGGTATGGGGTTGGTGTGGACCGAACATGCTCCAACTCCACGGTCACCTCCTCTAATCATGACTATGACCCCTAGAAATCCAACTGGGTACACTATAGTTAGTCCACAATCATCTCTAACTCATGGGTGAGCTCAACTACCTCCTCCTCTTTCCCTAACAATGTCTCATAACAAGTACTCCCCCGCTCTAGAAGGTAATCCCTATCAGTGACTAACTGTGAATAATTATGCTTTAAGACCCTGACAGCCTCTCGAAGCGCGTGAACCTCTACTAGGGAAAAACTACTATCACTATGCTCATCTGACATAGCAGCACCCCAACCAAATATGGCCAACATCTAATGAATAGCATCATAATGCTCAATAGATGAAGATATTTCTCTGGCATTCACCTTCAGCTAAATAGACACATGATGCCTATGTAAGCCTTGCCTCCTATACAAGCTCTTTGTCCCACTAATTGCACTATGCTAGGAGACTAAATCAAAACTGCCCACCACAAGGTCGCTCATACGTGTGCTATCATCCCCACACAACTTTGCATCTGAGATACAACTACTATGTACCTCAACCAACTCCTCATCCAAAGAAATGGAATCCCTCGCAATATCAATCTACTCACATGTCTCAGCTTCCACCTCAATAGTAAGCTCATGTAAACATCGATCTTGGGACTCAACCAAAACCTCCTCAGAGTCATCACTCAATATCTCACATAGGGTGTCATACCCAGTGCGGCTCATAGCATAATCGAATCTATTATCAGATGTGTCCATACTATCTGCATCCACATCTCCTATTAAAGCCTCAACTATTGACACCTAACTCTGCACACATGACTCAACGTCAGGCTATACACCAATAATGTTGGAGCATGAACCACCATCTAGTGACTCTGTTATAATGCCCAGATCACCAACCTCACAACTAGGTGACTCCATACATGCATCGGTCCCATATGAGGAAGAAGTTTCCTCTTGCACGGGAGCAACACTATGATAGCTAACATATACATCTCCAATAACAACTCCCTCATCGGGAGAGTCTGAACACTCAGTGACAACTACAACATCAGTTACCTCTGAACTAACTGTAGCGACTACTCTGGGAGCCTCAACCTGCTAAAGCTCAGTGTTGTTGTCCACCAATGGTACTGATACATCCATATGCCCTTGTGAAATAAGTACATCCTTAGCACTGTAGATAGGACTAGCAGGTGTCGTACTAAATATAGGTACATCTGCATCATGGACACCTATCGGGGAAAACTCAAGCTTTCTTCCCTACAATCTTGATGTCGGCCTTCTAAAGGCAGAAACCATATACCTCGTTGCCCTCTCAACTATCTCTGGATCCAAAAATCTCTCCTCCAACCTTTGTTCATGAAGCTTAAGTTTCTCCATACTTTTCATCAAAGCATTTATTTCCTCTCCTTTTTTCACACTACTATGTCGACTCTCAGAACTAGGCCTCCTGTATTTGTCCATAGCTAGAAAAAGCGAGAGTGTTGGTCACTCTTAATATAACATCAAAATTAAAATGAATTTCATACCCCACAAGATGGCAGGAAACATGCTCTAATACCACTGTAATGAGCCCAACTGGCTCTCTATTGGCAAACTAAACTTTTTCACAATTTTAATTACACCTTTTAAAACCATTTTTAGATCATAAGGAATTTTTTGAACAACATATATGAATTTCAACATTTTTTTCCAGAATTCTCAATTAAACAATAGCAGCAATTAATTCTTCATTCTCAAAATATCAACCAACAAGATGAAGCCAATAATCATCAATCCAAACAACCAATAAGTTCTTAGGTTGTTTATCAACTACAAGGCAAATAAAAATAATGTATAAGCACCTTGTGCAATGTATGACTATTGATGATTAAATCGTAGCCCAAGTGTGAATTGGCACCAGCATACAACACAACCAGTTCTCCTTTGCTAATGGCAATTCCCAACCAATCCAACGTAAGACAATGGTTCCAATCACTGAAACAATTAACACCGAACCATCAGTATATTTCTAGCTGCCATAAACACATACATACAGCTCTAAATTCTGTACGGAGCTAGCAAAATTTCGTACGGCTGCCAATGAATGCCTAGATTTTGTAACAATGCAAAATTCCAATGATCTCTATGCAACAGCAAACAATGCTCGGCAAATTGTAAAGAAATTCAGTATTTTCTCCAACTTCATGAAGACCAAACACTTGCAAATGATAAGAACTCTCTCCAAATTGAAGACCAAGTCCAAACCCTAGCTTCTCCAAGAAAAATAAAAAATCCTCTTCCAAAAATCAATTTCACAATTTCAACAAATGATCAATAGGTGAGAAGAATGCTTTTTTGAGTTGAATATATAAGCTTTTTGAAAAAGCTTCAACTTTACATTTTTCACTAAAGAAGCTTCTTCAACACAACATCATTTTATAACATTAAAGTTATAAAGTTATTAAATTAAAATAAGTTAATTTAATAACCAATTTAAAACCATGAAGCCACTAAAACTATCTGACTGAATAAAACTAACTTCTGACAATAGAGCTTCGAGCTCAAACTGCCCTGCCAGAAATAGCCATCTGACAAAAATAGACTTACTATAAATAGTAAGTCTCACAAACTAGAGGTTCCTAATAAATGATCCTAAAACATCTGATATCACTGTGCATGCACCCTGCTGAACCAAGCCATACCCAAAATACCACTTACTATAAATAGTAAGTCATCCAATCTGACCCAAATGAAGAGCAAACCTGCCAACCAAAACCTCCAGAATGGAATCCAACCACTGGCTCTGCCAACTGACCCCCTCTGATCACCTGATTATCTTACGAGGGTCTCCAAACTAAGCTAATCCCAAGAGTTTGAAAAATGGGGACATTACAAAGATCTTTTCATAGTTTGGCCAGATTTTACAAAAAATTATCAAAATTTTTAGTAGTAAATGTGTCCTTTAACTAAAACAATGAGAGGGGATAAAAAAAGAGTTTAAGTGGACTGCAGGAGCAGGAAAGAGTTTTAATTTGTTGAAAAGAAAAGTTACAGTGTAACTTGTTTTGTCACTTATAGATCTTAATAAGGTATTTCAAGTAGACTGTGATGCTAGTGGCAATGTCATGGGAACTATTTTAAGTCATAAAGGTAAACCCATTGCTGTTAGAGAGAAGTTGAATGATGCCAAAAGAAAATATTTTGTTTATGGTCAATAGTTTTATGCTATAATTTAGGCATTGAGGAAGTGGAGACATCATATTTTTCCTAAATATTTTGTTTTGTTTGATGATCATCAAGATTTACAATATTTGAATAGACAAGGAAAGTTGAGTCAAAGGAATTTAAAATAGGGTGATTTTTTGTGGAGTACACTTTTGTTTTGAAGCACATGAGTGGAAAGTGTTAGAATAACTGAGAGGGGGGGTGAATTAGTTAGATCAGTTATCCTACAGTCCCAAATCTCAAGATGTAACTTTAAAAACAATTTCAGCAAATTCTGCAACTTGGTAACAAAAACTCTTAAACTGTCTATGCCTTTACTGATTACTAGTTAATTAACTCATAGTAATTATCGATCAAATCAAATATGCAGTATGTAAAGTATGACAATAAAGAAATCATCACAGAAACACATAACACAATAATTTAATGTGGAAACCCTGTTAAGGAAAAAACCACTTGGAACCGGTAACCCAAAATAATTTTCACTCTTCTGAAGTGAGCTCGGTGAAGAGCCAACCCTATTAAAGGTTACAAACACATTGTTAGGTGTGACCTTGTTAGAGAATTTAAGACTAATAGTTATCATTCAACCAGCATTCATTATGGGGTTGATAGGATAATAATGTACATTCATTGAATGATGTAATGTCCCTAGTATTTCTGAATTTGTTTCCTTAAGAATGAACCTACAAGAAAGATGTTAGCAACAATAATATGGACAAATAAATATGAATAAATAACTAATTAATTAACTATCTACCCCAATTGATAATCCCTCCAAAAGGAAGTCTACCAGGTCAGACTCATAACCTTAATAAGGACCCTTGTGTCCTTTGATTAGATCTTGTCATCGTCCTCTAGAGCGCATCCTTAGGGACTTCCTGAGCAAAGTATGTCAAGTCGGGCTCATGACCTTATAAGGATCTTTTATAGTCCTTGGCCCAATCTTTCCGTCATCCACTGGAACGCATCACTCAGAGCTTATAGGCTGACCATAGGTCCATTCCTCTTCTTGGAAGAGGTTTTCTCTATCCAAGGCTTAGTACATATGCATATGTGGGTCATCAGTGTACATTGGCTTAGTGGAGGTCTCAATCCCCCTTCAATTAAGATTGAGAGTTCTTTTGATAATCTTAAAATTTACATTACTTTGTCAATAATTACTTTTGAAAAGGAAATTACTTTGTCAATAATGTTTACAATATCTTTAAGGAATTATCATTTATAAATCTGAAATGAAATCATAATATTTTTATGAATTATTATTTATAATTCTAAAATGAAATCATAATACTATTTATGAATTATTATTTATAAATCTTAAATGAAATTATCCTCTTTTTATATCATATAAGTTAGGAATGATTAATCTTGGCCATATATATATATATATATATATATATATATATAATATATATATATATATATATATATATATATATATATATATATATATATATATATATATATATATATATATATATAAGTACTTACTTATGATTAGTATCGATATTGTTGTACGATGTTCTTATTTCCTTCTCCCTGCCCCTTTTTCCTCCCTCGTAACCCCTTATTAATAGGGTTGGGGAGGGCAGTCACACCCCTCCCTGTGGGTTGTGATTGTTATGCCCCTTTGAGGGGTTGCGACTGTAGTCGTAGCTTTTAAAGGCTGCGGCTATAGTCGCAGGGGCCCCCCTTTAATATTTTATAATTTATTTAATATTTAATATTTTAATATATATTTCATGTATTTTGATAAATGTTTTTATTAGTATATTATTAATTAATATATTAATATTAAATGATATATATTTATATTAGTTATTAAGTATATTTTGTATATTAATATTAAACAATGTAATATATAATATATATATTATATTATATATTGTAATATATATAATATGTATATTATAATATATATATTATATGAAATGTTTTATTATATATAATATAATATATATATTATATTAAATGTTTTATTATATTATGTTAAATAATTAATATATATTATATTATATTATATTATAATATTATATTATGATAAATAATTGATATATATTATATTATGTTATGTTATTAAATAATTATTGTAATATATATTATGTCATTAAATGATTATAATATATATTATTATTAATAATCATATATTATAAATACATTTTATTAAGTGATTATTATTAATAATAACATTATCAACATATTATAATGTTTGATTCTTAATAATAAATATATCTTATTATATTACTCTTATCAATAATAATAGCAATATATATAATATTATCTATTAATTAATAATAAGTTTTTATTATATTCTTCTGCAACGTTATAATTTTATTAATTTGTTATTAATTTCTGGTTAAAGAAGGGGACATTACAGTCTGCCCTTCCCAAAATTGCTTGTCCTCAAGCAATGAACATTCTCATATTTATTCAATCTCTTATAACCAAGATGTATCTTTAATCCATATGTAAGTTATCCTTATGATGATTACTGAATCCAATAAGGGTCGACAAATTCAAATTTCTACTTGCAATGAATCTATTACTCTATTCTATTTTATCCAGAAATAGAGTCACACGTGAAGTATGCACTTGAAAACCAAGTTACATGTGAATGTATGAAGACACGAAGCATACACAAAGTAGACACATTAATGCATGAAAACATGGAGTAGACACAGTGCATACACATAACACAAGCATTATTACATTTATTGACCAACCCCTATAATAGGCTGGTGTTAGGAAAGATATATCTCATCACTATGCTCTTGACTCATAAATCTTGTTCCTTGATTCTTTACCTAATCAATCTTTCTTTTATGCGGATCCCCACTTAAATCTTCACCCTACAGGATGGCAAGATCATGCTTTGATACCACAACAATGTCCCTAGTATTTCTAAATTTGTTTCCTTAAGAATGAACCTGCAAGAAATATGTTAGCAACAATAATATGGATAAATAAATATGAATAAATAACTAATTAATTAACTATCTACCCCAACTGTTAACCCCTCCAAAAGGAAGTCTACTAGGTTAGGCTCATAACCTTAATAAGGACCCTTGTGTCCTTTGATTAGATCTTGTCATCGTCCTCTAGAGCGCATCCTTAGGGACTTCCTGAGCAAAGTCTGCCAGGTCAGGCTCATGACCTTATAAGGATCTTTTATAGTCCTTGGCCCAATCTTGTCATCATCCACTGGAGCACATCACTCAAGGCTTATAGGTTGACCATAGGTCCATTCCTCTTCTTGGAAGAGGTTTTCTCTATCCAAGGCTTAGTACATATGCATATGTGGGTCATCAGTGTACACTGGCTTAGTGGAGGTCTCAATCCCCCTTCAATTAAGATTGAGAGTTCTTTTGATAATCTTGAAATTTACATTACTTTGTCAATAATTACTTTTGAAAAGGAAATTACTTTGTCAATAATGTTTACAATATCTTTAATGAATTATCATTTATAAATTTGAAATGAAATCATAATATTTTTATGAATTATTATTTATAATTCTGAAATTAAATCATAATACTATTTATGAATTATTATTTATAAATCTTAAATGAAATTATCCTCTTTTTATATCATATAAGTTAGGAATGATTAATCCTGGATATATATATATATATATATATATATATATATATATATATATATATATATATATATATATATATATATAAGTACTTACTTATGATTGGTATCGATACTGCTGTACATTGTTCTTATTTCCTTCTCCCTACCCCCTTTTCCTCCCCCGTAACCCCTTATTAATAGGGTTGGGGAGGGCAGTCACACCCCTCCCTGTGGGCTGTGACTATTATGCCCCTTTGAGGGGTTGCGACTGTAGTCCCAGCTTTTAAAGTCTGCGGCTATAGTCGCAGGGGTCCCCCTTTAATATTTTATAACTTATTTAATATTTAATGTATTTTGATAATAAAAAAAATATTAGTATATAATTCATTAATATATTAATATTAAATGATATATATTTATATTAGTTATTAAGTATATTTTGTATATTAATAGTAAACAATATAATATATATTATATATTATATTATATATTGTAATATATATAATATGTATATTATAATATATAATATAATATATATTTTATATTAAATGTTTTATTATATTATGTTAAATAATCAATATATATTATATTATATTATAATATTATATTACGATAAATAATAGATATATATTATATTATATTATGTTCTTAAATAATTATTGTAATGTATATTATGCCATTAAATGATTATAATATATATTATTATTATTATTAATATATTATAAATGCATTTTATTAAGTGATTATTATTAATAATAACATTATCAACATATTATAATGTTTGATTCTTAATAATAAATATATCTTATTATATTACTCTTATCAATAATAATAGCAATATATATAATATTATCTATTAATTAATAATAAGTTTTTATTATATTCTTCTGCAACGTTATAATTTTATTAATTTCTGGTCAAGGAAGGGGACATTACAAATGACATGGGGCATAACATAAGACGATTAAGTCCACTTGGTTAAGAGATTTTTTTGCATCAATGGTTAAACTAAGACAGTAGTTGATCTGATTACAATACAACTTATCTTGCAGATGTTCAGATCTATTCTAAGCCCATACAAATCCTCTGATCAATATATCAATTCACTTCCTTAACTTACTTTCACTCGGTAATAGCTCTCTGACACTCGATACTGTTCTGTAGTTCAGTTTTCCTTCAACCAGTCTGATGATTAGGCATGCATGAAACTATATTCACGTGAAATCTCTGTAGTTTTTTTTCTTTCGACATGTTTCAATAAAGAAACTCATATCTCTTATATAGAAAGATAAACCATTTTCATATTAACCATCAGATTTTTCCACTTAATCTCCTTCATAGATTTTGTCTCTTAAACCTTCCTTGGTGGTTGTGTCAATAACACATTTCAATTCCATCCTTTAGATCTTCTCTGAATTTTGTCAGTCGTAGATTTTATAAAAAACTTTATCCTCAATCTCGAAATCATAACAATTTTCAGCTCATCAATTTCTGTCGACTAAACTTAAGCATTTAATACTTTCATCCATAGTCGGTTAACAAAGAAATGCATTGGTGAACACAAGCTCGGTTAATACTGTCGCTCGATATACACAACATTGTCTTGGTGTATACTGAAGTGCTTCATTTACCAACCACATTGCCTTGTACATTTTGCTTCCTTCTCCATAATAGATTAATGCAACATAATCAAGTCAACAACATGAAGTCATAGACTCATCAATAAGTTACCCAAAGTATTCTTTATCCTCATCTATTGTATCCATCTTCCTCTATGTAGATATCTCAGTTCTTCATCTTTTGTCTCCTCTTTACAGATGTTTAGATATTTGTAACTAACATGATAAGTATTGTCAATCTAGTTGACATTAATGACAACATGATGATTGATTTAATTATCTTGACATTAATGACAACATAATAACTAATTTAATTATCTTACATATCATTTCAGTACTCAATGATCTCTAATCACTGATCTTCAAGTCATTCAGATATTCAATCAGTTGTAGTTCATCAATCTCTCCCTTTGGAATTGTTGGCAACACAAGAAATATGAAATATGTCATACACATACCAAACATGTATTCTACAACTATATAAGTAAATGTTGTCGCTCGATAAGCTCTCCCTAGCTTGATTCCTTCCATTCTTAGCAACAAATCTTCAAAACTCTCCCTGACTTTCTCATATTATCTCTCCCTTAGATAGATGTGATCTTGATATGTTCATAATATTATTTATCTCTCCCTTTGACAACAATGCCAAAGAAAAACATAAAACATACAGCTCTACAATAGCCAAGTGACTCTCTGTTGTGCGGTGCAGACTATGTATCTCGGTATACTGATATGCCAATTCTTTGTTCTAGTTCCTCAAATCTTTCACAACCTTAGACATAATCCAAAGTGTGAGATATGTTGCATCAACATGAATGATCTTCTGATAAGATTAGGTTGATGCAACCTCCAGATCACATTAGTGACTGGTAGACAGGGGATGAACCCCAAGTCTAGTCCTCAAGTATTCAAAAGTTTCCTTCGGTAGAGGCTTGGTAAAAATATCAACAAGTTGCTCCTTTGATGTAATAAATTCCATTTTGACTTACTTCTCATGTACTTGTTCTCTTAAGTAGTGATACTTAATATAAATATGCTTGGTCTTTGAGTGCATTACAGGATTCTTAGAAATATTTATTACACTAGTGTTGTCACAATATATAATCATTGGCTCAGTGATTACCTCATTCATCCCTTCCAACACTTGTTTAATATAAGAAATGTTTGAATAGTTTGTAGCAGCAGAAACATACTCTTCTTTGGCAGTAGACTGAGAAATACAAGGTTGTTTCTTACTTGTCCAAGTAACGAGTCTTTCACCAAAGAAAAATGCTCCTCTGAATGTACTTTTTTTGTCATCTATATTTCCAGCCCAATCTACGTCGGTGTAGACTCTTAGTTCAAATTTGCCTTCCTTAGGATACCATAATCCATATTCCTCTATTTTCTTCAGGTATCTCAAGATTATTTTTACTGCAAACATGTGTGAATCCTTTGGATTGGCAGAAAATGTAGCAACAATACCCACTTCATGTGTAATATCTGGTCTACTGTATACTACATACATCAGTTTACCAATCATAGATCGGTATAATGTTTGGTTTACCTCTATAGATTCATTATCTTTAGTCAGTTTGTAGCCTGTGACCATCAGTGTTCCAACTGGCTTAGCATCTTCCATGCCAAATGTTCTTAATACTTCATTTATGTACTTTGATTGTGTGATGAAAACTCCATCATTCTGTTGAATAACCTGCAAGCCTAGAAAGAATTTAATCTCTCCAAACATAGACATTTCAAATTCTTTTCTCATCTCATCAGAAAATGATTTACAAATATGATATTGTCCTCCAAATATTATATCATCCACAAATATTTCAGCAATCAAAATAGTATCATCAGATTCTCCTTTCATATACAAATTGTTGTTTTCACTAGTACTTACAAAACCAATACTTAAAAGATAAGTATGAAACCATTCATACCAGGCTCTTGGTGCTTGCTTTAAACCATATAAAGCTTTATGTAGTCTACATACCATGCCTTTCTGATTTGGATCAACAAACCCTTCTGGTTGTTCTACGTAGACCTCCTCTTCTAGTATTCCATTCAGAAAAGCAAACTTAACATCCATTTGATAGACTTTAAATTTCTTATGTGTAGCATATGCAAGTAACATGTAGACTCCTTCCAATCTAGCAACAAGTGCAAAAGTTTCACCATAATCTATGCCTTCTTCCTGTGCATATCCCTTGCAAACTAGTCTAGCTTTGTTTCTTGTAACCTCTCCATTCTCATTCAACTTATTTCTGAAAATCCATTTAGTACCGATAACATTCTTATCTTTTGGTCTAGGTACTAAATTCCATGTCTTGTTTTTCTCTATTTTTTCTATTTCTTCATTCATTGCATTTATCCATTCATCACTCTCAAGTGCAACCTTAACATTCTTCGATTCAAACTCACAAACTAAGCATGCATTTTGTCTTAAATTACTTCTTGTTAGCATGCCAGCTTACTTTTCTCCAATGATTTGGTTCTTAGGATGATGTCTTCTGAAAAATATTGCCAGCACTTGATCTCTTTTTTTTTCTTCATTCTATTCAGGTTCAATTCTTTGCTCAATAGCTTCTTCATGTTCCTCAGTTTCCCTTTGTTGTTCCTCGGTGTTATTTTCCTGATGCTTGGTCAACTCAGCCTGTGGCTTCGGTAGGTACTTTGGATGCTCAACATAATTAAATCTATCATAGTCTTACGACTCCTTATTGCTTGTTGGAAACTTCAATTGAAGCAATTTTTGTATTGTCATTGATGTCAAACCTTAACTGGTAAGACTATTGCTACATAGGAAAGTACTATATCTATTTGATTGATGAGATGGGGACAGGAAAGGTTGGTAACAATAGCACCTAAGAAAAGGTTGAGTTATCTTGATACTACAATGTGTACTTGATTATGTTGCACAATGATAAGATAATGTATTGTTTATCTTAGTAAGAATGAAGACTAAACTGGTAGGCTTAACTGAGCAAAAGAGGAGAAATCTAGTTTAAGCCGAGTGATGTTAGTGTCGACCGAGTTAGTGTATGTTGAGAAAATCTAGTGTTGACCGAACATCAGTTAATTGTTGAGGAAGACAGTGTTAATCGAGGAAATAGTTTTAGTATTGACCGAGCTTTCTAGTAGAGACCGAGAAGTTGAACATAGTATTGACTGAGCGTTAGTATTTTTATATTTGAAGGGAATTCAGATTTTTAGCTGACATCATTGAATTCTTGGATTATATAAAATGTGTTGACTTTATTTATTGATTATATGGAAGCATTTAATGCACTATAAAATGTTTTATTGTAAATTTTTAAGAGATTTGAGATGTTTCTAGAAAAGAAGACGAAGAATATAAAGTGGGTAGATTCGATGAATCTGACCTAACCCTAAGATCTATGAAGGAGATCAAGTGGAAAAAGATGTATTGACCTAAATGAAGTTGTATTTAGGAAACCTAAGCATGAGGCTGATAGTGGGACAATGGAGAGAAGATTGAGGATACTGGTGGTGTTATTGATTGAATAGGTAGAGAAGGCTAAAGGAGAAGAGTTATGATTGCTTGAGGAGAATACCGAGAAGATCAGTGATGGGGATGGAAAATGATCACAGTCAGTAAACTAGTATATGTGTATGGAATTGGATCTGATATTTGCAAAGTGAGTTGTATGTTTTCAAATCATTACTACTGCTACTTTCTAATCATTGTATCAGTCAAAATCCTTTTAATAGAGGTTGACCTAACAGTCATATGTTAAATCCTTTGAACAAGGTTGCATTCTAATGGAGTGTATGTAAGTCCTATAACAAGGTGCACTTTTAACAGAGTGGTTTAAATCCTTTAACTAGGTCACACTTGACAGTGTGTTTGTAACCTTTGACAATATTGGTTTTTAACCGAGCTCACTTCAAAAGAGTGAAAATAATAGTAGCATGTTACAAAGTGGTTTTTCCCAAATTGGGTTTCCACTATAAATCCTAGTGTCAATACTTGTGTGAATATTTTGGTTTAAACATTTCTATGTTTTACAAGTTAGATACAGCTAGGTAGTGGACTGCAATGTTATATGTTTCTATTATGCAATCAGTAATGACCAAGTAGCTGTTGGTTGTTAGATCTGATTTGTTGAAGAGTTTTAAAGTTTGTTTTATACATCTGGACTTGAGAACAACTGATTCACCCCCCCTCTCTATTGTTCTAAATCATATTAACAATTGGTATTAGAGCTGTGGTGCTTACTATTGACAAAGAACAAGTTTGAAGGTACTTGAAGTAAATGATCAAGATGTATAAGAAGGAGGTACCAAAGCTGAATAAGGAGAACTTTCCCGCATGGAAAAGTTTGATGAAGTTACATGTGGCTGGCATCAGAGATTCTACAAAATATTACATTGAGAATAAGTATACCACACCTGTTGCACCACTGACTGCTGAGGAAATGAAATCTAAGCAAGAACACAACCAAACAATGTTGGAGATTGCATCTGCCCTAAGTTATCCAGAATTTGAAGACATCAAAGACTACAACACTACAAAGAAAATGTGGGACACCCTTGCAACCATCTATAGTGGTGACATAAATGTGCTGAGAGCAAAAGCCAAGAGCCTAAGAGGTAAATTTGATGAAATGAAAATGCAAGAAGATGAGAATATTGCATAATATTGTGGTAGAATAAAAGAAGTTGTAAATGCTATTAGAGGAGCAAATAGAACTATTACTGATGAAACTATAATTGGAAAATTATTGAGAATGTTGCGTCCTATTTATGCTATCAAAATTTCAGCAATTCAAGAATCTAGATGTATCCCTAACAACAATCTTACTTTGGAAAATTTGGTTGGCAAGCTTACTGCTTTTAAACTTTCTAACTATGATAACTTCACTGTTGGTAGTATTGGTAATGTTGAATCTGCTTTTAGGTCACAAATGGTCTTGAACAAGTCAAATAAGGAGAAAGAGAAATGCATAAGTGAAAGTGAAAGTGAAAGTGACAGTGACACATCTGATGAAGAACTTGAGGATCTAGAAGCTCTTATGGCTAGAAGACTGAGAAGGGGATGTATACACTTAAAAATGGCTTCATTAATTAATTAAATATTTATTATTTAATTGATATTGACTTGATAAATTAATTAAATATTTATTATTTAATTAATAATTATTTTCTCTATTTATTAAATAGATTATTCAATTTATTTAGTAAATTCATTATAGTCTATTCCTCTATCCTAAGTCTTCTAATTAGTCTTATTAAAGTGATTTAATTAAATATACAATCACCTAAATATGACTAAGTCCCCTAGTCCACCTCACTTACCTAGTCACCTAACACATCACTTTGGCTAAAATAAATAATTATTCTTAATTATTTATTGGTAATTATCCTCACCCACACATGTCCTATTCTTAAGGGCTATGTGGCCTCATAGGACTTGGTCGCATGACCACATGTCCTCTCTTAAAACAAGTTAAGAGACATTCCCTATTCCTAAGGGGCTTCTTAAGCCACCTCTAAGGATCAAAGGTGACTCATGGGACACTTGTGCCAAGAGTCCTCATGAGGAAAAATTCATTCCCTCTTCCTCTCTTTGGTCTTTGTGAGACACTTGACATGTGTCTTTCCCTTCCACCTTGTTCTCCTTCATGTCAATGTGAGAGGAACATCATCCCTATTTTTCCTCTCACATTCCAACTACATCCCCCTTTCTCTCAACTCCTTCAACCAAGTCAATCCTAGCCCTAGGATCTTCCACCTTTCATTCTCTGCCGTAGGATTGTGCCACCTAGGCTTAGATCCTCCAAAACTCTATAAAAAGAGCCTCATTTCCCCTTTGTGAGCTAATAGTGAATAGGCAATTAAGCATTCAAGCAATCAAGCATTCTAAGAGCATTTCAAGAGCATTCAAGCATAATCAAGTCATTTTCATATCATTTGCATCTCATTCACCATATTTGCATAATTAAGCTTTAGTTTTGCATACATTCATCATCAATCTCCACACTTTGGTGTCATCTTGGGCAAGAGGCTTCATTTGGAAATTTGAGAGCTCAACATCCTCAATAAATCAAGGCTAGGAGGGTAATGGAGACAAGCTACATGGTAGGTGAAGGTAAAACCTTGTTTTAGCTTCATTTTTAGTGTATTCTTCATTGTTGTTTTCTAATTAGTTTGATTTATTAATCTTAGAATAGTTAATTTATCATTTAGAGTAGTTAGACATCTAATTTGCATACATTTTTTGCACCCACCATGGGGCCTCCCCACGTTTTTAACATTTTATTTACAGTTTTTCGTGTGCAGACATTTCCAGATTCTTCCTGCGCATATATCCATGATTCCTGTGCATTCATCACTCTGTGTTGCGCATTCATTTTTGTTAAACAATCATCTTTCGCTTTCTATTTTTTTTCAACTTCCTGGCACAAAACTATGCATTCACCTTACTGTACTGTGCATACATAATTTTTTGATGCACATTTGTCACTTCTGTGCATTTACGCCATTGCATTGTGCATTCATTTATCCCTGTTGTGCATCCATCATTTCTGTGCATCCATGCATCCTTACTGCACATTTCCTCACTATTTCTATGCATTTGTTTTCTACAGTAGTTGCATTCAGTTTTATAGTTGTTTTGATTTTTAGCTAATCTTTTAACAAGTTTTTGTTCGTTCTGGTAGTCTTTTAGGCTGTTTTGCAGGACGTTGTTTTTTAAGACCCCATTAGCAAAATTTCTAACAAGTTTGTTTGTAGATTTCTAAGGGGTTTGCAAAATAAACCATAATCTCATTTGGGTTTTAAAATAAGACATGTTTTTCAATTTTGTGTGTCTTCTTTAGAATATATTTTGTGTCTATTATGTTTTTCTTCATAAGCTATCTGTAATCCCAAAATTATAACAACGTATCCTCTCCCCTCACCATTTATGGACCTTGGGTGTAAGAGAAACTATTATAATTTTTAGAGGGTGGTCTTTAGTGGGAAAAGAGGTACTCACCCCAAGGAACGACCCAACTGGTAACAAGCTAAAGTCAAGCCCTTCCAAACTGGTATATAAAAAATGCTAATGTGATTAGTCTCACATTAGATAGGTGTGAATTTGTTATGGAAACCAAAATCTCCTCTAGTACCCCAGTGGTGTGTTAAAGTCCTACTTAGTAGAGGTGAAAGTCTTGCTTTGAAAGGATTGGGAGAGCCCCCTTACTTGGGAAAATGACTTGATCACAACCACCTGAATGGATGTCCTTATTAAATACTTTTGTATAGTGGCCAAAAACCTTCTATTTGCTGGCTCAAGGGGTTACCCAAGCCCGTGAAGACACCCCACATTACTCATAGTTCATAATAGAGATAGCAGTTCTTTGGGAAGTAATGACCCATTGAATTCCAAACTTGGTGTGCTTGAGAAGTGAGTGCACTGTAAGGAGGATTCCATGCCTCCAAGTTCCTAGGTTGTCTGTTGTGGATTTGCATGGCTGGATTTTATTATCCTAGTGGGGATTCAGCAGATACTGTCCTTGCCAACCTTAGGATTGTAAGCGTGTTTGTGCATTCATACTAGAACAATTAGATTAAAATCATTTATGTCTTGCATGTGTGTGTTTATGCATTTTACCTTTGTCAAAAACCAAAACATCATAAAATCAAAAAAATTTAAATCTTGCAGTTGCAATCAATCAAAAATAAAAACTTGCACATTCATACAATTTTCCTGCGCATCCGTTACACTGTTCTGCGCATTTGTTAATTTTACCACGCATCGGTTCATAATTGTTGTGCATTTGATTCATTATGTTGTGCATATATTAAACTATCTTGCACATTTGTCACTGCACATATACAATAGAGAGCATTTCCACAAGCTTTGAAATTTTCACAATCACTTTTTCGGATACCCATTTTCATCCTTAGTAAGATTATGAAAAAACATTCATGTTACACAGACCTCTAATCTTTAGTTTGACTATTTTCATCAATTTTCATCATCCTTCCTTCACCAAAAGTCATCAAATCATTTCTTCTAATCTTCTGAAATTCCAAATTTAGTGTTGAAACATCACTTATCTATCAAATTTTGATCTTTGTGAGTTTATCCTATCAGGATCTATCATCCTCAATCAAACTCACTTAGGTCACTATCTCTTGATTTTTCTTTGTCATATCATAGTGAAATCTATACCTCCTATTGACTTAGATTTTATCAAGTTGTCTCATCACTTTTCAATAACTTTTCTATCAAACACTCTTTCCATATCTTTTCATCAAAAATCTTTCATCCCACAAATCAATTTTCACATTTTTATGGTTCAAACTCGATCTTAGAAACTTAAACAAACCATTGATTCAAAATCCCTAGACAAGATGGAAGGAAACAAAAGCAATGAAGAAATCCTTGGTCCAGAATTCCTAAGAAAACTTCACTTTTTAGATCAGAAGAGGAACCCACAAGTCAAGAACTTAGGGATGCTACACAAGATCCTAGATTTTATAATGTCATGGAAAGACTCCTAGACATGGATAGAGAGATATATTTCCTCATGCTTGCTCAACAAGGAGCTAAACTACCAAGTGATTTTGATGTTTCCCATCTTAGAGAACCACCTAATACAAATAATCAAGAAATCCCTAGTGGTTCTCAAGATACTCATGGAGAAAAGGAAACCAATCAGCAATCCAATGCTTCTCAAAATAACCAACAAAACAATGCCTCTCAAAATAATCAACAATCCAATGCTTCTCAGGATACTTAACAACAAAATGTTTCCCAAAACACTCAAGGAAACACGTTATCTTTGGATCCCATTCTACAACAAATCTAGATGCTTCAACAACAAATCCGTGACATCCAAACTGGATCATCAACTAAGAAATATTCATTGGATGATATATGTCCTTATCCTTTTGATAAGAATTTAGCAATGATTCCATTCCCTCCTCATTTTGAGGTACCAAAATTTGACAAATACAAAGGGAATTCGGATCCACAAGACCACATTCATGAGTTTTGTGTTGCTTGTATTGAAGTCACTCATAATGACACTTATCTTATGTGATTATTTCCATGAATATTAGGAGGAAAAGCCATGGAATGGTTCTCCAAACTACCCCCAGACATCAAATCTTTCAATGAGCTTCTTGACAAATTTGTGACTTATTATTCATATAACATCAAACATGAAGTCATTGTGCTTGATCTTTGCAATGCACATCAACAGAATGGAGAACCCTTCCTTACTTTTTTGCAAAGATGGCGTCAATTGTTTGCCAAATATCCACGAGTGATTCCTGAACAAGAAAAGATGGATATCTTTGTGCATAACCTTACACCAAAAATGAGTTATATGTTAGGATTAACAAGGCAGAAATAACAATTATGTGCAAATATAACTAATATCAGAAAATAATAAACCACACAAAATAGAACATAAGACACACAAATTTAATGTGGTTCACCCAATCCCTGGGCTACATCCACCAACAGCGAGTCCAATATTATTATTATCCAGTGATTACAACCTGATTACAATCCGTAATCCCTTACAGCCCAATTCTGCCGCAAGTACTAAAATCATACATCATGAAAATCCCTAACCCTAAGCCATATTATACAATATTTTTTCCCGCTTTAGGGTTAGAATGAGTTATAAGTAGTCGGCCCAAATAACCAAAAAAGTAGTCGGCCTCAAAAAAAAATTTCCTCGGGGGCTGCGCCCCTGAACCCCTACTCTTGGGGGCTGCCGCCCCCAAACCCCCGCTCGAGGCTCGGCCCGGCCCTGAACCCCGGCGAGGTCGGGAGGAAAAGTGTACAGTAATTTCTTGGATAGTACTTTCCTGATTAGTCACCACAAGCTAACAATCTCCCACTTGGTGACTGATCAGTATCCACACTATACTAAAAAACCTCCCACTTGGAGACTAATCCTGTAACAATACCGCTACCCACATGAGGCTCCCACTGGATTGAACCACCTTGGACTCAGTTGTTCCTTTATTTTGTTCAGTCTAGAAGACCAACTGAAGCTGAACATGAGTTCAACTTCTCCCTTGTTACTACCTTTGTAAACATATCTGCTGGATTATCATCAGTATGAATCTTTTCCAGCCTTAACTGTCCATCATCCAAAACTGATCGAATGAAATGGTACCGCAACTGTATGTGTTTTATCTTTGAGTGCAAAGCAGAATTCTTTGCAAGATGAATGGCACTTTGGCTATCTGTATGTAGAAAATTATCCTTTTGTGGATGTCCCAATTCTTCCATGAAGAATTGAAGCCATATCATCTCCTTGGTTGCCTTTGTAGCAGCAACATACTCTGCCTCTGTAGTGGATAAAGCAACCACCTTTTATAGTCGAGAAATCCAACTCACTGCTGTCCCACTAACAGTAAATATATAACCTGTAGTACTCCGCCTGCTATCTATATGTCCTACCAAATCTGAGTCAACATAGCCTTGTACAGTAGTAGTAGAACCCCCAAAGTGTAAACACTTACTGGAGGTGCCTCTCAAATATCTGAGAATCCATTTGACTACATTCCAATGCTCAATACCAGGGTTACTCATATAACGGCTAACGACTCCCACTGCATGTGCAATATCTGGCCTAGTACATACCATAGCATACATTAAGCTCCCTACAGCTGAAGCATAAGGTACCTTAGACATTTTAGTCTCTTCTTCTGGTGTCTTGGGACACATATCCTTAGTCAATTTCAAATGACCAGGCAAAGGTGTGCTGACAGCTTTGGCATTTTCCATAGAGAAACATTGCAACACCTTCTCAATATAATCAGCCTGAGATAGAGACAATTTCCTATTTTTCCTATCTCTACAAATTTTCATACCAAGGATTTGTTTTGCTACCCCCAAATCCTTCATAGCAAAAGATTTTGCTAACTGTTGTTTCAACCCCTTAATGTGATCCATGTTAGACCCAGCTACAAGCATATCATCAACATATAAACATAAAATAATGTAGCTGTCATCATCCAACCTCTTAAAATAAACACAATGGTCAGAATGACACCGACTATATCCATGCCCATTCATAAAAGTGTCAAATTTAATATACCATTGCCGAGGTGCTTGCTTCAAGCCATATAAACTTTTCTGCAATCTGCACACCAAATTCTCCTTACCCTTGACCTCAAATCCTTATGGCTGAACCATATATATTTCTTCATCCAAATCACCATGAAGAAAGGTTGTTTTAACATCAAGCTGCTCTAAATGCAAATCTTCAGTAGCCACAATACTTAAAACAGTACGAATAGAAGTCATTTTAACAACTGGAGAAAATATCTCATCAAAATCAATACCATGTTTCTGTGCAAATCCTTTTACAACTAATCTGGCTTTAAATCTTTTTGTACCTCCATCCTCTTCTTTTATCCTGTAAACCCATTTATTCTGTAAAGCCCTTTTACCTGCAGGTAACTTACATAAATCCCATGTCTAATTTTTCAGCAAAGAGTCCATTTCATCTGTCATTGCAGACTCCCATTGAAGCTTTGTATCCACCTGCACAGCTTCATTATAACATTCAGGTTCACCAGCATCTGTTAACAGAATAGAATACAAAGATGGAGAAAATCTTTCTAGAGGTCTACTTAGCCTTGTTGACCATCTAACACTCACTGGGGTGTGTGGTATTTGTTGTTGCTGTTGTTGCGGAGCATAAGGAACTACTAGAACATGAACTTGTGGAGTATCATCCAGTACTACATAGTCATTTTCTTTCTTCTCATGCTGCAGCAACAGATCTTTGTACAATACTTTCTCATTGAATATGACATCCCTGCTTCTTACAATTTTATGATTTTCAAAATCCCAAAGCCTATAACCAAATTCATCAATGCCATACCCAACAAATACACATTTCTTTGACTTAGCTTCCAGCTTGGTTCTATTTTCAGAATCTATAAGTGCAAAAGCTTCACAACCAAAGGTTTTGAGAAAAGAATAACTCACCTTCTTACCACTCCATGCTTCCTCTAGAATACCACAGTCCAAAGGAGTAGAGGGGCCTATATTGATTAAATAAATAGCAGTGTTCACTGCCTCTGCCCACATATTTTTGGGCAGCCTAGCATGCAACCTCATACTCCTTGCACGCTCCATTATTGTCCTGTTCATGCGTTCAGCCACTCCATTTTCTTGTGGAGTCCTTGGTATAGTTTTCTGCCTACGAATACCATTAGAGGAACAATATGCTTCAAATTTTATGCTGCAATACTCACCACCATTATCAGATCTGAGACATTTTAACTTTTTACCAGTCTCATTCTCAACCAAGCATTTCCATTTCTTAAAAGTTTGAAATACATCAAATTTTTGTCTAAGGAAATAAATCCATACTTTTCTTGTTGCATCATCTATAAATGTAACATAATACAAAGAGCCACCAAGGGAAGATACCTGAGCTAGTCCCCATACATCTGTATGCACAAGCTCTAATCTCTCATTTTTCTTTTCCTTCCCACTCTTCACAAAACTAACTCTCTTTTGTTTTCCATAAACACAACTTTCACAGAAATCCATATTGACACATTTCAGACCAGGTAAAACTTTCTTTGAATGAAGTAATTTCATACCTTTTTCACTCATGTGCTCGAGTCTGTTGTGCCACAATGCTGTGTCAGAATCTATAGCAACAGTTTGATGTTCTTCCTGCTCAACTGCAGCCACTGTTCCTGAACATTCATTATCTTCTGAAACAATTAAAGTAGAAGGAACAGTATGACCTGTACAAAGATATAAGGTGCCTACTTTCACACCTTTTGCTACTACTAAGGAACCTTTTGAAACCTTCCAATTTTTATCATTAAAAGTAACTGTGCAACCCTCATCACCCAGTTGCCCTACTGAAATTAAATTCCTACTCAGCCTTGGAACATGTCTTACCTCTTGCAGTAGCCAATGATTCCCATTCTGCAACTTAATCTTAATTTTTCCCTTTCCAACAATCTGACAGGGTTCATTATCTCCCAAATAAACTAGCCCAAAATCCCCTTGGACATAATCAACAAAATAACTTCTATGGGGTGTAGCATGAAATGAAGCCCCAGAATCTAAAACCCATGAATCATCAATACTTTCTAAGGACAAGAGCAGAGCATCCTCCTCAAATTTGTTACTTACCACATTTGCCTCCTTGTTTCCATCATTTTTGTCTCCTTGATCTTTCTTCCAAGACCAACAATCTTTCTTCTTATGACCTGGTTTTCCACAGTACCAGCAATCATTTGGCCCTTTAGATTCGGACCTCTTTCCCTTTGATTTTCCTCTTGATTTCCCATGATTTCCAGAGTTGTTTCCTCTATCTCTTGTTCTGCCTCTGCTTTTTGTGTTCAATACACTACCCAATGTGGATGCCCCTGAGCTTTTCCTATGAATTTCCTCACTCAATATAACACCAATAACATCATCATACTTTAGGGTATTAGAACCAGAAATAGAATTACTAACAGCCATTACCAAGCCATTCCAGCTTTCTGGCAAAGAACACAAAATCAAGAGAGCCCTAACCTCTTCATCAAAAGTAATTTTAACTGAGGTTAATTGACTTGTAACTGTATTAAACTCATTCAAATGATCAGTAACTGATCCACCTTCTACCATTTTCATATTAAATAAACGCTTCATAAGAAATACCTTGTTTGAAGCTGAAGGCTTTTCATACAACTTCGCTAGGGTTTCCATCAGATCTTTAGCTATCTTTGCTTCAGTAATATTGAATGCCACCGATTGTGCCAGGTGTAGACAAATACTCCCCAGTACCTTCCTATCCAAAATATCCCAATCCTCCTGAGACATTGATTGCTCTTTCTTGGCTACTCCCTCTAATGGCCGCCATAGATCCTTCTGATAGAGATAATCCTCCATTTGCATCTTCCATAACTGGAAGTTCTGCCCATTAAACTTATCAACCTTCAGCCTACCCTCATCTGCCATTTCTCCCACTTAATCGAGAGACTCTCCCACTAACTCGTGAGACCTGCTTCAGAGAATAGATGAAAGAACGAACGAAATAACCTCACTCTGATACCACTTGTTAGGATTAACAAGGCAGAAATAACAATTATGTGCAAATATAACTAATATCAGAAAATAATAAACCACACAAAATAGAACACAAGACACACAAATTTAACATGGTTCACCCAATCCCTGGGCTACATCCACCAACAGCGAGTCCAATATTATTATTATCCAGTGATTACAACCTGATTACAATCCGTAATCCCTTACAGCCCAATTCTGCCGCAAGTACTAAAATCATACATCATGAAAATCCCTAACCCTAAGCCATATTATACAATATTTTTTCCCGCTTTAGGGTTAGAATGAGTTATAAGTAGTCGGCCCAAATAACCGAAAAAGTAGTCGGCCTCCAAAAAAATTTCCTCGGGGGCTGCGCCCCCAAACCCCCACTCGGGGCCCGGCCCAGCCCCGAACCCCGATGAGGTCAGGAAGAAAAGTGTACAGTACTTTCCTGGATAGTACTTTCCTGATTAGTCACCACAAGCTAACATTATAGGTTACAATTGCAATGCCCACCAAACTTCAATAAGCTCATAGAAAATGGTATCAAGATTGAAGAAGCCATGGTCAGAAAAGGTGAGATAAAACTTTATTCCAAAGACAATTTTGGGTCCTCAAATTCCAATCCCAACAACTATAACAATGACAAATCAAAATTTTGGAATAAAAACAAAAACATTGTCAATGATGGGATTGTTGATAATCGTAATGTCAAACCAACACAACCCCTTCTAAATCTCACAAGTAAGGCCAACAATACTCAAGCTACCTATAGCAATCAATCAACAAATCCAAACACCAACAAAGATTCATCTAAACCAAGATTGCCTTTTATGTCACCTCGAAGAAATTTTACTCCTTTAGGGGAATCTCTCGAATCAGCATTATGGACGTTAATCACAAAGAAACTCATTACACTTCCTGAAATGAAAGATTTTGAACCTAGAGTGAAACCTTCTTGGTGGAATGGGAATGATTATTGCAAATTTCAAAGAGGAAAAGGACATAAAACTAATGACTGCCAAAGGCTCAAAAATGTAATTGAAGACTTAATTGAAAGCAATGAAATTGGTGTTGACAGACATACCTTGAATGAATCACATATGGCTTTCAAAGATCCACTTCCTGAGCATGAAAAAGGAGGTTCTTCCAACACTAAGGGTGATAATCAAGCCAATTATAATACTATGCCCTATAGATATGTTGGTAACATTTCTGAATGTCATCCTTCTAAGTACTATGCCAATGTCATTACCATAAAGGAAAAATTAGAGAGTCAACCAGTCCATGTTACTACTCGTGCTCAATCCAAGGTTACTCTTCAAGGAGTCCCGTCTAAACCAAGCACCTCTCAAAACAAGTCTATTTATGTCCCAAAGTCTACACCAAATATTTCCAACTAGTACAATCTTTTGGAACAACTCAAGAAAACACCTGCCCAAATATCCATCTTAGAGCTTTTGAGTCTATCCCCGTCTCACAAAGATATCCTTGAAAAAGCTCTCTTAGAGACCCAGGTCCCCACAAATCTAGATCATGATCAATTTCAAGCTATGGTGGGACATTTAACAACCCCACATTACCTATCCTTCACTGAAAATGATGATTTAGCTATTACCCAACCTCATAATGCTCCCCTACATATCGAAGTCCTTGTACAGAGTCACAAAATCAAGAGAGCACTAATAGATGGAGGAGCTGGATTGAATATATGCACATTGAAACTAGTCCTTGCATTGGGATTTTCTAAAAATGTTGTAGATCCAAAGAAGAAAATCACAATAAAAGCTTATGATGAAGAAGAAAGGTCATCCAAGGGATCTATTGTTCTTCCTATCAGAGTAGGTCCTATAATCAAAGATGTACCTTGCCAAGTTCTTGACATGGATCTTGCTTATAACATTCTTTTGGGAAGACCATGGATTCATTCCATGCAAGTTGTGCCATCAACTTATCATCAGTGCTTGAAATTCCCTCATAATGGTTAGGAGATCACTATCAAAGGAGATACTAATCCTTTCCAGTATTGTAGCTCTGTGAAGACATCTGATTCTTTGGTACCTTATAATCGTACTGGATCTTCTACAACTACACCCATTGATCCTAGTAATATAGCATCAACTTCTAAATCAAATGGCATCAAGATAAACATAAAGGAAAGAAGTATGTAGGAGTACACTCTAGGTCAAGCTCTTTGCATCGCAAAGTTACCTTTATCTCCTAGATCATATGGTAGATCTTTGATCACTAAACAACAATCAGAACCCCCTTCAATACTTGTTTATGATAGATTTATAATTGGGGGCACAATATCCAAAGAGGCAAATGAGCGTAATGCTAATCATTTGCTTAAGTCATAGAAGAATGAAGAGGATATCAAACATGAATATATATCACCTGATGTCTATGGTAAAGGGTATACTTTGCTACAAAAGATGGGATACTAAGGTGCTGGACCTATAGGGTTACAAAGAGAAGGTGTTATAAAACCAATTTTGCAAAATCCAAACTATCAAAGAGACACTATGGGATTAGGATACAAAGGAGAAGGACCAAAAGAACCAAAAGGAAAAGCAAAGATCACACCTTTTCATGAAACATCTAAAGCTCCTGCCTTACAGTTCTAAAAACATGGTATGTACGTAGATCTAGAGAAACAAAGGATAGCACAAAGAATCATTGATATACTTGGGGATAATGATGATTCTGACTCAAATGATTATGAACGGGATTCATTATCTAATTGTACTAAAGAGATAGGAGTTGATGTTGTCCATCACTATAGTAACGATTACCATGAGGGAGAGATTTCAAGGACTGACTCACTAGGATTAGTCCCACGTGATACTACTTTTGTTGATTGTGAGGAAAGTGAGCTTTATCTTGCGATAGACAAATCAGATGAGAGTATGGAAATAGACCTTGCTGATACCATCATAAACCTTGACAAATTTTCCATCAATACTATCTCTACCTTTGAAACTGACCCAAATGATCCAATGCCCCTTGTACATCCTGAACTTATCGATTGGGATTCTCTCGATCATCTAGAACTTGATGTCTTCCATAATGATGACACCATCATTTACTATCTTGGAATCAGGGATCATTTACCACCAAGGGATCACAAGTTAGGATTTTTGATAGAAATCAATGACATGGCCTACTTTGGAGAGAGTGTCAATCCTTTCAGTCATAAAAATATAAAAATAATCAACAGATCTAATGGTGAAAACCACTCAGTGGCAGTGTTAGATCCAAAAATAGTAAAAAGAAAAGACACATCTGATGGTGAAAACCTCTCTGAGGTGCCTGACAATGGAAGGATTGACACTCTTCCCAATTATTTGTATCGAGAGCAATCTGCCATTCTTATAGAACCAACAATACCTCTTAACATTGGAACAGAGGAGTCTCCGCACATCCTCAAAGTAGCAACATCCTTGATAGAATTAGAGAAAGAAGCTTTTGCAAAAAATTTTAAAGGTAGACAAATCAACTTTGCTTGGTCCTATGCTGATATGCCTGGGCTGGACCCTGATCTCATTATGCATCATTTATCTATTAGACCAAGTGTAAAACTAGTTAAGCAGAAGCTCCACAAGATGCACCCACACATTGTACTAATGGTTAAAGAAAAATTGAAGAAGCTCTTAGATGTTGGATTCATTCATGCTATTAATTATGCTCAGTGGATTTCAATTATCATCCCCGTCTCAAAACTAGACAATTATATCTGAATTTGTATTGATTTTTGAGATCTTAATAAAGCTTGTCCAAAAGATGACTTTCCTCTGCCAAATATTGACATTATTGTTAATCTGACAGCTGGGCATGAGATGTTATCATTAATGGATGGTTTTTCTAGCTATAACTAGATCAAGATTGTGTCAGAAGACCAGGAAAAGACTAATTTTACTTATCTATGGGGTACATACTACTGGAATGTGATGCCATTTGGCCTCAAAAATGCTGGAGCAACTTACCAAAGAGCTATGACCACAATCTTTCATGACATGATGCATACCATTATGGAAGATTATGTTGATGATATTTTAGCAAAATCCAAAGATACAGCTGGTCATTTGAGAGTGTTGGATAGAATATTCACTCGGATGGAAAAGTATCAGATTCAACTCAATCCAAATAAATGTGCATTCGGGGTTACATTCGATAAACTGTTAGGGTACATTGTCTCAACCAAAGGAATCGAGGTAGATCCAGAAAAAGTTAAAGCAATAATGGAGATGGCTTCCCCTACTAACATCAGTCAGTTAAGATCTTTGCAGGGACATCTCCAATCCATTCGAAGATTTATTTCTCAACTAGTAGATCGAAGTCATCCCTTTCAACATTTTTTGCATAAAAATATCTTATTCCAATGGGATGATAAGTGTGAGGAAGCTTTTAATAAAATCAAGCAATATTTGGAAAATCCTCCAACTCTGATGTCACCAATTCTAGGCAAGCCACTCTTGCTCTACATTTTAGCTACGGTAGTCTCACTAGGTGCTCTTCTAGCTAAGCAAGATCATGAATGGAAAGAAAAATCCATATACTATATCAGTCGCACCCTAGTGGGATATGAGCTAAACTATTCTCCTATAGAAAGAGCATGTCTGGTCATTGTTTTTGCTTCATAGAAGTGGCAACATTACATATTGTCACATTCAATTAAGCTCATTGCAAAGATCGATCCTTTAAAGTATCTATTAAGCAAGATAGCATTGACAGGCAGATTGGCTAAGTGGGTCATTCTACTTAGTGAATTTGATATTGAATATGTGGACAAGAAGGCTATCAAAGGCCAAGTGATAGTAGATCAGCTAGCTGATGCTCCATTAACAGATGACCAACCTATACACATAGAGTTTCCTAATGCACACATCTTGGCTTTATCTACACAAACATGGAAACTATACTTTGATGGATCATGTACTCAACAGAGTGCAGGAGCTAGTATTCTCTTTATCACGCCACAAGGATACATAATTCCAAAATCTTACAAGCTGCTCTTTCTTGGCACCAATAATGTAGTAGAATATGAAGCTTTTTTTATTGGGCTAAAGATGGCTTTACAATGGAAAGTAGCTGAAATGAATGTCTATGGGGATTCTCAGTTGATTATAAACCAGGTTAATGATGATTATCAGACTAAAGATGATAAGTTATTACCATATAAATGTATGGTTGATGACTTCAAACAATATTTCTCAGTCATCACTTTTGAGCAAATTCCTCAGCATGATAACAAGGTTGCTGATGCAATGGCAACGATTACTTCTTTGTTTGATACAAAGGATACCAAGGACCATTTTGAGTTATTGGTGGAATCCCTAACTTGTCCTACATATGATGACCCTAATACAAGTATTATATGTCATCTTATTAGACACAACTCCCCAATTTATGGAAAAATCTATTCTTATCTTAAAAATGACATCCTACCCCCTGACCTATCCCGAAATCAAAAATAGACTTTTCTCCGCCAAGCCTCCCTCTATGTCCTAATATTTGATACCCTTTATTGGTGAGGTCTTGACGGTACTCTCCTGCGATGTCTCGAGCATGATGAAGCTCAAACTACCTTGTGAGATGTACATGAGGGTGTTTATGGGACACATTCGAGTGTTCCCTCTTTGGCTAAGAAACTCATGCATATGGGTTATTATTGGCCTACCATGGAAACAGATTCCTTTCATTTTGCTAGGGCATGCAAGAAATGTCAGATACATGGAAACCTTATTCATGCTCCAGCACAAGAATTACATCCTTTTACAACTACCTTTCCATTTAGTCAGTGGGGACTCGACCTCATGGGTGCCATCAACCCTCTATCTTCCAATGGTCACAAATGGATTATCACTACAACAAAGTATTTTACTAAATGGATTGAGGTCGTTCCATTGATTACTGCCACAAGGAAACAAGTATCCATGTTTATCCTAAATTATATCATTTGCAGATATGGTATACCTATGTATCTCATTACTGATCATGGAAAATAGTTTCAAAATTAGGACATGGATGAACTATGCACAAAATTCCACATCACCCATAACTATTCCTCCATATACTATCCTCAAGGAAATGGCCAAGCTGAGGTGTCCAACAAAACAATTGTTAAAATCCTACAAAAGACTGTCAATGACACTGGCCATGACTAGCATATCCAACTGAATCCAGCCTTATGGGCTTACCACACCTCCATCTTTACTCCCACTGGAGCCACCCCATATTCCCTTGTCTATGGATCTGAAGCAGTCTTGCCCCTCGAGGTCGAGTTGCCTTCACTTTGTGTTACTCTCAAATATTTGATTCCTGATGAAGAGTATAGAGTTTCATGGCTGACTAAACTAGAACTACTGGATGAACACCATTAGAAATCTTATGATCATTTGAAAGTCTATCAGCATTGTATGTCTCATCAATATAATAGCAAGGTGAAAATCAGAAACTTTCAGTTGGGTGATTTAGTCCTTCGATAAAATCCAAAGAATCAACAACATCATGAGAAGAAGGGCAAGTTCAAACCCAATTGGTTAGGTCCTTTTGTAATTACAACAATTTATGGTTTCAAGGCTTATCAATTGTCCACACCTGAGGGAGATCCTTTGGATGAACCTCTTAACAGCATACACCTCAAGA
The DNA here is from genome assembly GCA_027943335.1 of Chamaecyparis obtusa. NCBI lineage: Eukaryota > Viridiplantae > Streptophyta > Pinopsida > Cupressales > Cupressaceae > Chamaecyparis > Chamaecyparis obtusa. Next base: position 5,811,241 of record BSBK01004228.1, on the reverse strand, counting down.
AGTTATATCCTTGAAATCCCAATGCAAGGGCTATGTATATATTTTGTAAATAAAAAATACAAAAATACAAAAAAATTAAAAGAAAATTGCAATAAAAGCATGTGGTGAAAACCTGGCAATAGGCACCATGTGTATCAAGTTAGTTCCTCTATCTATTAGGATTCTTCTAGTTTGTCCATTCATTGTATATATCCACAATAAAAAGGCTAGTCAGTCCTCATTCCTACCATGTATATATCATAATAAAATGGCTAGTTCATACACCATCCATTGTATTTACCCATAATAAAACCCCATCATAGCTTGATCTTTTGCCTTGGTCTTCATCTTAGTCTTGTTGTGTTCTTCTTCATCCATAATAAGTCAGTCCATTACCTACCTGGGGGCATGTCCTCAACCTAGTTTGGGAAGTGGATCTATGATAGTCATGACTCTTAGAGGACAAAATGGAGTATTTTCACCAGACAAGCAAACACAATCAAACATTCTTCCACAATGGTATCTTCATGATGAATCACAATCTGTGATCTTTCTTTCAAAACATGACCGCTTATCTATCATTCTTAACTATACATCATCAATTGAACTAATCACTATACCTTACACTGTCTTTTGGCAAAAGAAATGTATATTCATGGCAGGCATGTTAGAATGATTTATTGTAGATTATGCATTCATATTTGGATTTAATTGTTATCATGTTTCCTATGCTACTCTAGGATATCTTTGACATGAGTTTAACACTCCTATATGTCATTGATTAGAATAGCCGGGATGGGGCATGGTATTTTCTTTGATTGCTATTTGTGGGGTATTTTTTGATGAAATCAAAGGAACAACTAATTGGGGTGTATGTGCGTAAGTGCCTTCATCAGTTTAATAGTATTGACAACATACAAATCATGTTGTCCTACAAATGCTATTAATAGTGATACTCCAACACATACCTCGACTCCAAATATTTGTTCCCCGATGGAGGGGGGGAATATTCCTTGTCTGTTATGCAAACAAAACTCAGGTCATCTCGGTTCAATTATACCTAGATGCTTGTCAAGTTTGCAATATTAAACTCCATGCAAGAAGTGCTCAGGTCATCTTGGTTTAATTATACCATGATGCTTGCATTTTCTTGCAACATAACGAGCTCAATGATGAAAATCAAATTCCAGTTATTATGAAGTTCTAAGATGTTACATGAAGTTGTGGAGATATACTCATTTCATATTTCATTTAGCATTACATTTAAACAGTTCATGACTTGCATATCATTGCTCCTTTTATAGGGATTTGTAGGTTATCTTTCTTATTAGGTCATCTATTATCCTAGTCCATTCTTCTTGTGTCAGATACATTGTTATTTAGGTTGAGACCATTTGGACAACAAAAACATTAAGTTTTCACCTTGCATCTTACAACATTTAATCAATTCATTTAGGCTATGCATTATCTTCATTAGGTATGTTCATTTGTATGTTGACATGCATATTTCACGTGTTGTTTTGTTATAGTTATCATAAAATCTCATTATCTTTTTATTATGGTGTAAGTTGTTATATTTTAGTCATCTTAAGAACATTTTCATTCATTACATATCATCTACATTATACCATCATTTATTATCTATTACATGCATTTAATATCATTCATTTATTATCCATTATCTACATCGTTCTTTACATCATTGCATTAGTAACCACATAGCATTGAATAGAGTAAAATCATTTAGGACATGCATTTATATCAACATCATATGTTAGATCATTAACCATTATGCATCAAATAGAAAATAAATCATTTTGCATTCTAGGACATAAACTCAATGCATATTAAAGTAAATCATCACATCCTGCATATATCAGTACGCACATGTGTATATCATAATCAAAGAAAATCATGATAGAACTACATCATCATATATAGAGAGTCCATCATATAAATGTCCATAAAACACAAAAAAATGTTCAAATGTCCAATGATATATCATAAATAACAATATCAAGTCAATCATATAATGATACAATGATACAATGCTATGAAGAGTGTATACAATGATATCCAAAATCTATGATCCACTGCCTCTAGACTATGTTTGTCACTGCCTACAAGATGCAATGAGACCCCATGCTACTAAACCACCTGATCTTGAGGCTCCTACCAGATCCCCTGAACTTGTAGGTGCTCTCGGAGGGTGTGATGATACACCTCCACTACCAGCTAGTACCTGTCTATCATATACCACTGTCCTAATAGCAATTGAACTCTCTCTGAAGCTCCCAAGCCACTAATCCCTAGGAACCACCTATCTATAGGCCTCTCACCAGTAGGATATCTCCTTCCCGGCCCGTATCATAGCTCTTAGACTATCTCCCTGAGGACCCAAATCCTCTATCTGTTGTAGCTCATCCAATAACATCTTTGACTCTTTGAGTCTCTCTATCATAGCATCTCGCTCACATCTAAGGTCTCCCATCTATGTCTCCATCCCCTCTATCCATCTCTCCAATCTAGGGACACGGTCTACCTGTACCTATGTCATTGCTAGTCAAACTAGCAATGAATCAATATCTGGATCCTCCTCCCCTACAACATCTCTCTGTAAATAGGGATCTTGTCCCCCGATATCCATCTCAGCGTGCTCATCCTATGCCTCAACATCTGGCATCTATGCATCCTATCCTGCTATATCGAGTATCTGCTCATCCTGTATATCATCATGGACCTGTCCACCCTATACCACTCTGACCTGGGCTAAAATTACATCTGCCTTGTCCTATCCCTGACCTACATGTATCAGCACCTGTACCTATATTGGGGTAGCTGGTATCTATGGTGTAGCTCTTGCTACTAGCTATGCTGGAGGCTATCTCTGTCCCTGTCTAGCCAGAGGTGGCATCAAACCCCTCTGTCTCACACCACCACCTCTCATCCGATGTCTAGCTCTATCTCCTCTCCCACCATCTCCTCCATCTCCTCTCCCTCCATCTCCTCCATCACCATCTCCACCATCACCTCTACCTCCTCTCCCTCAGCCTCTCCTGTCTTGGCCTCAGTGTCTCCCATGATGTCTCTTTTTTGGATCTCTCTTTGGTGGCCTCACCATCAGATCAGTCAAGTGAGGTACTAGAGAATCTCTCAAGTACTGCTCTAGATCAACAGTCATCCCTAGGTCCACGACCCCCTATCTCATCATCCATGCCTGAAATGGCATGTCAAGAAACTCCTATCTAGCTAGCTCAAATGAGACCATGGGCCCCCAGTCACATCTCTCCTAATGTGTATGTGCAAACTCCATGACTCCCTGTGGCATGCCTTGGATCTTTCCAAACTATCACAGAACCTAGTTGACCAGCTGTCTCTCAATAATATAGGGTGTCCACCCTATCAACCATCGTGACTCAAAATAAAACTCGGGCTATCTCTCATCATCCCAGGGCTCACACCCTAGGTAAGGTCTCCAAGTGACTATATCCAGAGTGTCAAAAGTGTACCTCCAAAACTCTAAGTGTCCCAGCTTCACCTGAGACAAAACTGATGAATACAAATGAATGTATGGTTGTCTTGCACCATGAAATCTGATTGCCACTTGCCGTGTAACTACAATATGCTCCCATGCCCATACATGGAGCAATGTGACACCTGCTGATAAAGAGGCACTCCTATGGTACACCACCTAATGAAGATCATGGTATAAATGGGCTAATAGACAAACACCCCAAGCAAATCGGGTCTCGTTATCCATCATCAGCTGCAATGTGCGGCCCCAACCAACTGCAAACCCATGTGACCTATGATCAGGGCATATGAATCCCCCAATCACTCCTACTAACACCACTGGTAGATGCTCATACAAATCAACCATATCCTCCCACCTAATCTCCCCCTCATCAATATCATCATCACCAAAAATTGCTCTACACTTTGTCACTCCATTGTGCCGATCATAGTCCACCAGCTCACGTATGATAGGAAGTCGGAGGATGCGATATACATCCTCGAGTGTAACTATCATTTCTCTTGTTGGGAGATGAAAATTACTCATCTCTAAGTGTCATCACTCTGCTAACACAGTCATCATGCTCAAATTCACCTGAATCTCAGGTGTGTAGATAACATGGTATAAACCAGACACTCTGATCAAGAATCTGTCAGTCTCTGACAGCACCGATCTCAAGTTTTATGTGGCGGGATATCTCTCCAGTGACATCAGAACATCGATAATATCCTCCTATTAAAGTCAACAAAATCAAGCTATCAAATTTTGATTAACTGATCTATCAATCTATCTATCCTATCATATCAATTACAAACATGTTTATCACATGTTTCAACAGACGATTCTATCAATTATCTAATACCAAGACTGGTTTACTAGTGACCATACTACGATATTGCATATCTTGATCAAATTGATCCAAATAAATAGTCGATAGATTAAATCAGACTATCGACATCAAGTTTGACCTAATTGACTTGCTAATTTGACCAAATCCTATCAACTAACACAAATGCACAGCATTGAAAAATGCATGCGCAATTTCCCTAAATATTTGTGCAATTTTTAATATATGCGCAAATTTGTTCCATATATGCGCAGAAATACTTGACAAAAGTGCAGAAGTAATGTATGCACACATTTATAGTATATTTACACAGCCTCATCCACATTTTTCAATGCATGCATAGTTCTATGACATGTATGCGCAGAAACATGAGTTTTATGTGCAAATGTCGTGAATCACTGTGCATTCATGTGCCGCAACTGCGCATTTGTTCACCGACCAAGAACCAAAAAAATTTCTAAACTAAATCTACGATTCAAACTAACCTAACCATGCTAAAATTCTATTGCAAATCATTCAAAATCATCAAATTAACAAAGAGGATTGAGTCACCTACCAGCTCTCCCAAATCAGGTGGTCACTGGAAGCGTCTGGCCCTCTCGAAGCGATGATCTGACAGTGAAAATGGCATCCTGGTAGCTCTTCTCTTCTCTCTCTCTCAAGCTCTGATCTCCAAATGACAAGTGTGCACAATGAGCCTATTGTGGACCCCTTTGCCCTATTTATAGCATGTGGACCCGATGTGCTTGGTGTGGACCCTATCTCCCATTTTTCTTTTGTTTCACCCCATTTTCATCCATCTTTTCTACCGTTTCTTTCGTGAGATTGATTAAAATAAAAAACAATCAATTAAAATAATTTTTTTTGTCAATCAATCTCTCAAGGGGGCATGCATAGGTCATTTGGACGTTGTCTGGGGCAAAAATGCTTGAAATTTTCTTTGAAACAATGTGACACGCACATTATTTCAAAGAGGGAAAAAATGTATACACTTAAAAATGGCTTCATTAATTAATTAAATATTTATTATTTAATTGATATTGACTTGATAAATTAATTAAATATTTATTATTTAATTAATAATTATTTTCTCTATTTATTAAATAGATTATTCAATTTATTTAGTAAATTCATTATAGTCTATTCCTCTATCCTAAGTCTTCTAATTAGTCTTATTAAAGTGATTTAATTAAATATACAATCACCTAAATATGACTAAGTCCCCTAGTCCACCTCACTTACCTAGTCACCTAACACATCACTTTGGCTAAAATAAATAATTATTATTAATTATTTATTGGTAATTATCCTCACCCACACATGTCCTATTCTTAAGGGCTATGTGGCCTCATAGGACTTGGTCTCATGACCACATGTCTTCTCTTAAACCAAGTCAAGATACATTCCCTATTCCTAAGGGGCTTCTCAAGCCACCTCTAAGGGTTAAAGGTGACTCATGGGACACTTGTGCCAAGAGTCCTCATGAAGAAAATGTCCTTCCCTCTTCCTCTCTTTGGTCTTTGTGAGACACTTGACATGTGTCTTTCCCTTCCACCTTGTTCTCCTCCATGTCAATGTGAGAAGAACATCATCCCTATTCTTCCTCTCACATTCCAACTACATCCCCCTTTCTCTCAACTCCTTCAACCAAGTCAATCCTAGCCCTAGGATCTTCCACCTTTCATTCTCCACTGTAGGATTGTGCCACCTAGGCTTAGATCCTCCAAAACTCTATAAAAGGAGCCTCATTTCCCCTTTGTGAGCTAATAGTGAATAGGCAATCAAGCATTCAAGAAATCAAGCACTCAAGCATTCTAAGAGAATTTCAAGAGCATTCAAGCATAATCAAGTCATTTTCATATCACTTGCATCTCATTCACCATATTTGCATAATTAAGCTTTAGTTTTGCATACATTCATCATCAATCTTCACACTTTGGTGTCATCTTGGGCAAGAGGCTTCATTTGAAAATCTGAGAGCTCAACATCCTTAAGAAATCAAGGCTAGGAGGGCAATGGAGACAAGCTACATGGTAGGTGAAGGTAAAACCTTATTTTAGCTTCATTTTTAGTGTATTATTCATTGTTGTTTGCTAATTAGTTTGATTTATTAATCTTAGAATAGTTAATTTATGGAAAAGGAAAATACAAAGGTAAACTCCCTATTATATGTTTTTTATGTAATAAAGTTGGTCATATAGCTACTAGATGTTGTGACATGGATGATAAGGATGAAGAAAGAGATAACAAGCACAAAGATAGAAGGGATGACATAAGCTACCGAAGGTACAAGGACTATAAAGAAAAAGGTAAGAAATCTTGCTACATTGCTGAAGAAGAGACTGACATTGATAGTGATGATTTTGAAATTGAGGTTGTCTATGTTGTAATGAAAGATGAGTCTGATGAGGATGAAAAAACTGCATTGATTTCCTATGTGAACAAGAATGATAAATGGATTATTGACAGTGGTTGTTCACATCACATGACTGGTGACAAGAGTAAGTTTGATACCTTACATCATTATAAAGGTAAAAGTGTAAAATTTGGTAATGATGCACCATGTCCTATTAGAGGAAAATGATTGATTAAGCTGAATGATAAGATCTCTTGTGAAAATGCATATTGGATAGAGGGTCTTAACTATAATCTGCTGAGTGTTGCACAGCTTAATAGTACTGGTTACAGAGTGGAATTTTGTCACAAAAAGGCTAAAATATTTAATGCCACTAGTGAACTGATTGGAAGTGGAGAACTGATTAGAGGTAATTTGTTCTATCTTGACCTATCTGAAGAAACTTGTATGATTGCAAAAATTGATGATATTTGGTTATGGTATAAGAGGCTATGTCATGTTAACTTTGATAATCTGGTAGAGATTAGTAAGAAAAAGAAAGTGAGAGGTCTACCTAGATTGAAGAAACTTGAGAATGTGATGTGCAAAGAATGTCAGTTAGGAAAGATGACTAAGTCAAGTTTCAAAAGCAAAACCTTTACTTCTAAGAATATTTTAGATTTGGTTCATACTGACCTTTTTGGACCCATGAGTATACAAAATTATTGTGGAGCTAGATATTTTATTTTGTTTGTTGATGATCATACCAAGATGATGCATGTAATGTTCTTAAAAGAAAAATATGATGTTTTTCAATTCTTTAAGTGGTATTTGGCTAAGGTTGAAAAGGATACAGGAAGAAACCTAAAGTGTCTGAGATCTGACCGAGGTGGAGAATTTATATCCAATGAATTTAATCTATTTTGAAATGATAGAGGGATCAAAAGATAGATGTCTGCACTGAGGACTCCTCCACAAAATGGCATAGCAGAAAGCAAGAACAGGTCTATCTTGGATTGTGCAAGGACATTGTTGATTGAAAAGAATGTGGCACAAAAGTACTGGAAGGAAGCTGTAAGTACAACTGTTTACACTCTTAATTGAGTTCAGATAAAGAAAGGTACAAATCTGACACCTTATGAGTTATGGCATGGGTATGCACCAAATGTAAAATGAATCTTTGGAAGCAAATGTTACATACTAAAGGACAATAGGAATGGAAAATTTATCAGATGGAAAAAGGAAGTGTATCAGATGGAAAAAGGAATTTTCATTACACAGTCTATAAATATTCATGAGATACTGAAAACTTTTGGAATGGAAGATTCTAGACCAGTGAGTACTCCTATGGCTACTGGACAAAAGTTGTCTAAGAATGATGAAGCCGCAGATGTAAACTAGACTTTGTATAGATCTATGATTGGAAAACTACAATATGATGTACATAGTAGACCAGATATTGCATTAGCTTTTGGGATTGTGACGAGATTTTTTGCCAATCCTAAGGAAACACACATGATGGATGTAAAGAGAATAATGAGATACTTGAAAGAAACTGCTGATTATGGGCTATATTACAAAAAGGATGAGAGATTTGAACTGAGAGTTTACATAGATGCTGATTGGGCAGGAAATGTAGATGATAGAAAGAGTACTAGTGGTGGAGCTTTCTTTCTTGGAGAGAGATTAGTTTCCTGGACAAGCAAGAAACAAAATTACATTTTCCAATCTACTACTGAAGCCGAGTATGTTGTTGCTGTTGTTAACTATTCAAATCTGATATGGATAAAGTAATTGTTGATGGATATGAAGGAAAAAATTAGTGAACCAGTTGTTATCTTCTATGATAACACAAGTTCTATCAACATCTCTAAGAATCCAGTGATACACACAAAGACCAAACACATTGCTATCAAGTATCACTACTTGAGAGAGCTGGTACAGGATAAAGAGGTCTAAATGGAATATGTGAATACAAAGGAGCAATTAGCAGACATATTCACTAAGGCTTTACCTAAAGAAGCACATGAATATCTGAGAAGTCAGTTAAGGGTCCTTCCCCTAACTGAGGTTGCCTAGTCAAACTAGGAGCACTGTATCAAATGTACTGCAAAGAATATCTAACAAGTTGATGCAAAAGAGGGTCACACTTTAGGACTGGCCTAGAGTTGTGAAGAGAAGAGAAAAGTCAAGAATCAATCATAAGTAAGATGATAGAGGGAGAAACACTGAACTACAAAGATGATATCTACATCTAGAGGATGTATGTTTTAGTTGTTGCTTTGGCATTTTTTTCAAAGAGGGAGATGAATAGATATGACAATCACATGACAAAAAGGAAAGCAATCTGAGGAAGATGACAGAGATGAAGGATCAGGATAGAGGGATAATTGACTTTCTGGATGGTCACAGAAGCAAGGCTAATAGATTCTAAATCAAAATGAAGCTATGGATATTACAAATATTTCTGATTGACAAATAAGTTTTTGGATTGGTTAGTAATCCATGTGTTATTCATGTGATATCATATGGTGTTTCCATTAATGCCAAAGAGGGAGATTGTTGGAAATTGCAATTGAAGCAATTATTGTATTGTCATTGATGTCAAACCTTAACTGGTAAGACTGTTGCTACATAGGAAAGTACTATATCTATTTGATTAATGAGATGGGGACATGCAAGGTTGGTAACAATAGCACCTAAGAAAAGGTTGAATTATCTTGATACTACAATGTGTACTTGATTATGTTGCACAATGATAAGATAATGTATTGTTTATCTTAGTAAGAATGAAGACTAAACTGGTAGGCTTAATCGAGCAAAAGAGGAGAAATCTAGTTTAAGCTGAGTGATGTTAGTGTCGACCAAGTTAGTGTATGCTGAGAAAATTTAGTGTTGACCAAACATCAATTAATTATCGAGGAAACAATTTTAGTATTGATCGAGCTTTCTAGTATAGACCGAGAAGTTGAACACAGTATTGATCGAGCATCAGTATTTTTATATTTGAAGGGAATTCAGATTTTTGACTAACATCGTTGAATTCTTGGATTATGTAAAACATGTTGACTTTATTTATTGATTGTATGGAAGTATTTAATGTACTGTAAAATGTTTTATTATAAATCTTTAAGAGATTTGAGATGTTTTTAGAAAAGAAGACGAAGAACATAAAGTGGGTAGATTCAATGAATCTGACCTAACCCTAAGATCTACGAAGGAGATCAAGTGGCAAAAGATGTACTGACCTAAATGAAGTTATATTTAGGAAACCTAAGCATGAGGCTAATAGTGGGACAATGGAGAGAAGATAGAGGATACTGGTGGTGTTATTGACTGAATAAGCAGAGAAGGCTGAAGGAGAAAAGTTATGATTGCTTGAGGAGAATACCGAGAAGATCAATGATAGGGATGGCAAAGGATCACAGTCAGTAAACCAGTATATGTGTATGGAATTAGATCTGATATTTGCAAAGTGAGTTGTATGTTTTTAGATCATTATTACTGCTACTTTCTAATCATTGTAAAAGTCAAAATCCTTTTAACAGAGGTTGGTCCCTAACAGTCATATGTTAAATCCTTTGAACAAGGTTGCATTCTAATGGAGTGTATGTAAGTCTTATAACAAGGTGCACTTTTAACAGAGTGGTTTAAATCCTTTAACCGGGTCACACCTGATAGTGTGTTTGTAACCTTTGATAGGGTTGGCTTTTAACCGAGCTCAGTTCAGAAGAGTGAAAATAATAGTAGCATGTTACAAAGTGGTTTTTCCCAAATTGGGTTTCCACTATAAATCCTAGTGTCAATACTTGTGTGAATGTTTTGGTTTAAACATTTATGTGTTTTACAAGTTAGATATAGCTGGGTAGTGGACTGCAATGTTATATGTTTCTATTATGCAATCAGTAATGACCGAGTAGCTGTTGGTTGTTAGATCTGATTTGTTGAAGATTTTTAAAGTTTGTTTTATACATCTGGACCCGAGAACAACTGATTCACCCCCCCCCCTCTCTGTTGTTCTAAATCTTGCCAGCACTTCATCTCTCCTTTGTTCTTCATTCTATTCAGGTTCAATTCTTTGCTCGATAGCTTCTTCATGTTCCTCGATTTCCCTTTGTTGTTCCTCAATGTTATTTTCCTGATGCTTGGTCAACTCAGCCTATGGCTTCGATAGGTACTTTGGATTCTCAACATAATTGAATCTATCATAGTCTTACGGCTCCTTATTGCTTTCTTCCACATTTTTATCATCAAATTCATCAACTCTGACATTAGCACTTTCAATCATTTTATTAGTGAGCTTATTTAGACACTTGTAAGCTTTGATTTTAGTAGAATATCCAAGAAATATTCCCTCATCCCCTTTAGAGTCAAATTTCTCATTCCTATCATCTTTCAAAATAAAACATTTGCTACCAAAAATTTTGAAGTAACTTAAACTCGGTGTGTAACCAAACCATAACTCATAGGGTATTTTGTTTGTGTCCTTCTTCAATTGTATTTGGTTCAGAACATATACAACTGTGCTAACTGCCTCTCTCTAGTATACTTGTGAAACATTCTTTTCTAACATCAGTGTCCTTGCACAATCAATAATTGATCTGTTTCTCCTTTCAGCAATCACATTTTGTTGCGGTGTTCTAGGAGCAGAAACCTATCTTTTTATGCCATGCTCATTACAATAGTTAGTGAATTCATCATAAATAAACTCACCACCTCTATCATACCTCAAGCATTTCATTTATTTCCTTGTTTCTTTTTCTACTTTTTCTTTGTACCATTTAAACATTTTAAATGCCTCAGATTTCTCTTTTAAAAAAATGACAGTCATTAATCTAGTGTAATCATCAACAGACAGAATAAAATATCTATCTTCATAGTAGCTCTGAGTTCTCATGGGACCACATAGGTCAGTGTGAACTAAATCCAAGATTCTTTTTATTGAATAGTCTTTACTCTTAAAACTAGATTTTGTCATTTTCCCCTTTTGACATTCATGACACATAACATGATCAGGCTTTGTTAGGATAGGCAGACCTCTAACCTTTTTCTTTCTACTAATCTTAATCATGTTATTGAAATTTACATGACATAACCTTTTATGCCATAACCATGCATCCTCATTTTTCATTAGTAAACAAGAAGTCTTAGCGTTGTCAAGATAAAATAAGTTACCTTTAGATTGCCCTCTTGTTCTGACAAGCTTTCCAATTTCATCAAATATCTTTACCTTCTTGCTTTCAAAAGCTACTCGATGATCTGAGTTGTTAAGTTGTGCCACACTTAGAAAATTGTAATTCAGTCCATTTACCTAATAAGCATTATCACATTTGATTTTATCATTTATCAATAAAGATCCTTTTCCTCTAACCCTACATGGTGTATCATTACCCATTCTTACTGATCTTCCATTATAATGCTCAAGATGATCAAAATTTTCTTTCTCACCAGTCGTGTGATGTGTACAACCACTATCTATGATCCAAGTATCATTTTTACTAACTTTTTAAATGAGTGTTGTCTCTACATACCTTTCTTCTTCCTCAGAAAGATCCTTCATCGCAACAAATACTACTTCAACATCATCATTTGTGTCGGTATCAGTATTGTGGACAAGGCTTTCGAGGGTACCTGCTTTGAAAAACTCCAAGCCAAACAAAGGTTAGATGTTAGCCTAAGGATGAAATTAATCAAAAACAAGTAAGACTCTAAACTAAGCCACCTTAGATTGAGCTAAAACAAGTGCACCCAAGCACTGTTTGATTTGCTCTTGCTTAAGGGGATGTGGGCGTGCTCTCTAATCACTTGGAGCATGTTCTTTATGCATTTTAGGATGGATTGAGATCTATGAAAACCCCAAAATGGCACAAAACAGGTATAAAACACCTGATTTGCCCCTAAGGCCTCAAGGATCCAAATGATGCTGATATGAATATTAAGCTACATGAGATCTATGCTAAGATTGATTTTAAGCCAAATAGAGATGTGATGATACTATGCTTATGCAAAACAATTAAATAAACTATGTTAATCCCATTATTACTAAATTAGGATGAGCTAAAATGCTTGAAAGTAAGTTAAATTAAGATGATTATGCTAAGTCTAGAGCTAAATGGGCATGATAACAATGCATGAGAATAAAAGTTAAGCTAATGAATTTGCTCTTGAAAGGAGGAGCATTTATAAGATTTGGAAAGGAGGAATGAATGACCAAGATCAAAATTCTTAAGAGAGGCCAAGATTCATTCAAAGGGGAGCACATGGATTGTGCTAGTTCAGGGCCACCTCCTTGTGACAAGTTCAGGGCCACCTCCTTGTCACAAGGGCATTGGGTTGAAAGATGGAAGGAATGTGCACAATTTGAGAAATGTGTCTAAGGTCAAAGGGTGTAAGAAAGGGGTGAGGGGCTTCTTAAATGCATGATAAATGCATGTAAGAGGGATAAAGAGGCCTTAAATGCACTTAATGCATGTAAGAGAAGTTTCTAGAAGTTTGTTGACTTTGGGTTAAGCTTAGGAGTTGGCTAACCTTGGTTAGGGAATGTGACAAGGTTAGGGGGGGATTAGGATTAGGATTAGGACTTTCTAGAAGAGTCTAGAATTTCCTAGGGATAAACATAGATTTTAGGAAATAAATAAAGATTTATTTATTTCCAAGGCTTTAATGAGTTTGAGACTCATTAGGGGAAGGGTTTGACTAGGAGTCAAAGGAGACTTAGATTAGCTTAGGAAAAGTAGGTAATTTCCCCCAAATGGGTTTAGGGAAGGATTAGGAAAGTTTTAGAAGAGTCTAGAGTTTTCCTAGGGTAAAATAGGAATTGAGGATTAATATTTAATCTTAATTAAATATCTTGAGTTGGGATTAGGGTTAGGAAATGAGGGGATTAGCCTTTAATCAAAATTTAAAGAAGGATTAGAAGATTCTGGAAGAGGTTAGTGGTCTTAAGGAAATTGGCCAAGTTTTGGGTAAAAAATAAATTAATTATTTATTTTGGAATTTTTGGTCAATTTATTAATTAAATAATTAATAAATAGGGGAATAGTGTTTAAATAAGATTTAAACATTTTTGGGAGGGATTTCTTAATTAAATATTTTTAATTAAGATAAAGGGATTTAGTGACATAAAAATAAATTAATTAATTAATTAAATAATTAATTAACAAATGATGATGTCATCAGGGATTTTTCAGAAAATAAAAATACTTTATTTTCTAAAAGATTTTTAGGTGTCTACATTTTGCCCCTCTTTGATGCGATGCCGCAAGTGGCATGGCGTCAAAGATAAGAAAATAAGATGCCCAAGGCTAGAATTTAGAGGAATGAGGGGTTGTGCCCCCTCGAGAAAATAACGCAAGGAGTAAACGTTGTGGAATTTTCTCGAAAGGAAACAAAGAAGGAAGGGCCTAGGAATAAGGGGAGATAAATAACCAAGCTTCCAAGAGCAAAGATGGGTGAATGCAAGATGAGATGAAATGCAAAATGCAGGATGCAGCTACATGAGAGATGCAAGATGCAAGATTAATCTATATGATGCAAGATGCAGGGGATTTGGGGAAGCTCCAAGTGCAAATGTGGAGAGCACAATCTAGTTTAATATAGCAATGCTAGAGACCTACCAAGGATACTGGGATCACGAGGCCTTGTCACCAACGTTGCAAAGGACTGACGCTAAAAAGACACGCAAGGTTGCCCCAGCATCACGCATGAACCCAAGAGGAAGCATGGTGGAAATGATGCTGAAGAAACCACAAACACACGACTGACTCTCAAGCAGAAGCAAAAGATCAAAAGACCTTGCCCCAGATTTTCCTCATTCACTGCACACCATGATATAAAGGATCATGGCGACTTTGAGTAGAGAACAATGAGAAGCCGTAAAAGATTAACAAGATCCAAAGGACAAAATCCAAGACCAAAATGAGAACTCCAAAAAGACATCCTTTGCCAAGGAGAGAGATTTGATCTGATTGATTTGATTGATGGCGGAAAGATTGGTTTGAACGTGTGGAAGGATACATCGACACGGACCCGGTGTGCTTGGTGGAAGATTAGGTCAGATAGGAAGGATACAACTAAGGGGACCCATGATTAGGCTTAGGTCAGACAAAATAGAAGCATACATCTGTGCGGACCCGATGCCAATGGGGAGAATGTTGTGTTGCTGATTGGCAAATGATGAATTTCAAAGATGGTCATGATGATCAAGGATAGTCGACAATTGATGTTGCTGAAGTGCGAGGTTGGGTAGGACAAGATTTCTGACCAGATACTGCTGCAGGACTAACAAGGATATGTATAACAAGATAGCGACAAGGGCTGACTGACACAAAGGATGGGACCTAAAGACACATATGTACAAATGAGTTTAGGTGGAGACACGACTGATGCTATGGTACAAGACTCAGGATTGGCGATAGGAAGATCTCACTATACAGGATATACAGGAAGGATCACGCTATACAGGATATGGGACAAGATATGTGCAAGATAGGGTACAAGATATGGTACAAGTGGGATTGTGGATTTGCGTGAGGATCATGAAAAAGAGGAATGTTGGGGAATGGTGGATGGGGAGGGGGATGGTAGAAAAAGGATTGAGATGTTGGGATGGGGGGATGGGAGTTTGATAGATAATGACTCGGTCCACTATGTATGGCACCTGTTTGCCAGGTTTTCACCAACATACTTGTCCAAGGTGCTTGAATTGCCAAGTTTTTACCATTGGACGATTGTTTTTCTTTTCCTTTTTTTGCTTTTTTTTGCTTTTTTTGTATTTTTCTACTTTTCCCAATTTTTATGGATTTTTTGAATATGTAGATCTAGTTCAGGCATAGAACCTCTTCAAATGTATGATGTTGATTGGATCATTCAAAGGATCACCTTCTAGTGTAGATAATTGATAAGAGCCAGAGCTGAAGCATGCTGTGACAACATAGGGGCCCAACCAAGTAGGCTCAAACTTGCCTTTCTTTTCTCTGTTTGCTCAGACTTTCTGATTTTCTTTGAGGACCATGTCATTGACCTGAAATTATCTGGGATGGACCTTCTTGTTATAATTCCTTTTGAGTCAATTCTGGTATGCAACCAGGTGATCATAGGCTTGTTGTCTCTTTCATCTAACAGGTCTAGCTATGTGAGATGGGCCACACGATAGTCTTCATCAATGGTGTAGTTCTTCATGGAGACTCGCAATGATGGGAGCTCGACCTCGATCGGCAGAATGGCTTCAGCACCATATACAAGGGAATATGGGGTGGTGCCTGTGGGGGTGTGATAAGAAGTACGGTAGGCCCAAAGGGCGATGTTAATTTAGAGGTGCCAGTCACGACTAGAATCATTGACAACCTTCTTGAGGATTTTCAAGATAGTTTTATTGGTTTCCTCAGCTTGGCCATTTCCTTGAGGGAAATATGGATTGGAGAAATGGTGATGGATGTGGAGTCTAGCACACAGATCATCTGCATGCTGGTTTTCAAAAGGTGTGCCATGGTCTGTGAAGATGGTAGATGGTATGCTAAAGTGACAAATGATGTGGTAAAGGATGAACTTGGATATTTGTATGTCAGTAGTTAGGGTGAGCGGAATCGCTTCAACCCATTTGGTGAAGTACTCTATGGAAGTTATTATGTACTTGTGTCCATCCGAGGAAAGGGGAGTGATTAAGCCGACAAGGTCAAAGCCCCAACATGAAAATGGCCACGGTGGCGCAATGGGCTGCAAGTCTTGTGCTGGTGCATGAATCAAATTTGCATGCTGCTGACATGGTAAACATTTTCTGACAAAATCACAAGCATCATGTTCCATGGTTGGCCAATAATACCCAACTTGAAGCAACTGCTTAGCTAAAACCATGCCACTTGTGTGGGCACCGCAAATTCCAGCGTGGACCTCTTGTAAAGCTAGGACGGCCTCATTCGAATCTAAACACCTAGAAAGGATGTTGTGATATCCTCGATGATAAAGGGTGTTGGCTACAAGAATATAGCAGGAAGCTCTGCGAATAAGGTTTTGGCATTAGTTATTGGTGAGATGGGGAGATATGATACCATTCTTTAGATATGCATGGATGTCATGGTACCATGGGGACTAGGGACCAACCAAGACACACACCATTTCTGCATCGGCGTTCTCATAAGCTGGTGTATGTAGTTGCTCGACTAAGAATTCATACTGTGATGCATCACGTGGGATTTCTAACAAGGACCCAATAGTTGTCATTACGTCTGCTACTTTGTTCTGAAGTCTGGGTATCTGTGTGAATTGTAGATTCAGGAAATGCTCTTTCAATTTATCTACGAGTTCTTTGTAAGGTAGCAGCTTGTCATCCTTTGTCTAATATTCGTCTAGGACTTGCTTGATAATCAGCTGTGAATCGCCGAACACTTGCAGTTCTGTGATATTCCATTGAATGGTTGTTTTGAGACCTAAGATGAGTGCCTCATATTCTGCAATGTTGTTGGTACATGAAAATCCCAACTTGAATGATTTTGGGATGTAGTCACCTTGAGGTGTGACGAATAGGATTCTTGCCCCCGATCCATGTGATGTGTAGGAGCCATCAAAGTATAGTTTCCACATGGGTTGTTCTTCTATCATACATAAGTGTTCATCAGGGAATTCCATGATTAGTGGATAAGCATCCACCAGTGGTGCTTCTGCTAGCTAATCGACAATGACTTGCCCTTTGATTGCTTTCCAATCTATGTACTGGATGTCAAACTCGCTGAGTATCATGACCCATTTTGCCATACGACCTATGAGAGTTGTCTTTGATAGTAGATATTTGAGGGGGTCCACTTTTGAAATGAGCCTGATTGTGTGACTGAGCATGTAATGTCTAAGCTTTTAAGTGGCAAAAACCACTACAAGGCATGCTTTTTCCATGGGTGAGTAATTAAGCTCATAGCCGACAAGAGTTTGACTAATGTAGTAGATGGCTCTCTCTTTGTTTTCATCATCATGCTGAGCTAGGAGTGCCCCCAGTGCTGTAGTGGTTGCTGAGATGTAGAGTATGAGAGGGCATCCTGGAACTGGTGGCACTAGGATTGGAGAATTGGCTAGATACTCCTTGAGCTTATCAAAGCTTCTCTGACATATGGGATCCCACTTGAAGCTTGTGTCTTTGCATAAAAGATGCGTGAAAGGTTGGCACTTGTCTGCCAGTTGAGAAATGAACCGACAGACTGATTGAAGCTTTCCTTGTAGGCTTCTGAGCTGTCTGAGTGTTCTTGGGGGAGGCATTTCTGTTATTGCTTTGACCTTTTTAGGGTCAATCTCTATGCCTCATTGTGATACTATGAAACCTAGGAGCTTTCCAGATGTAACACCAAAGACACATTTCTTTGGATTGAGCCGTAACCCATAGTGTTGCAGGCGATCAAACACACTCTCAAGAATGTCAAGGTGTTCATGGCGTGTCTTTGATTTTGCAAGAATATCATCCACATAGTTCTCTAGGATCTTGTGGATCATGTCATGGAAGATTGTTGTCATCGCTCTTTGATATGTGGCTCCTACATTCTTTAGACCAAAGGGCATCATGTTATAGCAAAAGGTACCCCATGGAGTGGTGAATGTTGTTTTGTGTTGGTCTTCTATTGCTATATGAATTTGATTGTATCCAGAGAAACCATCCATTAGTGACAACATTTCATGGCCCACTGTAAGATCTACGATCATGTCTATGTTAGGTAGTGGGAAATCATCTTTAGACATGCCTTGTTTAGGTCCCTAAAATCTATACAAATTCAGATGTCACTGGAAGGCTTTGTGATAGGTACCATGTTGGAGATCCAATCTGAGTAATCTATAGCTCTGATAATCTTTGCATCCAGGAGCTTTTCTAGTTCTGATTTTACCAATAGAGCTACTTTGGGATGCATTTTGCATAGCTTCTGCTTTACTGGCTTAACATTGGGGTCTACGGCTAGATGATGAACAACAAGTTTAGGATCAAGTCCAGGCATGTGTGTGTATGACCAAGCAAATTTCATAGTAGCTTCTTGAAGGAGCGCAGTGAAAGCCATTTCTTCACCTTCTATCATGTTGGCTGCAATGTAGGTGATCCCCGGACATTCCTCTGTACCTAAGTTGACTGGCTTGGTTTCTTCTATGATGATAGGTGACTGCTTAGGTTTGTAATCTTGGATGGGAGGAAGAGGCAAGTCTTCATCTTCTAGCGCTTGAATTGCCAAGTTTTCACTAGAAGATACACTCTTTATTTTTACTTTTTTGGAATCAGAATGTGCCCTAGAGGGGTTTTCACATAAGGACTCATGTTTTACTCTTTCTATTTCTCTTTTGCAGCTAAAGCTTGCCTCCTCTCCGAAGTATCCTTTTGGGTCAAGCTTGTAGATGTGCGTTGACTTTGAATCCTGAACTGCGTGTGGGCCTGATGCCCCCATGAATTCTAGGAGTGCTTCCATGATTTGGAACTCATCGATGTGTGTAATGCTTGGTTGGTCCCAATCTATGAGTTCAGGGTGGGTGAGGGGAAGTTCTATGAGATTGATGGCAAGTTGTCGGAGGACAGAAGTCCCCAGGAGGGTGTCATCGTCAAAGATATCATCGTAGGATCTGATTTCTTTCTCTTCAAGGATGTCTTCGATCTCTACAAGGTCATCTTGGCTATTTAAGAGGGGAACGCTAGTCATGTTGGTGCCCCCAGTTGCGGTATTAGGCCCTTGTATATGTAGGCGAGGGGTATTAAAGCCAAGACCCTGGTGCTCAGGATTCTTTGATGGTGTGATGGGATATTGGTTGCCGCCTTCTTGTGGCCCTAGACCACCGCCTTGATAATGCCATTATTCAGTGGTATACTTATATTGTTTTGGATATTTATCTTTGAAATAGCCAAGAAGTTGAGTGTCAAGTGATGGGGGATCTTTATACAACCACCTATTTATGTCAGGATCCATCTCTTGACTGTTTATGTTGCCATGGGATTCAAAAGTCATAGATCCGATTTTCTTGATTTCATGATGCTCTTCAATAGTCTTTCTTTGGTGATCTGGGCGCCCTTGAGTATGTGGATCAAGCGGGAGGGCCCCTACGGCAAATGCATCATGTAGGCTATATTCACCACAACCCTAGTTATTGATCTTGATGGAAGATAAGGTGGAGGTGAGAATGGTTTCTGGATCGCAATGGGATCGGGACGAGCTGGCAATAGAAATACCAATGTCAGTTCCAGGACAATGAGTGGAGTGAGGGAATGATGCTTCCATCGCATGATAGTATGCGAAGGGTTGGGGGTCAGCATGGATGGTAACCTCAGTGCCTTGATGTGGAAATTTGATGCATTGATGGTAAGTAGA